>OU745263.1:19641402-22041402 GCA_916618015.1 Xestia c-nigrum
AATGTGGGTTTAACTGCTCCGTTGTTCTGCCGAGCGTTCGAGCGCGATTATATTTTTTTTACACTTGGAACTCGGGCTTGAAGTAGCGCATACCTGCTAATTAGACAAAAGTTCAATGACCTTTAACTCCTTAACTATACATTGCATCGCAAAAATATTGTATATCTGGGTCAAGGACATATACACTGTGACTTTTTAGTCGTCTTACAAAACCACTCAGTGTACCCGACATAAAATACCTCTAGGCGCGATTATTATTTTTTATCATTAAGTAATTATGATAATAGGTACGAAGAAAAATAAATTATTAGAAATATGAAACACCGTTAAAAATGTTTACATGAGTATACCTACCTAGCGCACGAGTCGAGCAGATCATTCCATCACCATTTACAAAGAGACAAAAAAAAAAAAAACTGCTACTAATACAAATATTACCGAATTATTTTAAAATTATTGAAATCTCATAATACAAATTTTTGTAATATGAACGTTTACTAGTCGTTGGATACATGAACTGGACTGCCTTTGTAAGACGACTAAAAAGTCACGGTGTATAGGTATAACTCAATCGAATATTACTAAAATCGGACTCATCGATTTTTTTATCAGTCACTCATTCACGGGGAATGCCCCAAATGTGAAAATTTGTGAGGATGTATGGATGCAAGTAACTCTTTCGTATAGTTTAAAACTTGGATTAACACATACTGTTTGTACCGGTCGGTAGTACGATTTCGTGGGAGATAACCGTACTTAACGCGGGTGAAGCCACAGGCTTAAGCAAGTCGGACTTCAAGAGTAAAGGTAATACTGCCAGCCTTTTCCCAACTATGTTGGGGTATGTTTCCATTGTGGCAATGACTGAAAACGGTAGAAAACCAATAAATACAGCCAAAATTATCACAATGATTGACTAACTCACTCATCAAAATTCCAATAAAAAAACCTGTATAACAAATACCACTCAGTCCACATGCGCGAGTAAAAAACAATGTTCATGAGAAACAATTTATACCTCAGGGATGTGCCAACGAAGTCCTAATTGTTTCATAATTAGCCGGGACATTGACCATCTCGGGGGTACACAGCTGGCGCGTATCCACCCTCACAGACACGCCCTGGAATAATATGGATGGATTTAGGTAGATCCCTTGGTAACGCTTTTGAGGAAGAGTGCTTTCGGCTTGTTTATTGGTTGGCAAATTATATTTTCCGTCCTTCTATCTGACTACAGAGATGCCAAATAGTATATTTTATAACGAGGGACTAAACAAAGCCATTATTTACCCGAGGTGGTGTGACTCCCGAGCTTGCGATGGAGTCATTGAAAGAGAGGGTATACTAAATTGGCGTTTAGTCATGAGGTGCAAACTGTACTTTTCACTTCGAGTGCGAGAAAAATAGTCATTTAAAACCGAACAAATTTACACTTGACATAAATTCTGAACTGAGCGGTCAGTTTTTTCTTCTATAAGGTCAGTCACAGATTAACAATCCACACTCCACAGATAACTAGTACCTACATTACTGCAGCAGCTAGCAACAGAGGCATTGCACATACGTTAAAATCAATCATGCACACAAACAACAATTATTTTTCTTTCGTTGAAGAGTTCATTTGTTTTTTTTTTAATTCAATAAACCACTTTCTATTTGCAAGCCAATTCGAAATTTAAATAAAACCTTTGATAAGTTACTCTTTTGTGACCATGTTTCAGAGTTTCTTTCTTCTTTCTTTCTTTTGTTCTTCGTAAAAAATCAATCTTTAAAATAAAAAATTGGTGCACGTTTCACATATATTATTTTAATAATTCTTAGAACTGATTAATATCTGTGGATGATACTGATTGAGCTTGTTGCAAAAAAGAAACACTAAACTGAACAAGAACAATCATTGTATTTTCGATTTTTAAAAAGCTGTACGTACTACTACGTTACGATTTCACCGCGCGTTGGTGCAAGTGCTTCTGTAGTCAATTTTATAACGAGACTGACGTTTCGGCTTGGCTGGGCTCGCGTTTTTTTATGTAGTTTACGCATGCTAAATATCATTATTTTAATAAAAGAAAGAAAAAGCATTTATTAGCCCGCACAGGACAAAATACATAAAAATTAACATTATTTATATTTAGTTATACAAATATAAATAAAAAGAAATGAAACTGGTCCTGAACGAGGCCAAAAGACCCCTGTCTCAGCATGGTGCTGAACATTATCAGACTCTTACTGACTAAAAACCATCCATGTTCCTTCCTCGCCTTTTACGTTCCGGGGCCGCGGTATCTCTTTCGAACAGGCCCGCAACCCCGGCAGGCTTCGGCCCATGCGGGCCCCTCTCTGTAGCACACCCCTTTCATATGAAAATACACTATCTGTTACACGGTGTATATCTGTCACCGTAAAATTGTCAAACACGTTATATTACAATACAACGTGTTTCTCTCTAGCGATATTGTGAACTCTCGAATTATTGTCAACTGAACATACGGAAGTATCTCTGTCCCCATAATCGGGACTTGGGGCACCCCCCCGTTAGGTTAGTTAGGTTCCCTTAAACCCTGCACCCGGAAATAGGAGCCCCGCGGAGCGAGGCTCCGTCGTCTACGCTTTTTAGGGGAATATAAAGTGTGTTAAAGTTAGGTTATAAAAATCGGTATTTCTCAGGAATGGTACAATATCTTTTCATGAGAGTTGTACCACTAGACAAGGGGGACCCCGCCCAAATAACACAATCGCATCTATAAACGGACTATTAGATATCTAATAGAATTTAATTTAATTGTCTACCATAAGAGTAAAATATCTCCCTAGTAGTAAGCAAGAACGCTTATAGACACAGTTTAGTAAAAGTGGGCACAACCTTATCCGTTCTCATAAGAATGAGTTAAGAAAACATGAATAGATAGAGATAAGAGTTGTAAATTCTCAAATTGTCTGTAGAGATTTTTCTAGTGCCTCACTAAACTGTTTATAGACCACAATTTTTACTAGTAGATAGTTTATAGATAAAGTTGAGACCTTTGAAGAAGTCTTTACTCGTCAAGTTTTTAACCAAAATTAACTCAAGACTATCAACTTTAAGTTACATTTGATTTGTAATAGACAAGGACACATAATGGCGCAGAACTTACAAGAGTCATTTAAACTTATAATTGAATTGCATCATGGCGTAACAAATTTCTTATTTCACTTGTGTTTTAGCTAGTTGATAATGGGTAAACAAGCAAATCTATATGCGATTGACATTCTATCGTCGAATATTATGTAAAACTCTCTTAAAATAAGAGCGCCCGCTGTAAATGCAAGATTTAATATTTTTTTACCACATATGAATATTATTTTTAATGAGATTTTTTTTAAAATTGCTTTTAAATGCTTAAAATATTCATTTTATTAGAAATATAGTTATTTAAAACATATTAAATGTTTAATTAGAGATAATTTAATAATAAAAACATAAAAATAAGCATAAGAATATGTATCGAAAATCATTTGAAGCAAAAGTAGATTATAAAAATGGCGTCAAGATAAAATTTACTAGAAAAACGAATTTAATAGAACAAACACTCTAGAGAATTTTCTGTAGTATGGCTCTAGCACTATGACAAGAGTAATTTCACTTGCTACATACTAAACTATCTAGTGAAAGAATAAACCGATTTATGAATAGTTTAAGATTACCTAGTAACTGTCATCTATGTATTCCTTTTTATCTTCTCACAGTATTTCTAGACGTTCATCAGTGAATAGGTAATTTGTTGTGCTGTGAACGGCAGACCATTTTATGCAATAGCAGAGCAATTTAATTAATCAATTCAAGAGGGTAAATAAAAGATATTTCTGTTTTATCTATAGACAATGTGTAAAATAGCAGGTATGTATAGATTAGAATGGGCCAGAATTCAACTTTCGACCTTTTGTACGTAGGTAGTCGATCAATGTTAACATCGATTGTCATTCTATTTTGTTCAGTCTATTTTGTTCTCTGTCAAATTTTGAGTATAATATCTTGTGAGATTAATCTTCAGTCCGTGATGCCAGTATTCGCCACTACCGATTTTTTTCATTTCAATCGTTCTTGGAGTCAGGAGCAATGTTCTCAGATCCTTTGGTAGAGTATCAGGTTGAAAATTATTTATTATTTGAAATAAGTACTTCAAGGCTATGTGAGTTATAGCATGAGTTGCTGACCACTGGCGCGCAGATCACTTTTGAGGCAAGTGGATCGAATTTCGTCGTCGTCATTTGGATTGTTTTCATCCGAGTCGGACTGCTCACTAACGTAATTTTGTGATGTTCTAGGAGACACTTCAAATTCAGTTGTATCTTCTGTCTCAGAACAATTTCTTGCGTTTTGTTAGGAAGTTACGAGAAAATTCCGATTCGGAATCTGAATTATCTTAAATCTCTTCTTCTTCTTTTTTTCTTTTTAAATATTTGCCGATTTTTCGACGAAAGCCACCAGACCTTTTAATTTTTTTCACTGTCTCCATTGCATAAAATCATCCAATTCAAATATTTAATACAAATGCACTTAACTAAGCCATTTTTAGGAATAAAACCACTAAATACACGTTTTAACTATCACTTTTTTAGACAAACTAAAAAATATCTATTAAAGTATTATAACAAGACTTAAGTGTCTTAATATACAAAGATAAGAGTACCAATAGCTAAATAATAGAAATAATAGAATGTTTTATCTTAAAATATACTATCTTTTCTATAAAATTGCTTCAAGTTAGGTACCTTTAGGCTTTATTAACTATTTGCAGAGCATTTTATCCTAAAACATTCAATATACCTATAGACATACTTGAAATAGGTGTGCTATAGAACAAGTGCTCTAAAAATAATCGAGCTTGAGAAAAAAAACTCTATAAGAATACATTTTCTTTATTGAAACCATCTTTAGAAAGCTCCTATCTAAAGATTAACCATGAATAGACTGTCAGTAGACAGATTTGTTTTAAACCTCCTAGACTGTGTTACTTGGCTTTCCCTCCACACCGCATAAGTTGACCACCATCGCATGCATATCACGAAAAATAATGCGTTTTGTTGTAAGCAGTATGTTCATTTGACAATATTTCGAGATTTTACAATATCGCTAGCGATATAACAATATAACCAATTTGACAATTTTACAGTGACATATTTACGATATTTCCAGATATTGCTAAGGTTAATGATACAGTGTATACTCAGAATCACAATAACTTAACTATGAAAACAAATACTAATATTAAAATAACAAGGAACTAAAAAACAGGAAGAGTTATGAAGAAAACGTACATTTTTTAACTTATGATTAAAGCAAAGTAAGGCTTTATACATAATGTTTTATTAAGGGGCCGGCGAGGATGTGTTTATCACACAAAGTAATACCAAAATAATACCTATGAAAATCAAACATATTTTTGAAGCAGTGTGTATATAGTATTTCGATTGGATTACAGAATATCTATGTTTCCAAATAAATATTTTGAAAGGACAATGATAAAAAAACGAGATACCTATGGGGATTTTAAATTTCTGTTTAAAAATATTTTTCTCATAACTTGTTTAAAACAGTGTACATTCAAAATATGTATTTGAGAACTTATATATTCTGTAATCCAATCGAAATGAATACACACTACCATAAGAACAGCTATGTTTGATTTACAAATTATTTTGGTAAGTATAACGTTTTCATGAACTTCGCATGCTCCGCAGGCCTCTTAAGTACCTACTCATTACACAATTGCAGCCTATTTACTAAAAATTTCTTAAATTTAATAAATGAATAAAGGTCACTCATTCAGGAATATTTTATTTTCAGCTATCATTAAATTAATAACTACACATTTTTAAAGCACACTTTTGACGCACACCACAACAAAAACAATGGTTTTTATTGTGGTGTCAATGTCAAAAACTATTTGGGTTCGGAGATATTATACGGGGTGACCAAAACTGTATCTTTAGATTTTAGTAAAATTATAGGTATTACTGCGGTAAGTCTGTCCAACTTTACCGCAGTGTCTCAAGACGAAAGTCTATGACCAGTGTGTGTTGCCAGTGATTACATACGGGACCGAAACGTGGTCGCTCACAATGGGCCTTATCAAAAGGCTTAAAGTCACCCAAAGGGCAATGGAGAGGGCTATGCTCGAAGTTTCCTTGCGTGATCGAATCAGAAATGAAGACATTCGCAAGAGAACCAAGGTCACCGACGCGCGACGTAGCCCGAAGAATTGCTAAGCTTAAGTGGCAGTAGGTAGGGCACATTGCTCGCAGAACGGATGGCCGTTGGGGCGATGCGTTGGAAGATCTCCCACTAGGTGGGCCGATGACCTGGTGAAGGTTGCGGGAATCTGGTGGATGCGAGTCGCAAGGGACCGGTCAATGTGGCGGCACTTGGGGGAGGCCTAAGTCCAGCAGTGGGCGTTTTCGGCTGAAATTATGTTGATGATGATGAATAGGTATTACTATCCAGGAATCGAACCCATTGATTTGGAAAATAAAAACAAGACTGTATTACTACACCATTTAATAATATAAGCGAAAGGCTCCAATTCTAGGAGGTAATGACTTACAGAAAATTTAAGGAAATATTAAAATTTTGATAAAATACATAATTTTGGTGTAAGTACCACTTTATTTCTCATAAGAATTACATAGTTAATTCACTTGACTTGACGACCCGATTGGCGTAGTGGTAGTGACGCTGCCTTACGTTGTTAGGGTCCTGGGTTCGAATCCCGGTCGGAGCAAATGTTTGTGTGATGAGCACGGACATTTGTTTCCGAGTGGATGTTTATATGTATAATAAGTATGTATTTACAAACAAAAAATAAATTATTGTAGTATATCAACTATCTAGTGTCCACGACACAAGCTTTGCTTAGTGTGGCACTAGGTGGCGCTGTGTGTTAATGTCCAGCGATATTTATTTATTTACTGAGAATCACACTAAAATTAAAATTTATCGTTAGAGCGCACATATTATGTACACAGACAAATAATAACAAAAACTCGATCATAAGTATAATTATTAACAAAACAACACGGATGTAGTAAGATTTTTACTGGATGTGTCATTAATGTATTAGCCTGTTGTGAGCAGGTTTGTGGTCATTTTGTGTTCAGTTTATAGTCTTGTCGCATGATTTATCTAATTATATATTTTGAGAAGGTATATTTTTTTAGTTTAGTTTCATTAATTACAAGATATGGTTTTTGTATTTTGTAAACTTATTTGTATGTATAAATAAAATTGTGTGGGATTTTAGTAACTTTTTGAACCGGGTATAACTTTGTTTTCCGTTTATTACTGATGGTAATCTACAATATATAAAAATTAATCGCAAAATGTGTTATTTTTTTGTTGTGTTTGTTAATGTCAGGAGAAGGTTTTTAGATAGGTAGTAGTAGGTAGGAAGTGGTAGGTAGTAGTAGGTAGGTAGTAATAGGTAGGTAGTAGGTAGGTAGTAGTAGGTAGGTAGTACTAGGAAGGCAGGACAGGACAACGTCTGTCGGGTTGGCTAGTTTATTATAAATAGTAACACCCTCGAACTCCAATATGCTAATTAAGCTCAATCACTGACACGGACGTGCGATTTGCTGAATTTTCCTAAAACATCTTTCTTATTTTTAGTACCTATTCCATTGTTTATATTTTGAAGTAATTATTGAATCTTCATTATTACTACTGTAACATTTCATAATTTTAAGAATCAAAACAATTAATTAAGGAGCGGAGGATTAATAACTAATAAGATCGTGGCTAAATAATATCAGCTGCTCGGGTCGATCTTTAGGTTAAGTCGTGTTTGCCTAGGTTGGTCTGGGGATGGGTGGCCACCCTTCCATACCGAGTTTCCTCCGTGCCTTGGAAAGCACGTTAAGCTGTTGGTCCCGGCTGTCATTTGTCCATCTCTGACAGTCGTTACAGGTAGTCAGTGGCCCAAAAAGCTTGACACCAGTGGTATCGTATTTCCCAGTATTAACTGGGTTGTGGAGGTCAGATAGGTAGTCGCTCCATGTTAAATACTGGTATTCAGCTGCATCCGGTTAGACTGGAAGCCGACTCCAACATAGTTGGGAAAAGGCTAGGCAGGTGATGATAACAATAATTAATCACACCAGAACTCCCACAATGTTTTGTTAAGTACAAAAAAAAGGTAAATCAAATTGTTATTAGGTTTTTGCGTATCTAGTTGTGTGCACTAGACTCGCCCCTTTTCTTACATGGGACTCAGAGCCTACCCCTCAACCCCAACCCATCCCGCTAGTGTGATAATAATATATTATGATAATAATCATTTTATTTCAGAATGGTTATTATTATAATACCAGCGGATTGTGAGTGAATGGAAAGCGGGGCAAATGCACAGCTAGCTCGTTGCGAGTTCGCAACATGTTCACGGCGCACTTGCCCCGCTTTCGATTCGCTCACATTCGCCCCGTTTTCAATTCGCTCGCATTCGCCCCGCCATCCACTCGCTCGCAACTCGCTGGTGTGATAACACAAGCGGATTGTGAGTGAATGGAAAGCGGGGCAAATGCATAGCTAGCTCGTCGCGAGTTCGCAACATGTTCGCGGCGCACTCGCCCCGCTTTCGATTGTTTCGCATTCGCCGCGCTTTCCACTCGCTCGCAACTCGCTGGTGTGATAAGGCCAACTGTCAAAATGTCCATAACTCACTGTCGGCACACTTCTGTCTTCATCACCCTTTGAGGTTTAAAGGTGTACGACTGTACGTCTTGTCAAGTTCAAATCGCAATTTTTTTTTTTCCAGGCAAGGAGTACTTGGAGAAAAGCTTGATTTCATGCAAAGGTTCCGTAGAGAAAACTAAGAAGCAAATAGACCGATCCTGCACTATGCGGACGCTGGTACCAAAGTTTTTTTCGAAGACAAGTTCCAAGGAACTACCAGCCGTAGTGGAAGTAATGTGAGTAAATTAAATAGTTGAAAATCATCATCATCAGTCTATTAATGTTCCCACTGCTGGGATACACAGGTCTCCCTTTTATAAAAGGGAATGGGCTATAATCCACCACGAGGGCTAGGTGTGCATTGGTAGATGTCTCAATTCTTCTAATTTTTTGTTCTAGTTCTCAGTTACATTCAGGCCTCATAGTTTTTGCCCTCACCATTTTGGAGAGCAGCGGTGATGAGTGCCAACACTGGACTATCGCTGCTGTAATAGTTAGAGAACTAAAAGGAGATATTAAATCGTAAACAGCAATTTACCTTTCATTCAATCTGCTACGGAAACCTTTATGGGCGAGTCCTACTCGCACTTGGCCCGTTATTGTATGCCTCGAATTTAAAGTTCTGACTTTTCGATCATCAGTTTCATAAATAACATCAGTTTGTCCAAGCTCTAAAGATCTGTGTGATATTTATTTCAGACGACAGATACCCCTACCAAAAATGACGGAAGACTTATACAGAGTAGTTGTGTTTAAAATTACCAGCCAGAACTTCACGACTGAGACTTTGTTCCAGTATTACCAGTACGTTATGATTGTAAGTATTTACTTTTGTTTTTAGAGTTCCGTATCAGAGGGACGTAAAAAAAAAAATAAGATTCTGTTCAATCCGTCATTTAGATTATCGAAAAATATTGGATACCTGTTTTTTGTTTCATCAAATTTATAAAATTTGATGAGGTTAAAACGCGTCAAAGATGTGAATGACTGGGGGCTTGTGACGTCACTTTCCGGTAAATAAGTACTTAAATGTGACGTCACATGAGTTATCGACGTACTCAAACTCAAACTCAAATCATTTATTTCAACTAGACCATTCCGGCACTTTTGAATGTCGATAAAACGAAAAAAAGAAGCTACAGTCACAGACACAAGACATAATAACTCGAGAATGTACTGTAGTTGCCTATTCTTTAGCGTAGATCACTATGGAGAAGAACGGGCAAGAAACTCCATGGACACTCTTTTCAACCAAAAACGTTGTTACAAAATTTTGGTACTGTATCGTCATAATTTTTTTGTTTAAAAGAGAAAATATAAGTGGTCCAATATTTTTTGGAAAACTATCTGAGAGACTCATTAGATTTTGTTTGTCATCTATCCTATTTGCGCGAAATCTATTGAACCAATCAAGTTGTTTGTAAGACAATATTATTTTTTATGACTACACAACAACCACTTCTTCAAAAACCAGTTCTTTTGGACAAGGATCTCTTATTTGATTGCTTGCTTCTAAATGAGACCCTCCTCAGATGTTGCTCTGTGAGGCTATTAAGCCATTGAGCAACACGGCTATTGGCATAATGACTGCTGTACGTTCCACATGTCGACAACCACGCGAGCCAGGCCCTAACTAATTATTTTTCGTCTATTCATTTTTACACATATGAATTTACATGTTAAAATACTCTATTCAACACTGGAAAAACATTCCCAACATAGCTGGGAAAAGGCTAAGCAGATGATGATGATGATGACGATGCTAATTTGTACTGTTTTTTTTTTCAGTTTTCTGAATATTTAAAAGCACATGACTATGTCAATGGTTTCATTGTAATACATGACTATCACAAATTGAATATATTCGATTTGCTGTCCAAATTGAACCATGTGGAGCTTCAACAGTTTGTTACCATTTTATTAGTAAGTAGCCTAATTCATTATTTTAAGAAGATTTTTTTCAGAAAAAAACTGTCAAGATCGCAAAGAAGCGATGAATACCTCAACCTCGTTTTTTTTTCAATTTTCATTTTATAAGTTACTAGCTGACCCACGCAACTTCGTCTGCGTCACATAAGAGAGAAAAACGAAAGGAAAAAAAAAACCCGTTTTGCAACATTATTCATTCCTGCTCCGCTCCTTATAGTCATAGCGTGATGTTATAGCCTTCCTCGATAAATGGACCATCCAACGCAAACCCGGCCAGTTTCGATACTTCGACCCGGTAGTTCCTGAGATCAGCGCGTTCAACCAAACAAACAAACAAACTATTCTGCTTTATAATATTAGTATAGATAAGTATCTTTATTTAAAAATTCAGTCATTTTAAAAAGTCATTAAAGGGATGGCTTAAAAATGCTTAAAACAATTTCTACCTGCCACCCTCAGGATAAAAAAGATGGACCACGTGCAACCCATGATTTCTGAAAAAAAAAGTAAAATAAAATGTTATTATCATTTCAACGATATAATCTATAACACTGTAAAATCACGCCTATAATTCCTATAGGCTTGAACAGATAGTTTACTTAATAGTACCTACACATCCATATTTTGGCAGTTCTGTTTAAATCCTATGAATTAGGAGGTAAGCTTATTGTCATTTACTGGGCTCAAATTCAGCCTCCACTGCACAGCACATCTACTACTAAGAAGTTTAAAATGAAAAGATCTACCAACACTTTGTCTGACCTGGAAATAGAACACAGGCCTTAAAGCGCAGCGCCGATCGGCGACGGCGACCTCTCGCGTTCGGCCCTGTTTCAATCCATGGTCCGGAGCGAGACGGTAGGGGAAGCCGTCACCTCCTTCTGCAAAGCATTCATGTTAGCGAAGGACGTGGCGGAACGCTAGAGGGATAGATCTTCTCACCACAGCCGCCGCGGGAGACGCACCAGGCGTCGGGGCCACGTGGTAGCTACCGACTATCGTAGATGCGGGCCTGTGGACGGCGAGCTATGGGCTAGCTAGCCGTCCGTCCGTCTTATGACGACTCTCGCGCACGTCTGCAGACGAGTGCGGGTGAGAGACGCGGATAGATCCGTCCGTATGGTCGAAACGTTAGGGAGTAGGGCCTCAGGACAAGAGGTCAGATTTACACAAGATAACATATATTTTGAAAACAATAATGTGTTGTTAATGCAGGCTGTAAACAACTTTATCACAAAGCCGTCAACTAAGTATTCTGTACATCAAACTTAATAACTTTATGCAAAAAATATTGCTGGGAAACAGCTTTTTTTTGAGGTTATAAATCATGTTTTGTGGTATAACTCAATGTAACGCACTCAAAACATTATGCGGATGGATGGATTGAATAGTACGGAGGTCGTAGAGATATTTAAAGTAAAAATCATGCGATAAAAAGTGGTATTTAAAAAAAAACTTTTAAAAATCTTGCAACTTTGACCCCCTATATCTCCGTAACTAGGAGGTTCACAGGTATAGTGTAGAACAAAAAAATGATCAGAATGACGAGGAAAACAAGTGCCTTTCGTATTCGTTAAGAGGTGCTTTACACCCTTTATAATAATAATTATCTCTCTTGCAGGAATGCTATAGCTCAAGATTGAAAAAAATACTAATACTGTCAGAATCTAAAGCAATACATTTACTAATTAAAACTGTCAAACAATTAGTTACTGAGAAGATAGGCAATCGAATGCAAGTTCTACAATCCTTAGACGACTTGCATAAAGTGGTGCATAAGGACATTTTGCCGGTTGAATATGGTGGAAATGAGAGATCCCTTGAAATATTGCATGGTAAGAATGACAATGAACTTTGACACTGACTCTTCAGATTGACCAGATACAGTTCGGTGGCCCAGAGGTCTACGAGGATATACGAACTGTAAATCGTGGGTTCGAACCCAGGCAGGTGCATTACTTTGTGTAATTTATTTGTGTGCCAGCTGTGAGCACATTATAAGACTAATGATGATGATTATAATGAGACCAATATGACTTTTAATGAGAATGATGATTTCCCATACTATAAAAAAGTGCCTATGCACATGGTAACACAGTTAGAGATATAGTAAGAGTCAAACAGACCAACAGCCAGAAAGAAGAGAGGGTTACCTGAGGGACAAGACAGATTGACATTCCTATCAAAACATCATCATAGTTTTCCCAACTATATTAAACTAGCGGAAATCATCGACACAACGAAGAAAAATCCAAAAATACAAGAATACAATTTTTTCTTTAAAATATTAGTATACAGGGTGAAATTGAATAGATGCGACAAACTTAAATATACAATAATACGTCTTCTCAAGAAAATGTATAAAATATAAAATTAAAAAATAATTGATCAGTGTTACGAAAACCGTTAAAATAATAAAAGTATCAAAAATCTTGCCGACTCATCGCAGTGCTCAATATAGCGGTCATTTACCTAATTTTGCCTTAATTTTTCTTATTTATTTTGCATATTATTGGAATACCGATAATTCGTACTTAAATAAAGATAATAACATCAATGGACCTTTTGAAAACGATAATCGCGTAATTTTTAGGGTTCCGTACCTCAAAAGGTAAAAACGGAACCCTTATAGGATCACTTTGTTGTCCGTCTGTCTGTCTGTCTGTCTGTCTGTCTGTCTGTCTGTCAAGACCTTTTTTCTCAGGAACGCGTGGAGGTATCAAGCTGAAATTTATATCAAATACTCAAGTCTATGGTCTCTTAGAGCTGTGAAAAAATCAAACTTCTAAGTCAACGCGATCAAAAGATACTCCCGTTTATGCCGCAAATTTTCGACACTCGCAAGGGAATCAAAACCTACAGGGTACTTCCCGTGAACTCAGAATCTTGAAATTTGGTACGAAGCAACGTCTTATAACACAGATAAAGGAAAAATTGCGAAAAGCATAAATTTTTAGTTACATCATATAATAAAAATATTTTTAATAATTTTAAACTTATTACCCCTTTACTCATGAACGCGTAGTGGTATTATATTGAAATTCTTAACAAATACTCAAGTCTATAATATCTTTAAGCTGTAACAAAATCAAACTTCTACGTCAACGCAATCAAAAGATACAGCAATTAAAGCCGCATATTTTGAAACTCGCAACTACTCGCAAGGGAATCAAAACCTAAAGGATACTTCCAGACGACCTGGAATCTTGAAATTTGGCATGAAGCAACGTTATAAAGTACACATATAGGAAAAATTCCGAAAATCTTAAATTTTTAGTTACATCACATAGTATATATTTTTTAATAATCATAAACTTACTAGCTGACCCAGCAAACGTTGTTCAGCGATTAAAAAAAAAAAACCGGCCAAGTGCGAGTCAGACTCGCGCACCGAGGGTTCCGTACAAACCTGTAGGTATATAAGTAAAAGTTATGGTATTTTTATTGCTAAATGAAATCCATAACATAACAATGTGGAAAGCTGACGGTACCTTGTCAATACATATATGAAAACATTATGTATGTTCGGAAAAATCTTCATCTCTTTAAGAAGAGAAGTGATAGACATAATTTTAATACTAGAAATAGGCACAATTTGGATCAATCTCGGTTTAGATTGGCTAAGGTACGAAATTCTTATATATATAAAAATATATTATTATTTTTACACAATTCCCCATAAAAGAATTTCGTACCTTAGCCAATCTAAACCGAGATTGATCCAAATTGTGCCTATTTCTAGTATTAAAATTATGTCTATCACTTCTCTTCTTAAAGAGATGAAGATTTTTCCGAACATACATAATGTTTTCATATATGTATTGACAAGGTACCGTCAGCTTTCCACATTGTTATGTTATGGATTTCATTTAGCAATAAAAATACCATAACTTTTACTTATATACCTACAGGTTTGTACGGAACCCTCGGTGCGCGAGTCTGACTCGCACTTGGCCGGTTTTTTTTTAACGACTTAGATTGTAGAAAAAACAGTTTATAATTACTATGTTACTGTAACTGAAGCTCCAATTTCATTTTGTCGCATTAATTAAAATTCACCCTGTAGATAATTATGTTATAATAATATATTGGCATTATCAGCAGCATCAGCAGGATCCAGCTTATTATCAAATTTTTACATGGAGGAACTGTATATTAACTAAAAAGAAATACGTATTCGAGTGGAAGCCAACCCCAAAGAAGTTGGGAGAAAGGCTAGGCAGATGATGATGATGATTAAAATAATAACTTTTTTTATTTCAGAGGAATGGGTGGAAGAATTAAGTTCAGAAAAACACGTGGAGTATATGAAAATGATAAATAAAGCTTGCACGGATGAAACAAAAAGGCTAGAAGGAAAATTCAATGAAGAATACATGGGAATGCCTGGAGCATTTAGAAATTTAAGTGTAGATTAAATTTAAAAATACCCTGTGCTTACGATATTCTCTTTTTTAGTGTATCAATGACAAAAAGTTCTACAAGTTAGATTTTTAAAGAATATTTGACCCGTATTTCTTATTTTGTTTCGACAACCAAAATTGACGCTTTGGTAGAATTAATTTTTAAGTAAGTTCTGACGTCACGAGCCCCCACTCCCGAGTGTTGATGCGTTTTATTTTTTTATCATTATTACACTAAAGGTTTACATTAATTTAATTTTGTTATTTATTTATGTATATCATTTTATGTGATGGTGGGAAACAATTAGGTATAATAAAATAAAAAAATTGCAACAAGACATGTTTTTTTTAGCGACGCCGATGTTTGTATTTCTTTCTGTATTAAAGCGACTACATGAGCTAAATTAGCAACTTTATTTGTTGTGGTTCAAACTTCTCTTTTAAGACTGTTATAACTTAGTTCTAACCAGCTTGCACTACAAAGTGGTTGTTAAGTCTGTCACAGAGGGCGGGATATTGCGAAATGAGTGGTAACGATCGATTTACAAAAAGCTATTGATTGGAATATCATATAACAAGAGTATCTTGGAAATTATGTTATTTTGCTTTGATATTGTTTAAACGTTATTTTATGTATTATTTTTATTAAACTCTGGACCGGTCAATGTGGCGACACTTGGGGAGGCCTATGTTCAGCTGCAGTGGACTTATTTTTACTGAATTTATGATGACGCGGGCGAAGGCACGGGCTTAAGTCAGTAGTAGCAAGTATAAATTTGAATGTCTTTGATGGGGCACGTGGATAACAAATTACAGCCTCGTGGTCCGATCGAAGATCAAGGTACGTTGGTCGAGGTCACCGGCTATCTACGAGTATAAGTAGGTACGAAGAAATGTTTTTTGATCAACACTGGTTTTTTTCAACATTGATGTATTAGAGAGATCATCTTTGATTAATAAGTTAGCGATACTTTTAGAGCCCTTTTACATTTTAATGTTACGCTGATTGTACAATTAACTTAAAAACTTTTTTGCAAAAAATATTTTTTTTTTGAAGTCGGTTTTATTTTTTGCAAAAAAGTTTTTATTTTTCACTTTTTAGTGGTTCACATGTGCTTGATATACATGGAAAGTGCATACCGTTACAATTACAACAAGCCCAAACACGACTAGGGTACATTGTTTCATTATGGAGTTCCGTGACTCTTGGCTTCATCATCAGATCTGATGGTAGAATGGTTCTTATCAAACGCAAATGCTTCACTTGTTGTAGAAAACAAAATCGCAACACGTTTTCATATTAAATTTGAAGAGTTCCCTCGATTTCGCCAAGATTCCATCATCAGATCCCGACTTGGTGGCTATGGGACCATTTGGAAAGAATACCCTTTCCAACAAAAAAGAATTTTCTAAATCGGTTGGCAAGCGACGGAGCTATGCCTGAACAAACATATAAAAAAAAAATTGAAACATCCGAATTGAGAACCTTGTTCTTTTTTAGAAGTCGGTTAAAAAAGTAATCAGCTGTCTCATACATTTGGTCGAGTAGGTATTGGAGTTTAGAATGGGGCCGTTGATTATTTTTTCGCGATTGCGATGGTGGTCCCATGGAGAAAGTTGTTGAGTTTGATGGTTTGTGGAACACCCTTTCATACGACTGTACCCTTTCTATTACACGTCGTATATCATCATCATCATCATCATCTCAGCCGAAAGACGTCCACTGCTGGACATAGGCCTCCCCCAAGTGTCGCCACATTGACCGGTCCCTTGCTACTCGCATCCACCGGATTCCCGCAACCTTCACCAGGTCATCGGTCCACCTAGTGGGAGGTCTTCCAACGCATCGTCTTCCGGTTCGCGGTCGCCACTCCAGAACTTTTCGGCCCCATCGGCCATCCGTTCTGCGAGCAATGTGCCCTGCCCACTGCCACTTAAGTTTAGCAATTCTTCGGGCTACGTCGGTGACCTTGGTTCTCTTGCGGATGTCTTCATTTCTGATTCGATCACGCAAGGAAACTCCGAGCATAGCCCTCTCCATTGCCCTTTGGGTGACTTTAAGCCTTTTGATAAGGCCCATTGTGAGCGACCACGTTTCGGTCCCGTATGTAATCACTGGCAACACACACTGGTCATAGACTTTCGTCTTGAGACACTGCGGTAAGTTGGACGAGAAGATACCGCGCAGCTTCCCGAACGCTGCCCAGCCGAGTCGGATTCGACGATTGACCTCTTTCTCGAAGTTAGACCTACCTAACTGGACCGTTTGTCCTAGGTATACATAATCGTCTACAATTTCGAGTGTAGAGTCTCCGATCTTGATAGGAATGGGTGTGACATGGGCATTCAACATGACCTTCGTCTTGTCCATGTTCATTTTTAGACCCACTCTTTTGGAGGCTCTACTGAGGTCATCGAGCATTGTACTGAGGTCCTCCATGGTCTCAGCCATGACCACAATATCGTCGGCAAACCGAAGGTGAGTGATGTACTCGCCATTGACGTTGATGCCTAGCCCTCTCCAGTCCAGAACCTTGAAGACATCCTCCAGTGCAGCGGTGAACAGTTTCGGAGATATGACGTCTCCCTGTCTTACACCTCGCTGCAGAAGGATAGGTTCCGAGGCTTGGTCCTGAAGTCGGACTGACATGGTGGCGTTTTTGTACAAACACTTTAACACCTCGATGTACCGATAGTCAATTTGGCACCGTTGGAGAGACTGCAGTACAGCCCAGGTTTCGATCGAATCAAAGGCTTTTTCGTAGTCCACAAACGCTAAGCAGAGAGGCAAGTTATACTCTTCGGTCTTCTGTATAACCTGCCGAAGCGTATGTATGTGGTCCACAGTGCTAAAACCTTTTCGGAAACCGGCTTGTTCGGGTGGCTGGAAATCGTCAAACCTGCGCGCGAGACGATTCGTGATGACTCTTGAAAACAACTTGTAAACGTGGCTTAGAAGTGAGATGGGCCTGTAATTCTTCAACCGGGCATTGTCACCCTTCTTGAAGAAGAGCACCACCACACCCCTGCACCATGCCTGTGGCGTTTTCCCCTCGAGTATGACGGAATTGAACAGCTTCTGAAGGGCCTTAAGTACCGGTTTTCCACCCGCCTTCAGGAGTTCGGCAGTAATTCCGTCATCTCCCGGTGCCTTGTTGTTTTTGAGTTGTTTCAGAGCCATCCTAATCTCGTACAGGCTGACGTCCGGGATGTCTTCGGTATAGTGTCGGGTTAGTCTAGCTCTTGGGTCGTTTGCTAGGTCGACAATGGGTTTGCTGGTTGACGTGTACAACTGTCCATAGAAGCTCTCGATCTCCCTCAGTAGCTCCGGTTTGGCGGATAAGATCCTGCCATCGTCGGTCTTCAGTTTCGTGAGCTGGCTCTGCCCAATAGCCAGATCTCTTGAAAATACTTTAGAGCCTTTGTTCCGCTCGATCGCGTCTTTAATACGCTCGGTATTAAAGCGGCGGAGGTCGCTCTTTAAGGATTTAGAGATCCGTCTATTGAGCTGCCGGTATTTCGACGCCTCATCTGAAGACTGCAGGATCATCTCACGCCGCTCCTTCATGAGCTCGAGAGTTTGATCGGAGAACCTCTTTTTCTGATCTGTACGACGTGTCTTGAAGAACTTAGACCCGGTCGTATGGACAGTTTCCACGAACCCATCGTTATATTCGTCCACTGAGCCGCCTAGGCACTCGAAACGATTCTGGAGTTCGAGCTATACAAACGTAATACCAAAATAATAATTATGAAAATCAAACATATAATATTAAGGTAGTGTGTATATATTTCGATTGTATTATAGAATGTATGTGTGTATGTTAATGTATGTTCGCAAATAAATATTTTGAAAGGAAAATTTTAATCCCATAATTAATAAGATAAGTAATCTATTTTCTATTTTAAATTTTATTCCATTACTTTTTTTATTTGATTTAGTTTGACTATATTTAGATTGCATCTCACTTTTTTGTTTAGTTCATAATTAACTCACTTTGTCTTTAATCATTTTTAATTTAATCGAATCTAATAATTGTTTGTTGTGAATGTTGTGCATGCCTTTAAGAGACGTATTTACACGCACTGCAGACGTATAATCACCACATGGAACCAATCTTGTAAATATTTCGTTGGTGTGCCTTATCTAATAAATAAATAAATAAATAAATAGATATAAAAACGAGATATGAGGAATTTAAAATTTCCAAAGAAAACTTATTTTTCTCATAACCCTTGTTTAAATCAGTGTCCATTCAAAATACATATTTGGGAACATATATATTCTGTAATCCAATCGAAATAAATACACGCTACCTTATGAATACGTTTGATTTACAAAAATATTTAGGTGTTACGTTTGTATAAAATTTGCATGCTCCGCCGGCCTCTTTTGCGTATAGATAACCTGGATTAACACATAAGTTTCTTTTAGTATGATCCCGTGGGACAATTATCGAACATCACCACACAGTCTTTCCATAACTAAACTGAATAACCCCATTCCCGAAAAAAACGACAAGAAAAAATAAAAACAGTACCCTTATCGGCGATAAACATTCACGACGTACGAATGATGAATGCGTATGAATTTCCTTTGCAAAAAAATAACACGTTGATTGATACCTGTGTCGGAACACGTCTGTCGGAAATACGTCATGAATGTCGGATTTTTGTACGTGTTCCAAAAATGGTACGGAGCGTTTGGTACTTTTTAATTTTGTTCCATTATTAGCGACCAATCAAGCTTCACAAAACCAGTTTATGTGGGTCTCTCGTTTTATTGGAAATCTATGCAACGCGAGGCCATGTAATACAATAAATTGTAGCTTTAAGTGCCGCTGTATGTATATGCTCTTGACGTATTGGAAATCAAATTGAATTGTTTGATTTGTAAAAGAAAAATCTGCCAATAACATTCCCACTTGAATATTCTCGCTGTTTCACATGACTCTCTATGAGTTAGTACAAAACATACAATTTCGTAACTAACAGAAACTATAATCCCTGCACATGTCTTCAGGTTATGCCACCCTTGCCTGGGTTGGTCTGTAGATGAGTGACCACCAACTACATACTATTTTTCCTCCGTGCCTCGGAAAGCACATTAAGCCATTGATCCCGGCTGTCTGTTTGTAAATCTTTGACAGTCCTTACAAGTAGTTCAGTGGCCCGAAAGTGTGACAACCAGTCTTACTCTCTACTTAGGACCCATTAACGTTAATATTTATCCGTGGTGCTAGGCAACTGGGCCTATCCCAGTTGTAAACGTCCCTTTGTGCAAATTCAAATTCAAATTCAAATTCATTTATTTCGTGAACACAGGGTACATACAGAAGGTGTTATAATAAATAAGATCCGAGCTGTGTCCCGCCAAAAGGCATACAAAATACAAAATATCAAAGGATCATCATACAAAAAAAAAACAACATTACATTTAACAATTCAAAAGTTCAATCACAAATAATTATAGATCAAATTAGATAAGATGTCAAATTAAATAAAGTAAAAGGAACAAAAAATACAAATAAAAATGTCAATGCCAAAAATGAATTGATACAAAAATAAGAATAACAAAATAATTTATCATTTTCACATAGCAAAAAAACAAAAAAAATAGATTAACTTTGGAAATAATTAAAATTAAAATTTGTCATTTAAATAATCGTCAACAGAATAATACACCTTGTTATTTAACAATTTGAATAAATTTCTTTTAAATTCGTTAATGTTCACACTTGAGACAACTTGTCCTGGTAACTTATTATATAGTTTTTGAGCCATTGCATAAAAGCTTTTGCTATAAAATTGTGTTTTTGTTGCTAATACCTGCAGCTTTTTTGAACGGCGTTTACTTTCTACAAATCTATATAAATTAGTGTTGTGTTTTATAAAAATACAGGCTTCATAAATATAAAGTGACGGTAAAGTTAATATTTTTAGCTCACGAAAATGTGGCTTACACGACTCAGTTTGTTTTATTTTACAAATAGTTCGGATACATTTTTTCTGTGCTACAAGTACTTCTTTTTTTTTTTTTTTTTTTGTTTTTTTTTTTTTTGTTTGGGCAGGAGTGGGAAATCCCCACGGACACCTCGACTATTCTCACAGGAATTTCTCTTGTGAGACAGTCGAGGTAGTGCCGGACTCGAACCGGCTAAAAACCACTCCTGCCTAGCCAGTGTCCCTCTGACATGAGGATCAGAGCCCTTTATATCAGATTTTTTGGCTTATGTACGCTTTTTGGTAGCCGGAGATACCATATTATTTGCTTTCTATTTTGCTTTAGATGTTAATTTTTTACTATTTAAATATGCTGTTATTTACTTTTTATAATGTATGATTGTTACTGCTATATTAATTTGTTCTAATTTTATGAAAATCTTCCCTTTATAATTATTTTTAATCTATTTTAACACAATTTTAATGATAACTTTGTATATTTTATGACTTTTACTATACCGTTTATTTATGCCCTTAACTACAGCATTATTTTTGTTCTTTCTTGATTATGTCTATGATACCTAAGCTATATACTTAATATATACTTTCATATCATATATATTATAGCAACTATTAACTTTGTACTTATTTATTTTATCGGTTTTAATTTCTTTTCTAATAATTGGGGTTCTTGTTTTTATTTTATTAGTTAATAGCTCACTGTAGTTTTCTGGATCATGTTCGACACAACGTGACGATGCCACCAGGGCTGACCCCTGGACTAGCTTAACTTGAGCCAGCTTCTCACGAAGCTGGCTTCGGTTACCATTTATCGTGTGGCCAACCCTAGTGGTTCGATCAATACGTCTGCTATTTGGTTGTGTCGAACAAGTCCTCAGTCTGTACATCTTTGAAGTGGGCGCTCCGACAACCTTAGCAATAAGCTATAGATTCCCTAGCGAAGGCGTCCCACTTATTGCGTACTGGGCATTCACTACTGAACGCACTGTGTGAGTGCTCCCCCTGGTCTTTGGCTCTGGTGCAGTTAATGCACACCGCTGCTTCTCCGGTCTGTTTGACTGGGCAGTCCAACCTAAGGTGTGGACCGCCGCAGTGACTACAGAGATCGGCTGGCTCCGTGCACAGGCGTTTGCCGTGTCCGTATGCCAGACAGCGGGTACACTGCACCAGAGGCGTCTGATCTTCGACGCGCACTCTCTGGAGGTCAACCCGAAGTTTACCCCCTTCGAGCGCCCGCCTCCAGATCGTGGGGGACACACTCAACACAATGCTGTTCGTGTGCGGGTTTTTATTCTTCTTACGGTATTTCACCGTCATTCTTTGGTCCCCGTCGTCGAGGCCGTGAAAAATCTCCCGGTTCTGGTTCTTAAGGGTACAAGTACTTCTTGAACCTTAGGGGCATTACCCCAGAATATGAGGCCATACCGCAGAGCTGAGGCAACATAACCATGATAGGCTGCTAGTAGAGCAGTCTTATTGGCAACTTTACCCAGCATATAAAGAGCATATGAAAAACTCCTCAGCTTTTCACAAATACTTTCAATTTGAGTCCTCCATGTCATGTCATTGTCAATATGCAGTCCAAGAAATTTTGTAACACTAGACTCAAGTATTTCACTCCCCTTATAGTTTACTTGTAACTGTGATTGTTCTTTATGTCTTATTTTAAAATTCATAACTTTAGTTTTGGCTAGATTTATTTTTAAGATTATTAGCATTTAACCAGTCGATAATTGGAATAAGGCTATTGTTTACATGTTCTTCGATTTCTTTCGTAGTGCCAGAATCATAAATAACAGTGCTGTCGTCGGCAAATAGTGACATTTGATTTTCGATTACTTGGGGAAGTCATTAATATAGCAGATAAAAAGTAATGGTCCCAGCACAGAACCCTGCGGCACACCACATGACAATAATCTAGAGCTAGAGGAGTAGACTACCTCAGTTTTGGTCTTCATATTTATTTTGCTTATTTGTGTAATCTGACTTCTATTCTCCAAATAAGATTTTATCAGATTACCTCTGATGCCATATCTTTCGAGCTTTGTGCCTATTGGCCTTGCTTCGTTCTGTCTCCTGCTGATATGGAGGGAAGTGGAAATTACAGTTCTTTCCTACTCCTCCGCTATACTTGATTAATTTCGTTGCGGGATCCAAGACAGTTAAATTCACTCTCTGGGACTTCGTCGAGCTTCATTGTCTCGGCGCTTTTCTGGTGGTCGCCACTGTTGATTCTGGCTTTCAGGAGTTACAGTGGTTTGGGCGTGCGTGGCGGGCTTGCCCCAATTAAAAAAAGATACAGTCTTACCAAGGGATATCGTATTACCCAGTAGGGCTGGGTTGTGGAGGTGACGTAGGCAGTCGCTCTGTGTAAATTACTGGATTTCAGCTGCATGCGGTTGCACTGGATGCCGACCTCAATATAATTTATCATATTTTATCATTTACCGATAGCGATGGAAAAAGACACATTCATCATCATCATCATCTTTAGCCGATAATGTTCCCACTACTGGGACACGGCCTTCTCTCAATGAGAGGGAATGGGCTATAATCTACCACGCGGGCCCAGTGCGGATTGGTAGATGTCACATGTCTTCGAATTTTTAGTTCCAGGACATGCCGGTTTCCTCACGATGTTTTCCTTCACCGTTTTGAGAGCAGTGGTGATGAAATAAAATACACAAAGTAATGCGCCTGTATGGGACACATTAACCAACAGTTATACGTTAGTAAGTTAAAGAAAACGGCTACAAGGAGGTAACTAAGTATGTAGATTAATGACCATGCATAATTTGGCAAAGGTTAACCTATACCCAATTATCGTTATTTTCAACCGACTTCCAAAAAGAGGAGGTTATCAATTCGTCTGTATTTTTTTTTTTTTTTTTTTTTTTTTTTTTTTTGTGTTTGTTACCTCAGTACTCTGGACTGGGTGAACCGATTTTGATGGTTCTTTTTTTGTTTGAAAGCTGGTGCTTCCCGTTAGGTCCCATTTTAGTTTGCTGAAGACCTGATGCTGATCTTCGGAGATATACAACGGAACTCTTCAAAAATACACAGCAAATCTGCAGTGATTGCTGCCATCGCTTGTAGGTTCATTGTTTATACTATATTATGACGTAACATCACGCCTGTATGCTCTGAGGGGGTACGCACATGTGTAAAATACACCCGATTTCGAAAATATTTGTTACCTCAGTACTTTCTACTGGGTGAACCGATTTTGATCGTTCTTATTTTATTTGAAAGCTGGTGCTTCCTGTGTGATCTCATAATCATCAAATCAGTAGCTGATGATGGGATTCTGGAGAAATAGAGAGAATTCTTCACATTTTATAGGCACACTAGAAGCGGTTTGGGTAGTTTTAGGAATAAAATTGTACTTTCTCGAAGTGATCCCAATTCAATTTTATGAATATCGGATGAAGAACTTCGGACATATGCAACGGAACTCCTCAATAAATGATAGCAAATGTACTGGGATTGCCGAAATCTCATATCTGTCTATTGTTTACACCAGTTCATAACCTAAAATCACGCCGATACGCTGTGAAGGGGTAAACACATGTGAACCACTAAAAAGTGAAAAATAAAAACTTTTTTACAAAAAATAAAACCGACTTCAGAGAAAACAAAAAAGTGAAAAATAACTTCAGAAAAAACGCTTCAGAAGTCGGTGACAAAAAAACTAAATCAATCAAACAAAGGTCACCGACTTCTGAAGCGTTTTTTTCTGAAGTTATTTTTCACTTTTTTGTTTTCTCTGAAGTCGGTTTTATTTTGTAAGTAGGTTTTCACAAACACTTTTACACGTCATTTTTATTTAAACTAGATGGGTTCGGTGTTTCGTAACTGACCACTTTTCATTGTCTTTTTTGAAGTCCAGACATAATCTTGCTCAATTCACATGAGGATCATGTAGATATTAGTGTCTGAGATGGTCTTTTGAAGAAAGAACCACACAGATTTGAGTGGACCTGTCCAGTCACTACAAGCATTTGTCAGTTATCGTGTAGCTCGACTTATAACACAAGGAGCTCAACGAAACGACGAACCCGAAAGGTGTTTTTCTATTAACAAAGACTATCCTATCCGTGTCAGTTGATTCATAGAAAAATCAAAAAAAGCTTATCTATGACGTTTGGTTTGTAACCGACCAGTAAGCAAACTGTCAAGCAGAGCAGAAACCGGCTAGTAAGTTACTGAAAATGGCGGTTAGTAAAATTGTTCATCGTTCTACCCACCCACAATAAATTGTTCACAAATAGAAAACTTCATTAGAACTCGTTACCACTCCATCTGTAACAATATTTTATAACAAAATTTATAAATACCGACTTCCATTCAACACCGACTTTCAAAACTAACAATTGCATTACGAACGAAGTTTTAAATGACTTCTGAACTTCAGTATTTTCTCTATTGTTTAACAAAGTTACTGTATTGTGTTACTGGTATTTAATCGGTAACTAATATCTGCTTTCACGAAGAGAAGAGAGGGAACTCGGGCTTTTTCTTCCTGAATAATGCCTCTCAAGATTTTTTTTTCTTCTTTTCATAAACGTCTCCGTCATTTCAGATTGACGAACATTACGGTTACGTGGGGTGTCAATGTAATTATTATTTTTGTTTTGCTTTTCTATTTATTTTCATTTATATTTGATCGTTTATACTTGGTTTATACTTTATTTATTTTTTATTCTTAGCCGTATCTGACCGTGGCATCACTTTGGGCCCTATCTGAATATCAGCGCTGTGACGTTTTGTTTTAAATGTTACAGCACCATGCTGAGATAGGAGCCTTTTGGTCTTGTACAGAACAAATTCTGTTTTGTATTTTGTTTGTTTTTTTTTATTCTCTCATTATGTTTAGTTTAAACTAGTGTTATAATCACAATTTTACCTTTTTTTTATGTGTTGTCCTGTCGGGCTAAGAAATGCTTTTTCTTTCTTTCTTTCTCTTTGTTTCTTTTTTTTCAGCAACTAATAAGTAAAGAAACTTCATGACCCTCCAGACCCTACTAGTAACAAAATATGCCCCATTTTTACGGCCATGATCAGACAAATTCAAAAAGGTTTTATCATAAAAGACATGATAGAAACCTAAACACCTTCTTTCTTAATATTATAACGTAAAAAAAAATTATTGGCTCAGTTTTTAAGGAGAAAAAAAAAATATCGCTGGACATCACACACAGCGCCATCTAGTGTCATCTAGGGCTAAACAAGGCTTATGTCGTGGACACCAGATAGTTGATATACAACATATTTACTTTTTGTTTGTAAATACATACTTGTTATAGGTACATGTTAACATCCATGACTCGGAAACAAATATCCATGCTCATCACACAAACATTTGCTCCTACCGGGATTCGAACCCAGGACCCTAAGAACGTAAGGTAGCCTCACTACCACTACGCTATTCGGGTTGTCAAGAGGTATAAATATGAAACGTCCATATCGTAAAATTTTTCTGTTTTAATTAATCGGACTGTATTTGTCGAATTCTTCGCAGGCCTTATTTCCTCTTAAATGAATACCTAAATATTATTGCACTACTGGAATTTCAACGTTCGACTCAGCATTCGAGAGTTGATATTCGCTTAATGTTAGTTAAAACACACTGTAGAAACAGTTAAAGTGTATGGACAATAGGCAGAAGTTGTCGTAGGAATGTTAGGATCTCTGATTTATGGGCGTTTGAGACAGTTGTTGGAATTGGGTCAATAGTTAGGGTTGCTATAGGATGAGGTCTATTTTTATATTTAAATCTGTATCTATTGAGAATGTATCAATTTGACCCGCGAGGTTGTCGACATGTGGGAAGTGGACTATGCTATCATTGTGCCGATAGTCGTGTCAGCCCATGACTTATTGCCAAGAGCCTCGATCAGTATCTGAGGAGGTTCTCGTTAGGCAGCTAGATCAAGGGCTTGATTCAGAAAGTGGTACTCCTGGACACGGCTCGTATTGATAGGAGGTTTCCTCTCTCTAAAGCCCTGACCGCCGCACCGGTAGCTTGGACCCTGTTCCTGATACCGGTAAGCTATAATTTTTTTGTAACAAAAAAACCACCACACAGAACTTAAATTGGTGACGTAGCTCAGAAAGCCGCAAACTGAAATGGCACACGGCAGGCCATGTCTGCCGGATGCCGGAAAAGCGGTGGGCCCGCACATCACAAAACTGGAGCCCCGAGACAGTTAGACGGGGTCGCGGCAGACCGAAGAGAAGATGCGGGACGCCTTGGATGGCTTTCCCGTTAATTGGCGAGAAGAGGCACAACAACGAGAACAGTGGAAGGAATGGAGAGAAGCCTTTGCCCAGGAGTGGGACAGCTCAGGCTAATAAAAAAAAAAATTAATGGATTTGTATAGAAATAAATCCATACTATATATTAATAATATAAAGCAGAAGAGTTTGTTTGTTTGGTTGAACGCGCTAATCTCAGGAACTACTGGATCGAATTGAAAAAATCTTATTGTGTTGGATAGTCCATTTATCGAGGAAGGCTATATAAGATTACGCTACGACCACTAGGAGCGGAGCAGGAATGAAAAATGTTGCAAAAACGGTTTTTTTTTTCCCTTTCGTTTTTCTCTCTAATGTGACGCAGACGAAGTTGCGTGGGTCAGCTAGTAAAGGATATAGTAAGATACATTCGTGCCTATGTTTTTTGAAGGGAAATGCAGGTTCAATAGTAGATACACTCGCATTTCACTAGAAAAGCCATGACTCGAATGTGAATCAAACTAAGGAATTTATTGAACTCAGGATTTTGAAGCTTAGTTTTCGCAATCAACGACGCGTCTACCAGACCAACAAGTCATTTCCAAAAACACAATGTAAGTCTTAAAACAAAAGCCAAAATTATTTAAATAAATTAACAACTGAAACAAAACATCGTGAGGAAATCAGTCTACCTGAGAGATATTTCTCGACGGCATGTAAAGCCATGTCAGAGGCCCAAGGGTGACATAAAAAATATGACACCGGTTAGGCACTGACCACCTATTATTGAAGTCGGTTAAAATGTAGCCTATGTTAATAATAATAAAAAAAAAAAAAAAATTGAATAAAGGAAAAATAATAAATATCGCTAGACACAGCGCCACCTAGTGCCACACTAAGCAAAGCTTGTGTCGTGGACACTAGATAGTTGATATGTTACGGCTAATACCCGAAGTGCGGCTACACCTAGTTTTAGCCGGTTAGAACTAGGTGTAGCCACTTACTCTTGGTTAAACCTAGTACGAGCCGATTGTCTTCGGTTAAAACTAGGTCTAGCCTTCATCATGCCGGCTACAACTAGGTCCAGCCATTCCCTGTTGGATAAAACTAGATGCAAACAAGTTGAAACAAGTAACAGGCGCCTGGATAGTTTATGTTACTTTATAAAAGTGTGATTTATAATTATAATAACATTCTTTAAATTATAATATGCAACTATTGTCTGTTGTTAAAAAAATGTTCCTGATTGTTCCTATTATATTAAAAATTGTACTCCTAATATTTTAATATTACAATGAGATTTATTTTATAAGAATAAAAAACTCTCTACGTTTCTTTTTATTGGATGTTTTTTTAATATCTAAAAAAGCTCTGCCGATAGCATGCCGGCTACAACTATGTACAGCCAATCCCTGTTAGATAAAACTAAGACACGCGCGACGCTATGAGTCACACTCGCTAGTAGACCTGCAGTAGATCAGCAGCACCTGGCGCTCACATCCTACAGAGGCGCGTGCTTCGCTATGCCCTCCACCCCGCGCCGCTGCTGCAGATGCGGTGAGTCATGAGTGTGAAGCGGGGCGGAAGGCTTGGCGGGACACGCATCTAAGTTTTATCCAACAGGGATTGTCTGGACCTAGTTCTAGCCGGAATGATATCGGATAGACCTAGTTTTATCCAACAGGGAATGGCCGAACCTAGTTGTAGCCGGCATGATGAAGGATAAACCTAGTTTTACCCGAAAACAATCGGCTCGTACTAGGTTTAACCAAGAGTAAGTGGCTACACCTAGTTCTAACCGGCTAAAACTAGGTGCAGCCGCACTTCGGGTTTTAGCCGTAAAATACTTTTTTGTTTGTAAATACATACTCATTATACATATAAACATCCATGACTCGGAAACAAATGTTCATGCTCATCACACAAACACTTGCTCCTACCGGGATTCGAACCCAGTACCGTAAGCACGTAAAGCAGCATCACTATCACTACGCCATTCGGGTCGTTAACCAGGCTATACTATCAAATTATTTGACACCTTATTCATCAAAATTGGATGATTCGTTTAGGCGCTACGGAGGAACATACATAAATCTAAACATACATAGACTGCAAAAAAATCATAACCCTTCCTTTTGGCTTCACCGTAGTCGGGTAAAAAATGTATCATTATCATCATCTGTCTACCCTTTTCTTAAGTATGTTGGGGTCGGCTTTCAGTCTAACCTGATGCAGCTGAATACCAGTATTTTACATGGAGAATTGCCTATCTTACCTCCACAACCCAGTTAATACTGGGTAATACGATACCACTTGATAAAACTGGTTCTCAAACTTCTTGGGCCACACCTGTAACGACTGTCAAAGATCTACAAATGAAAACCGAGACCAACAGCTTAACGTACTTTCCGAGGCATGGAGGAAACTTGGTATGTCAGGCTGGTTACCCATCAACAGACCAACCTAGGGAAGCACGGCTTAACTTATCATTTAGCTACGAACTCCTTTTCGAGAAAAAAAATAGATTAAATCAACAACTCAATTACCAGGGAGACATGAGTCAATAAGAGATCAAGTGGCCACCAAAGGTTCTCAAATTGCCTCCGTTAAAGTCAATAATTTACAATTTCCCGCACATTTTATAACAACATTACCCTTCTATAGTCCCTGTACATTGGTTCGTTAGTACGTCCTGCGATGGGGGACCACTTCAAAGAGGACGTTGGTATGAAAATCGAATTATGGCCGACGTCTATACATTTACTTGGTGATACTGTAGGGGAACTTTGGTTATGGGCAGTATACAGGGGTGTATGTATATTATGTACTTGAAAATATTACATTAGAAGCTTCGTGAATGTTACTGTAAAAGCCCGCTTATTGGTCAGTCTTAGGTGCCATAGTCTTAAAATTTATCAACATGTGTTGGTAAATGTTGATTTCGGGAACAATTCAATGAATATTTTTCTTAAATATGCCATATATTTAACGATGACATACTGTCAATATTAAACTTACTTTACTGTCAATATTGAATGATGATGACATACTGTCAATATTAAACTTACTTTACTGTCAATATTGAATGATGATGACAAACTGTCAATATTAAACTGAGCGACCAAATGGACAAATTTTAATGAGAGTCGATATGGTCACATTAGCTGTTGTAACAACACTATTTAGTATGTAATTAGTCTACACATCACTATCATTACTATGTCTTGTATAGACAAGATGATGAGATGAGATGATTGTCTTCACTTGCCTAATGGCTGTCTTACTGTGAACCCCGTCTGTGATATCGTCTACTATGTAACCACTGTATTCTGTATAATAAACCAAGTCTTCCCAACGCTGTCTTTAATTCATCAAACCAACAAACACAACAGCGCAAGAAAGAAGCCATCCTACCAAAATGGGTAAGGTTAGAACTATGACCAAAGTAACGCAAGCGATGCGGGTAAAATCGCAGCAATGGGCGCTCATAAAAGTTCGATGCGTATTTTCATGACATTCCCTTTACATTTTGTAGTCGCTCACAGTCATTAAAGATGAGAAAACTTTGGGTTTTAACCATTATGAATTGGCGAATCTTATATTTTACTGGAAATCCTTGGGATTTACGGTAGTTTGGCATTTACAGTAACATTTATGACACAGTCTTCATGCATTCGTAGCAAGTCTACTACGCCGGCGTAGCATCGTAGTAGTTTTATCGTAACATGTGCTACGCCGTAGCATGAATACATTGTTTCAGTACATCCGAGTTCGCAATATTTACATTTAAAATTGCCTTTTCCGACTCAAATATTAACCTAATCTGTTTTTGACGAAAACTTTATAAATAACACTTCCAAAATAATCCTTAGCTCCTTACACAAACTGTTATCTAATGATAAACCCGGATCCCGGAACTTGAAAACTCGACAATAATCAAAATAAACCAAACACAAGTTTAAATTAACTTTATTAATCGGTAATTTTCCAGTCGTTTGAAGTTTGAACGTTACATTCAGTGGTTGATCCCATCGGTATACTGCAGACTATTTGCGAAAACAACTCAACTACTTGGGAATAGGGTTACTAGATTAGTTTAATTTTAAACGTGAAATGATAGGGGTTGGCAACATATCGTGTCTTTTATTTAAACAGTTAAACATACAAATAAATGACATTGAAATATCTGTTTGTTATTTACAAAATAATTACTGCTTTTACTGATTGCGTGTGAAAGTATGAACGGTACTTATTTTTGGATATCTGTGTGTTTGTCTATCTTTTTGATACGGTTCACCTCCGAAACGGCTGGACCGATTATGACGGAACTTACACTGGCAGATAACCGATGTTATATATTTATTTAATAACAGAAAAAAAATATTTCAGTTTCTCTTTTTATTGACAGAGAGAGTGATAGAGGCAGGGGTAGAGTGAACTAGAACGGCCTAAGATGGATCCAGATGGAAACAAATGGAGGACGCCTTCATCCAGAGATGACTGATCCCTGAAGAAGCTAAGTTATTTAAAAAAAACAGTATTATTAATGTAAATTTTAGTGAATAAAGGCTATTTTAATTACATTATTGTACAAAACAATCAGAACTTAATCACAAATACACTACTGTTCACTATTCACTTCGTTGTGTAGCCAAAACAAGGCTAGATTGTCGCGGGCCTGAGCGGTGTATTTATACTCGCCAACAGACACATCAGAATAACCACGAATGTTCTAGAGGGTCATAAAAAACACTAACAAAAGAATAGGTAAGTAGGTAGGTAGGTAATAAAAGTAGTAGGTATAAGCAACTTGTACACAACAAACGAATATGAACCGTATGCCATAGGCGTACGGTCGAAATTCTAATGTCTTTTTATAAATAGGTCGCGAGTTTCTACCTACCTAACTTAAAAACTAATAATAATAGAATGCACTCGAACTTCCAACGTACACACACTGTAATCACGTGTTTTCTCGAATGTTCTAGTGGGTCCGATGTAACAATATAATTCCAGAATGAGTTTTATTAATTAGATTTAACCCAGAAATGACACTAGTCATCTTATAGTTACTTTTCGGTTCAATCTATGACTGAATTCTCTCAAAAATAAGTTTCAAAGCTACGCCGGTAGGTTCCTTCAATTTATAATAATAATAACTTGAAGAAAACTCCTCTACCTTTAGTTTTCCTAACTAGATTGCGGTCGGATTCGGTTTCACCAGATGCGGCTGAATATCAATATTATTTTACTTGGAACCTTCAATTCAATTACTCTATAATACTGGTATTTATGAAAAGTTCATCTTAGAAATGTTTTGACTTGTAGCAGTCTTTGATACAAATATTATTAAAATTATTTCCTTTATTTAATTATATACAAATCTTTTACATTTTTAAATATTATTATAAAACTATATATAAAAAACATTTAAAAATATAAAAAAATGTAGCCCACCGGTATCGGGAACAGGGTCCAAGCTACCGGCAGTCAGGGCTCCAGAGAGAAAAACCTCCTAACAATACGGGCCGTGTCCAAGAGTACCGCTTTCTGAATCAAGCCCTTGATCCAGCTGCCTAACGAGAGCCTCCTCAGGTGTTGGTCGAGGCTCTTGGCAATTAAGCCATGCGCTGACACAACTATCGGCACAATGATCGCTGAGTCCACTTCCCACATGTCGACAACCTCGCGAGCCAAGTCAAGATACTTTATTTGCTTATCTTTCTCGGCTTTCACGAGGTTCTCATCATGCGGGACCGTTATGTCAACAATCATTGCGCGCCGCTCTGATCGATCCATCACCACTATATCAGGCCTATTGGCTATAACAGTCCTGTCAGTGATGATGGATTGATCCCAGTACAGTGTGATATTGCCATTAACGAGAACTGGGTCGGGCACATACCTATAGTAGGGCACTTCCGATTCCACAAGATTGTATTTTAGAGCAAGTTGCTGATGGATTATCCTGGCTACAAGGTTGTGTCTGTGCAAGTACTCTCCGTTAGCTAGACGAGAACACCCGGAGATAATGTGACGGATTGATTCGCCTGGACGGTGGCATGCCCGACATATGTCAACCGTACCGTCCTTCACAATAAATCTCCGGTAGTTATTCGTCATCATTACTTCATCCATAATTGCACAGACAAAACCTTCGGTTTCCCCGAAGAGGTCCCCGGAACGTAGCCAGGACACGGACGCTAGAAAATCTACATCGGGCCCATGAAGAGCCCGGTAAAAGCGCCCGTGAAGCTCCTTGCCCTGCCATTCTTTCCTGCGGTCATCAGTAGTTAGTACTATAGGTTTGCGCCAATTCTCTTTAGCCAAGGAGAGCGGGGTGAGGCCCTTGTCCATCGCGACCACATCTCGATGCATCTCCACGTCGGCTTCTTGGAAATATTCCCTGAGACTGCATATCTCGCGATTGTGGAGAGTCTTAGCGTTTAAAAAGCCACGACCCCCACACTTCCGCGGGATATACAGTCTCATAACTGAAGAACGTGGGTGATGCATACGAAATGCCGTCAACAATTTACGGACCTTCGTATCCAGGGCGTCTAGTTCTGTTTGAGTCCATTTGAGTATGCCGAAAGAGTACATCAAAACCGGCATGACCCAACCGTTGAAGGCACGCACCTTATTTCCGACCGATAAAAGACTATTAAATACTTTTTTCAGGCGGCAAAAGAAGCGCTCCTTCAACGATTGCTTCATGTCAGCCACATTGATGCCCAGCGCTTCCGACATACCCAAATACTTGTAGGTTTCGGTTGCTGAGAGGGATCTAAGATTTATGGAATCTGAGAGCTGGGTTCCCACAGATTCCACAATCTCCCCTCGCTTTACATGCATGACCGCACATTTGTCCACACCAAATTCCATCCTGATGGCGCTACTGAAGGTTTCAGTTACCTTCAGTAGCTCCATCAGTTGCAAATCGTTGGGGGCAAAGAGTTTCAAGTCATCCATGTAAAGGAGGTGAGATATAACCCGACCATCTTTCCGCAACTGATAGCCTAGACCTGAATCCTCCAGCAATGTGCTCAGAGGATTCAAGGCTAAGCAGAACCAAAGTGGACTCAAACTATCGCCCTGAAATATTCCTCGCTCTATCCTTATCGGCTCGCTATTCCTCTGAATTTGCCGACATCCTGGATAGCGAAGCACTGTCCTCCATTGCCGCATACACGACATTAGGAAGGTGCGCAGAGTTGCATCAACTTTATACAACTCTAGCACCCTCATGAGCCATGTATGTGGCACTGAGTCATAGGCCTTCTTATAGTCTATCCAACATGTCGACAGATCCTTTCGGGAACGACGAACCTGTTGACTAATGGCCATATCAATGAGGAGTAGCTCCTTAGTACCACGGGACCCATTCCTACATCCATTTTGGGAAGCGGACATGACAGAATTGTCATCTATATGTTTACAAATTTTTGTTCTCAAAATGGATGTAAGAACTTTATAGACTGTCGGGAGACAGGTGATTGGTCTATAATTTTTGGGTTCCGCAGTACTACCCGATTTATGGAGCAGGTGGGTTAAACCTGTTGTCAGGAACTCTGGCAGCGACCCCGACTCTAAGGCTGACTGGAATAGGGTCGCCAAGCGAGCATGCGACCCTGTGAACCATTTAATCCAGAAATTGTGCAGCCCATCCGGCCCTGGAGATTTCCAATTAGGCAACGGACGGACTGCACAAGCTACGTCTTGGGGGCTGATGGTAATTGCCCCCATTTCTGGTACAGGATCGCACGCTCGCTCAATAACCCGAGTCCATTCACCCTCAGCATGGCTGACAGGCACCGACCAGATGCTGCGCCAGAACGAACACATTGCATCATCATCCGGCAGGTGCGTGTCAGCCACGCCTTGGTCCGGTCGCTCCCAAGCCCTATAAACCCACCTTTCATCTCTTTGGAATGTGCGATTCTGAGTGTATCGATCCACCCGCCGCTTATACCTACGTATACGGCTTGCCCATGCATACACTTTCTGCTTCAGGAAGTCGATGCGCTCTGTGACACGGGACATGTAGTCTCGAGGACTGATATCAGTCCCCGAGAACGCCCGCCTCACAAAACGCATCACCCTAGGGCGAGTATTGCCCTCCCTGAAGCAGATAAATTTGCCGATGAGTGCTCTGGCCCCACCAATACGTTGTTCAATCCTGTACTGCCATGCCGGTACGGCTGGTTTTGGCCGTGTAACTCTGTCATCAGAAAATTTGACACGAGCTACACGACATGCCGCTACGGCCGCACAATACAGGACTGAATGAACATCGGTGAGGTCTTCGCAGTCATCAAAATAATTTGACAACTGCGAATCCAGAACAGCCACCAGCATCCTATTTTTGTTATTCATGGGCAAACGAGGTAAACGCGGTCTAAGCTCTGGTGTCACGAACCGATATTCTCGAATCGCACCCTCCAAAGCACTCCTCATATCCTCACTACACTGGGTAGCTACATTAGTAATCATGTCACTACACACGTCGTCATCACGATCTGTTATTACGGTTGACTGTGGTGGAACCACAGCCTGTGACGGCGGCGTGGCAGTGACATGGCTACTCTGCACTTCAGTCCGCAAGCGATCAAGTACGGTGTCATCCAGCATACGATTACGCTGGATGACTCGCACCTGATCCGAAAGTCGTTGTGCCGACACGTTGACAGCTGGCTCAAGCACCTGAAACAGAGAGAGCATCCTAACACGGTACGCAGTCAGGTTGTTTCCCCCCTCTGTAGCCCCATAGTATGCGCGCATGACGTTTTCATTGTTTGATTGCGTCCATCGCATGCGCTGCACACTTCCGCCGGGAGCTGGGACCCTATCAGAAGCCGGTGGGCCTCGAGGTCCTAAGCCGTCCGGCGGCCGGCGTCCTCCCCGTCGACGAGCAGGTGGTGGCGTCGTGGGCGGAGAGAAATACTCGTCACTCGAGCTCGACGCAACTGCCACGGCCGGTGTCACAGCACTCACGATGGGGCTGGGTTCCGGCGGCGGCGAGGCGGAGCTGAGCGACGGGTCCGGAGGCGGTAAGAGTGCGCGACGAGCTGCTGATCTCGTCAACATAGTCGTTACATTTTACATAATTTGTCCGATGAAATTGATGACATGACGTACGAGGGGAGGTCCAAAAGTTCGTGGAATGAAAGGGTTTTAAATAAAATGTAACAATAAATCTATTTTTCCTTTTCAATATAATCACCCTTAAGTTGAATACATTTATTAGATCTATGAATTAATTTTTCTAAGCCATCGTAAAAATATTTTTTATCTTTTGCCTCAAAATGAGCCAAAATTGCCTCCTTTACCTCATTGTCGTCGGAAAATTTACTTCCCCTTAAGTCTTTTTTTAAATTGGGAAACAAATAATAATCACTTGGGGCCAGATCTGGCCCCTTATTCACAACCATTCGACTCGCTTCCGATTCGGAAAGTCGTATGTCTGTCTTCTTCTGGCATTACGAAAACGACCGAGATAGACATACGACTTTCCGAATCGGAAGCGAGTCGAATGGTTGTGAATAAGGGGCCTGGACTGTAGGGTGGGTGGACTAGTGATTCGAAGCCAAGCGTGTGCAAAGCAGTCATTGCAACTCTGCTCTTGTAAACCGGTGCGTTGTCTTGCAAGAGCAACACACCCTTGGTCAATTTTCCTCGACGTTTTTCCTTGATGGCCTCCTTCAATTTTTCCAGTATCGTTGCGTAGTATTCTCCGGTTATAGTTTTTCCACTTTTTCCACGATATTTGATGTGGTGGCCTCAACTGGCCTTCCTGAGCGGGGGTCGTCTTCAATCGACTCCCGACCATGTTTAAAAAGACTATGCCACTAGTAAATCATTGATTTACTAGGGCACTGTTCCCCATAAACGGATCCCATTTCAGTCAAAATGGTCTGACCGTTCTTTCCTTGCTTGGTAAGGAATTTTATCACAGCACGGGGTTCAATTTTCTCCATACTTTCAGTTTTCTTCCGGATTGAGTTGTTTAGCAGGCAAGTGTTCTTAAACGAATAACGCAATAGAGCTGAAACTCAATTTATATACTAGTAATGAGTCCCTAATTAGTATGACACTAAGCGAGCGCCCCTATCCCCACTCCATCCCCTCCATTCCACGAACTTTTGGACCTCCCCTCGTATGTCATTCCGGGTTATAGATATTTTCTTTTTCGTTTCTTGATGTAAAAAAAGCGTTTCATTTTGTAGTTTTTGGATTTATTACAACTATTATATTTTTATAAAGGGATAAAGGGAGCTTGTATCTGGTTTTCTAAAATTATGTATGTAATTGGTAAATTGCAAATAAAAATTATTTTGGAATGACAACGACTTGTCGACACGGGTGTTGCCACTTTATTAAAATCATTATTATGCTTTGATGAATTTCATTAGAACTAAAATAAAATAAAAATTTGTCTACTACATTTTATTTTTAAAGAGAAATGTTTTTTAGGCGTGTTGAGCATTTTTGGGTCAACAAAAATCATGGAACTCGCGTCATCGTCACCGAACGGTTTCATAGAACGTTTAGACAAAATTAATCTTATACAGTTAAGACCAAGATTATTTTAGATTGATGAAACAATTCACAAGTGATTTTTTTTTAATTTTATTTATTTATAAAAGAAGTTCACTGACGAAATGTCGGTTCACCTCTGTGTTACTCCCTCTGAGAATACAAACATTACAAAGCACAGGTAAATATCCTCCCAGGTTCACAAAAATAATTACAGCACATTTCAGCCAACCTCCATTTAATACGTGTCCATCAGAATCGTATATGTGTAACAGATGTAGAGATAACATGCCAGGGGTTGTCACGCGGCTAGAAAAATACGGAAGGGACGCGCGAATGACGCAAATGTCCGACAGTCGCATACATGTGCTATTGTATGTACGGTGTTATGTTGTTGACCCCTGGTTCATTAGGGTGCGAACGCATTTGAATCTGGAACGCTACAGTTGCGAATGATTCGACAGGATACGTCAACATGTGTGTGTGCTCCCATCTTTAGTCCGCGCGCAAGCTCCGAGGGAATCGATGGCTAATTTAAATCATCTATTGTTTTATTTCGGGTGCAAAGTGCCCACGAAGAATGGTTTCATCATTTAGTACTCTTCACAAAATACATTATGAAATCATTCTGTGAGAGTGTTATGTGCTTGAGGTGGAACCAATAGCAACGATGATTTAAACAAGCCATGGATTCCTCGGAGCTTTAATCTTTCATGATTCCTAAGTTCCGTACTGCACTCCAAAACACAAATTGATGACGTTGCTCAAAAAGCTGCTAAGCTGACATGCGTACATGACTGACCACATCTGCCGCATAACAAATGAGCTGTGGACCAAAATAACCATTTTCTGGTGCCCTGACACAGCCAGAAGGTGTCACAATAGACCTCGTAAACGATAGCAAGACGAGCTGGATAAGACCGGCTAGAAGTCCTGGGGAGAGACCATTAGTGGGTTAACGCAGGCTAACAATACTGTTCATTTGCGTTATCCCACTGCTGGTCAAAGCTCTGGCTGCTGGAATTATTCAGGATACTGATACCAGTATCCTGAATAATTAAACCCAATGTGACAGTGTGTAGGCACTATATTTTACCGAAAGCAGCGTTTTAAGTTCGATAAAAAAAGTGTTATACAGGGTGTAAACCACCGCATCACAAAGCCGTTAACCAAGCATTCTGTACACCAAACTAAGTAACTTTACGCAAAAAATGTTTGCTGGGAAATAACTTTTTTTTGAGGTTATAAATCATGTTTTGTGGTAGAACTCTATGTAACGCACTTAAAACATTGTGCTAGTGGATGGATTGAATAGTACGGGGGTCGTAGAGGTGTTAAAAGTTAAAATCTTCCAAAAAAATGTTGTATTTAAAAAAAAAACTTGTCAACAAGTTGTACGTTTGACCCCCCATATCTCCGTAACTAAAAGGTTCCCAGGTATGGTGTGGAACAAAAAAATTATCGCAATGATGAGGAGAACAAGTGCCTTTCGGCTTCGTGAAGAGGTGTATTACACCCTTTATACACAAAAAAATATACGGGGCAGTGTTAGGGGACTACCGATAGAAGTGAAAACTAAGTAATCTATAATTATCTGCTACGGGTTGTGCCCCGCGCACGCTTACGTGGTGCTACGCCGTAGCGCATCGGCTACAAGTGCTACGAAGCGTTAGGTGACGGTCTCGCGAGTTCTATGATTCTTGTTCGCCCGTTGTCGCGCCTGAAGAAGTTTTCCCTTCAAATGCAGATGTATCCGCACCCTAACAGGACATCACCTGTACTAATAACGAACATCGTACATACATTTTTAGGCTTCACTGGGTCCAAAAAACGGTTGGGTCGAATTAATTGTCGGTACCCAGGTATGGAGGGAACAAAAATGGATGGACAAGGTCGACGCTTTCATATAGCTGTTAATGGCATTGCTATGGGCAGTGAGTTTGATACAAATACTGTTTGCTTATTCTTTTTGGCACTAACTACTTTTGATTACTGCCTAACTTGGTGGGAAAGTTTTATTTTCGTATGGTTTCAGAGTTTTGTGCCGTCCATGGGCCTCTGACTTGGCGTAACATGCCGTCGAGAAATATCTCTAAAGCATCCTGGTTTCCTCACGATGTTTTCCTTTACCAAAGCAAGTAGATCACCCACAGGTTGACTGGTAGAAAATGCCTATGGCATTAAGTCCGCCTCTGTACTAAGTGCTTGAAGTGTTGAATGAATCATTTATACAATAGGTACGCAAATTGAATCCGAATAATCAGAAGTGCATATCTTATGATTACCAAGTTTCTTCCGTGCCTCGGAAAACAAGTTAAGTCGTTTGGTTACTCGGCTGTCATTTGTTTGACAGTAGGTCAAGTAAGTCAGTGGCCAGAAAATGCACAAGTTCAACAAAGGATAGTGTATAATCAAAAACTAACTAAAATAGGAAGACAAAACATAATTTGGCACGAGCTATTTAATGAAGTTTTATGTTATGTGCACTTGGCACATAATAACCTTATGAAATGAAAACGAAAAAAGATAAATCAAAATGACGCTGAAGTATCGTGGTAAATAAAAGACATCCGCTCTGGATAATGTCTCGATTTATTCTCTCCGTTCACATAGATACAGCGTACATGATCTTAGTATATTGCTTACTTGGCTAGTCCTAAAAAAGGTATGGTTACACACACACAATAATACTAATGATACTTACTAACATACAATGGCTTTGCAATCAATGCGTACGCGATCGTTCACAAAACAAAACAGCTTGATAAATATATAAAAAAAATCTTTTATACCCAAACAGAAAACGATACTTCTAACTCGATTGGCCAAACCACTAGTTTGGCTTCCCGTATCTGTTTATTTTACCCCAATATCGAGTAGAGCTTGAGCAAACATCGTTACAAAAATGAAGGAAGCCAAAAACACGTAGAGCCCGGTCAATCTGCAAATAGTCCAGTTATCTTTACCTCCCTGCCCCCTCTTACCACCTTTTCTCATTAACTAAAGCGGGAGTTTTCGTAAGGATCTCAGAGGTCTGATAAAGTTGGTCGCCTGTCGAGGACAGAGTAGCCAAATTGATTACACTAGATGGTTACGGATGACCAAATCTGTCACAAGTACAAACAAATGCTTGGGAACCGCAGATGCGACTAATCCTGATATTAACTACACTTATTTTCAGAAAGATGTGGGCCGTTTATTGGAACGATGGTGTCTCAATGCCGTGGCAATCGATTTTCCTAAGTGCTTCGATAAAGAGTCTTAGTTAAAATGGGCGTAAGTTGAGAGTTCCTTGCAAAATGCTCATTGCCTTTATTCATGTAGCTTTGGGGGTATGAAGAAGAGGGTGTAACGCTCTTCATCCCCCATAGAAAAGGGAGGATCCTCCGACCAGACAGGTGTTATGTCTGGTGGGGTACTGCCCGACGGTTGTTGTCGGGTGCTCGTATATGCTCTTAAGTCGCGGAGAATGTTGCTTGCGCGATGTAGGAATTCTGACGTATTTCACTTGTTAGTTCATCATCTTTCTCATAGATGGCGCCAAAGTACTTTTTGTTCAATGTAGCTGAAGTACTTTTTGTAGTGCCGCTACAAAGTCTTAAATATATTGGGAATGCTTACAAGTCCAATTACCACAATTAAATCAAATTACAAAATGGATTTGGGACGAGAAGCTCGTGGCTAGATAATAAAAGCCACTCGGATCAATCATCTGGTAAAGCGGCACTTGGCTAGGCTGGTCTGTGGATGGGTGACCACCGATAATATACCGATTTTAATCCATGCCTTGGAAAGCACGTTAAGCCGTTGGTTCCTGCTGTCTTTTCTAGATCTTTGACAGTTTTACAAGTCTGACAACTATTCTTACCAAGAGTTCTTACGCAGTATAACCCAGTACTAACTGGGCTGCGGAGGTCAGATAGACAGTCGCTTTATGAAAATGCAATAAAAATACTGGTAGTCAGCTGCCTCCGGTTAGACTGGAAGACAACCCCAACATACTAGTAGTTGGGAAAATGATGACAAAATAGATATGGAACGACGTTCTTGAAAAGGGGTCAGACTGAATACAAAAGGACATTATGTAGTGGTACAGCATCGGTGTCTCATTCACTTTGTATAATGAATAATCTTACAGCATATTTCACTAAAATATCCGCAAAAGATCCTAACACACAAAAACACCACTTATCACAAAACCGCACGACAAAATTCACATGAAATTTAATTTATTTACGCTTCCCACGAAAGCTTTTAAATAAATTTAAATTTGCCACAAGCTTTCATTTCGCCATGAAAGCCGGTAGGCTTCCGAGGTACCGCAAACCACATGCTAACAGGCTTTTCCACTTCATCGGTTAAACGTGACGAATGCCACTCAATTCGGCATTACCACAGAGCACGGCATGTCTCAGAACCAACCGTTGGAAGACATGTTAGTACTCGTAGTTGTCGCAATCACTTCTCCCGGGCCTCGATTCTGCTATTACAATAGTGTCAGAATAGGCGATCATTGAAGTCACAATGATCAAGTTCTGTCAAGTTTTGACAAGTTTGGTAATCTACTAATATAATGGCGTCATTATGACTTCTCAATGAACAACCAGTGAGACTCCATTGAAAGAAATGTCATAGAATATTAATCTCGTACATGAAATCTGGCATGAATAAATGTTCGTATTTAGTAGTAGATATCGAAAACCATTTGCATGAATGGTTTTATAATAATGGCAATACGAAAATACCATTAAAACACAATTTTATTACGAGACCATCGACCCACCATTGTGCATTTAGCAGATTACGAACTTTGTCAAAATGACAATGGGATGAGAATGGAATCGTGTTGTAGTGACCAATTTATTAAAATAGCAGAATTAGGCCCCTGACCATGAGATCTGTGTGACGAAAAAATCCTGACGAAAAACACCATTTGGGACGATTTCCAGGAGGTTTTTCGTCAGGATTACAGTAAACGCCCGAAGTCTGAAGTTGTTCTTGCTTGAGCTAGAGTAGGCTGGTAGGAGGGAAGATGGAGGGGGTTATTTGTAACCATTTATTAATGTAGGTATAATATGTTTGGAACATTTTTTCGTCACTTATCTCCCCCCACACACAACATTCATTAGAAGACCAGCGTCAGACAGCATGAGGCATTCAGCACAAATGTATTTTCTTTTTATTTTGTCTAATATATATTTTAAATTTTAAACTATGTGCTTATTGAACAGACGTCAAATAGATACTATTTATTCTTTATTTTCTCTCGGTGCCATCGTAGTGGTAATTTTATATTCTCGTTCTTTAAATGTAGATTGTTTGTATGAAATGTTTTAACAGCGGCCGCCGATGTGTTTCCGTTCTCTGTGCACCAACACGTTCGAACGTTTTCAGTATCTGTTATCGTAATTTAGGCATTTCTTTCGTGACGTATTACTTTTTATTGGGTTATTCTTTGCTTTAAGCTTACTCGTCTGCTTGTGAGAACGATTTAATGATATTTACTCATGGTGGAGTGATGATTATGAGAATATTAAGAATTTGGCTTGACATACAGTGAGGGCACGAAGAGTAACATTGCTCAAGGAGAATTTGCGCGACGACCCTGAAAAATGTCATCATCATCATCATCATCAGCCTGTAATGTTCCCACTGCTGGGACACGGCCTCCTCTCAATGAGAGGGAATAGGCTATAATCTACCACGCGGGCCCAGTGCGGATTGGTAGATGTCACATGTCTTCGAATTTTTGGTTCTAGGACATGCCGGTTTCCTCACGATGTTTTCCTTCACCGTTTTGAGAGCAGCGGTGATGAAATAAATGACACAAAGTAATGCGCCTGTCTGGGTTCGAACCCACGACATACTGTTCGTAAGTCGGGGCCGCCACCACTGGGCCACCGCTGCTCTCAGAAAAATCTCTGAAAAATGTATAAAATAAAAATAAATGTATAAAATGGATAATCTACCTATTTAGAAATTCCAGGTTTTGGACAGAGCCATAAACAAAAAGGAAACAAAAATGTAAATAATAAAAAGATAATGGCAGAACCTAGTTATTTAACTTTACTTTTACGAGTTGTCGTTAGACATTAAAATTTATTTTTATATACATCATTAAGTCATATTTATACTGTTTTTTAGGATTCCGTTGCCAAATGGCAAAAAATGGAACCAGTGGTGTAGCTAGTAAGGCCCTATATCAAATTTCTTTGAGGGCCTTTTGGACTCAAGTTCGGCGAAGTCCAAAAGGAGGAGAAAATCATTAAACAAATGCTTAAAGTGTCATTGACTTTGCTAAGAAAATGTGTGATGTGTTAGACAAAAAATTGGTGCATTCTAGAGCACGATTGGTGAAGCCATCATCAAAGTGCAAACGATGCGAGCTCGAAGAATGAAGCTCGAAGAAAAATGAAAGAAGATCTTTTATCAGAAAGAATATTTGAAGATTATTTATTTATTTAATAATTTATGTACACACTAAATATAGAGAAGAAGAAAGGAACAGAAAATAGTACAAAGGTGATGCTTATTTCTAAAGAAATCTCTTCTAGTTGTGAGAACATTTTCCGATTATTTTCCTCATCTGCAATTTATTAAAGAGCCTATCATTTGATGCTACCGAACCCCTTGTGTGTTAGTCCGACTCGCCCTTGGCCGTTTTTAAATTATTTTCACGACTGTTTTTTTTATAAATGAACCTTAATGTTTATGATGAACATACCTAGTTTCGTTTTTCAAAGTGCTATGTCATTTACTTATTATTTTTAACACCAAATTGCGTCTAAATATTCGCTTCGTCTTTACTACCTATTAGTACATATTTTTATTTAACTCAAAATAGTTTGATGATTACAGTTGGTAGTTTATTTGTTTAATGAATATACTGTCGGTATTTCTATCTGCATATTCTAATCTCCGAAACAGTATGACCGACTTTGTCGGGACTTTACAGCAGATACCTGATGTTATAGGGAGAAATTAAGGCTACTTTATTTCGGAAACAGAGATAAGGTTCCGGGTTGTACTGTTAATTTAACCATTTTTAATATGCTAATTCTTTCTTTTAAATTTAAACCCATGTAAATAATAAAAAACAATATAAACAAAGTGGGTAAGTCCGTTCCCCCTCTTTTTTTGGGATGGGAAATCATCAAATGACTTCTCCCACTCTGGACGGAGCGGGAGGGAGTGTCAGACTCTTAACTACTAAAACCCATCTATGTTCCTTCCTCGCCCTTTATGTTCCGGGGCCGCGGTATCTCATTCGAACAGGCCCGCAACCCCGACAGGCTTTGGCCCTTGCGGGCCTCTCCCCTTATGCTGACATCACTTTGAGGCGCGCGTGGAACACGAACGCGCCGTCGACACTGCCTGTCGTCGTTAGACGGACGGACGGTTAGCTAGTCTAAAGCCAACCGTCCACAGGCCCACAAGTCCGTTACCCTTGCGCGCATTAGAGGATAACAGGTTAGCAATATTTTACGTTTATAAGAATTTCACGCAGACGTAAATTGCGGGCAACAGCAAACAATACAAAAACAATACCAAGCATTCATTTCGTAGGACCAAAACTACAACATCATTCAACGAACACCACAAGTCATCACATACCTGCACTACCAAACACATTTCAACACAACCCTTGCAATACCACCCGCCCTTCAAGCCGTAAAGACTCTGAAAAGTCATTACCGGGATAACTTACCGGTAACCTTAACTACATTTACCGTTATACCGGGTAAATTAAATTCCTGTTCCTTGCTTATATAACAAGTTGGGTGATATATCGCCGCTTTGGAGCTGCGTACAGTAATCTTGTTGGTTTTAGCTCTGGAATAATCTTCGTGAGGGTTAAGATGTGATGATTCAGTTGAAGATTATTTTGATTGGAAATTAAGAGATTTGGAAGTGTTTTATGTCTTAATTTTGTTCTATTTTTCAATGAAAATGAAAATAAAGGGTAAAAAAGTCATAACGAAGCCGAAAGGCACCATTATCCCCGTTATTTTTTTTTAATTTCTTTTAGACTATCCTATGAACCTTCTAGGGGTCAAAGTTCCAACTGTTGCATACGTTTTTTTTAACACATTTTTATATAAAGAGTTTACTTTAAATACCTCCACAACCACCGTAAAGAAAGAAAGAAAGAAAAAGCATTTATTAGCCGGTGCACAGGACAAAACTCATCAAAATTATCAGTATTTAAAAAATACTAATAAAAAGCGGCCAAGTGCGAGTCGGACACGGCCATGAAGGGTTCCGTAGCAGATTGAATGAAAGGTAAATTGCTGTTTACGATTTATGTCGTATTAAAATAAACTACTGACTAGATCTCGTTCAAACCAATTTTCGGTGGAAGTTTACATGGTGTCGTACATGATATATATTTTTTAGTTTTTTTATTCTCTTATTTAAAAGTTACAGAGGGGGGGGACACAAATTTTACCACTTTAGAAGTGTCTCTCGCACAAACTATTCAGTTCAGAAAAAAAATATATTTTAGAAATATCATTTTTGAAAACCTTATCCATAGATACCCCACTCGTATGGGTTTGATGAAAAATAAATTTTGACTTTCAGTTCTAGTATGGGGAACCCCAAAATCCCGATCGGCCGAGCGGATCTAGTGGGAGACCTTTCATCGCAGCAAAATGTCCATCCTATAATTTAAATGAAATGATGATCGTCTTTACTAGCCGACAAAAAGTCTTGACTTTTTTTCGCAATAAAAGAATAGAAATGAAACCATCAAAGGCAAAGAGCTGATAAAAAGAAAAGAGGATTAAGTTTAGTAATTAATTCCATTGCTCGGTAAAAGCTCCAATATTTCTTACAGCTATTTAGTATGAGCCTATTAATTGCGCTCACAGCTTTATCTATGACTTTAGTTCCTCAGTGTCTATTAATATGGTTTATTTCTCCATCAATAAATCTTACTGCTATTATAAATAAGAAAATGTGGACGGGTGGATTTTTATTACTCAATCATGCCAGAACGGCTGAACGGATTTGGCACCGATAAAGACAAATAGCACATAGGTATACTGATGGACACATTTCATGCAATATAATTAAGCTCCGGCCCATCTCGTAACTTTTCCATTTCGACTACCAAATAAGTGAAAAAGTGTGCCAACTCGCAACTATTTTAATCTTCATACATTGAATCCCATTTTGGTCAACCATAAATTTCAACTGTTTTTTGTACAGTGCAATCAGCTCCCAAAGTTACAAGGAAACCATTAGTTGATGTTTATAGTCTAAATTAGCACATAGACTACATTTCACTTTTTTTTTCTCAAAAATACACATCCTTTCCATGCAAACGAAGTAGCGGGCTACAGATATTGAACTAATTTCAATGAAATTTTTCAATTAAAAGATTTTATTGTAAAACTACATTTTCATTCATTTTCATGTCATAATTTTTACTTTTGTTTTTAAAGTACAATTCCAAAGCCGCTTAATCGGTACGCAAACTCTTCGAGACGCCCTCGTAGGCAGTGATATTTTCATCTGATGCTGCAGTAGAATGGTAACTGCATCACGACCACTGGCCACCTTCGCCTTGGGAAATATTTAAAAATGTCTAAACTTAAAATCCAAAATCAAGCTGCAAGCAGCCAGACCAATCAATGTTAGAGTAGCAATTGATCATTTTTGTAGGGGTTCATAAACCTAATGCGGCATTTTAATTATCATGTACGAGGGGTATTTGGTCAGAACAATTAGTCTCGCTGCTCGCGATAAGTACTGATATAGTCAAAATCAAAAATCAAAATCAAAGCATTTATTTCAAGTAGGCCAATAACAGGCACTTTTGAATTGTCGAAACAAAGATGAAAAATTAAATGTAGCTACAGTCCCAGTCACAAGACATAGAAACTGTGAAAGTACTGTAGTTGCCTATTGCCTAACGTAGATCTCTATGGAGGAGAACGGGCAAGAAACTCCATGGACACTCTTTTAAATCAAATTATTGTTACCAAATCTTGGTTACAACATTTATGTTGGAATTGTAATTTATGTGAGAACAATGTAGCAAGATGTGCACTTTAAAAATAATTCATTCAAATAAGCCATGGCAACTAAGAGTTAGTTAGTAACCCAGTTCCTTAAGTGCCAAATATAAAAATTAAGACATGGGCTATAAAATCAAGTAATTTTTCCCGAGCTTTAAAGTGTCTGGCACAAACTTCCGCGAACGAAATGTGTCTGTAGTTTTGATTTGTATTTTGACTTGAATTATAATTCTGTAGGTGTTACAATTGCGAAAACTGGTTTAATCAACATACAACCTAATACTGACTGAAAAATTGCAAAAATAAAGATAAAATTATTAGGAATTTAGCGTGTCACCTTGGCGCTTAAAACTTCAAACATTTTTGGCAGAGAAATTCTATTTGATATCAGATCTTTTTTTTTAGTAGCAATGCCATTCTGGATTAACTCTTTCACTAGTAGCTCTAGTAGCATTAAAAGTTTATGTTTTCAAACTAAAACGAATACTTAACACCCACTTGACTTTCAAGGCAGGTCCCGTTTGAAAAGCTCTTAACTTTAGCATACGGATATTTAACTTTAAAGATCGTAAAAAGAAAATCAATTACCTACGTTAAGTTTATGTCAGTTCAGAAATTTTTCCTTGAATAGAATGATCAGGTGACTGGCGCTGGATTCTCGTCAGTTAATCCATGTTTTTGTCCGGTGTTTTCTGTGTTTGTCTGTGTTTACGTTTTTGTTTCGTGTTATCACTCCGTTGACATTATTTTTTGGCTTCCTGTCTAATCGGATGATCTTGTCTAATTTCATACAAACGTAATACCAAAATAATTTGTAAATCAAAGATATTCTTAATTTAGTGTGTGCTTATTTTCACTGGATTACAGAATATATAGGTTCCCAAACACATATTTTGAATGTACACTGATTTAAACAATAGTTATGTGAAAAATGAAACCATCTATAGAAATTTAAAATTCCTCATAATAATATCTCCTCTTTATATACCTTCCTGTCCTTTCAAAATATTTATTTGGTAACATAGATATTCTAGAATACAATCGAAATATTTTATTTTATTTTATTTTATTTATTTGGAAGAACCAACAATTACACAATGTATATTACAAAAAATAAGATATAAGGAGCTATACAAATGTGCAACCAACAACGTTCTCCACAGATACACAAAAGACCAAGACAATGTTGATGAAGTAAAAGTCGGAAAAGTAGATAAATTCATGAGATAAAACTCACATACAGTAAAGCCACTAAGGAAAACTATTATAATTAAATATTATTCACAAAGATTCTGGATTGTGTCAAGTAATATTTTTCTAAATGATCCAACAGACAGAGCAAATATTTCCAGGTTAAAGAAGAACTTATTGAAATTGCCTGTGAGACGACGTAGAGGCGCACGCAAGCCTGCATTCGTGCGACTAGGAGTGACAGCGAAAACAGGGCGCGCGCGCACCTCCCGTCTCTGAATTGTTCTAGGTACAACAAAGCAAAGCTTGTTACGGATGTCCACACAATCATATGAGTTGTTACACAGATCGTATAGAAACATAGTATCTAGAAAAGTACGTCTAGACTTCTAAGAGATCATATTATATTTGTTTAGCAAGTCGTTATATGATTGATAAATACGACTTCTGGTACAACGGTAATGCATCGTTTTCAGGAACTTGCGTTGTATACGTTCAATACTGTCATTTTATTATAATGGGGACTCCACACCGGCACAGCATATTCAAGTTGAGATCGGATTAATGACCGATACAGATGTAAATATGTGCTCGGGTTAATGAATTCTGCTGCTGATCTTATCACGAATCCATAGATTCGATAAGCCTGGCTTATGATTTTATCAACATGTGCATCCAGGTGCAGTTTATTATCGAGTAGTATCCCCAAATCACGAATTGTGTTGATTCTGTCTAGGATTTCACTTTGTAGTGCATAAGGGTAGTAAAGTTGGTTTTTGTTTTTGGTAAAGCTGATACAGCAACATTTAGATATACTGAGATGGAGTTTGTTTTTAATACAATACTCGGCTAAGCGATTAAGATCTTGTTGGAGTAAGTGACAGTCCATTAAAGTTCTAACGGGTCTAAATATTTTCAGATCATCTGCATAAAGTAGGAACTTAGAGTTATAGAAACATATGTCGATGTCATTAATAAAAATTATTAATAAAAGAGGTCCCAGAATTGAACCTTGGGGCACCCCTGATGTCGCGGTTATGGCGGTGGAGTGGAACCCATTGACCACTACCTTTTGTGTTCGATTTGACACATAGGAAACAAACCACCGTAACAGATCCCCGCGGATTCCGTTGAATGCTAGCTTCTTTAAAAGCAATTCATGATCGACCCTGTCAAAAGCTTTTCGAAAGTCAGTGTATACAGCGTCCATTTGTACACGAGAGTCCATATTATTAAATAAATAGACGGTGGAAGCTATCATATTAGTTGTTGTAGACCTTCTTTTTACGAACCCGTGCTGTTGTTGTAATATTTTGTCATGGACAATTGGATACAACTGATCGTGAACGAGCCGACATATATACACACTACCTTAAGAATATGTTTGATTTTCATATTATTTTGGTATTAAGTTTGTATGAAAAACACATGCTGCGCCGGTCCCTTAATACCAGTATTTTACATGGAGCGATACTGCCTGACTACTAATCGGGTGATGAAAGCTAACAACCAGAATAGTATTGGGTACTATGATACCGAAATGACGTCCACTGCTAGAAATAAGCCTCCCCCCAAGTGTTGCCATATCCTGGTCCGGACCGGTTCCGTGCACCTCGCATCCAGTAGATCCGCGCCATAAACTTTCAGATAACATTTTTTCAAAAATTAATCTTTGTTAAAGACTAGCTTTACTCCCACGGGAACGCTAAAATATAGCATATGACACCCAGGAATAATGCGACTTCCCATTAGACAATGATTTTTGGGATTGGATCAGTAGTTACGAAGATTACCCCTTATAAATACAAACTGACAAACAAATTTTACCGTCTCTATTATATTAAATAAAGATAATTATAAACGTTGGTAATGAATCTAAAATCTAAATAACTCGTTTAATGCTCTTCAAAGAAGAACATGAAAGTAATACTTCAAATATTCTTCGGATTATCATTTGCTTCAAAACTTGATCAAGACTTTTCCCACGAAGCCTTAAAACTGAAATAGACATTAATTATTTGAAAGCTGTTATTTTGAGATTATTATTAAGATTTATATCTGTTTACTACATCTGAAAAGCCACCAACGTTACCATACTTTTTGAGAATACATAAATGTTTAGAGGTAGATGTGAGGAGCTCGTGGCCAAATAATAACAGCCGCTGGGGTCGGTCTTAAGGTTAAGCCGTGCTTTATGGTTGGTCTGTGGATGGGTGACCAACCAATACATACCAGTTTCCTCCGTGCTTTGGAAAGCACGCTAAGTGGTTATTTGTAGATCTTTGACAGTCGTTACAGGTAGTCAGTGGCAAAAGAAGTCTGACGACCAGTCTTACCAAGGGATATCGCATTACCCAGTACTAACAGGATTGTGGAGGTCAGATAGACGGTGTAAAATAAGTAGTGGGTAAGTGTTGTATTATAAATATGTATTTACAAACAATAAAAGTATACAAGTAGTATATCAACTATCTCGTGTCCACGACACAAGCCTTGCTTAATGTGGTACTAGATGGCGCTGTGTGTTAATGTCCAGCGATATTTATTTATTTAAAATACAAGTATGCAGCTGCATTCGGTTACACTGGAAGACGAGCCGAACATAGTTGGGAAAATGCTAGGCTGGAGAAGTAGGTGTGAACATAAACTGAGGTCCATGTTCACCGAAAAGATAACAGTCTGATTAACTAAAAACAGCTGTCATTGTGACATGTTCCCATACAAAAATGTGTTTTAAACAGCTGTTTTAGATAATCAGAGCGTCATCTTTTTGATGAACATGGACCTTAAGATAGGTGACCGAAATTCGATTTATCTTTGAGGCTTAAGTTAGGGCACGCCACGATAGTGGCGGTAAGTCCCCTCTTTGAGGAGTGGCTGGAGAGGCGCCACGGCGTCCTCACCTTCCGCCTGACGCAGGTCCTCACCGGACACGGATGTTTCGGGAGGTACCTGCACCGAATCGGGCGGGAGGAATCGCCCGGGTGTCTCCACTGTGAGGATCGACCGGAGGACACGGTGGAGCACACGGTGGAAGTCTGCCCTGCGTGGGCGGAGCTCCGCCGTGTCCTCGTGGCGGCGATCGGCGGCGGCGACCTCTCGCGTCCGGCCCTGGTTCAATCCATGGTCCGGAGCGAGACGGAATGGGAAGCCGTCGCCTCCTTCTGCGAAGCAGTCATGCTAGCGAAGGAGGTGGCGGAACGAGAGAGGGAGAGATCCTCTCTTCCCGGCCGCCGCGGGAGACGCAACGGGCGTCGCGGGCCACGTGGTGGCTACCGGCCACCGTAGATGCGGGCCTGTGGACGGCTGGCTATAATAATAATAATAATAATATCATTTAATTCGGGTAACAAAAGACCCATATTACAAATACCTTACAGACTAACATACATATTTATTAAAAACCACAAAAACATAAATAAAACTATTGAACACGAAGAGACGGCGTCATGTTGCGCTGCGTGGTGTCGCGTAGCCTTCCGCGGAATCGCCGATACACGACACCTTTCGGCCAAAACTCTTCCTTGAGGAAGGTCTCAATATCATGAGTCGGAACTCGCACCACGAATGATTTAAAATTCGTGTTGTGGCGCGACTCTAACTTCTCGACCCTCACTGTCCAGTTGGTCTTCGCTCGGACGTACGCCACGATCTCCTCTACCTTCGTGGTGTGAAGTAGCCGGGACACATAGAGCTGCGTCGTTGGTATCGCCGGACGCAACCCACTGGGTCCTTCCTGCGCGGTCCCGCACTGGTTCCGACTAGGTGGCTTCTTCCTTTTCTTTCTCTCCACCTTCACAAAGCCATCCTCGTCACACGCGGCCGCTGCTGGACCTTGCTGTTTCGAACCCTTGTTGGAAGGTTCACAGCAGCTCTTATTTTTCCCCTTTTTCACCTGCGATACAGGCGTGGCGACAATAGCAGCGTAGGCACGTACGCGGCGGCTATGGGCTAGCTAGCCGTCCGGCCGTCTAACGACGACGACAGGCCGTGTCGACGGCGCGTTCGTGTTCCACGCGCGCCTCAAAGAGATGTCAGAAAAAGGAGAGGGGCCCAGCAAGGGCCGAAGCCTGCCGGGGTTGCGGGCCTGTTCGAAAGAGATACCGCGGCCCCGGAACGTAAAAGGCGAGGAAGGAACATGGATGGTTTTTAGTGAGTAAGAGTCTGACACTCCCTCCCGCTCCGCCCAGAGTGGGGGGGGTCATTTGATGATTTCCCATCCTTAAAAAAAAAAAAAAAAAAGGCCCTGCTTAAGTTCGATAAAATAATAATCTGCGTCACCTAACTTTATCTTTACTCGAATGAAATGTACATAAGCCGAAACGAAATGGTTAAAAATAAACAATAGAGGGGATCTAGCAACAAATGATAACCTACCTAAAAATTCTTAAATATTACTTTAGGAAAATTATTTCATTTTCCTCATACAAATGCATAAAAGATACACCATTATAAGGATGATAAAACAGCATACACCATTCAATACAAAATGAAACTCCGCCGATAAGCAGTGGAGACATTGACCACATATTTCACACAAACACACCCCACAACACGCTACTTTCACACAACACACACACACAAACACGTAATCGTATGTGTGTTCATCCTAGGCAATCGTAAGCCTTATTTAATTTATTTTTTTATCTACAATCCCGCCGAGTTTTTTCTGTAGTTGGGATAGAACACGTATATGTAATTTGTTTATATGTTTTAGTTATATTTTCAAGAGATATTCTATTTAGGGTTTCGTGGAAAATAAATTGGGTAGACCCGTGTTAAGCCTTAATAAGTTTAGTGGTGTCTATTCAAAATCATGACGTAACACAATGCTTGTTATCCACGACAGGTTTGGCAGAGGTATACCTAATAATATCTATCTCTGACGGGTTAACGTGCTTTCCGAGGCACGAAGGAAGCTCGGTATGTAACAAGCGGTCACCCATCCACAGACCAACCTTGGCAAGCACGGCTTAACCTAAAGATCAACTTGAGTTGCTGTTATTATTTTTGCAACAAACTCCTCTACTAAACTAAACTAAGCTCCTACACTAAGACGAAGTAACTTCCTCTAAATCACCAGCACCGAAGACCCAAAAGCTCACGATTCCTCTCAACATAAATTACGAAATTCCACCTAGTACGTTGCCGTCGTTCACCTATGCGCTTTAATTTCCAACCCTCGAGCCATTCCTTCTAATTATACCCACCTTTAATTAAATCGGGGTAGATAAATTCTCGTCTAACCGTAAGGTAGTGTGGTTAGTGCACGCTTACGATTTAATTTGATGTCGTGAGTGTTGGATTGTCATGTCGTGACTCACGAGTGTTTTGTGTTGTCTGGTTTGTGTGTCTTATTGCTTGCTGTTTTCTTCTTCTTCGTGTCGATATTTCCCATTTCACTTATTTATATAAAGGAGAAGGAATAAAAGTGGTCCAAATATCATCCACTCACGAGACCTCTTTTGACTAATAATCCACTAAATAGAGTGTAACTTTAAGTATGATACATAAAAACGGAGCTGTCAGAAAAAAGTTACGACTGTGAAAAATAGTTTAAAAAATCTTTGCCTTGCCTTGTGGCTTTGGCGACCGTTTACTAATCTTTTTCTGATTATTTACTTGCATCTAAGGTGATATCACTTCGGAGTTTCTGTTTTTCTTGAGTGATTGATTTATTTGTGACAATGCAAGTGAAAATAACCGAAGGATTAGTTTAAAATTTGCTATCGACAGAATGATAGTGGCGATATTTTTTAATAGAAGGGTCAGTAAAGCATGACTTGTCATTCAGTTATAACTTTTTATTGACTGCATATTTTTGGCTGCGGTCTGGTTATAATGTATCAGTATTTTGTAGACTATTTTATTACATAGGTCTCGTTAGTGGTGGACATTTGGTCCAAGTTCAGAATCATTTTGTTTACTCTCTCTGAACTCAGCCACGTCGACGGCGTTAGTGGTTGCTTCAGACAGGTTCCTTAAAGTATAGTGTTTAGTGTAGTTGGAATGTATAAAGAGCAGGTCAGGAGGTGGGCCGTGGTTTGGGATGAGGCTCTACAGCCGCATTCAGCTGTATGGGAATACCCCCACCGGACCAAGTTGTACCTGCAGAGACCCACGTCCTGGCTTCGAAGACGGTTTAGTCTTCTGCTTAATACCCGCTGCCATGAAGTCCAACAAGAGGTAGCTTGCTCCTTGAATCTTGATCTGTATATCGGATACGGCCATTGGTACGGATATAAAAGTGGTAACATCAAGCCACCTAGTTTAGTGTAGTTTAGTTTAGTTTAGTTTAGTATAGTTCGGTTTAGTTTATTTTAGTTCAGTTTAGTTCAGTTTAGTTTAGTTTAGTTTAGTTTATTTATTAATAATTATCAAGAATTACAGTTCAGTTTTATAAAAAGTAAAAACACCAGTCACCAGTCTACCCACACCTACAGCGTGATTTTAGAGAGTCGCGATGTTTTAAGGTCGTAGCGAGGACTACATTCAGTGGCTAATCGCAGTGGATTCAAGACGTCCCAAAACTGTACCCCATTCATTGTGCGCAGTGTTATTGTAATTTCAAATGATTTAAAAGCCGTGTGTCGCATCTATCATGTTTACATGGTACGAATCTCATTTTCTGATCACACGATGCCGCGATGTGTGAATAACACGATTTTTTTCTCATGGGGATAATCATGCTCAACGCCACTGGCCACGATCTTCTCATGCACGTCGGAGGCGAGTCTCTTTACTTTTCTGAATAACAAAAATGAACATCATCATCATCAGCCTATAATGTTCCCACTGCTCGGACACAGGCCAAATATTTGTGTGATGAGCATGGACATTTCTTACAATACAACAATACAAGTATTTAGGTTACAGAATAACTTTATTTCTCATAAGTATGTATTTACAAACAAAAAATATATGTGTAGTATATCAACTATCTGGTGTCCACGACACAAGCGTTGCTTAATGTGGCACTAGATGGCGCTGTGAGTTAATGACCGGTATTTATTATTATTATTTATTACTATTATTCAGCTGCGTCTGGTTAGACTAGAAGCAAAGTTAAAGTAAAAGAAACTCGTGGAGTCGGCATTATTCCTTCTTCTAAAATTCTTCCTAAAAATATTTAAAATGGAACTTTTAGTGTTACTAAAATTCTCTTTAATTTAAAATTACCGTAATAAACAACTCTTAAGCTCTCATAAAATGTTTAAAAACATAATTTCAAATGGACTAAAAAATGTCAAGTTAGAACTTAAAAACCACTTTCTTAAAAAGTCACGTCTACAACTAAAGGGTCCCGTATGTGTGACGACTATGTTAAATTAACATGCACACGGTGAAACTTGTCTGTAGATAAGCTTTTCCTAATTAAGTTGAGGGCGGACCCTTTTAAAGCTCATTAAAATTAAATGTTTGCTGGCAACACTGATGCTTGATTGTTGGCAACATTGGGAGGTCTGTCTTTGTGTGACTGTGGTTGTTTTGAGGTTGATGTAATTAATATTACGTACCTGAGACATGTAGGCAGGTATAATAAATATCTTATATTTACACCGTGTTCCTGAGGATATACATTAATTTTGAATAATACTTCTATGGCTTTTGTTAAACATATCGTACAAAGGAAGTAGTAGTTTAAATGGCATAGTTTTTAAGTTATTGGTAATTTAAGTTTAACTAATTTAATTATGTTGTGCTGTGAGAAAGAGTCTTAATTTGTGAGATGTTGCCACTTTGTGCAACCAAAACTATCAAACTGAATTTCATATCGCAATGTTTAAAGTACACTTGTGAACAAAATAACCTAAGTTAGAGGCATTTTGTGTTGTGTTGTGATAAAATGAGTTTCTTAACTAAGATGAACGCGATATTTTTTTAATTATTGCCACTAAAAGTGAAAAAAAAAAGTAAAAAATAAAAAAATGGTAAAAAAAAATGAAAGAAATGGTTCATAACATGCCGAAGTTCATGTATAACCTCAGAAACACGGTGTATATCGTATGACGTAAATAAGCAAAACCTGAAAATAGTTTGATCAGAATCACGAGCAGAAACAATTGAACCACTTTAAATATAGGTCACATTTTTATGAATAAGACTGTTAGTTTATAAACTTTGACTATAATTATTAATGTTGTTATGTTAGTAGGTAGTACTAGTTTTTTATTATTAGTTAATTTGATAGTTGTAAGGGTGATTTGAAATTAATGTATATTTTTTTTTTTCTATTAAAGCTTTATTTTTATATGTTACCCTGTCTATTTATTGTTAGGTTAAGCCATCACGTGTGCAAACCCGCCAAAATAGATAAACAAACAAACACAAATGGTTGTTGTCCAATTTCAATTTTCCCATAAGCGGGATAATAATAGTTATTGCCAGTAAATCTTATTACCAGTAAAACTAAAACAACACAAATAAAACCGTTTTTTTTTTCTCTCAAAACAGTCATTTGGGGTGTCTAAGGTTTTGCGCATTTAACGTTACACGTTGTATAGTATGTATAAATGTCGCAGTCAAATGGTTTAATTAGCCGTTCAATTGACCGCCTAGCCTCTTTATTAAACAGCGGACGTTTAACTTGTGGCCTGAATAAAAGAACATTTAAGTTCGGGACTTGGGGCACCCCGATGTTAGGTTAGTAAGTTTCCTCTAAAACCTGCAGACAGAAATAAGAGTCTAAGGGCCAGTTTCACCGGTTCCGGATAAAGTGTCGGTTAGTTATCTGATAGTTAATACTATCTACCACTTAAAGACTGGTTATAACTAATACTTTATCTACCAGATATCGCTATCCGACACCTGTGAAACCAAAAGTGTTAGTATATCTGGCAGATAAGTTCCTAATAGGCTAACCGACACTTTATTCGCAACCGGTGAAACTGGCCCTAAATCTAATAGAGTTGTATACAGCAAGAACCTCGTAGAATATGAAAGAAATAAGAACCAAAGATACATATTGTATTGTAAGGTAATTTTATATTACGGCAACTTACTTTGTATGTCGATTTACTATACTCGTGTGTATTCTTGGAAATAGAACACCAATGTTTCTTATTATTATGTATCCGGCCCATATAGGAAGTTTGAGTAAAATGTATTGTTTACCTTGTCTATTACGCTATTTGTAGATCTTTGACAGTCGTTACAGTTAGTCAGTGGCACAAAAAGTCTGACAACCAGTCTTACCAAGGGGTATCGTATTACCCAGTACTAGTACTGGAGGTCAGATAGGCAGTCGCTCCATGTAAAATACTGGTATTCAGCTGCATCCGGTAAGACTGGAAGCCAACCCCAACATAATTGGGAAAAAGCTAGACAGATGATGAAGCTCTTCATAAGCTTCTTTTTGAACCACTTAAAATGTTTTATCTAAATACACACGCCCAAGAAACTGAAAACAGAACCCTATCTTAAGGCGCTTAGACGAGCTAAATTAGCAACTCTATTTGTGGTGGTTCAAACTTCGTTTGAAATGCTGTAAGAATAAAGTTCTAATCAGCTTGATCTACAAAGTGGTTGTTACGTCAGCCACTGCGGGCCAAATAGCCCGAAATGCGTCGTTTCGATCGATTTACAAAAAAACTATTGATTGGATTAAAAAACTAAAACAGTATCATGCTAATATATTGCTTGTAATTATTTGCCAAAAAATCAGAATGATCGCATGGATATTAGTATGTTTTTTATTGTTTGAAAGATATTTTTAGAGATTAGTTCGTGATTTATTTTTATCGAGCCAAATTAATTGTATTATGTTAGCATATTATGTTACAAAACAGTATCATGCTAGCATATATCCAGAAGAATATCATATATTTTTCTGGTCTTGTTTATAGCAGTGAATCATATACTTTTAGTAATTATAAAACTCGTGTTTAACTCATGTAATCGCCTTAACACATTCAAATGCAGATATGCGGTTTTTTATGACTGTACCCCTAACAGTACCGCTTTCATTTTGTAATTAAAATCAAGGATTTCACCACCTACAAGTGTTAATGAGCCATTTTGTGGAACACAATGTTGTTTTCATTCACATCTTCGGTTTAAGTACCACGTTAAGATGTTACATAGATGTTATATAGAACGTACTTGTACTTAAACGTTACGGTTTTGCGATGAGGGAGGGTTACCAAAGGTTTAAAACAGATTTAAGAGGCCGGCGGAGCGTGATAAATGATATTTATTCAGCAAGTAGGTTTTCTCAAACACTTTTACACGTAATTTTTTTAAACTAGATGGGCCCGGTGTTTCGTACCTGACTACTCTGAGAAGAAACAGCCGAAACAAACTCAGAGGTCATAGTCTCTTTTAAAGTCCAGACAATCTTGTTCAACTTACATGAGAACTATGCAGATTAGTGTCTGAGATGGTCTTTTGAAGAAAGAACCGCACAGATTTGAGTGGACCTGTCCAGTCAGTGCAAGCATTTGTCGGTTCCAGTCTAACCGGACGCAGCTGAATACCTGTATTTTATATGAAGGAAGGAATGCGGGCTTTAGGCACTGAGTTAGGTGTCACTTAGTGTTGGTGAAAGTGGGCACTAGGCATTGAGTTAGGTGTCACTTAGTGTTGGTGAAAGTGGGCACTAGGCATTGAGTTAGGTGTCACTTAGTGTTGGTGAAAGCGGGCATTAGGCATTGAGTTAGGTGTCGCTTAGTGTTGGTGAAAGCGGTCTTTAGGCACTGAGTTAGGTGTCACTTAGAGTTGGTGGAAGCGGGCACTAGGCATTGAGTTAGGTGTTGCTTAGCGTTGGTGCAAGCGGACTTTAGGCACTGAGTTAGGTGTCACTTAGTGTTGGTGAAAACGGGAACTAGGCATTGCGTTGAGTGTCACTTAGAGTTGGTGAAAGCGGGCACTAGGCAGTGAGTTAGGTGTCGCTTAGTGTTGGTGAAAGCAGGCATTAGGCATTGAGTTAGGTGTCGCTTAGTGTTGGTGAAAGCGGGCATTAGGCATTGAGTTAGGTGTCGCTTAGTGTTGGTGAAAGCGGGCATTAGGCACTGAGCTAGGTATCGCTTAGTGTTTGTGAAAGTGGGCACTAGGCATTGAGTTAGGTGTCACTTAGCGTTGGTGAAAGCGGACTTTAGGCACTGAGTTAGGTGTCGCTTAGTGTTGGTGAAAGCGGGCACTAGGCAGTGAGTTAGGTGTCGCTTAGTGTTGGTGAAAGCAGGCATTAGGCATTGAGTTAGGTGTCGCTTAGTGTTGGTGAAAGCGGGCATTAGGCACTGAGCTAGGTATCGCTTAGTGTTTGTGAAAGTGGGCACTAGGCATTGAGTTAGGTGTCGCTTAACGTTGGTGAAAGCGGACTTTAGGCACTGAGTTAGGTGTCGCTTAGTGTTGGTGAAAGCGGGCTTTAGGCACTGAGTTAGGTGTCGCTTAGTGTTGGTGAAAGCGGGCATTAGGCATTGAGTTAGGTGTCGCTTAGTGTTGGTGAAAGCGGGCTTTAGGCACTGAGTTAGGTGTCGCTTAGTGTTGGTGAAAGCGGGCTTTAGGCACTGGATAATACGAAACCCCTTGGTAAGACTGGTTATCAGAATTTTCGGGCCACTGACTACCTGTGTCGACTGTCAAAGATCTGCAAATGACAACCGAGACCAACTGCTTAACGTGTTTTTCAAGGTACGAGTAAAATAAGAGTCCAGCTCGTCACGCCATCTTCTTCTGGGCCTTCTGCGTCACCAGCTTTTGTTGTTCGAACTCCAATCTGTTTCCACGTTGACCAAATTTTCAAAGCGCGCGAGTTTAGTTTAGAAAATATTAGAGAGAATAACGTTTTACTTTCACAAAATAACCAGCCCATATTATTAATCCTTTACCTGTTTGCAGATCATCAAGCGAGAGCTAACAATCTCGGATTAACTAAAACTTTTATACCCTCCAAACCTATTTTACCAAATCAACATCAGAATTCAGGCGAGCCTACATAATCCAATAAGTAGATCGGAATATACCTACCCACCAATCTATACAAGTTACTACCTACGCCGAAAATATTTTCGTCTTCAGGTGAAATAAATTCATGAAAAACATGAAGAACAAATCTGACAAAAACATGGGGATCAAACTGAGCGAGAAAATATTCTGGAATACTTTTTGTTACTCGCCGTATAAGTGAGTTGTCTAAAATCAAAGTTTGTCATCGTTTGGAAGCTATTTTCATGGAAGCTATGGAAATATTATGGAGACGATATAATCATGGTCATTTATTATGTTGTGATTGGCGCGCATGGAGGTCAGAAAACATCCCAAGGTAACAAACTACCGGGATTAGAAGTATCCTAGATTAATCTATACTAATATTATAAAGCAGAAGAGTTTGTTTGTTTGATTGTTTGTTTGTTTGGTTGAACGCGCTAATCTCAAGAACTACGGGTTCAAATTGAAAAAATATTTTTGTGTTGGATAGTCCATTTATCGAGGAAGGCTTTAGGCCATATAACATCACGCTATGACCATTAGGAGCGGAGCAGGAATGAAAAATGTTGCAAAAACGGGGTTTTGTTTCCCTTTGTTTTTCTCTCTTATGTGACGCAGACGAAGTTGCGTGGTTCAGCTAGTATTGGTATAGTTATAGTGTATCCTAATACTGCCAGTGTCATCATAGAATTTCCTTGAGATAATAGTCTGACCAGATTGACGTGATTAATATTATGGTTATTTATATTCAGCATATACCAAAAAGATGTGATCATATTTCAGGGTATGAATCAGAATTTCAGACCATAAAACTGAACAACTTTCTTCATAGGACTTTCGCAGACAAATGGTTTAATTAGCCGTTGAATTAACCGCTTCTTTTTTTCGGATGGGACGTCAAAAGACCTGTCGTCATTAGACGGACGGACGGCTAGCTAGCCCATAGCTCACCGTACACAGGTTGGTAGCCGCTACGTGGCCCCCGATATCCGGTGTGTCTCCCACGACGGATGGAGCCAGAGACTCTCTCCCTCTCGCGTTCCGCAACCTCCTAGCATGACTGCTTCGTAGAAGAAGGTGACGGCTTCTCATTCGGTCTCTCTCCGGATCATGGATTAACCAGGGCCGGACGCGAGTGGTCGCCGCCGCCGATAGTCGCTACGAGGACTAATGTCGGGGTGCTCTAACCTCAAAATACTAAGACGTAACCCCACTTCCCGGGGCTCCTATTTCTGTCCGCAGGTTTCAAAGGAACCTAACTGACCTAAGATCGGGGTGCCCCAAGTCCTAAACTTAAATATGGTTTTTTTTTTCTGGCCGCTAGTTAAACGGCCGCTGTTTAGAAAAGAGGCTAGGCGGTTAATAGAATTTGGGTGCGACACGATCATCACTGACATCGCGAAAAAACAATCTAAAACATGGCCTGAATAACTCTCTGAAATATGACCACGTTCAAGTAGAATATTAAGAATATGATGAATTTAAGGATTATGTCATTTATCTAAAAGATGTTATTATGAAGATAATACTCAAAGCTGTCAATTATTTAACATGAATCCTAGCAAATTATGACACAAGAAAATGGATTGAAACATAAATGACACACGTATTAATTTTACTGTCACGTTTATTTCTAATTTAACATCTTTAAGTAGCAAAGAGAATTTATGAAATGGCTCTCAAGAGCATTGAACTAACCCTATGTCTTGGGAACATTTGTGTATCATATGATTTGTTAATTTTTGTTACCTACCCAAACCACTGCCTGGGCAACGACGAGTTGCTGTTTATCAATAAAAAACAGCCAAGCGCGGGTTGGCCTCGAGCACCTAGGGTTCCGTATAAACTTTTAGGTATTTGTTATTAAACTACATATTTACCTACGGTTTTCAGATTTTTTCTTTTACATGGGCAAAAATTACTACTTAGTGGATACCAACTAACAGGAAAAGACAATGTGGCAAGCCTAGAAGGAGATGGAGGGATGAGCTAGATTCTTTTGCAAAGTATTGGACTACAATCGCACTAGATCGCGAAATGTGGAAAGAGGGAAGGGAGGCCTTTTTTCCTGCAGTGGGACAATGTGGGCTTATAATAATAATAATTCCTTTACATGTGTTGTAAGATATTGCTTCTTGTCAAAATTCGTTATTCAAGGGTAACAAGAAGTAAGTACTCTATTTTTGATTCCATTGAGTGTCGAGATTTACATTTTTTGCTGAATATACAGCTTTTTACATTAACTTAGAAGTTTGATTTTCTCACAGCTTCAAGGGACTGTGGACTTAAAATATATGGTTTTCAACTTTCATTTTAACTCGATGCGTTCCCTAGATAAAGCTTCTTAACAGATAGACAGAAAGGCGGACAACAAAGTGATCCTGTAAGAGTTCCGTTTTTTTCCTTTTGAGGTGCGGACCCCTAAAAATGAAAGTTTTGGTCCCGTATTTGCAAAACACAGTACGTAGGTACTGTGTTGCACACATCATGCTTATGGCTACGGCTAAGTTACCCAGCAAATTATTGGCAAATTAACCTATAATCCCCCGTTCAACATGCCATAATAAGATCTGTCTATAAATCCAAATTATACCAAATACCTTCATCCCCCACCTCCCCTTTTGGACAATATCCAGGCCAGTATTACCGTATGCAAATAGCAGCAGTAATTCTACCCGTGTGTCTACCAGGTTATTATCATGAGGAGCACTTCCCCTTTTTATGATGCCATCAAAATCTTAAATTTAATCAAGTTCGGATGGCTCAACCGTTCCTAAGGGTGAAGATTTCGTTGGAGAAATTTTTCGAAGGAACTGGGGCCGAGGAAATATTTTTTTGTAAGACCCTAATTAGGTGGGCATAGAATTCAATTGAATTTGTCGGCGAAAGTTAGACTAGGTGTTATTAATATGAAAGATGTGAAATTGTTAGGGCCAACTATTCAATTAGCGAAAGTGGTGATAAATAAAATTAATTTATATAACCTTGAAAAGTTTGACATTCAAAAGGGCTTTTTAATGTTCTAAATTGAAATAAATTATTTGACTTTAGCTTTGACGATTGAAAAGCCAAAACTGTATTGTATAAGTTAACAATGCTCAAGGTAATTGTTGAAAAATGTTGTATTGAAACGAAACGATTTGGAAATGATTTTATTTGTGTGTGCCGTGTACATAAAGAAAACTATTCAAGAGTTCGTTAACCCCATACCCTGTCGTATATGCTCCATCTAACCTAGTCTCCTAAAGACATCAGAACCCATTAGACCCCAAAGCCATTACCAACACGTTTAAACAATACCTTATTTTGATGATTACATTTTGATTAAACACAACTTTACCGTAAATTCTCCTGGTATCACCTCTCAGTCATCTCTTAAGACGCCCATGGGAATAGATGAGAATATTTCATAAATACAGTAGAGGAAAAAAGCGTAGAATACTGACACTGTTTTTCCCAGAGGTTTTTACTCTGGGGACGCGAAATACATGTTTAATAATAATTTGATTATTCTTGTCAGTGTTCATATTGTTAGGTTGGCAGTTTTACGAAAATATTCTAGACTAGGTAGCTCGTGGCTTCGTAATAACAGCCGCTCGGGTCGATTTTTAGGTAAAGCCGTGCTTGACTAGGTTTCTCAATGGATGGGTGACCACTCATGACAAACCGAGTTACCTCCGTGCCTCGGAAAGCACGCTAAGCTGTCGGTCCCGGCTGTTGTTGAACTTTGACTGTCGTTACAGGTAGTCAGTGGCTCAAAATAGTCTGACAACCAGTCATACAAATTACCCAGGAGGTACTGGATTGTGTAGGTCAGATAGGCAGTCACTCCATGTAAAATGCTTGTATATCATTGTGCTGAACTACTCTGCAGAGTGGCTCATCACACCGTCTTCGAGAAAATGGATTATCAGGTTCTATTTTAAACTTTCACGATCTGAACACATTATAAAACAAAGAAGACGGGTATTTATCGCGAATTGTCACGAAACGTCGTGATTAAATTAAAGGTAAATTCGCGATAAATACCCGTCTTCTTAAGTTTTATAATGTATCAGGTTCTACACCATTGGGGCAGACAAGTTTCCAAGCATTGATAACCTCAGCGAAGCATAGCACCTCAAAATCAATCAGTTTTTGATTTAAATATTTTGTAAACGTTTAAAATTTCTTAAGATTTCGTTTAAGTAAATATTTTTCCAATTCAGAATTTGTATTAAGAATTTCGAATAAGTAGGTACAACGGTTTTTAAGTAGAATAAGTTTTCTTAGAATTAAATAATGAAAAACATCAGACTATTGAATTTATGTTCGACACGTAAACGTATTCTTGCAGTTTTTCAATTCGATTTTTTTTTATCTAATATGATTAATGTGCTATTTTCTTGGAATATTTATTTTGTGTTGCGGCCATATTAAAATGCCCGCTTTAAGCCAAGGAGACTATGAAATAACAAAAGATCCGCTGCAATTGTGTGGCAAACACTCTTTAATGTAATTATTGTAAAAGTACCCTTAACAAATCCAAAAAGCATTCGTTCTCTCCATCATTGCGATTTTATTGTTCTCGACCATACTAGCTGGTATTAGGGGTCAAAAGTTCCAACTTTTTCACAAGCTCTTTTTAAATACAAGTTTTTACTTCAAATACCTCCACGACCCCCGTACTATTCAATGCATCCCAGCACATGGTTTTGTGTGCATTACACATTGAGTCCAACAATAAAACATGATTCTCTCCCAAAAAACCTTATAGGTACTTAGTTTGATGTACAGAATGCTTGGTTGACGGCTTCGTGAGGCGCCCATTTACACCTCGTATTTAAAACTAATTTGCATATCTAGACAACCAGAACCCATTATTTAGATAACAAAACGAACAAAGCTTAGAAACGACATGTTACCGACATACAAGGAAATAAATACGAAGGTAATCTGCCTGTAAAACGTTTTCAATGAGTAAATTTGTATTTTAATCTGGGACGAAATGGGGATGTGGAAACGGTTTAGGCCTCAATTCCGTTGTTTTGGAGGGTGATTCTCTATCCCTCTCTAACATATACTAAAGTTCTACCAACCAGAGGGATAGCAAATGTGTAATGCAGGATTAGGAGTTAAATTTGTTGTTTTGTACACGGTCCTCATGTATTTATATTATTCTGTTTGACATGTTGGTTTAATGGTCGTGATTATTGTACTGTTTCAAATTGGAATTCGATGTTTCCGTTTTCAATTTTGATAATTGGGACTGTTTTCTGGTTCATCGATTACGCATTAATTTCACTAGTTAACTGTTCTGGCGACATAAACACTGAATATAATATTATCAATGTTAAAATGGAAGAACCATAATATTAATCTCCTGTGAAAGCGTGAAAAATAAACATGTGAATTTATAACTTGCTATTCTACAGTTCTACGTTTCGGAACGATCAAAAAACTTTTGAGTTACTGACTAGGTCCTTATTTTAAGAACCACTTATATGTAATTTGTCTGGAGAATCTTCTAGACGATTGAAGTGATTCTGGCCGTCTTAAATACACCAACCTTAGTGCTGGATTACAAAGTTTATATAAGACTTTAGTATCTTTTGTCAAAAGTTAAGACATTTATTTCTATTAACTTATTGTTAACCAGTCCTACCATGGGGTATCGTATTACCCTAACTAGTTTGTGAAGGTCAAATAGGCAGTCAATCCACAAAAAGTACTGGAGTACTGGAGGTAAGTTAAATACTGCATCTGGTTAGTTTGGAAGCCGACCCCAACATAGTTGGAAAAAGGGTAGGCAGATGATGGACTTTAAAATGTCAGAGCCACTCACATGAGGTCATCAATTTTACTTTATACCCACTTGAGAAACTTGTTGGGTAGAATATTATTTGATATCGTCTTTTAGAATTTTTCAAACGTACGTGAAATGTCATGCCATGTCTGTAGAATGCATCAGGACCGATGGGCCAAAGTCGCCACTCAGTGGGTGCCAGAAGACGGGCAGCGTCGCCGAGGGAGGCCTAGAAAACGCTGGCGTGACGACTTAGAAGCGTTTGCGATGGATTGTCCTGAGAGAGCCGCACGTAGAGAGGAGTGGAAGACTATGGGGGAGGCCTTTGCCCAGCAGTGGGACAATACAGGCAAATAAAAAAAAAACGTGAAATTCTAACAGAGAATAAGGAAATGATGTATGCATGATACATTAGTATAACAACCGGTTTTCATCAAATCGTAATGACCAAATATCGGTTAAACAGATCTATTTATTTTGTACTCTGAAATATATGAAATAACGTTGCATAAATAATAACTATTTTGAAACTCATAAACGTGGAAATTGTACAACATTTTCCTAAAAATAAAACATATGTGGACCTCGTTTATCTGGATGATTTATTTTACAATGACTGTTGACCCGAAAAAACACTGCTGATAAAATATTATTAGTTTCGTATGCTGGTCTATAAAATGCCGCCGACAGTAAACAAATATTTTACCGAACATCAAATTCTCGCTTTTTGACTCAGTCCAAATTAAAAAACCCATTTTTGGTTAGTTAACAGCTTGTCGAAATATTTGCGTAGGTGTACAACGTTTTTTAAATGTATTTAAATGTGATTTGCTCAAATGGAATTTGAGCCAAACAATGTATTTTCCATCCAACCGCATTCTCCAGTCAACCCGCGATCATGGCGCTTGCAATAGCGTCGAAATATCGGCAGCTCAAAACAATGACTAATCACGGAAGATATCCCACGTAAGTGACAGTATAGAGGAGCGACGAATTTTTTTCGTGAGCAAGTCTTTGAACGACTTGCTCACGAAAAAATAATATTTGTACCACGACTATCATTTCTCATTAAGAAATTTACAGTTCACTTATGAGAACAAGTATAAAATAATCATTGTATTTTGACACTCGGACTTACAAATCACGCATTGACGCATTTTATTGCAAATTATTAGGTTCGTGGGTACTCCGAAAAATCTCACACTTCGCAATTATGCGTAATTACCCTGCCTTGACATAAAGAGTGCGATCCGTTTGTGTGAGATTGGCCAGAAAAAACAGCACAAAAAGAAGATTGGAAGGCAGTGGGGGAGGCTTTTGTCCAGCTGTGGGACAATATAGGCTAAGCAAACAAAAACTTGTTCTCATACAATACAATCTAAAAAAAAATATGAGGGGCAGTTTTTGGGGATTAATAATACTGCCAGTGTCACCATAGAATTTCCTTGAAATAATAGTCTGACCAGTGATTAATATTATGGTTATTTATATACAGCATTTACCAGAAAGATGTGATCATATTTCAGGGTATGAATCAGAATTTCAGACCATCAAACTAAACAACTTTCTTCATGGGACTTTCGCAGACAAATGGTTTAATTAGCCGTTGAATTAACCGCTTCTTTTTTTTCGAATGGGACGTCAAAAGACCTGTCGTCATTAGACGGAGGGACGGCTAGCCAGCCCATAGCTAGCCGGCTAGGCTAGATGGCTAGCGGTAGCCGCCACGTGGCCCCCGATGCTCGGTGTGTCTCCCACGACGGATGGGGCTAGAGGCTACCTCTCGCGACGGCTTCCCATTCCATCTCGCTCCGCTCCATGGATTGAACTAGTGCTGGACGCGAGAGGTCGCCTCCGCCGATCGCCGCTACGAAGACTAATGTCGGGGTGCCCTAACCTCAAAATACTAAGACGTAACCCCGTAAAAAAAAAAACACGTAACCCCGTTTCCCGGGGCTCCTATTACTGTCCGCAGGTTTCAAACCTAACTGACCTTACATCGAGGTGCCCCAAGTCCCGAACTTGAACATGTTTTTTTTTCTGGCCGCTAGTTAAACGGCCGCTATTTAGTAAAGAGCCTAGGCGGTTAATCGAATTTGGCTGCGACACAATCATCACGGACATCACGAAAAAACAATTTAAAAACATAGCCTGAATAACTCTAGATCGCGAAATGTGGAAAGAGGGAAGGGAGGCCTTTTTTCCTACAGTGGGACAATATAGGCTTATAATAATAATAATTCCTTTACACGTGTTGTAAGACATTGCTTCTTGTCAAAATTCATTATTCTAGGGGAACAAGAAGTACTCTAGTTTTGATTCCTTTGAGTGTCGATTCCATTTGCTGAATATACAGCTTTTTACATTAACTCAGAAGTTTGATTTTCTCACAGCTTCAAGGGACTGTGGACTTAAAATATATGGTTTTTAACTTTCATTTTAACTCGACGCGTTCCCGAGATAAAGCATCTTAACAGACAACCAGAAAGGCGGACAACAAAGTGATCCTGTAAGGGTTCCGTTTTTTTCCTATTGAGGTGCGGACCCCTAAAAATGAATGTTTTGTTCCCGTATTTGCCAAACACAGTACCTACACACATCATGCTTATGGCCACGGCTATGTTACCCAGCAAATTATTGGCAAATTAACCTATAATCCCCCGATCAACATGCCATAATAAGATCTGTCTATAAATCCAAATTATACCAAATACCTTCATCCCCCACCTCCCCTTTTGGACAATATCCAGGCCAGTATTACCGTATGCAAATAGCAGCAGTAATTCTACCCGTGTGTCTACCAGGTTATTATCATGAGGAGCACTTCCCCTTTTTATGATGCCATCAAAATCTTAAATTTAATCAAGTTCGGATGGCTCAACCGTTCCTAAGGGTGAAGATTTCGTTGGAGAAATTTTTCGAAGGAACTGGGGCCGAGGAAAAATTTTTATGTATGACCCTAATTAGGTGGGCATAGAATTCAATTGAATTTGTCGGCGAAAGTTAGACTAGGTGTTATTAATATGAAAGATGTAAAATTGTTAGGGCCAACTATTCAATTAGCGAAAGTGGTGACAAATAAAATTAATTTATATAACCTTGAAAAGTTTGACATTCAAAAGGGCTTTTTAATGTTCTAAATTTAAATAAATTATTTGACTTTAGCTTTGACGATTGAAAAGTCAAAACTGTATTGTATACTCGTAAGTTAACAATGCTCAAGGTAATTGTTGAAAAATGTTGTATTGAAACGAAACGATTTCGAAATGTTTTTCATTTGTGTGTGCCGTGCACATAAAGAAAACTATTCAAGAGTTCGTTAACCCCATACCCTGTCGTATATGCTCCATCTAACCTAGTCTCCTAAAGACATCAGAACCCATTAGACCCCAAAGCCATTACCAACACGTTTAAACAATACCTTATTTTGATGATTACATTTTGATTAAACACAACTTTACCGTAAATTCTCCTGGTATCACCTCTCAGTCATCTCTTAAGACGCTCATGGGAATAGATGAGAATATTTCATAAATATAGTAAAGGAAAAAAGCGTAGAATACTGACACTGTTTTTCCCAGAGGTTTTTACTCTGGGGACGCGAAATACATGTTTAATAATAATTTGATTATTCTTGTCAGTGTACATATTGTTAGGTTGGCTGTTTTACGAAAATATTCTAGACTAGGTAGCTCGTGGCTTCGTAATAACAGCCGCTCGGGTCGATTTTTAGGTAAAGCCGTGCTTGACTAGGTTTCTCAATGGATGGGTGACCACTCATGACAAACCGAGTTACCTCCGTGCCTCGGAAAGCACGCTAAGCTGTCGGTCCCGGCTGTTGTTGAACTTTGACTGTCGTTATAGGTAGTCAGTGGCTCAAAATAGTCTGACAACCAGTCATATAGATAACCCAGGAGGTACTGGATTGTGTAGGTCAGATAGGCAGTCACTCTATGTAAAATGCTTGTATATCATTGTGCTGAACTACTCTGCAGAGTGGCTCATCACACCGTCTTCGAGAAAATGGATTATCAGGTTCTATTTTAAACTTTCACGATCTGAACACATTATAAAACAAAGAAGACGGGTATTTATCGCGAATTGTCACGAAACGTCGTGATTAAATTAAAGGTAAATTCGCGATAAATACCCGTCTTCTTAAGTTTTATAATGTATCAGGTTCTACACCATTGGGGCAGACAAGTTTCCAAGCATTGATAACCTCAGCGAAGCATAGCACCTCAAAATCAATCAGTTTTTGATTTAAATATTTTGTAAACGTTTAAAATTTCTTAAGATTTCGTTTAAGTAAATATTTTTCCAATTCAGAATTTGTATTAAGAATTTCGAATAAGTAGGTACAACGGTTTTTAAGTAGAATAAGTTTTCTTAGAATTAAATAATGAAAAACATCAGACTATTGAATTTATGTTCGACACGTAAACGTATTCTTGCAGTTTTTCAATTCGATTTTTTTTTATCTAATATGATTAATGTGCTATTTTCTTGGAATATTTATTTTGTGTTGCGGCCATATTAAAATGCCCGCTTTAAGCCAAGGAGACTATGAAATAACAAAAGATCCGCTGCAATTGTGTGGCAAACACTCTTTAATGTAATTATTGTAAAAGTACCCTTAACAAATCCAAAAAGCATTCGTTCTCTCCATCATTGCGATTTTATTGTTCTCGACCATACTAGCTGGTATTAGGGGTCAAAAGTTCCAACTTTTTCACAAGCTCTTTTTAAATACAAGTTTTTACTTCAAATACCTCCACGACCCCCGTACTATTCAATGCATCCCAGCACATGGTTTTGTGTGCATTACACATTGAGTCCAACAATAAAACATGATTCTCTCCCAAAAAACCTTATAGGTACTTAGTTTGATGTACAGAATGCTTGGTTGACGGCTTCGTGAGGCGCCCATTTACACCTCGTATTTAAAACTAATTTGCATATCTAGACAACCAGAACCCATTATTTAGATAACAAAACGAACAAAGCTTAGAAACGACATGTTACCGACATACAAGGAAATAAATACGAAGGTAATCTGCCTGTAAAACGTTTTCAATGAGTAAATTTGTATTTTAATCTGGGACGAAATGGGGATGTGGAAACGGTTTAGGCCTCAATTCCGTTGTTTTGGAGGGTGATTCTCTGTCCCTCTCTAACATATACTAAAGTTCTACAAACCAGAGGGATAGCAAATGTGTAATGCAGGATTAGGAGTTAAATTTGTTGCTTTGTACACGGTCCTCATGTATTTATATTATTCTGTTTGACATGTTGGTTTAATGGTCGTGATTATTGTACTGTTTCAAATTGGAATTCGATATTTCCGTTTTCAATTTTGATAATTGGGACTGTTTTCTGGTTCATTGATTACGCATTAATGACACTAGTTAACTGTTCTGGCGACATAAACACTGAATATAATATTATCAATGTTAAAATGGAAGAACCATAATAAATTAATCTCCTGTGAAAGCGTGAAAAAATAAACATGTGAATTTATAACTTTCTATTCTACAGTTCTACGTTTCGGAACGATCAAAAAACTTTTGAGTTATTGACTAGGTCTTTATTTTAAGAACCACTTATAGATAATTTGTCTGGAGAATCTTCTAGACGATTGAAGTGATTCTGGCCGTCTTAGATACACCAACCTTAGTGCTGGATTACGAAGTTTATATAAGACTTTAGTGTCCTTTGTCAAAAGTTAAGACATTTATTTCTATTAACTTTTTGTCAACCAGTCCTACCATGGGGTAACGTATTACCCTAACTGGTTTGTGGAGGTCAAATAGGCAGTCAATCCAGAAAAGTACTGGAGTACTGGAGGTAAGTTAAGTACTGCAGCTGGTTAGTTTGGAAACCGACCCGAATATAGTTGGAAAAGGGCTAGGCAGATGATGATGGGCTTTAAAATCTCTGCAAAGTGTCAGAGCCATGAATTTTACTTTATACCCACTTGAGAAACTTGTTGGATAGAATATTATTTGATATCGTCTTTAATAATTTTTCAGACGTACGTGAAATTCAATAGAGAATAAGGAAATGTTGTATGCATGATACATTAGTATAACAACCGGTTTTCATCGAATGATAATGACCAAAAAAAAATTTCAAATCGTAATGACCAAATTTTGGTTAAACAGATCTGTTTATTTTGTACTCTGAAATATATGAAATAACGTTGCATAAATAATAACTATTTCGAAACTCATAAACGTGGAAATTGTACAACATTTTCCTAAAAATAAAACATATGTGGACCTCGTGTATCTGGATGATTTATTTTACAATGACTGTTGACCCGAAAAAACACTGCTGATAAAATATTATTAGTATCGTATGCTGGTCTATAAAATGCCGCCGACAGTAAACAAGTATTATACCAAACATCAAATTCTCGCTTTTTGACGCAGTCCACATTAAAAAAAAACCATTTTTGGTTAGTTAACAGCTTGTCGAAATATTTGTGTAGGTGTACAACGTTTTTTAAATGTATTTAAATATGATTTGCTCACATGGAATTTGTGCCAAACAATTGATTTTCCAACACTGTTTTAGGCTTTCACGGTTTAAAACTAAACTTATATGACAATATAAGTTTAGTTTTAAACCGTGAAAGCCGACAAGAAGGGTAGACAGATTTGTCTGCTCGTAACTATTTAATTTCCATCCACTCGCATACTCCAGTCAACCCGCGATCATGGCGTTTGCAACAGCGTCGAAATATCGGGAGCTCAAAACAATGAACAATCACGGAAGATATCCATATGGCGGACTAAATACATTTGTATTTTTTATATTATCTTCATGCTTATTGTTCTAATACAATATAATCTAAAAAAAACATTCGGGGCAGTCTATGGGGACTCCTGAATAGAAGTGAAAACTAATTTATCTATTTCTGCTACGGGTTGTGCCCTGCGCACGCCTACGCCGTAGCGGATCGGCTACGAGTGCTACGAAGCGTTAGGTGACGGTCACGGGAGTCCCTTGATTTTTGTCTAATACAGGGGGTATTGAGTTACTACTCGTTTCGGGCTTCAATGGAATCACACCTCCGTCAAGTCTGCCTGGCACCAGTTCAAATCCTTTTGAACGTTTTAATTTATCCGCTTAACTGAGGCAATATTTCTTACGAATAGGTATCCTTAATTATCTTTGAATATATTCATACGTCAAATAGATTTATAATGTCGATATAGCATTATGTAACGCTCATTATTGCAAAGATAGCAAATGGGGCCTGATTTGAATGAGATTTCATTTCAGCTATATCTTTCGGTTAATTTCGGGTTTTATCGGGTAAATTCAGGGAAGAATTTGAGGCATTATGTACATATATTGGCTGGGATTACGTTTTATGACAGTTTCTTGGAATTTGGTAATGCAGGAACGTGTTCGGTTATTGAAAATATCTTTATAATGTTTTCCATTAGCAATAACAGGCGCTGGGTCTCTATCATGGGTATCATTATGGGACTCGGTAACACGTTTTTTTTTGTTTTCGTTGTACATTAACACACAGCGCCATCTAGTGCCACACTAAGCAAGGCTTGTGTCGTGGACACCGGATAGTTGATATACTACATATATACTTTTGGTTTGTAAATACATACATCCATACCATTATATAAATGTGAAAGTAACTCTGTTTGTCTGTCTGCTACCTTTTCACGAGAAAACGGCTGATCGGATCGTAATGAAATTTGGCAAGGAGATGTATTTCAACCCAGGGAAGGACATAGGCTATATATTATCACGCTAATTACTGACGGGGGTGAGCAATGTTGCATTTTGTCTATAGTTTTCAATTGTTTGACAACTGACAACTGTCATCACATGCATTGTAATAGAATAACTATTTTAGACAGTTTGTCACGAGAACAAATAGCCCGTCGGTGACGGCAACCACCTTTCAAACAGTGAGTCGCAAGGTCAAGCCTCAGTACAGACAAAGAATACTTTTTGATTTTGTGTAATGCTGTAAGATTTCTGATAATAACTTTGGTTCGCACATTCAAAAACCACCCGGCTTTCACTTTTTGTAACAAAGTATTTTGTTTTTTTAAGCTTACATATTTCCAAATCATAGTTTTGTACATTTTTTTAACACTTAAACGACAGTTTGGGAGTCATTTATTTCAAATAATAAATCTGTAAACATGGCGCTTAAACTGTAAAAGGATCACACACAGAACCCTTTTTCTACTATTTCTTAAATTTTCGTCTGTGTCGGTGTGTCTCTACGTAGCCCTTTTACGTGTAAATTAAAAAACCAATGTTGTTTTACTGAATGCAAATAAAAATTATTATTTACTAAATTATTATTGTGCATAACTTAGTGAAAGTTTAGATTTTTGTTTCGTTGCAATCGGTGCTCTCCATCAAAAGATATATGACTTTAAAGTTTTTATTAAGGAGAACTTATCATCATGATCTAAGGATACATGCAATGACATGTATGAAACCAAAATGGTACTTATGAATAAAAATCACAAGATAGAGAAGAATAGAATAGTCAACATGACCTTGCTTTAAAAATCTACAAAGCCAGTAGAGTGTCCGTTCGACTGCTTTCCATGCATATATTTTAGCAGTTTAACTTAATGCTCTATAAATGGCGTTGTTCATTGGACTCCATTTTCTGAATCACGGTGTTATGATTTTCCGTGAAATAATGATACTGGCATTCGCCCGTGTCAGATGTCTTTTTTTTTGTTTATTTTTTAGGATGTGAAATCATCAAATGACTTCTCCCACTCTGGGGATGACTTCTCCCGTGTCAGATGTCTCAAGTTTGGGTTTTTTGGAAGAAGTTCTCAATTCAACGCCTGTATTTCTTTATGTAGATACCTATATTATGGCTGAGCAATACTCAAATGACCGAACTATGAAGTCGCACGAGACCGGTCAATGTGGCGACACTTGATAGGCCTATGTCCAGCAGTGGACGTCTTTGCGCTGAAATAATGATGAATGATGATAATTCAAATGGAGTAGGGCAGGACACCTAGCAAGGCGCGGTGATGTCAGGTGGAGTAAAGCTGTGACCAAGTGGCATTCTATAAATCCAAACAGAAGTTTTGTTTGTCCAGCGGTGAGATATGCAGACGATATTGTTGCTATTGCGGGAATATCCTGGATGAGACGGGCACAAGAGCGTGGAGCTTGGCACAAACAAAGAGAAGCCTGTACCCAGCAGTCGCTGAAGTCGGACTATGGATGATGATGATGGTGACGCATATCTTTTTCCAGAGAAGTCCGATTTCCATTATTATTTTGATTGAAAAGCGTGTTCAGCAAAGTTTGTCCCATTTTTTATTGAAAATAGTTGTGTTCGAATTCATGTGCGTATTGTATAATCATCGCTTGCTGAAACATCGTGAGGAAACCAACATGCCTGAGAGATATTTGGCATGTTAAGCCAAGTCAGAGGCCCATGGGCAGCATAAAAACTCTGACACCAGGTTAGGCAACAGCACGATAAGGAAGGAAAGATCGCTTGCTTCGGTGAAGAAAGATATCGTGAGAAAACCACAGCATGCCTGACAGTTATTTCTCGACGGCATGTAAAGCCAAGACAGAGGTCCTTGGGCGGCATAAAAACTCTGACAACAGGTTAGGCACTAACCACACGATAAAGAAGAAGATCGTTTTGGGGCTTACTTCATAAACCTTTTTGATAACTTTAGACCTGTCTGATGTTTGACTGTGATCAGTTACAGCAGCTATATCGTGTGTCAGCTCATTTCACGCACCTTGATATACACTTTAGACCTAGCTAGAGTATGAGTATTATCGGAGATCTGACGATGGAGATGAAAAGCAGTCACAAGAGTTCCACAACACTTCAAATCTGCTCTATCGTGTCTAAGGCTCATTTCGTGCATAAGAAGAACTTTAAACCTAGCTGGATCATGACTGTCATCGATGGTCTAACAATGGAGACTGAAGGTAGTAGCAAGAGATCCTCAACAGTAAAACTCAAAACTCAAACTCAAATCATTTATTTCAATTAGACCATTACGGCACTTTTGAATGTCAAAAATACAAAACTAAATCAAAGCTACAGTCACAGTCACAAGGCATAATAACTTGAGAAAGTACTGTAGTTGCCCATTCCCTTGCGTAGATCTCTATGGAGAAGAACGGGCAAGAAACTCCATGGACACTCTTTTCAATCAAAATATTGTTACAAAATCTTAGTTATATCATTCATGTTGTGATTATACATATATGTGAGAACGATGTAGAAAGACGTGCACATTAAGAGCGTCCAGAGAAAGTATTAAATCAACTTAAAAAAAATAAAAATAAATAACCGTGGCAGCTGAGAGTTGACCAGTATCAATTGACAGAGCCCGTTCACGAACATGTTAACAGCAGCTATATCGTCATTGGGCTCACTTAATGCACCTTGATGAGAACTTTAGACATAGCTGGAATATGACTGTCATCGAAGGTCTCATGATGGAGGCTTGGAGACGAAAAGAATTTGGAATAGGTTTTCAAGAGTTTACAGCATCTACATTGTATTGTGTTGACCTGCCTGGAGTATGACTATCATTGAAAGTCTGACTTTGGAGAAGGAAGGCAGATGCGAGAGGTCCGCAACATTTTGAAGCAGCGTTAACGTGTCTCGGCTCATGTCATGCGTTTCGACCTAGCTGGAGTATGATATTGTCGAGTGTCCAAGGATAGAAACGTAAGGCTGTCGAGGGAAGAGTCCTTATTCGGACAAACATAATTTGAATATTTTGGATTTTAATGTAAACCTATTCGAGAAAAAATAGATTGTTACTGACTTCAATCTGAATCTGAACTAATATTATAAAGCTGCAGAGTTTGTTTGTTAGGTTGGTTGAACGCGCTAATTTTAGGAACTGTTGGTTCGTCTTACGCAGACGAAGTTGCGCGGGACAGCTAGTATTATACATATAAACATCCATGACTCGGAAACAAATGTCCATGTTCATCACACAAACATTTGCTCCTACCGCGATTCGAACCCAGGACCCTAAGAACGTAAGGAGCTTCACTACCACTACGCCACTCGATTCGTCTATTTATGACAGTTATCTTCTTCGTTTTGTCGATAATCACCTACATCATTCCCCTGGCCTTCTCCCATGTCTTCTTCTTCCATTCTTCTCTACAACTCATCGTCTCAGCAGTCACCTTCTTTCTAGTCATCCTTCACACAGTCCATCCATCGTTTCTTTGGTCTTCGGTTACTTTTATAGCCATCCACATTCATACTCAAAACTCCTTTGTCATGTCGATGATTTTCTTTATTAGAATTTATGCCGCAGTACTTGACTAGAATGTGCCCTGGCGGTTGAGAGTATGTCATGCTCACTCAAATGTCTCGCTGATGGTGGCGCGTGTGTCGGACCATTTAGTTCCCTACAAAATGGTTGGATCCATGCGTCATGTTCGTAAACGGGTGCTGTCAGTTGTGACTGGTCATCTCTTAGTCGCCATGGTTTATTTGAATTAATTATTTTGTTTTTGAGTTGTATTTTAATTTTGTTTTGCTATGGACACTTTTAACGTGCACATCTTGCTACATTGTTCTCACATTATACCTATACCATCTCAACATGAATGATGTAACCAAGATTTTGTAACAATATTTTGATTTAAAAGAGTGTCCATGGAGTTTCTTGCCCGTTATTCTCCATAGAGATCTATGTTAGGGAATGGGTAAGTACAGTACTTTCACAGTTTTTATGTCTTATGACTGGGACTGTAGCTACTTTAAATTTTCATTTTTGTTTCGACAATTCAAAAGTGCCTGTAACTAGCCTACTTGAAATAAATGCTTTGATTTTGATTTTGATTATGTCACTTTCAACCAGAAATCTGCCACATTGACAGTGTGTGATGACCTCAGACAGGTCCCTCAAGAAGCAGATAGAATTACATATAGAGCAGGACAGGAGGTGAGCCATAGTTTGTATTGAAGCAATACAGTCGCTTAAGAGCGATAGGTACATACCAGTCATGTAATGCACTGTCAAAATGATTAAATTATGTTCACTACTCTACATGTTCTTATCTAAAACATACACATTATTTGTTACAGCTACAAGACTATGGTCGTTGCATAGGGTCTTAAAACTTCAAAGTCTTTCATTATTTTATCTTGTGATAATGTTAGTCATGACATCACTCTAGGTAAAAATACTGTAGCGTTTAATCGATAGTAATATTAAAGAGGGGGAAGATATTTTTGGTTTGTTTGCACCGAATAAGCTTCAAAAATCCTTTACCGATTTTAACCATTTTTACACCAATGTATAGCTAAATTATCGGGATGTAATATAGGCTATAAATTATATTCATATCATGCAAACTAGATATAACAATTTCCGTGGACGAAGACACGGGTGAAGTATTAGTTTTAAAAATTAAAACCTTTCTTAAGAGTATATTTGTACAAGTAGATAGCTTTAATATTCTATGTAGGAGCAACCGCAGCTTCCATAATACCTATTAGTAGATTTATTAACTCCAACAATGCTGATCCAATCCTCTTCCCTATGAATATTAATGAATCAATTCGCACATATTATCTGAATGGAATTAATTTTGATCATAAAGACGTTTAGGAGATTGCTCACACGTTCAGGGAATCACCCTAAATCGTGGCTAATCGCGTATCGTCGATGGGCATCATAGCATTTTCAAATAAATGCAAAAGTTTGAATCAGTGTGAATAGAAAGTGATTCCGAAGAAGATAAGACAAAACTTTGGCGACATTTGGTGGAGGCCTATGTTCAGCGGTGGACGTCTTTCGACTGAAATGATGATGATGATGATGATGAAGACAAAAATCATATTAATTGTATCATTTTCGACAAAGATGAAGCAACAGTAAGAAAAGAAGTATAAAGGGTGTAAAACACCTCTTCACGAAGCCGAAAGGCACTTATTCTCCACGTCATTGCGATCATTTTTTTTGTTCTACACCATACCTGGGAACCTTCTAGTTACGGAGATATTGGGGGACAAAGTTCCAACTTTATGACAACTTTTTTAAATACAAGTTTTTACAGTATTATTTTAACTTTTAACAACTTAACGACCCCCGTACTATTCAATCCATCCATCAGCACAATATTTAAAGTGCGTTACATTGAGTTCTAACAAAAAATATGGTTGACGGCGTCGTGATGAGTCTGTTTACACCCTGTATAAAAAAGGGAGTAAAAAGACCCTTAACGATACTGAAAGGCCCTTGTTCTTTTCCCTGTCATGCGATCATTATGATCGTTCTGGACTATATCTGGGAAGGTTACGGAATATAGGAGATCGAAGTTTTAAACATTTTACATAAAAGTTCATTTTCAAATACTAGTTTTTAAGGCCACAACTTTAAATCCCTCTACATATAGCCCGTTTCCTATTAAATACGTCTATCAGCACAATGTGTTGAATGCGTTACATTAAATTTTACCATCAAACGTGATTTTTCACCCAAAAAAAGTTGTCACAGCAAAAAAAACCCTTAAAGACCGATTGGAAGTTGCACAAAAGAAGACAGTATCAACATCATCTTCATATCAGCCCGGAATCAGCCGCTTCTGGGTACTTATAGGCCTTTCCTTTTTTCTGCTACACTTCTTGGTTGCCACACTGACTGTTGGTTAATTGCCATATGAGTGTTCACTTCAGCAGCGGTGGCCCAGTGGTGGCGGCCCCAACTTACGAACAGTAAGTCGTGGGTTCAAACCCAGACAGGCGCGTTACTTTGTGTAATTTGTTTCATCACCAATGCTCTCAAAACGGTGAAGGAAAGCATCGTGAGGAAACCAGCATGTCTTAGAATAAAAAAAAATCGAAGACATGTGACTTCAACCAATCCGCACTGGGCCCGCGTGGTAGATTATAGCCCATTCCCTCTCATTGAGAGGAGGCCGTGTCCCAGCAGTGGGAACATTATAGGCTGATGATGATGATGATGATGATGATGAGTGTTCACTTATATGAGCGGCGTGCTTTCTCCGCCCACAAGGCCCGTCTTAACTCTTTAATCTGTTCTGTATCACGACTCTGTCAAAGCTTTGCTCCATCTTGCCAGATGTCCTGCCCAGGTCCATTTGAGAAGAAATAACGATCAGAATAAAATAAAGCAAAAATTAAGTCTCCTATCACATTTAGATTCAATCTAGATCAACATTTTATCGTAATTCACATCACTAAAAAAAGAAATAGTTCCCCAATCAACAGTAAAAACGAGAAAATGAAACAAAATTCAATAAACTTTATAACATGAAACAAATTAAAGTCTCCCTCTCACAAGCTGGGGTTCCGTAACCCTTGGGGTCCCACTTATCTTGATTACGCAGCGTTTTGTGAGCCCCGCAACACGTAGTGCCAGTCAAACGGCCTTTGCAAACCTTTGAAAGGAGGTTAAAAGCAATTATGCTTGAATCCGCGGATATTCGTATATGTATTGATCAGCATAATACATTTCTTAAGTTAGCTCTTTTTGAATATCCTTCCGTATGGTGGAGTTTTATTTTCCTGTTGCCAAAATGTGATATGTTTTCTTAGGGACTGCGCAGACGACAGATTTTTTGTGTGATCGAGTCTGTGGCGCACATAATGTATACAGGGTGTAAACTATCTCATCACAAAGCCGTTAACCAAGCATTCTGTACATCACACAAAGTAACTTTACGCAAAAATTATTGCTGGGAAACAACTTTTTTTTTTGAGGTTATAAATCATGTTTTGGTGGTATAACTCAATGTAACGCACTTTAAAAAACATTGTGCTGATGGATGGATTGAATAGTACGGGGGTCGTGGAGGTGACAAAAGTCAAAATCTTACAAAAAAAACTTGTATTTAAAAAATAACTTGTCAAAAAGTTGTACCTTTGGACCCCCCATATTTCCGTAACTAGAAGGTTCCTAGGTATGGTATAGAACAAAAAAAATGATCGCAATGATGGGGAGAACAAGTGCCTTTCGGCTTCGTGAAGAGGTGTTTTACACCCTTTATATGACATATAAAAAGTCTGTCGCGGATTTTACGGAGACTCAACGCACACGAAGCACACCTTCATCGTGCGTTACGTCCCCCAATAAAGAGTGTATAAACTGCACTCTCTGCGTTAGCACGCATTTGTACAGCGAGTCGACTACTCTGCGCGGCCCGGTCAGCCAAAATGACACGGAGTTTTAGTGCGCCGGACTTTTTGCGCGTCGAATGCGTTAATGCATAATAACCTTATAATATGCGACAAACAAAAAATCTAATAAGTCCGTTATTTAGACTATCATTAAATATTTGACTCATATTTTTTCTTTCCTTACGTAAACCAAAATAATTGACGAAAATACGACGCTTTTAAAATTCTCAATACATAATGCCTTGTTAAAATTTTTTGTGACTTCTATTTAAGTTAATATCCATTGATTTACAATATCAGAAAATACGTGTTCATTTTTTTCCAATACTCTAACTGAGGGACTAAATAGATTTGCAAATTTTTGATACTGTCGTTTTGCCTATTGTTTAGGTTCTATTATTACAGACTAGAAAGTGCGTCACGGATAGTCTGTCGTCTGCGCAGGCCCTTATTCGTAAATGTATTGTGTGGGAACTCGAGTTACCATATAAGAACCACCTAGCTTGATAAATGCTTCCGCGTGGTAAATTTTGTTCCCCTTGTAACTGTATCGCGGGATATTTTTAGTAGGTACTTGTATTATAAGGAAATTGTAACGGGTAATTGGGACTGCCTCAATGGTCTAGTGGTCGCAAGGGCAACTGTTGAGCATGAGGTCCCGCGTTTAATTCTCAGGTTGGGCAAAGTGGGCAAAGTTTTTTTGGGTTTTTCCGATACTAACGATTTGCCAATATTTTCCGATTGCTATACCGTGTGGTGTTTTTTTTTTGTTATTATATAGTACGTAGTGTCTTTAAATAACCTTTCTACAATAACAGAACAGGTACCGCCGAGGAACATTCTTAAATTTTGAGCTGAAAACTATGGTGGGAAAAATATTCCCTTTGGCTTATAAAAGATACATTTTTGTGCAGATCCCAATCTTCCAAAATTAGTACATAGCGCGCTTGTAATCTTTTAAAACAACTATTTATTATACCTATGTTAACAAATGATTAAATGACTTATGACTTATGACTTATGAGTGTATAGTATTTTCTGACAAATTATAACACACATTTTACTGTCTTGATCAATGTTTGATAGCCAAATATTGATGAATTGTTTTTTGGTGTAGATAATGTTGCCGCATTTGCTTAGATTGGACTTTCGACCCAAACAATTAGGGACAAACGACGACCTTTTGTCATCATCTGCTTAGCCGCGTCCCACCACGCATCCACCTCAACCTTCTCATCTCAACTACTAGTTAGAGAGCCCATCACACTAAACCTAGTTCGTTAGGACTTCCAGATCATCACCGTCATCATCATAATTTCAGCCGCAAGACGTCCACTGCTGGACATAAGCCTCCCCCAAGTGTCGCCACATTGACCGGTCCCGAGCGACTCGCATCCAACGGATTCCCGCAACCTTCACCAGGTGATGTAATCATATTTAATTAGCTTCTCTATTAACGTGGGGACACGAAAAGGCGATGCTGCAATATAAAAACCTGGCGGCGCAAATAAAATAAAACGATTTTAGGTATGAAGTCTCTCTCTCTATCTAGTATCATAGCTTATCTAACCATGCATGTAATATTTTTTCATCTATCTTCTTCACAGCCGAGAATTCCGATCGATGAAAAAAAACTTTCTCCATTCTGACATATCCAATCAGTAAGTTGCCTTTTACAAAAAAAAAAGAATACGGCAGACAGTACTCTCATTCCATTCTTCAATCCATTTTACAATAATTAATTCCATTGATTGATCTTTGACCTTTGCGATCGTTAGGCGCACCAGGATTTCAGAAAATATTAAATGTCACAACAATCCAATCGAGTCTTTGATCTTGATGCTTTTGTAAGCCTTCAATTCTCGAGAACGAATCGTTTGATCTTGAAATTCTATAATCACAATTTGATTGGACGCTTTTATCTCATTACATTGAAGGCATGGTTGCGACATTAACTGAACGATTGGCTTATGTGCTATGTGCCGAGAGAAAAACCTAAGAAATATTGTTAGCTCTGTGGATAATATGTTTTAGGTTAAGGGCATGTCATCTCAAACCATCACATCATCATTCTCATTCCAGCCAGAAATCAGCCACTCCTGGCCTCCCCTTTCTTCTGCCTTCCCAGTTCTGTGCGTCCTTGATCCAGGTATTTACCGCGACTTTGAAGATATTGTCAACCCAATGAGCTTTAGGACAGCTCTGGTTTCTTGGAGGACCACTCGGTCAGAGGTTTTCTAAACGGCCATTATAACAATCACGGTCAATGTAAACTTAATGCATGACAAGAATTGTGTCTTCTCTATCTATCTTCTTTTACTTTTGGGTATGTGCTATTGTGCTGAGTATTATACGGTTTCGTGTCAGGGCTTTCGAATTTCTTCCGGCCAATGAGATCGCCTGTCGACCTAGTCAGTTGTTTGTATTTTCAGTAGTAGAATTTGTTTGGGATACTACCACTGATTAGAGTAAAACAAAAGCTTGTTAGCAAAAAAACACTTCCGAAAACTTTCTTCATTAGCAACCACTGAGTCTAGATTTGTGCCCATTTGATGACAATAGGCTTGCCTCCCATGACATGGGACTTAAACATAACTGACTTAGTGTGAGTAAACTATTAGGTATACTTCTGCCTTTCTCTTAGGATATTTCAGCCGTGATGTTTAGTTATGTTAAGTCATACAGGGTGTAAACCACCTCATCACAAAGCCGTTAACCAAACATTCTGTACATCAAACTAAGTAACTTTACGCAAAAAAATTTGCTGGGAAACAACTTTTTTTTTGAGGTTATAAATCATGTTTGGGGTAGAATTCAATGTAACACACTTATAACATTGTGTTGATGGATGGATTGAATAGTAAGGGGGTCGTGGAGGTGTTAAAAGTAAACATTTTGCAAAAAAAACTTGTTAAAAAGTTGTAACTTTAACCCCCCATATCTCCGTAACTATTAGGGATCCGCTAGAGAAACAAGGTCACCGACGTAGCTCGAAGAATTGCCAAACTTAAGTGGCAGTAGGCAGGGCACGTTGCTCGTAGAACGGATGGCCAATGGGGCCGAAAAGTTCTGGAGTGGCGACCGGGAACTGGAAGATGATGCGTTGGAAGACCTCTCACTAGGTTGACGGATGACCTGGTATAGGTTGCTGGGATCCATTGGATGCACGTCGCACGGGAGCGGTCAATTCGGCGACACTTGGGGGAGGCCTATGTCCAGGAGAGGATGTCTTACGGCTGAAATGATGATGATGAAGTTATATACCTGGATGAGTCAAAATATTTGGTGAAAACCCTATACTTAACACCAAAGTACAGCCACAGTAGAACCATCAATTGCTCCATTCACGAAGTTTTACTTTCAATCTAATATTAAAAGACTTACGATGAAGCTTCTAGTCATTTTTCAACTAAGTTCTATGATAAATTTCATGTAAAGTGATATTACACTTTTAAAGTAAATATACGTTTCCAAGTTGGACCTTTCTACTATAAAATTTAGGTAGTTTTCGCATTGATCTGGATAGGAGAAAACTTAGATGTGATCGTTGTCGTACCGTTGATATGGTGAAAGTTTTGTGTTGGGTTTTCTTATGCTGTGGCTTTTCGTTGTATTGTAGCTTGTCTATCGTAGTTTGTTTTGTTTCCGAAGCGTCTTTTGGAATGCCTGGTTTATTGACAAGGAAGTGTGCAGATGATTTATGCCCGTGGTTCAGCCCGCATGGATTTTTACCGGGTTAAAAAATATCCTACAAAGGGTGTTAAAAACGTCTTAACGAAGCCGAAAGGCACTTGTTGTTCCCGTCATTGCGATCATTTTTTTGTTCCACACCATACCTGGGAACCTTCTAGTAGTTTTTAAATACAAAGTTAAAAAAAAAGTAGTTTCCCAGCAATAATTTTTGAGTAAAGTTACTAATTAGTTTAATGTACAGAATGCTTAGTTGACGGTTTCGTGATGAGTCTCTTTACACCCTGTATACAGGGTGACTTGTAATTATGTCCATTTTCATCGAAAAGATAACGGTCTGATAATCTAAAAACAGCTGTCACTGTGACACGTTCCCATACAAAAGTGTGTTTTAAACAGCTGTTTTTAGATAATCAGACAGTCATCTTTTTGGTGAACATGGACCTTACTAAACACGTGATTATGCTCAACATAACAAACAACTTTTACTATAGGACCAACCCTTTTTTTTTCAAATGACTTCTCCCACTCTGGGCGGAGCGGGAGGGAGTGTCAGACTCTTACTGACTAAACCCCATCCATGTTCCTTCTTCGCCCTTTATTTTCCGGGGCCGCGGTATCTCTTTCGAACAGCCCCGCAACCCCGGCAGGCTTCGGCCCTTGCGGGCCCCTCCCCTTATGCTGACATCTCTTTGAGGCGCGCGTGGCCCCCGACGCCCGGTGCGTCTCCCGCGGCGGCCGGGAAGAGAGGATCTCTCTCTCTCTCGTTCCGCCACCTCCTTCGCTAGCATGACTGCTTCGCAGAAGGAGGTGGCTTCCCATTCCGTCTCGCTCCGGACCATGGATTGAACCAGGGCCGGACGCAAGAGGTGAAAAAAAATCTGCCGTTCAATACATTTATGTTCGCCTAATGTACTGAAGAGCTGGTTTTTGTCGCGATTTCGGCTTTGGTCCCATAGTAAAAGTCGCTTGTTATCAAGAGCACAATCATGTTTTTAAATATCGTACAGTAATAACCAGTCACCCTATTTAAATCCTTTAAAAATCTATTAGCAAAGGAAGACACCTCTGCATGCTGTACTCTGTCCTACACAATACAACAGACTCAAACACTTTTTATTACAACACTTAATTCGACCCTCCATGAAGTGGTTGAAGTAAAGCCGGGTACACACAATACAGACAGACGTGACACGTGTCACGCTGAAGGTCACGCTGGTAATAAATCATTGGATAATAACTCTTCTGTGACGTGGATAGGGTACTCTCCGCAAATATACGGATATGTGTGGGTTTTGATGATTACATTTGGAATGTAGGAAATAGCTGTCCTCATTATAAGCAGTCTTCACTTTTGCTTAATGGCATATTATTTTAGTACCTACTACAGGTACCTGTGTAAACATTAATGTGTGTTGCTTAGATGTACACTGTTCATATATAAATAATGCTTCACCTGAACCTTTTGACCGCCACAGCGCCTTTTAAACGCACGCGCGTGCCCTCCACGCCAAGCCATAATTTCATCTACTATATTCTCACATATTGGTGTCATTTGGCGTACAGGGCACGCGCTTGCTTGTCACGAATATGTGACAATGGCGTCCAAAAGGTTAAAGGTTAAGAAAAAGAATAATAATTTAAAGGTTCTTGAAATAACGTTTCAATATATACAAATTGTTAATAGTTAGTGAAAAACGAAGGGAAAAACTTGTGCTCATTTTTCAGATTCATTTTTATTTTCGTATTATGTTGACTCACATATCTCAGAATCAGTGAAAACCGACAATGAGTTCAGATCCTGTGCTAGACGAACAAGCACAAATCGTCGTCATGTTTTCATTTTTGCACGGTAAGACAAATCTAGACAATAATACTAAAAGGTAAGAAAGTTATTATCAGTTAAAATAAACCCTATTACACACAGAGGTGTGAGAGACGTACCAATGTCACGGTTCTCATTTGTCATCCTAATATGATGTGTATTAATAATATATGACGTCACTTAAGTAAATGTTGTGCTTACGGTTTTTATTAGAATTGTCTGCTCATACCTTTATTGTAGTTGTGATGAAAAATAGCTCAGGCTCATATATGAGTATTCTCAAAGATTATCTTCATAAATATATGTAATTTTAGATATTATTAAATAATCTTGAGCCAATTTTCGTATGGTTTTTACAGGTTTTTAAATCAAGATATTGTCAGTGGAAGCCACGGAGTCGGGATTTGTGGCCAGTTGATGGCTTTAGGCTCGTCCCTTTTTACATGTGACTTAAACAAAACTGGCGAAAAGTGGGTAGTTAAACTCAAGTATAACTTGATTATACTGGGGTACGTGGGTGTAAACAAACCCTTTACGAAGCTGTCAACCAAGCATTATGTACGGTTGGACAAGCTATTTGGTTTACACTTTACTATGTAATTTGTAAGTTAAACTGTTAACCAAATAGCTTGTTCGACCGTACATCAAACCAAGTAACTTTACGCAGAACTAATTGCTGGGAAACGACTTTTTTTTTGGGCGGAAAATCATGTTTTACGGTAAGGTCAATGTAACGCACTCAAAACATTGTTTTCATGGATGGATTGAATATTACGGGGATTTTGGTGGTGTTTAGAGTAAAAATCCGTACATTAAAAACATGTTTAAAAAAAAAATTGTTGTCTGTAAAGTCGGTTTACGGACGATAGTTTAACGTGACAACGTCATAACAAAACATTGATGAAATGATTGCATACATGACATACGCTCCGATCGTAACGTTACAATGAGCGTAACGGGACAGAGCGTAACGGGACACATTTTCGAGCGTGCAGCCGGCATTCATCGATTTATTAGACGTCGTCAAGTCAAAAAACAAACTTGTGAAAAAGTCGGAACTTCGAAAACCAATCTCCTCAACTAGAAGGTTCCCAGGTATTGTCTAAAACATAAAATTACCGCAATGACGGGGAGAACAAGTGCCTTTCAGCATCGTTAAGGCTTTTTTTACACCCTTTACATGTACCTTGGTAAATAGGTGTCAAAAAATTATAAATCTATTTAGCCCGTCAGTTAGAGGATTGAATAATAGCGGACACGTAATTTTTGTTTAGTTAAATCAATGAATTTTGACCAAAATAAAACGTATCAAAACTCGGTAGTGGGGGCTCGTGGCGTCAGAACTAGCTAAAAATTATCCATACCTAGGCGTAACGTATTGAGAATTTTAATAGCGTCGTATTCTCGACAATTTTGATTCATGTAACAAAAGAAAAAATACGGCTCTAATGTTTTTTAATAATCTACCTAACGGACTAATAAGTTTTTTTTGTCAATGTACCAGGGTTTACTAAAGCTCTTGTAATATGGAGTTAGGTGGTCTTAAACCGTACATACCACGCGCATAACATTTCCAATATAGTTATTTACATTACAACCGAGTAATATCAACAATATCACGGCGTATTAGTAAACGGTAGATAGGAAAGTAAGTAAATATTAATTACCCATCCTGTTTCATGTCATTTGTCCGGGAAAATGATATTCTTGGGGTAGGTAATGTCGGGATATTGTTATTGTTGTTATAAAAGAAGGCGTGAGATTGTTTTCCTTGGTGAGATTAATATTAATTTTAGTAAAATGTATTTAGGTTGCTATTTTGGTAAACGCTGGTTTTTTTAACCGACTTCTAAAAAAGGAGGAAGTTCTCAATTCGAATGATTCTATTTTTAATTTTTTAATGTTTGTTCGCGCATAACTCCGTCGTTTGCCAACCGATTAGAAAAAAAAAATGTTGGAAAGGGTATACTTTCCAAATGGTCCCGGTGACAAAAGAACTAAACCAATCTAACAAAGGTCACCGACTTCTGAAGCTAGTTATTTTTTACTTTTTTGTGTTTTTAGAAGTCGATTTAATTTTTATCAAGTAACATAAGTAAGTAGGTATGTCGATAAACAATACAAAATGTAAACTAAAATTATTAAGAGGAAATATTTGCATATTGTATATTACGAATAAACATATTAAAAACTACTGGACCGATTTGAAAAATTCTTTCAGCAATGGATAGCTACATTATTGGCGAGTAACATAGGCTATTTTAATACATTAATGCATATTTGCATCATATTTTGTTAACATTTTCAAGGGTTTTAGTTAAATCATTTTCTAAAATTAAAATATCTTTAGTTTCTTATAACAACATAAACTATTTCTCAGTAAAAGTCCCGTAAAAATTGTTTCAACCGTTTCGGTGATTAGCCGGAACAGATAGAAGAAAAAAACTTTTTTTTTGTTATAAGTACCGTATATACTTTGACATGCATTCAGTAAAGGGTTGTTATTTTATAATTAAAAACAGTCACTTCAATTCTATTTATTTTCAATGAATTTTCTACGAAATTTACACCATTTACCTTTCAGTATAATTTATATCAATATTTTTTTAACTATCCCACTGTAGTTATAGCTAAGGTTGTCAAATCGTGTCAAATAGTTTTTTTTGGGACTCGCCTTCACACTATTCCTAAACCACTGTAACTCCTGAAAGCCAGAATTAACGGTGGCGACCACCAGAAAAGCGCCGATACAATGAAGCTCGACGAAGTCCCAGAGAATGAATTTAACTGTCTTGGATCCCGCAACGAAATTAATAAGAAAGTACAGCGAAGGAGTAAGAAAAAAGCCGTAATTTCTACTTCCCTCCATATCAACAGGAGCTCCATATATTATTATGGATAATTATATATTATTTTAAGCATTCGAAAGGTCACATTTCAAGTTCATGGTTTAACCCATGCCAATTAAGGCACAGTTCATTCTAGCAAAAATAATATCTATTACTTTGATTATCCATAACACGCATTCTATCCCATTCATTACCTACAGGTAAAGTACTTATTGTACCCAAACAGCCTCTTTGGTCTAGTGGTCACAGGCGGGACGCTGAGCATGAGGTCTCGAATCGATTCCCGGGTCGGGTTAAGTGTTATTTGGTTTTTTCCATCGAGAATTCCTCAGTAGCAGCCACGGAGACTGGAATTGCACCCAGTTGATGGTGATAGGGGCGACCCTATGACATGGGACTAAAACATGTACTATTAAATATACCCCTTGTCTACCGTAGGACTGAGTAGTAGAACTAGTGGGAATTATCCTTTTTTCCCGGATGGGAAAGAAAACATGAAATTACTCCTCTCGCTCTGGGCGAAGCGGTGTCAGACTTATACTGAGTAAAACCCATCCATGTTCATTCCTCGTCCTTTACGTTCCGGGGCTACGGTATCTCTTTCGAACAGACCTGCAGCCCCGGCAGGCATAAGATACACCCCTGCCAAACCCTTCCCGCCTTATTATAAAAACTTCCATAAGTACCAGGTTTAAACCAGAACTAACATTTAACATCTCTTGCGGGGCGCTTAAGTTCAGCAGCATATGCCATTAGAAAAATCCGTCAATTCACTGATGTGGATACCGCTAGACTGGTCTATTTTAGTTACTTCCATAGTATAATGTCTTACGGTATTTTGCTATGGGGACGGGCTGCCGATATTGAGTCTATATTTATTCTGCAGAAAAGAGCCATCAGAGCCATATACAATCTTCGTAGGCGCGATTCTCTAAGGGAACTATTTAAGGATATTGGCATCATGACGGTTCATTGCCAATACATCTACGAAAACATAATGTACGTCAGAAAAAATCTGCATCTTTTCGGTAAAAGAGGCGACAGACACAATTACAGTACTAGAAATGGGGACCAACTAGTTCAGCCAGGCTTTAGACTCGCTAAAGTAGACTCATCTTTCATGGGGTACTGTTTGAGATGCTATAATAAAATTCCACAAAGTATTCTAGAACTGAATGAGACGAAATTTAAAACATGTATTAAACGCACATTATGTAAGCAAGCATATTACACGTTGAGCGATTATATCACTGATAAAAATGCTTGGCTCAATGCTGGTCCTGCTCCACAAGGACAGGGGCGCAAAACTTGATAGCATTAAATGGTATTGTTGGAGCTGCTGAAGATTGTACAACTATCTTTGCATTGTATAGATTCAATGTTAGTATTATATAATCGCATAGCCCATATTGTGTGAGTACTATGTACTAGAAAGCTATCATTCACTGGAAACCTACTTTAGTTTTTGACTTGAATGTGCCCTGGCGGTTGAGAGTATGTCATGCTCACTCAAATGTCTCGCTGATGGTGGCGCGTGTGTCGGATCATTTAGCTCCCTTCAAAGTGGTTGAGCTGAATGGTGCTGATCCATGCGTCATGTTCGTGAACGGGTGCTGTCAGTTGTGACTGGTCATCTCTTAGTTGCCATGGCTTATTTGAATGAATTATTTTGTTTTTACTATGGACACTTTTAACGTGCACATCTTGCTACATTGTTCTCACATAATCTACCATCTCAACATGAATGATGTAACCAAGATTTTGTAACAATATTTTGATTTAAAAGAGTGTCCATGGAGTTTCTTGCCCGTTCTTCTCCATAGAGATCTACGCTAGGGAATGGGCAACTACAGTACTTTCACAGTTTTTATGTCTTGTGACTGGGACTGTAGCTACTTTAAATGTTCATCTTTGTTTCGACAATTCAAAAGTGCCTGTTATTGGCCTACTTGAAATAAATGCTTTGATTTTGATTTTGATTTTGATTTTGACTAAAAGGTCTAGGTTTAGTACGGTACTAACGTTAGTTCGTTCATTCGTATTACAAATCGAAGACCAACAAAGGACTAACTAGAACCAAAGAAAGTCTCTGGTCTTAACATTTTCCACAGATTCAAATTCAAATTCAAATTCAAATAGCCTTTATTTCTGATAAAATACATTTGACTATTTCTAATACATCGTTTTATAATTTTATTTTTCATGCTACAATATCATTTCACTATATTATCATGCAACTAATTAAGAAATATTATAAAGATAATTTTAATTGTTTTTCTTTTAATTTGTATTTTAGCTTCAATTTACTTTATTTAACATAATTATAATTATTTTTGTTTGCTATAATAACACTTTATAGAGTAACATGCTACTAATTTATATAATTATTGATTTTATAATATACTAATTATTTCAAAATTTAATTCATAACAACAGTTTCATCCACGACATCGGTAACGTTATTATCAGCTTGCCCTTTGGCATAGGCCTCCCCTAGAGTTTCCCATATTTCCCTGTTTGTGGCTTTTCTATGCCATATTGTTGTAGCTATTTGTTTGCTATTAATATCATCCTCCCACCTTATTTTTTGACGTCCTTTCCGTCTTTTTCCATCTCTAGGGTACCATACAGTCACATCCTTTGTCCATTTTTTCTTCTTGCTTCTTATCATATGGCCTGCCCATTTCCACTTAAGTTTTTTCACTGTGTATGTGACATCTATAACTTTTGTCCTGTTTCTTATATTTGTTAAGTTGATTTTGTCCCGTAGCTTTATGTTTAGAATGCTTCTTTCCATTTTGTTTTGGCACACTCTTAATGCTGTACTCTGCTTCTTAGTGAGGGCCCAAGTTTGTGCTCCATAGGTTAAACATGGTAGTATGCAAGAGTTGAATACTGTAGTTTTGTCTTTTAGGGGTATGTGTGGATTCTTCATAATTTCCTTCAGAGACCAGAATCTTTTCCATGCCTTGCTTATTCGGTTGTTTACTTCTTTCTGCATCTGATTTTCCGGTGAAATAGTTTGTCCTAAATATGTGTATTCTTCTACATACTCTATCTGATCAGAATTTATAGAGATAGGTGTTCTTATGTGATTTGTCATTACTTTTGTTTTGTCTCGGTTCATAGTTAGCCCTACAGTCTTACTTTCTCTTTCTAATTTTTCATTATTTCTAAGCCTTCTGGGTTTTCATTGAGCAGAATCAGGGCATCTGCGAATCTCAGGTGGTTAAGCTTCTCACCGTTTATATTAATTCCAAATGTGTCCCAATCAATTTTTCGGAATATGTGTTCCAATACCGCGGAAAACAGTTTGGGTGAAAGGGGGTCTCCTTGTCGCACTCCCTTTTTTATTTTGAACGCTGGTCCTTTCCTTTCTGTTTGGATTTTTGATGTTGATTCTTTGTATAAGTTTTCTAATATCCTAATATACTTTGGGTGTACTCCTTGTGATCGCAGCGCTTTCCAAATGTGTGTGTGCTTGAGGGAGTCGAACGCCTTATTATAATCCACAAATGCCAAATAGTATTTTTTCCCGTACTCATTGCTTTTTTGAATAATTTGTTTTACGACATGAATATGATCCATTGTTGAGAAATCGCTACGAAATCCCGCTTGCTCTCTCGGCTGATTTTCGTCCAAAACTCAGGTAATTCTGTTCAATATTACCTTAGCAAATATTTTGTACAGATTAGAAATGAGAGATTATAAGCAACAAAATATTTAAACTATTCATTCATTCGTTCAGAGTTCTATGCGCCGTTCCTTTTACAAAATGCTGTAAAGTAAATTAAAGAAAAAATTATTTCATACGTTGACGTTTGACAATTTAGTACCATAGTTAAACTAGGGGTCACGATGGTCTAACTTTGGTACCATAGATAGTTCTAGGACTAGCGACAAACTTTGTTTTGTAATAACGTTTTTTCAAGATCATGGTTTAAACCTAGTACTAAACCCGGTACTATTTTTAAGACCACGTTTTGTAATAAGACGGTTCGTGTCTGTAACGCCATGTTAGGTCATGTGTTCTTTCAATCATTGAAAATAATCTCTATGAAAGATCAAATTTGTGATTTAACTCATACCAATTAGGGCCCAGTTCGTTCTAGCAAAAATAAAACCTATTGCTTTGATTTTCCTTAACACGCGTTCTATTTTATTTATAAGCTTCAAATAAAGTACCTATTGTACTCAAAAACAGCCAGAAAAAGAAACACTTCATTTTACAAGCGAACAATTACTGTGACACATCAAATTCGTTCATTCGTTCCACCTTCCAAGGTTTATCTCAGTACAATCTTCGTAAAATCGTCATTAAATGCTCCGTAAAAGCTTTTCAACGTATATGAGAGGATTTAACGGCATGTAATTTTCTCATTGAAACGTCAAATAAATGGTAATTCGACATCAAAGATTTACTCTTATTCGGGAAATTAGGCAGGAGGCATAGAATTACAACGAATAGAAGTGAAACTCTTGCTCCAGGTAGACCGCAAACTTCTTCTTACGTATTTGCTTTAATGATGATATTTCTGTAACTACATAATTATGTGTTACTTCCCCGAATTGACACTGACCTGCAAATTGCAAAAAAACGTAAGAGATTTTGAATTTCAATGGTTACTCTGCCGTTTCTACCTAAAATGCCTTCAATTACGAGAGATATAGAGGAGAATAGAAGAAAAAACCTAGAAAGAATAGAATAGAATGGAATAGAATAGAATAGAATACTCTTTATTATGTACACCATAAAAATATAAATACAAACATTTTAAACACTTTACAAGGGGTGACACAATGGGCGGTCTTATCGCTAAAAGCGATCTTTTAAAGACAACCTTTGGATGGATTTAAAGGGAAAGGAGAGACAATACTGCAGGTAGCCTGTGGTGTACCATTTACATATATACAATAAATAAATACATACATATACACACGTTAGACATATTACACTTATGTATATATTAAACATATATACATATATATACAGGTGCATATATATCATATATATATATATATATATATATATATATATAAATAATAATATATATAACACATACTTACTAGAAAGATGATGAGTTAAGACGAACCAGTGGTGTTTACACGAGATTATTGACAACTGTATTTAAGTACACCCTGCGACAGATGTCACAATGTTTTTGAAATTTAAACTAAAATTACAATTGAACAGTGAAAGAAAATTACTATGAGAAAACCATTATTGTGTAATCATTATTTAAAAGATAAATAACTTCAGCTGCTGCAAATACCACTCACCAACCCGCACTGGGCCCGCTAGCTAGAGTCACTCTCACAAGAAAGAGGTTTTAGTCCTAGTAGTGAATAGAAACGATGGATATGAGATCGCAAGTCGGGAACATCAGCAAACGTAAGACTATAAAAAATATACAAAGGATATTATATGGACAAAAGGTACTGTTATGTCTAAAACCAAATATTCAAGATCATTTAATGTCAAACTTATATATCAAATTGATACAGGTGCAGATACAAATGTCATAAGCAATCCCGACCGAACCCCTACTGTGATGGAGTCAGCTTCCAGTCTAACCCAGATGCAGCTGAATACCTTTATTTTACATAGAGTCACTGCCTATTTGATTTTTACAACTCAATTAGTACTGGGTAAGACTTTTGGGCCACTGACTCCCTGTAAGAACTGTCAAAGATAATTATACAAATGACAGCCGAGACCAACAGCTTAACGCGCTTTCTGAGCCACGAAAGAACCTCGGCATTTAGTAAATGGTCACCCAGTAGCCTAGGCAAGTGGCTTAACCTGAAGATGACCCAGCGTGGGTGTTGTTAATTAGCTACAGAGTCCTTCAATATCGATTAAAGGATCAATTTACACTGCCGGGGTTGCGGGCCTGTTCGAAAGAGATACCGCGGCCCCGGAACATAAAGGGCGAGGAAGGAACATGGATGGGTTTTAGTCAGTAAGAGTCTGACACTCCCTCCCGCTCCGCCCAGAGTGGGAGAAGTCATTTGATGATTTCCCATTCCAAAAAAAAAAGGATCAATTTACAGAAATCTGAATTGCACAAATTAAATTTGTTTGTGAAAATGTTATTCAAGTAACAACACTTTAGTGTTGCAAAATTGGTGTTACAACATTATCGAATTGGTCAAAGCAAAGTTCATAAATTATCTTCTATACCGTTCATTGTTCTATGGCAGCAAGCAAGGGTTATTTTCGGAATATAATGGGTGACAAAGCAAATTATTACGCGTATTGTAAGAAAAGGTAGACACAGTGTTTTGTCTTCGAGACAAAGTATTCAGAGCGAAGCATTAAAGCACCTAATTACTTACAGATGCAGAGATATTTGTCTTGTAGCTATGCAGCACAGATTTAAAATCTTCCCCTGCGCGGTCGTTCTAGTTTTCTAGAACTTAATTGAATCGTTACGAAGCCGTACGGTTTGAACGGCTTAAAGAATTCCCGTCCCGGCACTGAACGGTTTATTAGAAAGCGCAAAGACGAAGTCGTGGCATTTATTGATGTGAACTGTCGGGGATTCAATGATCAATTGATTGGAAATGTAACGGAGTTTTGAAGTAAAGGAATGCATGTAAGAAGATAGTTTTTATTAAGATTTTGATGGGTAGTTTATAGATCTGTGGGGTAAGATAGGTTGGTAACTGTCATTAGAAGGTTACATGTGTGTATAGTGACTAAATAATAACTGCTGCATGGGTCCATCTTTAGGTTAAGACGACCCGAATGGCGTAGTGGTAGTGAGGCTGCCTTACGTTCTTAGGCGCGGGACAAACACGAGCGGCATATGGCAAATGGGGGTGGCGTGGGTACACGGGGAGCGAGGAAGTGGCGAGGAAGTGGCGAGGAAGTGGCGAGGAAGTGGCGAGGAAGTGGCGAGGAAGTGGCGCCATTTCCTCGCCCCCAGCGCACCCGCATCCGCTCCAGCGCCGCGCCACCGCCATACGCTTCTTGTATATGACCCGCGCCTTAGGGTCCTGGGTTCGAATCTCGGTAGGCGCAAATGTTTGTGTGAAGAGCACGGACATTGTACCGACATGTATCCGAGTCATGGATGTTTATATGTATTAAAAGTATGTATTTACTAACAAAAAGTATCTATGTAGTATATCAACTATCTGGTGTCCACGGCTTAGTGTGGCACTAGATGGCGCCGTGTGTAAATGACCACTAATCACTATACCAAGTTTCATCCGTGCCTTTGAAATCACGCTGAGTTGTTGGTCCCTGCTGTCATTTGAAGATCTATGACAGTCGTTCCAAGTAGTCAGATGCCTAAAAGTCTGACAACCAGTCTTCCCAAGAGGTATCGTATTAACCAGTTCTATAAACTGGGTTGTAAATGTCAGGTAAGCAGTCGCATCACGTTATATTGTGTGCGTGTGGATTGAGAGATCTTTTCAAAAACCTCTTCCAATCCCAACCAAATTATAAGAGGATTTAGGAAATAATTGTGAAAACTTCATGGTAAGATAAAAAAATTGTGAAACCTAAACAAACAAAGTTAGAACTCATTAACTGGATCTCTCAATCTGGACAACTGAACAAAAAGCCATAACGCGTTTCCAAGAATATACTGCCTATGTGTTTATATTTTGCACTTTAATTAATTGTGAAGGATTTGTGAAAGCTGCTAAACAAACTTTCGATTCGTTTCAAAGCCACGTTTAAGATTTATAACGGTTTATATGGATCACTCAGAGTGGACAATTTTCGATTGAGTGATCTTGTAAAACACGACCTAATACTGAAAAAGTATGAATAATTATCATGTTTATTGCAAATTATGCTTCTGGAAAAAATTGTGAAACAAAAATCGTGATTCAAATCTTACTGGTTCAGGAGAAAATGAAAATCTTGTTTTTGTCGATCGTCCCAACTGAGAGATCATTATTTTGAACTATATTTAATAAACCAAAACTTATAGGTAGAAGGTAGATACATCAGAAATTGTGAAAAATGTTGTACTAAAATTTGACGAATCAGTCGTCCCTGTAAGTGTTATACTTAAAAAGACAAATCATTTTTTACAATCCTTGAGGAAAACGTTGAGTAGGGTGACCATATCACCGATTGGAATCATTACCCGTACAATTCAAATTATGATGCACTTTAAACGTTTTTATACGAGTGATTTGTGTCTGGTTTCACTGCATAATTTAAATAATATAAAATTACGTTTTTAAATGACATGTTTCTGCATAGTTAGTTTCTGTATGTGCAGTGCTCTTACGTTCGTACTTCTAATTAGGGGGCCAAACACCTCCTGCCGCAGGCTCTATGCGGAGGTCGTGCGGTCCATGGCCCTTTACGGGACCCCAGTGTGGGCGCGTTCCTTGAGGCGGCGAGCCGCCCATTACCTGAACGCGCCCCAGAAAGTGGTGGCCGTAAGAATGGTCCGTGGGTACCGCACGAAATCCCGAGAGGCGGCGGGCTTGCTTGCCGGATTGCCACCATGGGATCTGGAGGCGATAGTCCTCGCGCGCCTACACGAATGGCGCGTGGAGGCACTACGCCGGGGGGAAACTCCGCTACCGCGGCAAATCGCCGCTCAGCGGATAGACCTCCGGCGCGATCTCATGGTGACATGGAGAGAACGACTGTCGCAACCCCGTGCAGGGCACTCCACGATAGTGGCGGTAAGTCCCCTCTTTGAGGAGTGGCTAGAGAGGCGCCACGGCGTCCGGCGCACCGAATCGGGCGGAATGAAACGCCCGGGTGTTTCCACTGCGAGGATCGACCGGAGGACACGGTGGAGCACACGGTGGAAGTCTGCTCTGCGTGGGCGGAGCACCGCCGTGTCCCCGTAGCGGCGATCGGCGCCAGCGACCTCTCGCGTACGGCCCTGGTTCAATCCATGGTCCGGAGCGAGACGGAATGGGAAGCCGTCACCTCCTTCTGCGAAGCAGCGAAGCAGCGAAGCGAAGTTAGGTGGCGGTACGCGAGAGGGAGAGAGCCTCTCTTCCCAGCCGCCGCGGGAGACGCACCGAGCGTCTTGGGCCACGTGGTGGCTACCGGCCACCGTAGATGCGGGCCTGTGGACGGTTAGCTATGGGCTAGCTAGCCGTCCGTCCGTCTAAGGACGACAGGCCGTGTCGACGGCCACGGATGTGAAAAAGTTTATTTGAAAGATGTACCAAATACAATTTCTGTAAGGAACAGATTCTACAAATTATTAGGCGGTGTTGAATTTATTCCTGCATTGAGTCCCGATAATATTGGCCACTACAGAGGACATGGTGTTCATAACGACCAAATAGTCTGTTATGACGATTTGATGGGAAAAATGTATAACAGCAAAGAAGAACCAGTGATTCTACATACTTTGTCTTACGGACTTATTGATTAGGTTACATCCTATTCTGTAATTATTTGTATATTATAGTGAAATTAAAAAAAAAAATGTATAAATGTTTTTTTTTTTGGTTACCTGAAAATTACAGATTTTTTTGAGTGTATTAATTACTTAGAATTAGAAGTACGAACGTAAGAGCACTGCACATACAGAAACTAACTATGCAGAAACATGTCATTTAAAAACGTAATTTTATATTATTTAAATTATGCAGTGAAACCAGACACAAATCACTCGTATAAAAACGTTTAAAGTGCATCATAATTTGAATTGTACGGGTAATGATTCCAATCGGTGATATGGTCACCCTACTCAACGTTTTCCTCAAGGATTGTAAAAAATGATTTGTCTTTTTAAGTATAACACTTACAGGGACGACTGATTCGTCAAATTTTAGTACAACATTTTTCACAATTTCTGATGTATCTACCTTCTACCTATAAGTTTTGGTTTATTAAATATAGTTCAAAATAATGATCTCTCAGTTGGGACGATCGACAAAAACAAGATTTTCATTTTCTCCTGAACCAGTAAGATTTGAATCACGATTTTTGTTTCACAATTTTTTCCAGAAGCATAATTTGCAATAAACATGATAATTATTCATACTTTTTCAGTATTAGGTCGTGTTTTACAAGATCACTCAATCGAAAATTGTCCACTCTGAGTGATCCATATAAACCGTTATAAATCTTAAACGTGGCTTTGAAACGAATCGAAAGTTTGTTTAGCAGCTTTCACAAATCCTTCACAATTAATTAAAGTGCAAAATATAAACACATAGGCAGTATATTCTTGGAAACGCGTTATGGCTTTTTGTTCAGTTGTCCAGATTGAGAGATCCAGTTAATGAGTTCTAACTTTGTTTGTTTAGGTTTCACAATTTTTTTATCTTACCATGAAGTTTTCACAATTATTTCCTAAATCCTCTTATAATTTGGTTGGGATTGGAAGAGGTTTTTGAAAAGATCTCTCAATCCACACGCACACGTTATATTCTGGTATTCAGTTGAACATCAATCTATACTAATATTTTAAAGCAGAAGAGTTTGTTTGTGTTTTTGTTAAACGCGCTAATCTCAGGAAGTACCAGCTCGAACTAAAAAAATCTTTTTGCGTTGGATAGTCCATTTATCGAGGAAGGCTATAGGGTATTTAACATCACGCTATGACTAATAGGAGCGGAGCAGCAATAAGAAATGTTGCAAGCGGGAAATTCACGCGAACGAAGTCGCGGGGAGAAGCTAGTATTTTATATGCGGCCACTGCCTATCTTACCTCCACAACCCAGTACGTGCTACGGGTAATACAATAAACCCTCGGTCAGACGAGTTGTCAGACTTTTTGGCCACTGACTACCAGTAATTACTGTCACAAATACACAAGACATACACCCACTACAGCTCAACGTGCTTTCCGAGGCACGGAGGAAAATGATTATGCTATGTCACTCATCCACTGTTACAACCCAGGCAAAGGCTGTTTAAGAGCCCTCTTACAGTCCACTAGCGCCGCCAATCGAAAAAATGTCATAACTCGTAAATAGAATCAAAAATACAAAATGTGGTCTATTATTACTGTAGAAAAGACAATAACGTAATTTTATAAATCGTGCATTTGTAACAAAAACGGCCGTTTATGTTTTGAATGCACGATTTAACTAAACAGCTATATTTCAAGTGTTGATAAGGTGTTATAAAATTACGTTATTGCCTTTTCTACAGTAATAATAGACCACATTTTGTATTTTTGATTCTATTTACGAGTTATGACATTTTTTCGATTGGCGGCGCTAGTGGACTGTAAGAGGGCTCTTAACCAGAAGATCGACCTGAGCGGCTGTTATTACTTACCACGAGCTCCTTCAACTATTACAATGTACTAAGTGAAAAAATACCTAATTCCCATAAAGTAACACGCGTCACGTTCCGAAATCGTAACAATTCCATTGACCGTTAAATAAAAGTGCCTAATAAAACATACATAAAAGAAAGAATCTTCTTAACGGCACTAAAAAATATTGAAGACATTCTAACAGGATTCTGGCGAAACAAGTCTATGTTGAATGAGCGGGAAATGGAGCGGCCATCTTACTTTTTCTTTTACGTTTGTAAAACAGTACTGTAAGTGCTTTATTTGATTTTTGATCGTATTTTGTTGAACTGAAAGGAGTATCAATTATACCCACCGCGAATCCGCCAACAAAGTTTAGAATTCTGTACATTAAATCCAGTTACTCTACGTAAAAATTGTTGCTGGGGAACGGTAAAGTTAATTTTAAAAAAAAAGTTTTTTTTAATTGCTGTTTTTTTTTAAAAAAACGTTTAAAATACGTTTGACGTGTCTGTGTGTGTGTGTCTGTGGCATCGTATCTCCCATACGGATGAACCGATTTTGATTTTTTTGTTTGAATGGTAAATTAATCGGGGGTGTGTCGTGTTACTTATCCCAGAAAATAAAAAATAGGTAACACAAACAAATAAGTTTATTTAAAAAAAGACCTAAACATATATGCTGCTCAGAATGGACTTATAGTAGGTAGTTTTACTGTACTTGACTTGGGCTTGGGACGCTTCGGTGTACAGGCAAGGTAGACTTGTGAGGTCCCGCACTGGAGACAGATGACCAGCTTCCGACTTGCAGGGTACTGAAGACCGACGATCGGCTTCCGCGTCTGCTTCAGGTCTTGGGGCACGACAGTGGACAGGCAAGGTAGTTCTTGAGACAGGCGTTCAGCTGCTTTAGGGCTTGGGGCTCGTCAGTGGGCAGGCAAGGTAGACTTGCAAACCGGCGTTCAGCTTCCAAGTACGTTGACTTATAGACTGTCAGTAGCGACGATATACTATATATCTCGTATGAGATCCCGTTCCAGACTGCCGAATGTGACAGAAAGTCTCCTTTTATAGCCAAAAATCCGCAGTTTTTCCATATCAGTTGTTTCAATAAAATTCTATAATTCTCCCTAGAATTATTTGACTTTAAAATCAAAAATGTCAGTTGCCAGTATTTAAAACAGCCAGTAATAATCAGTAAAAACTTCCTCGAAGAATTCTGAGAGCGTGCTAATTAATTATATAAAAGTAAGATAAGATACTGTTATTTAGTAAACAATCGTAATTATCTCTAAAATACATTATTTGAGCTAATATATTAATAAAATAAAATAAAATTATATAAATCAAAAGAAACCTTCATAGGCCTAGGCCAGTAAGAAAATTATAAGTAGAGGAAAAGTAACTGACAGATTGACAATTGACGTAATGTCAACAAAGTAAATATTGAGAAAATAATTTTTATTTCAGCGAAATCAATGTTAAAACATCGTTCTAGATCGAATCTAACGCAAGCTAAAATAACTACTGCCAAAGCGCGACGTAGATGTATAAAAATATGCAAGAATAATGAATATGAATGATAGTATAAAGTGTAAGTACCTATAGTGTCTAAATACTATATTTCCTCACAAGTATAAAGTGTCTGAAACATGAAAATACTATAGGTGTTCTTAGCTGTGTTTGATGAAAATCGGTCCAAGATGGCCGCCACCATAAAATGGCTGATAACTTATTTTTTCACAACTCCCTCAAAATAGATATCAAATGAAACGGCGTGACTTATGGATTACTATACGTTATAATGAATTTCAAATCCAAGATGGCTGCCACCAGAAAATGGTAAATTATATTTTTACTAGCTTCTGCCAGCGGCTTCGCCCGCGTGAAGTTTGAAATTATCCCACGGGATCTTATTACCGGGATAAAAAGTATCCTATGTGTTAATCCAGGTTGTAAACCATATGTGTGCAAAATTTCATCCAAATCCGTTCAGTAGTTTTTGCGTGAAAGAGTAACAAACATCCATACATACATCCATACTTACATAAGTAGGATAGGATAGTAGGATGTTGCGGGGGGTTTTTTATTTTTTTTAATTAAATGTAACTTGTTTATTACTGGTGAAAATTTATATGTAGGTTGGGATGGAATGATGTACTGAGTACGTGGTAATCGTTTCGGCGTCGATGTTTCTTTCCAACTTGTATAGTTGATTCTTTTTCCTAGCCTGCTCCGTCCCACTCCTGCGCAAAGGCCTCCCTCCACTCCTGCCACTTTTATATGTATAGTAGATACTAATACACAATCATAACAACAACAAAAAAAAAATTTTTTGATTAATAAGAAGACGTTATCTTGGAAGGCCTTTCACTAGGTGGACAGATGATCTGGTGAGGGTTGCGGGAATCCGATGCATGCGAATCGCACGGGACCGGTCAATGTGGCAACACTTGGGGGAGGCCTATGTCCAGCAGTGGACGTCTTTCGGCTGAAATGGTGATGATGATGATGATGATTATTAATATTTAAAAAAATACCAAAATAAACCCAATAATAATAATTTTTATTTCATTTGGAGCTGTTATTATGTCTCTCTACACTCGTTAAATACTGAACAGAAAAAATGGTGATACTATAAAACATGTTTTGTCTAAAAATAGTCTCAACCCAAGACAGCCTCTATTCATTATTATTCTCTCTCTACATGATTTCAAGATGTCTCCATAGAAACGAGACATAATAAATTATGTGTCAGTAAAGTTGTCCTCATGTGACCTCTTTGAACCTAACACTTCAGACCTATCATTATTTACGGGCTGTGAAACTAAAAGCGTAAATAAGAAAGTAGTTTCAACCCTTAGGGTTAGACGTGACAACCCTGTGACATTTAGAAACGAATTCGTTGAATTAAACAGAGCTCGATTTTTAAAACCTACTGTGAACCCCTTGGCCACAATCTACGCGTACAAGCGGCGGCAATACGGCTATTTTCAATAACTTACTAATATTATAGATAACAAAAGGTCGGTCTCTAATGTCCTGGCTATCTTGCGGCGCGATTCGCGGTCGTATGCCACAGCACGACTAGTATCAACCGCGGCATAAATAATACACTATTAATACAAGATAGATGCGCAACTCTGGTTTTCGTTTTTTAAACTATGTACCTAAACTGTTAGATGGCGCTGTTAAGTTTTGTTCAACAAAATAAATAAGTACAAAAAGTAATTCTTGACTGAGGATTCGAACTTGTTCACAAGGCAACCGCTGTCACCGCTAGGCTATCTACTTCACTGAAAAAAAGTCTTAAATAGCTGTTCTCATTATGACTGATGAAAGCTGTGAAACAGTTGAAAAGTTGATGTCCTTAAACACAGATGGTAGTACTATCTATGAACATTTTGTTTGAAGCCAATGTATGGAAGTTTCACCCCTCTGGACCGCGGTGGCGTCAGCGGTGGACGTATTAGTATACGTAAAGAGAAAATTATTAAAAAGGCCCTATCAAAAGTGGCCCGAGATTGCCACCAAGAATAGGAGCGCACCCAGAAAGCTCATGTTAATTTCAAGTTTTTTTTTTTGCTTATCTTAGCTGGACGCGCGATAGCAACAATATGATTGGTTTCGGTCGCGCGATGCTGAGTCCGTCCACCGATGACGCCGCGCGTTCGCTCCCGCCTCGATACTATCGGTCAAGACGTAACTGTTTGTATTATAGTTTTGCTTACGGACCCTTAGAAACTAAACGTTTCACAAAAGCTTTCCTTGTTTTTCTATGAATCACAGTCCTCCGACTGACAGGTAGGTGACGCGAAAAACGCGGAAAGCTAACTTTGTTAATAGAAACACCAGCTACACGACGTTATATTGTAAACTCTCTAATTATTGTCAACTGAACATACGGAAGTATCTCTGCCTCCATAATCGGGACTTGGGGCAGGCGTTAGGTTAGTTAGGTTAAATTAAAGGAATATAAAGTGTTTTAAGGTTAGGTTAAATTAATCGGTATTTCTCAGGAATGGTACATTATCTTTTCATGAGAGTGGTACCATTGGACAAGGGGGACCCCTCCTTCCCTCCACACCGCGTGAGTTGACTACCATTGCATGCATTTCACGAAAAATTATGCGTTTTATTGTAAGCAGTATGTTCGTTTGACAATTTTCGAGAGTTTACAATCTCTCTAGTTATTTTACAATCTAACGTGTTTGACATATTTCACCAACAGTAACATGTACCTAAGTAAAACGGTACAGTTGGAGCAATTGTGAAGGAAACGAAAGAGGGGTGAGCAAGTATACTTAGATTATTCTGTATCCATACCTGAATTTAGTATTTTCTGAATTAATTTTACACACAGTAAGAACATTTTCTTTAGAAGTTGTGGAGTTACGGAGAAACGGCTAAGCTCGTATACACAACGACCAATCAAACTGTACTTAACCAGAATAAGTGTTTAATAATAATCTCATTGCAGCGGAAATCTATACAAAGCGAGCCTATTTTGCACTGAAAATTATAGCTTGATGTTTTTAGCTTATTACGCTGCCCCACGACTACAAAATGGGCAAGTTCCCTTCGACAAGTTATTAGGACACATATAACATGGAGTCACGAGTGTGTTTCGCTTGAAGGAAATCGTGTCGTAAATGGCAAGACCTATGGTCGTGCACAGGGCTTAAAGTCTAGATCTAAAACAACCTATTCATCCTTGTACCAAACATAAACGCCTTAAGATTCTAAAACGATTTCATTTGTCAAAACGGTTCTTTTCTTTACAAATTGTGCCCACAAACAAAAGAGCACTTTAATATTTTCGTCCCAAGGTATCAATTCGTTTGAGAGGGTAAATGACGTCATGGGCTCTTGAGGTAATATCAAGGAGGTTGGTAGCACTTCTGTTAGTGTCGACCATTTATCTACTATTCGCTTAGTTATTGTATACTAGTTTCTACCAGGGGCATTGCTCGCGTGAAGTTTGATAATTGTCCCAGGGAATCTTATTACCGGTATGAAAAGTATCAAAATCAAAATATTTTATTTCACAAAGGCCTGGATGGGCACTTATAAAACGTCGAAAAAGGTGCACGGTTCGCGTTGGTAGATTCCATGGAGAAGAACCGGCAAGAAACTCCATGGTTACTCTTTTCAAATCATTTGGTATTACAATATTATTACGTTTCATTACAGCATTAGTACTAAAGTATGGGGGACAACGTAGGCCCGACAATAGGTCGTTGCTTGCTATAAAAAAAAATGTAAAACAAAAGGAATATTTAACAAAAGTTAAACAGTTATCCTTTGTTTTAAACCAGGTTATAAACTATATGTGAGCCAAATTTCATCCAAATCCATTCAGTAGTTTTTACGTGAAGGAGTAACAAACATCAAACATCACAAAATATTAGTAGTATGTCTGTATATTTATTTCAAGTGCTTATTTATAGTGCGTACTTATTTTGTTGGTTTACTGTTTCTTGGTGATGACAGGTGGAGCAAGGCTGTCACCGAATGGCGTCCAAGACATGAAAAAAGGTACGTGGGTCGTCCGGCGGCGTAGTGGGCAGACGACATAGTTGCCGTCGGGGGCATAACCAGGATGAGGCTAGCGCAGGACCATGGAAATTGGCACAAGAAGAGAGAGGCCTATACCCAGCAGTGGGTGAGATGATGACTCGAGAGTAGGATGGACCTGCCGATAATTCAATTGAAAACTTATTCAAAGGAATTTTCCGTGATCGAATAGGTAGTAAAAGTCATGAACGGTTATAATTAGTTAACGGAATTTGGACATGGGACACGTGTCATTTTTGAAACCTTAAGTTTTTAAACAATTTTTAAAAAACTTTTATAATTAATTATATTCATGGAAGGCTGCGGGAATCCGTTGGATGCGAGTCGCGAGGGACCGGTACACCGGGCACTTGGGGGAGGACTATATCCAGCAGTGGACGTCTTTCGGCTGAAATGATGATAATGATTATGATGATATTCATGGCACTAAAAGACCGTTAGTAAAGCCGTAACACCTGCGAGTAGATGGCATCAAGAAATTTTTTTTTTAAATTAAAACTAAACTTTTGAAAAAAGGTTATTACAAAATATCAGATTATCTAAATGATAAATGCGCTTGGGAATGAGCTGCTCGCTTGGGCCGAAATATCCTATTCATATATTAAACTAGGTACATTTATTATTTTTTTAATATTATTTTATTTTTTGACATTGAATTTATTTCCTCAAATATTGTATTTGTATTATGAATTATTTTTTATTTTATTTTATTTCATTTTATAATTTGCAAATAATAGTACCTGGACTTAAAAAGAGACCACGATCCCTGAGTTTGTTTCGGCATTTCTTCTCCAGGGTAGTCAGTTAGAAAATGCCGGCGCCAACGTTCTCTTGGCGTGTAAAAGTGATTGAGTATATATTGCAAAATAAATCATTAATTTCATTTCATTTCATTTCATTTCATTTCATTTCATTTCATTTCATTTTCATTTTCATTTCATTTCATTTCACTGGAAGCTACACTCTACACTACAAGCAACACGGAACTCATCCGCTCATAGTCTGAGGACTGATTGCAGACAACTCTTTTAAGAAAAAAATAAATACATTTTTGCTACTACCATTAAAAAATAGAATTTATCTGTAGCAGCTATTGCTGGCAGCTATGACCTGGTGAAGGTTGCGGGAATCCGGTGGATGCGAGTAGCAAGGGACCGGTCAATGTGGCGACACTTGGGGGAGGCCTATGTCCAGCAGTGGACATCTTTCGGCTGAGATGATGATGATGATGAGCTATTGCTGCAGCAGCTGTTTGGATTTGTGCCCAGTTGAATGCATTAGGATCACCTCAAATTACATCAGACTTCAACATAACTGACAACATGTGGGTGTACTATCTAGGGTCCCAGCTGGCCAACCATAGGAACACAGGCCAATGTCAAAATGAAGCACTTTTCAATAAACTTCACGTAGTTCTAAAATCAGATTTACAATACTCTCCTCGCAACATGTTTCGGTCGTTAAGCTACAGATTGCCAATCTCTATGGCAGCTGTATTTGGTTCGGAAATGCTTGATTGAGCGTCAATCAATGAGTTGGGTCAAGCTGATGGGCTGTGCCTGGAGAGTTAGTGTTTGTACTTGTGCATCAAAGTCATGTGTGCTGATAGAAATCATTCCCTATATGTCGATTTCCTATACGATATGTTTCACGAGTCGACACTCGTGAAACAAAAGACATCTGTTTAAAAAAATTACGCTTGATTTTGGGGTTGCAAAAGTACACTTCAAACAAAAATTGTAACGCTTTTTACAAAATTTATTATTTACTAGCTGACCCGCGCAACTTCGTCTGCGTCACATGAGAGAAAAACGAAAAGGAAAAAAATCCCCGTTTTTTTCAACATTTTTCAATCCTGCTCCGCTCCTAATGGTTGTAGCGTGATGTTATATAGCCTAAAGCCTTCCTCGATAAATGGAATATCCAACGCAAAAACTTTCAGAGAAGATCGCACAGAAATTTTCAATTCGAGTTCCTGAGATTAGCGCGTTCAACCAAACAAACAAACAAACTCTTCTGCTTTATAATATTAGTGCAGATGTAAAATAATTATAATTTTTATATTTATTTTACTTAAGGGGCCGTCGGAGCATACGTCTTTCATACAAACGTAATACCAAAATAATTTGTAAATCGATTGGATTACTTACAGCATATCTTTCTATTTGGGAACATATCAAATATACAGGGTGGTGATGACAATACGACAATAAATTAAACTACGCATACCTCAAGACGTTCCTAACAAACAAAAAAAAATCGCTTGAAAATATCAAGTAGTTTAGTCACAGGAAATTATTTTTCACCTTCAACATTTGCTACATGATGTATCTGATTTTAAGGAAGCACTAACAGGTTAACAACCCCTTGCCAACTCGCTATTTAAAAACTTCGCTAAATTTGATTTACTGCAAATTAGACCTTAAACCAGGCCAATAAGAGTCATAAAGAGTATCCTTAGAGTTAGATTTTGTCTGTTTCTTTTTTTTAATTTCGGTTTTGGGTTTTTTTAATTGTGTAGAATTATTCCTATGAACTAGTATTACGCGTGTTTTCATTTATTGTCGTATTGTCTTCTCCACTCTGTATATTATCATAAAAACAGCAAAAAAATCATTCTAATTTATTTTCGTTCATTTCAAATTAATTACCCATTTTCCCCGTGTAACATAAATATGGCAACGAACTCAAGACAATAAGAAAACAATCTTGAATAATAATCTTGATACATTCCCCCCCGCTTTCACTTCCAACTTCACACAGTGTACGCTGATCATTAATCTTGATCTGTTTCATGGCATATTGTGGATATCATTACAAACTTCGTAAGTTCCTTTTTTGTTGTTTAGTAGTTTTTTTAGTGTCTAGACAATAACGTGTGCGTGACGGGCTGTGTGAAGAATTATATGGCTGGAAAAAAAGGTGACTACTGACGTGACGAATAATAGAGAAGAATCGAAGAAGAAAACATTCATCGCCGACTTCAAATAATTTGGGATTAGGGCAGGAGAATGATGATTTGCGACTACACTAAGTTATTATTTTAATTATTTAAGTAATTTAATGTGCATCATGAATAACTTTCAAATAAAAATAATGGTTTCACAACTTAACATTTCGTAAAAATAAAAAAAAACACCATTTTCTATTTTTATTTTTTCCAATTTTATTAATAAATGTGGTTTGTTTTTTTTTTTAATGGTACTGTAACTTTGTTATCTTAGTTTAACAACAAATTATGCATGCTGTGGACTCCTGTAAGTGAAGGAGTAAACCTATTTGATACTTTCGTCGAGCATTACATTATTTATTTCGCTTGTGTACAACCTTTGTTTGAGATCAATAAGTAACTTTTCCAAAATTCAACATAACTCAGTATTTTAATCCCACATATCAGCTTTACCTAGATAAATTGGTTTACCACGAACCGAACTAAACTACACACACACAGATACCCATAAGTACGTCAAGGGTACGTCATCCAATCAGCAGCTGTACCCAAGTTACTTCCACTTGAGCCTCTCACCAAAGATCGGCGGCGTAACCCTTAAGGTGTGGGCATACGGACAATCTTTTCAGCTGCTGTTGGTCTGCAACTTTTGATGGAGACCAATCACAGCTCAAACGTACTTGGTCGATATTTTTTTTTTTTTTTTTAAACCGGCCAAATTTGAGTTGGACCAGCGCACCGAGGCGAGGGATCCATTTAAACTTGTAGGTATTTTGTTATTAAACTACATATTGACGGCTTTCAGTTGTGTTTTTACATATTGTGCTGTAAGACATTGCTTCTTGTCAAACTTCATGATTCTAGGTCCCTATAAATTGTGAATCCCTTGAAAGTGTCAAAATATACACTTTTTGTGGCTCATACAGCCGTATCTTTTAAACGTTAACTTAGAAGTTTGAATTTTTTCACATATTGTAGATTTGAATATAATAATATTATGGGTTAAAATTTCAACTCGATTCCTCGATTCGTTCCGGAGATAAGGTCTTGTTAGACAGACGGAAAACAAAGTGATCCTATAAGGGTTCCGTTTTTTCCTTTTGAAGGGCGGAACCCTAAAAACTATTGAATTGTTGCGGCGTAAACACCTATTCAACCGACTTTCAAAAAGAGGAGGTTCTCAATTCGACTGTATTTTGTTTGTGTTTGTTAACCTCATAACTTTCGACTGGGTGAACTGATTTTAACGATTCTTTTTTATTTGAAAGCTGGTGCTTTCCATGTGGCTCTATTTCAATCTGGTTAAAGTCTAATGCTGATCTTCTATTTTGAAGTCGGTTTTATTTTTGCAAAAAAGGTTTTTATTGTTTGGAGAAAACTTCAAACGAAATTCTATGAAACTGTCAGCGAAACAAGGAAACACCGTAAACACACCCTTAACAAAAGCGGCAACGTCGGTACCGTACTATAACTGACCTAAATTGACATTGTCACTTTTTCAATTTACTAATGCGATGTTGCCAATTTTCAATTTCATGTGCTATCGTGTGGGTTTACAGCAAGGCAGATATAGCGACAATTTCTTCTTTTATTAATGAAGACAGACGCGTCTTCATAATTCATTATATACTTAAACTAAAGATGTCATCATCTCATAATTATGGTCTTATAACAATTCTAACTAATTTCACACAATTTATTCACATATTTCCAATATGAACTGAATTTCTTAGGGCTATTATAACTTTCGGGCGGAAGTTGTGGCAATAGCCGGTAATGGTCGCAATAGCCGATATCGTGGCAATAGCCTATTTCGGCTTCGCTTTAGTTCGTGTTTGTTCGGATTCGTATGCTGAAAAACATTCCATATTTTTCTAGCTTTAATCCACAAGGTTTCACACCACAAGTAATAAATTATTTCCTCCGAAAAACACATCAGTTTACCACCATGATCGACCATTACAATGTCATTTCTGTACCATCCATTCATACATCAATTCTTTGCAAAAGCATTTTGGCAGACCCGCAAAACCGCAAAGTGAAACGGGAGTATAAATAAAATGAATTAATCGATATCAATAAATCGATTCTCGCTAAAGAGCATTTGGTATGGATATCACAGAGCTTATACCGCAAATGCATGATTAAGTATTTAACTTTTAAAGCTGTTTAATGTTTGTATAATGTTTTTATTCATGTTGGCTGTCTGAGTGGTTTATTCGTCAACTGGCGACTGTGAATCTCGCGAGTGCTCGCGAGTTTGGCGATTCACAGTCGCCAGTTTTTCAGCTGTCGTCAACTCGCGCGACCTTGTAAATCTGACATAAACTACGTCAGATGTACAGTCAGCTACGTAAACTTCTTATAAAATGTTTAATCTAATAATATCTTTAAACGAGCAAAGCATGTATTTTTATTTTTTTATCAAATACTTCTGCCACCCCACGCGATCCAAAGATATGACCGTTTATGTCGCAAGTACGCTTTCACAATGTTATCAAAACCTATGCGGTACTGTCGTTGACCTAAGCAATGTCTTACAGACTAGGTAAAGAAAAAAAAATGTAAATTACTAGTTTAATTACAAAAGACCTTCTAGTTTTTACGGTACCCTCGGTGCGAGAGTCTAACCTACTTGGTTTTTTTTTAATTATCAATCAGACTCACGTTCCCACTGCTGGGGTACAAGGCAAAAGACTCTTCTTTGTGACAGGAATAAGGTCCTCTACACAACTGGGGAGAGGGCAGTTTCGATTGGTATTGTTGCCGGTTTTCTCACGTTGATTCGGGGCCACCACTGCTTTGTGAATTAGTATATCAAAATATATCCCATAGTTTAGAATCTCACAAGTTTTCAATTTTACATCTATACTATTTAATATTATAAAGCAAAAGACTTTGTTTGTTTGTTTGTTTGGTTGAACGCGCTAATCTTAGGAACTACCGGCTCGAATCGAAAAAATATTTTTGCGTTGGATAGGTAGTCCATTTATAAAGCAAAAGACTTTGATTGTTTGTTTGTTTGGATGAACGGGCTAATCTTAGGAACTACCGGCTCGAATTGAAAAAATATTTTTGAGTTGGATAGTCCATTTATAAAGCAAAAGACTTTGTTTGTTTGTTTGTTTGGTTGAACGCGCTAATCTTAGGAACTACCGGCTCGAATTGAAAAAATATTTTTGCGTTGGATAGTCCATTTATCGAGGAAGGCTATAGGCTAAATAACATCACGCTATGACTAATAGGAGCGGAGCAGCAATAAAAAATGTTGCAAGCGGGAAATTCACACGAACGAAGTCGCGGGCAGAAGCTAGTAAGTTATAAGGTTCCCACAACCCAGTACCTACTACACAGCTGGTGCATAAACCTTTGAATAATTTCAGCATCTTGAATAAAAATATATCTAAGAATAAAAATTTCATCCACAATATGTATGCGAGTATATTCATACTTTTATTTTTATGTCCCGCTCTCATTGCGCGCAGTGGATAAAGGCGTAAGTGGTCTAATTTATAAGGTTTTCTGCTTTATTCCGTAGCGCCCATTCCCTCTTACGTTATGATTGCAAGCTTACTACGGTAGATACCTTATCATCATCTTTCAACACTTGTCCCATGGTTCTTGGGGTCGGCGCAACTGTTTATTTTTCCACTCTCCTCTTTCAACCGCTATAGCTACAGCTTTTTTCGCTATCGTATACTCCTTTTTGTTTCGTATCATTTCTCACACCATCATCCATCGTTTCGTTCATCTTCCTCTCCCTCTCCATCTATCAACATTTATATTCATAATTATTTCAGTAACATGCGAATCATTCCTCCACATCACATGTCCATGTCACTGTAAAATTGTAAAACACGTTAGACTGCAAAATAACTAGAGAGATTGTAAACTCTCGAAATATTGTTAAACGAACATACTGCTTGCAATAAAACACATCATGTTTCGTGAAATGCATGCGATGGAAGTTACCTCAAGCGGTTTGGAGAAGAGGGAGGGAAGGAGCGGCCCCCTTTGCCCAATGGTACCACTCTCATGAAAAGATAATGTACCATTCCTGAGAAATACCGATAATATAACCTAACCTTAAAACACTTTATTTTCCCCTAAAAAGAGTAGTCGACGGAGTCCCTCTACTCCCCTATTTTCGAGTGCAGGGCTAAAAAGAACCTAACTAAACTAACGTGAGGGTGCCCCAAGTCCCGATTAAGGGGGAAGAGATATTTCTGCATGTTCAGTTGACAATATTTCGTGAGTTTACAACCTCGCTAGAGAGATTACAATCTAACGTGTTTGACAATTTTATGGTGACATCCATAGTAACCCCCGCCCGACAGGCGTCATCGTCAAGCGTCACGCTGTCGTTTACTCCCTTTTCTTTCAAATCCCTCCTCACACAATCCATCCATCGTTTCCTTGGTTTTTTCTTGTTGATACCTCATAATTTAATCATTATAGTCCTGCCCGTTTTTGGCGTCGGCGTCTAATCTCAGCGGAGATTAGCCATCGGCCAAGGAGATACTCGCAGACAGAAGTGCCAGTCTCTGTTCCTTACGCTCATAGTCCGATGGGACGGCAATCCAACAAGACTGGAAAGAGATCAGAGGCCCTACTCCCTACCGCTACGGCCGTTTATTCGGATCTATCCGTCTCTATCGCGCACGTCTGCAGATGAGAGCGAGTGAGAGAGACGGATGGATCCGAATATACGGACGAAGAATTAGAGAAAAGGGCCTCAGGCGCAGGAGCAACTGCTAAATAGTATCGATGATAACTGAGCTATGACTATTTTACCTTCTTGTTTATAAATTTGTTTATCGAAGATCTATCATCAGTGGCACCAGAAAGAATGAATTAGACGTTTACCTGAAACAAGAAAAATACATATTTATTCACATAATATGATTACAAATTAACTATTCGGGAAATTTACACCTACTGTTATGTGGTACAATAAATTTGTATTTAAAACAGACTAATTATTTACAAAGTATTATGTCATAGGGTATTTTACTATGGGGACGGGCTGCAGACATCGAGTCTATATGAATGTAATGTAATCTAATGTTTTAGTATGTGAATTATTTACATAATTCACATACTAAAACTCTAAAATAGTAATAAAAATATGCACAAGTATTATCTAAACTATAATATAATATTATTAGGCTGAAGATTTTGTTTATTTGTTTGAACGCGCTAATCTCAGGAACTATTGATTGAAATTGAAAAAATATGTTTGTGTTGGATAGTCCATTTATTGAGAAAGGCTATATAAAATCACGCTACAGCCAAAAGGAGCGGAGCATAAATGAAAATTGTTGCAAAAACGGGGAATATTTGTTCGTTTTGTGAGGTTTTTCTCTTTTATGTGACGCAGACTAAGTTGCGTTGGTCAGCTAGTTATTTATTAAATATAAAATAATGTTAAGACATTCACAGGAACGTATTTTTCTCGCAAATTACACAATCTATATTACTTTTCACCAGCTGTTGTTTCCTTTTATCAATATATTTTTCCTTTTTTAGTCTTTTTTTATCAATATTGTTTCCTATTATCAATCCGATTATCGCCTCCTCACGAGAGAACAACGTTTAAAATAGCACGGACATGAAACTTTGTAATAGCGATCAATGTTGGTAGATAAACCTATTTTTTTCTTTATGTTTTAATAAAAGCTAAAAACAAAGTCATGTTTATTATTTACTGTTCCGGTATTTAAAAAATAAAATAAGTGACTAATCCCTTTTCAGTCTTTTATTATGAAAAGATTATTTTCTGAGAGATTTCTATTTCAAGAAATGAGCAGACCCTTTCAGTGGAATTTTCCTATTTTTTTTGTGTAACAAAAATAACAAAATTAGAACAAAATTAATTAGTCAAGCTGTGATTTAATAAGAGACTTATACAGATATAAATAAGTAGATGAGCGTTTTAAGTCCTTCGCGGACCTCGTCACAAAACCGTACATCCCTACTAATATTATAAATGTGAATGTAAGTTTGTTTGTTACGCTTTCACGCGAAAACTACTAAACGGATTTGGATGAAATTTTGCGCACACGTAGTTTATAACCTGGATTAAAACATAGGATACTTTTTATCCCGGTACTAAGATCCCATGGGACAATAATCAAACTTCACGCGGGCGAAGCCGCTGGCAGAAGCTGGTTAATAAAAAGTTAAGTTGTTTTGCCAGGTTTTGTCAATATTCTAGTAATCTTATCAATAAACCCAACATCTCAACATGTACCCAATCACGAAAACAGCTTTCAAATTAAATAAAACACTCCCACACATTTCCAAAAGGGTCCTTAGCCGTTAACCGACCCCTACTATCAAATAGAGTGAACGCAACTTCCTTAATGGCGGCTATTTTAATTATAGACGAGAAGGACTCAAGCCTTTCACCTTTTTTTAATAAACCTTTAAAGCTATTTCTGAGGAGAACGTCTTGAACTATAATACCCATTGCACAATTTTTTTCTGTACGGTACAGTTGAAGGAAGTTTGTGGTCAACTTTGAGTATTCCTGAAGTCGTTTTTTTTATCTAATAGAAAATATGGTGTGAACTTAGACAGGGGGTACACACCCCCTGTCTAAGTTCACACCATATTTTCATATATTTATTATATATTTTCTTTCTCTATAGTATAAAGGGTGTAAAACACCTCTTCACGAATATGAAAGGCACTTGTTCTCCTCGTCATCCTGATAATTTTTTTGTTCTACACCATACCTGGGAACCTTCTAGTTACGGAGATATTGGGGGTTAAAGTTGCAAGATTTTGACAAGTTTTTTTTTAAATACCACTTTTTATCGTATTATTTTTACTTTAAATATCTCTACGACCCCCGTACTATTCAATCCATCCATCCGCACAATGTTTTGAGTGTGTTACACTGAGTTATACCACAAAACATGATTTATAACCTCAAAAAAAAAAGTTGTTTCCCAGCAATATTTTTTGCGTAAAGTTACTTAGTTTGATATACAGAATGCTTGGTTAACGGCTGTGTGATGAGGTGAAATACACCCTGTAGATGTCTATACAGGAAAATGTTGAAAAAATTGATTGAAGAAGTTCAAAAGAACTAGAACTAAAATTGAAAGCGTAAAGAATATACCATTGAATAGATCTTTTAAGAAGAACATTTCTTATTATGGTTTTGATGTTGAATATAAGTGACACCGAGCCGCACTTATTTTTGCTTTCTTGAAATGTGAAATTCAACCAAGAATATATGCTTCAGTTGAGACATTTGCAGCTAACACACAAATATGGAATTGCATTGCAATAATTATCGGTAGGATACGTTTCATTAAGAAAACACGAAAAATATTAACCCACAAAATTGTACAAAGACAACAGAAAAATAGTGTGTTATCTGAAACAAATTGTTAGTCACGACCCGCAACGACACACTCAATTCTAGACGAAACCCCTTGAAGCCACAAGTCTTAACGTATTTGAATTTGTAAGAACAAACTGTCGTCTAGATTTGGGAGGATTTGGGAATCAACAGACATCATATTTCCATGTATGTATTTGAATAAAATCAGAGAGTAACAATATTTTTTTTAGTAACCGTTGTTTTTTTAGAGACGGAGAAATTTGAATAGTAATGTATTGAAATACATAAAAATGATGGTGTTTGTTAGGGAAAGTTAATTGTTGTGCTTCTGGAGGCCAGCCTTTGGCATCTTCTTTTTATTTTATGTTCCACCTCATCAGAAAGCCGTTAACCAAGCATTCTGTAGGTATATCAAACTAAGTAACGCAAAAAATATTGCTGGGAAACAATTTTTTTTTTGAGGATATAATTAATGTTTTGTGGTATAACTCAATGTAACACTCTCAAAACATTGTGCGGATGGATGGATTAAATAGTACGGGGGTCGTAGAGATATTTAAAGTAAAAATCATGCGATTAAAAGTGGTATTTAAAAAAAAAACTTGTCAAAATCTTGCAACTTTGACCACCAATATCTCCGTAACTAAAACGTTCCCAGGTATAGTGTAGAACAAAAAAATTATAAGAATGACGAGGAAAACAAGTGCCTTTCGTATTCGTTAAGAGGTGTTTTACACCCTTTAGATAAGTAACACTTAGCCCGCGAATTCGTCCGAAAAACTTAGAAACAAATACATACATCTTTAAGTATATAACATCATCATCTCATCATCTGCCTAGCCTTTTCCAACTATGTTGGGGTCGGCTTCCAGTCTAACCGGATGCAGCTGAATACCAGTATTTTACATGGAGCGACTGCCTATCTGACCTCCACAACCCAGTCAATACTGGGAAATACGATACCACTTGGTAAGACTGGTGTCAGACTTTTGGGGCCATTGATTACCTGTAACGACTGTCAAAGATGGACAAATGACAGCCGGGACCAACGACTTAACGTCCTTTCTGAGGCGCGGAGGAAACTCAGTATGTAGGGGTAGTCACCCATCCACAGACCAACCTAGGCAAGCATGGCTTACTTCTTTTTATATATGATAATTATTATTTATATTTTTTATACATTTATACAACGTGTAACAAAAAGGGTGTAGTTATATGAAAGGGTGTGCTATAGACCATCAAACTGAACAACTTTCTCAATGGGACCACCATCGTAATCGTAAAAAAATAATAAGCTGTTTCATACATTTGGTCGAGTAGGTATTGGAATTTAGTATGGGCCGTTAAAAAAAAATCCGCGATTACGATGGTGGTTCCATGGAGAAAGTTCTTCCCTTTCTGTTACACGTTGTATATACCAATGAAACACTATATGAGTAATGTATCATTGTCATCAAAATACACACAGCAAACGTTAAATTGAAAAAATGATAAACAAAAAGTTATAAATGAAAATTCAATCCACGACCTTAAGAAAACTACAAAATCCTAACTAACATAGTCAGAGAGCTAGCGGATAATCTTGTTACCCCAGTCCTAGAGGAAGTTTTAAGAGCTGCACGCACCATCACTTAACTTGTTAGCTTAGCTCCTGTACTATAAATTTCACTACACCTAACTTAATTTAGTGGCTCTGGGACGCTTGATGCTGAACTCGAAACTTCTGAAACTTTCGAGTTCATTCATTTTATGGATTTGAAGTTGGAATGTGGGTGGTTAAAGGTCTGTCCTAATTGAGTATGGGTTCTACGGTTTTGATTTCCGAAACCGTTCAACAATGCTTAATGCGAAACACCGAATATAACCCTGACTTATGCTAGACTAGCTTCTGCCCGCGACTTCGTTCACGTGAATTTCCCGCTTGCAACATTTCTTATTGCTGCTCCGTTCCTATTGGTTATAGCGTGATGTTATATAGCCTATAGCCTTTTTTTTTTTTTTTTTTTTTTAAGGATGGGAAATCATCAAATGACCCCCCCCACTCTGGGCGGAGCGGGAGGGAGTGTCAGACTCTTACTGACTAAAAACCATCCATGTTCCTTCCTCGCCTTTTACGTTCCGGGGCCGCGGTATCTCTTTCGAACAGGCCCGCAACCCCGGCAGGCTTCGGCCCTTACGGGCCCCTCTCTTTTTGCTGACACTCTTTGAGGCGCGCGTGGAACACGAACGCGCCGTCGACACGGCCTGTCGTCGTCGTTAGACGGCCGGACGGCTAGCTAGCCCATAGCCAGCCGTCCACAGGCCCGCATCTACGGTGGCCGGTAGCCACCACGTGGCCCCCGACGCCCGTTGCGTCTCCCGCGGCGGCCGGGAAGAGAGGATCTCTCCCTCTCTCGTTCCGCCACCTCCTTCGCTAGCATGACTGCTTCGCAGAAGGAGGCGACGGCTTCCCATTCCGTCTCGCTCCGGACCATGGATTGAACCAGGGCCGGACGCGAGAGGTCGCCGCCGATAGCCTATAGCCTTCCTTGATAAATGGTCTATCTAACGCAAAAAAAAAAAAAAAACAATTTTTCAATTCAAGCAGAGTTCCTGAGATTAGCGCGTTTAACCAAACAAACCAACTCTTCTGCTTTATAACATTAGTATAGATTCCACCATCAATTTACAGCAAATCTATTTAGTTCGTCATTGTTTCCATCATCAATTTACAGCAAATCTATTTAGTTCGTCATTGTTTCCATCATCAATTTACAGCAAATCTATTTAGTTCGTCATTGTTTCCATCATCAAGTTACAGCAAATCTATTTAGTTCGTCATTGTTTCCATCATCAATTTACAGCAAATCTATTTAGTTCGTCATTGTTTCCATCATCAATTTACAGCAAATCTATTTAGTTCGTCATTGTTTCCATCATCAATTTACAGCAAATCTATTTAGTTCGTCATTGTTTCCATCATCAATTAACAGCAAATCTATTTAGTTCGTCATTGTTTCCATCATCAATTAACAGCAAGTCTATTTATATAAACGTATTTTTTATTTCTGTAAATCAATGAATATTGACAAAGATAAAACGCATCAAAACTCAAGAATGGAGGCTCGTTGCTTCAGAATGCACTTAAAATTACACCAAGGCGTAACGTATTCAAAAAATTTGAAATCGTCGCATATATATTATTTTGGTTTACATAACAATAGAATAATAGAATTCTCTCCACACTCTACCGACTTCTACTCCTACTCCTTCACTGTCCACGCCGTTCGGTTGTGGAATTCACTTCCGCCTGACTTTAGGGACTGCCAAACGGTTGCAGTTTTCAAGCGAAGAGTGAAAGAACATTACCTATCCATTTCGTCATAATTGCATAAGTATTTAGTATGTTTTATTGTTTTAAAGTATTTTTTTTTTAGTATGTATGAGTATGTATGTATGTATTCTAATTTTGTAGATAACAGTTTAAATAGATATTTAAACTGTTTTATGTTTTCCATTTTCTCTCCTTCTTTAACACACTATGTCCACATCTCTTTATTTAGTATCTCCTTTCGCAGGTATGCTGGAAGAGATTTCATTAGAAATAAGCATCACCTTTGTACTATTTTCTGTTCCTTTTTTATTTTCTGTAATAAGTGTGTACATAAATTGTTAAATAAATAAAATAAATAGAAACTATACAGGTCAAATATTTTATGATAATCCAACCATAAGCTGACAAAGCGCATTACGGCTGTTTAATTAAGATAAGAGTCCAGCTTATACTGGTAAGGCTTCTGCTGACGCCTAGGCGGCACAAAGATACTGCCTGTATCTATGTTTTTTTTCATGTGTGGTCTATTGTATAGTCGCTCCATGTAAAATACTGGTATTAAGCTGCATCCGGTTAGACTGGAAGCTGACCCCAACATAGTTAGATTTTTTCCTATTTATGTATACAGGATAGATATATCCTTTATACATAAATAGGAAAAAATCTTAAAGTACTAGTACATACATGCCCGCTTCGCCTGCGTTGTTTGATAACTGGGGTCACACTACCGAAATAAAAAGTATACTCTGTGTTATTCCAGGTTATAAATTATCTGTTTGCTACATTTTATCTAAATCTGTTCAATATTTTTTGCGTGGAAGAGTAACAAACATATACACATACACTTTATTTTTAATGATACAGCACCATGGTTAGATACAGGCCTTTTTATTTTGATTTTTTTGGATATGTTTAGTTTTCATTAGTTATTAGTCCTGTGATTTATTTAAACACACACAGCCGTACAGGAGTACGGGCTAATAAATCTTTTCTTTCTTTCTTTTCTTTCTTTTTTGCCTTCATAATGTCATAGTGTGACAATTAAAGGCTGGTATAAAACCTCCAATTAAGTCCGACACCCCTCACCAACCTTCCAGTTGGTAAAACTTATCCACATAAATTCCGCAGCTCCGTAGTTCCAGTAAATCATAACACATAGTTTGCAACCACAACTATTTGCCACAATATTCCAACAGCTTGTGAACGGACAAATAAGATCACTGTTATCCTACTTATGAACTTCTATGTAGGTAATAGGGATGACGAATAACTAAAAAATATTGGAAACGTTGTTTTTTGTTTTATCAAATTAATAAAAAATGTCGAAGATAAACACACCAAAGATCTTGAATGGGGCTTCTGACGTCACACGAGTTTTGACGCCCTTGGATTTTTTCACTGTCATCATCATCATTCTCTTGCCCTTATCTCAATTTATTTGGGGTCAGCGAGCATGTCTTCTTCTTCCATACTTCTCCATATTTCATCATCTCGTCAGATATCTCCTTTCTTGTCATATCATTATTAACACAGTCCATCTATTGTATCTTTGGTCTTCCTCTACTCATATACCCATCCACATTAATACTCAAAACTTTTCTCACAACATTTTCCTCATTCCTCCGCATCACATGCCCATACCACGACAACCGATTACCACAGAAAGCGTGAAGATGAGCTCGTAACTAAATAATAACAGAGGCTTAGGCCGTTGGTCTGTGGATGGGTGACCACATAAATACCGTGTTTCCTCCGTGCCTCGGAAAGCACGTTAAGCTGTTGATCCCGGCTGTCATTTGTCCATCTTTGACAGTCGTTATAGGTAGTCAGTGGCCCAAAAAGTCTGACAACCAGTCTTACCAAGTGATATCGTTTTACCCAGTATTAACTGGGTTGTGAAGGTCAGATAGGCAGTCGCTCCGTGTAAAATGCTGATATTCAGCTGCAACCGGTGAGACTGGTCGCCGACCCCAACATAGTTGGGAAAACGCAGGCAGCTCATGATGATGAAATTGTCGTTGTTTAATCTAAATCGTTTTTTCTTTTAAATCAACTTTTATGTTCGTCAATATCATGTTTATTTTCCAATCCTGTATACACCAAAATGCCCTATCAACTGTCTTTTTATCCGAAATTCACAGGTCCTCATAAAGGTACCTACTTGGGTTCGTGAATGATCGGAATGCCGATCGGGTACCGAGCTGGATTGAAATTCGATCTACATTTCTCGCAATCTTCACCTCGTGACGTACCTGTGATTCATTTAGGCGAATGTGAAGTGTATAATATATAAATATATATAATCCGTTTTATATACAGGGTGTAAACCACCTTATCACGAAACCGTTAACCAAGCATTCTGTAGGTACATCAAACTAAGTAACTTTACGCAAAAATTATTGCTGGGAAACAACTTTTTTTTTTGAGGTTATAAATCATGTTTTCTGGTAGAACTCAATGTAAAGCACTTAAAACATTGTGCTGATGGGTGGATTCAATAGTACGAGGGTCGTGGAGGTGTTAAAAGTCTAAATCTTACAAAAAAAACCTGTAATTAAAAAAAAACTTGTCAAAAAGTTGTAACTTTGACCCCCCATATCTCCGTAACTAGAAGGTTCCCAGGTATGGTGTAGAACAAAAAAATGATCGCACTGATGGGGAAAACAAGTACCTTTCGGCTTCGTGAAGAGGTGTTTTACACCCTTTATCCAGGTATTTAGGATTCAAATAATTTTAGGCTGAAAGATAATATGGTTTTTGACACAAGACGTGGGAGTGTTTTATATCATAAAGGTTTTTTTATAAATGCTGAGAAAGGAGCCTTTTGGCCTCGTACAGGACGAGTCGCGTTTCTTTATTTTTTATATGTTTTATTTTTATAGTAATTTTTAACACGATTGGCGTAGTGGTAGTGACGCTGCCTTACGTCGTTAGGGTCCTGGGTTCGAATCCCAGTAGGAGCAAATGTTTGTGTGATGAGCACGGACATTTGTTTCCGAGTCATGGATGTTTATATGTATAATAAGTATGTATTTACAAACAAAAGAGTATATATCTAGTATATCAACTATCTAGTGTCCACGACACAAGCTTTGCTTAGTGTGGCACTAGGTGGCGCTGTTTCAATGTCCAGCGATATTTATTTATTTATTTAAATACTCATAATTTTGATGTGTTTTGTCCTGTGCGGGCTAATACATGCTTTTTCTTTCTTCCTTTCAATTTAAATGGTGTAAACAGAGTCTACACGAAGCCTTTGCACACGTCAAACTAAGTAACTCGACGCAATTTTTTTTGCCGGGAAATGAAGTTTTGTTTTAGGTGTAAAATCACGTTTTGCGGTAGGATTCAATGTAACTCTATCAAAACATTATGCTGATGGATAAAAAGTAAAAACATTACATTCAACATGTACCTCTCAGGATACTCTGAAATGGTATGAGTGGTAACCGATCCATGGACCAACCTAGGCAAGTGCGTCTTAACCTGATGATTGACCCGAATGGCTGTTATTATTCAGTTTCATGTTCACCAAAAAGATGATGGTCTACACTTAAAATACTTACGGGATTATATCCGTGATTTTCTTTTGTTTTTTTTAATCCCGACACTAAGGTCCATGCTCACCGAAAAAATAACAGTCTGATTATCCAAAAACAGCTGTCACTGTGACATAATTATTACCATACAAAAATGTGTTTTAAACAGCTGTTTTAGATAATCAGACTGTCATCTTTTTGGTGAACATAGACCTTAGTGTTGTGAAAAACCGTGAAAGTCTAAAACAGATGATGGTCGGATTATAAACAGCTGTTTAAAACCCAATTTTGAAGGGGAACATGTTCTTTAAACGGCTGATTTTAGATAATCAGACCAATATCTTTTCTTTGAAGATGGACCTTAGACACGAGCTGTATCAGAAGAAATGCAATATAATACTTAATTTGACTGAAATTCACCAAGCATTAGCCTAGGTAAAGTTTCAAGTTCTAATTGTAACCACAAGTCTGTCATACGAAATTAACGTTACATTACTATCGTTGCCTAATTTTAAACGAAGTTGAAGTGGCATTAGTTCAATGTGTGGCAAGCCGAACTAAAAGTCGTGGAGAACATTAAGTTCTAAACCTCAATATATGCAGAACGTACAGTCTAGGACTTTAACTGATGAGCCACTTGCCACCATTCGTATTGTTTCGAGCTGGGTATGAGATAAATTAATTACTACCAATTAACAACACAATAACTTTATTAATCACAAAACAATTTAAACTTAATCACAAGTACACTACAATACACTACTATTCACTATTCGCTTAGATATCGCACTTCAAGTCCACTTCGATTCGCTTCGTTGTGTAGCCAAAACAAGACTGACGGTCGCGTTATTTTTTTTATTTTTTTTTTTATTTTGTGCATCTCGCAGTTCAGTTTGAGAAGACTGGCTTCTGCTTAACCGAGCAAGTCCTGTGGATGCCTTGAATTTAAGGCCTCCAGCCAGGGCAAAAATGACTATATACTAAGCGATAGCGCTCTAAGGGCACCCCCTGTGGGGATGACGGTCGCGGGCCTGAGCGATGTATTTATACTCGCCAACAGACACACCAGAATAACCACAAATATCCTAGAGGGTCATAAAAACACTAACAAAAGAATAGTAGGTAGGTAATAAAATTAGTAGGTATAAGCTACTTGTACAAAACAAACAAATATGAACCGTATGCTCTAGGCGTACGGTCGAAATTCTAATGTCTTTTTATAAATAGGTCGCGATTTGTACCTACCTAACTTTAAAAGTAATAATAACGGAATGCACTCGAAATTCCAACGTAAACACACTCTAATCACGTGCTTTCTCGAATGTTCTAGTAGGTCCGATGTAACAGTATTTTACAAATTGAAAAGAAGTGAAAGTAGCTTATCAATTAAAGTTCTCGAATCTACATAGTATGTAGTGTTTGGAAAGTGCTAGTGTACTTATACATATACAATAGCAATATCCTTACCCGAAGCCAAGAGGAACTTATTGTCTTCGCTTATGCATTTTTTTTGTTCTGGACTACACTTGGCAATATTTTACCGGAGGTCAGAGTTCCAACTTTTACAAACGTCATATTTTTTTAACACAAGTTTTAAGTGTTTTACTTTCCCCCAAATACGTCTATGGACCCTTAACTATTCAATGCATCCATTAACACACTGTTTTTAATGCGGTACCATGAGTGCTACCGTAAACTGTGATTTATTGCCCTAAAAAAGTTCGTATACCAGCTGACATTTTTGCATTTTTGCTATTTTTTAGCACTAGCCAGCAAATTGCAAAATTGTAGTTTAAACGTTCATTTCCCAAACATAAGGTTTGCGTTACATTTTTTGTGAATAGATTTTTTGCTAAGTAGTAATTTGGCAAATGAAATTATGCGATTTTTTTTTTGGGAAGTGAAAATATGTCAAATTCGTTTCGGTCAAACAAGGGAGAACCACCTTAAACACTTGTTTGGACCTGGTCGAACCTAGCGTGTGACCATTACACACAGCGCCACCTAGTGCCACATTAAGCAACGAGGCTTGTGTAGTGGACGCCAGATAGTGGATATCCTACATACATACTTTTTTGTTTGTGTATACATACATATTATACATATAAATCTAGGCTCGGAAACAAATGTCCATGCTCATCACACAAACATTTCCTCCAACCGGGATACGAACCCGGGTCCCTAAGAACATAAGGCAGCCTCACTACCGCTACGCCATTCGAGTCGTCAATTAGACGAACACAACTCTAATTTTAAACAGCACAATTAAAACCTCTTTTAATAAACCCCTATACCAGGGTATAATAAGGTGCAAAATAACAATAAAAAGAGAAAATCTCACTATAGTGTTAGGGTCGTAAAAAGCGTAGAAATAAAATGTGTAAGGACCCACAATTTACCTAGTATAACGCGGGATATATTAATTTTATGACGGGCAATAACAGAAGCTTTTATGTGCTATAATATGATCTACACAGTTTTATTGACAACCTTTGTGGTTTTCTAGGGCGGGAGGTTGTATTAAGGTAGAATTTTGAAATCGTTGAAATTGTAGCTGCGGTAGAGTTGTCAAACCGCAACGGCAGACGCACCGACACTATTTGTTTCTAAGTAAGGCTTTTTTTGGGACAAGCCCGCCACACACGCCCAAACCACTGTAACTCCTGAAAGCCAGAATCAACAGTGGCGACCACCAGAAAAGCGCCGAGACAATGAAGCTCGACGAAGTCCCAGAGAATGAATTTAACTGTCTTGGATCCCGCAACGAAATTAATCAGAAAGTATAGCGGAGGCGTAGGAAAGAACTGTAATTTCCACTTCCCTCCATATCAGCAGGAGACAGAACGAAACAAGGCCAATAGGCACAAAGGGACGTTTACAACTGGGATAGGCCCAGTTGCCTAGCACCACGGATAAATATTAACGTTAATGGGTCCTAAGTAGAGAGCTGTTATATTAAGGCTAAGTCTAAGTAAGGCTGAGAGCAGAGCTGATGAGCAGGGCACATTGCTCGCAGAACGGATGGCCGATGGGGTCGAATAGTTTTGGAGTAGCGACCGCGAACCGGAAGACGTCGTGTTGGAATGCCTCCCACTAGGTGGACAGATGATCTGGTGAGGGCTGCAGGAATCCGCTGCATACAAATCGCATGGGACCTGTCAATGTGGCGACACTAGGGGAGGCCTATGTCCAGCAGTGGACGCCTTTCGGCTGAAATGATAATGATGAAGGCAAGACTGCTATTGCCGCACTGTAGGCTGAGCGCAGACATGAGTCACGACAATTTTAAGACAGACTATAATTGCCCTACTAGTGCGAGCGAGAGAGACTATTTATTCCGTTTAGCAATAGTCTGCTTTGGCTTCGGCTTCAGCTTCGGCCAGAAATCGACATACGGCAGACATTAATGAGAACGCTTCCGTAGATGACGTCACTGCCGCTTGAACTGTGACCATAGATAGACTAGTAGCGTGGTCAGTGGATATCACTAGGAATGTATTTTTTTTTTGTATGACACATGAGTTTCGCGAAGTTTTTTAATGATGTCGCTTTCGGATTAGGGATAATTACTAACTAAAACATATACAGGGTGTATTTCACCTCATCACAAAGCCGTTAACCAAGCATTATGTATTTCAAACTAAGTAACTTTACGCAAATATATTGCTGGGACCCAACTTTTTTTTTGAGGTTATAAATCATGTTTTGTGGTACAACTCAATGTAACACACTCAAAACATTGTGCGGATGGATGGATCAAATAGTACGGGGGTCGTAGAGATATTTAAAGTAATAATCTGCGATAAAAAGTGGTATTTATAAAAAAAAACTTGTCAAAATCTTGCAACTTTGACCCCCAATATCTCCGTAACTAGAAGGTTCCCGGGTATAGTGTAGAACAAAAAAATTATCAGAATGACGAGGAGAACAAGTGCCTTTCGTATTCGTTAAGAGGTGTTTTACACCCTTTATGATTCTGTTTAATCCGTCAGTTTGATTTTCTATTTAAAAATATTAGATACGTGTTTTTTTTGTTTTATCAAATTAATAAAAAGTGACGAAGATAAAACAAAACAAAGATCACACATGATTTTTGATGCAAAATGCATCAAAAATCATGTGTGATCTTCGTCAATCTGACGGACTGCGTATTTTTTATGCTTGTGACGTCACTTTCCGCTAAAAATGTATCCAAATGTGACAAGAGTTTAAAACGCACTGTAGTCTTTGTTTTTGTTAAATAAAAAATACGTATTCAATATATTTTGGTAATTATCTGATGGACTATTTACCTTTTGTTTTGTCATCTATTCTCTATTAGTCGTTAGGTACTAGCACTGTTAATCAACACTCACGGCTTCATTGGTTTCGAAATTGTGTATTGGAGAATAGGTCGAATAATCTAACGTACAGGGATTCCGGCAGGTCATATAGCCTCTTGCAAAACTTAGAGCTCATATAGCCACCTATAGAGAGAACGAAAGATTGTTTCATGTCTATTATTTCATCTTCAACGGCATTCAGAGCCTTTGAAATTGTATCTCGGAATCTCTGCTTGTTAGCAGATATCTCAAAGGTCCTACTTTACTTGGGCAATTTCTCGTATATATGAAGGTATTCCACTAGAAGTAATAATACGTTACAGGTATATATAAAGTTCAATCGTGATTGAATGATTTCTATAAAAATAACTGCTTTAAAATGTGAATTTACTGCAGTTATTAAAGTCCACAGCTGGACATAGGCCTCGACCAAGTGTCGCCACATTGAGCCGTCCCGTGAGATTCGCATCCAGCGGATTCCCGCAGCCCTCACCAGATCATCTGTCCACCTAGTGGGTGGCCTTCCAACACAATGTTTTCCGGTTCGTGGTCGCCACTCCAGAACTTTTTGGCCCCATCGGCCATCCGTTCTGCGTAAGGAATGTATATATTTTTTAAGAAATATCCTTCGTACGTCGTCAACGTATTATAACTTGAATAAAACTTGCAAATATTAAAGAAAGGAGGAGGAGTAAATTATACACCAACGAAACATCAAATTAAACCACATTTAATTATTAGATATTTTATCTATTTTGAACTTGACACACCCACAACTCATGGAGTTTTTAATTTATACCAATGTTTACAACCTTTGTACAACACAAAACCAGTTTTATTTTATTTTATACAAATTTTTGTGTTTGTACTAAAAGTTGTTTCTTTTTTCACTTTTTTTCGGCGTCTATACTATCGATATGCAAGTTGTTACTAGCTAATTTAAACCTACTGTTATAGGGATAACCCACACAAACCTAGTTTATAACTTTCTATAAAAAACGACTTTGTAGATGGCAACACGGCTGCACGGCTATACAGTAGTTTTCATAAAATGTCTTGCAGCTGCGTGTCGCATAGCTGTGTCGCTTAGTCGCTGCAGGTTACCGTCTGATTTTTTAATTCTACAACTCGGTCATTATTAGCTGTTCATCTCACTCGATGACATCACACTCACGCACATGTACACATTGCAACAAACATGCTAACCATACTGAAGTGATCGGGGCGGCGTGGTGAGGGCGGAAGCGGGAGGGGCATAGCATTCTAGCGAAGTGCAGAGATATTGTGACAGCATTGCAAATTGTATTTTCTTTTTCCATAAGAGCTATCCAAAATATTTCCCTGACACACTCAACAACTTCCCTACACTATCGCTTTTAAACAGACGTAAAAACTTGTTCCTCCCGATAGGAACTTACTACCACCCTGCAAACTTTATCACTCTATGGCCCATAAAACGGAGCCTATATAATTTATAACTGTATTAGAATTACACTCGCGTTGAGAATAACTGGGCCAAGTTTTGGATTTGGGGTGTAAGGATTCAATATGTGTTGGTCTTTTGGGGTCACTTTTTTCTGGAGATCTTCTGCTAGAGTTCATGTTCATACTGTATTAGCTTTCACAGTCAACTAACTTGGTGAGTGCGTTTTGACGTGGCTTTGGTGTCGAGTTCCAGTAGTGCGCGTATCAAAAGACTAAGGTCTATGTTCACCGAAAAGATAACGGTATGATTATCTAAAACAGCTGTCACTGTGACATGTTCCCATACAAAAGTGTGTTTTAAACAGTTGTTTTTAGATAATCAGACCGTCATCTTTTTGGTGAACATTCACCCAAAACAGCTGTCACTGTGACATGTTCCCATACAAAAGTGTGTTTTAAACAGCTGTTTTTAGATAATCAGACCGTCATCTTTTTGGTGAACATTCACCTAAAACAGCTGTCACTGTGACATGTTCCCATACAAAAATGTGTTTTAAACAGCGGTTTTTAGATAATCATACCGTCATCTTTTTGGTGAACATGGACCTAAGAATACGGTAAACGACAGAAAAAAATGTTCGTCAGTTAGATTATCAATAAATATTTGACCCGTATTTTTTATTTTGTAACATAGACCAAAATTGACAAAGATACGACGCTTTTAAAATTATCAACACGTCACGCTTTGGTATATTTTTTAGCGAGTTCTGACGTCACGAGCGGCCCCTAATCCCAAGTTTTGATGTGTTTTGTCTTTGTCAGTATTCATTGATTTACAAAAACAAAAAATACGTGTCCATTATTTTCTAATACTCTAACTAACGAACTGAATAGATTCACAATTTTTTGAAACATGTAACATTCACTTGCACCTAGTGAATGTTACATGTTTCAAAAAATTGTAATTGACCCGTATTTTTTTTATTTTGTAGCATAGACCAAAATAGACAAAGATACGACGCTTTTAAAATTATCAACACGTCACGCTTTGGTATATTTTTAGCGAGTTCTGACGTCACGAGCGGCCCTTAATCCCAAGTTTTGATGTGTTTTGTCTTTGTCAGTATTCATTGATTTCCAAAACAAAAAATACGTGTCCATTATTTTCTAATACTCTAACTAACGGACTGAATAGATTCCTAATTTTTTGAAACATGTAACATTCACTAGTCCACATTGCTACTGCAAGGTGTAAAAAGCTAAAAGGTCTATAAAGAGGAGTCCTGTGTCCCAGCAGTGGGAACATTATAGACTGGTTATACAAGTTAACTGTAAAGTCTGACAACCAGTCTTACCAAAGGGTATCGTATTACCCAGTACTAAATGGATTGTGAAGGTCAGATGGGTAGTCGCTCCATGTAAAACAGTGGTATTCAGCTGCATCCGGTTAGGCTGGAAGCTAACCCCAACATAGTTGGAAAAGGCTAGGCAGATGATGACAAATTGACTACAATGCGTCCTGTAGCATAAGGCTCAGTCCACCTGTATTACTGTATACCTCCTGGCATAACATAGCACTCTTTTCATGAAACTTTCAATTCAATCTGTACTTTTTTTCACTTATGTTAACTAATAAATTATGATTTACATTATAAAACATATAAATACGGGTATTTATCACGAATTTACCTTTAATTTAATCCCGACGTTTCGACCGGATTGCACCAGCCGTGGAAATTATGATTTGATTTGAACTCGTACTAATCTTAATCACAACCGATCATACTGAAATTTTTGCACATCCGTTGCCCGATGTACAGAAACGGACATAGGTTTTTTTATCCCGAAAAAAGAAACAAAAAAGGTTCCCGAGAAAAACAACAGTGTCTTTCGAACCGTGATTGAATTATATTATTTAAAAATACCTTAATAATGCATTAAGAGTTTAACTTCTAAATAAACGCGAGCTAAGCCGCGGGGCAAATCAAATCAAATCACTTTTTATTTGTTAACACAGGTATAGAAATACAAAAACCAAAGCCAAAGCTAGTATACAGGGTGAAAAAAACCTATTAACGAATCCTAAAAGCACTTGTTCTCCCCGTTTGCGATATTTTTTTTTGTTCTACACCATACATATGAACCTTCTAGTTACGGAGATATGGGGGGTCAAGGTAACAACTTTTTGACAAGTTTTTTTTTAATTAAAAGTTTTTATTGTGTAATTTTTTTTTACTTTAGGACCCCCGTACTATTCAATTCATCCATCAGCACAATGTTTGGACTGCATAACATTGAGTTCTACCACAAAACATGATTTTTCACCCCAAAAAAAAGTTGATTCCCAGCAATAATTTTTACGTATAGTTACTTAGTTTGGTGTACATAATGCTTGGTGGACAGCTTCGTGATGAGGTTGTTAACATCCTGTATTATACAGATGGATAGATGGATTTTCATCGAGGGCACAGATTAGTAGAATGTCAATCATCATGTGTATGCCCGGCACTCGAGTTCACAGCAAATGTCGGAATTATTGCAAGTATGTACAATGGAGGCGTTGAAGCAGGCGTGTTGGCTCGAATTATTGGTAACCACGTACGAACGTACGTACGTATTGTTGTGAGAACTTCTCAGAATATGTAAATGTTAGTACAGAGGGATTAACAAGGCAAGTGGAAATGGGAGGAGACGCACTAAAATGGCATAATTTGATCTTATTGGTAATGAATTCTTCGTAGAGAAACCGTGAAGTAATTTGTTTTAATCTATACTAATATTATAAAGCTGAAGAGTTTGTTTGTTTGTTTGTTTGAACGCGCTAATCTCAGGAACTACTGGTTGGAATTGAAAAAATCTTTTTGTGTTGGATAGTCCATTTATCGAGGAAGGTTATAGGCTATATACTATCACGCTATGACCAATAGGAGCGGAACATAAATGAAAAATGTTGCAAAAACGGGGAAAATTTATTCCTTTGTGAGCTTTTTCTCTCATATATGTGACGCAGACGAAGTTGCGTGGGTCAGCTAGTTTTACTTATTTGGCTCAGCAACAATGTAACACACTGATACAAAGATAATATGAAGTGCATCGAATAGACTTATTGGTTGAGTAAAGTGACTGGGCTTTTCATAAGAAATTTCTCAGCTGCAGTGTAGGTAGTAGGTTACCACCTACTTGCTAGTCCAAACTGGCCGGTTAAACACATCTTTGAAGATTTTGATAGTTGTCAAACGTCACTCATGTTTTTTCTTAAGAATTTTTCTCTGCTAAAAATATAATGTAAATATGGTAGTTTCTCATTCGGAATTTTATTTTAATCGCCTGCGTATAGTAGCCTATAAATTTAATACAGTCTTATCTCTACTTCAGCAGCCACGGAGCCCTCTCCAAACCTTCATCTGTTAGCGAAGTAGACACAATAGCTAAACAATGACGCCAGACCGATTCGGTCGAGCTTCACAGAAGCCCTTCGGGTCTTTAACGTAAATAGCGAAATGTGGGTGTAAACTATTAGGTTCTGCCTTCTACCGTTTCCTTTTTTGGATAATAATCTTGCGAACCTCTACACTTATCACTTAACCCACTTATTTCCACACCCTTGATAACCTACGAAAAATCTCTGTCTCACCAGCCTACGAAACAAAACCCATCATATTTTATTCCGAAACTCACAGACGGTTTTAAAGAACACTTGTCGGTTAATCCGGCTGACAACCAGCAGTACAGAAGTAGGGATTAACCGTCTTTCCGACACGGTTCCGACATGTTTCCCGGACGGTACGGATTAGTTACTGCGGGAATTCTTCATTCTTCATTCCTGGTCGGTACTTTTATTGCGGGCGCTGACTTGAACAAAATCTTGGATAAAATAGCCTATGGTAGGGGAGTGGCAGAAGGTTCACTTGGCTTCGTACCACAGATCTACCGAGATAACGCAAGTATCACGATATGAATGTAAAACTAAGAGTGAGATTTTTAGACTACCTACTACGATGTCATAAGCACTATTTTTGTTACTCATCAATCTACCCTTTTTCTAACTATGTTGGGGTCTGCTTCCAGTCTTACCGGATTGACGATTCGAATAGCGCAGTGGTAGTGAGGCTGCTTTACGTTTTTAGGGTCCCGGGTTCGAATCCCGGCAGTAACAAATGTTTGTGTGATGAGCATGGCCATTTGTTTCCGAGTCAAGGATGTTTATATGTACGAGTATAAGTATGTATTTACAAACAAAAAGTATATATGTAGTATATCAACTGTCTGGTGACCACGACACAAGCTTTACTTAGTGTAGCATTAGATGGCGCTGTGTGTAACGTCCAGCGATATTTATTTATGCTAGTTAGTATAAAAGTATGTAACAGTGAAAAAACACGTCATGACTAATACTAATAGGGTGGTAGATGTCAAAAAAATGTAATTAGTCTGTCAAATAGAATTCCAAAAAATATTGGATGCATATTTATTCTGTTTCCACGTAAACAAAAAAAAATTGCCAATAGGGTGCGTAGGAAACTCATGTGACGTCACATTTGAGTATATTTTTTACCGGAATATGACGTCAAAATGACTTCTCCCACTCTGGGCGGAGCGGGAGGGAGTGTCAGACTCTTACTGACTAAAAACCATCCATGTTCCTTCCTCGCCTTTTACGTTCCGGAGCCGCGGTAACTCTTTCGAACAGGCCCGCAACCCCAGCAGGCTTCGGCCCTTGCGGGCCCCTCCCCTTATGCTGACATCTCTTTGAGGTGCGCGTGGATTACGAACGCGCCGTCGACAAGGCCTGTCGTACGTCACAAGCCCTCATGATCTTTGACGCGTTTTATCTTCGTCAATTATTATTAATTTTTTTAAACAAAAAACACAATATTTTTCAATAATCTAACTGACGTACTAAACAAGATCATATTGTTTTTAGTTCGAAATTATCCCTATGGAAACCCACTTTTTACCACGATAACTGACAAATGCTTGCACTGACTGGACAGGTCCACTCAAATCTGTGTGGTTCTTTCTTCAAAAGACCATCTCAGACACTAATCTGCATAGTCCTCATGTGAATTAAGCAAGATTGTCTGGACTTCAAAAGAGACTATGACCTCTGAGTTTGTTTCGGCTGTTTCTTCTCAGAGTAGTAAAACAGCGGCCAAATCTAGTTTAAAAAAAAAAATCGTGTAAAAGTGTTTGAGAAAACCTACTTGCTGAATAAATATCATTTATCATTTACCTTCTGCATTTTCTCCATTCCAACCTTGACCCCTAACACATTTCACTGCGAGCCAGCTAAGCTGTATTTCGGACCTCAAAGCATAAGCAACCGCATAAATCTTAGTTACGTGACCTCTCGCAGCCTCCGGGAGGTTTCTCGGAGGTAGCTGAGGCAATTACACTGTGTAGCAGTCCCGCAGGATTGAGATATGAGAGTTTGAGACTAACTTGTGCGGAACGTTACACGTTTGTAAGTGTAAAGGTGTGATGCTGGTTTCTTTGGCCAGAAGTCTAATGAATGTTTGTTGAAGAAATAAATAAAATAAATAAAAATAAAATTCATTTATTTCAGGTTTCCCCATATTAAAAGTTACACATAAAGAGACAAGAGATAAATACAAATCACAAATGAACATAAAAATGTAAATATAATAATAAAATAGTAATAATAAAAATAACAATCATAAGTACCATGTCAACAAATCATAAATAGATACAATGTCCGGGAAATCAAATCAATGTCATGTAAACGAAATGGAAATGGTAACGTTTTAGTTGCTGAAATATTAAAATGTGCATTCATGTGCCCGAGACTTTTTCCAAATTTTTTGGGGTCGGCTTCTAGTTTTCCCGGATGCAGTTCATTACCAGTATTTTACATCGAGCGACTGCCTATGTGACTTCGCATAAGATTTAATGTCATGAATTTCGATTAAAATTCATCGCAAGTACCTACTAATTGATTTCATAACCTATTTAATTGTCAATCAAATGTTAAATCATAACAAGAAAATATCTACCCCGAGAGTGCAGTAAACGGGTAGCCTCCCGTTTACTGCATTCGCCGTACAATAAATGCACCATGCTACAAAATATATGCTATTTAATACATTAACCGCTTTTACGAAAAATACATAAACCATATCTCGTATGAAAAATATCCGTAATACTGATTATACTTATCTGACGACGCCGTCTGATCGGATATGCATGCGAATTGCAGTAAATTATTCAGAAGTGCAATGACATCCTGCATTTTTTATGTTTAATTTATTCTTTTCAATTCGAGAGTAAGATTTTATTTCATGCAGGTCACAAAAACTCAAATCTACACTAATATTATAAAGCAGAAGAGTTTGTTTAAACTCATATTGTCACTTACGGGATATCTTCCTTGATTATTTGTTATTTTGAGCTCCCGATATTTCGACGCTGTTGCAAGCGCCATGACAACCCGTAAGTGACAATATAAGTTTAGAAGTTTAAACCGTGAAAGCCTAAAACAGTGTTTAAGAGTTTGTTTGTTTGGTTGAACGCGCTAATCTCAGGAACTACAGGTTCAAATGAAAAAAAATATTTTTTGTTGGATAGTCCATTTATCGAGGAAGGCTTTAGGCTATATAACATCACGCTATGACCATGAGGAACGGAGCAGGAATTAAAAATGCTGCAAAAACGGTTTTTTTTTTCCTTTCGTTTTTCTCTCTTATGTGACGCAAACGAAGTTGCGTGGGTCAGCTATTTAACACTATAACATTCAAAAGCTTTTTAATCGTAAAGTCATACTTTCTTTATTTTCTTTGAGGCATTAGTGGCTAAATAATAACGCCCGCTCGGGTCAATCTTTTGGTTAAGCCGCTCTTGCTTAGGTTGGTCTGTGGATGGGTGACCACCCTTACATACCGGGTTTCCTCCGTACCCCAAAAGCACGTCAAGCTGTTGGTCCCGGCTGTCATTTGTCCATCTTTGACAGTCGTTACAGGTAGTCACTGGCCCAAAAAGTGTGACAACAGTCTTACAAAGTTGTATCGCATTGCCCAGTATTAACTGGGTTGTGGAGGTGAGATAGGCAGTCGCTCCATGTAAAATACTGGTATTCAGCTAAATCCCATGTCCCCTATTACATGGGTTTTACATGGGAAGACCATTTCCATTAACCGCGCTCAAATCTAGAAGCCGCAGCTGCATTATTGAAAAATCCAGTAACACTTTCCCCGACCTTAGAATCGAACTCAAGATCTCATGCTTAGTTGCGCTTGCGAGTACTAGACCAACCAGGCAGTAGCTTACACTTAATCATTTTGAAAAAAAAACGGAGAAAAACTGGTTACACTTTTTTGTTTCTACGAGCACCCGATATTTCAACGCTGGCTGTTGCAAGCATCTCATGGTCGCGGGAATACTGAAGAGGTATGCGGGTAAGTACTTTAAGTGTAGGGAAAAATTGTAAAAATCTAAAACAGTGCATTAAAAACTAGTTAATTTTCCCTGATCTGAGAATGCAACGCAGACACATTTTAAACTTCACCTTAAAAAGCTTTTATTTAACATAATAGCAGATTTATAACAATCCTTTCAATACCGACAAACAAAAGAATACAACTTGTCAATCAGTGTTGCACAAAAACATTATAATTGAGCCCCATTCATTGGAGCAGAATCTAAATAACTTTCGTTCTAGTTACTGTACGTGCCATACTCTGGGGAGGGTCTCCGTGTTTTAAAATACATAGGTATTCGTATGTTATCGAAGCCGGCTGGTCACCGTGGGGAATGGCGACCACTACGGTTTCGACGAATACATTTGCAACCAAGAAACACAAATACAATCATGGAACTACAGCTTAAACACAGTTTCCTTGAGGTCTGAAGAGAGCTTCCAAGAACGTCTGTACATACAATAGGTAGGTGTAATTTATTTCTTCACCTCTCACTTCAATGTAAATTTATTTATTTTAAGTAGATATTTAAACACTTTGTAGCCTGAAACACAAATTTGACTTACTTCAAGTAAAAAAGCATCTGTACTTACTCTATTTTAATTATTCAAATATTTGGTGGTCTTTTCCGCCTGATCACTTAAAAATGTTTCCGCTTAAAATGCGAAGGCGCCAAGCCACACCCTTTTAAGTTTAGGCTCAGGAAAGCGTAAATTTGGCGCAAAAAATAACAAAAACTCTCGTTTGGCGGCGACGCCGCGACGGCGACGTCAGTGCGCTCGGTCGATCGGTATTGTATTTCATTCATTATTTCTATACAAAGTCAACGGGATGGGGCTAGGGAACATTTCTATGTTGCAAGTGCAAGCAAAATTTAGTTTAGTGGTGATCAGGCGGAAGTGTCCACGACAGTACCTCTTTTTTAATACTATCACTCTGCCCTCGACTTCATCCACGAAAAATTGTAATAGTCTAATTTGCATGATCAATATAATTTGTAGTTTACGTCACTCGGTAAATATCTAGCTTTCATATGGTGAAAGAATTTATTAAATCGGTGTAGTAGTTTTTGAGATAATTCCAAACAAAACTACTAATCTTTCCTCTGTATAATATAAGTATAGATTATAACACACTGCCACTGAATTATAAACAATATATGTATTTGGATATTATAATATATAACATAAACATAACCTCATTCACAACATGTCAACCTACATATGCTATTAGTCGTTGATTACCAGACTAATTGATCTCGAGGGGTTCCATCAGAGGACCATTGTAATAGCACATACGAACTTATGTTCAAATATGTACTGACAACAAAATAGATAAGTAACCAGAGGGCGTGAACAAAAAAAAACACCCAATACTTTCGGAAGTCGGCGATTGTTGTTTGTTTCATCGAGTTTTTAAGTAAGGACTGGTTTTCCAATCGCCAGTTATCTTTTGTCGGAGGAATAAGTTTCATAATTTGACAGTTTTTGTATGGACTCTCTGTCAAAATGTCAGATTTACTCTTCTGATAAAAGTTATCTAGTGATTGAAAAATCAGCCCTAAGTGCACCAAAATTCTGACAACTAATCTTACTCAGTACTTAGTGGATTGTAGAGGTAACACAGGCAATCAATAAATGTAAAATATTGGAATTTAGCAACATCAGGGTTTTTTCGACGAAGAATCGACAAAATGACAGATGAACAAAAGAAATCTGCCATTTCGTCGATTTTTTCTTAAAAAAAAAACAATTTCTACGGTGGTCATTCTTCGCGGGCGGGTTAGACTGGAATGGCTTCCAGTCTAACCTGATGTTGCCGAGGGTTATTCCCGAAGTACTCCAAAAAGAGTTCCCAAAGTACTCCATGAAAAATATAATATTTTTAATTAGGTTTCATTCTACTCCATGATAATATTAAAATGTTCTCAAAGTACTCCACACTATTTAAATCAAAAAGCTAAATATGTACCGGATTACTATAAAAGGGTAGCTGATGCAGTCAGGCTCAAAAGCTTTGTAAATATTTTAAGTAGATTTTTTTTTTAATAAAAGATTTAACAAAGTGGGGCTCTGGATTCAAAAGTCTAAAAAACATGAAAAACAAATTTTTAAAAATCAGCCTCACGTTATAATTATTATATTCAAAAATCAACTGCCAAAATTCAAAAAGCGAGGCTCTGGATTCAGAAGTATAAAAAAAGAAAAACAAGGAAAAACTAAAACAATATCTGGCAATTAAGCCTAACATAAAATATTTTAAAAATTCGACCAATAATCTTTAGAATTTTTACACAACAGGGTAAAAAATACTTATAAATATAATAACACAGCCTTTCTTTTTCTAACCCTCTGCAACTGACGTGGCTCAATTTTAACAATTTCACTGACGTGGTAGTACACGAGACACCATTTCAACTGCAAATATTTTCATAGAATAACATTTTGTTGCTATTTTATTTATATTCATTAGATGGTTATAGCCTATTTTCATGTTAAATGAACTTTAAATATAAAAACAATTAGTATTTTCAAAATTAAACGGTGTTTATTGACTTCACACAAATCACTCTATGAATCTCTACTTAAATATTAATGACCTAGAAAAAAATACAAAATCAACTTTTTTAAATTTTACATTATACATAATAAAAATTAATAATTACAATAATCAGTCTAGAAAATATGATAAACATTCATTGGTTGACTTCAAAATTAGACAGTTTCAAAATCACCGTTTTTTTTGACAATTATTACATAATGGCTTGGAGTGCTGAAGGTAAATTGGCTTCGAACAATCACAGCAACGGACAAATGGACTTATAGACCAGTTTTCTGCCACTTGGTGGAACAGACCGAACTGCTGGTGGTGGAGGAGAGGAAATACTTACCTGAAACCCTAGTGAGTCATGCGCAGTTTCCATGGCAATCTTTCATTGTATGTCTTGTAACTCGTCTGAAGATTTTTGGCGTTCAACCACTGTGGCAGTCTAATAGCGCTTCTACTTTTAGCTCTGGACCTTGTTCACGTGAAATTACATCTTCTTCAAGGTGTAGGATTTCTGTCTCGAAAGTTGGGTCTTCATTTTCACCATCAGAATCGCTAAACGCATGTTCAATTGCCTGTTTCAGTCACTGTATTATTTGATCTTCGTGGCCTAGAAAATTCCAGCCGACATTCTCATACAAGCAGAAAACGTACCTGGCCTGGGTTGAAGTGGTGTATTTACGTCAGCCATCTAAAAAAACAAGTTTAAAAAATACAAAGATATCTCCCTTACAATATTAGTATGGAAGGCTAGATACTCGTATACGTATTAATTATGTGAATAGAATCAAATTCGAAATAATACAAAAAAATACCTTATTGTAAGATAAACTAAACTTAATTACTGATGTGGTTGTTTAAGAAACACTATGAAAGCAAGATCATTTTACTGAGGTGGTAGTCTAGTAGACACTTACCTTAACACTGATGTGGTGGTCTCGTGGACACCTTCCTCCCGCTACGCTCACGTGTGCTTGCTACGACCGCCCTCCGTACACAGACTGACGCGTAATCTTACTATAGTAAGGTACTAAGAGCGGCGGCGCTCACATTTAAAAATTAACAGTAACAAACCAAATTTTATTTTTCACGGTGTCTGTTGGACTACCATGTCAGCCGCAGAAGGCTAATAAAAGTTATCAAAACAATATTTTGTAAAAATCTCTTCCCTTTTGTCTTCCATATTTGGGAAAGGCAGATGAAGATGTCTGTCCAATGCATTTTTGATTTCTCGGTTATTCTAGTCACTGAAAGAATGTCAGATTGTCTACCTCTCTCTCTGTTTCAACTCTTTTGTAGACTGTACTTTCTGTGTAATGACATATGTATGTTGGCATTGGATGTGGATTAGTTGTGTAAGATTGTACAGTATGTACCATTCAACTGTAAGAGGTAAACTAATACTCGATGCGAGGTTTAAAGTGTAAGATTATAGCTTATTTTATGGTGCACATGACGTATAGGTACAATGATAATACCGTTCTGTCAGAGCACTCACGAAGTAAATTACAGTAATTACGAGGAAGGAACATGGATGGGTTTCACTCAGTAAAAGTCTGACACTCCCTCCCGCTCCGCCCAGACTGGGAGAAGTTATTTGATGATTTCCCATCCGAAATAAAAACTAAAAATAGGACCTCAATGACAAACATAGCATTAGAAAAAAATTGCGAAAGTATTTGTGAAGTTTATTTTTAAATTTTAATAATTTTCTTTAAATCTTGATAATTTCGCAACTAACATTATTGATACTGACATTATAAAACTCAGCAGAATGTATCCGGGTCACCATATTTTATGACAACTTTATTGTACAATTTATAAATATCGCTGGACATTAATACACAGCGCCACCTAGGGCCACACAAAGCTTGTGTCGTGGACACTAGATAGTTGATAAACTACATATATACTTTTTTGTTTGTAAATACATACTTATTATACATATAAACATCCATGACTCGGAAACAAATGTCCGTGCTCATCACACAAACATTTGCTCCTACCGGGATTCGAACCCAGGACCCTAAGAACGTAAGGCAGCGTCACTACCACAACGCCAATCGGGTTGTCGATTAATCAACATTGTATTCAAATAAATGATTTTATTTGATTTGAAATATACATAACGGTGTCAAATATTTGCTCTAAATAAACGTCCCGTATAACGTAGTCCATTCTAAAAATCAAAGGTTAATACAAAGCTCGGCACGCTTCGATGACGCGGTACGATTGTCTATTCATTCCACGGCTGAAGCTCGAACGTCAATTTCAGTGATACCCGCATTAACCCGATCTGTGACAAACTTGCAATCGTATTTCATTTTGTTAGTTACCTATTGTTTTATGAATTGTGTTAGGATTTATTGAGTTTTGAATGCTTATTGGATTTTTATTGGAAGTATTGTTCCGCTTGTGGATTTGCATTACTCGTAACACTACCTTTTGCTTGCGTTTTCGCTCCCTTTTTGTACGGTTATTAAACCACGGTAACGTTTCATAATACAAATAAAACACTCGGGGATAATGTAGCTTCTCGCTAGTAAAAGGTTTTTCTTAATCGGTTTAGCAGTTCCGCAGATAACCCCCTACCTACTTACAAACACCTTTTTATAATATTAGTTGAGATCATGTCAATAAGTTCTATGTTAAAGGGCCCAGCCTGCTGTTTATAACAGGAAAAAAATCTTCCGGTTACCAAACAAATCACAATGAATTTACAGATGAAACAATGTAGTTACAAACTTATTTTGTCACTTACAGGATATAAGTTTAGTTTTAAACCGTGAAAGCCTAAAACAGTGTTTAATGTAGTTACACTTTGTCCAATATGGGATTCGAATAGAGGACCAACTGAGCAGTCACACTTACTACCAAAAAGGTGGGCAATTGAATAAGGTCATAGCATATTTCAGGAGAAACTCTGCCATGGCCCCAATGATGGGACCGACGGTATAAACCAGTCACTTCGTTGGCCCCTCTTCCTTTATTTATTTACTAGCTGACCCACGCAACTTCGTCTACGTCACTTAAGAGAGAAAGACCTCACAAAGGGAATACAATTTCCCCCGTTTTTGCAACATTTCATATTGCTGCTCCGCTCCTATTAGTCATAGCATCATGTTATATAGCCTATAGCCTTCCTCGACAAAAGAACTATCCAAAACAAATAGAATTTTTCAATTCGAGCCGATAATTCCTAAGATTAGCGCGTTCAACCAAACAAACAAACAAACAAACTCTTCTGCTTTATAATATTATATAGTATTGATTCATAAACCTTAAGAAATCCAAATCTCAATTTATTACAGAAACTAATCTTGGTATGTAATCACACACTAACAATCAAAACGAATGCATTCCAAGCCTAATATGTAGTAGGTAATACCAAACACGATTCGCTAAATTCTGTACCTACCTATATGAATAACTCACACAGATTCCTGACGCATAGCTCGAACGAATAATCGCATTGATAATAAGAATTCTTCGCACGGAATATACCGACATAAGTTAGTACTTATTGTAAGTATTGAATACGCATAATAATCGTATCGCTTTGTGACGGCATTCGCTCAATATTCCTGATGTACTTCTATGGCATTATTTCCGCGAGAATGGTACTTGACGCCATGTCAATTGGGTATGAAATCGAACATGGTTTTTGATCATGAATTATTGTTGATCGGTTAGTTTCGTCTTTTGTTTTATTTCAGCATTACTTAGGTCCATGTTCACTAAAAAGATGACAGTCTGATTATCTAAAACAGCTGTTTAAAACACTTTTTTGTATGTCACAGTGACAGCTGTTTTTAGATATTCAGACTGTTATCGTTTCGGTGAACATGGACCTTATTAGGCCTAAATTCTTGTTACGCTGACGGTCGGTCGCGTAAAATCAGTCGTGACGTCAGCGTCAGCGAGAACAAAATACGGTTGTCAGTGCGACAAGAATTCAGGCTTTAAAGCCGTAATCAACCATGCAGGTGGTAATCCTACACAGTCATTTTTTTGTTTACCAATCGGAACCGTGACGAATCGGACATAACTCTTGGCAGGTGAATTTCATAGGTCTTCTGTTGTCTTGTATTGGTCTAACTGCCATTTTCAATAACTTATTGTTCGGTTTCAGTAGGTTGCTTTATGCTAACGGACCGATAACAAAAATCGTCACAGAAAACCTTTCTGTGATTTTTCAATGAATAAAGTGTCAGGGAGGTGACGCGGATGGGATATTTTCGAGCTAACTTAGTTTATACAAATACTCTTCAAAAATCACCCTTTAAACTTTTAAGCATAACAGCATCTACAATCGAAACAGCTCGAACGTTTAGAGGGCTATTTTATTTTTGTTTTAAGTGTTTTTCAAGTCTAACACTCTAATACAAGAAACAGTCTAATATTTTGTTTAGAAATAATCAAAGGTTCCCGGACCTATTTTCTAACTGTATTGTTTGTGCACATAGGTTTATCTTCTCCTGCAAATCTCGCAATTCAAGTATGGTTTGCTGTAAGAAAACCCAATTCTGGGTTAAGCTCGCCGTTGTTCATAAGCTGTGTATATTTTTGTGTGTGCAATAAAGAATAAGATTTTTTTTTTATTTTGTGGCAATATCTAATCACACGTCAAAACTGAGAATTTACAAAATGGCAAAAACCTAAAAAAAAAAAAAAAAAGTTTGATTACTTATTTCTCTCGGGAGTATTTCAAACAATAATATCTTTTATTCTTTGTTTTTTGAGTCTAACACTTAGAGTGTTAGTCTCAAAAAACACTCAAATTAAAAAAAAAATATTTGTGATAGCCCTCAAAAAAAAACCTGCCAAAAATACCGGTTACCCTCAGTATTTACGTTGCAAAGTTTTAACGCAAACGTTTTTCATAAAAACTGGCATTTGGTTCCATGCATCAAATCCCCAGGTTTTTATTTTAGCCGTTTGAATGTTGAATGGTGACGCCTATGAAAAATTGATACCAAGCTATTGATTTCAGTGGTGTTTTTTATGAATAAAAATATTAATTGAAATGAAATCGGCTTGTGTACGCTCGCAACATTGAATAATCCTCTTATGATAACTGTTGATTCTAGTAGGAAATGCAATTTGTCTAATCTAATTCAGATAAAAGTTGTTTTCTTTTAAAAACCGACTTTAACCTTTTGGACGCCATTGTCACATATACGTGACAAGCAAACGCGTGCCCTGTACGCCAAACGACACAAATATGTGACAAAATAGTGTATGAAACGGCTTGGCGTGGAAGGCACGCGCGTGCGTTAATACTGTGGCGGTCAAAATGTTAAAAAAGACGTGTGGCACTCGGGGACTGCCGCGGTAAAGCTATTGCATAGCATTTTTTATCAACTTATGCAATTATAATCATTTATTTATTTTATTTCCGCTTGTTGCCGGCGTCCACACGCGAGGCGGACGCAAAAACGACGAGGTGTTATAAGTTTGACGTGTCTGTGTATGTGTCTGTGGAACTATCATTATAAAATTCATAATTTCATCGTGATGGGAAGCCGAGCCTGAACATTCAGTTTGCGTTTGGTCCTCGAGCAACAATCGCATCTATCATCATCCCATCATCCCATCATCATTATTGCCATCATCATCCCATCATCCCATCATCCCATCATCCCATCATTTTGCCCGACCCTGGAAAACTCAGGACCTAATGCTCAGCAGTCGTGCTATCGACCACCAGACCAATGTGGCAGTCAGCGTGTGAATAACATCATAGAAAGAAGAAAGACAAAATATTTATTCGTCGCTAGGTCATTACGTGCATACAATATTATTAAGAGGGCTATAATATTATTTCTTTTACGAGTATGTGTGTGTTTCATGAATAACACTCTATTAAATAGAGAGAAAAATTGTGATAATTATTTTAAGCACTCCCTATTATAGCATTTTTTTTAATTTATGGCCATATCATATAATATGGTACTGGGTAATACGATACCCCTTGGTAAGACAGGTTGTCAGACTTTTTGGGCCATTGACTACCTGTAAACACAAACAAAGACAAAATCAAACTAGATGTAATCAAATACCACCTCAAACTAGCAATGAACGTAAATGTACAATTTATTTAGTAACCTTACAGGAATAGATTGCGAAGGTACTCGAAATATCAGTTCCAAATTAATACGAATGTTATTAGCTACTTATTATTATTAATAATGATACTTGAAAGCTCCTTCTGATGTTTTATTGGTACCTTATGGGAGATTGGGTCAACTCCTTTTTAATCAAAAAGATCTTCAATTACTTAATGTATTATTTTATAATATTACGGAGATTTAGGCGATCTTTCGGTCAAATTGAAGGATTGGTTGTCATGGTGATAAAGATTCTCGAAGTTAGTAATAGGAAATAGGCTCAACCCTTATTAAATGGGAATTAAGGTGAAAGCGTCTGGGTAGTCCGCGTAAATCAAATTTTCTTACGTTTATTGGAATTTGCATCCCAGTGCTAGTTTGTATCTTGATTAAAATATCGTTCGCGACTGTAAGACGTATGTAGTTCATCATCATCAAAAAGACAACCAGATTGGCGTAGTGGTCGTAACGCTGCCTTACGTTATTAGGGTCCTGGGTTCGAATCCCGGTAGGAGCAAATGTTTGTGTGATGAGCACGGACATTTGTTTTCGAGTCATGGATGTTTATATCTTCTTAATATATATAAATCTCGTGTCACAATGTTTGTCCTCAATGGACTCCTAAACCACTTAACCGATTATAATAAAATTCGCACACCATGTGCAGTTCGATCCAACTTGAGAGATAGGATAGTTTAAATCTCAAATTATGAGACGCAGACGAAGTTGCGCGAGTCAGCTAGTGTATTATAAGTATGTGGCACTAGGTGGCGCTGTGTGTTAATGTCCAGCGATATTTATTTATTTATTTATCACCACCATCAGCCTATTAATGTTCCCACTGCTGGTAGAGACCTCCTCTCTATGAGTGGGACCAATTCGTTGTCTCCACTCAAGACCACATTTTTTTTAAACGTTTCCCCACTCTATTAATTTGTCCTGTATTGCGGGTGCGTTCACAAACATTCAAACTCACATACATAAACAACCCGACCCGGAACCACTACCTGTAGGTCATTCAAATAGTTGTTTCGTGCGGCAATCGAACCCGAGGCACGCAGTGCAGTAGCCAATTGCTCAGCTGCTGCGCCAACCATGCTGGGCCATTGCCACTCTAGGATTTTATCATCAACAGCTCGAACTCACCCACTGCTGGATATAGGCCTCTCTTATCTTGTGGGAATCTCCACTGTCCTGTGCCAGCCTCATCCAGGTTATTTCCCCGACGGCAACTATGTGGTCTGCCCATCTCGCCGCCGGATGACCCACGTTCCTTTTGCCAGTTCTTGGACGCCATTTGGTGACAACCTTGGTTGACTTGTCATTGTAGTACTTTCACAGTTTTTAAGTCTTGTGACTGGGGCTGTAGCTACATTTAATTTTCATTCAATTTCTTTGTTTCGACAATTCAAAAGTGCCTGTGTGGCATACTTGAAATAAAAGCTTAGTTAACTAAAAAAAAAAACTAATCAATCAAATCAATCAATCAATCTAATTATTAGCTTAATTATTCTCAGAATTTCAGAAATGACACCTACCACTGCTTGTCTCTGCATCACCTAAAGGTTGACTGGTAGAAAATGCCTATGGCATTACGTCCGCCTCTGTACTTTTGTGCTTGAAGTGTTAATAAATAAATAAAAGCTTTGATTTTGATTTTGATTTCATCACTGCGTCTTAAAACTCAAATAGAGGTGTCCTGCTCAACTCCATTTGAGTACCGTAACGCGATTTGGGCTTCCCATTATCTAAATTCACCCGTACCTACAAAACGTAATTAATAATTTATTAAACATCCAAATCCAAAACTTTCAACTATCTTCATTTGAGACCAATATTAATAACTTTATCAAAATAGATTAATTAAAGGCCCATTAAATATTTCGTAAATGTAAATATTTAATCCAGACTAAATAATTTGATATTTTGTGTAAATAGCTCGCTCGACCCAAAAGTTGGTACTTAAAGTGGTTGGAACTAAATTAATTCATTAAACATTGAAAGGACATTTACGTCGCTTTGTTCTAATTTATTTGTATTGACAGATGAGTGACTTGTTTTTTACACGACTGCGGCGAATCCCAAAAGGAGGGTTATGTGTTTTACCTGTATGTATGGAAGTTTCTTTGTTCCCATTATAAAACATATCCGTTATAAAGGGTGTAAAACACCTCTTAACGAAAACGGTAGGCACTTGTTCTCCTCGTCATTCTGATATTTTTTTTGTTCTACACTATTCCTGGGAACCTCCTAGTTACGGAGATAGGTATTGGGGGTCAAAGTTGCAAGATTTAGACAGTTTTTTTAAAATCCACTTTTTCTCGCATGATTTTACTTTAAATATCTCTACAACCCCCGTACTATTCAATCCATCCATCCGCACAATTTTTGAGTGCGTTACATTGAGTTATACCACAAAACATGATTTATAACCTCAAAAAAAAAGTTGTTTCCCAGAAATAATTTTTGCGTAAAGTTACTTAGTTTGTGTTCTATATTTCGGGCGTGATGCAATGGGTTCTTACAAATAAAATTCATGGAGACGAGGACTTGTGTATTGTACATAAAGCAGACATGACATGAAGTCTAACCGCAGACAATATTTCATTTTCTTCTTTAAAAACTAAGATCATAGACTATAATATGAAACATGCCCTTTTTTTTTTTTTTTTTAAATTGACAAGTGACATTGACAACTGGGCATAACCTGTTGTTTACAATTTACAAGATTAATGCTGAAATACAAATTACATTTATTATTAACTTATGTTTATCGTTTAAGATGAAGTGATAAGTAAATTATACAATAATAAATTCAAATTATAAAATATTAAATATATACATCAATACATTTATAAGCAATACACTAGCGTTGTCGTGATGTGAAATTATTTCAATACAATGTTTAAATTTATTTGAGTGATATTGAATTTAATGTATTACATTGTGAATAAATTATCCTATAAATCAAATTTTTGTGTCTTTTTGAGTAATCTTCCTCTAGAACTATACTTATTTACATTCTCTGAAACATAGTTTCTTTCGTCAGGAGATATTATAATATTAGGCATTACATCTGAGCATGACTGAGGAGGACTGGTTAAAATTAATTCATCTTGATATTCATAGTGATCACAAAGACTTTGACTACAAGACACATCATCATTTACATTGACAAATTCAGGTGACTTTATGACTGACTGATTTGTTACATTTGATTCAGACTGATTGGATTCTATAGATTGATAATTTTCTGATTCAACATTAGATTCTGTATTGCTACAATAAGAATTATTATGAACTTGACTAGGACTTGAGAATGAGTTTGTTTTTCTACGAGTTATTATGTATGTGTAATCCTGACAACCATCATCATCCCTTTCATTTTCAAAAGACTGACTCGATTGTGACTGAAAGTGTGACTGTGTTTTTTGACCATTAAGATCATCAAACTTAATAGATTCTTTATGTTGTTTTTGTTGACAATAATCAGGTCGAATATGTTGAGAATTTCGCCTATATGTTTTACCAAAGTTGTCTTGTATTATAAAAGATCTAGGGAGTTTAGTTTTAGAGATAATTTGACCTTTTGTCCAAATAATGTCTTTCGGATTTTTTTTAAAATAAATGTTATCCTTGACATGAAATTCTTGATAGTTTTTACAACTTTTATTATAATAATTTTTAGTTTTTTGTAAGTTTTTGTCTTTAATGTTGGAATATTCAGCAAATTTAACAATTTTAGGTTTTAATTGACTAATTTGACTTGGTAATTTTGTTCTTAATTGTCTTGACATGAGTAATTGCGAAGGGGAGTACATGTTTGAACCTTGAGAAGTTCTATGTTGTAATAGACCGATGTGGGGATCTGTACCTGATTCCTCACATTTTCTTAAGATATTTTTGACTGTTTTGACTGAGACTTCGGCTAATCCATTTGATCTTGCCATGTATGGACTGCTGACAATGTGTTCAACATCCCATTCATGAAGAAATTGTTTGAATTCTTTTGAGTTATAAGGTGGTCCACCATCACTGACTAATTGTAATGGAATGCCATGTCTTGCAAAAATAGATTTTAAATTATTTATTACTGATGAAGATCTAGTATCATTTTTTAAATTAGCTATCTCAATGTAGTTAGAATAATAGTCTACCACAAGTAAATATTTTTGATTTTTATATTCAAATAGATCAGTAGCTAGTTTTTGCCAGGGGAAAATTGATTTTTCATGTGACCTGAGTGATTCTTTTGATTTATTTAAACTATACATAGCACAAGTTTCACACAGTTTTATTTTGTTTTCTATATCCTGATTTATGTTAGGCCAAAATACAATACCACGAGCTAAATTTTTGGTTTTTTCTATTCCTAAATGTCCTTCATGTAAAGTATTCAAGATTTCAGTTCTCATTGAAGTAGGAATAATGACAGAATTATTCTTAAAAAGTATATTATTTATGACATGAATTTCTTCTTTGACATTCCAATATGGGAGTACTAAACTATCGCATAGGTTTTTTGACTGAGGCCATCCTTGGAAAAAATATTGTTTCAATATTTGTAACTTTATATCATTGTTTGAACATTCTAAAATTTTATCTAATTTTTCTTGAGAAATTGCTAAGTTTGAGGTTAGTAAATTAATATGAATATCCAAGTTTTGTTCAAATTCTTTTAAATTATCATCAAGATTGTTATCATTATCGACTGGTGCTCGAGAAAGAGTGTCTGAAATGTACATTTTTGAGCCTTTAGTATAAGATACTATCAAATCATAAGCTTGCAAAGTAATCATCATTCTTTGAAGTCGTGAAGGTACTTCAGATAATGGTTTTTTAAAAAGTGTGACTAGAGGTTGGTGGTCTGTCTCTACCTGAATTGGTTTTCCATAAACATATTGGTGGAATTTTTTACATCCAAAAACAATTGCATATAGTTCTTTTTCAATTTGTGCATAGTTTTCTTGACATTTGCTTAAAGATTTAGATGAATAAGCAATAGGATTGTTACCATGAAATATGACTGCACCAACTGCACTTTTAGAGGCATCTACTGACATTCTAACAGGTTTATTGACATCATAATGAATAAGAACTGGGGACTTGCAAATAATTGATTTTAATTTATTAAACTGATTTTCATGATTTTGTGTCCAAGACCATAAGTTTTGTTTTTTAAGTAAATCTCTTAAAATACTAGTTTCTTCAGCTAAATTTGGAATGTATTGACCTAAATAATTAATCATACCTAAAAATCTTTGAAGTTCTTTGACATTTTGAGGAGAAGGCATTTTAGTAATTGCTTCTATTTTTGACTTATCTGGTGACACTCCATGTTGGTTAAAAATGTGTCCCACATAACAAATTTCTGAAAGACCAAATTCGCATTTTTGTTTATTAAATTTTAAATTGACTTCAGAAGCACGTTTGAAAACTGACTCAAGCCTTTCATTATGTTCGGTCTCATTTCGTCCATGAACTAAAATATCATCGACAAATATTACAATACCAGGCAAATCACCAAAGAGATCATTCATTACTCTATGAAATATTTCACCGCTAGAAGCTATACCATACGGGAGTCTAAGGAATTTATACCTACCAAAAGGTGTGTTGAATGTACATAAGTCACTGCTCTCTTTATCCAATTTGATAGTCCAGTAGCCAGAGCTTGCGTCTAATTTTGAAAATATTTTACTACTAGTAACTTGTGACTTAAGATCATTAAATGTAGGATAAGGATAATGAGGTCTTTGAATAGCAACATTTAGGTTTCTCGGATCAAGACATACACGCAATGAACCGTTTGTTTTTTCTACTAAAACAATAGAATTAACCCATTTTGTAGGTTTGGTGACCTTTTCAATTATTTTCATCTTTTCCATATTTCCTAATTCAGACTTTAAACGATTTTGAAGAGAAAATGGTATTCTACGAATAGGACATACTTTTGGTTTCACATTTTCGTCGATATCCAAGTGAATTTCATTTGGAAGACATCCTATACCTTCGAATGTATGAGAATATTTGGATACGACACTTTGTACTGACCTGTCACAATCAAGTTGTAGGTTATTTTGAATTTTATAAATTCTTTTGACAATACCAAGTTTTTCACACGTTTTCCAGCCTAGAATTGTTTGGCATTTACAGTCAACTACAATAAAATATATTTTAGTCTTCAGTCCATTCTCAAATTCACATTGTATCACACAGCTACCTAGATTTGGAACTATTTCTCCTGAAAATGAAAAAATCTTATTATTTGTTCTTTGAATATGTATTTTCCTATTAGTCTGAGTCATTATAGAATTAAGTGTGTCTTTAGAAATAACATTAGTATCGGCACCTGTGTCAATTTGGCATTTTGTCAAAATATTATTTAAATTTACATTAATTTTCCACTCATCCTCTCTATTATTACATTTATTATTGTCAGTCAATTTATTAATTATAAAATAATTGTCATTACAAGAAGAGTCATCATAATTAATACAACTTACACTAGATTTTTGTTGTTGACCCTTGTCCTGTCTGTCCTTGTTGAAAAAACAGTATTTAGCAAAATGGTTCTGCTTCTTACATATTTTGCACGTTCTTCCTTCCGCTGGGCATTTATAAATGTGGACCTGTCCGCATCTGTTACAAGGCTTTTTCGATACTGAATCGTCACGTCTTTTCACAGAGTTTTGATTATAATTTCTATTATTTGACTTACTTCTCTGTCTATAATTATTGAAATTGTTGAAATTGTTTCTTGACTTTGACCTGCCTCTGTGGTTTATTTTTGACACTTGCTGAACTGATGACATATTTTCTGAAGATTGATGACTTTGTGACTTTGTTATTTTTGTAGACCTTTCTTGAGATAATTCCATACTTTTTGCAATTTTTAAAGCATCCTCAAGTATTAGTTTTTCTTGCTGTAATAATTTTTCTCTTATTTTTGAGTTGTTTATTCCGATAACAAACATATCTTTGACTAAGGAATCTTTTAAGTCGTTGAATTCACATGACTTGGCTAAATTATTCAATATCGTGACGTAGTTATCCAAAGATTCTTCTTGTTGCTGTAATCTTGTAAAGAAACTATACCTTTCCACTGTAATGTTGCTTTGCGGATTGAATTTTTTGTCAAAGTGATTCAGCACATTTTCTATAGTTGTAGATTTTCTATCGATATTTAGGGAATTGAAGACTTCTAATCCATACTCACCAATGAGATTCAAAAATATTGCTATTTGCTTCGTTTCTGACTGTTTCTTTATGTCATTAGCATCGCAGTAAATCTCGAATCTTTGTTTCCAATTTTTCCAATGTTCAGCCATGTTACCATTTTGTCTTGTTAGGGGTTTGACACTGTTACCCAGAAAAATATTGGTCTCCATTCTTCTATTTCCCTGTTGATATCCTCACGATGACACCATGTTCTATATTTCGGGCGTGATGCAATGGGTTCTTACAAATAAAATTCATGGAGACGAGGACTTGTGTATTGTACATAAAGCAGACATGACATGAAGTCTAACCGCAGACAATATTTCATTTTCTTCTTTAAAAACTAAGATCATAGACTATAATATGAAACAGTTTGATATACAGAATGCTTGGTTAACGGCTTTGTGATGAGGTGAAATACACCCTGTATATGTTTTATAATGGGAAAAAAGAAACTTCGTATTTATCGCGAATTTACCTTTAATTTAAGCCCGACGTTTCCGTTTCTCGTTTTCCGTTTCGGTCTTTGTTCCCTCGTAACTCCTAAACGAATGAACCGATTCAGATGAATTACATGTCGTTAGATTTTGTCATGGTGGCGCAAGTGTCCCATTCGAATAAAAAAAAAACCAATCTGACCTCCACAACCCAGTTAATGGGTAATACGACACCCCTTGGTTGACTGGTTGGCTGGTGGACTTTGAGGCACTACCTGTAAATTAACGGCTGTCAAAGACTGTAATGCTCACTGAGTTATGCTTCTGAAGTTTATTTTTTTTTGTCTTTTTTTAAGCTTGTATAGAATACGAAGTCAAAAAAATAAACTAGTAAATGTTCCTTAACATTCACTAGTTTATTTTTTAAAACTACAGACAGTTATGTGAAGAAGAAGAAGGTTATCAGAAATTATATTTTAGGCTAACGCTAAACATGCGTATTTTTTTTTACTGTGGGTAGCGTAAAATGAGTCTCGGAATTTACACTGCATTCGATTTCATATTAAAGTCGTGTTTGTACTACACACACTACACATTTCGTGATTCATAGTTAAAAAAATACGCTAGTTTGGTCTGAACTTTAAGTAACTCGACTTTAAGCTTTTTTTTTTCCTTGAAGAGTAATTCCACTGACCTATATCAGTTGGAGCCTAAATACACAATCCATTTGACTATACAATCTAACCTGTTTTTTTTAACCCTTACCAGACTAAGGTCTGAACCACAGCCCCCCTGCCCCCTTAGCCCCCCAAAGCGGCAACTTCAAAGGTAGGGACACCAATTAACAACTTTCGTTCAATAATCAAATGGACCAATTAAAGTTCGGAGGTAGGGTAACCATTTCGTCTGATAAAAATCGGGACATTTATAAATTTACCGGAGATTATGGTTTTGATTATTTCTATTCTTTTTTTCAGTTTCATCTTGCCTTTAGGCTCGATGTTTTACTATTGAAATCAAATATTTATTTTACGTGCCTTAATAGAAGACGTAAACATTATAAAATTCTATGTGAATTCGTAATATTTTTGACTGATTAGGTAATTGATTTCTGACTTCAATGTTCGATATTTTTTTTTCAAATTATTTATCTAGGTAAAGAATCAATTTTGCTATACAAATTAAAGTTACGTAGTATGAGTGCATTGCAAGTACACTTTATTTCCCAAAAAAAGATCTCCTAGTCAGAAACTTATCAGGTAAAAATTCTGAGTCATGGATGTTTATATTTATAATAAGTATGTTTTTACAAACAAAAAAGTCTATATGTAGTATATCAACTATCTGGTGTACATGACACAAGCCTTGCTTAGTGTGGCACTAGATGGCGCTTAGTGTTAATGTTCAGCGATATTTATTTCCCAAAAAAAGATCTCCTAGTCAGAAACTTCAAACATAAATCCGGAATAAATCCTGACAGTTGGTTACCATACTCAAAGAGCCATAATTTTTGGGTTGGGCCACGAAAATGGCGATAACGGTAGCACAGTTGGGGACTATGACAGGCCAATTAGCGTGTCTTGATTTTCCTGTATGTCGGTTCGGTCAAGAGGAAAAAAACTTGGTGCTAATTGGGTATCGGTATCGGTATCAATGTTCGTTTGATTGAGTGCTTTTGGTAACGATCGGTCTCATGAAAAGTAATTGGTTTAAATTTATCAACTTTTTTTTTTATTTGTTTTACTACCTTGACTACTTATCTTAAAACTATATTACTATGCGTTTATTTTGGACTAGGAAATATCAGTTTTAAATTAAATGTTCTTTGGGCGCGTAGAAAACTTTTTGAGCAATTAAAAAACATGGAATTCGCGTGACCGTCACCTAACGCTTCGTAGCACTCGTAGCCGATTGACTACGAGTTTGCAATTCTATCAGTAGTCCCCAAAAACTGCATCCATGTTTTTTAATTCTATTTTGTTTTAATTTAACTTACATTGCGGTAAGTAGAAAACCGATATCTGAAATAGAAACTTAAGACGTTCACAGTTAAAATATATTTTATTTTTTATATTTTTTTTCAGTTTTCTCAACTTATTTTTGTTTTTTTTTTGGATGGGAAATCATCAAATGACTTCTCCCACTCTGGGCGGAGCGGGAGGGAGCGTCAGACTTTTACTGACTAAAACCCAAACTTAAGAGGCCTGCGGAGCATGCTTTTTTCATACAAACGTAATACCATAAAACACTGATTAAAACAAGAGTTATGAGAAAAATAAATAACCGATAGAAATTTTAAATTCCTCATTTCTCGTCTTTATATCATTGTCCTTTCAAAATATTTATTTGGGAACATAGATATTCTGTAATCCAATCTAAATAAATACACACAACCTTAAGAATATGTTTGATTTTCATACAAACGCAAACCCTTAAAGGCAGGTTTCACGGACGTACTCGTTAATAGACACTTCATGCTTAGCTTTTTTCTAACTATGTTGGGGTCGGCTTCCAATCTAACCGGATGCAGCTGAATACCTAATTATATAACGTGTTTTTCGAGTCACCCATCCATGGACCAACCCAGGCAAGCGTAGCTTAACCTGAAGATGAACCAGAGCGGCTGTTATTAGTAAACCATTTAGCACCTCGTAAATAGACACAATGTAATGGTGGCCTAAGTTTCGCCAGAGAAACCAGGGCCGTCCTAAGGCTCGTTGGGTTGTCGATAATGTCAGGGTCGCGGGATACACCTGGATCAGGGATGCAGAAAACCGGGAAGTATAAGCAGTGGGTGATTTCGGGTTGATATGATGATGATGATGGCAACCAATTGTTTATCTTTTAAAATTAAATTTCGCGAGTACATTTGGAACAAGCTGGCAGTTTCGTCACAACGTCTTTTTTTATTCCAGTATATCCGTGCAAAGGTCTCTTTCCTTTGATTTTAATATATATTTTTAGTATTTGATATAAATATACGTTTTAGTATTTTAAATATTCTTGTATTATCGTAGTTTTAGTCAAAGTCATTCGTGAAGTTGACACCTACCACTGCTTGTCTCTGCATCACCTAAAGGTTGACTGGTAGAGAATGCCTTTAGCATTAAGTTTGCCTCTGTACTTTATGCTTGAAGTGTTAAATAAATAAATAAATAGACACAATAACATAAATAAACGGCGACAGGGCAAAGGATTAATTACTATATGTCCTATTCCCGCCACCTTTAAGGCTTCACCTTAATAACATCTTACATGACTAAGTTGCAAATTGCACGCCCTAACTTAGTACCTGAGTCTAAGTATGAGATGCTACTGCTGTAGAACTTTGAATATAGAACTTATAGATAGATAGACTTTCATATTAGTTGTGTGCCATAGTTAGACTGACACTATTATGTCTATGTATGGTTTAGGTTGAATTGCCAAACTAAAGTGGCAGTGGCCAGGGCATATTGTTCGTAGAACAGATGGCTGATGGGGCGGAAAAGTTCTGGAGTGGTGACCGCGAACCGGAATACGTTGGAAGGCCTCCCATTAGGTGGACCAATGACCTGGTGGAGTTTGCAGGAATTGAGGACTGCTGCGCATACGTCGGCGCGGCCCAGGTCGGGTAAAGTGTTTCAGGGTTGGGAGTTTTTCAGTAACTGGCACTGGATTTGTGCCGAGTTGAGTCGAGATGCAACTAAAGTGTGGATTTTAGTGGCCAGAAGAAACTAGCCTGGATAGCCATTACACAAAACTCTCAAAACTGTAGAGATTCGAAAGAGAGCTAAACTCAGCATTGGGTGGCCATGGGTTGAAGAAGAAGATGAAGATGCAACTACGCTCGCCTCCTATTACATGGGACTGAACATAACCAGCGAAATATAGGAGTAATTTTAATTACACCTTTGCCTAACCCATTATTGGATTACAGGCGTGATGTTAAGTTATTTTGAGTGAACTAACACAGGTGTACAACTTAGTATAGAAGCGTCGCGTCGCAAAGCACACAGAAAAGGCAGGGCGAAGACGGGCGCGGAAACGACGTTTGCCCGTCGGCACCCTGATGTAAAGCATATAGAAAAGACGACTTAAGACGAGGCACGGGGGCCGCTGGGCGAGAGCATATGAGGAACGGGTGAGAACGGGGGAGCGGGCGGGGTAGGGCACGGGTGCTGGGACACGCTTGTTTTTTTCATGGCGCCCGGCGTTACGCCCGCGCCCTGCCCGTGCCTCGTCTTTTCGTTGTAAAAGTCGCGACGGTGCCCCTTCTGAGCCTTGTCCGCGCCGCGTCCTCATCTTACGTTTTTTCTGTGTGCCCTGCGCCTAAAGGACCTATCCGCCTGAATTGCAATCCAAAACTCGATTTTGTGCAGAAAAAAGTGAATTTCAACTATTATATATAACAGGTGAATGCTACCAGGAGGGAATCGCCTTACCACCCGAATTTCTCATTCTTACGCGAAATAAAATAAATTGAGGTAGGTACATATTATTTTCCCAAAAAATTAACCAACAAAATATTCATCAGTCTATCAATATTCAGAAAGCTATGTCAAACTTCATTGTTTTAGAAAATATCAACCTTGGGCACTTAACCGATAATGTTTCAAATTGATGATAACGTTTCGGAAGAAATATAATATTTTAAGTATAACTCAAAGTGTTTTCTTATCAAACAATATTGGCTCTAGTCGAACATCATCATCACTTGACTGGGAGAACAAGTGCCTTTCGGCTTTGTTAATTTTACATTTACACACATTAGGTAAAGCGGGGCCATGTGTACATTCTATTGTTCTTATATTCCCTCATAATCTGCCTCTTTCCAACATGTTGAGGTCTGTTTCCAGTCTAACCAGATACAGCTGAATACCAGTTGTAGGAAACACTCACAGGAACAGGACGTAGTTGAATAATGATACAATATGCGAAACTGTTTTATATTTTACTTGAACTGCACATACAATTATCAATATTAACACAAGGCAGAAGGCGTTATTAACTCAGAATCACAACCTGTCACATCGAGATCCAAAATCCAAGAGAGCGGCAAACCCGTTATAAATTCACGTTGACTTCGTCATTTTGCGCGTGAAGGAAACGAGTTCTGTGATTGGTTCCCGCTATTTTGCGTCAACCAATCACAGACCGACCATGAATATAATAAAATGGTAAAGTTGCCAACGTGAAATATTTAAATAAAAGCTGTATTAATACAAATATCGATTCAAATAATCGATTAGCAAAAATTACAAAATAAATATTTACAAACCCTAACACAGTATTGTACATGGAGCGACAGCCCAGCCTGGTAAAGTCAGGCTATGAATGATGATGATTATTCCAAGACGTGACATTTTAATCATCATCATTATCTCAGCCAAAAGACGTCCACTGCCGGAAGTACCCAAGTGTCGCCACATTGACCGGTCCCTTGCTACTCGCATCCACCGGATTCCCGCAACCTTCACCAGGTCATCGGTCCACCTAGTGTGAGGTCGTCCAACACATCCACTCCAGAACTTTTCGGCCCCATCGGCCATCCGTTCTGCGAGCAATGTGCCCTGCCCACTGCCACTTAAGTGACACGTGACATTTTGAATTCAACTAATTCTATGCTCTACGGTGGGCTAATGTCCTTTAAAGAAAGCAACAGTAATTCCGTTAAACACAAAATCGATACTAAAACTCCCTTTGACAAAGCTATCACGCATAAAACTAATACTATTAAAACAAGTACAACAAAAAGTGACAATTCAGGTCATGACCCCGACCTTTTAGTATCGTGAAAATACCCAGTTTTCGTTGGCTAGCTAGTTTTGAATATTAAATACATGAATATTCGAATTTTCGAATACGTGTTGCGAATGCTAATCGAATAATCGAATAGTTATGCGATATTCGATTTTGTGTTTGTTTTAATAATGCTTGTCATCGTTTTAGATTGTAGTCGGTTTTGTTCGAGGTTAGTTTTATTTTAAAAGGGTTTTGGAGTGTAAAATTTGGAATACGCTTACCAAATTTTAACCTGCTGTTTTGGTTAGGACTGTTTGTTTGAAAAGTCTTGCATTTGTGTAAATTTTAAATAGAAATTTGGATTTATTTGGAGGAGCAGTGATGACACAATAGAAACGACCAGAATTATTTTAATGAGTCCGTAGTTCGTAGGTTGGAACCCAGGGAGGTAGTTTACTTACCATTAATTATTTTATCGCCACAGGGCTCAAAACGCGTGAGATTATGATATTTGCCGGGGCTGCGGGACTGTTCGAAAGAGATTCCGTGGCCCCGGAACATAAAGGGAGAGGAAGGAACATGGATGTGTTTTAGTCAGTAAAAGTCTGTCACTCCCACTTGCTCCGCCCAGAGTGGGAGAAGTTATTCGATGATTAATTCCCATCCGAAAAAAAAGGTCGAATCATGTATAGCAACTAACGTAAAGTTATAAATCTATGTACTTATATTATTAAAAAAGTAAAATGTAACTAACGATCCGATTCCGAAAGTTTAAAGCTACATCCTGAGTGTCATCATCATCATCATCATTTCAGCCGCAAGATAAATATAATTTATTTTGCAAATTGGTTTTAACAAACACTTTTACACGGCCTTATTTTTTAAACTAGATGAGGCCGGTGTTTCATACCTGACTACTCTGAGAAGAAACAGCCGAAACAAACTCAGAGGTCATAGTCTCTTTTAAAGTCCAGACAATCTTGTTCATCACACATGAGAACTATGCAGATTAGTGTCTGAGATGATCTTTTAAAGAAAGAACCATACAGATTTGAGTGGACCTGTCCAGTCAGTGCAAGCATTTGACCGTTTTCCTGTAGTTCAACTTTTAACTCAAGGAGCTCAACGTCAAGATGTCCACTACACAAGACATAGGCCTCCCCCAAGTGTCAACACATTGACTCGCATCTAGTGGATCTCCACAACCTTCATCTTCCTCGGTCCACCTAGTAGGAGACATTCCAACGCAGCGTCTTCTGGTTCGCGGTCGCCACTTTAGAACTGTCGTGATTTTGCATTGTAACATAGTTTTACTGAGAAATATGGCAACTCTAGCTGTCACTTTTGTAGCCTAACACGAACCCGAGTATCATGATGGCAGGGGAAGATTGGGGGACAGACCGGCCGGCATCGGCAGTCGGTGGTCAGTTTTTGTTTGGCTATCGTAGTATTAAGACGTGTCGACTGCACACTGGATATTAAGACTGTGAATTGTATATTAGTTTGGAATAAACAAGTTGAGTTTATGAACAGAGTTATCATTTTCATAAAAACTATTTAGCCCCGTCGGAGTGTCATGGCTACATTTAAATCGTTCCTAGTACTTCAAAGTTATTTATTTGTATAAATAACGAGCACCAATTCAAAAAAGCCACTTCAATTAACTAGAACACCACATCCATATTCAAAACCAAGCAGTCACGGTCAGAAATAACGAATAAAACATAAATGTTTATCGAGTCTCATGAAATGACAGTGACACCTCCCGAAACACAAAGGTCGAACGTCAACCGTGACCTAAATCGATTCTCGGCTAATCGAATACGAGAGTTGAGATCACCGTACAGTTGAAGGAAAACATCGTGAGGAAACAAGCATGACTGGGAGTCATTTCTTTTGCATGTCAGAGACCCATGGGCGACATAAAAACTCTGACACCAAGTTAGGCCACTTACCACACGATAAAGAAATACTGTACTGTTATAAGCACTGCAGTGGGATAGAATCACCTGGTTGACGATGCTCCCTGTGGGCTTATTCCTGAAATCCCCCCTAAAAGTCCCCCTAAGGGGGAAAAGTGGAATCTAAAAAGAAAAGTCTACAATTCCCCCCTGGTAACCCCCCTTAGGGGGGAACAGTGGAATCTAATAAATACTTATTCCACAAATCTCCTCTGAAAGTGCCAACAGGTGATGCTTCACCATCTGCCTAGCCTTTTCAGCTTCCAGCTTCCAGTCTAACTGGATGCAGCTGAATACCAGTATTTTGCGTAGCGCGACTGCCTACCTGTTACACACAACCCGGTTAGTACTGGTATTAACTAGTACTAACTGGTTCTCAGACTTTTTGGCTGATTACCTGAGAAAGATCAAAGATCTACAAATGACAGCCGAGACTAACAACTTAACGTGCTCTCCGAGGCTCGGAGGAAACTCGATATGTAATGAGTGGTCACCCATCTACAGAACAACCTAGGCAAGCTCGGCTTAACCTAAAGATCAGCCCGAGCGGCTGTTATTATTTAGCGCCACAAGCTTCTCAATGGGGTACGTGCAGTACACCTTAGAGCGAGTACGGTGCTTATAACTGTGCAATACGATAAACTATTGCTTTGCAATAGGTTACTGCGTAATAAAAACACGTAAGTCTTGTAATTCCTAAATCGTTGGGCAGAGCCAAATAGTACGACCACATATCACTTGTCATGTTTAACTCCCACGCATAATGGGACGAGACTACTGCCATCGCCAACATCATCATCCACAGGACGACTTCACACACTGCTGGGCTGCGTTCTTGAGCCACCTTCATCTATACAGGGTGTATTTCACCTCATCACAAAGCCGTTAACCAAGCATTCTATATATCAAACTAAGTAACTTTACGCAAAAAATATTGCTGGGAAACAAATTTTTTTTTTGAGGTTATAAATCATGTTTTTTGGTATAACTCAATGTAACTCACTCAAAACATTGTGCGGATGGATGGATTGAATAGTACGGGGGTCGTAAAGATATTTAAAGTAAAAATCATGCGTTAAAAAGTGGTATTTAAAAAAAAGCTTGTCAAAATCTTGCAACTTTGACCCCCAATATCTCCGTAACTAGAAGGTTCCCAGGTATAGTGTAGAACAAAAAAATATCAGAATGACGAGTAGAACAAGTGCCTTTCGTATTCGTTAAGAGGTGTTTTACACCCTTTATACTAATATCTATTATAATATTATAAAGCAGAAGAGTTTGTTTGTTTGTTTGTTTATTTGTTTGTTTGGTTGAACTCAGGAACTACTAGTTGAAATTGTTTTTTTTTTATGTGTTGGATAGTCCATTTATCGAGGAAGGCTATAGGCTATATAACATCACGCTATGACCAATAGGAGCGGAGCAGCAATGAAAAATGTTGCAAAAACGGGGATTTCTTGTCCTTTTTTTTTTTTTTTTTTTTTGGATAGGGCATCTCGCAGTTCTTTCTGAGAAGACTGGCTTCTGCTTAACCGGGCTAATCCTGTGGATGCCTTGAATTTAAGGCCTCCAGCCAGGGCGAAAATAACTATAAACTAAGCGACAGCGCTCTAAGGGCACCCCCTGTGGGGTACGAACCTCGGCTTACGGCGTCGCTGGGGGCAGCAAAGGGACAGGCTGGATCTGGTTGTCATTATTTAGGGACTGATTTATTACTACAGGCTCAGCATCGCGGGCTGGCTCGAGCAAGGGTCGGGGAGGGGATTTTTTGTCCTTTCGTTTTTCTCTCTTATGTAACGCAGACGAAGTAGCGTGGGCCAGCTAGTAATATTATAAAACAGAAGAGTTTGTTTGTTCGTTTGTTTGGTTGAACGCGCTAATCTCAGGAACTACTGGTTCAAATTGAAAAAATATGTATGTGTTGGATAGTCAATTTATCGAGGAAGGCTATAGGCTATAAAACATCACGCTACGACCATGAAGAGAGGAGCAGGAATGAAAAATGTTGCAAAAAAGGGGATATTTTTCCTTTCGTTTTTCTCTCTTATGTGACGCAGACGAAGTTGCGTGGGTCAGCTAGTCAATCAAGGATATACCATCAACCGGGAACCAATCCAAATTCTGTGGCTGCTACTGAAAAATTCCGTATAGATGAAAACAATAACACTTTCCTCTACGTAGGAATCAGACCCACGACCTCATACTCCGCAGTAGCGCTTACACTCACTAACGGCCATTTTAAATAACTTACTAACCGGTTTCGGTAGGTTGCTAACTCTGTTTGACAAGTAGCTTACTGGACGGTTCGAAACAATACGTCACAGAAAAGCTTTCTATGATCAAGTGACAGGTAGGTGACTCGGATAGAATATTCCTTGTTTATATGTAGAAACAACGATTGCTACGGTAGAATGCACATTAACCGACAGTTATAATTAAGTAAGATATAGAAAACAGCCGTAAACCAACGAGGCATAACTGTACGTTGGCCTTTAAAACAGGATCTATGTCCGATATCAAGTGGAATCGATGAAAGTCAGCCGAACGATACGATTGCTCGATGTAGAATTGATAAAGAGGCCGCATAGTCGCTGATGTAGAAGTCTATTTTAACTTTTTTTCAATTGATCTGTGTGTGTTCATAGTAAACGTTTTTTACTAGTCGAGTTATGTGATTTTAAAAGCTTGTTTTTTTTGCAGGTGGATAAATTGGATTATTTTTGTCTGAGTGAAACATGCTATTTATATATCTAACCCAAGCCACTTGACGTTTAGCGTTTCCAGAAGAATACAATTGTAAACAAACCCGTACTTTTGTTTCAAAAGAACGGAACGGGAATGTGAATGTGTAAAATTATAATTACGAAAATCTAATACATCCCTTTCTTCAGTTCATTTAATTCCATTGAGAAACTTGTTGATGAAAAAGTCATTCAAAAGGATTATATATTTTCAAGGAAACCGTAAAACGACTACAACTGAAAGCGATAATTATGCATATTTGTCGCGCGAGGTTTTGTTCTGAATAAAATTCATTAAATTTGTAAAACATATATTTACTGGCGAACCCTGAGACTCCTTAGGAACTACGCTATATTATGATTGTGTACTAATACAGGCTGTGTTCTTTTTCAAACTCCACAGGATCGATTCCTTGCTAGGAATATTGATTTTCCAAAAAACCAATCATGAGGTTTTAGATTTAGACTCCATTAAGTATTTTTACTATTCCTCATAGTATCGGATTGAGCCATCTACGCCAGATTGAAAAAATCACCCTGTGTTTTACTATATTTACAAAACATTGTAGGTCATTACGATACCTCGCAAACACCATGAATACAGCCAATATAAAGCCCTATCAAGATAACTGCACGTCGATACATTCAAACTAAATGATCTGTAAACACATAAGCGTTACCGCTGCCCGAACGCGCGTCGCACGCACGTCTGGTGCGGCCCTAACTCTGGCTAATGACACGTGAAGGACGCAGCCAGTTATATAAAAGTTAATTGTGATTGTTTATCTTGATGATAAGGGATGATATAGTAGTGTAGAGGTTGAGGGAGTCGGTTACCGAGTATGGAGTTGCGGGTTCAAATCTAGCCAGTAGCTATGTCAATTTTATCAGCAGTAGGTACAGAAACCTCTTAAAGACTGATGTTCCAGTCTTCATAAGGGTCTAAGAATGACTTTTTCAAGGTCAAAGGCATTTCTAGACCTTGACGAACTAGGAGGGTTGTATTGATGATTTAATTCTGGAACTACATATATCTTACAGCCGGGAATCATATTTTAATCAACATATAACTTAGCTCTGGCCTGCAAACTGCAAAAAACTTAAGAAAAAATTGAATTTCGCTGGCTACAAGGGAGCATCCAGGAGGAGAAGAGATGCGAATAGTGACTAAAAGAGTGATGAATATAAATGTCGATGAGAGGAATACCAAGGAAACGGGAAATGAATTGTGTGAGGAATAGGATAAGGAAGAAAAAGAAGTAATTGATATCGTCACGGTGTACAGAGAAGAATGGAGAAACAATATGTGTTGCACTGACCCCAAGTAACACGGGACAAGATCAGAAAAATAAAGGTAAGTATAAAAACCTTTTTACAGTCAATTTGTTTGAAAAATTTTCATGGTTTAATGTCTGAATATATTTCAATGAAATTTGGCACTCAGGCAGTGCATGATCTGGGTTAAGAATTAGGTTACTTAGGTCCATGTTCACCAAAAAGATGACGGTCTGATTATCTAAAAACAGCTGTTTAAAACACACTTTCGTATGGGAACATGTCACAATGACAGCTGTTTTTAGATAATCAGACCGTTATCTTATTGGTGAACATGGACCTTACTGTGCTGATAGCAGCTTTTATACTCATGGGCAAAGCCTCGGGATAATAATAGATGTGTTGTAGGATGTAGAAATTTTCTCAGTAGGTATAAAGCAGTTACAAAGTCTAGATATGTACCCGTTTGATAGCAACAGACTCGGCCCTATTACACTAGACTAAGGTACATGTTCATCGAAAAGATAACAGCTTGATTATCTATCTGATTATTAGCCTGTCAAAACGGGCGCTGTCAGTTGTGACTGGTCATCTCTTAGTCGCCATGGTTTATTTGAATTAATTATTTTGTTTTTGTGTTGTATTTTATTTTTGTTTTGCTATGGACACTTTTAACGTGCACATCTTGCTACATTGTTCTCACATAATATACCATCTCAACCAAATCAAAATATTGTTACAAAATCTTGGTTTCCTCATTCTTGGAAACCAAGATTTTGTAACAATATTTTGATTTAAAAGAGTGTCCATGGAGTTTCTTGCCCGTTTTCTGCATAGAGATCTACGCTAGGGAATGGGCAACTACAGTACTTTCACAGTTTTTATGTCTTTTGACTGGGTCTGTAGCTACTTTAAATGTTCATTTTTGTTTCGACAATTCATGCCTGTAACTGGCCGACTTGAAATAAATGCTTTGATTTTGATTTTGATTGATTGATCTTAAAACAGCTGTTTAAAACACATTTTTGTATGGGAACATGTCACAGTGACAGCTGTTTTTAGATTAGACTAATTTAGGTCCATGTTAAACATGAATGAAATATCAATAAACCACAACGCTCTTGTTCCACACCAAATCCTTCTAAAATTCACATATTTAGTCTTAAAATTCTAAAATAAATAGAAAATATAAATAGAACCACACGGTATTTATGATGGCCGTCAAAAGTCGCCCTAAATAAAAGTTAATTGGAAAACCAAATAGCGGTCGTGAGCATGACAACCCAATGTTATCGGCACAGTTTAAATTATAGCGCTTTTGTTTCCAAATATTGCTCTGAATTTTCTAAAATTATTTGAGTTTTTGTTTGAAAACAATAGAGAAAATGGTTTTTGGGCTAAACATGAGGGAATGTAAGGGAACATAATGTACTATACACCCACACATTTCCAGTATATCATGGTCGCGTTTTATATAAAGACACCAGTTTTCCTCGTCATGCGATTATTTTTCATTTTAAGTGAATTATGTAAACTCCAGGCCACGGGTCACTTGGTGACCCCCGGCCACCGTAGGCGCGGGCCTGTGCAGGTCCGTGCTATGCCACGCGCGACTAAATCTGGCACTGACCGCTCCGCCTAGAGTGGGAGAAGTTATTTGATGATTTCCCATCAAATAAACAAATAAAGGCCTCGGAGATATTGGGGGTCAAAGTTCCAACTCCTTCACGTTTTTTTTAGTACAAGTTAAATGTAACATTTTAAATATATCTATGACCCCTGCACGATTAAACTGAGGCTTAGCTGTCTTACTCGTCCTTTTGTAATGTAAGACTAATTATATTACATCAATCGTGCCACTCTACACCGCTGTAGTAACCGCTACGACGTAGCACTAGCTACGACGTAGCATACATAGCAGCTGTCCACATGCTATCAAGTAGTTGTGTACAGATATTCTTTTACACAAATAACAAATAACTGTAAAGTATCAAGTCAGGTTATTCCCGGTAGTCCCTACGAATTTTGGGGTTGCTAGGCTGAGATTTTTTAAATTTCCCGCGCTTTTTCAGTCTCTACTTTCATTTGCCAGATGAAGCTTTTATAACTATAATCCATTTACGCAAAATCAACATGGCGTCTGAAGTAGCCACAGAAAACAAAAAGTTCCCTTCATAATAACAATTATTATAATAAGGAAGAAAAATAATACGAGCATTTTCAGTCCCCTAAGTGTCTTAATGTTTAATTAATTTAATAAAATAATTTCATTTTCGACCCTCTGAGGCCGTTATTTGAATTTTAACTTTTCGTTTACTTAAACTTTTTTGTTAGGAAAATTGGTTTGGAAGCGGTCATCTATTTGATAACAGTTATGATGATAACAGCGTAAGCATAATCTGCCTACAGGGTGTAAACCACCTCATCACAAAGCCGTTAACCAAGCATTCTGTACATCAAACTAAGTAACTTTACGCAAAAATTATTGCTGGGAAACAACTTTTGTTTTTGAGGTTATAAATCGTGTTTTGTGGTAGAACTCACTGTAACGCACTTAAAACATTGTGCTGATAGATGGATTGAATAGTGCGGGGATCGTGGAGGTGTTAAAAGTCAAAATCTTACAAAAAAAACTTGTATTTAAAAAAACTTGTCAAAAAGTTGTAACTTTGACCCCCCATATCTCCGTAACTAGAAGGTTCCCAGCTATAGTATAGAGCAAAAAAATTATCGCAATGATGGAGAGAACAAGTACCTTTCAGTTTCGTGAAGAGGTGTTTTACACACTTTATGTCGTTCATACTGCTGGGACACAGGCCTCTGACTAGATAGTTTATAATTTAATTTATCGAGGTGCCAAATTTCGTCCAAATCCAGTAAGCAGTTTTTCCGTGAACGAGTAATAAACATCCATCTACCCATCCATCCATACACCTATACATCGTCACAAACTTTGACATTTATACTATTAATACTCAATACTCAATACGTTTATTGCATTCCACAATGTGAACTTAGGTGATAGGTACATAAAGATACATACAATAGTTTTGGAGCATTGTGGGCCCTGTCGAGGGCTATTATAAATATTTGTTCACAACTTCAATATTAATATTTTCTTTATACCTATGATTAATAATTATACTCTTTCGTTTTGTGTAGGTAGGTGGGCTTATAATTAATTGTATCACATAATTTTTGCGACTTATATATTGAATTTATGCATCAATATTTATTTAATTTATACATGTATTATTATTATTTGTATTATAGATTATTATTGCGTTTTTCGGTGTAGGATGTCAATGAATTAAACCAATAAATTCATCGTCAGATGAAAATCAAATCGAGCGGTACAAATCTCAACACAAGGCTTGCCTTACCATGCACCCAAACCCACTAGTGACTGAACTGGTAAACCCGACAGCGGTGGTGAAAAGGCTGAAGAGGAACCACCTTCTATAAGAGGGAGGCGCAGCACTGGCTGCTCCACCACAACGCCATGTAGCTTGGAACAAATTCGCTTATGGTCTGACGACCGATTGCAAATATAATATATAAAAAAAAAGATGAAAATCATTTTACAAGAACAATACACTAGATTAGATTTGATCACGTACTTATCAGAGAAAGAGAACACCGAACACAAATCACTGAAAAACGTGTTTTATTTCATAATGATGGCAAGGCAAAGCCAATTACCTATACAGCCTAACCACTTGGCCACGAGCTGCACTTTAACCAACTGATCTGTGCAGACTGATTATTAGCAGGTTTGACATATATCGACGCATATTTTCTTAACACGCAGCGCTATAATACCTCGACACCTACTAAAAGTAGTCATACTGGACACGCGTGTTGCGACGACGCGAGCGTCAACGCGACAATTATGACATGATAGTATGAGCACGTCATAATCGTCAGCACGTAGGTTTGCGCGCTGTTCGAGGGAGGTAAAGATAACGCTCTTCAAGGCGTACTGCACGTCCCTTTACACGTGTAGCCTGTGGGAGAGGTACACGCGTGCATCATACGGGGTCCTCCGCGTCCAGTTCAACAACGCGCTCAGGGCAGTATTGGGGCTGCCTCGCTACTGCAGCGCCTCAGGTATGTTCGCTGAGGCGCGCACTGATTGCTTTTACGCGACCATGCGCAAGCGGGGTGCGTCGCTGGTGCGTAGGGTGCGGGGCAGCCCCAATGCTGTTCTAGAGATGATCGCGGACCGGATGAATTGCCCATACATACGGCACTGCTGTGATGGGCATGTTGCCGTCAGCAGGGCCGGTTAGATGTTGCCTTTTTATTCTGTTTTATTTTTATTTTATGTGTGTGTATTATCTTTTGTGTATTGGTTGTATTTGTGTGCACTCCACATAATGAGTTAATGTTGCTCGAAATAAATGTATATATATTTTTTTATTGTTCGCGCGGTCTCGGGTATCATCGAGGAATCCCGAGCATGCACGAAGAAGAACAACCGACTCGCGAGAATGCGCCAGGTGTCGTGTGGCGTGTCGATATTTATCCAATTTTCTGCTATGGACAATGGCAATACGGTCCTATTTTCTATTCTGTCTGAATCGGCCCTAACCTAAGTCGCATCACCCGAATACGCGAACTAAATCTCACAGACGATCTCTTTTCTTAAGGGCTGCACAAACATGAGATTTTTCGAGTTAAGTGTCGTATATAAGCTACCGAATATTTGAATTGTTTTTGATTGTTATCTGTTGACATGATGGTATTTCGACTATTATTGTAATGAACTGATGTATTTCCGACTCTAATTTTATTTATTCGATTTCTCTATTTTATATTTTTATTTTATCCTTTGGCATTATTTACTTATTTGAACTTACATCTTTTTGATTAATAATGACGATTTTTTCAATGCTACTGTAAAATACCATAAACTGTTGTGCCCGACAGGGTCCATGTGAACTGTATTCTAACTATAAGATCTTGTAAAACACATGTGATATGCAATAAATAATTGAATTGAATTGAATTGATTAATGAATATTAGATTTTTATAAAAGCAGTATGAAATCAGCCACTCCCTGCGCAGACGTAAACTTTTTCTAAAGTGAAAATTTCCTAAAGCGCGTTGAGCACTTTTTAGGTGAACAAAAATCATGGAACTAGCGTGACCGTCACCTAACGCTTCGTAGCATTCGTAGCCAATCTGATACGACATAGCACCAATTAGGCATGCGCGGGGCACAACCAGTAGCAGATGTAAATTTCTTAGTTTTGACTTCTATCGGCATTCCCCAAAGACTGACCCGCATGTCTTTTTTTCCAGTTGCTTTCACTTGATGCATACTCGTTGCTGATCAAAAAGTGTTCGGTGTCGGTTACTGAAAACAAAAAGTCGTCAGTTGAAGACACAAGAAACCGTTACCTTTTGAATGAGCTGCTACGGTTAGCAGTGACCAGGAGTAGCAACCGGCGATTGTGTCCGATCGCCACTACAGGACATAGCAACTACGGATTAAATAAATAAAATAAATAAATAAATATCGCTGGACATTAACACACAGCGCCACCTAGTACCACACTAAGCAAAGCTTGTGTCGTGGACACTAGGTGGTTGACATACTACATATATACTTTTTGTTTTTGTAAATACATACCTATTATACATATAAACATCCATATGACTCGGAAACAAATGTCCGTGCTCATCACACAAACATTTGCTCCTACCGGGATTCGAACCCAGGACCCTAACAACGCAAGGCATCGTCACTACCACTACGCCAATCAGGTCGTCAAGATTCCTGTGATGGCATGCCGCATCGGCAACAAAAAGTGTCTACGTTTGCGCAGCGCCTTAACCAACACTTCTTTTTTACCCTCAATTGCTCAGCTTTAAGATAACAAGCTCCGAGCTATTTTGTCCATCGCCTTAAATGGGGTCTTCTATAAAATCTACTTACATGGAAAAAAATACTTTTTGAAGGTCAAGGTCATTGCGACCGTCGTCTGGGCGCTAAGCCGCTTTGTATGCAGCCATCGAAGCAAAATGATTGATAAAGATAAGGGAATAACGCTTCAAGAAAAAAAGTCCTGTCAATTTAATAAAATCGGTCAAGTTGGTCTTCGTGTGGAACGATGGGTTCTGTAATCGTGACGGATTGATTGATTTAAAACCGGGAATATTTTAAATGAATACAAATTTAACTTACCTACTCAAACACTGTTTGAAGCTTTCGCGGTTCAATAACAATCACAGGAGATATCCTGTTAGTGACATTTTAAGTTTACCTACTTTTATAAAAGTTATTCTAAAATTCGATTCTTCCTGTGCGGTCGATTGTTTCGACGCGGGTAACTGTGCGTCCACTTCAAAAGTATATCTTAGCCATAAGCCATGAAGTCAACCCAGAAAGAAAAAAATAAGTCATGATTATATCTCATTCATCATTATTCTAGTCAATTGAGCTCTTAATAATGAGGATTTTTTTTAGACTTCGTTAGACCTTAAGTTTAGTTTGATAAATCTTAGTAAATTATTTCGTAGGCATCTATCACGGTGACATACGTAGACGCTTAATAATATCATCAACAATTGTCTCGCCCGTGTTCTTTGAATAAGGGTACCTGGTCTATTAATTTGGTGTAACCAGAGTTAAATAAGAGTTTAGAGAGTAAGTCATAAATAATGTAAAAGGTAGTAATGCCCATACCCTATGACTAGTTAGGATTGGACTAATGAGAAATGTGACCTACTCGCTTAAGTGCTTGTCCTATGATGAGACTGAGCAACTTATGGTGTCATAAATGTGGTAGACATACACACACACACATATACACAAATGCACATCTCATCCCCAGTCCCCACCTCCACTCTACATAAAGGGTGTAAAACACCTCTTCACGAAGCCGAAAGGCACTTGTTGTCCCCATCATTGCGATCATTTTTTTGTTCTACACCATACCTGGGAACCTTCTAGTTACGGAGATATGGGGAGTCAAAGTTACAACTATTTGACAAGTTTTTTTTTAAATACAAGTTTTTTTTGTAAGATTTTGACTTTGAACACCTCCACTATCCTCGTACTATTCAATCCATCCGTCAGCGCGATGTTTTAAGTGCGTTACATTGTGTTCTACCACAAAACATGATTTATAACCTCAAAAAAAAAAGTTTTTTCCCAGCAATATTTTTTGCGTAAAGTTACTTAATTTGATGTACAGAATGCTTGGTTAACGGCTTTGTGATGAGGTGGTTTACACCCTGTATGTATTACATAATAACCACATAGTGTTCTTTACATTTTGCCTTGTCATCCATAGTTTATAATTTAACTTTTTTCGTTATGTTAATCTGGAACAATGTCTTTGATAGTATATGTATCTTGAATTGGGCGTTGATAGCTGCGCCACAGTACTTTTCAACAGACTTCCAAAAAGAGGAGGTTCTCAATTCGTCTGTATTTTTTTTTTGTATTTGTTACCTCAGAACTTTCGACTGGGTGAACCGATTTTGATGGTTCTTTTTTTATTTGAAAGGTTTTTTTGAAAGGGCTTCTCGTGTGGTCTCATAATCATCAAATCAGGATTCTGGAGAAATAGAGAGAACTCTTCGCATTTTATAGGCACACTAGAAGCGATTTGGGTAGGTTTAGGAAGTGTACTTTCTCGAAGTGATTACATTTCAATTTGATGAAGATCTGATGAAGAACTTCGGAGATATGCAACGGAACTCCTCAATAAATGATAGCAAATGTACTGGGATTGCTGAAATCTCATATTTGTCTATTGTTTACACCAGTTTATAACCTAAAATCACGCCGGTACGCTGTAAAGGGGTAAGCACATGTGAACCACTTAAAAGTGAAAAATAAAACGCTTCAGAAATCGGTGACCTTTGTTTGATTGATTCAGTTTTTTTTTGTCACCGACTTCTGAAGCGTTTTTTCTGAAGATATTTTTCACTTTTATGTTTTCTCTGAAGTCGGTTTTATTTTTTGGAAAAAAGTTTTGTTAGCTATCTTCGTTTATCTTTTGTAATTTGTAAACTGACGTTGTTCCAAATAAACTTTTATTTATTTATTTATATAATGCTAACTCAAAAGATTAGACTGGATGAATTGAACATTTGAATATGTGAAATTTTGAATACATCTAACCAAGTCTGACCAGACACGGTGCATAAAATGTGAATCCAGAGATAACATACCCGTATGCAAACGAGGTACCATACCACAATGTATGTTGAGCTCGGTTGAAAACAACGAAAATATAATTTTCCTCAAGTTTCGATGTGAACAACACTCTCAAATGGCTAGTTTAAAACTTTTTCTATTGCACTTGAGAAGTCTTTATTGACCCATGTTTGTAATTAAACAAAGAACATATTCTCTTGTAAGGGTTACTTAAATTTACACCCACATTTTACTAGATATGTGATTGGGGGCAAGCCTATCCACATCAGCTCCGTGGCTACAACTGAAAAAATCCTGATGAAAAAACCCAATGACAATTTACCCGACTCGGAAACCGAACCCATGCTCAGCAGCCGCGATCGCGACCACTAGACCAATAAGGCAGTTCATCATAATCATCATCATCATCATTTCAGCCAAGAGACGTCCACTGCTGAACATAGCCCCCCCCCCAAGTATCTCCACATTGACCGGTCCCGTGCGACTCGCATCTAGCGGATTCCCGCAACCTTCACCAGGTCATGATTGATGACTGATGAGGCAGTTCATGATTTTGAAAAAGGAGAAGGGAAAAGGGTCGAGTCCTAGCCGAGTGTCGACCAAGCATTGATGAGGCAGTTCATGATTTTGAAAAAGGAGAAGGAAAATGGGCCGAGTCCTAGCCGAGTGTCGACAAAGCAATTGTGTATGGACACACTCACGCTTCCGAGCCGCTACCGAGCAACTGACAATGGATTGTCATACAAAATTTCACGGACGACACTAGCCTCGGACCCGGCACGATCTTTCGTAGTTCTTACTACTAGGACTTACGGGATTATATCCGTGATTTTCTTTGAAACAAAAAGAAAAACAAGAAAGTCGTTGTGACATAAAATGACGCTTGAACATAATTAACATAACATGTGAAGTTCAAAAGAGGTCTTTACCACGTAAAAGGGGCATAAAATAATTATGACCCCTTCCTATTTGAATACGGTTCCCTAAAATAATATTCGTAGGAATCAACTTATTTTGATAAAAGCCTTTTTGCTTAAATGAGGAATAAATGTTTTGAGTGCCATTCCTTGTCTGTTTTCTGTTTACGTTAAATAATGAACTTGTACAGAACAAAATAATTATTTATTGGAATTTCCATTTCGTGATTTTCGTAACGGCCTTTGTATTGTTAATTTGTTTGGCATGGCTTTTGTTTTAGTTATATGCCATGATTGGATGGCGTTTAATTTTGTATTTTTAATCATTTAACCGCAGTGAATGCTAGTATAACGGGAGCTCTATGCTAAATAATAACCAATATTTATCTTCAAGATATTCTGCTCACACCTAGGTTGGTCTGTGGATGGGTGAGCAAACATTACCTACATACCGAGTTACCTCCTTGCCTCAGAAAGCACGTTAAGCCGTAAGTCTTGGCTGTCAATTGTAGATCGTTGACAGTCGTTACAGGTTAAATTAATGGCCCATTCAGGATGCAGCTGAATACCAGTATTTTACATGGGCCGACAGCCTATTTGACCCAGTTAGTGCTTGGTAATATGATACCCCTTGCTAAGACTGTTGTTATATTTGTACTTGACCATTCTCATTGTGAATGATAGATCTGTCCAAACCTTTGGAGAAGGAAAACATCGTGAGGAAACCAGCATGTCCTAGAACCAAAAAATCCGAAGACATGTGACATCTACCAATCCGCACTGGGCCCGAGTGGTACATTATAGCCCATTTTTTCTCATAGAGAGGCCTGTGTCCCAGCTGTGGGAACATTAGTTGGCTGATGATGATGATGATGAAAATTTTGGAGATATAGACGTGTGTTATTATGATTTTTATTCCCACACCAGCCTCTGAATTAATCAAATTTGAATAATTTTGATTAATTCAGAGGCTGGTGTGGGAATAAAGATAGAATATCCGGATTGTTTACAATAATTATGGAAACATACGATTATCCCGTTGTACAATCAATCCCATCCCTGACCGGTAATTTTATCTGTTAATCTAACATACGGTTTTATTGTTCTGGCTAAGTGAAACACAATTCATTGTTATCCTAAAATAAATGAACATATTATTCTATACCGTATGTATTGTAAATAAAATCTGCTTTTGTTTGACTGTTTTCTCCGTTGATCTTTTAAATTACGCTACAGCTTCTAATGCAGTATTCTTTATCAGTTTTGCTCTTCGATTGTGTTATGTAATGATTAAAAAACTCCCATAATATACTAAAAAAACCTGTTTTTTTTTTCTCAACTCTCTAACTTCCGACTAAAATATTTCATGCCGATTCATAACTTGATGTCTGTAATTTTTGACTACCAAACGAAAATTTTGTTGTCTTTTGTTTTAAAAAACTTGTGAAAAGGTTGGAACCTCCAATATATCCGTAAGTAACAGGATTCCAGGTATGGTCCAGAACAAAAAAAAAAATTATCGCAATTACGGGGAGAATAACAGTTTTTCGGTTTCGTTCAGATTCCGTTTGCACCCTATATACGTAAATCAGATCAAATAGACCCCGATACCACTTTGTCGGCTGGCCAAGGCAAAACCGTCCAGCTGAGGCAATATTTTGATTTTAAGATTCGTGCTTGCTAGCATATCGAGTTCAAATATTTCAGAACGTTGCCTGGTTCTATTTTTAAATTGGCTCAAGCTTCGAACGTTACCAGCCAGGATAGCTCTCCAAATTGTGCCTTTTTCAAGTCAAGTGAGATTTTTTAATGAAAGGATACAGAGGGCAAATGAAACGATTTTACAGCCATGTTTAAAAATGTTAATTAGACATTCTTGCTTTACTCTTTCAGATTTCAGCTACTAAACGAAATTTGTGATATTTAAGCTGATTTTTCGTGGTTTCTTTATAAGAATGATGACCTTTGTTTTTGGGCTTACGTTTAAAATGTAGAAAAAAAAAACTCAGTTTCATTGTAACCTTATTTCATGTGCAATTGCTCGTTTTATTTTCAGATTTTTTTGAGAAGGGCTTCTCAGAAATATAATAAGATTTAAATATGACTGGGGTAATGTGGGTGTTACCTACACCCCTATTGAGCCATTGCCTAACCTTTCAGGCATAACAGGCGTAATATTAAGTTAAATCTTAGTTACATTAAAAATGCGCACGTTTTTTAGAAGGATGTATGTATGTTACTCTTTCACGCGAAAACAACTGAACGGATTTGGATGAAATTTGGCACAAAAATAGTTTATTACCTAGATTAACTTATAGGATTTTATCCCGACAATATGCTATTATGGGACTGTTACCGACTCTCACATGGGCGAAGCCACGGACATAAGCTAGTCATGTATGATTTTATGATAACACAACAACACTTTGGACAACATGTACCAAAACGGACTGTAGAAAACATACATGATCATCTGCCTAGCCTTTTCCCAACTATGTTGGGGTCAGCTTCCAGTCTAACCAGATTCAGCTGAATACCAGTATTTTACATGGAGCTACTGCCTATCTGACCTTCACAACACAGTTAATACTGGGCAATCCGATACCAGTCGGTAAGACTGATAAGTCAACTTTTTGCGCCTCTGATTACGAAAGACGACCAACGACTGCCAAAGATGGACAAATGACAGCCGGGACCAAAATCGTAACGTGCTTTCCGAGGGACGAAGGAAACTCGGTATATAAGGGTGGTTGCCCATCCACAGACCAACCTAGGCAAGCACGGCTTAACCTAAAAGATCATCCCGTCTGGCTGTTATTAATTAGCCAGGGGTTTTCCTCACAAAACACATACAAAGAAAATTTATATTTTCTTTACGCTTTTTAAAGCAAATGACACGAAAACAAAGACTATGTTATCAGGATGCTTTCAAGCGAGTACTTGTTCCTTATTGCTCCAAGCGGGGCATATCATCTTAAGGAATCCGAAGGCGGATTGTTCGCCCTTAAGCTGCGTGTATACTGTTGAAGATCGAAAACGGAAAATAATGTAACGGGTAATTTTATGGTTGATTTTTTTTAGGAAAATTGCTTATGTAATATGACATAGCAACATACGGATTATATCCGTGATTTTCTTTTGTTTCTGTGAGCTCCCGATATTGCTCATGATGCTTGCAACAGCGTCGAAATATCGGGAAATACTTTAAGTGTAGTGAAAAACCGTGAATGTCTAAAACAGTGCATTACATAGCATGACGCTGGTAATCCACGAAGGGTAAGGCAAAAATGTGTCTAATATATAATATTCATTTCATTCAGATAACATGATCCATAAATAGCAAAATTAAAATAAACAAAATATTAAAAATAAAATAAATTAACATTAAAATCAAGAAACTAAAAATACGAGTAAATTAACATAAAATCAGATTTAAAATAAGATGAAATATTCAAATTAAAATAAGATAAAATAGAAATTATAACATTTAAATTAGTATAAGATAAAATTAAAATTAAAACATAAAACACTTCAATACAAATACATACAATCAAAACACAGTCACAATATGCTAATTAAAATAATATTTCTAATAGTACATCCAAATTTGGCCAGTTATGTTTAAGTTCCATGTCAACCGGGCACAAATTCTGACTTCGTGGCGGCTATTGAGATATTCCTGATAGATAAACACGGTTACACTTTGACTGACTTGAGAATTGAACCTAAGAACTCATTCTTAGAAATCCAGGTCCAGTTGAAAACCAGCGTCGGGCACTAGTTGTCCGGCATTTTGCTGTACTGCATGCATATTTGGCGCAGCCGTGAGGCACACAGCGTCACACTGTTTTTTTTTTTTTCTTTTACTTACATTTTTTCTTTTTGTTTAGTTATAAGTTTTTTATGATTGTGTTTGGTTTCCTTTTTTTATTTATTTCGTTTGTATTTTTATTTTTTATTTATACTGTGTGCACTTGTAGCGTGTGCCAAATAAATGTATTTTCTTTCTTTCTTTCTTAGCAGTCGACGACTGACTTTGTAGGTCTAGTGGCAGTCATATTGCTACAGTACTCAGTGACCTATCTTTTTAAAATAAAAAGTCTTTTATTTCTTGCATTACATATAAATTAATAACAAACTTGCTTGCAAAAACACAAAAAAAATCAATTCTATTTATTATTTACAAAATGTTTTTTTATGAATAATAAATAATAATAATTAAAACAATAAATAAACACAAAAAAAACAATTAATAAATCATTCATTAAATTTTTGTACTATTAATTTAATGTAATATGTATAATGTTTGTGTTCGTATAATTGCGTTCTGTTTATCAAATATTGTATGCACGTCATGACTTTGCGGCGAATAAATGTTTTTTCTTTCTTTCTTTCTATATACCTACTACTATCTTAGACTATCTTTTTAAAGTTAGTTTATTCCATTTACAACACAGTGATTTCCATAAGTTAACAAAACAGTCTACTGGTAATAAAGTACCTAAGTACCTGTCTACTTAAAATTTGTCTTTTATGAAAAAACAAGGGGATGCCCGAGGCTTCTCCTGCATACAAATTATTTAAAAAAAACCTTCCTTAAAAACCACTGGTGAAAACATCATGAAAATCGGAGCAGTAGTTGTTGAGTTTATCGCGATCATAAAGACAGACGCGGCGAAGAACTTTATTTTATAATATGATATTATAATAACTAGAAAATCAAATCCGACACTTAAAACGATCTTGATTCGTTATTCTGGTTGTGATACTCTCCATAACGAGAGCGAAAACCCAGTATTTTACTAGCTTAAAACACTGAGTTTCTTTTTTACAGAAACTACTCCGATAAAATTCCTAAAACATATTTTTTTACAGAAAACAATTACCACAGAGATCTTTTTTTGCAGAAAACCATTTTCGCAAATTAAAAGTTGCAGATTGGCGCCAGTGAAACCACCTCCTTATGCTCTTCACGGAAGAAGGGACCGATAAAGTCTTTTTTTTTCGCTTAAAATTGCAAGTCCGCCATTTTTTCGAAATAAGATTACAGATGAACGGAAATAATAAATCTTTGAACGTTGAATTGCAAAAATCACGGGCATTGAAGCTTTGTAATATTGTTTTCAGTTCCAATGTAAGGTTTAATATTGTTTGTTTCATTCATCATTTCAGCCGAAAGACGTCCACTGCTGGACCCAGGCCTCCCCCAAGTGTCACGACATTTACCGTTCCCGTGCAACTCGCATCCAGCGGATTCCCGCAACCTTCACCAGGTCATCGGTTACCTAGTGGGAGGACATCCAACGCAACGTATTTGAGTTCGCGGATGTCACGCCAGAACTTCTCAGCTGCATCGAAAATCTGTTGTTTTATTTGCTTAAGTCGAATTGGATCTGGTCTTACATGACTCCAAAATTCATCAGGGGCGTCACATTTCAACCCAAAAATGTACGGTGCCGTCCTTTTATCTTTTACTCAGGAGAGTGAGAGACAGTCGAAACAGCATCTTTTCTTGTGCAGAGGGTAATTGGTACTAACACCAGATAATAAGTTATTTAATATTAGGTTACTAACACTTTAAGGACCTTTTTGTGTCCGAAATAAAATGAATAATAATTCCGTTGTGAAATGCAGAATTACAGTTTGCTTATCTGACATCAACTCAGATTCTAAGTTAACCTTACTCCATGTGAACACAACCGCGCTTACAACAGCGCTGAAATATGGAGAATTCAAATTAAACAGAAAACATGGTAAATACCACAATTTCTGTTAATGACAGTGTTAGTGACCATGACAATTTGAAAACTTTTCGGCCCCATTAGCTATCCGTTCTGCGAGAAATGTGCCCTGCCCACTGCCACTTGAGTTTGGCAATTCTTCGGGCTGCGTCCATAACCTTGGTTCTCTTGCGGATGTCTTTATTTCTGATTCGATCACGCAAGGACACTCCAAGCATAGCCCTCTCCATTGCTCTTTGAGTGACTCTCGTCTACCTTCACATGAGGCTCATTGTCGTTTGAAAACTTCTAACATGATTACACAATAGGGAATATGCATGTATTTTTTTCTTCACTTAAATCAATTAATTACACTATTATCAACCCAAGAAACACATTAAAAGTTAATTTCAACTACTGCTTGTCGCTTAAAAATAATATTAAACTTCTGCATTTTCTTTGACAGTTCAAACGTTCGTGATTGTCGCGACCATACTTTGACGTCATTTATCAAAATCTACCTTGTTTACATCTATTTTTTCGGCCTTAATAAAGTAATTTTACTAATTGTATGTGCTTTATTCAAGCAAAAATTGCGATCACCATATTATAATAAAATCGTAGTGCAACGTTACCTACATTTCAAATAAAAGTTATTTTTTGACATATGAATTTTGATGTCACTACCGCCGTTATCGAGGACGACGTGTTTTGAGAATGCGTTCCGTTTCACCAAAAACATGCTACATAAAACAATAAATTGTAAAATAAGTGATGTATTAGAAACTTAAACAAGCGCACCATACTGCTTATAAGCGCCAATACAAGGCATTTTTCTACACTAATATTATAAAGAGGAAAACTTTGTTTGTTTGGTTGTAATGAATAGGCTTAAAAACTACTGGACCGTTTTTAAAAATTCTTTCACCATTCGAAAGCTACATTATCCACGAGTAACATAGGATATATTTTATCCCCGTACTCCCACGGGAACGGGAATTACGCGGGTGAAACCGCGGGACGTCCGCTAGTAATAAATAAAAAGAGTTTTGTATTTCTTGTATATTCCCTATTCATCATCCTTAGCGAGACTGGTTGTCAGATATTCAGACTTCTAAATACCCGTATCGTCTATCATAGATCTACGAATGGCAGCCGGGACCAACCACTTCATGTGTTGCTTCAAACCTTTCTCGATCTCTTCGCAAAAAATATTGCTGTGAACCGATAGTTTACGGCTTAGCATACAACCTGCCATGTATATTGCCAGAATCATAATTCAATGAAATGCATTCAAAACATTGTGCTGATTTATGCGTTGAATAGGACTGAGTTCGTGGATATGTTTAAATAAAAGTTATAACATTTGACCCTTAATATCACCGTAACCAGAAGGTTCCCAGGTATTGTCCAGAATAAAAAAAATGGTCGCAATGATAGGGAACTAGTGCCTTTCGGTACACCCATTATAATAAATAGGGACACAATCATGAACTGACTTCAGCAAAGATTGCTTAACCTTTAAGATCGATTGACATTTGTATTAATTTTTCTTTAATGACTTTGACCATTCTTGACATTTTTTATTGTATGTTCCATTCATTTTTCCATTGACATTGCACTTATCTCCAATTTATAAGTTAACCAATTAATTATTTGCATGCCCAAATGACGGCAAAATGTGGAGGACTTTATTAAAACAGAACATCTATGTACCCATGTTTGCAAAAAATAAATGATTTGATTTGATTCGTTCAACTTTTATTATTAAGCGACGACGAGTCACTGAGCACTTGTTCATCAAACCTCTTGAAACAGATTTTAAAATGTCGCCGGTTTCAAATAACTTCAATCCGTGCTTACCAACAAAGACTCTTATCTTGAGACTGAATTGAAATAAATCCTTCATTCCTATAGTAAGGATATCGCACGAGACATATTCGTACAGTCTAAATCTAAAGCTGGCTTAATGTAGACTCAGATGCCTGGATGGCTTCCAAAGATTTGTACTGAAGAAAAGTTAAAAGATTTAGACTTTTTTTCTTTGAGATGCAATCATGAATAGTGATTGGATTTTGGAATAAATTTGTACTTTATGTCGCCAAGACTGTTCTAAATAATGATGAAAAACATTATACAGAGTGTATAAGTACGGTCAAACAAGCTAGTTGGTTTATATTTTAAAATCTAATTTGTTGGTTAAACTGTAAACCAAATAGCTTGTGCTTACCGTACATCGTTTGAAATGACCTCTATTTGCTGTCTCTTCAGCCTCAATAATTCATTCCTGGCCCCAAGGTTTTTGAATTCAAATTTTACATTTGAACTTGAAGTTGATTTTTACAATTTTTTCATCTCAACGCAGTAACTTTTTGTAGAGCAACATTTTTAAGTGTTATTTATACAGGGAGTACCACCTCCTCACGAAGCCGTCAACCAAGCATTCTGTACATCAAACGAAGTAACTACGCGAAAAATTATTGCAGGGAAACAACTTTTTTTTAGGGTGATACATCACGTTTTGTGGTATAACTCAATGTAACGCACTCAAAACATTGTGCTGATGGATAGATTGAATAGTACGGGGGTCATACAAGTGTTTTAAGTTAAAATCTTAGAACAAAAACGTGTATTTAAAAAATTACTTGTCAAAAAGTTGTAACTTTGACCCCAATATCCTAGCCCTATACCTGGGAATATTCTAGTTACGGAGACATTGGAGGTCAAAGTTACAACTTTTTGACAAGTAATTTTTATAATAAAACCTCCACAACCCTCGAACTCAATGTAACTAACGCACATTGAGTTCTACCACAAAACAAAAAAAAATGCATAGAGTTACTTAGTTTGATGTACAGAATGCTTGGTTGACGGTTTCGCGATAAGGTTGCATAAACCTTGTATATTGCAGTCTATAATGTTAAGTAATGTTGCTAAACTTTTGGAAACAGTCAATACATGGTAACAATTGATAACATTGTTAGAGAATGTTACCTCAACATATGGATGCAAAAGCTAGATGTTATCTGCTACCAAGTCTGAATTTGAAAGAACATTTTTTCACAATTTTTTATAATGGAAGTTTGCGATTTTCCGAAGACTGTGAAGATATGAGAGCAGCGGTGGCCTAGTGGTGCGGCCCCGACTTACGAACAGAAAGTCATGGGTTCGAACTCAGACAGGCGAATTACTTTGTGTAATTTATTTCATCACCACTGCTCTCAAAACGGTGAAGGAAAACATCGTGAGGAAACCGGCATGTCCTAGAACCAAAAATTCGAAGACATGTGACATCTACCAATCCGCACTAGGCCCGCGTGGTAGATTATACCCCATTCCCTGTCATTGAGAGGAGGCCGTGTCCCAGCAGTGGGAACATTATAGGCTGATGTTGATGATGATGAGAAGATCATAGCAATCAAATACAGCTACAAACATCGTAAAATTCTTGATCATGAAGTACCAAGCAGTTTCCTCTCATGGAGTCTTCTCCTCTCTCCTCTCTGGATGTTCCTACTTTTAACATTAATAGGCTGATGATAATGATGATGAAAATACCAAGAAAATGAAGCTTCCAAATTCAAAAACAAGCCCATAATTATTTCAATTCTTCCTTCATCCCTCTATCGATTAAATAAGCCACCAAACAAGGGAGCTATGCCGTACGAACAAATTAAAAAGTATCTCAGCAAAAAGACATCCTCAAGGTGTCTGTAACAGAGCCTTCTTGCAAATCCAATTAACTTCACTGCGGAGTATAGACCCATCCTGTTATTACTTAGAGAATGAAGCTTGGAGAAAGATCAGATGAACGTTATTTGCGTAGCTCAAAGTGAGTCGCTGAATTGATAGAAAGAAAGAAAAAGACACAGTTTATTTACAAAAGCGAGCAAGCGAAATTTTATTGTTAAGTCTGTGTGTCTTGAGAGTGAGTGAAGTGTCTTGAGAGTGAGTGAAGTGTCTTGAGAGTGAGTGAAGTGTCTTCAGAGTGAGTGAAGTGTCTTCAGAGTGAGTGAAGTGTCTTGAGAATGAGTGATTTTTTTTAAACAAATAAACAAATAGAGCACGTCGACGTCAGCGGTGACCGACAGCTGTATTTTGTTTTTGTTTAACACCGACCGTACGCGATCGACCTTCAGCGCGACAAGAATTCTGGGGCTTAATGCTGCAATGAATCCGACACGATTCCATTCTCATCCCATTGTCATTTTGCTTAAAGTTCGTAATCTGCTAAATTCACAATGATCGATCATTAGTCGGTCAATGGTCTGGTAATAAAATTGTGTTCTAATGGCATTGTCGTATTTTCATTATTATAAAACCCATAGTACAAATAGTTTTTGAAATCTACTACTAAATGCAAACATTTATTCATGCCAGATTTCATGTACGAGATTATCATTCTTTGACATTTCTTCCACTAGAGTGTCAGTGGTTGACCACTGAAAAATCATAATGGCGCCATTATGATAATAGAATTAACAAACTTGTCAAAATTTGACAGAACTTGACCATTATAAAATCAATGATCGACTACTCTAGCACAATTGCAATAGCAGAATCGAGGCCCAGGCCTAATGAATACCATTAATAGGACGTAAATTCCTCGAATTATTTTGCGTAACCAAAATTACGCTCAGTTACTTTCCCCGTCCACCTTCATTACAAAATTGTCTTATTTGATCTCAAAACACGACAAGCCCAATTACAAGTCAGTATATTATTACCTGCTGTCTTCAACTCTAAACTCAATACGACACATCAAAGGAGGTGGAATCTTTTGAACCTCTTTGGAACACTGTTGATTCCGTTCGAGACTTATTGTCTTTGCCCGACCACAGAGTCTTGCTTTCATTTTTCAAAGAGACTCTGATTCAATATGGCGGACAATAAAGTCTGGATTTGAAATAGTGGAGCGGGAAAAGCTGTGTCTGTTTGCTGAGAGGGTGTGTTCGTGGGTTAATGTAGCATGATGCCGATTGTAGTGAACTGTCGTAATAAGCCACATATGATTAAAATCAAAGCATTTATTTCAATTAGGACAGTTACCTTGTTAACCTGTAGTTTAGTACGGGACCGTGGAGATTGGCACAAAAAAAGAGGCTTATACCCAGCAGTGGGTGAGTTCAGGCTGTAGATGATGATGATGAGGACAGTTACAGGCACTTTTGAATTTTTGAAACAATGATGAACATTAAATGTAGCTACAGTCCCAGTCACAAGACATAAAAACTGTGAAAGTACTGTAGTTGCCCATTCTCTAGCGTAGATCTCTATGGAGAAGAACGGGCAAGAAACTCCATGGACCCCCTTTAAATCAAATGATTGTTAGAAAATCTTGTTGTACCAGACGCCCCGGCCTAGTATTGGGTATGTAAACTCTAACAAAATTCAAATGAGCCACTAACTGGAACGGAGACGTCGTCGATCAAAAACACTGCACTATTAATATGGGTGTATCTATACTAATGTTATAAAGCAGAAGTTATTTTTCACGAAAATTGCTTTTAAATTTAGGAAAGTGTATACATAATTATTGATGTTCGTGACTGTACGTCTTTCTTAAACCATAACAAACATAATTATTACGAATAGGTTACCCGATGAAATTATAGTATGGTTTCTAGTTCGCTTCAGCCAGTACGCAGCCATTTTGGTGCCATTAACCTAAGTTTGTTGCCATTGAAAAACTTTAGGTATTCAAGTACTCCTATTTCTTTAAAACAGACTTAAGTCTTTTGTCCGACACCCGTCCCTCGAAATATTATTAAAGGTCCAAACTTTAAAGTTTCACTTTAAATTAATTTTCGTGTAATAAAATTTGAACTCCTCAGGGTCTGAAATTTAATTTCCTTTTTGTAACAATTTTAGAAGCAATATAGTGGCCAGTTATTTCTAAATTGTATTGTAACTGTCTAAAACGGTTTTAGTAGGTATCTCTTTTGCAAAAATTACCCGAATAGTTTTCTCTTGTATTATTTTATGGCTCTAATTTATTTATTTATTTACTTAAGGTTCACACCACAACACATAGGTACATATTATCGTACTTAATCATACGGTAATATTTATAGTATACAAAGCTCAATATAACATAAAAATAAATAAATAAATATCGCTTGACAATACACAGCGCAATCTAGTGCCACACTGAACGACGAGGCTTGTGTCGTAGTTACCAGATAGTTAATAAACTACTTATAATTTTTGATTGTAAATTCATTCTTACCTATATCTATAATATATATATAATATGTATATAAATCTCGTGTCACAATGTTTGTCCTCAATGGACTCCTAAACCACTAAACCGATTATAATAAAATTCGCACACCATGTGCAGTTCGATCCAACTTGAGAGATAGGATAGCTAACATTTCAATTTATGAGACGCAGACGAAGTTGCGCCGGTCAGCTAGTATATAATATACTAGCTGACTCGCGCAACTTCGTCTGCGTCTCATAATTTGAGATTGAAACTATCCTATCTCTCAAGTTGGATCGAACTGTACATGGTGTGCGAATTTTATTATAATCGGTTAAGTGGTTTAGGAGTCCATTGAGGACAAACATTGTGACACGAGATTTATATATATTAAGATTAATATAATAAAGCAGAAAAGTTTATTTGTTGGTTTGGAGATTAGCGCGTTCAGCGCTAATCTCAGAAACTACCGGCTTGAATTGAAAAATTATTTTTTGTGTTGGATAGTCCGTGTATCGAGGAAGGCTTTAGGCTATATAATATCACGCTACTACTACTACTACTACTACTACTAATTATTAGGAGCGGAGCAGGAATGAAAAATGTTGCAAAACGGGGACGTTTTTTTCCTTTCGATTTTCTCTCTTATGTGACGCAGACGAAGTTGCGTGGGTCAGCTAGTACATAATAAACATCCATGTCTCGGAAACAAATGTCCATGCTTATCACACAAACTTTTGCTCCAACCAGGATTCGAACCCAGGACCCAAAGAACGTAAGGCAGCTGTGTTAACTTAAGTCTAGGTGTACAATCGATTAAGAAGCTTAAATCTCTGAAGAAATGAAAAACCCATGATTATGATGATGAAACCCGATTCGATAAGTTTTGATTGAAAAGAAAAAATTGAAGACTTACATTTACCGACAAAAAGCCACCATTTTTTTAACACCTATTAAATGACACTTGCCTTTTTGAGATAAATTTAATTACTCTTTAAGGTCAGCGTCCACCTGTCCGCATCGTACGCATCGGACTAATCGCATCAAACTCATCGTAATATTATTTTACAGATTCGAGCGTCCGTACGGTGCGGATCAGGGGACGCAATCGTGTGACTTCCTATATAAAGAATACCTACTACAATCCGTTTGATGCTTACGATGCGGACAGGTGGACGCTTACCTTTAACCGTCAAAATACGTTTCGAAGATATGATTTTATCAAGTATAATAAAACCAAATACGTGCGAAAAATATAACCCTTCCTTGGCACTCGTGTAAAAACACCTACTTGTTTTTTTAGAGTCGGTTATAAATTAGCCACAAAGTCAGCTCATGACCTGAGATAGAACATCTAATAATTTTATCTGGGTAGTAGGTACCTACATATTATGTTCCCGTGGGACAATTCCCGACCTTCACATCAAAGGATAAAGACCGTACAAATGTTCTGTTAAATTAGGTTACAAAATTTTCTCAAAGCTCTTTGACCTTTCTGATCCAAGGACGGGTGTATCCACTAGGGACGGTGTAGGTTATATTTTTAGAACACAGGTGGACTACATACAGACGCCGTACATAAATCTACTACAATCTGTCAAACTTTAATCAATTTTAAACTTTATCGCTGAAGCATTAGATTTAAGTTTGATTGGGAAATTTTGACAGTTTCGGGTAGTTTGCAGGCCATAACAAATAATCATACGTTACATGTCTTCGAATTTTTGGGTCTACGTAAACCTGTATGTGGTTTCATAACGATGTTTTCCTTTTGAGCTGTTGCCCACTGCTGAACATAGGCCTTCCCTAAGTGTTGCCACATTGACCAGTCCCGTGTGACTCGCATCCCACGTATTCCCACAATCTTTACCAGGTCATCGGCCAAACTAGTGGGAGGCCTTCCAAAGCAATGCCTTTCGGTACGCGGTCGCCACTCCAGAACTTTTCGGGACCATTGGCCATCCGTTCTGTTCAGTACATCATTCAAATCGAGGCTACATGTAAATTTTTCGTCGGCAATTTAATTCTTCACCACTGCTCTCAAAACCGCAAAAATAAATCCAAGTCTCTCTTCAAACAGAGATCACACTCTGTATAAAAAAAAGTAAATAGTTAAATTTACCACAAATAACTAGTACTTTAACTTAAAAGTTAAATATTCAACAAGATTTTATAAGAGAACGTGTTGAGGTGTTCAATTTAAAGTTTTCAGACGTTCTAGTAAAATGCATTTATCTAAACACTTGCAAATGTGTGAAATTGTTGACGAATTCCACTAAAAACGTGAAGCTGTGGTCTTTACTTTATTTAAACAAACAAGTGACATGCTGAAGTGTTGACAATATTCTCTGGAAGATATTTTAAATGATAAAAAGTGTTTTACTTAATGTTTCACAGACATTTTTTAATGTTTAACTTTACTTTCAATAATCCACGTCCTCTGGCGTGGATGTTATTGCTATTATACTGATGGATACATTGAATATATTTAATATATTGAATGTACATCATAAAAATATAAATACAAACATTTTAAACACTTTACAAGGGGTGACACAATGGGCGGTCTTATCGCTAAAAGCGATCTTTTAAAGACAACCTTTGGATGGATTTAAAGTTTCTGTCTATAGTCCCTGCCACGAGGAGGTATAATTTTTGTAAACATTATTCGGGTTCGCAAACTTTGGATAAAATAAGTCAACAAGTGCGAGTCGGACACGCCCATGAAGGGTTCCGTATCAAAATTGTCTAAATTGTGGTTTACGATTGATGACGTCTTAAAAAAAAACTACGTACGAGATCTCGTTCAAACCAACTTTCAGTGGAAGTTTACATGGTAATGTACATCATATATTTTTTTAGTTTTATCAGTTTCATAACTTACGGGGGGTGTGGGGGGGGGACACATTTTACACGTTGGAAGTGTCTCTCGCAAAAACTATTCAGTTTAGAAAAAAATGTTTTTTTTTTCTGATGGGAAATCATCAAATGACTTCTCCCACTCTGGGCGGAGCGGGTAAAACGTATGGGTTTGATGAAAAAAAAAAGTGTTTTTTTTCTATTTTTGTGTAAAAATCTTAATGCGGTTTACAGAATACACCTACTTACTAAGTTTCAACAGCATATATATTCTTATAGTTTCGGAAAAAAGTGGCTGTGACAAACGGACGGACAGACAGACAGACAGACAGACATTACGAATCCATAAGGGTTCCGTTTTTGCCTTTTGGCTACGGAACCCTAAAAATGACAGCGTCAGCGTGAACTTACTTCATAATAGCGGTATAGGCATTAGGGAGGGACGGTTAGCTATGGGCTAGCTAGCTGTCCATCCGTCTTATGACGACAGGCCGTGTCGACGGCGCGTTTGTGTTCCACGGGGAGGGGCCCGCAAGGGCCGAAGCCTGCCGGTGTTGCGGGCCTGTTCGAAAGAGATACCGCGGCCCCGGAACATATAGGGCGAGGAAGGAACATGAATGGGTTTTAGTCAGTAAATGACTGACACTCCCTCTCGCTCCGCCAAGAGTGGGAGAAGTTATCTGATGATTTCCCATCCTAAAAAAAAGGGGGGGAAATAGAAAATGAACACATAAATTAATTTTACTTTAGTTTTCACTTTTATCGGCCAGTCCCTATGGACTGCCCCACTTTTTTTCCAGTTAGCTCGTTCTTTTAACACTCCTGGACAAAAGTTTCCCCACATTCCTTCCACTTCTCACAATGGTGTTCTACATATCGCGAGGAAGCCATCCAAGGCCTCACGGCATCTTTTTGGTTTGCCGCTACCCCGAGCATAGCAGCCTCAAAAATCTTGAAAGCTGAAAAGGGAACCTGGAATCTATCATTCAACAGCCGTTCTTACGGCTCGATTAAAATATTATTCTGTCATCATCATCTGCCTAGCCTTTTCCCAACTATGTTGGGGTGGGCTTCCAGTCTAACCAGATGCTGCTGAATACCAGTATTTTACATGGAGCGACTGCCTATCTGACCTCCACAACCCAGTTAATACTGGAAAATACGATACCATTTGGTAAGACTGGTGTCAGACTTTTGGGGCCACTGTGACTGTCAAAGATGGACAAATGACAGCCAGGACCAACGGCTTAACGTGCTTAACGAGGCACGGAGGAAACTCGGTATGTAAGGGCGGTCACCCATCCACAGACCAACCTAGGCAAGCATAGCTTAACCTAAAGATCGACCCGAGCGGCTGATATTATTTAGCCACGAGCTCTTAAAATATTATTCTGTGTAAAGAAAAATTAAAAATACGAAGAATAATTTCTCCGGAATAAAATTTCTATCAAATTCAGACGTTTATGAGCGCTTTTCTTATTTAAAACCATTGAATGAACATAATCTATAGCGCTTTTTAAATTGCAATCCAATGGAGAATTAATCAAGGAGGAAGTAAAATTCAAAAATAAATATTATTTTTACTCAAAAGAAAATTCTATAGTAAGCTGTTTGATATTATTCATTAAGTAAATATAAATGATTTCTCGCAACAAGTTACATTAAATTTAAAAATATAGGATCATAATTTTTAGGTATTATCATTTTTTAGAACGAAATTCTTAACGCGGCTTAATTACGAGTAGGTGCGATTTAGTAGAAATAGTCACGTTACGAAAAGCTGTATGAAGTTTAATAATATAATATTCCTCATTCCTTTTCAATACAGTGTACATTATTCTACTAGTTGAGCCCTTTCATTTGATGCCCATATTGAGGGGATTGTTTAGTAAATATGTAATTTTATCAAACATAGCTTAGAACACGCCCGACTAATCCACTTTTCAAACAAAAAAAACCACTATGCCACAGACAGACACACAAACACACACACGTCAAACTTATAACACCCCGTCGTTTTTGCGTCGGGGGTTAAAAAAGTAAAGATCAAGTCAACAATTTTGAAAATCTTCAACAAACACATAACAGCAAATTAACACTGATTGCTGCAATAACGAGTTACTCTATATTGTTTGGGCAACAAAAACACAACAACAAACAACAGAAACCTTACTTTTTTACTCCACCGTAAAGAATAACAAACACACAAACTTGTTTATCCTCACGAGAACAACACAACGATTCTTGGACACGCTTCAAAACTAAAGCAAGTTGTGTAAGAGTGAACTTAAAGTTCACAACAAAGAACTGTGGATATATTGACATCTTAGTGCTTACTGCGGCAGGTGCAACCTCTTTGCTGGATGGTATCACAAGTTTTAAAAAGTTGATCGGACCATATGACTTTTGAAATAGGAATCGTTAGAACTAGGGGTTGATAAAATGTAAGTCGATGATAGCAGTAAAACTTTGAGAGTCGTTGCAAGTTACCCGAAAGTCTGACCATCAGTCTTACTTCAGGGTATCGTATTACCCAATTTCATTTGGTTCTGATCAGATAGGCAGTCGCTCCATTTAAAATACTGGTATTCTGCTGAATCCGGTAAGTATTGGCAGCCGATCCCAAAACAGTTTAGAAAAGGCTAGGTAGATGATGATGATGGTTAGAAAGAGGTTAATATTGAGTTGACGACTCATAAGTTGTCAATAGAGTAGATAATATACAAATCATAAATTTGGTTAGCGGGTTCAGTTGGTTTTACATAAAACGACTGCCTATCTGACCTCCACAACCCACTTAGAAACTTGCACTTATACTTACTGACACATTTAAGGATATGACGATAACCCTTTTTTTCGGGTGGAAAATCATCAAATGAATTCTCCCTCTCTGGGTGGAGCGGGAGGGAGTGCCAGACTTTTACTGACTAAAACCCATCCATGTTCCTTCCTCGCCCTTTATGTTCCGAGGCCGCGGTATCTCTTTCGAACAGGCCCGCAACCCCGGCAGGACCATGCCGTGACGCCTTGGATGGCTTCCTCGCGAATTGGCGAGATGTAGCACACCCTTGTGCACACCCGGTTACATCCGGAGTTATTTATTACACGGACCTTGTAGAAACTAGAGCAAATTTCCGTGCGTTCAAGCGTTTTTGCCATACCTATTATTGGAATCAAATATAGCAGCTCTCTACTTAGGACCCATTAACGTTAATATTTATCCGTGGTGCTAGGCAACTGGGCCTATCCCAGTTGTAAACGTCCCTTTGTACCTATTGGCCTTGTTTCGTTCTGTCTCCTGCTGATATGGAGGGAAGTGGAAATTACAGTTATTTCCTACTCCTCCGCTATACTTTCTGATTAATTTCGTTGTCGGGATCCAAGACAGTTAAATTCGTTCTATGGGACTTCGTCGAGCTTCATTGTCTCGGCGCTTTTCTGGTGGTCGCCACTGTTGATTCTGGCTTTCAGGAGTTACAGTGGTTTGGGCGTGTGTGGCGGGCTTGTCCAAAAAAAAAAAAAAAACCCTTGTGAGAAGTGGAAGGAATGTGGGGAAGCTTTTGTCGGCCCTTCAATTTGCTGACATCTCTTTGATTACGATACTCCTAAATAAAACTCTCTATAAGCTGCTGTTCCATCTTTATTATAAGGTTCATACTCAGATTTGTAAATCAAACAAGACACATCCTTATCAGGAATCCCCCTTTCTAAGAATATTAAACTAAGCGCGATTATCGTCGCAATGCTAATAAATTCACGATACGAGAATTTACGAGAGCAAGTATAATGAGCTCGTTCAGTTTATGAGAAAATCAATATACATACATATACGAGTTTCTTTTCAGATACTTGACAACGGAAAAGCTTTTGACTTGAAAGGAAATGAAGATTGTTAGGAGAATTTGTTAAAAGAAATGCGGGAATTGAGTAAAGGAAAAAAAAGGAAAAAAAAGTTAATCAGAATTTTTATGGATCGTATGTGAAGGAAAAGGACAAATAAGAGGATTTCAAGGCCTTAGAAATGGCTTATTATAGACTAGATGTTGCACGCGAACTTCGTCAGCGTCGAATTCTTATAAAAATATTAATTAACTATTTGAATCGTGTTTTGTTTACAACTTCAAGACTTTTTTTTGCACGGACCCCTTCGTTTTTTTCGGATGGGAAATCATCAAATGACTCGTCCCGCTCTGGGCGAAGTGGAAGGAAATGTCACACTTTTACTGACTAAAAGCCATCCATGTTTCTTTTTAACCCTTTGTGTCCCAGGGCCGCGATATCTCTTTCGAACAGTCCCGCAGCCCCGGCAGGCGTCAGCCCTTACGGACCCCTTCCGTATTCTGACATCTCTTAGAGGCGCGCGTGAAACACGAACACGCCGTCGACACGTCCTGTCGTCATTAGACGGACGGACGGCGAGCTAGCCCATAGTTTTTGTTGAAGTTTTATGTTCTTAATTTATAATTATTGTATCAGTAGTTTAATTCACAATAGGTTACATTATAGGGAGCCCCTTGCCCCTTGCCCCTTGTTTGATCGTCTTCGGCTTCGGTCAATATCGACCTGTGGCCAGACACTAGACATGACAGTAATACTTCATACGGACTTGATTCGGTCATCATCATCATTTCAGCAGAAAGACGTCCACTGCTGGACATATGCCTTCCCCAAGTGTCGCCACATTAACCAGTCCCGTGCGACTCGCATCCAACGGATTCCTACAACCTCCACCAGGTCATCGGTCCACATAGTGGGGAGGTCTTCCAACGCAACGTCTTCCGGTACGCGGTCGTCACTCCAGAACTTCTCGGGCCTGATGCAGTATCGAGGATGACTTCAAACAAACAAAGACAACTTTATATAGAAAAGTCTCACTAGTTTGGCTTCGTCCTCGTTCATAAGTTGTTCTTACATTATTGTTGATTTCGACTTTATACACCTGAGACAATTTTTTTTTTTTTACTTAGCCTGTATTGACCCACTACTGGGCAAAGGCCTCTCCCATAGAGTCCCACTCTTCTCTCCGTGCAGTTTTTCTCAGGCCAATCTCTAATAAACGCGTCTAGGTCGTCACGCCAGCGTTTTCTAGGCCTCCCTCGGCGACGATACCTGAGACTATAATGTAACCAAAAGCTCGATGCATGACCTTATTTTTAAATTTGCAGAGTATCCCTGTTACATTTTTGTGTTACGGTAATTGTACAATTTACTCAAAATACATTTAACGAATAAGTATTCTTTTATAATGAAAGTATAGAATATTTCGAGCTCGTGGCTAAATAATAACAGCCGCTCGGATCAATCTTTAGGTTAAGCCGTGCTTGCCTAGGTTGGTCTGTAGATGGGTGACCACCCTCACATACAGAGTTTCATCCGTGCCTCGAAAAGCACGTTAAGCCGTTGGTCGCGGCTGTCATTTGTAGATCTTTGACAGTCGTTACAGGTAGTCAGTGTCCCAAAAAGTCCGACAACCAGTTTTACCAAGGGGTATCGTATTACCCAGTTACTGACTGGGTTGTGGAGGTCAGATAGGCAGTCGCTCCATGTAAAATACTGGTATTCAGCTGCATACGGTTATACTGGAAGCCGACCCCAACATAGTTGGGAAAAGGCTAGGCAGATGATGATTATGAAAGTGTAGAATATTTGTGAGTTGGAAAAATATTGATATGTGGTTTGTTTTTGGCCTTGTATATTCAATAAAATCTACAAAATAGGGGTCGCAAATCAGAGTTGTGAATTTTTGTCTAAACGTGCATCGGGAGAATCTGAAATTCGCTTTATTATCATCGACGTAGACAAAACACATTCTTTGCAATAAGTAATTGTTATTTCAAGCAACAAACGGAAAACATATAATTTCAACGTCTACACCTCGCAATTTCACGTTTTTTTATAACGGTCTGTTACAAAAAAGGCGAAATGGCGGTCAGATAAATTAAGTAACATTGCTGTCGTTTTATAGTTATTTTTTTATGGGGATTTAATTTAGCTTTGTAATAATTATGACACTTAATTCCGATTTCGGTACAAGAATATTTTTAAACACTTTCCAAATTATGAGAAAAGTTATTACATCATCTTCCTCAAGCGTTAAATGTTGATTAAAAGTTTCATTATTAACATTTCGTCTTTTAAATTTTTTCTTCAACAAATAAACTAACGATTCCTTCAAATCTGGATGTTGACTGTCAAAAAAGTCAATTATAAGTTTTAATTGGCTACCAGCAATTTGCGAAAACGAGAATCTTTGCGTAAATACGGATTAGTACGATCAAAATAACATTCACTGAGAAGATACAAAAAATACATAATAATTTCGATCTCTTTAATAATGTTGATGATTTTTTTGGGTTACAAAGGAATTAGGGAAAAATATTTTTCCGATTATTATTTGATTCCTTTGCTATAAGGTATTTTTGTTTGCTTTATATTCAGCGTTTAGCCAACTTTGTTTGGGTCGACTTCCAGTCTAACTAGAAGTAGCCAAAAACCGGTATTTTACATGGAGTGACTGCTTCTCTGACCTCCACAACCCAGTAAGTACTGGGCAACACCCCATTTTTTTTTTTTAGGATGGGAAATCATCAAATTAATGACTTCTCCCACTCTGGGTGGAGCGGGAGGGACAAGCCCGCCACACACGCCCAAACCACTGTAACTCCTAAGTGGTGGAGCGGGAGGGAGTGTCAGACTCTTACTGACTAAAACCCATCCATGTTCCTTTCTCGCCCTTTATGTTCCGGGGCCGCGGTATCTCTTTCAAACAGGCCCGCAACCCCGGCAGGCTTCGGCCCTTGCGGGCCCCTCCCAATACGATATCCCTTGGTCAGACTTTTTGGGCCATCTGCTTTATGTGCTTTCCGAGGCTTGGAGGAAACTCAGAATGTAATTGGTGGTCACCCATCCACAGACCAACATAGGCAAGCACGGCTTAACCTAAAGATCGACCCAAGCGGCTGTTAGTTTTAGCCACGAGATCCTCAAACGTCACAATACCAATAAGTTAAATTACCACGCAACTTCGTTTGCGTCACATAAGAGAGAAAAACGAAGGAAAAAAAATCCCCGTTTTTGCAACATTTTTCATTTTTGCTCCGCTCCTAATAATCGTAGCGTGATGTTATATAGCCTACAGCCTTTCTCGATAAATGGACTATCCAACACAAAAATAAATTTACAATTCGAGCCGGTAGTTCCTGAGATTAGCGCGTTCAACCAAACAAACAAACTCTTCTGCTTTATAATATTAGTATACCTACTCGTAGATTAAAGTTTCTTTAGAATTAAATCAAAACCACGTATATTTTCAAAAAACCTTCTTGTCAATTTTGACCTAAACGATAACGTAAAATGAAAAAAAAGGGGTGAATTAATCTCGAATACCAAGCTTAAGTATCTAATTGAATAATTTCGTTCAAAATGAAGTTGAGGGGTGAACGGTCTAAGGAAAATTAAAAATACTGCTGACGATGCGAACGTGAAAAGTATGGAAAATGTAATTGTATGAAAATTTCCCTTTTTTTTTGTACTTTTCTGGCGTTTTCCGGGCTTCTTTCCAAGGACTGTTTTGATGGAGCCGGACTGATTAAGCATTCATTAGTCAGCTAGGGAGAATTTTCTTTATGCACAAAATGAGGCGGTATTTTTTGGGATAATACTCTTCTTGCAGTCTACGGATATTTTATTCTGTCAGTACTTACTATCATAGAACTAGCTTCAAGCTTGCTAAACTAGATTTACTGCCTGAGATTTTCAGGCTGTTTAATAATGATATTGTATGAGAAAAGGTTTTGTTTTTTTTTCTATTTCAGTTTTTTTTATGCTATAAATTTACTTTATTATTTATTGTACCTTGTACTATTCAAATGTTTTTAGTCTATTTAATTGAGTCCTGCCGTGTAAATGTAAACAACTAAAGTACTTTCTCAGGTGATTATGCCTTCTGACTGTGACTGTAGCTTTCATTTCTTTTTGTATTTCTGACATTCAAAAGTACTGTAATGACCAAATTGAAATAAATGCTTTGAGTTTGAGTTGAGTTTAACGGTATATTTTTACGCTAAGAAAAAATAAACGTTATTTTCCAGCAAATAATTATGTTTGCTTAAAGTTACTTAGTTGGATGTATAAAATGCTAATCAAAAATTAAAAGTAATTAGTGAAGAACACTGTTTTAGGCTTTCACGGTTTAAAACTAAACTTATATTGTCACTTACGGTCAAATTGTCAACCCGCGATCATGGCGCTTGCAACAGCGTCGAAATTTCGGGAGCTCAACTTAATAAATAATCACGGAAGATATTCCGTAAGTGACAATATAAGTTTAATTAGTGAAGAAGTTCCTGATTGCATTGTCACCATACAAAGCATCACTAGCACTAAATCCTAACAAAAAAAATAAACGTACTCCAAAAAATCAAAACCCTTATCTTCCAAATCTCCTTCCAAGAGATCAGATTTGATCCCGCGCTTACGTCCGATTGAAGTTTACTCAACATGTATCATTTGATCCATTGAAGGGAAACGCGTCGACATAACATTTATATACGAATTATGCATGTTGTACGAGAGAAACGTCAATCAACCGTGATTGATGTTACAGGGGAGACAGAAGGTTTAACTCTCTCTGAATCTGATAGCCGAAAGGGGTCTAATGGGACTCTTTTTATCAGAGACAGATGAAAGAATAACAGTGGCAGTAAAGGTAAAATTAAAAAAATCGTGGTGTAGTAGGAAGACTCATAAAACACTTTTCCTTTCCTATGAACTAAAACCATTTTTAAGTTGTAAAACAACATATGAACCCACTAAACAAATTAACAAGCATCAAAAGAATCCTTCATAATAACAGAACCTGAGTCAACATCCATGGCCGCTGAAAATTAAAAAAAAAACCTGACTTTAAAACTAAAACTATTGTCCAAGCTAATGGAGGCTCTAAAATAATGAACAGAACAGCTTATAATGGAGTGTTCTTGAGTTCACCTCGTCCTTTAAAGGACTCTTCATTACAAGTATTAAAAAAATGCAAGGGGTAATATAATAGCGGTGTTGCACGGAAATTTTTATGAAAAATTTTGGTGACAAATTTAATTTGAGTCTGATGGCTAAAAGAGTAGAGGAAGATTAAAAATACGATGGATGGGCTGTGTGAAGAATGAGATGGCTGGAAAGGATTGCTGAGATGAGGAGTAATAGAGAAGAATGGATGAAAAAGACATGCGGCGTTGACCCCAAATAAAATCAAAATCAAAGCATTTATTTCAAGTAGGCAAATTACAGACACTTTTGAATTGTTGAAACAAATATGAAAATAAAATGTAGCTACAGCCCCAGTCACAAGACATAAAATCTGCGAAAAACTGTAGTTGCCCATTCCCTAGCGTAGATCTCTATGGAGAAGAACGGGCAAGAAACTCAATGGACACTTTTATATTAAAGTATTGTTACAAAATTTTGGTTACATCATTCATATTGAGATGGTATACCATGTGAGAACCTAGCAGAAGTTCAAGGAGTTGTGTTTTTTTTATATTCCGGATATTCTAAGTAGGTAGGTACTTCTGTTTAATATTTGCTCAGAGTAAACTTGTGATTGGAATACCATCTTCAATTCCTGATAGCCTAGTACTTTTGATTCGATTGTTGTTATATCTTGTCTTAATAACTTTACCAAACGATGAAGTTTAAAGTTCCACACAAAAACAAACGTGGGACGAGTTGCACAGTGAAAATATTATTTATTTTAATTTTCATCAACTCGTCCCAAATGGGCCATCGACATGTAGGACGGGTTGCTGAATTACTCAGATACAAGTGTCCATAGTAAAAACAAAATAATTAATTCAAATAAACCATGGCAACTAAGAGATGACCAGTCACAAAAAGTAAATTGGGGCTAGGGCAGGAAGGAATATGATGACTATGAATTCAGTTCGTCATTATATGCCTAGCCTTTTCCCTGTTATATTGGGTTCAGCTTCCTCTCTAAATTAATGCAGCTGACTACCATTATTTTACATGGAGCTGCCTATCTAACATCCACAGCCCAGTTACTGTGGAATACGATACTTTCTTGGTAAGACTGAAAAAATAAGTCAGCACTCGGTACGTAGACTGAGTATTGAGTATTTTTGGTGTATAAGGACTCTTCATGCAACCGTCAACCAAGCATCTCACTCACTCACTCAACGCAAAATAGATTGCTCTTTTTGTTTGCGATGAAAAATCACGTGCGTTACATTGAGCTCAATCGACATAATGTCACGCACTCAAAACATTGTAAGTACTGATAGTAGCATTAAATAGTACAGGGGTCAAAGAGGAGATTAAAATAAAATAAACTATAAAAAAGTAATATACAGACGTAAAATACTAGCAGAACACAACCTTTTTTATAAACTCGGTCAAAAAAGAATCAAATAAGCGCTATTCATTCACAGAATAGACATAGTGAATATTGTAGGGACTCGGTAACCCGTGGCGACCAATCAATTTCAATCCGATTCAGATATCGGAGGTAGATGACAGATTGGATATTCTCTAGACCCGCATTGATTATATTATGCCTTGATTGACCTGCACATACGATGTTATTGCACATCTATACTAATATTATAAAGCAGAAGAGTTTGTTTGTTTGTATGTTTGTTTGTTTAGTTAAACGCGCTAATCTCAGGTACTACCGGCTCGAATTTTATTATTTTATATTATTTTTGTGTTGGATAGTCCATTTATCGAGGAAGGCTACAAGCTACGAGTATATAACATCACGCTATGATCAATAGGAGCGGAGCAGCAATAAGAAATGTTGCAAAAACGGGGGAAATTGTATTCCCTTTCTGAGCTCTTTCTCTCTTAAGTGACGCAGACGAAGTTGCGTGGGTCAGCTAGTCTATACTAATATTACAAAGCAGAAGAGTTTGTTTGAACGCGCTAATCTCAGGATCTACTGGTTCGATTTGAAAAAATCTTTTTGTGTTGGATAGTCCATTTATCGAGGAAGGCTATATATATAACATCACGCTACAACCATGAGGAGCGGAGCAGGAATGAAACATGTTGCAAAAACGGGGATTTTTTTTCCTTTCGTTTTATGTGACGCAGACAAAGTTGCGTGGGTCAGCTAGTTTGAATAATAATCAGATTTGTGCATAGGTTCATACTTAAATAAACATAGGGCAGACGGCTTTACCGTTCGTCCCGGCTGTCATTTGTAGATCTTTGACAGTCGTTAAAGGTAGTCAGTGAGCCGAAATTCTGACAACCAGGGTTACCATGGGGTACTGTTTTCTTAAGGCCTGAATTCTTGTCGCGCTGACAGTCGCCTAGTCGGTCGCCCAAGATATATGTAGACATTGTGTTCTAAGGTCCCATTAAAATAGATGTACAAACGTTTAGGAATCAAATAAGAACAATGGTAAAAATAATAAGAAAAACGCTTTAGATACTTACAAGAAAAAAAAAATTGGTTGTCTGTAAAGTCGGTTTACAGACGATAGATTTACGTGATAACGTCATAATCATTATTTTATGTAATACAAAAAAGGGGGTGGAACGTTACTATGGAACGTTACTATGGAACGTTACTATTTTACATGAGTGTTGCTGGTATTATCAATTTATAAGACGTTATCACGTCAAAATGACGTGTAAAAGGTGTTTGAGAAAACCTACTTGCTGAATAAATATCATTTATCATTTATCATTTATCATTTATCATTTATCATTTATCATTTATCATTTATCATTTATCATTTATCATTTATCATTTATCATTTATCATTTATCATTTATCATTTATCATTTATCATTTATCATTTATCATTTATCATTTATCATTTATCATTTATCATTTATCATTTATCATTTATCATTTATCATTTATCATTTATCATTTATCATTTGTGTTTAAAAAAAAAGGAGGTGGAACGTTAGATGTATTCCCGTTGTCCCCGTAATCTGTGTCCCCGTCACGGGGATAACAGGACGTCAAATAATTCCTTACCGTTGTCCCCCTTATGTCACGTGAGCCACGGGGTGGAACGTTACTATGGCATGGAACGTTACTATTTTTCATGAGTGTTGCTGGTATTATCAATTTATAAGACGTTATCACGTCAAAAAAGCCAGCAATCGAAACTACACTAAAAATGGTGGTTACCCAATGCATAAACACATGTCTTTGATATTTCAGGGTTTTCTTGCTTGGATATCTTTGGTTAGACGTACTGAACGCTGTGTTAAAATTGACCATCTATTTTAATGGGACCAAAGCACTATCCTGCGTCGTCAGCGACAGTCGTATTTTAATCTCGCTGACGTCACGACCGACCACATTCGACCTAACGTCAGCGCGACAAGAATTCAGGCGTATTTCCTTTGTGCAGCTCTTACGAGCAAGTTTACGCATCAACAACGAAAACCACCTGTTTAAGCAATCTACTGAATTCAGGCAAAATCGACTTCCATAGAGAACCTGTCGGTTGGCTCATTTGCCAACACCGACACAAGATAATTTAATTTCTTTGGTTACTTGTTCATAAAATTTACAACTACTGACAACTTTGCTACGCAATATTCTTTGTCTATTTGGCACTAGAATAGAAAATGTAAAAAAGAACAAAAAGTATTAAAATTTTAAAATAAATAATCATTTTAAACACAAAAAAAAAATTGGTTGCCTGTAAAGTCGGTATACGGGCGAAAGTTTTACGTGACAACGACTTTGAGTGGTAAAATAATTTTAATGTGAATATTCATTCGTATAGTAGGAAGAAGGATGAAATGAACCGGTGTGTATGCCTATCTCTCTCACTCTCTCTCTCTCGCTCTGTCTCTCTCGCTCTTAGGCGGGCTAACTGTGCTCGAGTGGAAGGGACGCGTGCCTTTCACTTTTTATGTCTGTCTCTCTCGCTCTTAGGCGGGCTAACCATGCCCGAGTGGAAGGGACGCGTGCCTCTCACTCGCTCTCATTGTGAGCGCATAACGTGAGCGGAGCGTAACGCAGTTTCTTGAAGTGTCACCCGGCAAACCAATTTATAAGACGTTGTCACGTCTTTTAATTTCTAATATTTTAATGTTATAAATGTCACATTTTCTTATTGATTTTCGGTCTTTTTGCTTATTTTTCCGGGAACAATTGTTAATAATTTGATAATCTCGTCATTTAACCTTGCAATAAGATACTTTGCACGTCTCTAGGTCTATAAAATACAAAGATATTAAATTGAACATACCCGAGATCAGCCTATTAGAAAAACAAAATGGCAGCCATTCGCGATCTGTACGCACATAGAGGAATATTTATGAACGTGTATTTTTTGATAAAATGAGTAAAAAATATGTCTTTAAATATCGGTAATTGGTAGCCAAATACCCGGTATAACCTATCGTCTATAACGGACTTTATATATGCACATACCAACTGATTGATCTCAACTCAAACCCTGTAAAGGGAGAATTCGGAACGATGCAGCCAAAGTTAAATCTCTAGCAGGCCAGATATTTCTAGCCGATTTCCTTGTAACTTCCAAAGCACTTTGTTTTGAATGTAAAGTATGTAGTTGTATGCGGTGGGTTTGCTCGTGTTTTCTGAACGTTGCAAGCGTTGTTTGATGTTCCAGCTATTGGGTTTAGCTTTTTAGTTTGTAAAGTATGTGTGGTTTTAAGCTAAACATAAAAAAACTTAAGATAAATGCTCCTTCTATAGCGTGGCTGGCTTGAGAGTAAGAAGCTTTTTAGTGAATTTATGAAGTTAGCGCAAAAATAAAGGAGAATGGTCATTTGTCAATCACGAGCGGTCGCCTATTTGCTTTGCTCTGCTTGTCTCTGCTTGTTAAGAACGTTCTACATACTGATACAAAAAAAAAACAATATATTTTAACTCTCGTCATGGTCGTCTTTTTCGCTAGATTTAATTGAAATCCATTAGCTATTAAGTTGTGAAAAGATAGTAGACAGAAATCCAGATATAGTTACTTTTGCGCTTCATATTATCAGCATGACCTACGAAAAGCCTACGAGAGCAGCGGTGGCCCAGTGATGGTAGCCTCTACTTACAAACAATTTACCGTGGGTTCGAACCCAGGCGGGTGCATTACTTTGTGTAATTTACTTCATCGCAACTGCTCTCACAAACGGTGAAGAAAAACATAGTGAAGAAACCGGCATATTACATCCACCTACCAGCACTGGGCCCGCGTGGTGGAATATACGTGTCCCAGCAGTGGATTATTCTAAGCCGATTATGTTTATGCTACGAAAAAAGAGCTATTTTGCAGGATAATAGGGACACTGACAGTAAAACGATTACTTCTTATTCCGTACATCATTCTTATCATCTGCCTAGCCTTGTCCTAACTCTTACAAAAGCAGCCCATTTCATGTATCTGTCACCGTAAAATTGTCAAACACGTTAAATTACAATATAACGTGTTTTTTCTCCCGTTATTGTAATGTCTCGAATTATTGTCAACTGAAAATACGGAAGTATCTCTGCCCCCATAATCGGGACTTGGGGCAACCCCCCGTTAGGTTAGTTAGGTTCCTTTAAACCCTGCACTCGGAAATAGGGGCCCCGCGTAGCGGGGCTCCGTCGACTACGCTTTTTAGGGGGAATATAAAGTGTTTTAAGGTTATGTTATATTAAGGGGTATTTCTCAGGAATGGTGCATTATCTTTTCATGAGAGTTGTGCCACTGGGCAAGGGAGACCCCTCCTTCCCTCCACACCGCGTAAGTTGACTACCATCGCATGCATTTCACGAAAAGTAATGCGTTTTGTTGTAAGCTGTATGTTCATTTGACAATAATTCGAGACTTTACAATATCGCTAGAGATATTACAATATAACGTATTTGACAATTTTACGGTGACATATCCAATGACTAATAAACGTTCATAATAAAAAAATAGGTATTTATGAGATTTGAATAATTTTAAAATAATTTTTTTATTCATTATTATGACGCAAGGCGTAGTTTTGTCTCGTTGAAAATGGTGATGGAATGATCTGCTCGACTCGTGCGCTAGGTAGGTATACTCTACAGTTTGATTCGTAAACATTTTTAACAGGGTGTTTCATATTTCTTATGTATTATTTATTTTCTTCGTACCTATTATCTTAATGACGAGTACTTAATGATAAAAAATAATAATCGCGCCTAGAGGTATTTTATGTAGGGTACATTGAGTGAACCGGTTTTTTAAGACGACTAAAAAGTCACGGTGTATTGGGGTCAGCTTCCAGTCTAACCGGATGCAGCTGAATACCAGTATTTTACATAGAGCGACTGCCTATCTAACTTCCCCAACCCAGAAAGTATTGGGTAATACGTTACCCCTTGTTAAGACTAGTGTCAGACTTTTTGGGCCGCTTTTGCCTGTAACAACCGTCAAAGATCTACAAATGACAGCCGGGAGTAACAGCTGAAAGTGCTTTCCGAGGCATGAGGAAACTCGGTATGTAAGGGGTGTTACCCATCCATAGACTAGCCTAAGCAAACACGGCTTAACCAAAAGATCGGCTCGAGTGGCTGTTATTATTTAACCATGCGTACATCACTCTAGACATTGAAATTCTTAGTCAGTTGTTTTTTTTTATCCCGACGAAACTTATTTTTGGGAGGGATGGTTTAGACCATTTTAGCATCGGTATATTCTACCCTGTATAGTCACATTATATATAAAATGACAAAATGTCAATAACTCTTTGCAAAGCTTAAGCCTTCATTTTAATACTACTTAGATACTTGAAGCTCAAAGCTATGCTCTAACAAATAATGAGACAAACTCACAAAGCTTTCACGTACTTTCAGTGAGCACGTATTTAGCTAGACGTGACGAGTCCTATCATTTTTGTATTTTTACTAGAAGAGTAAAAGTAACATCAACCTGCTATCTACCGACAAGCTGAGTTTTACTTAGTGGCAGTATTCGAAGGCTTGCAAAAGTTAATGTGGTTTAAAATGGACGCTTTATAGTCATAATAAGATCTTGACAAAATTGGCAGTATTTGTACTTGAAAATTCAAAAAGTTGAGTTACTAATTTTGATCTGAATATTTGTTATAATGGTTCATATGTACTTGAATATCACGCTGCGTCTGTCTGTCCCTATGTATTAGATCTTTAAAACTACGCAACGGATTTTGTTGCGGGTTTTTACGCGGTTGACGCCGCGGGCACCGGCTAGTTTATTATAAAAAAAAATTGGTTGTCTGTAAAGTCGGTTTACGGACGATAGATTTACGTGATAACGTCATAATCATTATTTTATGTAATAAAACACGTGGAACGGTGGAACGTTACTATGGAACGTTACTATTGTTCATGAGTGTTGCTGGTATTATCAATTTATAAGACGTTATCACGTCAAAATGACGTGTAAAAGTGTTTGAGAAAACCTACTTGCTGAATAAATATCATTTATCATTTATCATTTATCATTTATCATTTATCATTTATCATTTATCATTTATCATTTACCATTTATCATTTATCATTTATCATTTATCGTTTATCGTTTATCATTTATCATTTATCATTTATCATTTATCATTTATCATTTATCATTTATCATTTATCGTTTATCGTTTATCATTTATCATTTATCATTTACCGTTTGAGATGTTACGAAACAAGGACACTTTTGAGTCGGCCTGTTTTAAAACTCCGCAAAAAACGTCATAATCATTATTTTATGTAATAAAACACGTGGAACGGTGGAACGTTACTATGGAACATGGAACGTTACTATTTTTCATGAGTGTTGCTGGTATTATCAATTTATAAGACGTTATCACGTCAAAAATATTGTATTCTAAATATTGAAATTTTTGATAAATTTGTATGTAATATCAATTTTCAATTATTATATCATTGTTAAATAATGTACTTTTTCTTTCGTACATCTCTATCAGCCAGTAGGCCCTTTTTTTCGGATGGAAAATCTGCAAATGACTTTTCCCACTCTGGGCGGAGTGGAAGGGAGTGTCAGACATTTACTGACTAAAAACCCATCTATGTTCCTTCCTTGCCCTTTATGTCCCGGGGCCACGGTATCTTTTTCGAACAGTCCTGCAGCCCTGGCAGGCTTCGGCCCAGTGAGTCGTAATGGGTAGTTTTTTGAGTTACCATAACGTAACTATAAAATCAACTATATCATCGAAAGTCACGCTAATGAATACTTTGACTTTGAGGTTAATAAAATTAATTTCGTTTCGGTTCTTAAAATGGTCATGAAGTGACAATTTATAGTAATAAGTGTGTCTATGACCATTTTAATCATTTTCAATCAATTCATATTTTGTGATTTTGCTAAAGCACCATTTTACATTTTAGTCCCCCAGGAATTATACTATTGAATCAATAATTATGAATTGAAATAAATCGTCATAATCAGCCTATGTATAATGTTCCCACTGTTGGGACACAGGCCTCCTATCTATGAAAGAAAAATATCCACGCAGGCCCAGTGCAGATTGGTAAATGTCATATGTCTTCGAATTGTTGGTTCTAAGACTTGCCGGTTTCCTCACGATGTTTTCCTTCACCGTTTTGAGAGCGGTGGTGATGAAATAAATTACACAAAGTAATGCGTCTGCCTGAGTTTGAATCCACGACTTACTGCTAGTGAATTGGGTCCGCCACCACTGGGCCACCACTGTTCTCCAAAATTGAAATGAATACTCACACATAAAACAGTATTTTTAAGGTGATCGCAAACTTATCAGAAAGAAGCGAAGGAGCCGAAAGAATCTAATTTTAGAATTGCTTATATGAAATGCTCAAAAACCCGCATACTTGTACGCATTGAATTGGACGAATTAACGTTATACGGATGAAAAAAATATCTTTCGGCGCGGACAAGTATGCGTTCACCTTTAGTCGGAAACCAAAATGCAAGAAAAAAATGGCGAATGCGTTGGTCGATATTTAAATAAACTTTTTTTTACTTACTGTTTTACGTGAAAAGTTTACAGCCAGCATGATATTTCCATTACGATTTTACGAGATATCTTTATTCGGTTTATAACACCGTACCTGCAAGTTAAAAGCAAATAATCAAATAAATGAAGTATTTTGATACATCAATAAACTTTTTACGTGTGAAGCATAAAATGGGGCAATGATGATGATAAAAAAGACATATTATTTTATATTTTTTATGGTGTTTTTCTCATGGACATCACTGAAAAAAAAGGTTGTATTTAAGTTAGTACCCAGTTATTTAATTGTTATCTCGTTCAATGTTTGTAACAACAGTGAGAACTAATGTCCTTAATTAAAATAACATAATAAAATATCCCTCCCGAATCCTGTATACTTCAACCATAGTAACACCTACACTTGGCCAGTTACGTTTAAGACTCGTGTCAGAAAGGGAGAACCTCTTGCTATCATTACCTTGGCACAAAGACTATTTTAAAGATGATTTGCTGGAAGACACAACACTATTGAATTGAGTACATTTGACCGTAGTGCCGTGGGCATTCTCCTTTAAAGCCCTAACTGCTACTGGGAAATTCTTGATCAAAAACCTTAATAAAAAAATGCCGAATCAGTGAATCATCATGGCAGTAGCTCTAGCAACTATTAGAACAACGAACTTAGCCATTCAAAATTTAAATCCTAATTAACGTCGCCTTAGAATAAATAACTTAAATAAAAAGCCATAATTTTTACTTATTTCCAAATATCTTCTGCGAGTTTTATGTTTAAACTTTTACGTTACATACAATTGTTTTACTATTCATATAAGAACCCCTCGTTCTCGAAGGTAAAGACCTCCTCTAGAGATTTCCTAGTACCTCTGTTCAGCTGTTTCTATTCACAGTTTGCCAGCCTGAGAATATTTAAATAAATTAAGCCTCTTTAAAATGTGCAGTTCATGCTTCCATATCAACAAATAAGACCAAGACTTGCCATTACAAAGCATTCATGGATTGCCATACCACAGACAAACTATAATTACAAGCCTGTTTTGAATTTGCCCAGTCAACATGGCTGTACGCATCGATTCCTTTGTTATCCAAAATGGCTGACACCTGTCAAAGCCATTGGCGCCATTTCAATTGATTACTTAAAGCAGGAAAATCACGTCGAGCTCATTGTAATATAACAAAATGGTGTTGGGAAATCAATTTACGTTAAATATAGTTCATTGTTGCGAAGCATTTTTGTTATTTAAATTTTATGATAGCTTTTTCGAAGGTTGCTTGTGTTAAAATGCGTGTCTTGCATTAATTGACGTTAAAGATGTTTTAAAATCCGGTTAGACTGGAAGCCGACCACAACATAGTTGGGAAAAGGCTAGGCAGATGATGATGATGTGTGTCACCCGTTCTAATCACATGTCCCAACTAATCTGAAAATATCATACAGGGTGTAAACCACCTCATCACAAAGTCGTTAACCAAGCATTCTGTACATCAAACTAAGTTACTTTACGCAAAAAATATTGCTGGGAAACAACTTTTTTTTTTTTGAGGTTATAAATCATGTTTTGTGATAGAACTCAATGTAACGGCCTTAAAATATTGTGCTGATGGATGGATTGAATAGTACGGGGGTCGTGGAGGTGTTTAAAGTAAAATCTTACAATAAAAACTTGTATTTAAAAAAAAACCTTGTCAAAAAGTTGTAACTTTGACCCCCAATATCTCCGTAACTAGTAAGTTCCCAGGTATGGTGTAGAACAAAAAAATTATCGCAATGATGGGGAGAATAAGTGCTTTTCGGCTTCGTGAAGAGGTGTTTTACACCCCTTATGTAGGACCACACTGCACTCCACAAAAGCAACTTACAAGTTACTGCCACTCTCAAAAGCACTAAAACGTACATACCAACAATACGTCAGTACATCCAGTTGAAAGCTAGACAAAAGAGCGAACAGGTAGTGACACCTTCACGCCATGTCGCCAACACAAACGGTACTGGTAGATATTGAACTAAATGTACGCAAACAGGTCACGGTGCTAGGGGTGGAATGGCAAATAGGGATGATTTTATTGAAACGCACACTTTCGGTTAACAACAGTTTTTTAATGACATAGGAAGGTACAGACTAAAATCATAGACGGTGTTGCTGGTTTAAGGCGACTACATGAGCTAAACGCGAGTTTTATAATTACTAAAAGTATATGATTCACTGCTATAAAAAAGACCAGAAAAATATATGATATTCTTCAGGATATATGCTAGCATGATAAATTAATAAATAAATAAATGATACTGTTTTGAAAACATAATACAATTAATTTGGTTCGATAAAAAGAAATCACGAACTCATCTCTAAAAATATCTTTCAAACAATAAAAAACATACTAATGTGCATGCGATCAGTCTGATTTGTTGGCAACTAATTCTGTAAGTAATATTTTAGCATGATACTGTTTCAGTTTTTTAATCCAATTAATATTTTTTTAGTAAATCGATGGAAACCACTAATTTCACGCTATTTGGCCCGCAGTGGCTGACGTAACAACCAATTTGTAGTGCAAGCTGATTAGAACCACCATAAATAGAGTTGCTAATTTAGCTCGTCTAAACGCCTTAACATTTTGTTGCTAAAATACAACAAATTTCTGACTCTAAAAAATATTGGTCCGTCAGTTAGATTGTCAAAAAAGATTGGATACGTGTTTTTTGTTTTATTAAATGAATGAAAATTGACGAAGATTAAACGCGTCAAAGTGGGGACTTGTGACGTCACTTTCCGATAAAAATGTACTGAAATGTGACGTTACACCAGTTTTCGACGAGTTTTTGACAAAAGAAGAAAAATGTGTCCATTCTTTTTGGAAATCTATCAGATACAGTAATTAGATTTTTTTGCCATCTTTCCCATAATGGACTTTGTTGTTCTTAATTTCTGTAGCAGTACCTGCTTTGTAGTTATTGGAAGTCCATGTAAAATACCGATATTCGGCTGCATTCGGTTAGGCTGAAAGCCGATACTGACATGGTCTGCTGATCATGAAGTCCTGAATTTGATAAGATTTTTAAAAGTAGACCCTAGACAGAATGCTATTCAACATATTATATTCAACATCATGGGAATATCCACGATCTATTCCAACATTTTTCAAATTGAGGAATTTTATTATTAGCACAGAAACTATTATAATATCACTAGCTGACCCACGCAACTTCGCCTGCGTCACATAAGAGAGAAAAACTGAAGAAAAAAAAATCCCCGTTTCTGCAACATTTTTCATTTCTGCTCCGCTACTAATAATTGTAGCATGATGTTATATAAACTAAAGCCTTCCTGGATAAATGGACTATCCAACGCAAAAAGATTTTTTCAATTCGACCTGGTAGTTCCTGAGATTAGCGCGTTCAACCAAACAAACAAACAAACTCTTCTGCTTTATAATATTAGTATAGAAGTATAGATCTGTGCAAAACGAACTGAAATCGCCAGAGGCTTCAATAAATACGAAGAAAATTAACGTTATATTATTCTAGTCTCCAAGCTACTACCACTGTCAAAGTATTACATAAGCTTCATTTATAACGGACTCAGCGTGTTTTCTTCACAAATGTGTTATTTGAGAAACAACTTTGACAAATACCATCTATGTTTGGGTCGGCTTCCAGTCTTACTGGATGCAGCTGAATAGCAGTATCTTACATGGAGCGACTGCCTATCTGACTTCCACAACCAACTGGGTTGAGGAGGTCAGATAGGCAAATGCTAGGCAATGGTCCTACATCAAAAAAAAACATAATTGAAAATCAAGATCCAATTCTAATTGGAATAAGAGACAGCAATTTTTGAACGCCAATGTTTCTCACTCTCACACGACACCATCTGTCCGCGCGGTCTGACGGATTAGGCGAAGCGGATGTATAGGCAGAGCGACACGCGGAGAGGCGACAATTACTGCTCGTCCGCGCGGACAGATGGTCCCGTGCGTTGTAAATCAATGCAACTCGCGTTACCGTCCCGCAAAATTCGTAGCAATCGTAGCCGATCCGCTACGGCGTAGCACCATTAAGGCCTGCACGGGGCACAACCCGTAGCAGTGCTACGACTTGGGCCCGTGTACTTTTTCTATTGGCAGTCCCAAAGACTGCCCCGATTTTTATTCTTCCATTATTCATATCCACGTATACTCAAAAGTAGTATGCATGTAGAATATTGTTAAGCTTCAAAAGAACGAAGTGGATTAAATAATCAGTGAAATAAAAACACAACATCAAAAACTGCTTCGAATGAACCATAAATACATTCAAAATCAGAATCCCAGTCCGCCATATTTGTTTACGTAATGGGACAAGTAAAGAAAAATACACTTTATAGGTTACGCTATGTTTTCTTTTATCGACGCTCTTGATAAATTATGTACATTTATCTCTCTGGAAGCGCCTTTCTTACATGCCCTACATCGAGGCTTTAAGCTGGTTTCTTCGGGTTATTTATATTTTTACCGACTTACAATAAGTTTTGCCTACAGTTTGCAAGATGGCTGGGTTATTTCACTTGCTTTTGCATTTTGTGTGGGATATTTTAAGGCTTTTTAGTTGGCTTATAATACTAGTGCGTCCAGATTCTTACTAAAATAAATATCGCATTCTTACCCTTTGTGTTCTAGGGCCACGGTATCTCTTTCAAACAGTCCAGCAGTCCACCACGCAGCTACCTCAAGCACTGTATCAGTCAAGAGATAGGTGGGAAACTAGATTTCCGTACAAAAGGCTTCTGTTAGTAACCATCAACCAGTTTTGACTAATATAGCCAGTTTATACAAAGTGGAACGGACAATGGCGCTCACACAGTAACCACATACAAATTTTTCGTCGCTGGTAATTAAAAACAACAATAAATGCTGCTGCATAAAAAAAAATACCCATTTGTGGATTTCACCATGTAATTACTTCGTATCACATACACTTTTTTGTACGCATCATTAGAACAATGTTTTTACGAGTTTAAAATTAAAATTGCATTGTCTAGCGTAACTAATGTATTTTAGAGTCACGTCTGCAGTTTTGCCTGGTCATCGTGACCGGCTACAATGAAAAGTCAGACGACTGACTTTCAGTTGCAGAGTCATGATGCTAAAAGTCACCTTGCCGCTTTAATAATAGCAACTAAACTAGTTAATTAGCCAACGTAGAATGAATCTAGAGAAGTAGAAAAGTACATGTAATGCGTTTAAATCCAGGTTATAAAACTAGCGGCGATCGGCGGCGGCGACCTCTCGCGGCCGGCTCTGGTTCAATCCGTGGTCCGGAGCGAGACGGAATGGGAAGCGGTCACCTCCTTCTGCGAAGCAGTCAAGCTAGCGAAGGAAGGCGCGGAACGCGAGAGGGAGAGATCCTCTTGCCCCAACCGCCACGAGAGACGCACCGGGCGTCGCCGCGTCGGGCGCCACGAGGTGGCTCCCGGCCACCATAGGCACGGGTCTGTGGACGGTGAGCTATGGGCTAGCTTGCCCTCCGTCCGTCTTTTGACGACAGGCCGTGTCGACGGCGCGTTTGTGTTCCATGCGCGCCTCAAAGCAACACCCAGAGTGGGAGAAGTTATTTGATGATTTCCCATCCGAAAAAAAAAGGTTATGTAAGTATTTGTGTGCTAAATTTTATTCAGTACTTAGTTTTTCCGCGAAAAAGTAAGAAACATACACACACAAGCTTTCGCATTTATAACATTAGTGTGTTAAGTAAATACTGGTACTTCTAATAATGTTAAAAATAAACACAGCCTTACAAAATTAATTTATATAAAACCATTTGAATATTATGTCAACCCTGCGCGTCGTCACCGTGACCTAACTTTAAATGGCGTCGAGTCACGCAAGTGAAGAATAGCCCAAAGCTAAATCGATACTCATTGTGCTACATATTTAATGTTATAACTTGTTAATAATTTAATTGTTCCTTTGGATTGTATACAGAGTGTTTACAGACTCATCACGAAGCCGTCAACAAAGCATTCTGTACATCAAACTAAGTAACTTTACGCAAAAATTATTGCTGGGAAACGACTTTTTCAAATAAAACTCTATGTACCGCACTAAAAACATTGAGCTGATGGATGGATTGTATAACACAGGGGTCGTGGAGGTGTTTAAAGAAAAATCTTACACTAAAAACTTGTATTAAAAAAGTTTTCAAAATGTTGGATGTTTGACCCCAATATCTCCGTAACTAGAAGGTTTCCAGGTATGGTGTAGAACAAAAAAATGATCGCGAAGACAACGAGAAAGAACAGTTATTTTATAATCTTAACATGAATAATATAACAAAGATTTTGTTACAACTGTTTTGATTGAAAAGAGTGTACATGGAGTTAGCTTTTTTTATAGACATTCAAAATTGCCGTAATGGTCTAATTGAAATAATAGATTTGAGTTTGAGTTTGACAAAATAAATAAACAAAATCAACCCCCAGTAACTGTTATTACTTCAAGCGTCGCTTACCATACAATAACAATTGCCAGACGTTATTAAAACATCTGTATCTGTCAAAACCAAACGATTTACAATTATATTTGAAATAACTATATTTACCTCTAATTGTGTTTAGTAAACTGTCGAAGCCGGCCCAGTCTGTAATAACAATTATTATGTTTAGCACTAATTGGATTTAGTGAACTGTCAATCAGGCTTTCAAAATAATCTCGTAGGTAGCTATATCGCGAGGTTACAATATTACCTGAATGTCTAGGTTAGAGAGATTTGAGAGCAGCAGTGGCCCAGTGGTGGCGGCCCCGATTTACGAACAGTAAGTCGTGGGTTCGAACCCAGACAAGCGCATTACTTTGTGTATTTTATTTCCATCACCGCTGCTCTCAAAACGGTGAAGGAAAACATCGTGAGGAAACCGGCATGTCCTAGAACCAAAAATTCGAAGACATGTGACATCTACCAATCCGCACTGGGCCCGCGTGGTAGATTATAGCCCATTCCCTCTCATTGAGAGGAGGTCGTGTCCCAGCAGTGGGAACATTATAGGCTGATGATGATGATGATGATGTCTAGACTAGTGGTGATAGATTCCATAGCGTTTCGTATCAGTTATGTTTACGTTCCAGTTTAAGGGAGCGAGTCTACTGTCATCTGCCATATTTTTTTGCCGGTTGGGAAATCATCAAATGTGTCTCCTCCCGCTCAGCCCCACAGCCCTGACATAAATTATTTTATCGCCACAGGGTTCAAAACGCGTATCAACGCGTGAGATAATGATATTTGCCGGGACTGTGGGACTGTTCGAAAGAGATACCGTGGCCCTGGAACGTAAATGGAGAGGAAGGAACGTGGATGTGTTTTAGTCAGTAAAAGACTGACACTCCCTCCCTCTCCACCCAGAGTGGGAGGAGTCATTTGATGACCCATCCGAATAAAAAAATACCCACATGCTCAACAGTTGCGCTAGACTAACGAGGCAGTCAAAAGCGTCCCAAACAGTTTTTTAGTTGATACCCATTTCATGGGGTTGCATAAAATAAAGAGTCCGCCATTTTTGGGAGACCGCCATGTTGGATTTAAAATGACGTCACTTAGCAAACTAAACGTACAAACAAAAATTCAGCTCAATTGGTTGGGGATAGCGTTTTAGAATTCAGTTGCAAGGTTTAACCTAAACACATATTTACATAGAAAGTTGGAAAAATATTTGACTTAAGTACCAAAAAGTCTAAATAATTTACTTTAAATATGATAGAATGTAATGGGGTTGGCATATCCGTATGGACAAAAACTCGCATTAAAAGAAAGAAAAAAAAACATTATCGACCTTTATCTAAATGATATTGCACTTTCTTTAAACAGAAATTAATTTTCACTAGCTTAAGCAGTTCGATAATTGTCCCACGGGATCATTCTACCGAGATAAAAAGTAACTAATGTGTTAATCTAGGTCATAAACTATCTGTGTGCTAAATTTCATCTGAATCCTTTCAGTAGTTTTGAGTAAAAGAGTAATAAACATGCATATATACTTTCGCCTTTAATGTTATTTAATAGTGTGACTGTGATTATTTAACGTGTATTTCTTAAGAACATACAATTTAACGTTTTGAAGTAAGCGTGTCAGTCCTACGGTTTCCGTGACCCGGACGACTTTGAGTCGCAGTGAGTCACGGCACTGAAAATAAGCCTTCAAATCGGTACCCAAATATAAATATACACTACTATTATGTTTTGAACTATTTTTAGCACTATTATAGTTTCCAATGAAGTGTTTATTTCGATGAAACAATTTCAAATGAAGGTTGTCTGTTAAATTAAGCCATTAACACTGTCCACTGCACATAAGCTATTCATGGCAATTTTGTGTCACTTCTCTACATATTATTACAAAACAAAGTCTATTCGCGATAAACTCAAAACCTACTGCACCGCTATTCCTGTTGTTTTTACCAATGGATAAAACGAGAACCACTGTTCTCGTTTTATTTAAATGCAATTTTCAGCGATAGATTAGTGATTCAAGAGGAAGGTCTATATTGTACATATGTACGTTTATTTTACATTGTTCCCGTACGAATGGCAGCTCCCTAGTAAATAATTAACCATAAACTAAATAATGGCGTCAAAAAACTCATCAACGCTGTCAACGGTTAACTCCAAGTCACTGAAGGCGTTGCCACGTCGCATGGCAGCTTTTCTTGCACAATATTTTTGCAGTTTGACCCAAGTATCGCTCAGTTTTCTCACATTAACTTACTAGCTGCATAGAATGTAATTTATCGCATAATGTAGGTCATGGTCAACTTCAACATCTATTCAGTAGTGAAAAGGTTAATAATAAAATAAAATAAATATCGCTGAACATTACACACAGCGCCATCTAGTGCCACACTGAGCAAGGCTTGTGTCGTGGTCACCAGACAGTTGATATACTACATATATACTTTTTGTTTGTAAATACTTACTTATACTTATTATACATATAAACATCCATGACTCGGAAACAAATGTCCGTGCTCATCATACAAACAATTGCTCCGGGATTCGAAACCAGGACCCTAAGAACGTAAGGCGTCATTACCGCTGCGCCGCCGTTCGGGTCGTCAACGATAACAGGCAGAAAGGCAGTGTTAAGTTCGCATTTATTATATTAGGATTTATGTGAAAGTATTAAGTGGCAAAGAAACACAAGATGTTTGTAGAGGTCAGATAGGTGGTCAGTCCATGCAACTTGGCTGGAAGTTGACCCAACACAATTGGGGAAAGGATAAACGGGGCATGGGGCTATGCAGACAGTGAGAGATCAGCCAGCGTCCGATGTAAATGGTCACCTGAGTCTACAGACATGTGCAATAGAGAAGCCTTTCCGATGCCAAGACAAAGCAGAAATGTGTCGTGTCTCTGTAATTACAAACCGGAGCGCAGCTACACTACTGAACGCCACAATGTGTAAACTGTAGGCATAGAGGAATTTGGAAACTCTGTTACCTTGTTTGGCAACGTAGTACCGAGATCTTCGACCCTTTGTTAGGAGCCGGTGATAGGCGAATAGAAAAGCTTTTCTTTAGTTTGGCTGTAGGAAAGCACTTTACAAAAGTACAAGGGATTCCGCACACATGGTTGATACAACATCTAAATATTATTATTTAACATTGTTGTTATTTGTTTGTTATTGTTGTCATCATTATTATTGGTTTGTTATTGTTATAATTTGTTTGTTATTGTTTGTTTGTTGTTGCTTGTTATTTGTTGTTGTTTATTATTCTCTGTTTTATTCACTTGAATATTTCTACAGCTGAAATGCCGAATACAGTGAAACCCACAAATCTTATCAAAATCAAAATCAAAATCAAAGCATTTATTTCAAGTAGGCCAGTTACAGGCACTTTTGAATTGTCGAAACAAAATGAACATTTAAAGTAGCTACAGTCCCAGTCACAAGACATAAAAACTGTGAAAGTACTGTAGTTGCCCATTCCCTAACGTAGATCTCTATGGAGAAGAACGGGCAAGAAACTCCATGGACACTCTTTTAAATAAAAATATTGTTACAAAATCTTGGTTACATCATTCATGTTGAGATGGTATATTATGTGAGAACAATGTAGCAAGATGTGCACGTTAAAAGTGTCCATAGCAAAACAAAATAAAATACAACTCAAAAACTAAATAATTAATTCAAATAACCCATGGCGACTAAGAGATGACCAGTCACAACTGACAGCGCCCGTTCACGAACATGACGCATGGATCAGCACCATTCAGCTCAACCATTTTGAAGGGAACTAAATGGTCCGACACACGCGCCACCATCAGCGAGACATTTGAGAGAGCATGACATACTCTCAATCGCCAGGGCACATTCTAGTCAAGAACTGCCGTAGGCTTCCAGTGAATGATAGCTTTCTAGTACATAGTACTCACACAATATGGGCTATGCGATTATATAATACTAACATTGAATCTATACAATGCAAAGATAGTTAAGTACAATCTTCGGCAGCTCCAACAATACCATTTAATGCTATCAATTTATGCGTCCCTGTCCTTATGGAGCAGGACCAGCATTGAGCCAAGCATCTCTATCAGCGATATAATCGCTCAACTTGTAATATGCTCGTTGACAAAGTGTGCGTTTAATGCATGTTTTAAATTTCGTCTCATTCAGTTCAAGAATACTTTGTGGAATTTTATTATAGCATCTCAAACAGTACCCCATGAAAGATGAGTCTACTTTTGCGAGTCTAAAGCCTGGCTGAACTAATTGGTCCCTATTTCTAGTACTGTAGTTATGTCTGTCACCTCTTTTACCAAAAAGATGCAATTTTTTTCTGACGTACATTATGTTTTCGTAGATGTATTGACAATGTACCGTCATAATGCCAATATCCTTAAACAGCTCTCTTAGAGAATCGCGCCTACGAAGATTATATATGGCTCGAATGGTTCTTTTCTGCAGAATAAATATAGACTCAATATCTGCAGCTCGTCCCCATAGCAAAATACCGTAAGACATTATACTATGGAAGTAACTAAAATAGACCAGTCTAGCGGTATCTACATCAGTAAATTGACGGATTTTTCTAATGGCATATGCTGCTGAGCTTAGCCGCCCCGCAAGAGATGTTAAATGAGAACCCCATTGTAGCCTTGAATCAAGCGTAATCCCCAGGAAAACCGTTTTATCTACGAATTCAAGTTTCTCATTATTCAATAATATATCACAATCACTACCCTTAACATTCGGTAAAGCAAATCTTATGCATTTGGTTTTTTTTTCATTTAATACCAAATTGTTTGCTGTGAACCAATTTTGGACCTGCAGTAGGGCATTATTCACGTCATCTAAATTTTGTGCCCGTCTATTTATCTTAAAAATCAGGGAAGTGTCATCAGCAAATAACACCATATTTTGAGGTTGGTTTTTCAATAAATAGGGTAGATCATTTATATATACTAGAAAAAGGAAAGGACCCAATATTGAGCCTTGTGGAACCCCCATTTTTATTTTTAAACCCTGTGAGTTAACACCATTTATCTGAACATATTGTTGTCTATCATTTAAATATGATCTTACCAAACTAAGTGCAAGTTTACCCAGTCCGTAATGCTCAAGTTTCATAAGTAATGTGTCGTGGTTTACGCAATCAAACGCTTTGGAGAGGTCACAAAAAATTCCTATAGCGTCTTGGGACTCTTCCCACGCAGTAAATATGTGCTTTAATAATGTTACACCGGCGTCAGTTGTACAACGTCCCTTGGTGAAACCATACTGTTGATCATGTAAGATTCTGTTGGTGTTAAAGTGATTAAGCATTTGATCAAGCATTACTTTTTCAAAAACTTTGCTAAAAACTGGCAACACGGAGACAGGTCTATAATTGTTAGTATCTTTACTGTCCCCGGATTTGAAAAGAGGTATGACTTTACTGTATTTCATTAAATCAGGGAAGACTCCTTGGTCCACACATAGATTAAAAATTAAAGCTAAGTATGGGGCTATAGTCTCAAGTATGGATGTACAAACTTTGATAGACATTCCCCATAGATCTTCGGTCAGTTTGATTTTTATTTGCCGGAAAGCTTTAATAACTACCATAGGGTTAATGTGTTTAAATTTAAATTCAGCCAGGCAGCCAGACACATTCGCCTTTAATAAACCCATTGAGACTTCAGGAGAGGAATTAAGAGCCTCCGTAGTTTTTAATGGTATCTCTGTAAAGAAATTTACAAATTCTTGAGCTACTTCCTGATTAGAGCTTTTAGGACCACATGCTGTATCTAATGTGTAGCTAGTGTTGCGTATTTTCTTTCTGTTAGTCTCGTTATTTATGACTTTCCAAACTGTCTTTATTTTATTTTCTGCTGTTTTGATCTTGTTGCTAATGTGCAGGGCTTTAGCAACCCTGCATGTATTTCTAAAAATTTTTGAATACTTAGCAACATACTTGTTAAAAGTTTCAGTGTTAATAAAAGGCTTAAGGCCATAAAGCTCAAATAGTCTTTCCCTACTTTTTCTGATATGAATTTATGTTAGCTAATTCTTAAAAATAAATGTATCATTCACACAAGAGCTGATAAAAATTCAAACTACTAATATAACTGAAATGTCCCATTTTAGCTATATCTTTCCCAATAAGTGTTGTCCACTTTATTGGTGGAACCACATATAGCCGTCTTCCTTATAGCGCATCATGTTTTACGATCTTTCTCTGAGCTAAATTTTATGTCCGTGTTATTATGACGATGCTATGACCTTTTGACCACGTTCGTTATAATAAGGGTTATGTTTGTATGTTTATTCATAATTTCTTTGAGGATCTAGATAGTGGATAATTGTAGCATCTACTATTATGTTCAAGTTATGATAGCATTAGGGTTGCCCCTATTATTTGGGACTTGGTATAAATCTGCCTAACCGTTCAGGATTACAGACGTATTGTTATGTTATGTTATGTTATGTTCAAGTTCAGTTTCAGTGAAGTGTCTTTTAGTAACAATTTATTTTTTCCTTTAAAGATTACGAGAAAAAACGACGGAAAAACCCTACAGGAATAATTAAGCGAGTTAGTTTAACAAAATTACAAAAAAAGCGTACTAACAGGAAAAAACGAGTAAGTTATTTAAACAGAATTCCAAAAAAAACATGCACGCAAAAATACAAAAAAAAAAACTGTAAAAATAAGTAAGTTATTTAAAAACAAATTACTCTTTTGAATACAGAATTCGAACTGAGATTATACATAAAACTGCACTGAATCGATGAATATGAAAGAGTTCTGATAATATTTGCCAAATATTTAAGTTTACGGTAGGTACTTCAGCTTTTATTGCATTGCCCTGATTCAACATTCACCCTGGTTTCAGAAAATTCAGTATTTATTATTATAATTTGGGAAAAACTTGGCTCTTTTATCTCGAATTGGATCAAAAGAAACCATTCAATAAAGTTCATTTTCCTGGTGAAATAAAGTTACTCGGTTTATTTCGATAGGTGTTATAAAACATAACTATATTGGGCAAGTAGAAACCATAACAGTTCTAATGTGTTCGCCACCCGTACTCCTTTAGTAATCCGTACAAATAAATATAGAAATGTGAAAGTCACTCGGACTAACTGTAAGCTTTCAACGATTTAAAGACTGAACGGCTTTCGGAAAAAAGAACACACGTCGACCATGACTTGAATTAGGCCAAATCTTTTCTGACTACCGGGCAATGCCGTTTCCTTAGCTAGTAATTGTCTAGTGGTATGACCTTTGACTGCCAAGTTAAAGGTCTCAAATTAAATAAATAAATAAGTAGGTAGTTTTTTACTTATTTATTTATAGGCAATTCGTCTTTATTAGAAGTTGCCATCTTAGAGCGTGCGTGGGTTTGCGGGCAAGGAGAATCAAATAAATAAAAGTCTTTGTAAAATCACAAGTATCTAATCAAACAAACTGTTCCTATTTATCACTGATATGACATTCCACCGGGCACGTGGGGTACTAATACATAGCCATATAGCTCGACTATCACAAGCTATGCAGTCACTACTCAAGTACTCACAATAGTTCACAAATTCACAATTCTCAAATACAACAATAACAAATCAATCTCGCCAGTACCCGGTGTTACGTCAAATTGACAGCTGCGATATTCGTACGGAAATCTGTTAAAAGGATCGTCGTCGAACCAATTCTTTCGACGCGCCGTCAAATAAATAAATAAATAAATAAATAAATAATACATTAATTAATAATATTGCTGGACGTGACACACAGCACCATGCACCAGCAAATGAGGAAAATGTCGTGAAAAAAGTTTTGAGTATCAATGTGGATGGGTATTTGAGTAGAGGAAGACCAAAGAAACGATGGATGGACTGTGTTAAGAAGGATATGGTAAGAAAAGAAGTGTCTGATGAGATGACGAAAAATAGAGGAGTATGGAAGAAAAAGACATGCTGCGCCGACCCCAAATAAATTGGGATAAGGGCAAGAGAATGATGATGTGACACACAGCACCATCTCCATTAGATATTTCTCGACGGCATGTAAAGCGAAGCATAAAAAACCTTGACAACAGGTAAGGCACTAACCACACGATGAAGAAAGAAAGAAAGAGAGATATGATTCAATTAACAAAGAACTACGAGTATCTACGCCAAAACACGATCTAAAGCAAACAGATCAGTATAATAGAACAGACAACGACGTAAAACCCAACAGCATCTTATTTTAACAATGTTCCAACTTAACCCTTAAAAGGCAAACCCAAAACGCAGACTTAAAAACGTGAACGCAATAAAAAATAATCAGAAGCCAAATTAAAATGAATCAGAAGCCGAGGCGAGGTCTCACGGGCAGCGAGTAGAGGGAAGCATAATTGAATTATTTCGTTAACGTAATGAAACTGGATCCTGAGACGTTTCTGAGGGTAGATGCATAAAGAATTTTATCGCAACCGACGCGGGACGCAGATAAGTTTGAATCGCATTACTGGATGTGGTTTGTTGTAAAGGGTTGGTTTTTGGGGTAAATTGAGATTATTTTACTAGTTCTTAACGTAGCTTTTACATACATTGAATAATATGTCACTCGAGAATAGTGTAGCAATCCATTACAGATCAGAAGGAGGAGTTGTCGTGATGAAGAAGCTTTACTTGATTAATGCTTTTTCCCTGTTTTTAAACAGCATTATTAAAACATTAAGGCTTCAAGAGAAGAGTTCTATGAAGCAACACACAAACCTACGATAATAAAGGGTGTGACAAAACCCTCCCCGGAGCTCCCCGTCTTTGTGATCATTTTTAGGATCTGCACCATACTTGGAAACCATCTTACGAAGATATTGGAGGTCAAAATTCCAAGTTTATCACAAGTATTTTTTTAAACTCTTCTTAAAGTAAGATTCTAACTTAAGTAGGGAGTTGGAAGTCGGGAGTTGTGGAACTGATCCTCTACAACTCCTGCACTATTCAATCCATAAAACAGCATAATATTTTGAGTACGATTCATTGAGTTCTGCAGTAAAATGTGTTTTTTCACCGCAAAAACAAGTCGTTTCCCAGCACAATTGTTTGGGTAAAGTGACTTATTTTGATGTACTATGTGAATGCTTGGCTGGCGGCTTCGTGATGAGTTTGTTTACACCCTGTATAGCAATTATGGATGTAAGTACTTTCTCATACACGAACTCAGTGCGAAACAATATCACATGACAGTATAAACCTCAGAGCGTTTCGACGATAACAATTAAAATACCTTTGATTAACATTAATTACTACAATCAAAGGTATCGGATACATTCCTAAATTAATTATGAGGAGTATTACTGTGGTTTCAATAATATTACGAAGGAGGATTCTCGGAATTGATTGCTACCAACGTTCTCAATATAATTTTGGAGTTGAAATTTAGTAGGTTTGTACCCAGGCAAGCGCGTTCATCATTTGCCTGCCACTTCCCAACTTTATGGGGGTCAGCTTCCAGTCCAACCAGATGCCCTTAACTACCAATATTTTACATGGAGTGACTGCCTATCTGACCACCAGAACCTAGCTAGTACTAGGTAATACGATACTCCTTGGTAAGACTGGTTGTCAGACTTTCGGCACACTGACTCTCTGTAACGACTGTAAAAGATATGACAGCCAGACGGGACCAACATGCTTTAAGAGTCACAGAAAAAACCCGATCACCGACAGACCTTTGCAAGCGAAGCTTAACCTTTATATAGCGACCCGTGCAGCTGTTGTTACTTAACCACAAGCTCTGCTCATGTTGATCCCACTAACCCCACCATCATCATTATCTACCTAGCTTTTTCCCAACTATGTTGGGCTCAGCGTCCAGTCTAACCGGATGCTGTATAATACCGGTACTTTACATGGTGCGACTGCCTATCTAACCACCACAACCCAGTTAGTACTGGTTATACGGTGCCCTTGGTAAGACTGGTTGTCAAACTTTCGGTACACTGACTCTCTGTAACGACTGTCAAAGATATGACAGACAGACGGGACCAACATGCTTTCAGAGGCACCGAGAAAACCCGTTCACAGACTGACCATTGCAAGCAAGACTGACCTTTAAATATTGACCAGTGCTTAAGCTCTGCTTGTATGTTGATCCCAATAACCCTACCATCAAGTCTGATAAGATAAGATAAGATAAGATAATATTTATTTGCTAAACATGTGACATACACACAATAAAAATACATGCATGCAAGATGGTAACAAAACAACATTATAAGGTACAGCATGTTTGCCACATGATGTGACGTGCAAATTTCCAGAAGTGGTATTAACTCAAACACGTTTGTCTGTTTATTATATTTTTATTTAAAAGATCTTAAAATGAAAAATGTCACTGATATTTAGCCAATGATTATTTTGAAACACAAAAGGTCAATAAAGAAATAAGAAATTCCGAAAAGTTTATTAGAATTGACATTTCATTGTTTTCTCAGAAATATTATAAAAGACAAAAGGTCACAGCTCAATTCTCTCGTGGTAATATCTAGTTTCACTTGACAGGAGGGTAATCCTAGTACCAATATTTTCTTACAAAATATAAGACACAGTAATAATATTATTGTATTATCTAAACACCTAACTGTACGTTGACTAAGCACTCGAGGTTGTCGACATGTGGGACATGAACTCTGTAATCATTATACTGATAGTCGTAACAGTTAATGAACTAATAGCAAAGAGCTTCAATTTCGTAAGAAATTAAACTTAATAATTTCTGTTTCACTTTCATCAGTATTATACATAAATAATGAAATATGAGCAAATGCTCATATCTACAAAATTATATGAACTAACTCTTGAATTAGAAACGACGTGAGTAAAGCATCAGCAATTCTCTTTAGGTTACAAAGATAATTACACTAATAGTAACTTGGTACGTTCACTTAACTTACACACACTAACTTAGATATACTTGATATAGCAATATTAGTTTACACTTGATCCAGTATCTCTTTGATCAGCTGTTAATAGGTTATATTATCTTACTCAAAGTTAAATTGTTTCATATTAAAGTTCTTCATAGAAAGCTCTGGCATACTTGCTTAGTTCAGTCTAAGTCAATTATAAGAATCTTGAGGTAACTTGTATCTATACGTCGGAGTTTTCAGAACTTTACGAAGTACAAAACACTGTTATCTAATTGTAACGCTTAATATTATTAATTTACGATAATTTTAAATGTACCTAATTTTTTCTGGAGCCCTGGTACAGTTTATGGTCCATGTTCACCGAAAAGATAACAGTCTGATTATCTAAAAACAGCTGTCACTGTGACATATTACCATACAAAAATTTGTTTTAAACAGCTGTTTTATATAATCAGATTGTCATCTTTTTGGTGAACATGGACCTAAAAACATTGCAACAGATCTCGCAGGACCTGGCGAGACGAGCTGTTGAATTGCTTTTTTAACGCTCATTGCCTTCGTTTACTTTACACGAAGCGGTTGCTTATCTGACCTCCACTACCGAGTTAATGGGTAACACGATGGCCCTTGGTAAGACTGGTTTGTCAGACTGCCCGTAACGACTGTATGACATCATATTACTAATGAATTTAATAAAAAATGACGTTTATGTGTAATAACCAAATTTCATCAGATTTGTCAAAATGTCAACGTCATTTAAATGTCATATTACCTTCATTTCACAAAAAAAAAAATATTTTTATTCAAATCAGGAGACAAAAAAGGAAACAAGGAATATTTATTAATTTTTGAACACGCTTTTCTACATTGTTACTTTTCTGTCACATAATCCTATTTCCTGACATCATCGCAAATAAATTGTGATTGTATTGTACAACGTTGACACGTTTACTAAATTCTTTGGACACACATATATGCAACGATACATGTTGCAGTAAAATTATCATAAAATCAGTCTCCTGTACTGTGAACTGCTCAAATAACAACATCAAATATGAGCGGTGTGATTAAACCAGGTATAACCACCAAATAAGCAAATACAGAAGCCTAAATTCATGCAACGACTTAAAACCGGCGTATGCACCCAGAGGCACGTGTCTACGGCGAATTCAAACTACGTCAGTCGGAAATCGGCTTTGATCATGATTTGAGTGCAACTGAACGGCACTAAGCCTTGCGTATATGGTAACAACAAACATACCTCTATGATCCTGTGTACGGTGTTAAGGCTTGTATGGGCTGCGGGCCTGTTCGAAAGAGATACCGTGGCCCCGGAACATTAAGGGCGAGGAAGGAATATGGATGGGTTTTAGTCAATAAAAGTCTGACGCTCCCGCTCAGAGAAAAAAAAAGGGCTTACACATGTAGAACGCTGGCTGCCGGCGCCGACCTGCCAGCGTTTATCGGCATCGGTCCACGCAGGTAGTCGATGCTGCCAGTCTCTATACTTTGTGCCGACGCAGCGCCAATAAGCGCCGACAATTTATGACGGCGTAGGCAGGTCAGAACTTGTCGGCGACGTTCGGCGCATGTTGGCGCCAGTAGCCAGCGTTCATCTCTATGTGTATGCACACTTATGCATTGGCCTTTTGTTTTCTTGTGAGTACTATGAATCCTAAGTTGACATGCATAACTGTTGTAAAAGTTTGTCGAGTTGAGAATAAAGCAGAACCCTCTTAAATTTAAATTCTTTCAATAACATTTTTAAATTAAAAACTTCCTTCATTAAGTTCTCACAGTCACTGTTATTTGAGTGTGTAGCTATCTAGTTAATAACCAAACGGTGTGTGCTTTAAGAGGCCTGCGGAGCATGCGTTTTTCATACAAACGTAATACCAAAATAATGTATAAATTAAACATATTCATATTATAGTGTGCATTAATTTCGATTGAATTACAAAATATCTAGGTTCCTAAATATTTGTTTTGATTGAACACTAATTTAAACCAGATTTATGAGAAAAATAAGTTTTCTATATAATTTTTTAATTCCTCATATCTCGTTTCTGTATCATTGTCCTCTCAAATACCTATATATATCTGGGAACATAGATATTCTGTAATCCAATCGAAATAAATACACACTATCTTAAGAATATGTTTGATTTACAAATTATTTTGGTATTACGTTTGTATGAAATACGCATGCTCCGCCGGCCCCTTCAGTTTTCACTCACAACTACATGAAGTGGTCCTTTTGTACCATTATCTATTTTGTGGTAATACCTGCTTCAACTCACGTAATTATAACTTGCAAACTACTAATGCGATCTATTTTAATAAATTATGGTTATTTACGGGGATTCTAGCGACGCCTCAGTGTGCTAAATTGGATTGTTGGCAAAGAGAATATTTTATAACCAGCGGATGGTATATTCACACTATTATTTTAATCAAAATGTATTATGTTTAGTTTAGCCTGTGCTATTCGCTCGGCAACGAAACAAGTGTCTGAATAAATATTCTGATAGATTAGCCAGTTACGGAATGATTTCAGAAATAATTCAGAATATAATTTGTCAGAGTCCGGAGCGCCGAATGTCCGTCCCGGCGACTGAACTTTTATGGTGCATCTACACCGCAGTTATTTTTTGTAGAGCAACACTGTGCAACACTGTAACATTAGGTAACAATCTGTAACTTTTGTGGCTATTTGTTACATTTGTTGAATGTTATGATCGCGTCCATACCGTGAGTAACATAAAGTAACAAAATATAACAAAGAGTAACTTTCAGCAACAAGCGAGTTGCACAGCATTTCTTTATGTTATTGTGACATTCTCTAACAATGTTATCAATTGTTGCCACATGTTGGCTGTTTTTAAAAGTTAGGCAACATTACGTAACATATACTAACACGGCAACATATTATAATAAAAAAAATAACTTCTGTTATTGGATGTTGCTTAGTAATACTTGGAAACGTTGCACCACAAAAATTAACTGCTTTGGCACCATTAGGAATAATCTTTCAGTCTTTTTTTTAAGTATAGGAACTCTGTAAAAAATTCAATTCAATGCAATTTGGGGTTGGCAGAACACGTTTTCTTCTTCCGTTCTCATTTATCAGTCGTAACGGCATCATTTCTAATTTTGTGTATATTTCTCTTTGTAATTTTTTTTTGTGTGCAATAAAGAAGAAGAATAAGAATTTACTCCTTTCTTTTTCAAATCATTCCTCACACATCTCTCATCTTTTCTTTGGCGTTCCTCACCTTCTACATCGATCAATATTCATGTATCATTCTTACAGTATAAACCATGAAAACCAAACCTAACCTAAATAAACACCGTTTAAAGCTATCACGGTTCAAGCTAATTATTGATCGATTGATGATTGTTATCGGGGTAGTAAAAGAAATAACAATCACGGGAGACATCCCGTAAGTGACATTTCAGGTCGTCTGTGAAGCCAAACCGAATCGGTCTGCTTCAGAGACGAGGGGATTTATATTTAACTATTGTCTAAGTATTGTTTTGCGCCATTGTTTAACTATTGTATACTTCAGTAATAGATGAAGGTTTAAATAATTCTTTCACTCGGTCTTCTCACAGAGCCACAAACATACTTACATTATCGTCTTCCGTTCATCAGAAAACAAGTCCAATCTTGGGTTGGTCTCCTTGCCAATACAAACCACTCTCAACTCTTTCGAGCCCCATCCAGCAACTCTATGCCGTATAATTTTATCGCGGTAAGTACGCCGCTCAAATTACAAGACGAACGTTGCAAATTGAAATGAGTCGACGAGCAACGCTTCAGAATTCCCAGTTTTATATTTAGCTGCCCTACTGTCTGTTTAAGTGCATTGCGATTTTATTTATGAATCATATCTATGGGAGTTATGTTTGAGGTTTTAAGCTTCGGACTCTTTCAATGGTTTTATGTTAAAGGCAGGAAATGGGAAGTTCAAAGGTTCAAGGATATCTTTATCCTTGGACCAATATATCTATAACAAAGAGTAACTTTCAGCAACAAGCGAGTTGCACAGCATTTCTTTTATGTTATTGTGACATTCTCTAACAATGTTATCAATTGTTGGCACATGTTAACAACATCATTAACCAAGAGGTTACAAAGATATATGGTGATAGCATTCGTTGCGCCAAAAAATCTATGTGCTTTTGGACAAAAACTACTTTGACTTGCTAAAACTAAAACGTAACATACAAATTACGATCTAAGCCGGATAAAAAGAAAACTACCAGCGCAATGTTTTGAGTACGTTTACGTTGAGTACTACCGTAAAACGAGATTGTTTCACCTTAAAAATGTTGTTTCCCGGCATTAATCTTTACGTAAAGTTACTTAGATTGATGTACAGAATGCTTGGCCGATGGCTTCATGAAAAGCCCGTTTACACCCTGTATTAGGCCTTTTTAACACCCGACGCAAAAACGACGGGGTGTTATTAGTTTGATGTGTCTGTGTGTGTCTGTGTCTGTGGCATCGTAGCTCCCGAACGGATAAACCGATTTTGTTTTTGTTTCTTTGGTTGAAAAGTGGATTAGTCGGGAGTGTTTTCAGCTATGTTTGATAAAAATGAGTCCAAGATGGCCGCCGCCACAAAAAGACGGATAATATAATAATATTTATTCAACAACTCCCTCAATATGGGTGTCAAACGAAAGGACTTCACTCGTAGAATACTATACGGTATAATAATTTTCATATCCAAGATGGCCGCCACCACAAAATGGTGGTTAAGATTTTTTTTGACAACTCCCTCAATATGGATATGAAATATGAAATCCGCCAGATTACATATTCATTCAACAACTCTCTCAATATGAGTGTCAAATGAAAGGGCTTGACTATTAAAATACTATACGCTATAATAAACTTCAAATTCAAGATGGCCGCCACCACATAATAGAAAAAAAAATCACACTCCCTTAGTATGGGTATCAAATGAAACGGCTTTACTTGTAGAATAATTATACACTATATTGAAATGGAATGATTTCGTTCCGAAAAAAATGTCTGAAATTATGACCCTATGTGTCAGGGGTTTTTAAAACTTCTATTTGTTTGTCTTTTTTTAACTTTCACGATCAGAACACATTATAAAACATATGAAAACGGGTATTTATCGCGAGTTTACCTTTAATTTAATCAATCGCGAAGACGGCTTCAAACTCTCTTCAGCTTGGAATCCAGTGATCACTAAGTGTACTCGTCAAGTGAAACCGCCTCGATATACGGACACGGTTAGTGTGGTGTGCTGTCCTAGTGTGAACCGGCCCTAATTAACATTTATGAAAATCAAGTGAGGGTAGTTGAATAAACGTCTTCACTTTTCTGTTGCGGTACCTCCAACACTTCAGTCTCCCCGCGACCACGGCTGGTGCAATCCGGTCGAAACGTCGGGTTTAAATTAAAGGTAAATTCGCGATCAATACCCGTTTTCATATGTTTTTGAATACTTTTTGTTTCATATCTCTGTAGACAAAGGATGCAATTTACATTTATTTTTGCACTTAGTCTTTTCGTTAGAATTTTCTACTCGACCCCACAATGAAAATCGTATTCAATTTACGTACAAAAACACAATGTATTTCCCTCCAAAAAATAACAGTTCCTGCAATCTCTGTTCTGGCAATAAGATCAATTCGAAGAATAAATTGGTCCTGACATCGAGCCCCCAAAATCCGATTATTAGTCATCACTTCGCTAGAAGAAATGTAATAAATAAATAAAGTCTTTATTGATAACATTACGGGTTGGACGGAGATAGGAAGAGCCTATATAACCTAATAAGAGTGAGTCGTGCTTCTAAGAGAGCTGAAAGGAATAGGTAACTATTCGGAATCAAAGCTTTTCAGGGTTGTTTTAAGGTAAAAACGAGGGTGACGTTGGGTGAGGTCTTCTCGAGTTCTTTGTAATTTTATTCATACTTGAAAAGTATTTCATATAAACGGTCCCGCCTAGGGTTCTTAAATAGCCGCTCTGGCAGAATCACAACATGAATTCATAAACTTATATTGTCACTTACGGGATATCTTCCGTGATTATTTGTTATGTTGAGCTACAAATAAAACTACTACATCTATCAATCCGCACTGGGCCCGCGTGGTAGATTATAGCCCATTCCCTCTCATTGAGAGGAGGCCATGTCCCAACAGTGGGAACATTATAGCCTGATGATGATGAGCTCCCGATATTTCGACGCTGTTGCAAGCGCCATGATCGCGGGTTGGTTGTATCAACCCGCGATCATGGCGCTTGCAACAAATAATCACGGAAAATATCCCGTAAGTGACAATATAAGTTTAGTTTTAAACCGTGAAAGCCTAAAACAGTGTTTATGAATTCATAAATTTTGAATTCGTAATATTATGGTCACAACGTCATAAGAAATTCATAACATAACTGCGTCTGCGACCATTTTAACACCATTTTTTATCTTATTGTGATTCTTCCGAAGCGGCCATTTTAGACCTAGCCATATGCCATCAATATTAGGGTTGACTTCTGAATGAATAAACTGGATGCAGCTAAATACGAGTACCTATTTAATATGGTGTTAACGCCTATTTGAACTAAATTATTTAAAAAATGTAATCATTTACGTATTGGTTCCGACGGTTCCGACATATAATTTTGCTTTGAACGAGTGGATATTATCACCCAATTGTTTAAAACAAATCAAAGTCGCCTCATAGAGACGTCAGCAAAAAAGGTCCGTAAGGGCCGAAACCTGCCGTGGCTCCGGAACATAAAGGGCGAGGAAGGAACATGGATGGTTTTAGTCAGTAATAGTCTGCTGCTCCCTCTCGCTCCGCCCAGAGTAGGAGAAGTCATTTGATGAAACTTTCGGGATTAAAGCTTTTTTTTTTCGTGACAACTTACAACTCCGACACACATAGTACATTATTCTACTAGTCAAGCTCTTTCATTTGATACCCATATTGAAGGAGTTGTTGAATAGATACGTATCCGCCATTTTGTGGCAGCGACCATCTTGAACTATTTTTTATCAAACATAGCTAAGTACACTCTTGATTAATTCAACTTTCAAACGAAAAAAAACAAAATCAATATCGATTCATGCGTTCGGGAGCTACGATGTCACAGACAAGACACACACACACACACAGACATGTCAAACTTATACCTAACACCCCGTCGTTTTTGCGTCAGGTTTAATAATTCATTATACAAACTTATAAGCAGCTTTACAAACTTTTCCATTACGAAATGCATGGATTTGTTGACGCATTTGTATGCTACAGCTTATGCTAATTTGCGACTCAACCATGTGCCGACAATCTGGCATTTGACCTAGCGTTACGGGTTACCCACTTACGGTTAACCGCTTCATTAGTCAAATAGTTAAGTGGGTTTGGTTTCCGGGTTGGCCAAATATTACGAGGATATTTTGAGTAATAAGTGTTTGTGAATGGATGACAGTGGTGACCCAGTGGTGGCGGCCCCGGTATACGAACAGTAAGTAACTCTTGGGTTCGAACCCAGGCGGGCGCATTGCTTTTTGTAATTTATTTCATCACTACTGCTCTCAAAACGGTGAAGTAAAACATTGTGAGGAAACTGGCATGTCCTAGAACCAAAAACTAGAAGACATAACGGGTGTAAAACACCTCTTAACGAAGCCAAAAGGCACTTGTCCTCCCTATCATTGCGATCATTTTTTTGTTCTACACCATACCTGGGAACCTTCCAGTTACGGAGATATTGGGGGTCAAAGTTCCAACTTTTTGACAAAATTATTTTTTAATACTAGTTTTTAATGTCCGCTCCGCCCAGAGTGGGAGAAGTTATTTGATGATTTCCCATCCGAAAAAATAATAATAATAATAATAAATACTCGAAGACTATGATTCAAAATTCACTCTTAGTACACCACAACTACGACATAAAGTTGACATTTTTACACGTAAGAGGTCGCGGCAGTTCAACGGTCTTACGGCACGCATTCGTACTGTTCGCTATGTACTCCTGTTACGTTTGTGCCATAATTAGGTCACGGCATACTCTTGCTTTGTGCTACTGATGGAGAATGTACTTGTTTGTAGGAATGATCTTGTTTTTGCGAGTGTTGTTAAGTCGTGATTTAACATTCACTAGGGTCGAACTTCAGGTTAAACCGTGCTTGCCTAAATTGGTCTGTGGATGGGTGACCACCATGGGGGAATAGGGATCCAGGGGTGAATAGAAACAAAACTTTGGAAGGGATTTCGCTGAACTTGTATTGTATATTGCCAACAAGGTACCTTTATAATTAAGTATAATTTAGTTAACACAATAGCGTACTTGTTGGTACCATATCATGTGAGTTCAACTTTAAAATCCATTCCAAAGTTTTGTTACCATTCACTCCTGGATCCCTATTCCCCCTATTCTACGGTACAGAGTTTCCTCCGTGCTTTGGAAAGCAAGTTGAGCAGTTGATCCCGGCTGTCATTGATAAATCTTTGACAGTCTTTACAGCTTTGTAGTCAATGGCCCACAAATTCTGACAACCAGTCTTACCAAGGGGTATCGTAATACCCAGTACCAACTAGGTCGTGGAGGTCAGATAGGCAGTCGCTCCATGTAAAATAGTGGTATTCAGCTGCATTCAGTTAGACTGGAAGCCAACCCCGACATAGTTGGGTAAAGGCTAAGCAGATGATGTTGTAAAGTCGCGATTTACTAAAGGCTATCTATGAGTGACGATTTACGGCCGTTTTCTATAAGTTACTTACGTATAACTGTTAGTTAATATGCCTACGTCTCGTAGCTATCGATGATTCTATAAACAAACTAAGCATGAACTATCTATCCACGTCACATACCTGTCAGGCACTTATCCAGGGGTGGGGATAGTTGAGATTTATACCCTCCCCCGAAATCTGTCTTATAATAAACGGATCATAACCACTGCAAAGTACGTAAATTATAGTACAGTGATTACAGCGACTTTTATATAGTTCACATGGTTGCTTCAATGTTTGTCCCCCCCCCCCTGAACCAAAAGTCATATCTGTCACATGATTCACAGAAAAATCAAAGAAAGCTTTTCTGTGACGTTTTGTTTCTAACGGTCCATAAACTAAATGTCAAACAGACAGAGATAGCAACCTTCCGTTATCTGTTAGTAAGTTATTGAATACTATCGCACATTTGGTAGAATAAAGTGTGTGATGAAATTACGAGTAATAGAGAATTACGGAAGAAGAAGACATGCTGCGCAAACCTTAAATAAATTGGCATAAGGGCAGGAAAAATTATAACCCTATAAGGGCGAGTTGATCTCGCGTACCGAGTGTTCCGTATAACATGAGTGTAAGTATTATGTTATTAAACTATAGTTTGCGCCACGAGAAGCTATAATTTTTGTGAACAAAGAATTTCTACCCAGATACGAAGCGACAATTCAATCAACAAAAAATACTCCCAAATTCATCATTTGATTGAATTTGAATGAAATGAATTTTATTTAGTTGCATAGGTATTTAATATTTTTATTATATACTCGTATTATATTGAAGTTTATAGTTGTGCTACATATTTTTGTCTTGTATGTATGTAAGTATATTCTTAGGTTTTTTATCGTTTGTTATATTAAAATTGGCTTTAAGTTTATATGTATTCTACTTTCTCATCCTTTACACACTATGTCTACATCTCTTTTTTGTCTATTCTCCTTTCGCAGGTAAACTGGCAGAGATTTCTTTAGAAATAAGCATCACCTTTGTACCTATTTTCTATTCCTTTCTTCTTTTCTGTATGTAATGTGTACATAATCTGTTGAATAAATAAATAAATAAACTCAAATTATCATACGTGTAATACTAATCTAACAAGCAATTTCAATTGGTCGGGTTATATTTTGGCGATTTAAAGACCTGTCGTGTAATGTTTCGTGGTACTGAAACGCATGTGACATGTTTTTGGGCCGTAATTTTGACGTAAGATCACGCTGATGCTGTCATTCTTGAATTTGTTCCAAAGATTGCGAACCCGAACGTGCGTTTACATTATGGGTTTTCGTGGCAGGGACTATAGTTGGTGCCAGTTAAGATGGAAATAGAGGTCATTGCTCCGACTTTCATCCCGATGTCGAAATATTAGCGATACTGTCCCTTCATCCCTACAAACCTGTCGCAAATCTGATATCGCTTGAGTCTCATAATACATCCAAAATGACATATGATGAGGAACATACACAACAAAGCGCACAACCCAAAAAATAAGAAATCAAGCAAACGTACCCTACGAAATTAATTTAAAAAATTAATTGTTTGAAATTTTGTATTTTCGTTTTTAACACAATTCTAACTTACTGAAACGTCAATTAAAAAAGTAAATAAATTATTGTGCATCTTAAAAATAGGATCTAGGATTTTTTCGCGAAGGAACCTTCTTGGGGCACCCACCTACGCGAAAAGACATTATATGCGCGTGTTAGGAAAAAGGGGTAATTATTATGAAAATAAGATTCAAGCAATTTATAACAAATATTTATTTACATATAAACCATTTCAATATAGTTAAGATGTATTAATTTCAAGTATTTACCTTACATAAACCATTTCAGTAATTAAGATTCATTTATGACAAGTATTTTGTAAAGATTAATAAACGGCAAGTAGGTATTTACTTTAAACAAAATTAGAGTTTTATCAACATCGATACTAAACCTTTCTTAACCCAGAAGGAAAATTATGGTGTATCAATTCAACAATTAAATTACACGTAATAATGATATCAGAAGTATAGCTGATATCATTATTCAATTATTTCACACATTATTTTAGGAGAAATACAACATAGCAATAGTATATTTATAGTCATACATAATTACAACAATAAGCAACAGGAAAGAAATACTTAACTGGAGATCTGCTCGGTCCGAAGGCTCGACAAAGAATGATGCCCAAGCGGTTGGGTTCTAGCTTTTATAAGCAGTAGCAAACAAGTGACGTTATCGAGCCGTCGGTACAAAGAACACGTGTTCAAAATTGATCATTTTGACTATTCTTTACTTAATTTATTTAACTAAAGCAATATAACTGTATCAAAAACTAATTGTAGATATCGTTATAAATAAATAGTGTAAAAGTAGTTTTAACAATGATTTTATGATTTGAATCACAACCGAAACAACTTCCGGAATCAAGCAAATTGAATTTTACTTAAATAATTAATATGGGTAAACAAAAATATAGTGCTAAAAATTTAAATATATAACACGCGCATGGAGTTCAGCGCGAAAGGTTCCAAAATGAGGACAAAATGAAAATCCAAGATGGCGTCCAGGTTTTTTTTTCCGTCTTGGTTGTCGTTTTCAGTTTTCAGGGTCGCTGATAACGAAAACGCTGAAGACGCCATCTTGGATTTCCAATCTGAACTCGTTTTCATAATCAACGACCCCGAAAACCATAAAAACGACACCCATAAAAAAATCCGTACAAGTGTACTGATACCTTAAACTTATGCATTATTTTTTAATGAGATACTGAATAAATATAAAGTCAGTGCACATTGTAATAAGAATATCTTAATACTTCATTAAAATATTCTTATGACAACTATCTCATCACAAAAAACAATAATTCTGATCTTATGCCGTTTTTGTTTTTGCGAGATCATCGCGTCAGGTGTGCAGCACATTATGGTCAAAGTGAATGGGCCGCCATTTTGATTAAACATTCGTGTCGTAGTTCGCTTGCGTTCGGTCGTGTTTCGGAGTACTATAGTTTCTTTGTTTTTAACGATGCGCCTAGCGATGTTGCGAATGTTGCGATGCGTCTTGCGCGACGCAGCGCGAAAGCACTGTCCTCTTCCAGTACGGTCGCGTCTCGGTGTGAACAGACGCTAAGTCTACATCCATCCATGTTGTTAAATCGTACATTTAAGCATTTTTTTACTTCACACGTAAATTTATAAATTCGAATTTATTTTATGTTTTTGCTAAGAAACTAAAAGTATTAGTTTTATAAATTCGAATTGGAACAACACAAGATTCTACACCCCTGTATGTCTAGCCGACTGGTACTACGATACTCTTGCGATATAAGCATGTATCGCTTATTTGTAGACTTAGGTAATTAGTAAGTGTCATCATCGTTTAATGATGAAAAACTTGGTAGGTAGGTGTGAATGACCTCTATTTCCATCTTAACTGGCACCAACTATATACATACTAGCTGACCCGCGCAACTTCGTCTGCGCAAGACGAACCAACAGGTCTTAAAATTAGCGCGTTCAACCAACCTAACAAACAAACTCTGCAGCTTTATAATATTAGTACAGAATGACGTCAGTAACAATTTATTTTTTCTCGAATAGGTTTACATTAAACGCCAAAATATTCAACTTATGTTTTTCCAAATAAGGACTCTTCCCTCGACAGCCGTACTTTTCTATCCTTGGACACTCGACAATATCATACTCCAGCTAGGTCGAAAGTTCTCATCAAGTGCCATGACATGAGCCGAGACACGTTAACGCTGCTTCAAACTGTTGCGGACTTCTCGCATCTGCCTTCCTTCTCCAAAGTCAGACCTTCAATGGTAGTCATACTCCAGGCAGGTCAACACAATACGATGTAGATGCTGTAAACTCTTAAAAACCTATTGCAAGTTCTTTTCGTCTCCAAGCCTCCATCATGAGACCTTCGATGACAGTCATATTCTAGCAATTTCTAAAGTTCTCATCAAGGTGCATTAAGTGAGCCCAATGACGATTTAGCTGCTGTTAACTGTTGAGGATTTCTTGCTACTACCTTCAGTCTCCATTTTTAGACCATCGATGACAGTCATGCTCCAGCTAGGTTTAAAGTTCTTATCAAGATGCACGAAATGAGCCTTAAACACGATAGAGCAGATTTGAAGAGTTGCGGACCTCTTGTGACTGCCTTCCGTCTCCATCGTCAGACCTCCGATAATACTCATACTCTAGCTAGGTCTAAAGTTTATATCAAGGTGCAAGAAATGAGCCGACACACGATATAGCTGCTGTAACTGATCACAGTCAAACTTCAGACAGGTCTAAAGTTGTCAAAAAGGTTTATGAAATAAGCCCCAATACGATCTTCTTCTTTATCGTGTGGTTAGTGCCTAACCTGATGTCAGAGTTTTTATGCCGTCCAACGTCGTCTATCTTGGTTTTACATGCCGTCGAGAAATAACTCTCAGGCATGCTGGTTTTCTCACGATGTCTTTCTTCACCGAAGCAAGCGATCTTTCCTTCCTTATCGTGTTGTTGCCTAACCTGGTGTCAGAGTTTTTATGCTGCTCATGGGCCTCTGACTTGGCTTAACATGCCAAATGTCTCTCAGGCATGTTGGTTTCCTCACGATGTTTCAGCAAGCGATGATTATACAATACGCACATGAATTCGATCACAACTATTTTCAATGAAAAATGGGACAAACTTTGCTAAACACGCTTTTCAATAAAAATAATCATGAAAATCGGACTTCTCTGGAAAAAGTTATGCGTCATCATCATCATCATCCATAGTCCGACTTCACCGACTGCTGGGTACAGGCCTCTCTTTGTTTGTGCCAAGCTCCACGCTCTTGTGCAAGCCTCATCCAGGATATTCCCGCAATGGCAACAATATCGTCTGCTTATCTCACCGCTGGACGACCAAAACTTCTGTTTGGATTTCTAGAATGCCACTTGGTCACAGCTTTACTCCACCTGGCATCACCGCGCCTTGCTAGGTGTCCTACCCTACTCCATTTGAATTATCATCATTCATCATTATTTCAGCCGAAAGACGTCCACTGCTGGACATAGGCCTATCAAGTGTCGCCACATTGACCGGTCTCGTGCGACTTCATCATTCGGTTATTTGAGTATTGCTCAGGCATAATATAGGTATCTACATAAAGAAAAACAGGCGTTGAATTGAGAACTTCTTCCAAAAAAACAAACTTGAGACATCTGACACGGGAGAAGTCATTCCCAATAACAGCGTGATTCAGAAAATGGAGTCAAATGAACAACGCCATTTATAGAGCACGAAGTTAAACTGCTAAAACATATGCATGGAAAGCGGTCGAACAGACACTCAACTGACTTTGTTATAGATTTTAAAAATTTCAGGGTGATGTTGACTATTCTCTTCTCCTCTATCTTGTGATTTTTATTCATTAGTACCATTTTGGTTTCATAGATGTCATTGCATGTATCCTTAGATCATGATGATAAGTTCTCCTTAAAAACTTTAAAGTCATATTTCTTTTGATGGAGAGCACCGATTGCAAAGAAACAAAAATCAAAACTTTCTCTAAGTTATGCACAATAATAATTTGTGCATTAAATCAAACCACATTGGTTTTATAATTTAGACGTAAAAGGGCTACGTTGAGACACACAGACACAGACAAAAATTTAAGAAATAGTAGAAAAAGGGTTCTGCGTGTGGTCCTTTAACAGTTTAAGCGTTTTTTACAGATTTATTATTTGAAATAAATGATTTTGAAATATGTAGATAAGCTTTAATAAAAACAAAATAATTTGTTACAAAAAGTGAAAACCGGGTGGTTTTTGAACGTGCGAACCAAAGTTATTATCAGAAATCTTTACAGCATTACACAAAATCAAAAAGTATTTTATGTCTGTACTGAGGCTTGACCTTGCGACTCACTGTTCGGAAGGCGGTTGCCGTCACCGACGGGCTATTTGTTCTCGTGACAATTTGCCTAAAATAGTTATTCTATTACAATGCATGTTATGACAGTTGTCAGTTGTCAAACAGTTGAAAGCTATAGACGAAATGCAATATTGCTCACCCCCGTAAATAATTAGCGTGATAATATATAGCCTATGTCCTTCCCTAGGTTGAAATACATCTCCTTGCCAAATTTCATTACGATCCGATCAGCCGTTTCGTCGTGAAAAGGTAGCAGACAGACAGACAAACAGAGTTACTTTCACATTTATATAATGGTATGGATTTCCGGTTTTCAGATTTTGTCCTTAACATGTGCTATAAGACATTGCTTCTTGCTGAATCAATTAGAATTACAAGTCTTAATTCCCTTGTGAAATCAGTGCGAAACAAACAAACATTTCTGTTGATTTACCAGTTTTTTTTTACTGCTGCAAGGGATAGCAGACTTGAGTCTACATTAATTTCAGCTTGATACCTTCACGCGTTCTTGAGAAAAAGAGTCTGTGGAAAAAGAAGAATAAGTGATCCTATAAGGGTTCCGTTTTTGCAGACAGATTTACGGAACCCTAAAACGTACGGAAGAAGTCAATAAGACAAATTCAATAAACAGTTCGTGGATTATAATAGGATACGTAAATAACATGACTTTGATTCAGTCAAACATTCAATTCAATTAATTAGTCACTAATGTAGGAACTAAACAACCAAGGTTTTAATTACCTATTACTAATTGTTAATGTATAACTATGGTGAAGCTCAACAAACATAGTTTATATTGTTACCAATTGAATTAGCTGCTAATTAAAATGGCGTAATTGTACACCGTAATGTAATTTAACATTTAATTAATGTATGAGTAAAATTAATTGATATATTGATTCGATGCTGTGGGTTAACTAACAGGAATAGATTATTAGTTATTGGATATCCAATTGAAGAGGTTTCTATCGAATTATCTTAATACATAACAAACATATAAAACATCGCGCCTGTTATCCCCACAGGGTTTGGTAGAAGTGTATTACACCCACATTCTGTCCGTCCGTATGGCACAGCCACTTTTTTCCGAAATTATAAGAACTATGCTGTTGAAACTTGGTAAGTAGATGTATTATGTGAACCGCATTAAGATTTTCGCACAAAAATATAAAAAAAGCAATAAAGTTTTGGGGGTTCCCCATACTTAGAACTGAAACTCAATTTTTTTTTTCATCAAACCCGTGTGGGTTGTTAAAAAAGATATTGAGGTTCCCAAAAATATTTTTTTTTTTCTAAACTGAATAGTGCGCGAGAGACACTTCCAAAGTGGTAAAATGTGTCCCCCCCCTGTAACTTCTAACATGAGAATGACAAAGCTAAAAAATGTATGATGTACATTACCATGTAAACTTCCAACGACAATTGGTTTGAACGAGATCTAGTTAGTAGTTTTTTTTAATACGTCAAAAAATTGTAAACCGCAATTTTCCCTTCTATCAATATTTACTTGCTTGCTATGGAACCCTTCATGGGCGATTCCGACTTGCACTTAGCTTCTTTTTTTTTCTTTTGGGACAAGCCCGCCACTCCATTCCGAAACAACTGTAACTCCTGAAAGCCAGAATCAACAGTGGCGACCACCAGAAAAGCACCGAGACAATGAAGCTCGACGAAGTCCCAGAGAATGAATTTAACTGTCTTGGATCCCGCAACGAAATTAATCACAAAGTGTAGAGGAGGAATAGGAAAAAATCGTCGTTTCCACTTCCCTCCATATCAGCAGGAGACAGAACGAGACGAGCGTATTGCTACTAACCGGGTCAGTGCCCGGTTATTGGCCAATAACACTCACAAAGTCTGGTTCAGTAACATAATACCTGATGGAATAACTCAATAACACTTTGCCGGACCCGGCAATCGAACCCAGGAACCCCATGCTCAGCAGCTGCGCTTCATCATCATTTCAGCCGAAAGACGTCCACTGTTGGACATAGACCTCCCCAAAGTATCCCCACATTGACCGGTCCCGTGCGACTCGCAACCAACGGATTCCCGCAACCTTCACCAGGACATCGGTCCACCTAGTTCCCACTTGCCACCCGTTGGAAGACCTCCAACGCATTGTCTTCCAGTTCGCGCTCGCCACTCCAGAACTTTTCGGCCCCATCGGCCGTTTTAATAGGTCCTTATATTTTCATTATTAAACAATCCAATATACACCGTACAGATTTCAAATCACAATGTTAATAAAATGCAAATACTTCCAGGAATATGTCGGCGATATTACATGTATTCTAGACTCGTAATAATGTGGTATGAATGTCGTCTCTTAATGTGACACTTGTCATGTTACGTCGACGCCGATGTGAGATATGTCACATAAAGGTTAGTTGACATGCTAACGGTACTTATTATTATTATTCTGTATGATTATTTCTTCAAAATACCATCTTAGACACTAATCTGCATAGTTCTCATGTGTGTTGAACAAGATTATGTCTGGACTTTAAAAGAGGTACCTTTGAGTTTGTTTCGGCTGTTTCTTCTCAGAGTAGTCAGGTACAAAACACCGGTTAGTTTATTAAAAAAAGGACGTGTTAAAGTGATTTGCTGTTCTGGCAAAACCTTAGTCTGTTTTTCGCTTCCCTTTACGTACACTCTAACCAAATAATGATGAAAGATTTCACCAATACATACTAACTTACAAGACAAGATAAATAAAAGCTTATAAGAATATACACGGATATTCAAGGTGTACGAAAATAAGCAAATAAAACCCGTTATCTCTTACTTTCGCGCGTGAGTTATTCTTCAAAAGCTGTCTAGATAAGAATGGCAAGAAGCCTTTCTTAGTGCCTCAAGGAGGCATAAAAGGGTCGCCCAAATTCCCGACACTTGCTTCAAAGACGTTACATCACAATGATTTTATACGAACGTGATTTAAGGCGACTGCATGAGCTAAACGCGAGTTTTGTAATTACTAAAAGTATATGATTCACTGCTATAAACAAGACCTGAAAAAATTATGATATTCTTCAGGATATATGCTAGCATGATACGGTTTTGAAAACATAAAACAATTAATTTGGCTCGATAAAAAGAAATCACGAACTTATCTCTAAAAATATCTTTCAAACAATAAAAAACATACTAATATGCATGCGATCATTCTGATTTCTTGGCAAATAATTCTACAAGCAATATATTAGTATGATACTGTTTCAGTTTTTTAATCCAATCAATAGTTTTTTTGTACATCGATCGAAACCACTCATTTCGCTCTATTTGGCCCGCAGTGGCTGACGTAACAACCACTTTGTAGTGCACGCTGACTAGAACTTCATTCTAACAGCATTTCAAACGAAGTTTGAACCACCACAAATAGAGTTGCTAATTTAGCTCGTCTAAGCGCCTTAATGGCAAGGTACGGATACTCATTTTGAACAATAGTAACCAAAATATATACCTAAGTAAAATTCGAAAATACATATTAAAGACTTATCACAATTTTTCTTGTATGATCAAAACTGAGAATTTAGATTTGTGATTATAGTTTACATATGGCCACAAAATTAAAAGGAAGGAAGGAGTCTAGGAAGATTTTTGGTACATTTACCAAACTGTACCATGTATACCTAGTTTTACTGATCAATAATGTTGTAGCTTCGAGTAGCCGTGTCTGGGAAATTACTGTTAAGCCCGCGATGGTTTGTGTTGGTTTTTAAATTTAAGAAAAATTAGAGTAGATCGTTTTCATACACCTGTTTCATTTACATTTAAATATGTTTCTCTTAATGACAAACTGTTACTGTCCCGCTTACCAAGTATTAACTGAAAATATATTAAAGGAAACATACCTGATCCAAAGATTTTCTTGGATGAGACCTGCAAACAAAATGGAAAAGTATTTTAACGTTTTGTTAAGTTGTCTGGGGTCTCGCTGTCAAATGGTAAAAATAGAAATCGGAATCAAGAGTACCACCAACCAACACTTGATTTCACATCACATTTATTAACTATTCCAAAAAATTCTGATAAGATACGGCTTGGTCTCCTCGATAATAATCAATTCACCCAAAGCGATAATTCACATCTTAAACAATAATTTCTTCGGCGAACATCACAAATTCTCAACACTCAAATTAAGTACATACTTACCGTGCCTAAGTGGCTCAGTCTAATAAAAGTCAAGAATAATTACATTAATCAAAAGATGCTTTAATAAAGACTCTTTAATGCCGCAATCAAATTAGCGACTTTGTAATAGCTAAATCGCTGACGTGTAGCGGCCCTTAGGCCTGAATTCTAGTTACGCTGACGGTCGGTCGCGAACGGTCTGTTGTGACATCAGCGAGAAAACAATATGGCTGTCGGTCGCTGCTGACATCAGTGGCGCAGTGTGGTGCTATACAGGGTGTTAACCACCTCATCACGAAGCCGTAAACCAAGCATTCTGTACATCAAACTAAGTAACTATATATAAAGAATATTGCTGGGAAACGACTTTTTTTTTTTGGTGAAAAATCATTTTTTGTGGTAGAACTCAATGTAACGCACTCAAAACATTGTGCTGATGGATGGATTGAATAATACGGGGGTCGTGCAGGTGTTTACAGTAAAAATGTTACAATAAAAACTTATATTTAAAAAAAACTTGTCAAAAAGTTGGAACGTTGACCCCCAATGTCTCCGTAACTATGTAGATGGTTCCCAGGTATGGTGCACAACAAAAAAATATTCGCAATGACGGGGAGAACAAGTGCCTTTCAGCTTCGTTAAGAGGTTCTTTACACCCTTTATAGAACACAACGTATACTTATACGTGACCTAACGTGGGCGACCGACCCTGAGCGCTGGAAGAATTCAGGCCTTAGGCTACATCACCAACAGAAATGAGTGGGGCAAGGAAATGAGGCGGTAATCTGAAACGCAGTGAAGGGGATTTAATATTTTTTGAAAATCACTACCCTACTTGGAGTTTCTTGTGTCGTGGGTGCGATTACAACAATTTAAACTCACATACACAAACAGCCAGATACAAAACAACTACCTGTAGGCCATAAAAATATTAATTTCGTGTGGGAATCAAACCTGTGACACACAGCGGAGCAGCAAATCACTCAACCACTGCGCCAACCGTGTCGTCATTAATAAGGCTGTGTGACGCGATGCGATGTGTCACTGAGGAGTGTCATCCTAAAGATAGTCTAGTAGCGACGAGTTCCCAACACCGTTGCACACATGCCTCGCTCAGTTCCCTCGCTCATATATCTTGCTTTTTTTTCAAGTACAAATGTCCAGCTTTAGCCTCGCTTAGCTTAGCTCTGGATACCAGTAACCAGAGCTAAGCTAAGCTAATTTAAAAATATGTAATTGCTCCGACCGTGCTCGCAAGGACGTATGCCAGACCTCACTGCGCTCCAAAACACAAGCCGGCCACATCTACCGCATGCCCAATGAGCAGTTTGCCAAAATGACCACTTTCTGGAGCCCTGGCACATCCATAAGGCGTCGCGCCAGACCTCGTACAAGACGGTGGGATGAGCTAGATAAAACCAATGACCAGTGATCCAAATGCATCATCATCATCATTTCAGCCGAATTACGTCCACTGCTGGACATAGGCCTTCCCCAAAAGGTCGCCATATTGACCGGTCCCGTGCAATTCTTATCCAGCGGTTTCCAGCAACCTTCACCAGGTCATCGGTCCACGCTAGACTTGGATAGAAACAACTGGTGGTCATGAGGAGAGACCTTTTACCAGCAGTGGTATGATGCAGGCTAACAGTATCTGTATACAGGGTGTATCTGTACATCAAACCAAGTAACTTTACGCAAACAAAAAATTTGCTGGGAATAAACTTTTTTTTTGAGGTTATAAATCATGTTTTGTGGTAGAACTCAATGTAACGCACTTGAAACATTGTGCTGATGGATCGATTGAATAGTACGGGGGTCGTAGAGGTGTTAAAAGTTAAAATCTTACAAAAAAAACTTGTATTTAAAAAAACGTTGTGAAAAAGTTGTAACTTTGACCCCCCATATCTCGTAGAACAAAAAAAGTATCGCAATGACAGGGAAAACCAGTGCCTTTCGGCTTCGTGAAAAGGTGTTTTAATCCCTTTATTTATTTATTTGTTAAGTAATTTATTCGCCCACCACAGTTACACTCCGTTTCACAATTTCACTTTCTAGCTACCTCAAATATTTGTGATGAATACGAAGCCTTATAATCGAATATTTGCGAAAAGCCTAACGACTTGACGGGGGACATTAGGAAGATTGGGCCGAAAAAACGGGACATTTTTCTGCTATTGAATGCCTTGACCTGCCCATGATTCATACAAATTGTAGATAAGGAGTAGGGTGACTCCGATTTTGTACAAAAATACACTGTGCTAGAGATTTTTTATCATTGAAGAAAAAGCGAAATTGAGTTGCCTTTGATTTTTCTTGTCTAGATAGTAGACGTCAATTCTCGTTTATCTTACTTATATCTTTTTCCACACATCGACCTGATGCTTGATTACATCAATTTATCACAGACGCACGCTGCCTCGTTAGGCTTTTGGTTGCAAGTGCGTCTGCTGAGCATCAGGTCTTGGGTTCGACTGCTAAACCGTTTACAGTTTTCCTTCACCAAAATTAGTGATAATTAAACAGTACGCACGTGAATCCGAAAAATCAGTCGGTGTCTAAAGTTCGCACTCAAAACCTATGACTTGGCAGTCCCACGGTCACAGAACTGGACTAGCACTGCTATACAATAAGATAAATAAAATAAATAAAATAAATAAAATAAATAAAATAAATAAAATAAATAAAATAAATAAAATAAATAAAATAAATAAAATAAATAAAATAAATAAAATAAATAAAATAAATAAAATAAATAAAATAAATAAAATAAATAAAATAAATAAAATAAATAAATAAAATAAATAAAATAAAAAAAATAAAAAAAGCCTTTTATTCTCAGTTTACATAATGATTAAATCTACCTTATAAAAAACAAGAAAAAAAGAAAATCTAAAAATTATACTAATATCTATGTTATCTAAATTATTATCTAAATATAATTCTAATTAATACTATCCTAGAATATGTTTCAGTAGGTAGGAACTAGTACTAATTATTATTTTTACTGGGACCCCCCTCAGGTAAAGGCCTTCTCCAAAGCTTTCCATTTCTTCCGTACATACATAAATAAGATAACCTCTCTTTAATCCATTATTACCAAACTTACTTAACTTATACACCAACATAAAAAAAAAAAATGTATTACTTACTCGAAATAAAGATATTGTTACGGTAGGAGAAACATTTGAGTATTTCCTTATCCTGTTTTCTTTTTTTGTTATTTTCGCAACTTAAAGGTTTGGTCCACTAAACATCTTATTAAGTGTTTTGTAATGTTTCTTAATAATAATATTCGTGAAGATGACTCCAAAGCGTTTCTGGTTGAAAGCACCAGTGAAATTATGATTTTCAGAAACAGAATAAAAGTTTGTTGCTTTTTTATGGAGTTCCTAGTTCATACACATTGTATGCTTACAAAATGTAAGCCAATATTTCATTTAATGTGAGTAGAATATTATCACAGATTTTGCTGAAAAATGCACTGTTTGCTTGATTTTTTTCTCTTTAATTCCTTTAATTAAATACCGCGAATTGGTAGTTGATTTTAAAATACAATCTGGATTTTAAAATACGTAGCCAAAGATGAAATAGTATTCAATTTTTATTTGCAATGTGCTGAAAATAAAACACAAAAACATTCAATTATAAATCAAAAATAAACATTCTAAGCGTCTTTGCGAATTAACCACAACTTTCATTCACAAAAACATACAAAAGTCACAAATTATGTGTAAAATAATATATTGTAGTCCAAAAAATGTACGTAGCTTTCAATAGATTGAATTGAAAATAGAAAATAAAAATAAATTTTGGCACGGGCAATAACTTATGAGCAGAATTTTGTACTTAGGTAATAAATAAATAATATAAATTAAACAAAAAAGCTTTTTTTTTCTCGTCTGAATATGCATTTTAGCATCGGTATCCCTACTGACCCACGCAACTTTGTCTGCGTCACATATATGAGAGAAAAAGCTCACAAAAGGAATAAATTTTCCCCGTTTTTGCAACATTTTTCATTTATGTTCCGCTCCTATTGGTCATAGCGTGATGATATATAGCCTATAACCTTCCTCGATAAATGGACTATCCAACACAAAAAGATTTTTTCAATTCCAACCAGTAGTTCCTGAGATTAGCGCGTTCAAACAAACAAACAAACAAACTCTTCAGCTTTATAATATTAAGTATAGATTTTATTTTTTTATTTTTTTCGGATGGGATATCATCAAATGACTCTTCACCCACTATTGTCAGTGCGAGAGGGAGTATCACACTTTTACTGACTAAAACCCATCCATGTTCCTTTCTCGCCCTTTATGTTCCGGGGCCACGGTATCTCGGCGGCTCTCGCGGCTTCGGTTCTTGCCTCTTCTCTTCTTTTATGCTGACATCTCTTCGACACGGCCTGTCATCATAAGACGGACGGACGGCTAGCTAGCCCATAGCTCACCGTCCACAGGCCCGCGTCTACGGTGGCCGGTAGCCACTATTATACGTGGCCCGCGACGCCTACTGCGTTTCCCGTGGCAACGAATTTTATTGCAACCGAATTTATTAGTTAGTAATCACTTAATCAGCGATCGAAAGTTAGCGATTTTGTCGTTATCTCTGTCGAGATTGCCAGCCCTGGGTGTTTCCTCCCGCCCGATCTGATGCAGAAACCTCCCGAAACCCGTGTCTGGCGAGGACCTGCGTCAGGCGGAAGGTGATGACCCTGTGGCGGCTCTTAAGCCGCTCCTCAAAGAGGGGACTTTTTGCCACTATTATGGCGTGCCCTGGCGTCCATATCTCTGCCACCTTGTATTTACCTACAAAGAGTCCCTAAAATAGACTGTCCCCATTTCTTTCACCATGATGGTCACCGTAAAAAACCAATGTATTGACGTCAAGACACAATGGCTAACGTGACTCAAAGTCAGCGTTTGAAGACAACTTCCACCTTCTATACTTTGTCACTTTGCTGTTATTTCACCTGCGATTTTGCAGTACACTGACCTTTATTCTTATTACCATAAGGTTGATATCACAGGTTAAATAATTGTGTAAGGGTACGTGCGTCAGTCTATTAAATATAATGGCACAATGCCTATTGATAATGTTGAATAGAGAGTTTTAAAAGGTCATGAGATGTTGACATTGTGACCCGGTGTTTCCGATTTTTGCGACGGTGAGTTGGATGTGAAAATGTCATGTCAGATAAAAAAGAACATGGCGGAGAAAATTGCCGAGGGTCAATATTGACAAAGGAAGGGTACGTGAGAGGAGATAATACAGTAGGTATAAGTGAGGTTAAGCCATGCTTGCCTAGGTCGGTCCATGGATGGGTTGGCCATTTACATACCGAGTTTCCTCTGTGCCTCAGGTAGTCAGTGACCAGAAAGTCTGTCACCACTCTAAATAACCCAGTATTAACTTAGAGGTCAGATATTCAAGTCGCTGCATGTATAATCTTACCCAGGTATCAAGCTGCATCTGGTTAGACTGGAAGCTATGATGTTGACTAATGTAGTAGGACCATGGTGACCATGCACACCCATTGTCAGCACAGGCAGTACTCAAATGAGTGCTTAGTGCTTATTTAGGGGCTAATCTAACGGGGGGAATAAGACTCTAAATGAAACCGAAAGGCACTTGTTCTTCCCGTCATTGTGCTCATTTTTATGTTATAGACCATACTAGGGAATCTTCTAGTTCCGGAGATATTGGGGTTCAAAGTTAACTTTTTCTTTTTTTTTTATACAGGTTTTTTAAGTCATAACTTTGTTTTAAATACCTTCACACACCCTGAACTATTCAATCCATCCATCAACACATTGTTTTTAGTGCGGCACATGGAGTCCTACCGTGATTACTCACCCCAGAAGAAAGTCGTTTCCCAACAATAATTTTTGGGTAAAGTTACTTAGTTTGATGTATATGTACATAATGCTGGGTTAACGGCTTCTTGGCTCGGTGGAACCGTCGCGACGGTGATAATTGACCCGTCCATAATCACCATTACGACTAAATACTATAATCTTCACTACTATCGATAATCAGGACGATAATACAGCGAGAGCTCAGTTGTTGCGGCCCCGACTTACGAACAGTAAGTCGAGGGATCGAACGCAGGCCTAGGTACTTTGTGTTATTTATTTCATCACCACTGCTCTCAAAAACGGTAAAAGAAAACATCGTGAGGAAAACGGCATGTCCTAGAACCAAAAATTCGAAGACATGTGATATCTACCCGCGTGGTGGATTTATAGCCCACACGCAAAATACGCAGTTTGACGAGTTGCGGACACCAGCCCGTTTTACAATACAATAATATAAAAAACAAATGCCATCAGATATTACGCAAAACCTAGCGAATAGCTGACTAACCCGTGGTTTTAAAATTTAAAATAATATAAAAATATTGCTTTTTAAAATTCGTCTTTATCGTGTGGTTAGTACCGTAGATGCGGGCCTGTGGACGGTTGGCTATGGGCTAGCTAGCCGTCCGCCCGTCTAACGACGACGACAAGCCGTGTCGACGGCGCGTTCGTGTTCCACGCGCGCCTCAAAGAGATGTCAACATGAGGGGAGGGGCCCGTAAGGGCCGAAGCCTGCCGGGGTTGCGGGCCTGTTCGAAAGAGATACCGCGGCCCCGGAACACAAAGGGCGAGGAAGGAACATGGATGGGTTTTAGACAGTAAGAGTCTGATACTCCCTCCCGCTCCGCCCAGAGTGGGAGAAGTCATTTGATGATTTACCATCCTAAAAAAAAAAAAAAAAAGTGAAATAACCCAGCCATTTTGCAAACTATAGGCAAAACTTATTGCAAGTCGGTAAAAATATAAATAACCCGAAGAAACCAGCTTAAAGCCTCGATGTAGGGCATGTAAGAAAGGCGCTTCCAGGGAGATAAATGTACATAATTTATCAAGAGCGAGAACTAAAAAAAAAAAAAAGCCACCCATAGGCTTCTGACTTGGCACATGCCGTCAAGAAATATCTCTCAGGCATGCTGGTTTCCTCACGATGTTTTCTTACACCGAAACCAGTGATAATTATACGATAATTATACAGTATAAACTACGGTACTTTCTCAAGTTATTATGCCTTGTGACTGTGACTGTAGCTTTGATTTAGTTTTGTATTTTTGACATTCAAAAGTGCCGTAATGGTCTAATTGAAATAAATGATTTGAGTTTGAGTTTGAGTTTGAGTTTGAGTTTATACAATACGCGCATGAATTCGAAAACTCAGAGGTGCGTGCCTTGGGTTCAAACTCGAAACCTCGAAACCATGACGACTCGAACGGCGTAGTGGTAGTGAAGCTGCGTTACGTTCATAGGGTCCTGGGTTCGAATCCCGGTAGGAGCAAATGTTTGTGTGAGGACCATGAACATTTGTTTCCTAGTCATGGATGTTTATATGTATAATAAGTATGTATTTGCAAACAAAAAAGTATATATGTAGTATATCAACTATCTGGTGTCCACGACACAAGCCTTGCTTAGTGTGGCACTGGATGGCGCTGTGTGTTAATGTCCAGCGATATTTATTTATTTACCTTGGCAAAAACAAAACAAAAAACATGTTCCTCAGATAAAACCTAGCTCATTGCTGACAAACCCGTCAAAATCAAAATCAAAATCAAAGCATTTATTTCAAGTAGGCCAATAACAGACACATTTGAAAATTTGAAACATAGATGAAAATTAAATGTGGCTACAGTCCCAGTCACAAGACATAAAAACTGTGAAAGTACTGTAGTTGCCCATTCCCTAACGTAGATCTATGGAGAAGAACGGGCAAGAAACTCCATGGACACTCTTTTAAATCAAATTATTGTTACAAAATCTTGGTTACGTCATTCCACGTTGAGATGGTAAATGATGTGAGAACAATGTAGCAAGATGTGCACGTTAAAAGTGTCGATAGTAAAACAAAATATTTCATTCAAATAAGCCATGGCAGCTAAGAGATGACCAGTCACAACTGACAGCGCCCGTACACGAACATGACGCATGGATCCGCAGTTTTAAAATCGAAAATGAAATAAAAACAAAGTATAGTAGCTACGCTAAAGATACTCTACCCAGTTTCATTAAACAAAACAACGTAATGCGGTAGTCTATAACAGGCTGATTATAATTATCTAGAACGAATTTATCCCACTAAAATAAAACGAGCACTTTTTAATACAGTATTTTCCGCAAAATGAACACTTAATTAATACGGCATCCTGTATAAAATTGCTTCACAAGAGATGCTATCCCAGCGAATGCATTGATCCGACAAATGAGCCTGTTTAACTACTAAATAATCGGGCGTGAAACAGGTTACCTGGAAAATGATGGTATAGACTGGCTTATAACCTGTTTTATAGGTATGATAATATGACATGATATACAGGGTGTCACGAAGCCGTCAACCAAGAGTTCTGTACATCAAACTAAGTAACTTTACGCAAAAATTATTGCTGGGAAACCATTTTTTTTTTTGGGTGAAAAGTCAGGTTTGTGGTTGAACTCAATATAATGCACTCAAAACATTGTGCTGGTGGATGGACTGAATAGTACAGAGGTCGTAGAGGTGCTTAAAGTCTAAAAATTGCATTATTTTTTTGTCAAAAGTTGGAACTTTGATCTCCAATAGGTATCTCCTGAAAGGAAATTGAGTCTTAGTAATAGTATGAGAAATGGCTAAATAATAACAGATGCTCGGGTCGATTTAGTTTGATTAGACTTGAAGCCGACCAAGCAGATGATTATGTGTAGGTATTTATTTTTGATTAAGAACATATTTCATTAATCATCATCATCATCATCACATAGCCTATAATTTTCCCACTGCTGGTACACGGCCTCCTCTCAACGAGAGGGAATGGGCTATAATCTACCACGCGGGCCCAGTGCAGATTGGTAGATGTCACATGTCTTCGAAATTTTTGTTCTAGGACATGCCGGTTTCCTCACGATGTTTTCCTTCACCGTTTTGAGAGCAGCGGTGAAGAAATAAAATACACAAAGTAATGCGCCTGTCTGGGTTCGAACCCACGACTTACTGTTCGTAAATCGGGTCGCCACCACTGGGCCACCGCTGCACCGCTGCTCCGATGTCATTAATGTTTAATTATTAATTCCATATCTTGTAGCCAGTTATTTTTCCATCTCTCAGTAACTAGGCAGACGCTTTTTATTACCTATTTTGACAAAATGAGAAAATTGCTAGATCCATTATGATATTATTTCAGAAAATTCAAAACACAACTGCGATGAAACGAACTAAAAAAGCAAACAAATAACGTTCCGTCTGAAATCATAGCCTGAAATTATTCCCGAGATACAGACATTTCAGTGTAGCGTAAAAGAATTGGGTAGGGAAACTGAGAAATACCATCTAATTCATTACTGGGTATTTAGATAAAATAATTGGCATACTTATAACTGTGGCTAGGAAAATAGACAGCGTTGTATCCATCATTGTAATACCAACATTTGTCTTGGCGCTACTAATGGTAGCAATAAAAAATATTCAGTCTGTTTTTGTGCTGATATAATAGACGGGCCGGAGGCTTCGAAGGTTATTGAACCTTTAGACTCCCTGAATAAGAAGTTTTCGATAACGAATCGCACAAATCATTGGTTTTATTGCCTTGTGAAAATATGACTTTATTCTCAAGTGATATATTGTCATATTGAGGAGCTCGTGACTTAATAATAAAAGCCGCTCGGGTCGATCTTCTAGGTAAAGCCACGCTTGCTAAAGACAGTTCATGGATGGGATGGCTATTCATAACATACTGAGTTTCATCCACGCCTCGGAAATCACGTTAAGACACCTGGTCTTGGTTGTCATATATAGATCTTTGAAAGTCGTAACAGGTAGTGATCCGAAAGTCTAACATAGATAGAAAGATAGATAAATCATTTATTTGGTGCACACAAAAATAAAAAATAGATAAATAAAATAAATATCGCTGGACATTAACACACAGCGCCACCTAGTGCCACACTAAGCAAAGCTTTTGTTGTGGACACTAGATAGTTGATATACTACATATATACTTTTTTGTTTGTAAATATATACTTATTATACATATAAACATCCATGACTCGGAAACAAATGTCCATGCTCATCACACAAACATTTGCTCCTACCGGAATTCGAACCCGGGACCCTAAGAACGTAAGGCAGCCTCACTACCACTACGCCATTCGGTCGTCAAAAGACAAAGCACAACACACAGTTAAATGAAGTAGTTCACTTAAAACAAAAGAAAAACATATTTAAGTACAAAATAAGTATAGTAACACCATGACTTACTTCAAATAAAAAATTAAAAAATGGAAAATAACAAAAAGAGGGTATGCAAGGTGCGGTGTGCGTCTCAAGGTTACACCAAATGGGAGTCCAGCTCAGCATGAGTCAGGCAACAACTAGTCTTATCAATGGGTACCTAGTATAAGGAAAACTAGTATTACCTAGTGCTAAGGTTCATGTTCACTAAAAAGATGACGCTCTAATTAACTAAAAACAGCTATTTTACAGAAATTTTTGTATGGGAACATGTCACAGTGACAACTGTTTTTAGATAATCAGACCGTTATCTTTTCAGTGAACATGGACCTATTTGGGTGCCTAAAAGTGCAGAAAAAAACGCAAGAAAATTTAAAATTTCGCGGACCCTGCTACCTTAAATAAACTCTAAACGAAATAAGAAAAACCCATTTACACTAAAAATAGGACAGCATTTACAATTTTCAATACACGATGGAAATTTTCAATTTTCTTCCACATTCAGTAGACATTATAACTCTGAAATATAGCCCAAAACTAGGTTAAAACATTTAGGCAGCGCTATGAAAGTAATCTTCCAAAATATTCATACTTACATACATTACGACAGTGTATTCCTGTTACTTATCTGGCAGTTCTTTTTCCTTCCTAGTTGGCAAAACTCCAACAGATATAAACCGTGGATGCATCAGCGAAAGAATATTTATCTATAGGAAAAACTAGTTAGATTTTGTAAAAAGAAAAGTAGGAATTGGTTAAGAAATAGTCGCCATATTGGGAAGTTAATTAAATTCAAAAGTTACAGCTTTACATAGAGCTATAGAACGAGCCGTGTTGGACATCTCCTTCTATGACCGGTTCAATAATATCAAAATCGGACGAACGAGACTCACGGACATGGCGGAAAGATAGCAAAAAGAAAATGGAAGTGGGCGGTCCATTTATGCCGTAGAGTGGATGGAAGATGAGGTAACAAAATGCTGTAGTACAGACCACGAATGGGACGAAGGAATGTGGAAAGACAAACAACTCGTTGGACAGACGATCTCATTAAAGTGGCCGAAAGAAACTGGGTAGCTATGACACAAAACTGCCAAACGTGGAGAGATTTGGAAGAGAGCTACACTCAGCATTGGGTGGCCAAGGGTTGAAGAAGAAGAAAAGAGAAGAGCTTTGTGAAGCGTGTTAAACGACTCTTAACAAAGCCGAAAGGCACTTGTTCTCCCTGTCCCTCCCTGTGTGATAATTTTTTTGTTCTACACTATACCTGGGAACTTTCTAGTTACGGAGGTACTGGAGGTTAAAGTTACAACTTCTCGACAAGGTTTTTTTTTTTAAATAAAGGTTTTTATTGTATGGTAATAATACCTCTACAAATCCCGTACTATTCAATCCATTCATCAGCACAATATTTTGAGTGCGTTACATTGAGTTATACCATAAAACGTGATTATTCACCCAAAAAAAAAGTCGTTTCCCAGCAATAATTTTTGCGTAAAGTTACTTAGTTTGATGTACAGAATGCTTGGTTGACGGCTTCGTGATGAGGTTGTTTACACCCTGTATACATCATGCCTGCAATCATCGAAGCTTCAGTCAAAAGTTTTACTATTATAGATGTAGTACACCTCACCTTGATTTCGCTAGTTATGGTAAAGTCCTATGGAATACGGGGCGACCCCATCAACCGAGATTTCGAGGCTGTTACTCAAAAATTCCTGTTCATACAACCCAATAGTACTTTATCTGGCTTGGGAATTGAATCCAGGTCCTCTGGCTAACAGTCGCACTAAAAGCCTGTCACGATCATCTGAAACGCATGACTGCGGGGGACCTGCTAAAAACCAGCGCTTAGTGTTTTACACCCAGCATATGCTGAGTTGGTTACCTTTTCGTTATGGGTATGCTCAGCGCAGTTGAACTGTTTTAATTAATTTTTAAGCTGTCTGTTTTTATAATTTATATATACAGGGTGTAAACCACCTCACCACAAAGCCGTTAACCAAGCATTCTGTACATCGAACCAAGTAACTTTAGGCAAAAATTATTGTTGGGAAACAACTTTTTTTTTGAGGTTATAAATCATGTTTTTTGGTAGAACTCAATGTAACGCACTTAAAACATTGTGCTGATGGATGGATTGAATAGTACGAAGATCGTGGAGGTGTAAAAGTTAAACTCTTACAAAATAAACTTGTATTTAAAAAAAAACTTGTCAAAAAGTTGTAACTTTGACCCCTCATATCTCCGTAACAAGAAGGCAACGCAATGCCGGGGAGAACAAATGCTTTTCGGCTTCGTGAAGAGGTGTTTTACACCCTTTATGTGCTGCTCTATTGTGTTGTGCTGTCCATTAACGAATAAATTATTAATCTATTCTATTCTATTCTAAAAGCCTTTTCCCAACTATGTTGGGGTCGGCTTCCAGTCTAACCGGAGGCAGCTGAATACCAGTACTTTACATGGAGCGACTGCCTATCTGACATCCATAACCCAGTTAGTACTGGGTAATACGTAACCCCTTGGTAAGACTGGTTGTCAAACTTCTTGGGCCACTAAAACGACTGTCAAAGATCTACAAGTGACGGCCGGGGCCAACTAAATAGCCGCTGTGACTTCTCAAAATCCGACTTACAACCGAAACCCTTAAGACATAAGCACCCCTATAATCGTGTATCATAACAGAATTATGATAAAGAAGGGAATATCCCCGCTAACAAATCCCCAGTGGGCATAGTGTTTCCACAGTAAGTCATCTCTGGCCATAATTTAGCTCCGCCTACACAGTTGCGATGACCCTTACTGTCTTAACGATCTATGGCTGTGTAATTTATATTTTCTACGTTTTAGTTTTGTTGAGAAAAATGGGAAATTATTATGTGGGTAAAACTATCCAGATTTAACTTTTCGGTTCAACGTCATATAGGTACATAAGATTACTTAAAATGCGGAAAATAGAATTATACAGGGTTGCTGGTAACTCGGCGTATTCCTTGCAGGGCGTCAAAGTAGGGTTAAAAAGCAAAAAAAAAACCATTTGTTTCTGAATCATGATAATTATGAAGGTTGTAAAACACCTCTTCACGAATACGAAAGGCACTTGTTTTCCTCGTCATTCCGATATTTTTTTGATTCTACACCATATCTGTGATCTTTCTAGTTACGGAGATATTGGGGGTCAAAGTTGCAAGATTTTGACAAGTTTTATTTTTAAATACAACTTTTTATGACATGATTTTTACTTTAAATATCTACGACCCCTGTACTATTCAATCCATCAATCTGCAAAATGTTTTTAGTAAAACCATTTTGACGAAAGTCAAAATGTCAGTCAGTTTGAAACAACCACAAAACGTGATTTTTCACCCCAAAAAAAAAAGTTGTTTCCCAGCAATATTTTTTGCGTAAATTTACTTAGTTTGATGTACAGAATGCTTTGTTGACGGCTTCATGATGAGGTGATTTACACCCTGAGAAGAAGTGCGTGACATCTCATTTATTGTGAACTCGTTTGAATATATAGATCTGCCTGACATATTGACTGAATGACACAGCGTGATTAAATATGAAGGCCATGTTAAAAACGTTACAATTAAATTGTAACCTGAATATTTAATTAATAGGAACTTCTGGAGCTTCTAAATATTAATACTCTCTTTCAGGTGAGCTTGTGATTAATTAACGTAAATAATGTTTTGTATAAGTTTAATGATTGGTTTATGTAGTAAAATTTTCTCCTTCAGAGCAAGTGAATTTTGGTCATAGTATACTGTTCACCATAATTTTCAAAGATAATTATAAAACACATTACATTTATGATAAGTATGTATTTATAAACAAAAAAATATCAATGTAGTACATAAACTATGTGGTGTCCACGACACAAGCCTTGTTGTGTAGTGTGGCACTAGATGACACTGCGTGTAATATCTAGGGTTATGTAAAGAAAGAACGAAAGAAAGAAAACATATTTATTTGGCTTATGCCGCAAGTGAACACAACATAACAAAAATAAGACTTAAGTAAAGTAAAAACTTAAAACTAAACAATAAAAAGTAAATAAAGAGACTTAAAACTGTACAGAAAACAAAAGAGATAATATTGTGTGTCTCACGGCTGCGCCAAAACTGTGTTTATTTATTTAAGCCATTAAATGTTCAATGCCAATTTCTCTATTTCTCCGGTCATTATAATTTGGATCTCTTCAAAGTTCGAGTGAATCTGTTTCTTGCAACCAAGCGTACTCTACCCTAGCACAGATGACAGATAACTCACTCCATACAAAATGTTCAATACCTACCGCTAGAATAGCCTACACTTTTAAGTCAATAGACGCTGCGAACGAAAATGTACCTCACCTTACAAACGTAAAGTGGGTTTTGCTTTGTAGATCGCGCAGTCGCGTGGATATTGCGGATTGCTAGATTGACCCTAGGCAGTATTGTCGAGTTGCGGCCAAACGCGAGCAGATCACTACATATTATAAAGAAAGTCTTCCGCCGCGTCTGTCCGTCTGTTCTTGATAAACTCAAAGACTTCTGCACCGATTTTCATGCTGTGTTCACCAATGGATAGAGTGGTTCTTAATGAAGGTTTTAGCACATCTATACTTAATATTATAAAGCAGAAGAGTTTGTTTGTTTGGTTGAACGCGCTTATCTCAGGAACCACCGGCTCGAATTGAAAAATCTTTTTGCGTTTTATAGTCCATTTATCGAGGAAGGCTATAGGCTATATAACATCACGTTATGACCAATAAGAGTGGAGCAGCAATAAAAAATGTTACAAAATCGGGGGAAATTGTATTCACTTTGTGAGCTTTTTCTCTCTTATGTGACGCAGACGAAGTTGCGTGGGTCAGCTAGTAATTTATACGCGGCCAAAGCTGCGTTCATCAGCTAGTTTAGTATAAAAAACAATCATAAGTCTAGTCGATACCAAAAAAGAAACAGATTCTTTCTAAGAACATTCAGGTTTCCGTATGTAATGGAATATTATGTTACAATGGTCAAATATATCGCTATAATTCGGCTCAATGTTACAACAAATAAGATTGTCCTTTCAATGCTCCATCAAATATTGTTCGCCTCAATCTAATATAAAAACATATAATATTTCTAAATAAACATTATGATATTATTTTCCCTGTTCCTTTCAGAATACTTAGGCAGGATTTCCAGTAGCTTTTCGGAAAATATAGGGAAATCCATCAATAGGATTGATTTATTTTACTACATGTAGGCACGTTTCACATCTATACTAACATTATAAAGAGGAAAAAATTGTATTTTTGTATGTTACGAATAAACTTAAAAACTACTGGACCGATTTGAAAAATTCTTTCAGCAATGGATAGTTACATTATCAGCGAGTAACATAGGCTATATTTTATCCCCGTAGTCCCACGTGAACGGGAACTACGCGATGAATTGGCTTATTCCTGATATCCCCCCTAAAATTCCCCATAAGGGGGAAAAGTGAAATCCAAAAAGAACAGTCTACAATTCCCCCCTGATAATCCCCCTTAGAGGAGAAAAGTGTAATCGGAAAAATACTTATTCCACAAATCCCCCCTGAAAGTGCTCACGAGGGGGAAAACTAGAATGTAAAAAACAAGAGGTCTAGAATTCCCCCTGAGGTCCCCAAGTCTCAATTTGACTAAAAAGTGCCTTTGCTATCGGTAACCACGTGATGTCTGCTTGTATTTATTTGATATTCTCGCTATCAACTTCCTTTCAATTCAACCGTTGAGTGGACCATTTTTTCAAACTTTTTATGTACGACATAACATCGTCACGCCAGTAATCCTGGAAAAGTATGGCAGCAGAGTACACTAATAACTCGGTTTCTTGATCCAGCAAATTAGGAGAATGAAAAAGTGACTCCGTGTTGCTAGATGAGGTGGACCCCTAAGTGGCCCTTTGCCCTGCAGCGGAATTATTTTAAGGTAAAAAATAAATAAATATCGCGGGACATTAACACACAGCGCCATCTAGTGCCACACTAAGCAAGGCTTGTGTCGTTGACACCAGATAGTTGTTATACTACATAATTATATACTTTTTTTTTGGTTGGAAATACACACTTATTATACATACAAACATCCATGACTAGGAAACAAATGTCCATGCCCGTCACACAAATATTTGCTCCTACTGGGATTTTAACCCAGGACCTACCACTACGCCATTCGGTTCGTCAAATGCTCGTCAAATGTTCGTCAAATTTGGTTTCTTACGATTTTCGCAGTTTGCTGGCGTGCTAGGTTGTATGTTGAAAAATAATTCGTGGCTCTAAGACGTATGCAGTAACAGAACCCTCCAAGTTCAAAAACAAGTAAGCCAGTAAGCTCAAAGTATTGAAAATACAACAACTGACACTGATTTGCAAATTGCAAAAAACGTAAGAACTTTTTTTTTTCGAGGAGCATCTACCTTAAGTTAGTTTTGTTTTAAAGTATTTAAATCATACACAACACACAAAACCACGTCCAATAAGCCAGTTTTCCCTTTAATCCATCTACCCCAGTAAATAGGACAACGACCCTATAAATAAAACTTTTTTTCTTTACCAGATTTCGGATCTTCTGACCGTTAGAAAACTTTACGTACTTAGTATAATTCTAACTAAACATAAAAACCTAACGTTCAACCCGCAGAAAACAAAAGGTAGAAGGAAGAACACGGTTGCTCCCAACGTGTCAGTAAAGTCTACATTCGCAAAAAGACAATTCCCTAGGCAATCATCAAACTTATACAATCTAATTAATAAAGAACTTGACATATATCCACTAACCTATCGCGAATGTAAAAACGCTTTGTCTAATTGGCTTAAGTTAAAAACCTATGATGAAATGGAAAATATGGTGCAATCGATGAGACTGTAATGTGCACATACTTTGATATTTATGCCGCTAATGGAACTTTGTGTCCTACACGAATTCCGATCCCAAGACTTGTCGCAGGGTTAGCTTGCAAAACACACACTCAAAAAACACTTACATTCACCTAGTACTCACACACACATTCACCTCCACCCCATCTCCTACACACATAACACACATCACAGCGCGTTAATTGTCTCTTCTAAAACCCATTTTATTCTTGCATTTTTTTGTTAAATATTTATATATATATTTTTTCTTTTTATATTTTTATATTTGTATAAATTAACTAAATGTCGTGATCAGTTTCAATAACTTAATAATTTAATATAACCTGGGGAGGGGCAGGGCATCCTAAAACAAGCATACTCCTTGCTTAAAAGGATTCTCTCCATTGTAAATAGAATAAGTTATCTAAGTTGAAGCAATAAACTTTTTTATTTTATTATTTATTATAAAACGCGAAGGCCTCCAAATGAAATATTTATAAAAAACCGTACCGTTTGATAAATGTCGGTGTAACATGAAAATTTTAACATTTTAAATAATTATGTTTTCCAATGACGGGTTTTTGGTTGCTTTTTTTATGCCTAAACTAATATTAAATAATACGTTTGTCACAATTTAACTCAAGAACCCCTCAACTAATATTAAAAATTCTTCCACCATTAGAAAACTATTTTTTTATCGAGTAGCATAAACTATTAATTATATTGATATCATGACGATGAGACGAAGTGCTAATTTGTGATAAGTTGAGGTTTCAAGACATTTACGTCAACTTAGACTATAAATCTTTTAAGGGGTTCCGTACCCAAAAGGGAAAAACGGGACCATTACTCTGTCCGTCTGTCTGTCACCAGGCTGTATCTCTTGAACTATGATAGCTAGACATTTGAAATTTTCACAGATGATGTATTTCTGTTGCCGTAATAACAGCAAATCAAATTACGGAACCGTTCATGCGCGTGTCCGATATCTTTTTTTTAATTTGTAGTTTTTGTTCTTTTTACTTCATTTAATTTGACATTTTATTTAATTTTGACATGATATATAATTTGTGATTGCACTTTTGAATTGTTAAAATCTTTTGTATTATAAAAAGAAACCTTTGATATTTTCAATGCCTTTTGGCGGGACACAGTTCGAATCATATTTACAACATCATCTCTACGTACCCTGTGTCCACAACATAAATGAATTTTATTTTTTTGTGTGTGTATTTATACAATTCATGTATGCAATTTGGAATCCAAACAGAAAAACTCTGAAACGTAACAAAGGAAATAACGGAACCACATAACATTATGTAAAAACAAGAAATAATTGCCAACAAAATACAGACGCAAAATTAAAAGCAGAACTAACTAAACCATTACCCCAACAAAGTATCACGGAACATTTTCGAAATAGTATTCAGAGTGGTATATGAAATGCATTTAGTTCACTTTGTTTGCATGTAAGAGGATACGCTCTGGATTCCGTACTCACATGAGTATATAAAAGATACATTGTACCTTATAATGGGTTTTTGTTTTAGAAATAAAAATGTTGTTATAATTTTAACATAACTAGCGATATTGTAAACTCTCGAATTATTGTCAAATGAACATACTGCTTACAATAAAACGCATTATTTTCCGTGAAATGCATGCGATGGTAGCCAACTCACGCGGTGTTGAGGGAAGGAGGGGTCCCCCTTGCCCAGTGGTACCACACTCCTGAAAAAATACTTTACCATTCCTGAGAAATATCGATTAATATAACTTAACCTGACAATTTTACGGTGACATATCTAATCCTACACCCACATTTCGCATATTTAGCTTATTTCCATCAACCGGGCACAAATAATACAATAACACTTTGCTCGTCCCGAAAATCGAACCCAGTACCTCATGCTCAGTAGCGCTTGCGACAACTTAAACACTGTTTTAGGCTTTCACGGTTTAAAACTAAACTTATATTGTCACTTACGGGATATCTTCCGTGATTATTTTTAATGTTGAGCACCCGATATTTCGACGCTGTTGCAAGCGCCATGATCGCGGGTTGACTGGAGTATGCGGGTGGATGGATAATAAATTGTTACGAGCAGACAAATCTGTCTACCCTCTTTCTTTGTCTTTTGCTACGCGCACTATTGGAACTCGACACTAAGTCACGACAAAACGCACTCACGGTATCACCAAGTTTTGTGGAGTTTTTTGTATGATGCCGGCTGCTACTTTTGAGCATACTCAAGACTGGATTCCACGTACTCGACAATTTGAAGCCATCCTCTCGATTGAAATTTTTGTACTTCCTTATTTCAATTGCTTCTCTTGTCAGCCTTGGTAGGTAATGTTTGTCCTTAGACAAAATACGTGGCTTGTGAAATTCGATCCAGTGATTGGGCCCTGACTGCAGTAGATAACCACGGGTGGATAATCACGGAAGATATCCCGTAAGTGACAATATAAGTTTTTGCGACAACTTGACCAACGATGCAGTCTCACACATGACCCATCAATATTTTCACGCGAACGAAGTCGCGGGCAACAGCTAGTTTTAACATAAAATCCATGTCATCAGTAGCGAGGAGTTCGTACAACTCAAAACCTACCGGCTTCCCTTCGGAACGACCACTGTACTGCCCCCGTATTCACTACGCTTCGGTTCGCTTCCGATTCGGGAACTCGTATGTCTATCTCGGTCGTTTTCGTAATGCTAGAAGAAGACAGATATACTAGTTGTCGAATCGGAAACTAGTCGAACGTTTGTGAATACGGGGTCTGGAGTCTACTATTGCCAAAAGTAAAACAATTTAGTTAATTCAGCTAGGACGTGGTTGGCCTAACATGACTTCAACTACTAATGCTTCGATGTATAGTTTTTTCAAACATTATTAAAAATATGAACCGGATTACTGTTTACATACACGGATTATTACTTGTTAGAAAAATTTACCCTTCGCCACTGCATGGCATACTGAATAAGGTAAGGCTGTATTTTAACATCTGGAAAGCTTTTAAGGCGATTACATGAGCTAAACGCGAGTTTTATAATTACTAAAAGTATATTATTCACTGCTATAAACAAGTCCAGAAAAATATATGATATTCTTCAGGATATATGCTAGCATGATACTGTTTTGAAAACATAATACAATTAATTTGGCTAGATAAAAAGAAATCACGAACTTATCTGTAAAAATATCTTTCAAACCATAAAAAAACATACTAATATGCATGCGATCATTCTGATTTTTTGGCAAATAATTCTACAAGCAATATATTAACATGATACTGTTTCAGTTTTTTAATCCAATCAGTAGTTTTTAGTAAATCGATCGAAACCACTCATTTCTCGCTATTTGGCCCGCAGTGGCTGACGTAACAACCACTTTGTAGTGCAAGCTGATTAGAACTTTATTCTAACAGCATTTCAAACGAAGATTGAACCACCACAAATAGAGTTGCTAATTTTGCTCGTCTAAGCGCCTTAAGAAGACACAGCACAGCCGTATTTCCATACAAATGTCCACTGTTTCTACCCTGGAAAATGCCAGTAGAGCAAAATTCGCTTATTTTTTATGCGCGGCCATTTAGACTCTGAACGACAGCAATACATTTTACAAGTGCATATTTTTCAATTCTCCTACCCTCTTTGTTTTCTCTTAAGTTTGTATAAAGCACAATTCCGATCCTGTATGGAGTATTGCTGTCACTTGTGGGATGGTTTAGCAAGATACCAGCTTGCTGCACTTGACTCGGTGGAACGCTGAGCTAAAAGGCATATGGGCGACGAGACGTTGGTGGCTTCGCTTCACAGCCTTGCTCATCGGCGTAATGTTGCCTGCCTGTCGGTCTATTAAAGCACTGGACACACAGAGACGTAAGATGAGGACGGGGTTCAGACGGAGCGCAGACGGGGCGCCCTCGCGACTTTTTATAGCATAATTATAGAAAAGACGAGGCACGGACGTAAAGATGGACGCCACGTGAGATTTTCAACTATCTTCGCTGCGCGATTCCCGGTACCCGCGCCCACGCTGCTAGCACTTCCGTTCTCGCCAGTCCCTCATCCGCTCGCGCCCGTGCCCCGTCATTTCTGCAATATGTTTTTGCAACGGGTGCAGACGAGTAATGGAGGGGATTTAGAACGAAATTACCGGCCGCCCGCGCCGCTTTTGTATTATTTGTTCATAATTTTTATCTACATGAACCATAGCCCATCCATAGCATAACTTCTCTCTAAGCGTCGTGTCTGCGTCCTATCTTCTCTATATGTTTTGCGTCGCGACGCTTCTATACAATTTGTTTAAAAAAGGCTCAGAAGAGACATATATGTGCGCCCCGTCTGCGTCTTACGTCCTTTCTGTGTGTCCAGCGCTTAGGGACTGTAACTTCGGAGAGTGCGCAGGAGCTCCACAACTTGATCCCACCATCACCCTTTTACAACCGGACTTGACTAGACTAGACCAGACGTACTGCGGCATACCATTCGCACTTTGTAGATATCCGGACGAGTCGCACTCAGTGCTTCATCTCCACTGTTATTATGCGCACTGCTAAAGTTTGGAATTCTCTGCCAGCATCTGTGTCCCCTCCTACATTCGACCCACTTGCCTTCAAAGCAGGGGTGAGCAGGTATCTTCTGGGCACGCTCGTTTCATCATAGACCTCATCAGCTGGACCATTATGTAATAAAAATCAGCATTTGATTCTATACAATTCTATTGATTAAAGTTTAAAATATGCAATAATTCTAATAAGTAATTAAATTCAGAATTTAAAACCGCGCTATCAATACACGAATAAAACACAACCAGGTCGTTAGCGTGAAGCCCCTTAAATAACTGTATTTGCGCCATTGAAATAGTGTTGAAAATTACTGCCAAATTTGATGGCCTTCATTCTAGAACTAAACTCAGTAATTAATCTGGATCTAAACCTAGACTATAGTCTCTAGATACCTACGAGTACTAACATATTACTCATTGTGTTAGCCTTTATTGACGCAATACGATTTATTACTCGAAATGAGATAATTCGGGTTATTAATGTTACTCAATAGCCCACAACACAATATACTCTTATTTGTTAGAGAAACAAATACCCGATAACAGCTGGTATATTATATACTTCGGTACATCATCAATTGCTTTTAAGCCATGTAATACATTAGTATTGATCTTGTTGTACTTGAGCACAATAAATTAACGTTGAGCACTTTTGGAATTTATAGCGTTATTAGTGACATAAAAAATCGTTACTATACAATGACAAGGTATCGTTTTGCATCCTAGTAAATAGAACAACTTTTTCCATGGGACCACCATCGTAATCGTAAAGAAATAATCAGCTGTCCCATACATTTGGTCGAATAGATATTGGAATTTTGAATGGGGCCGTTTTGATTATTTTTTCGAGATTACTATGATGGTCCAATGGAGAAAGTTGTTCAGTTGGATGGTCTGTACCACACCCTTGAATTTGAAGAGAATGCAAAGCAGGACCTTGTATAAATAATAAACCCTCGTTGGTACAGTGTGTGCAAATGCTTTCGTAAAGTTCGATGTCCGGCAGGACAAAATACAATTAAATTTTCCAATTTCGACTTTCTCAATAATAGCAGCCCGGTGTTTTAAAAGGTCTTAGTTAAAGAAATACATGTTTTATTTAATTTAGGCTCTGCGCAATATACCATTAAGTTAAGGTGCCACAATCTGGTTTGTTTTTCTTTCAATCGATTTTAAAAAACAACCACCTACACAAATAAATTTCCACCAAGAGCGCCCACCAATAACGTCATTAAAGCGCCAAAAGATTATTGACGTACTCTCTTTTTCCCTCAGCAAACTAACCCATTTTTTAAGCATTTAAATCACTTCAACGAAACTAATCTGTGCAGGCGGGTAAATACAAAACTTGAATAAATGTTCCAAGTTTGACATTTCAATGCATATTTTCTTTTTTTTTTCTTTACAATGCGTATGGCAGTCTCGTCGTATCCTAAATATACGTGGACGTCTTTCGGCTGAGATGATGATGATGATGATGATATGTGGGCCATGAACCTAAACAGACTCTTCTCATCATCACCATTTGGTTGAGCCAGGATTTTGTGAACTGTGTCTACTTCAAGTCTGTTCAACCTCAATACCCTTAACAGTAAGCACAAGCTAGGTAGCACCTAGAACAGCAAACTTAAAGTGGTCACACTATAAACACAGCCATCATCATTATCATTATTTTGCCCTTATTCCAATTAACTTGTGGTCGACGCAGCATGCCTACTTTTTCCATACTTCTCTATTTCTCGTCATCTCATCAGACACCTCCTTTCTTGCCATATTTTACAGTCCATCCATCGTTTCTTTGGTCTTCCTCTACTTTAAACCCATCCACGTTCATACTCAGAACTTTTCTCACTATATTTTCCTTATTCCTCCGCATCACATGCCCATACCACGACCACCGATTACCACACAACATTTCAGTCACCGGCGCCACTTCCAGACTTCCTCTTATATGTATACTCATTTCTGTTTTTATTCATTCGCGTAACACCACACATCCCCTTTAGCATTCCCATCTCCGCGACATACAAATGCCTTGCATTCATCCCTTTTGTAGCCCAACATTCTGATTTACTCATTCCTCTGCATCACATACCAATACCACGACAACCGATTACCACACAACTTTTCCTACCTTCAATATTATTTGTAAACAACATACTTTTTTCCAATAAGGTTCCTTAACGAAATATCAAAACCATAAACTATAGTCTTAACTTCAAGACAATCGATACTCGAAGCCTCGAACTTCAAAAAGGTCAAACATAACGACGTGTCCTAACTATAGAAGTTATTAGGCGGCGCCTTCCTTAGCGAAACTTTAATCTGGCTCTAATATCGTGTTAGATTAAACTTAGTTTGTAATCGCTTTGACACTTGGTTAGCGAGGTAGGCGCGCTGTCATTTTGATTGTAGGAATGCTTGGCGTTTGGTGAAATTGATCACCGTGATTGGGTCCGTTTGATGAAATTGATCACCGTGATTGGGTCCGTTTGATGAAATTGATCACCGTAGTTGGGTCCGTTTGATGAAATTGATCACCGTGATTGGGTGGGTCCGTTTGATGAAATTGATCACCGTGATTGGGTTAGTTACATACATAGTTTAATATACGTACACCTTTTATGCATTCATAATTATGTAATTATTAACAAACTACAAATAGACCTAACATGATAATAAAAATATGTACAAGTATCAGTGTGGGAAATTAATTACTTAGAGAGCGTAAAAAAATCATCCACATCGCTGTCAATAGGAAAACTACCCAGAACGCTGGCTAACAGCTTGCCACGTTGGTTGGCAATGCTTATTCCTTGCCTAAAAAAAATCCGACGCTCTAGTCACTAAGAGTTGACCAACTGCTTAGAGATATCCCAAAATACTAGGTGAAAGAAAGAAAGAAAGAAAAAACGTTTATTCGTCGCAAGGTCATGACGGGCATACAATATTAATAAACAGAACGCAATTATACAAACACAAACATTTAGACTAAAACCGAAACCCCATGGCCCTAGTGTTTAAACTTCACACGGCCCAAATGCATAATACCAATTAAGGTATTGTATTTGCTGAGCTAGGAAGATGGGATGGCGAAGGTATCGACACACGTTATATCTCACACTAGAGGCCTACCCAACTTCCATGGCATTACGGTCATAGCATCTCTTCCCACCGCGTGCCATTACCATTGGATTCAACTGCCGGTAAAACAATATATTTTCGTCTGAAAAAAATAACTTTTAATAAAACTTTCACCGGAAAAGCATTGTTGCAGTGGTCGTACGCAATCTAGTCTGTCTACTAATTTTATAAAATCAAATCTCCGATAATGTATTTCTATGTATTCGTACATATTAAACTTTCATACCTACATATATTTAAAAAACAACAAAGTAAATTCATGTCGTTAAAACCTTGATAAATTAAATGCCGGGCTTCTACTATAAAATAAGTATCGGGACTCATAGCTTAATTCCTAATATTTAATGCATTTAATAGCGAATGTGAGATTAAAACGCTGAAACACAAAACAATTTTTTTTTTAAAACACACATAGCTTCCACGACGTGACGACATATTTATTTTGTACCATAGTGCGTTTACTGCCCCCAATAACACAGATCACTAACTCTGCTACACCATTCAAGATCTCATTTTGTCAGCAAGGAAACATAGATAGCACTTAATTCTGCAATATTCAACAACAAAGCAAGTTACTACACTATCACAGTTTGAACACTACTATATATTCAACAAACTGCAGCACTAATCTTAAATCTTCGCTGAAATTTAATACAACGACGCTTGCCTCCCACTCTTCAAATATAAAGTTATGTTTAGACGGCGATAGTGTATACTGTATAAGCGAGTACTGGCGGTGAGTTACTGTCAATTGAGTGGAATTGTGATTGTCTCTTCGCATTTTAAGGTGTGTTCACATGGTGATAGTGTTTGGGCAAGTAGTTAGTGATAGTAACTGTTAATTTTGTGAAGTGCTGGACCGCAGTTTATAGACCGCAACCTATGAAAATATGAGTTGTTTCGTCCCTCGCTGGAGACAGCCCGCGTGGCTGAGCCTATCGTCCAAAACCAGACCCCAAATAATGACACCACCCAGATCCAGCCTGTCCCTTTCCTGCCTTCCCCCACCAACGCCGTAAGCCGAGGCCCGTACCCCGTAGGTGCTCTTTGCGTGTAGTCGCTTGGTTTGCAAGTTTTTTTTAACCGACTTCAAAAAGGAGGAGGTTCTCATTACCTGGCTGGAGGCCAAGTAAACATTATAGTCAAGGCACCCACAGGATAGTCCGGTTAAGCAGATGACAACCTCTCTAGGTTGAACTCCGAAATTCCATTCATTCTAGCTTCTGCCCGTGACTTCGTTCGCGTGAATTTCCCGCTTGCAACATTTCTGATTGCTGCTCCGCTCCTTTTGGTCATAGCGTGATGTTATATAGCCTATAGTCTTCCTCGATAAATGGACTATCCAACGCAAAAATATTTTTTCGATTCGAGCCGGTAGTTCCGGAGATTAGCGCGTTAAACGAAACAAACAAACAAACTCTTCTGCTTCATAACACGAAGTATTAAGTATACCAAGATGAGTTGTTGTCGCTTCTATTTGCATTGTAAAATAATGTGTAACAGTCCATAGTTGGACCGTTTTGGGGACATTATTTTCTATTATATTCGAATTAGGCAGATAATCAGTACTTTTTTAACATCAAAGTTTAGTGTTCTAGTTGGGAAGGAGAAGTGAAGACAAACTCCTTTGGTAAAACGCACTAGAGGAAACCGACGTTTCCTAGAAATAGAAAGAAAGAAAAGAAAGAAAAAGCATTTACTAGCCCGCACAGAACAAAACACATCAAAATTATCATTATGAAACTTACAAATAAAAGTTACACAGAAAAAAGAAATATATATTTAAAAATTAAAAAAAACGAAACTTGTCGGTTCCTCGGCTCCTATCTCAGCATGGTGCTGTAACATTAAAAAAACGTAACAACGCTGGTATTCTGATAGGGCCCAAAGTAAAGTAAATAAAATCAACCGTAAAAACACTGGATCCTCGTTGTGGTTAACAGTCCATTCCCTCTCAAAATGATGAGGCCTGTATCCCAGCTGTGGGAACATTATAGGCTTTAGTTACAAATGACTTGAAGTAGACTTTTTCACGTGGCAACACATCGAGGCAACAAGGCCTTGGTTTGTATACAACATAATTTTTTGTTTACACTAAACCCGAAAAGGGGTCATTGTACTCATCATTTTGAACAACTTTTTCTATGGGACGAACCTTGAAATCAATCAGCTGTTCCCTACATTTTGACGAGTTATGCGAACATAAATGTAGGGAACAGCTGAGTTTTTTTTCGCGATTTCAAGGTTCGTCCCATCGAAAAAGTTGTTCAAAATGATGAGTACAATGACCCCTTTTCGGGTTTAGTGTAAACAAAAAATTATGTTGTAGATTTCCCGCACAATTACTGATTTCCATGAACTACTTCAATAGAATTTGATTGGCTGTCGTGCGTTCAAACGACGATAGTGTTTGAACTATTTAACACTAGCTCCTGCCACCCACTTCACCCGCGTGAAATTTGAAAATTGTCCCATAGGATCTTACTACCGGGATAAAAGTTATCCTATGTGTTAATCCAGATTAAAAACTATCTGTGTGCAAAATTTCATCCAAATCCGTTTGCCAGATTTTGCGTGAAAGAGTGTCAAATATCCATATAATTATATAAATAGCAAAGCATTAGTTACTGTCTGTTAAGAGTTACGTACAATTTATACATGCCACGTAACGACATTTGATAACTACTGTTAACTGAAGCATTACGAGACTATAATTAAACATGAAACCTTTAGTTATGGAATAATGAATGTCACCTTCGCCAATTAAATTAGATGGATGACGACAGTCGTTACCGGTAGTCAGTGGCCCGAAAGTGTGACTACCTACCTATCGTATTACCCAGTATTAGAGGGCAGATCGCAGAAGGCAGTCGCTTCATGTAAAATACTGGTATTCTGCTGCATCTGGTCAGACTGGAAGCCGACCCCAACATAGTTGGGAAAAGGCTAGGCAGGTGATGATAATGGATACTTTTTTCCATCAAAATTGGTGTTTGAGCGCCCGTGATAGAATAGTGTGGCCTAATGCTAAGGTGCAAATTGCCAAAAAAAGACGTGTGGCACTCGGGGACTGCCGCGGTAAATCTATTGCATAGCATTTTTTATCAACCTGCGCCGCGACCAAGTGCTTGCGCGCCATCCGCGCCCTGGCTGCGCGCCGACCGCGCTCCGACGCCGCAAAAACGACGGGGTGTTATAAGTTTGACGTGTCTGTGTATGTGTGTGTGGAACATTCATTATGAAATTCATAATTTCATCGTGATGGGAAGCCGAGCCTGAACATTCAGTCTGCGTTTGGTCCTCGAGCCGGCAACAAGCGGAAAAATAAAATATATAAATAACTAGCACCCGCCACGCGGTTTCACCCGCGTAATTCCCGTTCCCGTGGGAGTACGGGGATAAAATATATCCTATGTTACTCGTGGATAATGTAGCTTTCGAATGATGAAAGAATTTTTAAAAACGGTCCAGTAGTTTTTAAGCCTATTCATTACAAACAAACAAACAAAGTTTTCCTCTTTATAATATTAGTATAGATTATAATTGCATAAGTTGATAAAAAATGGTTACAAAGAAGGTCTAACATCAAATGTATACAACCTACAACTCCTAGTTACGGCAATATATTAAAAAGAAAACTAGCTTGTCATTGTCATTATCTGACATGGGGTGTTAGGTTATTTTCGTTAGGTTGTTTTCGTTACGGAATTTCTGGATTCGGTCTCCACGCTCGAGGCCCGCGATAGAAGCTATGCAATAGCTTAAAAATAAAAAAATATACAGGGTGTAGACAACCTCATCACGAAGCCGTCAACCAAGTATTCTGTTGAAACTAAGTAACTTTATGCAAAAATGATTGCTGGAAAACGACTTTTCTTATGGAGTGACAAGTCATGTTTTGTGGTAGAACTCAATGTAACGCTCTTGAAACTTTGTGCTGATGGATGGATTGAATAGTACCCCCGTACTATTCAACCCATCCATCAGCACAAAGTCGTAGAGATCTTTAAAGTAAAATCTTAGAGTAAAAACTCGTATTAAAAAAAAACTAATCAAAAAGTTAGAATTTTGGCACTTCAAAAATATATCTAGTTTCACCAAAAGTACCTACTCTAGTTCTTCCATGTCCCGAATATTCTATTCAAACAAAATACTATTAACATTGTGTTGTAGCTGACACTCCGCCAACTTCCGCTGTCAGAAACTAAAGTTCGGTTCAAACGGTGACAGTAATTTCGCGGGTAGCGGATGTAACTTCATCTTGTCAATTGGGGTGAACATGTTACGCTTAACTTGCAACGTGTGCTTCCTGATAGGAATGAGGTTTATTATAGTGGGCTTGGCAGAGTGTTCTGTGGTGGAGTGGTTACCAACGTTTTTTTTTGTGGTCCTTAAAAACCGCAACCACCAACCGCAGCGGTAACGTCACCCGACCAAAATGGCACTTTAAGTTGGCAGTTCAAGGTGCGCGATGCATATCAAGAAAAAATGCATCGATATGTCAAAATACTTATACGCCTACGACTTCGGGGAACGAGCGGGTCGCCACAAATGGACCACGGCAGGACATCTGGCTAGACGCGGAGATGGCCGAGAAACCAGGTTTTGATCGAGGGGTGGCCAAGGTTTGGCCACAGAAGCCAGCCCAGTCCTAAAGCTCGTTGGGTTGACGACATCGTCCCAGTTTCAGGTAACACATGAATCAGGGACGCACAGAACCAACCAACCAGCCCAGATGTCTACATTACCATAAAACCTGAAGAAATTCAGTACTATCACTATACGTTTCAAGTTTGTCCCCAGAATTGACAGCCCAACGCCCTCCCTCACTTTGTTACAAAAGATCCTACAGAAAATTTGGAAGCGTAATCGAAAAATTAAATTAAATTATACTGTAGTCAAGGTCTCGTCTTGTCACAAAGAAGATTGTATAGTTATACAGACTAGGAACAGAAGGTCGAATGTGTACGCATGCACACGTAGACACACTTCACCTATACGTATCATCATCATCATCATCATCTCAGCCGAAAGACGTCCACTGCTGGACATAGGCCTCCCCCAAGTGTCGCCACATTGACCGGTCCCTTGCGACTCGCATCCACCGGATTCCCCCAACCTTCACCAGGTCATCGCGCATCGGTCCGGTATAATGACTAACATTTGTTTGTAATATTGGTACTTGTAGTTAAATCAGAAGAGGTACCTATGCGCTTCGGTAATCTTCGTGGTTCCGATTTTCACAAACATTGTGCTACACTGAACATAATATTACCCACGAGCCAAGGCAGGGATGGGTGGATTTCGGGCCTGCGGGCGGTTGGCTATGGGCTAGCTAGCCGTCCGTCCGTCAAATGACGACAGGACGTGTCGACGGCGCGTTCGTGTTCCACGCGCGCCTCAAAGAGATGTCAGCATAAAGGCCGTGTGCCACCAATGCTGAGAGACAAAAACTTTTTTACAAAAAATAGAACCGACTTCAGAGAAAACAAAAAAGTGAAAAATAACTTTAGCTTCAGAAGTCGGTGACCTTTGTTTGATTGATTTAGTTTTTTTGTCACCGACTTCTGAAGCTAAAGTTATTTTTCACTTTTTTGTTTTCTCTGAAGTCGGTTTTATTTTTTGTAAAAAAAAAAAATATTTTTAATTTTTTAGTGGTTCACATGTACTTACCCCTTCACAGCGTACCGGCGTGATTTTATTTTATGAACTGGTGTAAACAATAGACAGATATGAGATTTCAGCGATCCCAGTACATTTGCTATCATTTATTGAGGAGTTCCCGTCGCCTATCTTCCGAAGTTCTTCATCAGATCTTTACCAAATTGAAATGGGATCACTCCAAGAATGTACTCTTCCTAAAACTACCCAAATCGCTTCTGGTGTGCCTATAAAATTTAAGGAATTCCCTCTATTTCTCCAGGATCCCATTAAATGGAACTTAACATATCTAACTGTCGGAATCTGGGTGTACACTTCTGCGTACTCCCTCAGAGCATACAGGCGTGATGTTACGTCACTATGTTACATAAACAATAAACAACCAAGTCATTGCAGTAATTACTTCAGCTTTGCCGTGTATTTTTGAAGAGTTCCATTTATATCTCCGAAGATCAGCGTCAGCTCTTCAACAAATTAAAATGGGACCAATGGACAAGCACCAGCTTTCAAACAAAAAAAGAATCATCTAAATCGGTTCACCCAGTCGAAAGTTCTGAGTCGAACCTCCTCTTTTTGGAAGTCGGTTGAAAACTTGTCGCGACGCCGCCGCAACGCACTATTATAAGTTGTATCATCAGCATCATCGTTTCAACTGAAAGACGTCTACTGCTGGACATGGTCTACCCGCAAGTCTCGCCATATGTCCCGGTCCCGTGGCTATTCGCATCTAACGGATGCCCTATACTTACATTGACATCTGCATAACTTTACCATGGTAATCTATACTAATATTATGAAGCAGAAGAGTTTGTTTGTTCGTTTGTTTGTTTGGTTGAACGCGCTAATCTCAGGAACTACCGGCTCGAATTGAAAAAATCTTTTTGTGTTGGATAGTCCATTTATCGAGGAAGGCTATAGGCTATATAACATTACGCTATGACCAATAGGAGCGGAGCAGCAATAACAAATGTTGCGAAACCGGGGAAATTTTTATTCCCTTTGTGAGCTCTTTCTTAAGTGACGCACACGAAGTTGCGTGGGTCAGCTAGTAAAATATAAACGAGTACTTCTATGATTGTAGGTAACGGCTTAGATTCCTTCATAGTGTGTTAGTATTTCTGAGGATTTTCATGGCACACACTTTACCTGTTAAATCTGTCGCGTCTATGTACGAGTATGTATAGGAACGTCTGAGCTCGCTTGTTGCATGAAATTGGCCTCCTTGTACCAATTTATTTTGTGTCGAATAACAGGAAAAATATAGTATGTTATTATTTTGAATTTGTTCACGTGGAGGGAAGAGGAAATCTAGAGCGCGTGTGTTTTTAGGGTTCCGTTGCCAAATGGAAACCAACCCTCATAGATTTGTCCTGTCCGTGTGTCTGTCTGTTCGTATGTCACGTCACTCTAATAGTGTTGGCACCGCACACTTGAAATTTAGAGAGTAGGTGCCTTGTATGGACCGATAAACTAAAGGGAGGTAAAATTAAATTATGAGAAAAGCAGGGGTCCATTCATGTAACACAGTGAATAAAAAAATGTCAACTTATACCTGTGCGGGGCAACAGCTTTTGAAAAATGAGATCGAGGTTTATGAAATACTTTTTTCTGCAGTATAAGTATTCGCTTTTTTCGAATTCTGCCCTCTCCTCCCTCAATTTTTAAAGTAAGAGGAGTATAAAACAAATAGATGTGTGCATGTCGAAAGCTTAAAGAACTTTCAATGAAATGGTTTGAATAAGATTTGATATTTTGTTTTTGAGATATGGGACTTTTTTGTAGCCTTGTTTTACATTTAGGTGAAAGCGTCAGGGTAGCCTGCGATTTCAAAGTTTCGTTGTTTTTTATTTGCAATTTGCAGGCCAGTGATCGGAATATTGTTCGCGACTGTAAGACGTATGTAGTTATTTACAGAATTATAATCATCAAAATCATCAATACAACTCTCCAAGTTCATAAAGGTATTTAGGAACTGTTTTTTCAAGGTCAAAATCGATCCTAGACCTTTGTAGACTTTGGTCTTGCTGTTGCATCTAAATTGACAAATGGATGAACATTAAAAATATTGTTATTATATTTTTTTGGTCTCGAAAACATCGTGAGGAAACTGGCATCCTAGAATGTCCATGTGTGACATCTACCAATCTGCACTAGATCCGCGTGGATTATAGCCCATTCCCTCTCTTAAGGCGACTACATGAGCTAAACGCGAGTTTTATAATTACCTAAAGTATATGATTCACTGCTATAAACAAGACCAGAAAAATATATGATATTCTTCAGGATATATGCTAGCATGATACTGTTTTGAAAACATAATACAATTAATTTGGCTCGATAAAAAGAAAATTTCTTTTTATCGAGCCAAATTAATTATATTATGTTTAGATTTAGATAAGTTCGTGATTTAATCACGAACTTATCTCTAAAAATATTTATCAAACACTAAAAATCATACTAATATGCGATCATTCTGATTTTTTGGCAAATAATTCTACAAACAATATATTAGCATGATACTGTTTCAGTTTTTTAATCCAATCAATATATTTTTTGTAAATCGATCGAAACCACTCATTTTGGGCTATTTGGCCCGCAGTGGCTGACGTAACAACCATTTTGTAGTACAAGCTGATTAGAACTTTATTCTAACAGCATTTCAAACGAAGTTTGAACCACCACAAATAGAGTTGCTAATTTAGCTCGTCTAAGCGCCTTAAAAAGGAGGCCTGTTTCCCAGCAGTGGACACATTAATAGGGTGATGATGATGATATTGTTGAACCCTTTGTGCGGGAATTCGACTCACCCTTGGCTATTTTTTTAAAGTTATTTACTTGCTTATTGCCAGAAATTGTGAAAGCTTTTATTTCAATCTCAATGGAATCATTAGCCTACTTGTGTTGTGATTCATATCCAGCCATTTGTAATAACTTGTAACATTTGTGCAGCGCGTGGTAAGACGTCTTATAAATATTAACACATCACATAATAACACTCTTGATTTCCCAGGGGAAGTGGAGGCAGACGAGTAAATACTACATACAAACTATTAAATACATAAACTAAAAAAAAACCCTCTCTGAGTACATATTAATAAAAGTATCTAAGATTATTAACCTGCCCCGCCCCCGTCCCGCCTCACCCCGCTCGCCACGACCGTGCACGTTTATTTTCCGCCTTAGTACAGTTTTTACTTGTGCATAAAAGTTTTCATAAATAAAAGTAAGTATATCAAATACTTACTTTTTTTTGTATTTTAATGTATTTTATTAAATAAGGTTGTAAAAACCTCAAAAGGCACTTAATATTCTCCCCATCATTGCGATCATATTTTTGTTTATACACTATACCTGGGAACCTTCTAGTTACGGTAATATTAGGGGTCATAGTTTCAACTTTTTGACTATTTTTTTTTTTAATACAAGGGTCTATAAGATTTTTACTTTAAACACCTCCACGACTCCAGTACTATAAAATCTAGCCATCAGCACTGTTTCACATGTTTTGAGTGTGTTACATTGAATTCAGCAGTGGTGGCCCAGTGGTGGCGGCCCCGACTTACGAAAAGTAAGTCGTGGATTCGAACCCAGGCGGATTACTTTGTGTAATTTATTTCATCACCGCTGCTCTCAAAACGGTGATGGAAAACATTGTGAGGAAACCGGCATGTCCTTAAAAAATCGAAGACTTGTGACATCTACCAATCCGCACTGGGCCCGCGAGAGAGAGAGAGATCCTCATTGAGAGGAGGCCGTGTCCCAACAGTGGGAACATTATGGGCTGATGATGATGATGATGACATTGAATTCTACCAATAAACATGATTTTTCACCCAAATTAGAAGTAGTTTCCCATCAATTTTTTTTGCGTTAGTTTGATGTACAGAATGCTTGGTTGACGGCTTCGTGATGAGGTTGTTTACATCCTGTATAATTATGACTGCTACTTCTGCTGTTACCCTATAATTTACAAATAAAAAAATAAAAAAAAGCTTTTCATATTTCAATGAATATTGGCAACCGCTGCTTGCCTTAAGGCGCTTAGACGAGCTAAATTAGCAACTCTATTTGTGGTGGTTCAAACTTCGTTTGAAATGCTGTTAGAATAAAGTTCTAATCAGCTTGCACTACAAAGTGGTTGTTAGTTGTCGTCAGCCACTGCGAGCCAAATAGCGCGAAATGAGTGGTTTCGATCGATTTACAAAAAAATAATTGATTGGATTAAAAAGCTAAAACAGTATCATGCTAATATATTGCTTGTAGAATTATTTGCCAAAAAATCAGAATGATCACATGTATATTAGTAGATTTTTTATTGTTTGAAAGATATTTTTAGAGATAAGTTCGTGATTTATTTTTATTTAGCCAAATTAATTGTATTATGTTTTCAAAACAGTATCATGCTAGCATATATCCTGAAGGATATTATATATTTTTCAGGTCTTGTTTATAGCAGTGAATCATATACTTTTAGTAATTATAAAACTCGCGTTTAGCTCATGTAATCGCCTTAATACTGCTCGTGTTCATTAGTAGCGGTCTCTCTTCTGCATGGTTCAGTGGCTTGTAAAGTGTTCCTACCTAATAAGAAAAGTAGCTGACATCAATTTTATATTGCACACCATTGGTGCCTAGACGAAGGTAAAGTTTGTAAGGCGAAAAGTTACGAATATTTAAGTAATATGGAAAAGTAAACTTTGGAAAGTAATAAGTACAATAGGGCCAATATAATAGATCAGATTTGACAACTGCCTGTTCTAAGTAAAGGTTACCTTTTTTTGTCATTATAATAATTATTAAGAAATCGTAATTGAAATATCGAGCAGCGGTGGCCCAGTTGTGGCGGCCCCGACTTACGAACAGTAAGTCGTGGGTTCGAACCCAGACAGGCGCATTACTTTGTGTAATTTATTTCATCACCGCTGCTCTCAAAACGGTGAAGGAAAACATCGTGAAGAAACCGGCATGTCCTAGAACAAAAAATTCGAAGACATGTGACATCTACCAATCCGCACTGGGTCCGCGTGGTAGATTATAGCCCATTCCCTCTCATTGAGAGGAGGCCGTGGAACATTATAGGCTGATGATGATGATGATGATGAATTGAAATATGTTAAGCAATTCTGCAGTTCTAACTTCAAAAAGTCAATAATATTTTATTCCAGCTGCAATAAGGTTCCGTTTTTGTATTTTGATGAAGTGTCAAAAGTGACCTATTATCTACCGTACAGTTATTTTGATTTGTATTATTTTATGTTGAAATAACAGCTGGGAAATTCATAACATTGGGGTTTATGTAATTTATACTTCAACTAGCTGACCCACGCAACTTCGTCTGCGTCACATAAGAGAGAAAAACGAAAGAAAAAAATCGTCCCCGTTTTTGCAACAATTTTTCATTCCTGCTCCGCTTCTAATGGTACGTAGCGTGATGTTTTATAGCCTATAGCCTTCCTCGATAAATGGACTATCCAATACAAAAATAATTTTTCAATTTGAACCAGTAGTTCCTGAGATTAGCGCGTTCAAACAAACAAACAAACAAACAAACTCTTCTGCTTTATAATATTAGTATAGAAAATGGACTATCCAATACAAAAAGAATTTTTCAATTTGAACCAGTAGTTCCTGAGATTAGCGCGTTCAAACAAACAAACAAACAAACAAACAAACAAACTCTTCTGCTTTATAATATTAGTATAGATTACTCGTGTGACCTATTTAAAGATGGGTGAGGCAAAGGTGCAACTAATAGTAAACCCACATTTCACCTGTTTTATTACTTTTTTTTTCCCGCTGGACATTACACAAAGCGCCATCTAGTGCCACACTAACCAAGGCTTGTGTCGTGGACACCAGATAGTTGATATACCTACTACTTATATACTTTTTATTTGTTAATATATAGGGTGTATTTCACCTCATCACAAAGCCGTTAACCAAGCATTCTGTATATCAAACTAAGTAACTTTACGCAAAAAATATTGCTGGGAAACAACTTTTTTTTTGAGGTTATAAATCATGTTTTGTGGTATAACTCAATGTAACATACTCAAAACATTGTGCGGATGGATGGATTTAATAGTACGGGGGTCGTAGAGATGTTTAAAGTAAAAAACATGCGATAAAAAGTGGTATTTAAAAAAAAGCTTAAATTAGTTTTTTTTTCTATAAATAACATACAGACAGACAGACAGACAGACAGACAGACAAAAATTTTACTGATTGCATTTTTGGCATCAGTATCGATCACTAATCACCCCCCGATAGTTATTTTGTAAATATATTTCATGTACAGAATTGACCTCTCTACAGATTTATTATAAGTATAGAAGATAGATAAAAATCCATGACTCGGAAACAAATGTCCATGCTCATCACACAAACATTTGCTCCAACCGCGATTCGAACCCGGGACCTTAACAACGTAAGGCAGCCTCACTACCGCTGCGCTATTCGAGTCCTCAAATTAATTAAGTACCATGTAATAAGGAGCGAGCCTATTGCCAACAGGTCACAAATCTCGATCAATCAATCTCTTTGGCTACTACTGACAAATTCCTTACGGAAAAACCCAATGATACCTTGCCAGACCTGGAAATCAAACCTAGGGCCTCGTACTCAGCAATCGCGCTTGCGACCACTAGAACAACGAGACAGTCGCATAGTCCTACTAGGGCCTGCGCAGACGACGGACTTATTGTGCGTGACTGACAAAAAGTCTGCGACAAAATTTGCGTGTTTAACTGTGTTTCACTACGTTTTGTCCACTATAAGGATCTACTGATGGAAAGGCTCCTACTGATCGCCTTTTAGTTGACAAAAAAGGTCAAATAAGTAGTCAAATACATTAATCACGCAAAATTTGTCGCAGACTTTTTGTCCGTCACGCACAATAAGTCCGTCGTCTGCGCAGGCCTTAATTGTGAAAGTTTGTGAATACTGAACGGATTTGGATGCAATTTTGTACGCACATGGTTTATACTCGTAACCTGGATTAAAACAAAGGAAACTTTTTATCCCGGTAGTAAGAACTCCATGGGACACTTATCATCCTTCACGCGAGCAAAGCACGAAACACTTTTTAGAACTCGCCAAACTATTGGTAACCTAATATTAGGTAAATAAGTGTAAGGAAGATAAATAGTGCCAAGTAACAAGGTATTAATAAACCATTATTCGTAGATAATGCGATATTAATTCCGACAGGGGCTCGAAGCCTGCATAATAAGTTCCAAGTTGCTTATTAAGGGGCCCAGACTTGGCCCGCGGCCTAAAGGTTTTAATCTCTGGCGATTTGAGATAAAACTCGGTGTCAGACCACTTTTTCTCAAGTTAAAAGAGCTAATTGATTCTGTTAATTGGATGGGCTGTCCTTTTTCAGCTGATTACGAAATTATTGTTGTCAGCAAAATGTCTACTGACTGAAGTAAGGTTTTAAAGGAAAACTGTGAGAAGCTCGTGGTTAAATAATAACCATAGATCTGAATAGGTAGAGCTGTTTAATGTACTTGCTATTCGTTGAGGTTCTTTTTACACCCTTTATTATATCCTACATGATTAACAAATAAGTCCGGTCTTTATAAATTTAAACACAAAAACTCGTTCATTTTTCGTCCCAATTATTGGTATTTAATCTTTTCTTCAGAATTCATTCAAAATACCTAAGAACATAAGTAGAAAATTTCTATCCATACATTATACGATTCCCTTTTGCAAATCACCATGAAAAAGTCCTCGAATTTATTCTGAGCCGTCATCCATTGGGACACTGAGGACCTTTAGATCGCTCTGTTTTTACGAAAATGGGCCAAGTGTGAGTCGGACTGACACACGATGGGTTCCGTAATCACCCTGCAATTTTACAAAACCGATAGCGCATTTTTCTTGTATTGGGACCGCCTTTATTTTTTATTGGTTGTTGTTCAAGACGCTATAATAATGCACAGTTTGTTTACTTTTCAAGTGTCCATATTTTTCAATCTCAATGTGTCATAGCCCTGTGACAGAGGAATCAGGAGTGGAACATTATTTAAAGGGGTTTGTTTGCACTCATAGCGGTCATTCACATAGCGCTATTTTTTTGGGACTAGCTTTCCTGAAGACTAGTGGTGACCATCAGAAAAGAGCAGAGACAATGAACCCCAATGAAGTTCCAGAGAATGAATTTAACCGTCTTGGACCCCGCCACGAAATAAATCAGAAAAATATAACGGAGGAGTAAACCAGTAATTTCCATTTCCCTTCATATCAGGCGGAGTCAAAACGCCAATAGGCACAACTGAGATAGGCCCAGTTGCCTATACAGCGCTATTATGCTAGCTATTTTACGGCAGAGTAAGGACAATATGACACTAACCCAATGTGCATGGTGTCGATTCTGTTGTGCACAAACTAAACTTAATTTAGGCTATTTCTATCTTTTTCTGTCTAATAGAACGAGAAAGAGACCATAGAGAGTAATTTAGAATACTCGTACATACCATACAAATGAAGGGTGCACGTAAAAACATGTCGACTAAAAACACGGTGAAGCGCAAAGCATAAACTAGTTTGACATTTCTAACTTAGTTGATAGCTATTGCCGTCCTTTTCTCGCACTGCCTTTTAGTAAAAGATAGCAATAGCCTCAATTAAGTTAAGTTTGTGCACAACAGAATCGACACCATTGTTTAAAACAAATGCAGAATAGAAATGCCATGTCGTTTCGAAATTATGTCAGAACTAGCTAATGGCCGCTGCTTCGTCCGCTTCGGGTTTAGTAACTGTCCCACGAGATCACACTACCCGGATAAAATGCATTATATGTGTTAATACAGGTTAAAAACTATCTGTGTGCCAAATTTCATCCAAGTAACGTAGTTGGCATTTAGCTGTAGTTTTGTTATAAAAGACAAGCGAACATTGCGGGTTGTGGAGGGCATTTAGGCAGTCGCTCCATGTAAAATACGGGTAATCAGCTGCATCCGGTTAGACTGGAAGCCGACCCCAACATAGTCGGGAAAAGGCTAAGCAGATGATGATGATGTATGTGTCACCGTAAAATTGTTGTCATCATCATCATCATTAGTCTTTTCAAGTTCCCCATCTTCTGGGACAGGCCTCTCCTCTATGAGAGGGAATGGGCTATAATCTACCACGTGGGCCCAGTGCGGATTGGTAGATGTCACATGTCTTCGAATTTTTGGTTCTAAGACATGCAGGTTTCCTCACGATGTTTTCCTTCACCGTTTTAAGAGCAGTGGTGATGGTATAAATTACACAAAGTAATGCGCCTGTCTGGGTTCGAAACCTACGACTTACGGCTCGTAAGTCGGGCCCTACACCAATGGGCCACCGCTGCTCTCCTGAAAATTGTTGTGAATATTGTAAAATGTATGCGATGGAAGTCAACTGGCGCGGTGTGCAGGAGGGGGAGGCTAGGCAGATGATTAGTAGGTCTTGAGTAAAATCGCAGCAAAAAAACAAACAAAAAATCAAATATTTCCTCTTTAAAATACACCGTAAAATTTTAGTGGTTGTTTTCCCGAAGCGAAATGAAATTGTATCGGTAATACAATCGATTAATATATAAAATAAAAATTAGACTCAATAAATGGCAGATTAAGAGCGTAGACGGGCTGCATTTTTCCATACAAATGTATTCCCCTATTCTCTTCCTGGATAATGCCTCTAGAGTAATCGTTTTTATTTATAAAAATCTAGGTCTTTTGAAGGCATGACCCTGTCATTTTTTTTTTTCAAAAAAATTGTTTAAAAAATAAATATGACTTACCAAAAACCTAAAAATATACCCCGTTTTTACCTACATAATCTGAATTACCAAAGAAAATTGAAAAGTTTTTAAAATAAAAACAAGTAATAGGGGCATAGATCTATTCTTCCTTTAAATTTTGATACCAAATTTAATTTAATTGGCTTAGGTTTCGAGGAGAAAACAGGAGAATACGAAACGTCGATCGGTCAAGGATTTTTGTAGGTAAAATCGGTCTTAGCTGCAGTTGTCTCTATCGCACTCTACGGGGGGAGACGAGAGGCGAGGGAGACGGCAATAGTTTCTTCAAATACCTATTTTTCAATTCCCGCGCAGCCCGTCTACGCTCTTAACAATGTGATAAACTAAACTCGAAAGCGACTTGAACCAACAGTAATATGTACGCGGAATGCGGGACGGGCGCGGGGGGTGTCCAGAACATCCGTGCGGTCGTTGCACTTCGCATATAAATCAGCTGATCACTACTCCTGACTTAATACAACACAAAACCCAATAAGTTAAAAAAATAATTTGAAAAAAAAAACTTTGCTTTTCGATAGTGCTTACTGATGGGTAATCGTCCTGCCGCGGGAAAACAACCATTAAAATTTCACGGTGTATAAGTGTAGATAGTAAGATAAGATAAGGTCCAGATCAACGCTATGTGAAGGGGTATTTTGGGTCGGGATCCCTAATAACAAGGCAGAACAGATTGGACCATCCCTAGGTACCCATAACCCCGACCATTTTTTATTCGCAATTACCTGCTTACTTGATGACCCTCATAAAATATAGGGTTGGCACGCCATTTTAAATGTGAAACTGATATGTTTATTTCTTTAGATAAATAGTCGTTATTGTTTTTTTATTTGATATTTTTATTGAGGTCATATCAAATAAAAAAACAGGAGGTTTTTTTTACTTAGGTAGTCTCTTTTCGTAATTTTGTGACATAAAGCCAAATTAAATTGGAATTAGAATCAGAACTTTATTTTCTTAGAATGTAGGTAAAGGTATAATAAAAATAATAATAATAAACCATTTGTTTCAGGTAACAAAAACCCATATATAAATACCTTAACCTAAATATACATAATAATAACATTTTTAATTTCATTCGTTTCGTTTCATTTTTTTTTTTTGTATGAGATATATTATGTACATAGATATATGAGATCAGCTAGAACAATATAAGGTTTGAAGGGAGAAAAGGTAGGCCTTTGGCCAGCAGTGGGACACAACATAGGCTACAAAAAAATAATAATGAGTTTTAGTAGTGAGAGAAAGTTTTTTGCAAATTGGCATTGACCTGTCGAAGTGGCCCAAAAGAAAACATGACTTCTTTATGCTGGAATTATGTTTTGCAATTTAAAAGCTTGGCATGGACGTGGTCGAAAAAAACCTTGGTTTGATTAGTTTAGTTTTTCTGTCACCGAATTCTGAAACTAAAGTTATTTTTCACTTTTTGTGTTTTTAGAAGTCGGTTTTATTTTTTGCAAAAATGTTTTTATTTTTCACGTTTTAGTGGTTTACATGCGCTTACCCCTTCACAGCGTACTAGCGTGATGTTATGTTTTTTACCAAATTGAAGTAGGACCACTCTGAAAAAGTACTGTCCCAAAACTACCCAAATCGTTTCATATGTGCCATATATTTTTTATAGATACTTATAAAATTTGCAATTTTAATTATGCAAAAACCATAGCATCTACCAAGATAGGACTTAAAAAGAAACTTATTTGCTTTAAAGTGATACAAAAGTAAACTCATACATTATTCACAGTTTTCCTTTAAATTAATTTAGTCATGAATTCATGAAGGACTTTTGCAACAAACCGAAACTTTAGAACACTACAAAATTAATTACAAAACACTAATTAGAAGGCTCTTCATTTGCATTTCAATAATTAGTGCCTACCCGCACATTGGGAATTCTACTTATTATCCGACTACCCTCCAATCTGCCTAAATTAGACAATTGCGTCGAAATCTGATCGATTCCCATTACTTCGTTCATTTGTTCAAATATTCGTTCAGTCTCGAACGAATGTTATTTCTCTAGGGTAAGTTTTTATTTATTTTAATATTTATTACTTTTTGATGCCATTTGTGTGTCGTAATTTCGTGAGCAGTATCAATATTTGACAAGAACGATTGTGAATGAGATGTGAAATTCTCTGAGTGATTGAATCGTAATAAATTCAGTTGGGTCTTCAATCTAGTTGTATTGTTATATTCTAGTATTTTTCCGGAATATTTTCGTGCTTATGAAAAAATAATGACGACTGATTTTACCTTAGGGTATTGGTAGTCACCGTTTTGTTTGTTGTATGGTGTTGAGTAGGATCTTAAGTTAATTGTGGCAGTTTATAAGGAACTGGTTCGAAATAAACATAATAAATCAACCAACCAACTCCCAACTCCGGGTTAAGCTCGCCTTTGTACATAAGCTATATTGTTGCAAGTAATATGTATATTTGTTGTTATTTTTTGTGTGCAATAAAGAATAAGAATAAGAATAAATAAATATAATATAAATAATAATAATATATCTTCTTAATATATATAAATCTCGTGTCACAATGTTTGTCCTCAATGGACTCCTAAACCACTTAACCGATTATAATAAAATTCGCACACCATGTGCAGTTCGATCCAACTTGAGAGATAGGATAGTTTAAATCTCAAATTATGAGACGCAGACGAAGTTGCGCGAGTCAGCTAGTAATAGTATATAAAATAATAATAGTATATAAATAATAATATAATAATACATAAATAAATACAAAATAGATAAATAAAAAAGGAATATAGATTCCACTTGTTCATAACATCACGCCTGTAATTCTCGAAGGTTAGACAGAGGTGTAAATAATTGTACACCCACATTTCGCCACTAATGTTTAAATCCCATGTAATAGTATCAAGCCATTACCTGGGCACAATTCCAAACTCCGTGGCTGCTACTGAGAATTTCCTGGTGAGTTGACCCAATAGCACTTTGTTCAACTTGGGTATCAAACCCAGGACATTATCTTTAGCAGGTACGATTATCGAGGTAATCGAAGTATTACACTTGTTCACTGTCATTCTTGGTCTTATTCTTTATTGCACACAAAAATAATGAACAAAATTATACACAAAATTAAAATATTAGCTTAACAACGGCTTAACCCAGAATTGGGTTTTCTTACAGCAAACCATACTTGTGTTGCGAGATTTGCAGTTACTAAAAACATAATTCATATTTTATTCTGTCTTTTGAATTACGTCATGTTACACACAAGATCTAAATAGCTAATTGCTAACATTTGGAACAACATTTGGTTACAAAAATTTGTCTGCCAAACAACTTGACTAACACAATGAAATTTAAGTTATTTTCAAAATGTAAGTTATTTCAAGTGGTTTGTACAATTATTCCGCAAGATTTCACCAGATAATTTGACTAGTCCACTAACGTTTCACCAAAACTTCATTGAGAGAATTAGTTTAGAACCAACGACGTTTCATAAACTATTAATTTCACAAACAACTTATTCTGCAAATGTTTTATTTTCAACCGAATTCCAAAAAGAGGAGGTTATCAATTCGTCTGTATGTTTTTTTTTTTTTTTTTTTTTTTTTTTTTTTTTTGTGTTTGTTACCTCAGAACTTTCGACTCGGTGAACCGATTTTGATTATTCTTTTTTTATTTGAAAGCTGGTGCTTCTCGATTGGTCCCATTTTAATTTGTTGAAGATCTGATGCTGATCTTCCGAGATATACAATAGAACTCTTCAAAAATAGACGGCAAATCTGCAGTAATCGCTGCAATCGCTTGTAGGTTCATTGTTCATACTACATCATGACGTAACATCACGCCTGTATGCTCTGAGGGGGTACCTAGATGTGTACAATACTCCCAGATTTCGACAATGTTTGTTGCCTCTGAACTTTCGAATGGGTAAGCCGATTTTGATGATTCTTTTTTTATTTGAAAGCTGGTGCTTTCCGTGTGGTTCTATCTCAATTTGGTTAAGATCTGACGCTGATCTTCAGAGATATAAATGGAACTCTTCAAAAATACACGGCAAAGCTGCAGTAATTGCTGCAATCGCTTGGTTGTTTATTGTTTATGTAACATAGTGACGTAACATCACGCCTGTATGCTCTGAGGGAGTTTGCAGAAGTGTACAATACACCCAGATTTCGACAGTTAGATGTGTTAAGTTCCATTTAATGGGATCCTGGAGAAATAAATTTTATTACTTATTCCTTAAATTTTATAGGCACACCAGAAGCGATTTGGGTAGTTTTTGGAAGAGTACGTTCTTGGAGTGATCCCATTTCAATTTGGTAAAGATCTGATGAAGAACTTCGAAAAATAGGCGACGGGAACTCTTCAATAAATGATAGCAAATGTACTGGGATCGCTGAAATCTCATATCTATCTATTGTTTACACCAGTTCATAATAGAAAATCACGCCGGTACGCTGTGAAGGGGTAAGCATATGTGAAACACTAAAAAGTGAAAAATAAAAACATTTTTACAAAAAAATAAAACCGACTTCAGAGAAAACAAAAAAGTGAAAAATAACTTCAGAAAAAACGCTTCAGAAGTCGGTGACAAAAAAACTAAATCAGTCAAACAAAAGTCACCGACTTCTGAAGCGTTTTTTCTGAAGTTATTTTTCACTTTTTTGTTTTCTCTGAAGTCGGTTTTATTTTTTTGTAAAAATGTTTTTTATAAACACTAACTTTGTAAACTTTCATTTGGCAAATGCTTCTCTTTACAAATATTTCGCATGATATGTAATCCTATATACATTTTTCATATAATATTTGGATGCTTTTGGCAAAACCACTTTTCATACAAAAATTACCATTTATTATAATATGCATACATTGCATTATTATTGCGTGCTATTAGGATTTTCATTATCAGAGATTCGGGATTTGTGCCTGATGATGCCAACTGGATAAAGGAAGGAATAAGTATATAAGAGGAAGTCTGAAAGTGGCGCCGGTGACTGAAAAGTTGTGTGATAATCAGTTATCGTGGTATTGACATGTGATGCGGAGGAATGAAAAAAATGACGTGAGGAAAGTTTTGAGTATGAATGTGGATGGGTATTTCAGTAGAAGAAGACCAAAGAAACGATGGATGGACTGTGTTAAGAATTATATGGCAGAAAATAAGTGTCTGGTGAGATGACGAAAAATAGAGAAGTATGGAAGAAGAAGGAGAGAAAAAAAAAAAAAAAATGATGATGATGATGGTGCTAACTCGCCCCCAATAGAATGATGAGGATGATGGTGCTAACTCACCCCCAATAGAATGATAAGGATGATGGTGCTAACTCGCCCCCAATAGAATGAAAAGGATGATGGTCCTAACTCGCCCCCAATAGAAAGATGATGATGATGGTGCTAACTCGCACACAATAGAATGATGATGATGATGGTGCTAACTCGCACACAATAGAATGAAGAGGATGATGGTGCTAACTCGCCCCCAATAGAATGATAAGGATGATGGTGCTAACTCGCCCCCAATAGAATGATGAGGATGATGGTGCTAACTCGCCCCCAATAGAATGATAAGGATGATGGTGCTAACTTGCCCCCAATAGAATGATGATGATGATGGTGCTAACTCGCACACAATAGAATGATGATGATGATGGTGCTAACTTCCACACAATAGAATGATGATGATGATGGTGCTAACTCGCACACAATAGGCATTACGACAGTATCAAAACATTACAAATCTATTTAGTCCGTCAGTTAGATTATTAACAAAGATAAAACGCACCATAACTCGGGAGTGACGTCAGAACTAGTTTAAAATTATACCTAGGCGTGACGTATTGGGAATTTTAAAAACGTCGTATCTTCGGCAATTTTGACTAACGTAACAAAAGAAAAAATACGGCTCAAATATTTTTTAATAATCTACCTGACGGACTATATAATTAGATTTTTTTTTGTTATTACATGAAACTTTACTGGCGAAATGTTAGTGTACTATTAGTTACACTTCTGCCGAACCCTACGAGGATTTCAAGCGTGTATGTTATGTTATGTAAATAATGTTTAATAATATTCAAAATTAGGTGAATAGCTTCCGTTCCGTTCCAAGTAAAGCTCATTTATGGTTATTTCAAAAGCTTCGTATTCGAATAGAAATAATTTCATCGTGTCGGTTATTAAGCCATGTCTTCACCAGAGTATGGCTCCTGAACAAAAGACGACTTTATAAGAGAAATCGATTGATTTTAGATGAATGGAATTTTTCTTGTCTATCGTTATTGGATTTTTGAATAAGTTTTCGGCCTGTAGTGTATGCTGAGTATTGTTTTTTTCTACGTTTTTGTTTTTAATATTTCATCATTCTTTGGCCGTTATCTTAATTCGTTTGGGGTAGGTAATTTTTTCTTCTTTTATGCTTCTTTCTTACTCGTCATCTCATCAGACACCTGGGATCCTTTCTTGACCATCCATTACACAGTCCATCAATTGTTTCTGTGGTTCTTCTCCACTCTTATTAAAATATCGCTTATTCACGCATTGTCGAAATTCCCACGAAAAACGCGCTCTGGTAATGTCCCTAGCAGTCAGTGTATACAATTAACCCATGAGAAGGCGCCCCCCCCCCTCTCCCCCCACAAACAAACATTTGACGCCACCAGCAACTTTTTATCAAGCAAAATGCACTTTTCTCAATTCCGCACCATTAAAAGACATTGTAGCTCGCAGTTATAAAGCATCATTAAAGCAAGTTTAGCTGTTAACAGTTGAAAGTAAACAAGACAGTTGATTACGACTGTTCGCGGCTTCAAATGATCAAAGTTGTGAATAAGTTGAAAAGTCGAGACTTTTCTGCGGTTCATTTCTATGTTTTGTTGTGTATATTTTTTTTTTGCAAATTATAATTTTTGTGTATTCGTACGGATATTATTTTATGGCACGAATGATTCTCTTTTTAGTGAGTTGACCCACTTTATAAGAAAACAATTCCGGAAGACATTTCCAATTATAATTCTAAAGAATTTGAAAGGAATCCCTTGTTATTTGTCTCTGCTCGCTAACGTAGATCACGAAAGTAGTTAAATTGACAAAAATAAAGACAATTTTATTCTTCTTTATCGTGAATGCGTTTTACAATTAGGTACAAAATATCACAAATGCAAAAATGCAGTTTTGTAATCGTCAAGTACCTACCTAGGTCGCAAATAATTGTAAATACGTTGCGAACAGCATAATACATACCTACCACGTAGTGCCTACTTTTACTTTCAGTTTGACATAACTATGGCACCTACAATAACTGGTTCGACCGCTTCGCAAAAACTAAAATATTATTAATATTTGTGACACAAGTAGTAGGAGTATGTAATAGCCTTGCTCAGCAAATCACTTTATATCTGCGTCATTCACCTGCGCAATCGCAACGTTTGGTCGAATAAGCATTTTACTTGTAAGCAAATAATTGTACTTTTGAGGACATTCAATAAATCGCCATCAAACCGTCAAAATGTCTTTGACTGATTAAGATTATCGTCTCCTACCTACCTCATACGGGAGACCACACCCTGTATGGCGACCCTGCCACACCGGCCAACTTAAAACATTTAAAGAAGAAACAAGCTATGGGAGATTTTGGAAGAAATAAATAAATATGAGTAAGTCATACTCAAGAAGACAACCGCAAGAGAACCAAGGTCACTGACGTAGCCCGAAGAATTACTAATCTTAAGTGGCAGTGGGCAGGGCACATTGCTCGCAGAACGGATGGCCGATGGGGCCGAAAAGTTCTGAAGTGGCGACCGCGAACCGGAAGACGATGCGTTGGAAGACCTCCCACTAGGTGGACCGATGACCTGGTGAAGGTTGCGGGAATCCGGTGGATGCGAGTAGCAAGGGACCGGTCAATGTGGCGACACTTGGGGGAGGCCTATGTTCGGCTGAGATGATGATGATGAAGTCATACTCAAAAGAAGAGGTGGTCGTCACACAAAATGCCAACGGCGAAGCTTCCGCGAATACCACGTTGGAGCATCATTAATCAAACTTATTGATAATGCCAATTGTCACTGGCTGGATGGTCCGTACCCGTTCACCTAGTCTTGATGGTTTGAACAACGAACCTATCGTCACAACCTACGTGACCACCTAGCCAAACCCAGACGTAAAGACCCTGGGTCTGTGTGTGAGTCCTGGGTCTTAACAGTATCTACAGAGTGTAAAAACTGTTCAGGAAGCCGTCAACCAAGTATTCTGTACATCAAACTAAGTAAACTTATATTGTCACTTATGGGATATCTTCCGTGATTGTTTATCCTATATAATATCGGGAGCTCAACTTAATAAACAATCACGGAAGGGTACTCCCTTGATTTGCCTAAAATTATTTGTCCGAAAATCATTATCCATAACACGTTTGCTATAAACTTCAGTAACCATAATGTTCAAAACACCGAAATTATGTTTTACATAACTAACTTTGCTTCTAATACTATTTTGTTATAATATCGAATACTATAATAACTGAATCTCCTAATTTTACATGACATAAAGTCGTATGTCCTAAGTATTGTATTGCACATAATGTGTATGATTCCGAATGGTCATTTATAAATAATAATTGTTAGTCGCTAAAAAAAATCCTAAACGTTAGGTTTTAGTGACAGAAACGAATTGCTGTAAATCCGACTCCACGCAGTCTTGTTTGCCCTACCCCAAGAGTGTTATTTAAAATCGCGTAGGCGCGAAGGGGCGAGGCGGGCCGCGAGTTGAGGAGCAGGTGGTTGTAACACTCCCCGCCGCGGCTGAGGCTGGCCGGCGAAGCCGGTCAGCAAGCCGAAGCTGCGGTGGTGAGCGTTAAACCCATCTGCGACGATAAGCTCGCGTGAGGCCGCTGGAGCCCCGCAGTGCCGGAGCCATGACAGAAACCATGCCTGCTGCATGATGCTTGCTCGTTTGCATGCTACATGCTTGCTTGCATACTGTATGCTTGCTTGCATGCTGCACGCTTGCTTGCATGCTTGCTTGTTGCATGCTTGCTTGCTGCATGCTTGCTTGCTGCATGCTTGCTTGCTGCATGCTTCCTTGCTGCATGCTTGCTTGCTGCATGCTTGCTTGCTTGCTTGCCGCATGCTTGCTACATGCGAGTTGCATGCTTGCTTGCGTTACGTGCTTGCTACATGCGTGCTGCATGCTTGCTGCATGTTTGCTACATGCGAGCTGCATGCTTGCTTGCATTATGTGCTTGCTACATGCGTGCTGCATGCGTGCTGCATGCGTGCTGCATGCTTACTGCATGCTTGCTGCATGCTTGCTTGCATTGCATGCTTGCTTGCTACATGCTTGCAAGCTTGCTGTATGCGTGCCGCATGTTTGCCACATGCGTGCCGCATGCTTGCTGCATGCTTGCTTGCATTGCAGGTCAACGCGTGCATACGATTGAACATTTACTTAGAATGGGACTTATGACTTTTATTGAAAACGATTTTATGTCTTTTGTATATTATTGATTGTCATACTTATGACAAACGGATTTAGGGCTTATTATATACAGGGATTTCAACTTTATGGCATATGATATTATGTGATTTAAAGTTCGGGTAAATTATCATTCGGACGAATGATGATTATGACAAAAAACATTATGTCATTTTAGATTATGGATTAAAAAGTTAGGTAATACGATAGAGAACCTCACGGAAGACATCCCGTAAGTGACAATATAAGTTTAGTTTTAAACCGTGAAAGCCTAAAACAGTGATCAAACTAAGTACCTAACTCTACGCAAAAAGTTTACTGGCGAATAACTTTTTTTGGGATGAAAAATCCCGTTTTTCGGTTGAACTCAACATAACTCACTTAAATTATTGTACTGATAGATGGATTGAATAAGTACGGGGGTCATAAAGGTGTTATAAAAATCTTACATTAAACACATTTGTTTAAAAAAACAAATGGGAAAAAGTTGACACTTTGACCCCGAATATCTCCATAACTAGGAGGTTCCAGGTATGGTGTAGAATAATAAATTTATTGCAATCACAGGGAGAACTAGTGCCTTTTCGTCTAGTTAAGCCCCTTACACCCTTTATAGTAAACTAGCTTCTGCCCGCGACTTCGCGTGGATTTCCCGCTTGCAACATTTCTTATTACTGCTCCGCTCCTATTGGTCATAGCGTGATGGTATATAGCCTATAGCCTTCATCGATAAATGGACTACCCAACGCAATAATTTTTCCATTCGAGCTGGTAGTTTCTGAGATTAGCGCGTTCAACCAAACAAACAAACAAACTCTTCTGCTTTATAGTATTAGTATAGATTTTTACACAAAAAGAAGTAGAAGCTCATATAAATATTTGCCTAAACAAATATTTTAGGGTTCCAAAGAAAAGAAAATCGGAACCTTCACTAGTATTATCTCACTTTCTTCATTTTGTTAAGTATCCGTTTTTTTTTTCTTGCTACATAAGCGACAATTTTCTTCGTAGCAAATGAGTTCACAGTTAACGTGCAATATTCGCTCTTATAAACAGACTAGTGTCCGACCGACGCTTCGTCTTTGGATTCGGCGTCAGCCACCTTCGGCCAAAAAAACAACTCGGGACCCGGGAACGTCAGGATTAAATTAAAGGTAAAGTCGCGTTAATACCCGTTTTTTATATGTTTATAAAAAAAGCAACTTCATACAAACTATCGGTTTCGACCAAAAAGGGCTGGCTGTAAAGTTATAGCTGAAAACAAAGACTTCTAGCCATGCACCCACATTAGGTACTCGTATCACACATTTCAAAATATATTTATTTGAAAGAAGAAAGAAAGAAAAAACATTTATTCGTCGCAAAGTCATGACGTGCATACAATATTGATAAACAGAACGCAATTATACAAACACAAACATTTAGACTAAAACCGAAAATTAACACAACAACAACATTATAATAATTGCAAGACGAAGCGGACAAAAAAAAAATAAAAAAAAATATTGCTGGAGTTGCAAATTCTACTCATCTTGTATAATAGAACGGTCTGGAATCCGCAACTCCACGTCAAAGCGCGTATTTTGCGTATGGGCTATTATAATTCACCACAATGCATTGGGCTAGTGCAAATTGATAGATGTCGCATACTGTCTTCGAATTGTTGGTTATGCCGGTTTCCTTACGATGTTTTCACTCACCGTCGTCAATATAAAAGGTTGTGGAAACCAATAAGTCGGCTTCGGCTTCGGCCAGAAATCGACTTACGGTCCAACACTAGCACAAACATAAGTACACAAACTTACTTTTCCTCAAGCCCTGATTACCATTCAAATATCACCCCGATATCAACAACAAGCCACCAACGATACTTATCGATACCAAACGGTACCAAACAGCACTTATTGGTATCAAACGGTAATTTTAAGTAGAGACGAGACGCCACTAATACTCGATACCGTATCGATAGTCACATGTCGATACGTATTCGGTAACGAATAATAAATACTTACGATCTTTTTATTTTTTTTCTTCAACTGTTGTCTAATAAATATTTTTCAGAACATTTGCATTCCGAGCATCAATATTGTATCTTTGATATATTCTATATCTACTTTTTCATGGGGTTCTATACCCAAAATACTTGTTATCCAAAAAAAGTATTAAACAATGTCTTGTATTTATACTCAGAGTATCTCTGTGGGATAGCATTCGGAACGAGGTGCTCCGACAGAGAACGAAAGTGGTCAACATAGCTCACAGAATAAATAAGCTGAAATGGCAACTCAGCCGGCCATATTATATAAGTCGAAGAACCGATGGACGTTGGGGTAAACGTATTCTTGAGTGAATTCCACAAATCAGCAAGTAAGGTGAGAAGCCCTCAGGCTCGGGGGAGCGACGATCTTTGCATGGTAGCTGGTAGCATCATCCGTTCGTGAGCGGCTGGACAGGACATGGCTGGAGGTTGATCACTGTGTTGCCCAATTTCTCACGGGCCATGGCAACTTTAACAGTAAATTATTTTCCTTCAAGCTTGTTGACTCGCCTTTTTGTCAATGTTCAACATCTGACTGCGAATATGAACAATCTGCTCATCACATTTTGTGGGAGTGTAGTCTTTGGCAAAATGAACGCAATATTATGTTGGATAGTGTACAGGTTACATCCGGAGTTATTTACTATACGGACTTTGTGGAAACTAGAGCAAATTTCCGTGCGTTCAAGCGTTTTTGCCATACCTATTATTGGAATCAAATATAACAGCTCTCAACTAGGACCCATTAACGTTAATTTTTATCCGTGGTGCTTGGCAACTGGGCCTATCCCAGTTGTAAACGTCCCTTTGTGCCTATTGGCCTTGTTTCGTTCTGTCTCCTGCTGATATGAAGGGAAGTGGAAATTACAGGTATTTCCTACTCCTCCGATATACTTTCTGATTAATTTCGTTGCGGGATCCAAGACAGTTAAATTCATTCTCTGGGACTTCGTCGAGCTTTATTGTCTCGGCGCTTTTCTGGTGGTCGCCACTGTTGATTCTGGCTTTCAGGAGTTACAGTGATTTGGGCGTGTGTGGCGGGCTTGTCCAAGGAAAAAAAAAAAAGCTGGTAGCAGTGAATGAGAGTTTCTGATAATCGAGTTCAGTAGCGTGCAATTGAAAATGCCTATGTCCAGAACTGGATTGTTGTAGGCTGATGATGAAAACGAGTATGTACTAGTATCGTCCCATCCCTACATTCAAGTATCGAAAGGAACAAAAAAAGCAAACCTTGCATACGAAACAATAGCATCTACTTTTCATATTAAAATTCATGAAGAGATTTGAGCGAGAACAACAACAAGCTACGAATATAACTTCACTAATCTTTTTCCTGTTTCGGGGTAGGCAGGGCTCTGTTGTTATTCTAAGTTTGATAAAAATCGATCCGGGTTTCATGTTTTGCATGAGAAAATAATACGTCCAAAAGATGGAGTGAAGTGCTTCAATTTTAAACTATTATAGAGGCAGAAGTTTTGAGCTTGTGGTGGTTTAATAAAAACAGCCGCTCGGGTCAATCTTTAGGTTAAGCCATGCTTGCGTAGGTTGGTCTCTGGATGGGTGAACACCCATAACATACCGAGCTTTCCCCGAGCCTTGGAAAACATGTTAAGTTGTTGGTCCCGGTTGTCATTTGTAGATCTTTTACAGTCGTTACAGGTAGACAGTGGCCCAAATGTATGACAACCAGTCATACCAAGTGGTATCGTTTTACCCAGTACCAACTGTGTTGAGGAGGTCACATAGGCAGTCGCTCAATGTACAATACTGTTATTCAGCTGCATACGGTTAGACTGGCAAGCAGACCCCAACATAGTTGGGAAAAGGCTAGGCAGATGATGAAAGAGGCAGTATTCACTTTCGCAGATACAATGACTGCCTCGTTATTCTAATGTTCACCATCGCGACTACTGAGCAAGAGGTCCTGGGTTCGATTGCCGAGTCGAGCTATTCCATTTTTCCAGGATTTTTTTTTGTAGCAGCTACACATGGATTTGTGGATAGTTGGTAGCAATTGGCTCTTCCTCTATTGCATGGGACTGAAACATTATATATGCCGCGGTATCTCTTTCGAACAGGCCCGCAACCCCGGAGGTGACCAGGGGCCTAATTCTGCTCTTTTAATAAATTCGTCACTCCAACACGATTCCATTGTCATCCCATTGTCATTTTACTTAAAGTTCATAATCTGCTAAATTCACAATGGCCGATCATTGGTCGGTCAATAGTCTCGTAATAAAATTGTGTTGTAATGGCATTGTTGTATTGTCAATATTATAAAACCCTTAGTACAAATGGTTTTCGAAATCGACTACTAAATGCGAACATTTATTCATGCCAGATTTCACATTCAAGATCATCATTCTTTGACATTTCTTTCACTGGAGTGTCAGTGGTTAACCAATGAAAAGTCATTATGGCGACATTATGATAGTAGAATTAACAAACTTGTCAAAATTTGACAGAACTTGACCATTATGAAATCAATGATCGACTACTCTGACACTATTGTAATAGCAGAATCGAGGCCCTGGTAATGTAGCTAGATTATGTATTTTTAATAGTATTACATGTTTTTCGTTGTTGTATTATTTGTTCTAAAAAAATCTTTTCGTGTTTCCAGTAACCGTTCACTAAAAACGTATCGACGACAACGACGTAGTTTACGTGCAGAACAATTATTATCGTCAGCCATATCAACGAACCAATCACAAAGCACCTAATTATGACATTTCAATATATTTTTTTTGTATTTCTGTGACATTTCTATAATTTATGTGTTTGTATGTGTGTCTATCTACCTATTTGTTTTTATGTTTTCTTTATAAGGGTCTCGGACCTGAAATAAATGATTTTATTTTTTTTATTTATAAAGCAAATAATCAAGTCCGGTAACAATAAAACCAAAACATCTTCGTAAAATAGAATCTCGTGAATAAAAACGCACAGAATCTCGACACAAAAAGAGGTTTTTTTTTGTGTATGGCATCTCGCAGGTCATCCTAGAAGGTTGTAGTCTACTTAATGGGTACTTAGTCCGGACTAAGTACCCTTTTTTTTCGGGTGGGAAATCATCAAATGAATCTCTGGGCAGAGCGGGAGGGAGTGACAGATTTTTCCGGATCCGTGTAATTATTACTTCCTTCGGTGACGGAAAACATCGCGAGGAAACTGGCATGGCTGAAGGATATTTCTCGACGGCATGTAGAGCCAAGTCAGAGGCCCAAGGGCGACAAAAAACTCTGAAACCGGGTGAGGCTAAACACACGAAATTACTGACTATATGGCTACAGAATTTAAATTATGATGACACAGAGTTACTCTTGCAACGCGTGAGTTAACAATAAATAAAAACTTAATGATGTTATTCGATTAGCAAGACACACATGTACAGTTCTACACTCAAACTACTCTCCCTCTCACTCGCACACTCACTCTCACACACGCACACACACACACAAACATACTCATGCGTACACACGCTTATACAATTTATCGTACTTTTACAGCTTTGTTTTTTATTTGTTTTTCTCTTTTTGTAAATTGCCAATTTATTTTATATCTCTAAAATGTAAGGGAAGAGCGGAGCCTTCAACTACAGGCATTTTTATGCCTAAATGGACTCCTTGATATGCAATGTAACCCAAATTGAAACGTAATAAACTTATTTTTACGTAAAACTTATTTTTACTGTAATCTCCATTAGGTATCTTTGTGAACGACCTGTGTATGTCCTAAATTTTATTTAGGTAGCTGCCCCAAAAACTGGCCTAGCGACAAAATGGTCGTGTTACATCAATATCCTAACACGTAGGGCCAATTCTCCCTCAGTTGACTTACTCGCCTCATTTCCTTAAGGAAGGGAGGACATCCGACTATTGTTCAGCTACCCTTCGTAGTAGTCCGACGATTTGCTATAAGTCTTATTGATTGGCTTTTTTGTGAAGATTTTATTTTACAAGAGAATGGTGGACGCCATTGTTGAAAGATTTTTTGTAAAGTGACATTTTCTTTTCCGTTTTTCTTGACTCCTAACAAGAGCCTTATAGCCCCTTACGATAGACAATGGGCTTCAATGGTACTGTCAGTCCTATTAGATAGTCTGTAGTTTCCGTGTGTTTGTAAGAAAGTCTCTTGTTGCTAATAGGAACGAGCCTATTATCATTATCAAGCTCAAATCTAGGCTTTAGGCTGCGTTCATTCTTAGTCTTGTTCTTCATTGAATATCTTTATATTTGCTTTTCAGAGGTTCTCGTGGTAAAATAATAACTATCCCTTGGATCAATCTTCAGGTTAAGCCGCGCTTGCCTAAGTCAGTCTGTGGATGGGACCCATTACATACCGAATTTCGAATTTCGAATACCGGGCCTCGAAAAGCAGGTTAAGCCGTTGTTTCTGCCTCATTTATGGATCTTTGACAGTTTGTTACAGGTAGTCAGTGGCTCGAAAGTCTGACAACCTATTTTACTAAGGGGTATCGTATTACCCAGTATAACTACGTTGTGGCTGTGGCGGTCAGATAGGCGGAGGATGGTGACGTTTTTTTTTTTAAACTCTTTCAGTCATTTTGTTCGCGTTTATAATACTACTACTAGTGTGGGGACACTGGGTTTGCTTGGTGGAGGGCGCACTCCAACAACGAAGAGCCCTGTGTCCCAACAATGGGGAATTGGGGACGTAAAAAGGTTGTTTATGAAAATCTTTTCCCACGCTCGATGAATTTCGAACCAACCTCGCAACAAATCGAATTTATTCAAAAGATAAAAAGGCGACGCCGAAACAAAAAAGCCAAATCAAATCGGCTATTAAACAAAATTTTCGAGAAGCAATACATCGTTCTTATCCTTATTTGTGATATAAATGATCGTAAGTTTGGGACCAAGGGACTCGTTAGGGCAATTTGTTTAAACATGTTCCTTACAAGAGTTCGGGAACGGGCCCCAGCGGGGCCATTGGGGACATTAAAATTACTTATCTTTCAGCTAGGAGCTGGGAGTCAAAGATCTTTTAATGGCTAGATTCTAAGATTTGCTTACAAAGTAGGTAATTAGTCTTTGTGTGTGACACTTATGTAACTTAAGCCGTTTAGATACGTTTTTATTTTAAGCACAAGATATGAATTGCCTGTAATCTTTCTTGAAAAACATCAAGGACTTCTTTTTGGGGTTCCATGCTAAAAGGATAAAAACGGGACTAGTTAGAAGCTGCCTGAAGCCGGCACTTCTAACGTGTACATCTTGCTACATTGTTCTCACATAGTGTAGCATCTCAAAATAAATGATGTAACCAAGGTTTTTGTAAAAATATTCTGATTTAAAAGAGTGTCCATGGAGTTTCTTGCCCATTCTTCTCTATAGAGATCTACGCTAGGGAATGGACAACTACAGTGTTTTCACAAGTTTTATGTCTTGTGACTGGGACTGTAGCTAGATTTAAAATTTTTCTTCCAACTATGCTTTAATTTCATCATAATCACACTAAAAACTCGGTACAAAGCGAGTCTTTAATGCTCTAGAGCAATAAAAATGTATGAAATTTCATTAGTACACAGTTTATTTTTTAATCGCACCAAAAGGTGCCAATCTCAATGGATTAGCACTATTCAGCCAGCCGATATCAATACTTTTTTTTACGTACGTATTATTTGTTTCTATCCTACTTGTTCCAAAGGAGACAATTTTTTTTGTTCGAGGACTAGGCCACCCTCATAAATTGTAGCATTTAATAATGAAACTTACATTGATTTCTTCCTTATAACCTCTAGATTCCAGTGATTAAACTAGCTAAGCATTGTCTAACCGGAATAAATGCGAAAAATCTGCAAAAACACTTACGAAAACCAAAATAAACAGAAAAAGTAAATGTCAAAATAATGAAGTTGTCTGTCAATCACTAAAAAGTGGGTTTATAACGTTCTGTGCCACGGTGATTGTTTTAACCATCTATGCTATTTTAGTGTAAACCTTTAGAAATAGCATTAAAAAAGCTCACAGTTTAAATAATATTTATTTTTACATTCTTTCTGATTCTATAATAATTATAGCACATATGATTACCAACGGGTAGGTACCGTACTTTTTTCAGTAAACAGAAAAAAACGCCCCTATTCACGTAAGTATTTGCTGTCAAATGACATTGACCACAACAGGAATGATTTGACTCGCAAAACGATATCATAACATAGCTTATTTATTATGATTTTAGGATTCCTTTTTCATTTCTACGTAATATTTCGTTTAATACCATAGTGAAATGGTTACTTTTTTTGTGTTATTATGAATAATAAATGCAACGACCAGGTGGGCCCATAAAAAACTATCTCCTTTAAATATGATTGCTGCTAACTCTGATTTAAAAATGAAAGAAATTTAAAAAAGTGATTTGGCGGGAACTTTGTTAATTTTGCTTGACAATATTTTTGGAAACGATAAAGTGTGATACTATCTGATTTTGAGTGCTTCGGCTACGAATTAAAATGGAATCATCTAGCGACACATTAACTCCGGAAAACATTCTAAATGAAGCCGACAGTGTTATAGAAATTTCTATTTTAACTGTTTGATATGAGTTTCTTTTATCTACTATTCCTATAGGTAATACTTGAAAGAAAAGCAGGTTATGCACCTCGCCATAAGTAATTTATATTGCCCTCGTGCCTGTTGGATTAGAGCCCTCGCTGACGCTCGGGCTCTAAATCAGGCACTTGGTGCAATAATAAATTACTTTGTGCTCGATGCAATAATCTACTATTCTTCTTAGTTTTGACAATTCAAAAGTTCCTGTAACTGGCCTACTAGAAATAAATGCTTTGATTTAGATTTTTCTGCACCAACCCCAGTACCCCGGGATGAACGTAGGTGCTTTCAAGAGGGGTACCACATCGTGACGCTCGCTGTTCATACCTTGAACAAAGAAAACATAAACATTAGTCGTGGTCTCATACTAGATCTCATATACTCAAATACTCTCATATACTCGACGACCCGATTGGCGTAGTGGTAGTGACGCTGTCTTACGTTCTTCGGGTCAAAGGAGCAAATGTTTGTGTAATGAGCACGGACATTTGTTTCCGAGTCATGGATGTTTATACATATAATAAGTATGTATTTACAAACAAAAAAGTATATAAAAGTAGTATATCAACTATCTAGTGTCCACGACACAAGCTTTGCTTAGTGTGGCACTACGTGGCGCTGTGTGTTAATGTCCAGCGATATTTATTTAGCGATATTTATATGAATGGTCACTGCGGCTTCAGGTTACACAAACTAGTCAATCTTTACTTTGACTTGGCAACGGTGAATAGACCGACAGTTGACTGTTTCTAATGAGCATTTTTGTGATGTACTATTTAGTAAGAGGCTTCCGACAACTGTTGTTTTAAAGTATATCTTCGGTATTTTTTTTTTAAGTTAAAACTTCTTTAGGCGCTTTGAGCACTTTTTGGGTGAGCAAAAATCATGAACTCACGTCATCGTCACCGAACGCCTTCATGGAACGGTTTTCACTTGTATCAGCAGTCCCCAAAGACTGCCCCGCATTTTTTTTTACATTTAATTTAAATTGCATTTTTTTTTTTACTTTGGTCACTTTTAACGTACACACATCTTGCTACATTGTTCTCATACCATCTCAACATGAATGATGTAACCAAGATTTTGTAACAGTATTTTGATTTAAAAAAGTGTCCATGGAGTTCTTTGTCCGTTCCTCGCCATAGAGATCTACGTTGGGTAATGGGCAACTACAGTACTTTCACAGTTTTTATGTCTTGTGACTGAGACTGTAGCTACGTTTAATTTTCATCTTTGTTTCAACAATTCGAAAGTGCTTGTAATTGATTTTGATTTTGATTTTGAATCAGGTAGTTTCTTTATATTACATTTGATAACTATTTTACGCGCCCGCACCGATATGTTTTTAGACAAGCCCGCCGCACTATTCCTAAACCACTGTAACTGTAACTCCTGAAAGCCAGAATCAACAGTGGCAACCACCAGAACAGCGCCGAGACACTGAAGCTCGACGAAGTCCCAGAGAATGAATTTAACTGTCTTGGATCCTAAGACATTAATCAGAAAGTATAGCGGAGGAGTAGGAAAAAACCGTAATTTCCACTTTGCACCGATATATGAAAAACTCCTAGTGCGGGGCAACGATCATAAAAAAAGACAAAAGATCGACAGAAATAAAAGTGTTACTCCAACCGCTTTAACCATAGGTGGACAATGTAGGAATCTCTGGAAGGTATTTATAGGTTCCCTTAAAATTGTTGCTTTTTAACTTTTACCTAAAATCCCCCGAAAGTATAAAGGTAAGATAAAATCCAGATTATACGCATCTCCAACAACAGGATGCCAAAACAGCCTCCATCCTAAATTATCACTGAAATGGGTACACAATGGAACATTGATAAACCCACACTGCCATACCTTGGAGGTAGGCCAAGAAAAGTTTAGGAATATGAAGCGGCTGCCAACAAGCTCTTTCTACGAACTATTTTATGATACGCACGGAATAAGTAACTGTATGCAAGTTGGGAAATTTCGAATGCATTAAAACAAAAGACTACTGTGATATATATTTAGGCTGTATGTGGTTCAGAATAACTGCATTCGATTCGTTTTTAATTTGCGTAAATATGATCATGTCTCCGAGCACCGGTCTCTTCTTAAGTGGTTGCCCATACGTCAGCTTAGGGAGCAAAGGGCGCTTACCACCTTGTTCTCTTTCCTTATTTCTCCCACTTCCCCTAGTTACCTTGCTCTCCACTTTCAGTACATTTGTGCCAACCATAATAGGAGTCTGCGATCATCGCATTACCGTGTTCTCCAATGCCCCTCTCACCGCACTGACTTCATTCACTGATCATTCTTTGTGCTGTGTATTTCTCTTTGGAATACGCTTCCCCAGGAAATCAGGATGGCAACCAATCGTTTATCTTTCAAGATAAAAGTTCGAGAGTACATTCGCAAGAAACTGACAGATTCTTCACAACAGTAATGTTTCTCCATTGTTTGTCTTTTTATTTTAGTATATCCGTGTTAATTTCTATTCACAGTAATATACAGTTTGATATTTTTTTATAGTCTTATATATATATTTATAGTATTTTACATATCCTTGTAGTTTACCTTAGTATTAATCAAATTATTTTCAGATGTACTACTTGCTTCTTGCTGCATCACCCAAAGGTTGACTGGTAGAGAATGCCTACGGCATTAAGTCCGCCTTTGTACTATGTGCTTGAAGTATTAAATAAATAAATAAATAACCGGAGTTAAAATTAAGTTATGTAAGGAGCTCGTGGCTAAATAAAAACAGCCTCTCCGGATAAGCTTCGCTTGCCAAAGTTGGTCTCTGGATGGGTGGCCACTCATTACATACCGAGTTTACTCCGTGTCACGTAGAACACGTTGAGCAGTTGGTCTCGGCTGTCATTTGTAGATCTTTAACAGTCGGTACAGGTAGTCAGTATCCCGAAAGTCTGACAACCAGTCTTACCAAGAGGTATCATATTACCGAGTAGTAACTGTGCTGTTGGGATCACTTACGCAATCGCTTCGTATAAAATGCTAGTATTCAGCTGCATCCGGTGAGACTGGAAGCCCCAACATAGTTGGGAAAAGGCTAGGCAGATGATGATGAATTATTTTATACAGAGCTGGGTAAGGTTATGCAGATATGTACATATATGCTGCGATATTTAATTAAGTCTACTTGATTGGTTAAACCAGAGATAAAATTGTCTTAAAAAGGGCACTGCTGGATGAAAACTTTAGGGTCTAAACAAAGTGATAGTTTTTCAGCGATTATGATGGTGAAAACAGCTTAGCTAGGTCGTGTGCACAACACAAGGTAAAAGGACTGACAATATGAGTTACAGTAGTCGTTGAAATAAGAACATGAGAACTCGACATAGTCGAGGAAATCTGAATAAAACTGCTTCATTGTCTTATACGAGCTAAAATAACGTTATTATTTATCCGTCTCTCGTTCCCGATATGAAACGACAATAGCTGGCAACATGTAAAAACTTAAAAAAAATACCATCTCATTTAAAATCTGCATTTCGTATTTAGAATACAATTCTCCCTTTTTTTTCCTTTACAACAAAAACAAAGTTGTCTAACAAAAAAGGTTGTATTATTAAAAAAAAAGACGGCGTATTCTTCAAAAGAGTCTCGAACCTTCGTTTGCAGAAACATCGTGAACTAGACTAGGGACGTTACGTGAGCATCATCGCTGTGCCTCTTTTGTGTTAGAGGCCTTTTCACTGAAAACGTGTGTTTTTACCCGTCTAGGTAGGTAGATAACATAGATGTGTGTTTACAGGCAGTCTAAAGGTCGAGACATGTTTAAAGACTGTCAAAATGGAGAGAATAAAGTCCTGATACTTGAAAGTGTTGACATAATGTGTGGGTGTTTTGCAAAGGAACCTTTTGAAAAGATTTTTATCTGTCTATCGAGGATGCCTTTTCCCAACAATGTTGGGGTCGGCTTCCAGTCTAACCGGATGCAGCTGAATACCAGTATTTTACATGGAGCGACTGCCTATCTGACCTCCTTAACCCAGTTAACACTGGGTAATACGATACCACTTTGTAAGACTGGTTGTCAGTATTTTTGGGCCACTGACTACCGGTAACGACTGCCAAAGATGAATAAATGACAGCCGGGACCAACAGCTTAACGTGCTTTCCGAGGCAAGGAGGAAACTCGGTATGATAGCCCTATCACTTACCTATGGTTGGTCTTTGGATATATGACCGCCCAGTTACATATCCACAAACCAACCTAGGCCATCACGGCTTAACCTACAGATCGGCTCGAGCGGCTGTTATTATTTGGCCACGAGCTCCTCTACACGACAATAGAAATAAGAGATTCTGTTAAATATAATCGACTGTCCACCTAAATTATGGATCATGAGGTACAACTCGCTGACAGACGGTCGGACGGACGGACAGCAGAGGCCTAGTAATAGGGTCCCATTACCTTTCGAGTACGGAACCCAAAAAACAATTCTAAGTTAGTTAACTTACCAAAACATACTTAATTACACTACAAATAGACCCTGAAAGTCTGACAAACAATGTTCCGAAGAGATATTGTATTAGTCTTTTTTAAACTTTCACGATCAGAACACATTTTAAAACTAAAGAAGACGGGTATTTATCGCGAATTTACCTTTAATTTAATCCCGACGTTTCGACCGGATTGCACCAGCCGTGGTCGCGGGGAGACTGAAGTACTGGAGGTACTTCGCGTATAAATAAATTCGCGATAAATACCCGTCTTCTTTAGTTTTAAAATGAGATATTGTATTACTTCTTTCCTTTTCGTGTGGTTAGTGCCTAACCTAGTGTCAGAGTTTATATTATCCAGCTCGAAGGACCAAAATAAACGCAGATGATGCACTTAGTGATGATAGCGGGGCGATTCTATAGGGATGGTGATGAAATATAACCGACCACCGTGAATGTCGTAATGAACATGGACAAGACGAAGGTCATGTTGAATGCCCATGTCACACCCATTCCTATCAAGATCGGAGACTCTACACTCGAAATTGTAGACGATTATGTATACCTAGAATAAACGGTCCAGTTAGGTAGGTCTAACTTCGAGAAAGGGGTCAATCATCGAATCCGACTGGCCTAAGCAGCGTTCGGGAAGCTACGCGGTATCTTGTCCAACTTACCGCATTGTCTCAAGACGAAAGTCTATGATCAGTGTGTGTTGCCAGTGATTACATACGGGACCGAGACGTGGACGCTCACAATGGGCCTTATCAAAAGGTTTAAAGCCACCCAAAGGGCAATGGAGAGGGCTATGCTCGGAGTTTCCTTGCGTGAATCAGAAATGAAGACATCCGCAAGAGAACCAAGGTCACCGACGTAGCCCGAAGATTGCCAAACTTAAGTGGCAGTGGGCAGGTCTCATTGCTCGCAGAACGGATGGCCGATGGGGCCGAAAACTTCTGGAGTGGCGATCGCGAACCGGAAGACGATGCATTGGAATACCTCCCACTAGGTTAACCGATGACCTGGTGAAGGTTGCGGGAATCCGGTAGATGCGAGTCGCAAGGGACCGGTCAATGTGGTGACACTTGGTGGAGGCTGTGTCCAGCAGTGGACGTCTTTTGGCTGAAATGATGATGATGATGACCGTGAATGTCCGTTGAACACCGATTTTTTTATTTAATGTAAGTACTTGCACAAATTACTTAGTGATAGGTACGAATTGCTGAGTGCACAAAAGGCACGGCGCGTGAGTATGAAAACGAATGTGTGGTTCTGCACACGGCCCATGGGCCTCTGACTTGTGTTTGTGTTTACATAGGTGGCTGGCGTGATGGTTTGGCTCACGTTAATTTATAATTTAGCAATCAATTCAGGTTATACTATGCTTGTTGGAATATAATTCAATCAATCAACAGTACCTCTTTTCGGGGTGAAATGGGGTAAACACACTCATCACGAAGCCGTCCAAGCATTCTGTACATCAAACTAAGTAACTTTACATAAAAAGTATTGCTGGAAAACGACTTTTTTGGGGTGAAAAATCATGTTTTGTGGTAGAACTCAATGTAACGCACTCAAAATATTGTGCTAACAGATGGATTGAATAGTACGGACAGGGAAAAACTTAGGTACATACCTATGGTGTAGAACAAAACATTATCGCAATGACGGGGAGAATAAATACTTTTCGGCTTCGTTACGAGGTTTATTACACCCGTTATTGATTAGGATAAGATTCTCGTATAAAGCTGGCTATTAAGTACAATGAGTGTTATCTCTCTTGCTGATAACGTTTCCGCGATACAGTCGTACCTAGGCTCTAGCTGTGTAAAACAATGGCGATGGAACACTATCTCGTTCTTGACGGTAACATCTCTTTGTGTTGGCTGTTATCAAGCGTTTGTTTTGATGTTGATAGTTATGTTTCCGACAAAGCGTATAAATCAGTCAGTCTATGGAATACCTAGTCATTTTCTACATTGCCGCGCTCGTAGGCCATGTACGAAATATTTTAGCAGTAGGTCGCACGTGCGTGCGTGCAGCCATGCTTGCCTAGGTTGGTCTGTGGATGGGTGAGGCCACCCTTACATATCGAGATTCCTTCGTGCCTCGGAAAGCACATTAAGCTGTTAGTCCCGGCTGTCATTTGTCCATCTTTGGCAATCGGTACAGGTAGTCAGTGGCCCAGTCGCTCCATGTAAAATACTGGTATTCAGCTGCATCCGGTTAGACTGGAAGCCAACCCCAACATAGTTGGCAAAGGCTAAACAGATAATGATGAGTTCGCACATGCGTAAGGCGCCCGATTTTAAAGTGTTTTATTTTTTATTTTCTTATGTGTAATTAGTTTTGATTTCAAGCAACATCACGCCTGTAATCTTGGCAGGGATAGGCAAAGGTGTATCTAATAGGACACCCAAATTTCTCCAGTTACGTTTAAGTGCCATATAATAGGGAGTGAGCCTTTTACCATCAACTGGATACAAATTCAGACTCTGTGACTGGTACTGAAAGATTCCTGATGGAATATATCCAATGACCTCACGACTTCACGACGATATTGTTATGTGACTTTTAAATAATTATTTTGTTTTCACGTTTAGTTTAATTTTAATTTTTGGTTGTACGACTGACATTTTAACTTCTAACTTTAAGAATTTTGACATTTATATTACTTTAATTGTTTTTTTCTTATTTTCCGTGTTTTGTTTACCAAATTATTCGGTTCCATGTATATTTTAAATAGCATGTAAGAATTAGATTTTGCTGTGCCCAGACAGGGTCTACAACGGTTTTTAGCTCTATGCCTTTTGTTAACATCATGTTTTACCTTGTGGAATGAAAATAAATGACTATGAATGTGACCACTAAATTAACAAGACAGTCAATTATTATTGACGACCCGAATGGCGCAGCGGTAGTGAGGCTGCCTTACGTTCTTAGGGTCCCAGGTTCGAATCCCGGTAGGAGCAAATGTTTGTGTGATGAGCATGAACATTTGTTTCCGAGTCATGGATGTTTATATTGTATAATAAGTATGTATTTACAAACAAAAAGTATATAATTATGTAATATATCAACTGTCTGGTGACCACGACACAAGCCTTGCTTAGTGTGGCACTAGATGGCGCTGTGTGAAATGTCCAGCGATATTTTTTTTATTATTAAAAAAACTGAAATTACTATTCATCCACATCATTCCTCTTCCCCCCGGACCGCCGAAAGGTGCAGACGTATCAGAAGTGTTATTACTGTTTTAAAAAAATATTAAAACAATTTCTAAACAACTTAAATTCATCAACAAAAATAGGAGTGCATAAATACCGAAGAGCTTGAAAAACGACAATTCGAGTCACGGCGGCTTTAGTAACTCCTTCCTTCGTGCTCGCCTGGTACCTGACCGCTGGCTACCCAGAACTCGCCCATACAGACCGTAAGAACCCAATTACATTACTTATAACTGCGTGGGCGCACCACCCCTGCCAGCGACCACGCCCTCGGCGACCTAATTGGAGAATTAGGTCAGCGGAGACTCCACCCAGTATCTTGGGAGACCACCAGCTCCTCCTACGTCGCAGGCGCATTGGTTGCTATAACAAGTACGCCCTCGCCCAGCTTACTTCGGCACACTTCTGGAAACCTGGTAGTGATGGACTCATCAATGAATAAGTCCGCTTCGGAAACAGATATCAACGTGATGGGAACCGATAAAACACCGCCTAACTTTGTTTATCGACGGACTAAACGAAACAGTACTACAAGTACGTAGGAATCGATAGGGCTCGATAAGATAAATTTGACAGTTATTCTCAATAAAATGAGTTTTTTATGGAGTCAAAAACTCATTTTATCGAGAATGACTGTCAAATTTATCTTATCGTGTCCTATCGATTCCTACGTACTTGTACTGCAGGGAAGAAATATCAGTGGGTCTGCAACTAGATGAATTTAAGGAAGAGATGAGGAAAATGATGTCACTTTTCACGGAAAAACGTGAAAAGGAATTGCACGAAATTAAAGTTACCTTGAATGAAATTCAACAGTCCAACATTAATATAGACAGCTCCATTTCATTTCTGACTGGGCAATTTGAAGAACTTAAAAAGAAGGTAAATTTGCTAGAAAACCAAGACAAAGAAAATAAGCAGTATATCACCATTCTAGAGGATAAAATTGAGGATATACAGATGGGCTGCCGTAAAACCAATTTTGTTATCAAAAATGTACCAAAAAAAGCCAACGAATCCAAAGAAGACCTCATAGACATGGTTATGTGTCTCTCTAATAGTGTAAACTGTAAAATCGGAAAATACGACGTCAAGGATATCTACAGAGTACGAGGCAAGAATAATGACAGCCAGAATATGCCAATAGTTGTGGAGAGCAGTTCTACTCTGTTAAAAACAGAGATTCTTAAAATGGGGAAGGCTTTCAATATAAAGCATAAAACAAAACTATGCGCTAAACACCTAGGCTTTAAAGTTCAAGAGGATACTCCCATCTTTATAGCTGAGCATTTGACCCCAAAAGCGTCCCGACTACATTTTCTTGCTCGTGATCTATCCAAATCTGGTGCATACAAGTTCTGCTGGACTGCATATGGCAAAGTTTATCTTAAAAAAGATGAACAATCACCGACCATAATTATTAAATCTGAGGCCCAGATACATCAACTTACGCAAGGAAAATGACTAGTTACATGTCTCTCACGTCACATAGTGAACTGTCAACTGCAAGCCTGTTATTTGGTATTTTTATTTACGGATTATTTTAGAACATTTAATTTATTTCATAATTGTCCTAAACTTTTAAGTTATTTTGCATGCTACTGTTTTGTAAACCCACTCACACAATTACTTACACAAACATATATACAAACTCATACTACAAAACCTTTCCACACAATCTCTAATCACAAACTATACTTAACATACAATTTATCTAACCAAAATTATATATCCAGTACTAGCAACAGTGCCGTAAGTGGCCTAATTGTTACACATTATTATTGTACAAGCTGCGTATTTCTTTATGCTACTATTGCTGTGACTTATCTCTATTTAAAACCAAATTATTTTTACCGTTATCTAGAAATGACATTATTCAACTTAATAATACATTGTTATGAGTGACAGTTTAAAAACACTCGCTGACATAGACAACATCAAAATTGCACGATCTGTTGAATGTGACCCGTCTGACCTTACCAAACACATAATGATAAATAATAATGATTTGACAATATTTTCCCAAAATATAAGGAGCGTTTATTGTAATTTTGACAATTTCATAGCAGCTACATCCAATTATTCATTCGAAACTGACATTATAATATTCACTGAATGTAGATTAAGTGATGAAAAAAGTATTCCGCAACTCACAAACTACACTTCCCATATTACAACACGGCATTTAAATCAAAATGACGGGGTAGTTGTCTACATAAAAAACTCTCTTATGCCCAAAGTTAAGGAAATAAACTTAGTACAGGCATCTTGCCTACAACTGGACGTTCTTAATAATATTATTCTGTGTATTTACCGATCCCCGTCGCATACAAATAGTGATAGTTTTACAGATTCGCTCAGTACAGAACTTAATGCTCTAGGTACACAGAAAAATATTATTATAGCGGGTGACATAAATATAAATATTAAACCCAAAGATACAGAACAATCCCATGAGCGTAAAAATAGAGTTAATTATCTAACTATGTTATCAACTTATGGCATACTACCTGGCCATATACTGCCCACGCGAGGAATGAACTGCTTGGATCATTTTATGCTCAAGATTAATAATAACAAGAAGTCAGCTTTTATTGGTGTACTAAACACTACTATTACTGACCACTACACAACATTCTTATGTCTATCTAAAATAAAAATTAAACAAGTTGCCCCAAAAACTAAGACTAATCTGAATTATGAAGGTGCGCTGAAATATTTACAGGAAAATAAAATAGCAGAGCTACTATTTTGCAATGATCCGGCTGAACTTATTAACATCTTCATACAGAAACTTACTGACTCTATAAATAATAATACTACTACTGTAACAATTCCTAACAAAAAACGAATAATTAAGCCATGGATAACTCAAGGAATTTTAAAATGTATCAACAATAGAAATAAAATGCAAAAATCGCTTAAAAGGGATCCCAGTAATGAAATTTTAAAAATTACTTTTAATAGATATAGAAATCATTGCAATAACCTCATAAAAAGATTGAAAAGGAAATATCAAAAGGAATTATTAGCCAACTCTGTAAAAAACAATAAATTACTCTGGAAAAATATAAAAAATGTTACCTATTCTTATAAAACTAAGACAGAAAACACAGAATTATTAAACTTGATGTCATCCCCTACCGAGTCAGTTAATCATGTCAACGATTTTTTCGTTAATATTGGTAAGCAGCTGGCCCAGTTAATTCAACCTGACTTGGACTCTGACCACCTTCATGTAATCGAAAATCAATCTTCCGTATCTCATTCTTTTGTGCTCCATGATACCGACTGTGATGAGGTGGATAGAATTCTAATGAGCTTAAAAATTGATAGTGCTCCCGGTTGGGATAAAGTAACTACAAAATTTCTCAAATATATTAAAATGATAGCTGTTCCAATCTTAACTCATCTGACTAACCTTTGCTTTAATGAAGGCGTCTTTCCGGAAGAACTAAAGAAATCTATTATCACACCTGTACACAAAGGAGGAAACAGAGACGATGTCAACAACTACAGACCAATATCAGTCTTGCCAGCAATTTCAAAAATTTTGGAAAAACTGGTAAATGAGAGGCTCATTAAGTATCTAAGTAAATACGACTTGCTGTCGCCCACACAATTTGGGTTCAGAAAAGGTTTATCAACCGAGGATGCAGTAACTGCCTTAACATCGCTAGTAGCTGATACTATCGATAGTGGCAGCAAATGTGTTACTGTCTTCTTAGATCTAAAAAAAGCATTTGACACCGTCTCTGTTCCAACCCTGGTGAGTAAATTAGAAAGATACGGAATAAGAGGAACTCCGCTTTCTCTTCTAAAAAACTACCTATGTAACAGAAAGCAAAGCGTTAGGATTGGAAACTATACCAGTGACTACGCGGATGTAACTTACGGCGTACCGCAAGGAAGCGTATTGGGTCCAACTTTATTTTTAATTTACATCAACGATCTCTGTAATTTAAATATCAAAAACGCCAAAATTTTCTCTTATGCCGATGATACGGCTATTGTCTTTTCTGGTAACTCTTGGGAAGATGTAGAGAACACAGCTGAAATAGGCATGGCTAGGATAGCCAAATGGTTAAAGAGAAATTTACTTACCTTGAATACAAGTAAAACTAATTTTGTGTGTTTCGGTATTAGTGCACGAACTGAACCCACAGACGATTTTAAAATTAAAATACACGATTGTGGAGACCTCGATAATAAAAATTGTAAATGCCCAAAAATAAACAAAGTAAAGCAAATCAAATATTTGGGGGTAGTAGTAGACCAGAGATTATCGTGGTATCCACATATCGAACAGGTTGCTAGCAGGGTTAGAAAACTGTGTTGGTTGTTTAGTACACTGAGACATATTGTGCCAAAAAATATAATAAGTCGAAATAACACTTCCAGAAATCTCCTAAATGAGATATACGTCGCTTTGGCTCAGTCTGTCATAGTTTACTGTATATCTAACTGGGGAGGATCTGCAAAAACTAAATTCATCGAAGTAGAGCGTGCACAACGTGCACTCATAAAAACCATGTACTTTAAGAAAATTAGATATCCCACAGAAAGTCTTTATAACCTAAGTGAATTACTCTCAGTAAGAAAACTATATATAGTTCAAACTATATTAAAGAAACATAAGACCCTACCTTACGATGCATCTAAACTGACAAAACGGAGAAAGCATGCTGTTGCAGAAGTCCCCCAAACAAAAACTTTGGTTGCCTCCATGCAATATAAAACACGGTCTGCTCGTTTATATAACAGAATAAATAAAGAAATATGTATATATAAAAACAATTATAATGAATGCAAAAAAAATACTCTGAATTGGATCAAACAACTTACCTATGAGGAAACGGAAGAGCTCTTGAAACTCACGGCATAACCTCTCACACAGGCACACACACATACACATACCTACACACGCATACACACATACCCACGTACACACTCACTCACACACACAAACTACAGTTATGTTATTTTATTATTATTATTATTTTTAATTTATTGTTGTCTACTTTACCTATGATATGTTTTAAATAATTTTCTTTCTTTTGTTATGGAAGAGCGGAGTCTTCTAATACAGGCATTGTTTGCTTAAAAGAAGGCTCCATTCACAAACTAATTGTCGTATTTGGTTGAAGAAATAAACAATTTTGAATTTGAATTTTTTGAATCCACATAATTCCCGTTGAAGCAACCAGCATTACTAGAAACGAATCTCCAACTCAGCATCCGATGTTATTGGATCCACCTCGAATCAATCAATTACTTTGTTAACGCTCCTGAATACAAACATATCGAGTTCCGATCGATAGTATTCACTTATTTATGTACATCCTTGTAATCAGTAACAGGGCTGTAAACTTGAGGAGGTGTAAGTTAAGATGGGTATGTATAATTGATAAGGTTATTCACTTGTATTTCTTCTAAGGGTGCATAGAATGAGACGGCTTCGTGATGAGGTTGTTTATACCCTGTATACAGGTTGTATTTCACCTCATCACAAAGCCGTCAACCAAGCATTCTTTATATCAAACTAAGTAACTTTACGCAAAAAATATTGCTGGGAAACAACTTTTTTTTTGAGGTTATAAATCATGTTTTGTGGTAAAACTCAATGTAACACACTCAAAACATTGTGCGGATGGATGGATTGAATAGTACGGGGGTCGTAGATATATTTAAAGTAAAAATCATGCGATAAAAAGTGGTATTTAAAAAAAAACTTGTCAAAATCTTGTAACTTTGACTCCCAATATCTTCGTAACTAGAAGGTTCCCAGGTATAGTGTAGAACAAAATAATGATCAGAATGACGAGGAGAACAAGTGCTTTTCGTATTCGTTAAGAGGTGTTTTACACCCTATGTTAAATTGCGGACGGCTTTCAGTGTTGTCAGATGCAGCTGAATACCAGTATTTTACATGGTGCGACTGCCTATCTGATCTCCTCACCCAGTTAGTACTGGGTAATACGACACAGGTTGTCAGACTATTAGGCTTCTGACTCTCTGTAATGACTATCAAAGTTCTACACATCTTAGCCAAGACCAGTGGCTTAACGTGGTTTCCGAGGCAGCGAGGAAACTGGATATAATCTTAATAATAATCTTTAATTTTGCCAAAAGAATAACAACCCTTCAATAAAAATGAACACTAGTAGGGACTTCATCTCAGCCGAAAGACGTCCACTGCTGGACATAGGCCTCCCCGAAGTGTCGCCACATTGACCGGTCCCTTGCTACTCGCATCCACCGAATTCCCGCAACCTTCACCAGGTCATCGGTCCACCTAGTGGGAGGTCTTCCAACGCATCGTCTTCCGGTTCGCGGTCGCCACTCCAGAACTTTTCGGCCCCATCGGCCATCCGTTCTGCGAGCAATGTGCCCTGCCCACTGCCACTTAAGTTTAGCAATTCTTCGGGCTACGTCGGTGATCGGGACGGATGTCTTCATTTCTGATTCGATCACGCAAGGAAACTCCGAGCATAGCCCTCTCCATTGCCCTTTGGGTGACTTTAAGCCTTCAGATAAGGCCCATTGTGAGCGACCACGACCAGTAGGTACTTATCTTACTACTATTATAAATGCGAAAGTTTGGATGTATGGATGTTTGTTCCTCAATCACGCGACAACGGCTGAACGGATCTAGATGAAATTTGGCACAGAGATAGATTATAGTCTGGAACAACACATAAGCTATATTATCACGCTAATGACTTAGGGGGTGAGCAAAATTGCAAAAAGACTGATTCAAAGAAATTAGAAAGAAACAATTATAATGGTTAGATAAACAAAAAAATATAGATTAAATAATTAAATTTTAACGTTTTCTTTTGACTTTAACGTGCCACACCTTGTGGTTCTTGTAAAAAATGTGTTGAGTGTATGTGTGTATATGTGCGTGCGTGTGAATGTATATGGGTGTGCGTGTGTGTCACATATATCATCTCTAAATATTTTCCACTTCATAGCAATTTAGTTTTTCAAGAAATTCATCAATAAATAAATAAATAAATAATAAATAAATATCATTGGACATTAACATACAGCACCACCTAGTATCACACTAAGCAAAGCTTGTATCGTGGACACCAGATAGTTGATATACTACATAAATATACTTTTTTGTTTGTAAATACATACTTATTATACATATAAAGAGATCCATGACTCGGAAACAAATGTCCATGCTCATCACACAAACATTTGCTCCTACCGGGATTCGAACCCAGGACCCTAAGAACGTAAGGCAGCGTCACTACCACTACGCCATTCGAGTCGTCAAATTCATCATTAGTCTTTTGGTATGGGTACTCATCCAAGAACCAATTTTAAACTAAACAATAGAATAATCAGCTTATATCGATACCACTGCAGACACAGACCTCCTCTCTATGAGATCCCGTAGACCATTAATCATCACGCGATCTCAGTGCTGGTGGATATCATACCAGTTTCCTCACATCACATCACCATTTTGAAAGCAGTGGTGATGAAATGAATTGCACAAAGGAAAATTGTGTATAGATATATATTTTTTTACTTATAAAAGAGTTAATTTTGAGGGGGATAGTAAACACATCGTCATCATCGGCCTAGCATCTTCCCAACTATGTTGGGGTCGGCTGCCAGTCTTACCGGATGCAGCTGAATACCAGTTTTTACATGGAGCGACTGCATATCTGACCTCCTCCGTGTAATACGATACCCCTTGTTAAGACTGGTTGCCAGAATTTTTGGACTACATCATCATCAGCCTGTAATGTTCCCACTGCTGAGGGAATGGGCTTTAATCTTCCACGCAGGCCCAGTGCGGATTGGTAGATGTCACATGTCTTCGAATTTTTGGTTCTAGAACATGCCGGTTTCCTCACGATGTTTTCCTTCACCGTTTTGAGAGCAGCGGTGATGAAATAAATCACACAAAGTAATGCGCCTGTCTGGGTTCGAACCCACGACTTACTGTCCGTAAGTCGGGGCCGCCACCACTGGGCCACCGCTGCTCTCTCGCTGACTACATAGCGACTGTCAAAGATCTACAAATGATAGCCGGTACCAACGTCTTTACGTGATGACCGAGGCTCATCTTTCATCTTTTGGGAAAGTTAATACATTGTGTAGTATATAAATAACTAAAAAATAAATAAATAGGGTTAAAGTAATTGTCTGCATAAGTTCGAACCTACGCCCTATAACTCGTGAGTAAGACACGATATGATACCACTGCTCTTCCGTTACAAAAGAGGCTTAATTAGAAATCAGACGTATTGACAACGCCCTCCTTTTGAAATCTGTACAAAATATCGTGAAATATGCCATGGCCGACAGGAGAAACTCCTTAATAATTTATCGGAATTCGGAATTTTACATAATCCCAGAGCTTTCCTGCTCAAAACGTGGAACAACTCCGAAACGAGCACAAAAAGCTTCCATTCTGAAAACACTAAATTACGTTTTCCAATAATATATTCTGATAAACGTCTTAGCGACGCTGAGTGATACTTCAGACGGTCCATTTATCAATAAAAAGTGCTGGGATTTAGGCAAACTTAAAAGGGAAGGCCCTTTAACATGATAAGAGCCGACTGGTCTATAATGGCCTTTTTGTCGGTGACCGCTACGATTAAATCGCGCAACTTTTCAGCACAAATTGCGTTTGGTTCTGTTGTAATGGTGGATTTTTCCGGCTGAATTTGTATTGGTTGGTTTTGGCGTTTACATTACTAAATTAAATTCCACGAAATATTCGTGTAATCGAACGGTTTTTACGTTCACAAGACCCAATTTATATCTAGTTTGTAGAAGAGATTATTATTCCTAAAATGTTATTCTCAAAATCAAGTTGTTCTACTTTATCATCTGCCTAGCCTTTTCCCAACTATGTTGGGGTCGGCTTCCAGCCTAACCGGATTCAGCTGAATACCAATATTTTACATGAGCGACTGTCTATCTGACCTCCACAACCCAGTTAGTGCTGTGAAAGGGACTACGCACACTTATTCATCTCTATTCAGCCTATGCCCACCGCGTACGTGCGCGTTTAGCTGTACGCGCGCGTCCGTGTGAGACATGAGACACGTACGCGCGCGTACTGCCTACGTACGTACGTGTCTCATACAAAATCGTTGTTTTCTATGGGCATAAGCTGAATAGAGCCGAATAAGTGTGCGTAGTCCCTAATACGATACCACTTGGTAAGACTGGTTGTCAGACTTTTTGGGCCACTAAACCGATTGCTTAACGTGCTTTCCAAGGCACGAAGAAAACTCGGTGTGTAAGGTTGGTCACCCATCCCTGTGAATTGCTTCTACTTACTTGCTTAAATTGGTCAGTACAAACTTAGGCAAGTTGCACTACTTTCAAAAATAAATGCATATTTGTTAAGTGCAGGTATTTTCTTTTTTTCTGATCTCTGTGTAGCCATCGACGGTACTATTGCAGTGACAAAGAATTGAAAAAATAAGATTACGCTTGTAATCGCTTAAGTGTTAAGCAGATTGCTATCAAACAGGCACAAATTCAGACATGTTACAACTCTGAAAAATTTCGGATGCAAATCCCAATAACGCTTTTGCTCGACCTAGGAATCGAACCTAGGATCCCAGACTGGGCAGCCACGTTTGCGACCACTGGCGTGTATAAATAAATAGGTAATGGCCGCGGCTTCATCCGCGTAAAGTCGATAACTGCCCCAAGGGATCATACTACCGAGATAAAAAGTATCCTTTATGTTAATCCTAGTTATAAACTATCCATGTGCCAAACTTCGAGAGAAAAGAGTAACAAATATCCATCCATCCATCCATTCTAACAAACTTTCGTACACATATTATCAAACAAAGTCTCCCGCCGCATCTGTCTATGTATGCTTAGATCTTTAAAACTATGCAACAGTTTTTTTAATAGATAGAGTGATTCAAGAGGAAGGTTTTAGTATATAATTTTACGCGGGCGAAGCCGCGTGCATCGGCTAATGAAGTTATAGATTTGCATTTGCAACAGGATGACCAAAAACAATACTAGTTCATCAACATCATCAGCCTTTTAATGTTCCCACTGATGGGACACAGCAGGCCTCCTCTATATAAGTGGAAATGGGCTATAATCCACCACACGGGCCCATTCCGAATTGGTAGATGTCACGAATTTTTTGGTTCTAGGACATGCCGGATTCCTCAAGATGTTTTCCTTCACCGTTTTGATAACAGTAGTGTGCTAGCTAGTATAAAAGGTGTAAAACACCTCTTAACGAATACGAAAGGCTTGTTTTCCTCGTCATTCTGAACATTTTTTTGTTCTACACCATACCTGGGAACCTTCTAGTTACGGAGATATAGGGGGTCAAAGTTGCAAGAATTTTACAAGTTTTTTTTAAATACCACTTTTTGTCGCATCATTTTAACTTTAAATATCTCTACGTCCTCCGTACTATTCAATCCACCCATCCGCTCAATGTTTTGATCGCGTTACTTTGAGTTCTACCACAAAACATGATTTATAACCTCAAAAAAAAAGTTGTTTTCCAGCAATAATTTTTGCGGAAAGTTACTTAGTTTGATATACAGAATGCTTGGTGGCTTTGTGATAAGGTGAAATAAACCCTGTATAGTAATTACTTCTTGTTAACTAAATGCGAACAAATTAAACAAAACATCAATCGACAACTTAACCTCATTTAATTTCCCCATACGACAAGCAATTCCTTGCTAATTACTAGCATTCACGAAGCCAATAGGTAGGCCTTTGTTCATAAATCTCCGAGGTTACATCACAAAGAAGATCGGTGCAGAAGAACCGTTCTATATAACAAGCGAAAATACGAGACGAGGAGGTACGAGGAAGTTATGAATACAATAGGGTAGTCGAAAAAATAAACTAATATTAATCCGTCATTTAGATCATCAAAAAAAAAATAACCCGTATTTTTCGTTGCTTAGATCAAAATTTACGAAGATATGACGCTTTAAAAATTCTCAATACGTCACGCTTCAATCATCATCAAATGACCCCTCCCGCTTTGCCCAGAGTGTCAGACTTTTACTGACTAAAAACCATCCATGTTCCTTCCTCGCCCTTTACGTTCCGGGGCCACGGTATCTCTTTCGAACAGTCCCGCAGCCCAATACGCACGCCTTGGTGCATTTTTTTGTATGTTCTGACGTCACGCACGAGCCCAGGGACTCCCGAGTTTTTTTTTCAAAGATTAGCAATTTTTTGAGACTGTCTTGCCTATTATGCTTGTAACATAACATTACGCCTATAATTCCCAAACGGTTAGACAGAGGTGTACAGTACACTGCCGGAGCTGCGGGCCTGTTCAAAAGAGATACCGCGGCTCTGGAACGTAAAGGGCGAGGAAGGAACATGGATGGGTTTTAGTCAGTAAGAGTCTGACACTCCCTCCCGCTCCGCCCAGAGTGGGAGAAGTCATTTGATGATTTCCCATCCCAAAAAAAAAAGGTGTACAGTACACTACACCTATAAGGGGTGTAAAACACCTCTTAACGAAGCCGAAAGTCATTTTGTTCTACACCATACCTGAGAACCTCCTAGTTACGGCGATATTGGGGTCAACAGTTACAATTTTTCGAAAAGTTTTTTTTTTGAGTACAAGTTTTAATTGCAGGATTATTAATTCGACCCCCGTACTATCCAATCCATCCATCCGCAGGATGTTTTAAGTGCGTTACATTGAGTTTTACCAAAAAACATGATTCGTCACCCCAAAAAAAAAAATTGTCTCCCAGCAATAATTTTTGGGTAAAGTTACTTAGTTTGATGTACAGAATGCTTGGTTAACGACTTCGTGATGAGGTGGTTTACACCCTGTATTTCGCCTGTTATGTTTAAGTCCCATGTATTAGGTGAATTCTATTGCCATTAACCGGGGGCACAAAGACTGAGTCCTGATAAAAAACCCAATAACACTTCCCGATCAGGGAATAATACCCAGAACCTCATACTCAGCCGTTGCGGTTACAATCACTAGACCAATGACGCAGTCTCTATGTGAATATCTTTGTGTGCGTGCGTTTTCGACAATTGTAAGGCCTGAATTCTTGTCGCGCTGACCGTCGGTCGCGTACGAGTATACATTGTGTTCTTTATAGCACCATGTGATACTGACGTCACGACCGACCGTAAGCGCGACAAGAATTTAGCCTTTAAACGCCGACTCCGACCTTCTGCACCCATTCATCTTGTGGTTCTATATCCCCGTGTCAATAAAGCGCTCAATTCTCCATTATTTGACAAGACACCGCACTTGTTTGGCGTATATATCTTCAAACATGGCTGTTTGACGAGGAACCCACTTTTACAATGTAAAATAGAAGGTGTGTGAAATGTGTTTCGTGTTTGAGTTTCTGAGTAATATTCTGGTGTTTTATTCTGTGTCGCCGGGAATTCTATCCGCGTAAATCGGAAAAGATACCTGCTTTTGAGATGTTGCAGAATACAACAGATGTAATGTTCATTTTATTTTTGCTTATTTAAGTTTGAAGTTGTTGTCGAAATAGTAGGTATAAATATACACGCAGACGGCCACGCAATTTGGAGACCGCACTTAGAGCTCACGTACAAATCGTAAAAATACTCTCAAAAGTTAGATATCGGTTAAATTGAGATAAATGGCAAACACAGCATGTCTTTTTTTTGATATTTTTTCACATACTTTCCTTTCATTAATGAACGCTTCTGAAATCAGGAGACCTATCTTTTTTATACCGTGAATTCAGTATTATAATATAACCAAGAATTTCGTTCAATAAATCGCACTTTCGGTGCAACAAAGTCACAATTCAGGACACGTTTTTTGTTGTCTTTTATTAGGATTTTTTTGGTACTGAAATATAAGATTTTACGTAAAACTATAGCAAACTAAATAAATAATACATACCGCTGGACATTAACACACAGCGCCACCTAGTGCCACACTAAGCTAAGCTTGTGTCGTGGACACTAGATAGTTGATATATATGTCACCGTAAAATTGTCAAAAACGTTATATTACAATATAACGTGTTTTTTCTCGCGATATTGTAATGTCTCGAATTATTGTCAACTGAACACACGGAAGTATCTCTGCCCCCATAATCGGGACTTGGGGCACCCCCCGTTAGGTTAGTTAGGTTCCTTTAAACCAGAGGTTCTCAAACATTTTTTCCTGGTAGACCACTTTGAATTTGTTTTGGTGTCGGTGGACCCCCTGTAGCATTTTCTTTCAAGCCCGTGAACTAATTTTTTCGCACTATCTGTTAGGATTGCATGAGGATCGTTGTTCCCAAGATATTTTTTTGGCAAAAATCCGTAAATTGTAATCTTCTGGCTTCGAAATGTGTTTTTTTATGACTTAACACGACCTTTTTCACCGAAATACAACCTGTCATCACCGGAACATTTGATCTTTATTACTCTCTTTCTAGTACCTAGCTTAATATCTGGCTACATTGATCAAGCTAAGCCAACATTTTTGTTCTTTGGCATCGAACCCAGGTAAAATTTCGTGGACCTCCACTTACAGCTTGTGAACCCCCCCATTTTCTTCAAGCCAATGTAGACCCCCGATGGGTCTCCCGTAGACCCCTGGGGGTCCACCTGGACCACTTTGGGAATCACTGCTTTAAACCCTGCACTCGGAAACAGGGGCCCCGCGAAGCGGGGCTCCGTCGACTACGCTTTTTAGGGGGAATATAAAGTGTTTTAAGGTTATGTTATATTAATCGGTATTTCTCAGGAATGGTGCATTATCTTTTCATGAGAGTTGTGCCCCTCCTTCCCTCCACACCGCGTAAGTTGACTACCATCGCATGCATTTCACGAAAAATAATGCGTTTTGTTGTAAGCAGTATGTTCATTTGACAATAATTCGAGAATTTACAATATCGCTAGAGATATTACAATATAACGTATTTGACAATTTTACGGTGACATATATACTAAATAAATACTTTTTTGTTTGTAAATACATAAACAATGATAGAAACAGATTTCAAACCTACTTTAAATAGTAATCCAGAAATGAGGAAAACATGCGAAAATTTTATAAGTCTTCTGTAAAATGTAAAAATGAGCTGTTGTGACTTTGTTGCACCGCAGGTGAGACATGTGAATTGAAAAAAATAACGTATTTGGAGTGCCATGCTTGTGTATGTTTATAAAAAAAATCATCCATTTCCCTTATTTTCAAATGGCTTTTCACAGAATCGAAACTCAAATCTCCCATTCGAAGACAGTCCTCAAATTCCATCACAAGAACTTTCAGCAGAAATAATTAAGAAGAATCGTCGAGTTCTGAACGCGCCTCTCTACTGGAGGGGTTTAAACTTGAGAATGGAAACAAGAGATATAAAAGTAGAAATAAAAATGCTACCGGCTTTTGTTTCGACGAAAGCTTTTATTGATTTATTGACAGTTCGAAAAAGGTTTTTAAAGATGGTGGAAATCGGCTTTTCTTGATATTGTTGTGAGCATAGATCAGTGAAAGCGTTGAGAAGCTTTAAAGAAAGCGATAACATAAATTTGTAGGAAGAAAACACTTGAACGAATAGACAAAGAAACAATCCATACTAATATTTTAAAGCAGAAGAGTTTGTTTGGTTGAACGCACTAATCTCAGAAAGTACTGGTTCAAATTGAAACATTATTTTTGTGTTGGATAGTCCATTTATCGAGGAAGGCTTTATAACATCACGCTGCGGCCATTAGGAGCGGAGCAGGAATGAAAAATGTTGCAAAAACGGGGTTTTTTTTTGCCTTTCGTTTTTCTCTCTTATGTGACGCAGACGAAGTTGCGTGGGTCAACTAGTCTTAAATATAATAATGGATTAGCTACCGAAAAGTGTTTTACCTCAGACAAAGCTCCATTGTCACCACAGAAATATTAAAAACAGATTGTCACTCATCATCTGAATAGACTTTTCCTAACTATATGTATTAGGGTCGGCTTCTACTCTTACCAGGTGCATCTGAATACCAGTATGTTACTTCCAGACTTCCTATCTTACCACCACAACCCAGTTAGTACGAGGTAATTTGGTTGCCCTTGATTACATTGGTTGTTAGAATTTCAGGTCACTGACTACCTGTAACTACTGTTATAGATCTGCATATGGCCGCCAAAACCACTGATTTAACGTGCTTTCCGAGGTACAGATCAAAACTTGGTATGTAACGCGTGGTCATCCATACATGGACCAACCTAGCTAAGCATAGTTTGTTACAAGTAAAGCTAAAAAAGGTGCGTACAGACTATATAACATAAAATGTTATTGTTATACAACAATGCTATATAACATGTATTAGATAATGTGGACACTGGATGTTACAAAACATGTTATAATAACATGTACAACAATGTTATATAACTTAGTCATTGCGGATAGCACTGAAAAACGACAAATGACAATGGTTATATAATATTGTTATATTACATTGTTATTCTAATGTATACAGTTTTGTTTTACGTTGTAATGTTGAATAACAATGTTACATAATGTGGACGTGTTATAAACACAAGTTATGTAATATGATACATAGTCTGTACGCACCTTGAAATCGTGTTAAAAAAGATGCATAAAGACTCAAGTTATGGCCCAAAAGGGTGCAATTAAATCAGCCTTGTAGCTACCTAGCGTTAAACGATTGCGTAAATTAAAAACTTTGCTCTTGAACCGATCCCGAAATAAGGTCACGTGATATTTTCCCGCTCCTTTCCGTTTTACCGATATCGACTTTGATTTTAACTTTCTTCTTTTGTTAATTTATTCGATTTCCTCCACGGAGGTGTTTTTAAGAGGTTTCCACTTAGAGGTGGAGTTTTTTTGGCACTGATTTAAACTGGGAGGGTTACTCGAACTAAACAATTAAACGCCGTCATGGTCTTCGCGGTTTATCCAAAACTAATTCGCAAACTGAACCAATCGATACTACATGACCTTACAAGAACAAATAAACCCACTAAACCAAATACAATTCCCCAATCATAATGCCATAATGTATCCATTTTTAGACCGCAGTCCTGATACCGACCGACTGGAAGGCAGAGGAATAATTAAACAGGCAAGGGAACTAGTTGGGTAAATAAGTAATGGCCGCGATAGGCTTTTGTTTAGCTTCGCAATGGAGGATTTGTTGGTGTCTGTTGCAATTAATGATTCAAATATCGGCGAAGGTTTGACTTGGATGGTGGGGGAAGACAATGGTTAAGAAGGTAGGTGGGTTTTGTGTTTTGGAATGTATGTTTATGCTAGTATGTTTTAGTGGATAAGTCCCAAAAATTGTAACTTACGAGTAGGTATTAAACGGTGTTAAACAACCTCTTAACGAAGCCAAAAGGCACTGGTTTTCCCCATCATTGCGGTCACTTTCTTGTTCTACACCATGGCTGGGGGGAACTTTCTAGTTATAGATATATTCGGGGCCAAAGTTCCAACTTCTTGACAAGTATTTTTTAAATTTAAGTTTTTAATGCAAGATTTTTACTTTAACACCTCTACGAACCTCGTACTATTCGATCCATCCATCAATACAATGTGTTGTGCGCTACATTAAGTTCTACTACAAAACATGATTTTTTACCCCAAAAATTAAAGTGCTTTCCGAACATAATTTTTGCTTAAGTTAGTTAGTTAGAGGTACAGCATGCTTGGTTGACGGCTTTTTGATGAGTCTGTTTACGCCCTGCATAGTCAACTTATAAAGAAAAGTCTGAGTAACGCGCATCGTCGTACCTCTAGGGAATACAATCCTAAGAAGTAGAACTTTCTCGAACGAACTCTTTCACAATTCAAACCAACTAGTTTGGCTTCGTCCGCGTTCATAAGTCTTTTCTTATATTGTTGGATGTTTTGGACTGTAGGTACTCTTGAGACTATGATGTAACTAAAAGTTACATGATCTTTTTATACAAAAAAATAAAAGGAGACAATTTTTTTTGGTCCCGCCTGGTCGTTGCATTTATTATTCATATTACACCAAAAAAAAAAGTAACCATTTTACTATAGTATCAAACGAAATATTACATAAAAATTAAACCGGAATCTTAAAATCACAATAAATAAGCTGTGTTATGATATTTTTTTGCGAGTCAAATCATTCCTGTTGCGGCCAATGTCATTTGACAGAAAATACTTACGTGAATAGGGGCGTTTTTTTTCGTTTACTAAAAAAAATAGGGTACCTACCCAACCCATTGGTAAATCCTAACTGCTATAATTATAATAGAATCAGAACAGAATATGAAAATAAATATAATTAAACTGTAAGCATTTTTAATGCAATTTTAAAGGCTTAAACTAAAATCGCATAGATGGTTTAAACAATCAACGTGGCACGGAACGTTATAAATCCACTTTTTTATGTCCATGTTCACCGAGAAGATAACAGTCTGATTATCTAAATACAGCTGTCAATGTGACATGTTCCCATACAAAAATGCGTTTTAAACAGCTGTTTTAGATAATCAGAGCGTCATCTTCTTGGTGAACATGGACCTTAGTGGTTGACAGACAACTCCATTATTTTGACATTTACTTTTTCTGTTTATTTTGGTTTTCGTAAATGTTTTTGCAGATTTTTCGCATTTATTCCGGTTGGACATGGCTTAGCATTAAATAATGCAGCATTTAATAATGAAACGTAAATTAACGTTTCATTATTAAATGCTACATTTTATGTGGGTGGTCTAATCTCCGAACAAAAAAATATATCTTCTTTAAGTTTCAAAAAAACAGTTTGATAAGATAAGATAAGATAAGATAAGATAAAAAATTATTTGCTCAAACATGTGTACACATACAATAATATATATAATAAGTATATGCAGGATAACATAAATAAAATTGGTTCAGACATGTTTGCCATATACTATGGCGTGAAAATGTTTAGAATTACAATTGTGATTTTAATATATCCTTCAATCCGAGAAAAACAAATGAACACAAAAAATTAACATGGTCAAAATAAAATAAAACATAATTTAATCTGCGACTATAAAAAACAGCTAGTATTAATAATAAATGTCAAACCATAAAATTAGACCATAAGTAAAAATTATAAAGGAATTAATAATACATGTCAAAATATATAATATAAGCACAGACATGTCAAAAAGTAGATAACAACCAGTAGTAATAATAAATGTCAAACCAAAAAATTAGAAATCATAAGTAAAAATTAAAGAGGAATTAATAAAACTATGTCAAAATATATATAAGCACACACAGACATGTCAAAAGTAAATAATAAAATCATAATTCAATCAATAATAGTCATACTTCAGAGTCAAATTATACAAAAACTGTTATGATTGATTATAAAATGAAACAGAACAATATTTAAGATATCTAATCAGAATTTTTCATCTAGAAACTCATTCAAATTATAATAAGACTTATCTGCTAGCAAATTATTTACTCTGTTTTTGAATGCAACATCATTTAACTGCTTCCAGTTTTTCGGAAGTTTATTATAAATGCAGAATGCATACAAAAGCGCATTTTCATTTTACAGTCTGTCTTTCTGTTTGTGCCAGCTAATCTCCGAAACGGCTGAAACGATTTTGACGGGACAACAACAACAGCAAATCAGTGCTGTGTCCCCCCCGTGAGGGGGGGACGCAGCAGGCGGTACCAGGGCTACGCCCCCTGCCCGCGGAGGCTATACCGGGGCCCGCTTAAGCGATGCCCGTGTTTGGTGGGGCGCTGCCCCTGGGTCCTACTGGGTGCATGGTAATCATGCACCCATGTGTGTAGATGCAATGATGCATTTTACAATCTGTGTCTTTCTGTTTGTGCCAGCTGATCTCCGAAACAGCTGAAACGATTTTCACGGGACCTTTACTGGCAGATACTTTTATATTAGAAAAGGATTAAAGTTCCGTGGTGTACTGTTAGGTATGCCTCTGTAGACATCTTTCGAAGATTACAAGTTCTGGTTTGATTTATTATTACAAGAATTAAGTACGATTATGTTCAAATGAAATCAAATCAAATCATCATCAAACATCATCATTATCAAAATCATCATTCTTTAATCATTAGTTTCATAACTTTTTTCACCAGTTTCATCTTTTTTTTTTGTTTTTGATGCATTACTTTATATTTTTTCAGTTTCTCATTTCAATTTCTTTCTTCAGTTGCATTTGTTAGGTAAATTTCATGTTACTTCGTAGTCTTAATTTAAGTAGTAAGCTTAACTACCAGTTAATTTTTAGGGTCCCGTATCAGAAGAGTAATCTACGGGACTCCATTATTAAGCCTCCGCTGTCCATCCCTACGTCCGTGTGTCAGCAGGCGGTATTCATAGTTGAAATTTGCACAGAATGTGCTTTTTTTGCCGATAAACCGAAAAATAATAATACAAATAAATTAAGAAATTAAAGGGGGCTACTATAACCGTGCGGAACTCTTCATGCCCACTTGGCCGGCTTTCTATTTCAATAAATACTATTGTAGTGATATAAAAGATAAAATATTCCGAAATACATCATTAAGGCGTATCAAGCAAACACCAAAATCCTGCTTACAACAGAATTCCGATTCGGATGCTAGATAAATGTTTGGGCATCGAAGGCGTATATCTGAGCCTCCTTTTGAGCACATAAAATGTAAACACAGAAGGTCTAATTGGTTCGGCCGATCCAATTTGGATGGACCACCCATTATACACGTTTTCTCCGTGACTCAGAAAGCACGATAGCCGTTGGTCCCGGCTGTCATTGTTAAACCTTTGATAGTAAAGGTAGTCAGTAGCCCAAAAAGTCTGACAACCAGTCTTACCAAGGGGTGTCGAATACGACACTGACATTGGGTAATAACCCAGTACTAACTGGGTTATGGGGGTCAGATAGACAGTCGCTCCTTGTAAAATACTGGTATTCAGCTGCATCCCAATACAATTGGACAAAGACTAGGCAGATAATGATTAGAAACGGGAAACCATGTTTACTGTTTCTTGTGAGTTCCCGATATTTATCCAAGATGTATAGTTGTTTAGCCGTCATCGCGGTACTTGCAACAGGGCCAAAATATCAGGAACTCACAACAAACAATAAGCATGGTAGTTATCCCGTTTCTAGTGTTCATGATATATAATGTTAGTGACCAATACAGTTTATATTTTTATTTTTTTAGTTCGTAACCTACTTGTCCTTCTGTTGCCTCTTGTCGAATAATCTTAGGGAGTTGTTTGTCGAACAACACTGGCAAGTTTTCCTCGGAATAGTTTAGTTACAAGTGTCTGGAATTCCTTTGCCGCTCCGAACCCGTAATTTAGTAATGTCCGTTTGAAAGGAGCGTGTTTAGTGATAATGCAATATTGGCCAGAAGATAGGCTCGTCCTTTTCCAAATAAAATGAACCGTGAGTGTACTATGGGTACCCGTTGGGGTCTGCGTAACCCTTCGGGGGCAAACAGCCGTCAGATTGACATTGCTATTCAACGTGGCAATGCTGTCAGTCTTCTGGGCACTGCCCCATATGACAGTATTTTGACATCTTAGTGTCATCGTTATAAACACAATATGTATGTAGGTACCTTTAAGTCTGAATTGTTATTATTAAGTATTTTAGATATATACAGGGTTATTTGTAAAACACCAACAACCTCGCAGGAGTAGATTACTAACATCATAAACAACAACATTTGTTCTACGACTTTTACGAGAACAGACAAAAAAAATTCAACTCTCCATACATATGTCCGAACAGCTGATGCAGTTTTGTATGAAAAGTCGTTTTTTTTTTCCCGGTTTTCGGAAAAGTCGTAGAACAAATGTTGTTGTTTATGATGTTAGTAATCTACTCCTGCGAGGTTGTTGGTGTTTTACAAATAACCCTATATACAGGGTGTAAACCACCTCATCACAAAGCCGTTAACCAAGCATTCTGTACATCAAACTTAGTAACTTTACGCAAAAAATATTGCTGGGAATCAACTTTTTTTTGGGGTGAAAAATCACGTTTTACGGTATAACTCAATGTATGTGGATGGATTGAATAGTGCGGGTATCGTGAAGGTGTTTAAAGTAAAAATCTAACATTGAAACAAGAACTTATTTCAACAAACTTGTGGAAAAGTTGGAATATACGTAAAAAGAAGGTTCCCAGGTGTGGTGTAGAACAAAAAATTATCTCAATGACAGGGACAACAAGTGCCTTTCGGCTTCGTTTAGAGGTTTTTTAACCGACTTCTAAAAAAGGAGGAGGTTCTCAATTCGGATGTTTCTATTTTTTTTTTTTTTTTTTATGTTTGTTCGGGCATATCTCCGTCGCTTGCCAACCGATTTGGAAAATTCTTTTTTTGTTGGAAAGGGTATTCTTTCCAAATGGTCCCATAGCCACCAAATCAGGATCTGATGACGGAATCTTGGTGAAATCGAGGGAACTCTTCAAATTTTATATGAAAACGTGTTGCGATTTTGGTATTTTCTACAACAAGTGAAGCATTTGCGTTTGATAAGAACCATTCTACTATCAGATCTGATGATGAAGCCAAGAGTCACGGAACTCCATAATGAGACAATGTACCATAGTCGTGTTTGGGCTTGTTGTAATTGTAACGGTATGCACTTTCCATGTATCAAGCACATGTGAACCACTAAAAAGTTGAAAATAAAAACTTTTTTGCAAAAAATAAAACCGACTTCAAAAAAAAACAAAAAAGTGAAAAATAACTTTAGCTTCTGAAGTCGGTGACAAAAAAACTAAAGCAATCAAACAAAGGTCACCGTCACCGTCACCCTTTATTTACAGTTTTGTATGTATACTTGCCTAGGTTGGTCTGTGGATGGGTAACCACCCTTACATACCGAGTTTCCTCCGTGCCTCGGAAAGCACGTTAAGCTGTCCGGTCCCGGCTGTCATTTGTCCATCTTTGACAGTCGTTACAGGTAGTCAGTGGCCGAAACAGTCTGACACCAGTCTTAGCAAGTGGTATCGTATTTCCCAGTATTAACTGGGTTGTGGAGGTCAGATAGGTAGTCGCTTCATGTAAAATACTGGTATTGAGCTGCATCCGGTTAGACTGGAAGCCGACCTCAGCATAGTCGGGAAAAGGCAGGCAGATGAGGATTTGCAGTTTTGTATGTAATGGAAAAGTCAAGAATGCTGCGTCAATGCATGAAGTCATCCCACTCTAGGTGGACCATTGACCTGGTGAAGGTTGCGGGAATCCGCTGGGCGCGAGTCGCACTGGACCGGTAAATGTGGCGACACTTGGGGGAGGCCTATGTCCAGCAGTTGACGTCTTTCGGCTGTGAAATGTGCTGCTTGGTGTAGTCCAATAATTCTATGAGGTATTCGTAATAATCATATCAGCTCGTAGATAAGAATTTTGTACGAAATAGGTCAACCCTTGAGCGACATTCCAGAGCCAGTTCGTAATACAAGCCTTAACGTTATTCATGGAAAATTTTGCGATTCAGCCACATTATTGGAATTGTTTGACAGCTATACATAACACAGAATGTAGATGACTCGATGACTGGACCTAATACATAGATATTATTGTACGTAATCTGGGAAGGATTATTATTGTAACATGAGTGTTAGTCATCATCATCATCATCATCATCAGCCTATGATATTCCCACTGCTGGGACACGGCCTCCTCTCAATGAGAGGTAATGGGCTACCACGCGGGCCCAGTACGGATTGGTAGATGTCACATGTCTTCGAATTTTTGGTTCTAGGACATGCCGCTTTCCTCACGATATTTTCCTTCACCGTTTTGAGAGCAACGGTGATGAAATAAATCTGTCTGGGTTCGAACCCACGACTTACTGTTCGTAAGTCGGGGCCGCCACCACTGGGCCACCGCTGCTCTGAGTGTTAGTGATGAAAAATATTGACTTAGAATATACTATCGCGAAACATTAAGTTGCATAAGCTTATGATTTAAGAGCGCGCGTCCAGAAAGTTTGCAATGTCACAAATAGCTGTCAAATGATTATTTCAATATTTTTGTATGGAATTTAGAAATGTGGCTAACTCGTGAACTAGAATATTAACAATGAATTGCAATTAAAGCACTGAATTACCGTTACCGTTTCGGCTGTAAAAACGCATTTGGAAAGTTTCCAAATAGATTTTTTCATGGTCCATGTTCACCAAAAAGATGACGCTCTGATTTTCTAAAATCAGCTGTTTAAAACACAGTTTTGTATGGGAACACGTCACAGTGACAGCTGTTTTTAGATAATCAGACTGTTATCTTTTCGGTGAACATGGACCTTAATTAATTTTAGTTTTTAATTGCTTTTGTTTGTTTTTACTATGGACGCCTTTATCGTGCACATCTTGCTAGATTGTTCTCATATAATGCACCATCTCAACATGAATGATGTAACCAAGACTTTGTAACAACATTATGATTTAAAAGAGTGTCCATGAAGTTTCTTGCCCGTTCTTCTCCATAGAGATCTACGCTAGGGAAAGGGCAACTACAGTACTTTCACAGTTTTTATGTCTTGTGACTGGGACTGTAGCTACATTTAATTTCCATCTTTGTTTTGACAATTCAAAAGTGCCTGTAACTGGCCTACTTGAAATAAATGCTTTGATTTTGAATGGGTGGACTCATCCACAAACCAACCAAGGTAATCGCGGTTTAACCTCAATATCAACCCAGCTGTGCTTGATCTCGCAGTAATTATTTAGCCACGAGCTTCTTTGTGTATGAATGTATGATAGCAAAAACTCCGTAAACAAAAACAACAGCACATTATGTCATAACAATCTCATACAAATACTCCATACAAATGACACACTCTAGTTCCCCCCCCCCCCCTATCATCCATTTATTTCATCCACCTCGGTAGCGCTGACAATGTTCATACCAACATAATGTCGATGATTTATTTGACGGAAACGGAAGACTAAAAGCATTTTGTGTTACAGGTAAGTTATTATTGACTACTAGCTTAAGCCCGTAGCTTCGCCTGCGTGTAGTTCAATTATTGTCCCAAGAGATCTAGTACAGGGATAAAAGTATCCTATGTGTTAATCCAGGTCATAAACGATCTGTGCGCCAAATTTCATTCATATCGGTTGAGCCGTTTGAGCGTGAAGGTGTAACAAACATACACACATACACACACGCACACAGTCAAACTTTCGCCTTTATAATATTAGTGTGATTATGGCTGAGATTTGTGTTTGTTGATTTATTATAAATACAGAGTGTAGAACACCTCTTAGCGAAGCCGAAAGGCACTTATTCTCCCCGTCATAGCGATCAGTTTTTTGTTCTACATCATACCAGGGGCCTAATTCTGCTATTTTAATATATTCGTCACTCCAACACGATTCCATTCCCATCCCATTGTCATTTTGCTTAAAGTTCGTAATCTGCTAAATTCACAATGATCGATCATTGGTCGGTCGATGGTCTCGTAATAAAATTGTATTTTAATGGCATTTTCGTATTGCCATTATTATAAAACCATTAGTATAAATGGTTTTCGAAATCTACCACTAAATGCGAACATTTATTCATGCCAGATTTCATGTACGAGTTTAATTTTCTATGACATTTATTTCAATGGATTGTCAGTGGTTGTTCATTGAGAAGTCATAATGACGCCATTATATTAGTAGATTACCAAACTTGTCAAAACTTGACAGAACTCGATCATTATGACTTCAATGATTCTGACACTATCGTAATAGCAAAATCGAGGCCCTGGGAACCTGCTAGTTATATATTGGGGGTCAAAGTTCCAACTTCTGAAGAGTTTTTTTTTTTAAATACAAGTTTGTATTAACATCCATTGTTATAATTATGTATAACTAGCTGACCCGGCCAACATTGTTTTGCAGTATAAATTATTTCTAGTTAAAAAAAATGTTAGGGGTGGATAACCCTTATTACTTAGGGGTATGAAAAATAGATAGTAGCCGATTCTCAGACCTACTGAATATGCATATAAATTTCATAAAAATCGGTCAAGTCGTTTCAGAGGAGTATGGTAACTAACACTTTGACACGAGAATTTTATATATTAGAAGATAGAATAGAATAGAATAGAATAGAATACTCTTTATTATGTACACCATAAAAAAATATAAATACAAACATTAGAAGATTAGATAGATAAGTATGTATCTACAAACAAAAAAGTATATATTGTGTAGTATATCAACTATCTGGTGTCCACGACACAAGCCTTGCTCAGTGTGGCACTAGATGGCGCTGTGTGTTAATGTCCAGCGAAATTTTTATTTTCTTATTTTTGTGGTTTTATTATGGTCGGTGGTAAATTGACTTCTAAAAGCAATGTTAATGATTTAAACGGTATACGTAATTGAGTCTTTATAGGTACGTTCACAATTTTCGGTAATTTGTGGACGATTATTTAATGAATGTTTAATTTTGTGGTCAATAATTTAATATTATTTTTAACTTCTTCATCGGTCTAGTGACTGCCACATTTTCTGCTTTTTACTGACAGAGCTTCTACTAAGTACGAGATCTAGATTCGATTCTCCGGCCACAAAGTTGTATTTCCTTGAGAAATTTCTCAGTAACAGCTTGGAATCTGGATTTAAGCCCATTTGATCGTAATAGAGGCCCGCGGAAACAGTTTTGGTTGAATATCTCCCCAAATCACTAGATCCATTCTGAAAAAAATGGAAATAATGGAACTAGTGTTGATATTTTTTTATCACTAGTTCCACTAGTAAGATTAGTAGTTCTACTATTATTCCTACTATTGTTCTACTATTAGTTCTATTTTGAAAGAATCTGAAAATAATGGAACTAATGTTGATTTTTTTACCACTAGTTCCACATTATTCATTTATTATTTATTTTCATTATTTATTCATTATTATTCATTTACCACACGATAAAGAAGAAGAAGAAAGAATTACAAAACTCAAAAGAAAAGAAACAAGGAATACAATTAATAATGATACCTCTACAAACGCTCATTTGTAATAATGAATGAAGAATAAACAAATGAGAAGTATTAACATCTAAAAGCGCTTAGTACTTCGTAGCCTACATAATAAGTATGTTTGTTTGTGGAGCAATAGAAAAGTAGTACGTAACTAGGGTCGACAACACGTCGTGATTTGCCCGGACATGTCCGGGTTTTTGAATCTCCATCTGACATGGTCTAGCCTTTTCAGTTCTCGAGACTTTTCTGTCAAAGATTCGATCAAACCGGTAGGGCCAAATTGTGACTCAGGACAACAGACTTTTGGATGATGTAGGTATTAAAATAACTGTCAAAGTCACCGTATTTTGACAGTTATTTCAGTGCATTGTATGCAGCCAGTCCATAGTGGGTCCACTTGACCGCAATTTGGAGGAATTTAGACCAGCTGCAAATACAGGTCAGTTCAAAATACTTCACTACATCATCGCCATCATCATTTCAGCCGAAAGCCGACTGCTGGACATAAGCCTCCTCCAAGTGTCATCACTTTGACCGGCCCGTGCGACTCGCATCCAGCGGATTCTCATAACCTTCACCAGGTCATCGGTTTACCTAGTGGAAGGTTTTCCAACGCAACGTCTTCCGATTCGCGGTCGCCACTCCAGAACTTTTCGGCCAAATCGGCCATCAAAAAATACTTTAATACATTATCTGTTAATATTTAGTGCCCGCAGCTCATTGAAGTCATGTCTTCTTTTTTCAAAAATTACTTTCACGATTTCTGAATGAAAGAAATAGGCGGTTTTTTTTTAAATGTCCGGCTTTTTATCGAGACATTTGAAATTTTGTCATGGCAACCCTACCCGTAACGTACTCATACTGTACAAAGCGTTGGCTCCTTGCCAACTCGCCGCTACCTGGGTTATAACAGCTCGTACTCATATCTTTACCCCTTTTTTTCTTACAGGGTGAGTAGAATAAGTTGTCTTTAATTATGAGAAGAACGTGTTTTTGTGGAGTTACTTTGCTATTCTACTGCAGCGGAGTGGGGAATTTTACAAGAATATTTTTTCGCGATGTATAATATATTATAGTCATATTACGTTCAATGTGGCTTCCACTATTTCCAAACTACATTAGGTATATCATCATCTACCTAGCCTTTGCCCAGCTAAGTTTGGGTCGTCTTCCAGTATAACTGGATGCAGCTGAATCCCAGTATTTTACACGGAGCGACTACCTATCTGACTTCCACAACCTAGTACCAGGTAATATAATACCACTTGGTAAGACCAGTAGTCAGACTTTTTAGGCCACTACCTATAACGACTCTCAAAAATCTACAGATGACAGCCGGTACCAACGGCTTAACGAGACGAACGAAACTCTGCGAAACTGGATGGGTGACCACAACACATACCGAGTTTAGTGAAATAATAGTAGGGGGAATAGGAGTAGTGTGGCACTAGGTGGCGCTGTGTGAATGTCCAGACATTAACACACAGCGCCACCTAGTGCCACACTAAGCTAAGCTTGTGTCGTGGACACTAGATAGTTGATATACTACATTCTACTTTGCCACGAGCTCCTCCAAATAAAAACTTTTCCTATCAATTCAAAGCATTTATTGTTGAGATTTACTCCCGAAAATCAAAGATAAACATCCTAACACAGAACACTATAACCACGGGTCAGAGCCCATTCGTCCCCTAAGATTCGCACCCTGTGCCTACTCGTCCCCTGGAACTTTTGAGGGGCCCATTCGTCCCCTGAAGAATATTTATTTTTATTTATTCTTCTAATATAAGTACATGTATATGTGTATACTGCAGCTTGGTAGTCCTGGTACAGTCGCGCAGAAAAGGGTAAAATAAAAAATATAGTAATTCGGTAGATATCATGTTTATTGCAAATAAAATTAAGTTTAATAAAATACCTCTAGGCTTTAGGCATTAAGTCAGTCTTCAAAATAATTAAACAACTTTTGGTTTCTTGTACATTTGTAAATATTTAGCAAAATATATGATAACTATAATATCTTTATGCAGTAAAATAAAACTGTAACTATTTAAATAAAATCCTAGTAATAACTGATTTTAGATTAATTTACATCCAGTGTACAAACAAATAACCAAATATCAATACCAATATAACAAAAATAACAATTAATTGTTAGTACTTTGTACAGCCAAAGAGATCTACAAAATAATGCAATATCACAATAACTTTGTATAAAAGAAATATAAAAAGTGAAATCAGTCTTTATCAACTATGTAAAACCAACATTTTTACTAACAACAAATACACATGTAAAATCACAATGTCCTAGAAACTATAAAATACAACTCTTTTACAAAAATCAGCCTTGATTGATCATGATATAAATCAACATTAAATATAAAATATGCAAAAAAAATAGAACACATATCATCAGTAAATAATCACTTCTTATTTTTTTGTATATTTACCAACTACATACTCGTACATGCAAAATCATAATAACTTAAATCTAAAAAAATATAACAGTACAAAAAAAAATACTAAAATCACAGTAATTATTGAAGAATAATATTAACAGTGACATGGGCATTCAACATGACCTTCGTCTTGTCCATGTTCATTTTTAGACCCACTCTTTTGGAGGCTCTACTGAGGTCATCGAGCATTGTACTGAGGTCCTCCATGGTCTCAGCCATGACCACAATATCGTCGGCAAACCGAAGGTGAGTGATGTACTCGCCATTGACGTTGATGCCTAGCCCTCTCCAGTCCAGAACCTTAATGACATCCTCCACTGCAGCGGTGAACAGTATCGGAGATATGACGTCTCCCTGTCTTACACCTCGCTGCAGAAGGATAGGTTCCGAGGCTTGGTCCTGAAGTCGGACTGACATGGTGGCGTTTTTGTACAAACACTTCAACACCTCGATGTACCGATAGTCATTTTGGCACCGTTGGAGAGACTGCAGTACAGCCTAGGTTTCGATCGAATCAAAGGCTTTTTCGTAGTCCACAAACGCTAAGCAGAGAGGCAAGTTATACTCTTCGGTCTTCTGTATAACCTGTCGAAGCGTATGTATGTGGTCCACGGTGCTAAAGCAGTGTTTATTTCGCTAGGCGAACTTCATTTAATAAAAGACCAAAGACACATTGAACAGTCTCATATTCGCAGTCACTTTCAAGAACCAATATGTCACCGAGGCCGCCATAACATACAAACAAAACACCTTATCTATTATTTGTAACCCGTTTTTTTAACAAGCCATTCGTAGAGAGACAATTTTACATCGTAAGCCTATCGACAGGTTATATTATTATCTTGACGGATTATCATTCATCATAGCTCTTTTTTCAATGATCTGTTATGATTTATTAAATTAATTCCGTTAATAAAGTGTTCACAAGTGTACTTATGTTAACCGTTTCTTATGTAAAATATAGCTAATTTTATCTCAGGGGACCAATAGGCACCTGAATAGGTGCCGAATCTTTAACTTATATTGTATATATATTAGAGGGGACGAATGGGTACCTTAAAAATAATATTTTGATTAAAATATTAATTGGTCCCCTACCAGGAGACCAATGGGCACCTATATAGGGGCCGAATCCACAACTTTTATGCTGGAGGACGAATTTTAGGGGACGAATGGGCTCTGACCCATAACCACTAACCCAAATAGTAATTGGTGTTACGCCAAAGTAATTTAATTCCCTTATCGGCCGCTGTTATCAGTAGCTTATCCTTAAGGCAAGCAATTCGAACGAGTGCTTCTTTCGTAGTTTCGTCCCTAGAGAGAATCTTGAGGGAGATTGTAACCTCTTTGCAATAGTAATTAGTTTGTGATTGTTATGTGTTTCGGTATTATTTTTATCACTACGCTATTTCACGATGTCCGAATGTCCGAATAGCCACTACTTACCGAACGAATTTAAAAAATTGAACAGTATTTGTCTGAAATTATCTGCAAAGTCAACGGGAACTTAACGGGGGCTGTGTGACTGTTCGGGGCTGCGGGACTGTTTGAAAGAGATACCGTGGCCCCGGAACGTAAAGGACGAGGAAGGAACATGGATGGGTTTTAGTCAGTAAAAGTTTATTGACCCTCCCTCCCGCTCCGCCCAAAGTGGGAGCAGTCAATTGATGATTTACGAACAGAATAAAAAAAATTTGGTGTCTGTAAACGATAGTTTAACGTGACAACGTCACAACAAAACATTTATGAAATGATTGCATACATACGTTCCGATCGTAACGTTACAATGAGCGTAACGGGACAGAGCGTAACAGGACACTTTTTCGTGGATACAGCCGGCGTTCATCGATTTATTAGACGTTGTCATGTCAAAAATACAGGCCCCACAGTATAAGACACACTAACTGCCTTATTGTCGAATCAAATCATAACATCACGCCTATAATCCCCGAAAGGATAGGTAGAAGCCTAGCCTTTTCCCAACTATGTTGGGGTCGGCTTCCAGTCTAAAGGTCGTGGCTCACTTGACAAGCACCGCACCAGCACGGCACCAGCACAGCTCCTGACCGGCGCCGCCTCGAATATAGGCTACGGCGCGCGGCCCGCGCGGCGCAAGCGAGGAGTAAGCACGCGGTCCCCTCGCTTGCGCCGCGCGGTCGCCTCGCTTGCGCCGAGCGGGCCGCGCGTGGTCGCCCAGCTTGCGCCGCGCGGGCCGCGCGCCGGCCGCGCGTGGTCCACTCGCCGTCCGGGAGGTAGCATTGTTTTTTAGGGAATTATCTCTAGTAATTATATTTTGTGGATTCGTGGTTTAATTTTTCTTTCCATTACAGTTCTGAGATTTTTTAAAGTTCAGTATATTTAAATGATTTTATATTTTATAGTTTCAGCCGGTGTACTGTAACGATTGGTTACAGACCGAACGACTGACTGACTTTATTAGGGTTTTTATTTGCACCGCTACCTCCCGGACTACGAGCTTGCTGTCACCGCGAACACAATTGTAAGGCATTTGTGATTGAACACTCGTAGGACTTGTACGTTGTCATAATGTCTCGGTTTACGTTGCGTGAACTAGCAGTAATCGCAATTGCTCTCGACGACGAGGAACAGGAAAAAAAAAGGAAGAGGAGATATTGGGTGCATAATATGCTTAAAAAAAGAAGCGCTTAAAAGTAGAAGGGGAATACTGGAAGAATATTAGACATTTGATTGACGATGATGAAAAATTCTACATGTATTTTCATATGCCGAAATACTTATTTTATCACATATTGTCGTTTATTCGAAAAGATATCACGAAGAAACATCACACTATCCCTTCACTTATTATTTATTTATATTTGTATTCAGGAATGTCTGACTCAGGAACAACAGATGTATTTTAATAAATGAGAGACAGGTGAATGATTTGTGATCTTTTATTCGTTCAGTTAAACCTGTTATTCATTCAATAAGCGCCACAAGAGCTTTAGTGTTGTATTAATTATTAGTTGCAGCTGCTGTAGCGCTTGCATGCTACTAATATAAGTTCTAACGGAACTGTAGGTTGCAAAAAGTTGTGCCCCTTTGGCTGCAAAGCGGCTACATAAGGTCTGCAGTGCACGCTCTAGCACTTGAGCTTGGCGCCTTTGGGAATAATCGGATTGGCTCCAGAGCTCTTAAGCGACTAGTTTGTGTTACTTGGGTGACAACAAGCTTTCGATTTGTACTGAATTTCACATAACTCGGGAGTCTTATCATAATAGTAATGGTTTTTATGCATTGCAGCATCGTGACCAATTATATATATAGATATTATCTGGGAGTCTAACCGAACTAGGTCTAGTGTCGTGGGCTCTTTAACTAAATTTGTAACTGGCAATACATTAAACAAAGAGTACCCACTACGTGGAGAAGCACGACGGCGCAGTGACGTTGTTTCGCGGGCCACCCGGCGTCCGCGCGCGGTCCCCTCGCTTGCCGCGCGCGGTCTCCTCGCTTGCGGCGCGCGGGCCGCGCGCGGCGAGGCGTATGGTAGCGGCAAGCGCGTTGACCACCCGCCGTAAGCTTTTTCATATGTACATTCAAAAATATGTTATGCGACACACGATTTAATGCTCTAATTTGAATGGCAAGTAAATTGCTGGGTTGGAGCGGTGCTGGTGCGGTGCTTGTCAAGTGAGCCACGACCTTAACAGGACGCAGCTGAATACCAGTATTTTATCCACATACATACATACAGCGACTACCTATCTGACCTCCACAACTCAGTGAGTACTGGGCAATACAATACCCCTTGGTAAAAAAAAAAATTGGTTGCCTGTAAAGTCGGTATACGGGCGAAAGTTTTACGTGACAACGACTTTGAGTGGTAAAATAATTTTAATGTGAATATTCATTCGTATAGTAGGAAGAAGGATGAAATGAACCGGTGTGTATGCCTATCTCTCTCACTCTCTCTCTCTCGCTCTGTCTCTCTCGCTCTTAGGCGGGCTAATTGTGCTCGAGTGGAAGGGACGCGTGCCTTTCACTTTTTATGTCTGTCTCTCTCGCTCTTAGGCGGGCTAACCATGCCCGAGTGGAAGGGACGCGTGCCTCTCACTCGCTCTCATTGTGAGCGCATAACGTGAGCGGAGCGTAACGCAGTTTCTTGAAGTGTCACCCGGCAAACCAATTTATAAGACGTTGTCACGTCAAAATAGTTAGAACTTTCGGATCACTGACTACCCGTTACGACTGTCAAAGATCGACAAATGACAGCCAAGACCAACCGGCTCCTTTCTGAGGCAAGGAGGCCACTCGGTATGTAATTGTTGGTCACACATCTACAGGCCAACAAGGCAAAAAGTAAGCACTGAATAGTACACCCACCTTTTTACCGGTTATGTTTAAGTGTAATGTAATGTAATGTGTAATGAGAGCAGCGGTGGCCCAGTGGTGGCGGCCCCGACTTACGAACAGTAAGTCGTGGATTCGAACCTAGGCAGGCGCATTACATTGTGTAATTTATTTCATCACCACTGCTCTCAAAAACGGTGAAGGAAAACATCGTGAGGAAACTGGTATGTCCTAGAACCAAAAATACGAAGATATGTGACGTCTACCAACCCGCAACGGGCCCGCGTGGTGAATTATAGCCCATACGCAAAATACGCGCTTTGACGTGGAGTTGCGGAAACCAGTCCGTTGTGCAATACAATACAATGCAAGTGTAATTTAATAACGGGAGAGATTTTTCCTTTAAGTAGCCTTGTGTTTCCCTCTACTGGACAAAAGTCTGCCTCGTATTGGCAGCTCCAGGCACAGGAGTCAGAAACTTCACACAATTTTGTGACCACTTCCTTGTGTAAAACACGCGGTGCAGTTTTTGGGGACTGTCAATAGTAGTGAAAACTAAATAATCTATATCTGCTACGGGATGTGCCGCTACGCTTAAGTGGTGCTACGCCGTAGCGCATCGGCTACGAGTGCTGCGAAGCGTTAGTTGACGATCACGCGAGTTCCATGTTTTTTTTTTTCACCCAAAAAGAGCTCAACGCGCCTTAAGAAGTTTTTACTTCAAAAACTGGGAACTTCTCGCGCCCTTTTTATGACCTCGGTGGTGACGTCACGTAAAAAGAGGATAACAAACCTAATTTCTATACACTTACACTGCATCCTTTATACTACTTAAGCACTTACCAGTTGTTAGTCCATTACTTATGAATGCACATAAACTTTGTCCTGGCCATGACAGCTAAACTCGACTAGAATTTATTACAGAATATTATGTTACTTTTACCAAATAACTTTCTCTTTTTTTCCTTATGGCATATATACGTTCATATATCCGTTACGTCTGGTACTTTGAGGGTTTCTTTTAGAAATAACAAGCTGTTATTTTTATTCCATTGTAATTTTAGGAATTTTGTCAGACTGGTGGTGTAAAATTAAAAGGTTCAACGCGTTTTATAATTATTGTTGCTGGATGTTTAACAATACTTTATGGTTAGAGGTCACCACCGCCCACGAGACGAGCAATCTGGTATTAATAGCCTTCTTTAGAATTTACCGTTGACATTTATCAAAAATAAATTATAATTGATTCATTAATGATTAATAATACATTGAAAGCTCGTTATACTCAAACCTGACTTTGTATTGTATAGATCCCTACTTGATAACTAATAAATCAATATTTGTACACCAATTTCATAGGTAGGATGTAGAGATCAGCTAGAATTTATGAATAAGACCGTTTTTTTTTGGATAGGGATTCATCAAATAACTTCTCCCACTCTGGGCGGAGCGGGAGGGAGAGGCAGATTTTTACTGACTAAAACCAATCCATGTTCTTTCTTCGCCCTTTAAGTTCCGGGGCCACGGTATCTCTTTCGAACAGTCCCGCTGCCCCGGTTATTTTAATACCTGTGTCCACAATTGAAGACGATTTGATTTGAAATGCGTTGCAATTCCAGTAAAACCAGATGTATGGAATGAGGGCCAGTAAAGTTACTGGCACGTGTCATGTCCGGCACTCATAGGCTTCAAAACCTTGAACACGATAACGCTGTTTAGTGGCAAAACTGTGACAAGTCTGCATAGAGGAACGAGACAACAGGGCCTCGATTCTGCTATTACGATAGTATCAGAATAGGCGATCATTGAAGTCACAATGATCAAGTTCTGTCAAGTTTTGACAAGTTTGGTAATCTACTAATATAATGGCGTCATTATGACTTCTCAATGAACAACCACTGACACTCCATTGAAAGAAATATCGTAGAATATTAATCTCGTACATGAAATCTGGCATGAATAAATGTTCGCATTTAGTAGCAGATTTCGAAAACCATTTGTACTAATGGTTTTATAATAATGGCAATACGAAAATGCCATTAAAACACAATTTTATTACGAGACCATCGACCGACCATTGTGAATTTAGCAGATTACGGATTTTAAGCAAAATGACAATGGGATGAGAATGGAATCGTGTTGGAGTGACGAATTTATTAAAATAGCAGAATTAGGCCCCAGGCCACGTGCTTCTATACTGCCCAGAGATTGCGTCATACAAGGCAATGTACTTTGCTAACCCAGGTCTCCACGAGATCCTTAGCAAACCAGGTGTTGATAGCCTTTCCTGGGGAACTGGGGTTGGTGGATCAATGATGATGAATATGGATGGATGGATTGTTGATTAATTTCCCCACCCATTCGCAAAATACGAGTTAATTTTGAGTTGGAGTTGTGGCCGAAATTAGTACGGTAGCAACGTAAAATTGTCGATCTTTAACATGGTAACGCAGTATTCGTCCATGACACTTTGAAACCAAATTAGCATAGCATAATTTGCTCATTTGAACTCGTTACTCTAGAGCTAGCCTAGCGAGCAATGGCTCTAGGAATTAGATTACTTACTTTAAGTGAATGTTTTAGTTTTTTTTAGTGTGCAATTCGAGGTGGTGCTACATGTCAAGGAAAATGCATCGGTTTATCAAAAATCAAAACATTTTATTCACATAGGCCGTGATGGGCACATATAAAACGTCGAAAAAGGAGCACGGTTCGCGTTGGTCGATTCCATGGAGAATAACCGGCAAGAAACTCCATGGTTACTTTTCAAATCATTTGGTATTACAATATTATTATGTTTCATTACAGCATTAGTACTAAAGTATGGGGGGACAGCGTAGGCCCGACAATAGGTCGTTGCTTGCTATACAAAAAAATATAAAACAAAAGCAATATTTAACAAAAGTTAAACAGCATCCATATCGAACTTTGTACATTTATTTTAGTTCTGTTTTCACGTCACTGCACAGTTAGTTAGTTGAAGTATATGTGGTTTGCGTTGACAAAAGACTTATGGTAGATACTCCACGGTAGACCGCGAAATTCAAATTTTCTTACGTTTTACCTCCAAATTGCAAAAGACGTGCCCTGGAGCATCTACCTTAAGGTCCATGTTCACCGAAAAGAAGACGGTTTGATTATCTAAAAACAGCTGTCACTGTGACATGTTCCCATACAAACATGTGTTTTAAACAACTGTTTTCAGATAATCAGACCTTCATCTTTTTGGTGAACATTTACCTAAAAGGCGTGTTACAAAAAAAAACGCAAAAACACGTATAATTCGTTTCCTCCACTTCTAATAATAACAGAATGAATTTTAGATAACATATAATATGCCTTTATAAGTAAATTAAAAATTTGCATTACGCCACAACGTAAAAGGAAATTTTTAAAAAATGTATTAGGGAATGTATGTTTTTGTCTAGTATACATATATATGTAATAAGCTGTTGGTCCCGGCTGTCATTTGTCCATCTTTGACAGTCGTTACAGGCAGTCAGTGGCCCAAAAAGTCTGACACCAGTCTTACCAAGAGGTATCGTATTTCCCAGCATTAACTGGGTTGTGAAGGTCAGATAGGCAGTCGCTCCATGTAAAAATACTGATATTCAGCTGCATCCGGTAAGACTGGAAGCCGACCCCAACATAGTTGGGAAAAGGCTAGGCAGGTGATGATAATGATGATGCATGTGTATGCGTATATTCTTAGGTTTATCGTGTTTTATAATTATTTTTGTTTTAATTTTGTATGTATTCTATTTTCTCTTTTACACTTTATGTCCACATCTCATTTTATCTACTCTCCTTTCGCAGGTTTGCTGGCAGAGATTTCTTTAGAAATAAGCATCATCTTTGTTCCTATTCCTTTCTTCTTTTCTGTATGTACTGTGTACATAAATTATTAAATAAATAAATAAAACGGCTCTTAACGACAATTTGAATTAAAACATACATTCAGAGAACAGGTGAGATTTTCACCAATAAGGTTAATACATAGGAATCGTGTATCAAAAGCTTTTAAAGTACTCGTAAAACGGCTCAATAAAAGACTTCATACCTGAAAACTCGCGATCGATTGGTCTACACAGTTGAGGAACTTTCGCTCTTAAGGAGTTTGTATAAAGCCTTAATTGCTTGGTACCTATTCCTTTTGAACTTCTAAAGGAAAAGCTATCGATATAATATTTTTAATCAGAAGTTTTGACCTAGTGTTTGCTAGGTTGGTTTCTAGGTAAAGGCAACAAGGATTGGGTACCGACTTAAGCGTTTTCAAGAATAACAAGTTAACAAGAACTGTTATTTTTGTTAACTTCTTAATCTTGAAAGGTCATAATTTCACAAGCCCTTTCATTTGATACCCATATTGAGGGAGTTGTAGAATAAATATGTATTTTGTGGCGTCGGCCATCTTGAACTGATTTTCATCAAACATTGATAAGAACACTCCCGACTAATTCACCTTTCTAATAAAATAAAACAACATCAAAATCGATTCATCCGTTTAAGAGCTTCGATGCCACCGGCAGACACACGCAGACACGTCAAACTTATAACACCCCGTCGTTTTTGCGTCGGGGGTTAAAAATAAATACTCATTCATAACATAACATAACATCACGCCTGTAATCTCTGAAGGGTAAGGGTTACCTAATACACCCACATTTCGCCAACACAGACAACATTTTAGACGAACGAGGCAAATTAAAGAGATGAAAAGAATTCAGACATTTTTAACCGACTTCTAAAAAAGGAGGAGGTTCTCAATTCGGATGTTTCTATTTTTTTTTTTTTTTTTTTTTTTTTATGTTTGTTCGGGCATAACTCCGTCGCTTGCCAACCGATTTGGAAAATTCTTTTTTTGTTGGAAAGGGTATTCTTTCCAAATGGTCCCATAGCCACCAAATCAGGATCTGATGATGGAATCTTGGCGAAATCGAGGGAACTCTTCAAATTTTATATGAAAACGTGTTGCGATTTTGGTATTTTCTACAACAAGTGAAGCATTTGCGTTTGATAAGAACCATTCTACCATCAGAACTAATGATGAAGCCTAGAGTCACGGAACTCCATAATGAGACAATGTACCATAGTCGTGTTTGGGCTTGTTGTAATTGTAACGGTATGCACTTTCCATGTATCAAGCACATGTGAACCACTAAAAAGTTGAAAATAAAAACTTTTTTGCAAAAAATAAAACCGACTTCAAAAAAAACAAAAAAGTGAAAAATAACTTTAGCTTCTGAAGTCGGTGACAAAAAAACTAAAGCAATCAAACAAAGGTCACCGACTTCAGAAGCTAAAGTTATTTTTCACTTTTTTGTTTTTTTTGAAGTCGGTTTTATTTTTTGCAAAAAAGTTTTTTATAATTAAATCGTATGCGGTACGTTAGGACACAGGTCAAAAATTTTAATCGAAGGCACGTTAACATAAAACAGAACTAAATTATTCTAAAATACCTGTATTATATGCAAGCTGGTGAAACTTTAAGGCGAATGCTTCACGGTAGAGCGCGAAATTAAAATTTTCTTACGTTTTTCATGAAAGTTTTTCAATCGAGCTATATGAACTTGGAAGGTGGTATTGATGATTTTGATGATTATAATTCTGTAACTACACACGTCTTAACCTGGCACTGACCTGAATTTTTTTACAAAAAGTAAGAAAATTTGAATTTTGCGGGCTACCCTGGAGCTCCCACCTGATAAAATAAAGTCTAATTCATAAAGTAAACACAGGGCAATTCAGTATTACCGATACAAAAATGTTTCTTATGCCTCAAAGGTTCTATAAAATCCAAACTAAAGCCCGACCAACGTGTGCCATTGTGTAACCGTAAATACAAACTAAAGCCCGACCAGCATGGGCCATCGTGTAACCGGGATCTATCAGATCCGTCAGTCACTTCAAGTATTCGAATAGAACGCAACATAAACCAATTCGCCGGTTCCGAATACAAATTTGAATTTGGAACGAAGGCTTTGTAGTGTTAGAAAGTTTTTCGTTCAAAAATATTGATGGGGGCGCTCTAAATTCAAATGTGTACGTTACGTTCATACGGACATTGTATTTTATTTTTCTGTTATAAAGTTGTATGGGCGTACGTTAGTAGTTTTGTATTGTTTGATTGTAAACTCTGAACATCAATGTTTTGAGTTTGTTAACAAACTCTGGTGACAATAAGCCTAATTAGTAATTGTTTCCTACGACTTAGTTGCTCTTTCAAACTTCAATAGTTATTGGACTGGCTTAAAAGTTCAGTTTTGAAAAATCATTGTCATCAAACATTCGTACAATTATATGGTTTTCTAGTATTTTACGGGGTTTCGGAATATAGGCCAACGTCAAGCTAATTTTCATAAAATTATAAATTCTGAATAAAACGTTCTTTTTTTAACCCCCGTCGAAAACCGACGGGGTGTTATGAGTTCGACGTGTGTGTGTGTGTCTGTCTGTGGCATCGTAGCAGCCAAACGAGAGAATTTATAACTTAAATCAGTTTAAGCAGGAGTTAAAATCATTTCTGTTGGAAAAGTGTTACTACACCCTTGATGAGTTTCTCTGTGACACATTCAACTAGACTTAATTAGGTATATTAACTATTTTAATAACATATTACATTTTTTTTTCTTTTTGACATTTTTGAACAGGAATTAAATAGTATTTTTATTTTATTTTATTTTTTTTTTGGACATTTGTACCGATATTAGTAATATTTTTAATTTTAGTTTTTGGCATTATTGTGTCTGATTGAATTTGTTTGACATCTTTCAATTTGACATACATCTTTTTACGACATTACTATTGACATTTCGACATTTTAATATACTTTACTGACATTTAAATATACTTTTAACATTAATTATGGTAAAATCTTAATTTGTTGTTCTATTTTTATTTTGTTATTCAATATACTATAACAGGGAAAATGCAAATGTTTTGCTTTTTAATTATTTTATCTTGGTTTCTGTCATAATAATGAATTTATAATGTAATTATTAACATAGTATACCAGGGGAACTGCAAATGTATTTTTTTTGTAAATTAATCTATTTTGTTTACTTTATAATGATTTTCTAATGTAATTATGATTTCTATTGTACCTGTTTTTTTTTTATTATATGATTGAGTGTAAATTTTCGATACAATGTAAAAATTGTTACTGAAATAAATGAAATGAAATGAAATGAAACGATTTTGATTTTTGTTTTTTTTTGTTTGTAAGGTGAATTAGTCGGTGGTGTTCTTGGCTATGTGTTACAAAAAACCAGTCCAAGATGGCCCTCGCTACAAAATGGCGGATTACATATTTATTCAACAACTCCCTCAATATGGGTATCAAATGAAAGGGCTTGACTAGTAGAATACTACTATAATAAATTTCGAATCCAAGATGGATGGAATGAAAATAAAAAATGGTGAATTAATATTTTTTTCACAACTTCCTCAATATGGGTATCAAATGAAAGCCTAGGGCTTGACAACAAAAAAAGCATAACATTTTATTATGACCCTATGTGTCGGGGTTTTTTTTAAGTTAATGGCCATTTCCTCTTTTAAGTTATGGCAAGTAAACGCAAATATTTTAACAAATAAAATCAATAATAGATTTACAACCGAAAAGGCAATCTAAAGGGGAAAGAAGCCATTTTGAAAACCACAAAAGCTAATCCAAACGCAAAAATATCGCATTCAATAAACGGTAAATTTCAAATTTTGAATTCCAATGCTCGAATTTTAGAATTCGGATTTAGAATGGAAGCGTTTAACTCATTGGTTTCACGTTTCCGAACGGTTTCGGGTATGACTTGGAAGGTTTATCTTTATGGTTTTATTCTTTTGAGGGGTCAGCAGAATTCCTATCTAAATGAAATTGATGTTTTAAACAGCACGATTGTCCGTTAACACCAAAAAGGCATCAATGGTTTTTGTTTTTGGTTAATTAAGCATTCGCAGACTACATTGTCAAATTTCACCAGATAAACAAGTACACTTCTGCCTAACCCTTCTGGAATTACGAGCGTAACGATATGTTTCTGGCTATCACCTATTCAAAGCTCAAACGCAGCCGTTTCCAGTTTCAAGTTCCCCTTTGACAGACAAAAGTCCCGAACCAATGATCGGGCAGGAAAGAAAAAAAAAGCCGTTGGCAATTGGAACTTGGAACCCGGAGTCCGATCGGTTTCGAATCGTTGGAGGTTTTTAATCGAAATGTGACTGGTGTGGAGTATTGCAGCTGGATTTGCTAGTTTCCGAGAATTATTCGCTTCGGAATTAATGGAGTGGTGTGTGTTTGTGTTTTGTTTATTTTACTTTGAGTGGTTGAAGAGTTGTGGTATGTTTGCTCTTTAGTTTTTAAAGCTATGAACCCCATGCCGCAAAAGATTATTCGGATGATTATGTATCTACTTCCTTAGCAGTTATGCAGATTGTCAGAAAACAATAATAATTGTAACATTACAAAGCCTGACAGTAAAGCGAACAATGACATTCCAAAGTAACTAAATGCATTTAAGCGCTTAATTAATAATTAACATCGTTTTGTTCCTATTAATCCGGATGTTGCTTCTTTTTTTTTTGGGACAAGCCCGCGACCTTATTTTCAAACCACTGCAACTCCTGAAAGTCATAATCAACAGTGGCGACCACCAGAAAAGTGCAGAGACAATGAAGCTCGACGAAGTCCCAAAGAAACAATGCTACCTTGGACGCAACAAAATTAATCAGAAAAGGATAGCGAAGGAGTAGGAAAAAACCGTAATTTCCACTTCCCTCCATATCAGCAGGAGACTAAACAAAACAAGGCCAATAGGCACAAAGAGCCGTTTACAACTGGGATAAGCCCAGTGGTTTAGCACGACGGATAAATATTATCATTAATATTAATGGGTCCTAAGGTGTGAGCTGTTATATTTACGAATTGCAGATGAAAGAGGCTCACTGAAATGTGTATATTTACGAGTTTTAACTAGAAGCGATTTTTCAAAATAACACCCATTTTTCTGGTGTTTAACGCACTTTTGTTGCTGCCAGTCAAGGGGCCAGCGGAGCGTGGGTTTTTCATACAAACGTAATACCAAAATAACATGAAAATGAAACATATTCTTAAGGTAGTGTGCATATATATTTCGATTGTATTATAGAATACTAGCTTCTGCCAGCGGCTTCGCCCGCGTGATGTTTGAAATTGTCCCACGGGATCTTACTACCGGGATAAAAAGTATCCTATGTGTTAATCCAGGTTATAAACCATCTGTGTGCAAAATTTCATCCAAATCCGTTCAGTAGTTTTTGCGTGAAAGAGTAACAAACATCCATACATCCATACATCCATACATCCATACATCCATACAAACAAACTTTCGCATTTATAATATTAGTAGGATCTAAATGAACATAGATATTCTATAATACAATCGAAAATTTCTATAGAAAATTTATTTTTCTCATAACTCTTGTGTAAATTGGTATACATTCAAAATATGTGTTTGGGGACCTATTTATTCTGTAATCAAATCAAAATAAAAACACACTACCTTAAGAATATGTTTGATTTACAAATTATTTTGGTATTACGTTTGTATGAAATTCGCATGCTTCGCAAGCCTCTTAAGATCGCAATAGCGCATTGCCCTTTCCCTAAAATCTATTCGTACAAACTAAAACAAATGAACAATGTATAAAAAAAAGTCGAAGATTGCGATTTACGACTTGAACGGCCACATTTTTGAATTTCGAAGTTAAGAAATTTAATAAATGTAAGTAGGTCAGTGCTCGCAATTGCGAAATTTTAACTGACAGCAAACTATAGCAGTCATTTTATTTTGCTTACAAGTGTAGATACACTATTTGACAGACCCACGACTTTGTCGCAGTGCACAATTTTTAACAACACAATATTTCTCAGAGCTGTGTCACAGCATCGAGCGATAGCTACTTGATAGAAATACGGGGAAACTTTTCGACAAACAACCGAACCGTACATTGTTACTGGGCAGCCGGTCGATTCTGTAATATTCAAACAACAAATCGCATCTTGTAATTAGGACTTAAAGAATACGCTGATTTGATAGAAGAACTTTAATGTTTAATAACGATGAGAGATAATTTACAAAGATGCACAGCAGCCATTTCAACAGACCACAGACTACCATAGAGAATAAAAACCCCTTTTTTAATAACTTACTTATTGTCTATTCTTTCTTCACAACACCTCCCCTCAATAATTATTAAAAAACAACACAAAAACAATACTCTCTAACACCTTCCTTTTCACAAGGTTACACATACTTAAACTGAACATTACTCTAACATTACACTACTAAAAACAATCAATGATTAATTAAACAATTTTCCCCTCAAACATTTGAATGAAACCCCACCTAGAGCTTTAGTTAAAATATCTGCCACTTGTTTATCAGAACTTACATACTCAACTATTATTATTTTCTTATCTATCTTTTCTTTTACAAAACTCAACTTAATGTCTAAGTGTTTGACCCTAGTAACGCCTGTAGCCATATTAGCAATCTTAATTGTTGACTGATTGTCTTCATATAAGACAATTGGCCCCACACTAATACCAAAATCACATAATATAGAGCTAAGCCAGCTAGCTTCACTAGTAGCATGACTGAGAGCTACATATTCGGCCTCAGTGGATGATAATGCCACAGATTGTTGCTTTTTAGTCACCCAAATGACTGAACCCCCAAAGACTTTAAAGCAAAAACCCGTTGTTGATCTCTTATCATCACTGCCTCCCCAATCACTGTCAACATAACCAACAATATCATTTCTACCATCTCTATAGAAAGTTAAACACAAATCCAATGTTCCCTTTACATATCTAAGAACATTTAGTAACAATTTATACAACAGTTGGCTAGCGCAACTTTGATATCTACTTAGTATGTTGACAACGGCACACAAGTCAGGTCTAGATCCAGCTACAGCATACATTAGACTTCCTATTATCATTCTACATTTATGTTCTATTTCTTCTGACTCTGACTTATCTCTCTTTAACAAAATAAATTTAAAATTCTTATCAATAGGCAAAGATAATGGTTTACAATCTTTCATACCCCAATATTCTAAAATCTTTTTCAAGTAATCTTTTTGACAAATTGTTGTACAACCTTTATCTAAATCCTGAATTACTTCCATACCCAAAAACTTACCAACTACATCCCTCATTTTAAAAGAATCATGTAATATATTTCTCAACTTATTACATTCTGTATCTGAAGTACTGAAATACAATATGTCATCGACATACAACAATAAAAAAACTTTATTACCATTCTCATGTTTTGAATATAAACAGTAATCTTTGTCAGAATGTTTAAAACCCTGTGACCTCATCACTTTATCAAAAGTTTCATTCCAGTACCTCGGAGACCTTTTTAACCCATAAATAGATTTGTTAAGTTTGCAAAACTTGAAATCAGACTCTATACCATCAGGCAACCTCAAATACACATCTTCACTAATGTGACTATTTAAAAAAGCATTACATACATCCAATTGTCTTATTTTACAATTTAACTTAGTAGCAACAGCAATAAATATTCTAAAGGTATTTAGTTTAGCTACAGGAGAATATAAATCAACATCATCACAACTTTGTTGAAAGCCTCTGGCAACCAGCCTTGCCTTATAAATAAATTCTCCATCCTGACTTTCTTTTCTCTTCAATACCCATTTAGTACTTATTATTTCTTTTCCCTTTGGTACCTTTTCAATAAGTGTCCAAGTGTTATATTCCTGTAACTGACTCAATTCCTTTTCTATAGCTTTACTCCACTTATCAGCATCCTCTCTCTCCATAGCTTCCTTGTAGCTAGCAGGTTCTTCTTCTGCCACAACTAATGCCATGTAGTCATTGAACCTCGAAGGTTTTTTTACTTGCCTCCCACTCCGTGTGCGTACTGTCTGTTCAGTGTCATCGGCATCAGAGTAATCAGAACTTTCAGAATTACTTGCCTCACTATCACGGCGCTCTTCCTGTTCTGGCTCTCTCTCTGTCTGACCCTGTTCCTGTTCTACTGGAGCCTGCTCCTCTTGTGGCTCGATCTGCACGAGCTCCTGGTCCATCTGTACCGGCTCCTGCCCTCTTTCCTCTTGATCAAATCCTGTATTTTCTATGTCCAAATAGACTACTTTCTCTTTGTCATATTCTTTTTCTTCTGGTAATGACAAACCTTCTGACACAAACACTACATCTCTTTTTGTCTGCACTATTTTTTTCTCCTCAAAATAAATTCTATATCCCTTTGAACTCTCATAGCCAACAAACACTCCTTCTTCAGCCTTTGAATCCAGCTTACGCCTCTTTTCTTTAGGTATATGTATCCATACTTTAGAACCAAATATTTTATTTAATATGGTAATATCAAAATCATACCCAGTCCACATCTGAAATGGTGTCTTCCCTTCTGTTCTGCTCTTACTGGTTCTATTTAGCACATAGACAACTGTATTAATGGCCTCAGCCCACAACTCTTTACCCATGTTTTTGGCGTGCAGCATGGTACGTGCCGCCTCCACCAGGGTACGCATGTCTCTTTCAGCCTGGCCATTCTGCTCCGGCGTATAAGCCACTGTTGTTTGGTGCTGTATGCCCTTGCTAGTGAAATACTCCTCCATTTTCTTATTCACAAATTCACCCCCACCATCAGATCGAAAAACCTTTAAAACATGCCCTGTTTTCCTTTCCGCCGACTGAGTATAGTGCTTAGTACACTGCACAACCTCGGACTTATTTTGCATGAAATAGACATGACGAAACTTAGTAAAATCATCCTTGATAAGTAAAAAGTATCTCGCCCCTCCAAGTGATGTTACTTCAAATGGTCCACATACATCAGCATGCACCAACTCTAAAGGTTGTGTTGTACTGGATACACTGTCTTTAAAAGGAAGCTTATGTGCCTTTCCCTTTAAACAATCAATGCACTTCTTATTGTCCTCAGTATATTTCACATTATTTGTTGACAGTACAGACTTCACATAGGTTATGTTCTGATGACATAACCTCTCATGCCACTCACTGAGGGTCACTGCACATTGGATATCATGTTTATTAAATTTTACTACATAAACATTGTTCTCTTTAAGTCCTGTCACACACACCTGATTGTTTTTCTTTATTATACATTTGTCCAATGTTAAATCCACACTATACCCCTTATTAGTAGCCCTTGTCACAGAAAACAAATTTAGTTTTAGTTCTGGCACAAATAACACCTCACTTAGTTTATTGTTTATAAATTCAACTTCTCCAATTCCCAAAACTGGTAGACGTCGCCCATCGCCAACAACAACAAAGCGGTTTAACACTTGACGCATTGACATAAACAAATTTCGTTCTGAAGTCATGTGCTCACTAGCACCGCTATCAATAACCCACTTGCTTTCAGATGCATGACATGGTAACCCATTGTTGTCTTTTATTATTGTTGAAAAGGCATTACTTTGTGCTCCAGTTTTCGTTTCTTTTGTGCACTGTTTCTTTAAATGTCCAACTTTGTTGCAATTAAAGCACTTTCTGACATCCTTTTTACTCTTGCAATCTTGAATAAAATGTCCAACCCTACCACACTTATAACATTTTTTCACAGTGTCAGATTTTTTTGCAAATAATGCCACATTTTCACTATCTGTTGACTTTGCCTTCAGTCTGTCTTCCTCCACATGAAGTCTAGCAACTAAACTATCAAAAGTTTGCTTAGAAGTGTCCACCGACTCCCATGCTGACACAAAATGACTGTATTTCTCCGGCAGTGCCATTAAAACTTTTGTAATAATAAATTTCTCAGATATTTCCTCCCCTGCTTGCTTCAACTGCAGTTGTAACTCTTGTAGTTTTGATACAAATACCGAAACCTCCATGTTCTCCTCGAACTTGAAGTTAAAAAATCTCTGTTGCAATATATGAATCGCTGTACTCGATTTCTGCTCATAAATATTGAGCAACTTGTTCCACATAGTCGCAGCAGTTTCACAAGCGATGATATGTATCATTGCGCTTTCAGTCAATCTTGAAACTATTAACCCCTGAGCCTTCGCATCTTTCTTTACCCACGCCGCATCTTCACATTTCACCTCAGTGCTATTCACCACCGATAGCACGTCTTGCGCTCTCAGTAACACTGTCATCTGGAATTTCCATAAATTCCAATTTGTCGGACCCTCCAACTTGACTCCCCCTCCCATCGTCATTGCCGCGAGCTGATCCATTGATCCCCGGTCTGCTCCGCCGTCGAACTGTTTACGTCTATCGCGTGTGCTCCCTTGCACCGCTGAACACCAGACGCCGCTGCCCTCAGCACAATTTTACCTTCGACTTTTCTTTTTTGCGAAAAAACAAAGAAGCACAATCACGCCTCCACGTGATCGCCGTTTGTTTCACAAACAACTTTGGTTCTTCACCTAAAATACAGCGTTACGGAACTGCTGGGCCCATAACCTGTAATTAGGACTTAAAGAATACGCTGATTTGATAGAAGAACTTTAATGTTTAATAACGATGAGAGATAATTTACAAAGATGCACAGCAGCCATTTCAACAGACCACAGACTACCATAGAGAATAAAAACCCCTTTTTTAATAACTTACTTATTGTCTATTCTTTCTTCACAACACATCTCTCTCTAACTTTGTTTAACCACTATGCACGACAAGATTTTGACACATGACACATCAGCTGAATCGGCGGGGTGATGCGAATCTGTCAAACATTTACAGAATTTTCGTGAACTTTCAGCATTCGATTTTTTAATGAAAAATATGTCAAGGAACCTGTTCCATACGATAAGTTTGTCGTTAGTATCACCAGTAACGTGTTTTGTTCGGTAAAACGGCGTTAGTGTATTGCCAAATATGTATAAAACACATATTACTGCACCCTTCCAAAAAGTAGGTAACGTAGATGCGCTGGAAATAATATACATAGGCAAGCTTCTCATTTGCTAAAAAAACTGGAAAAAGCTAAATAAATACAGTAACCTTCTATCTGCGTTCTTATTTTTGCCATTATTCATACATTATTTCATAAAAAATGACGATCAAAGTCTTGACAAATATTACTAAAAACAACAATGTTGCAACCAACTTATCACATGACATATCACTTCGTAGTGCTGACCGTAAACCCGAGTTTCATCATTACGATTAAAATGTAGCATTCAGCCTAATCGATACTCGCAATCAAATTAAGTTTGGAAATAAAGTTTTGAGACGCAATGAAAACTCCTTGGTATATATTCAAATAATAATTATATTTAAATTCTGAAATGATTTTTTTATACTACTTTTTAAATAATATCATGTAGTAATTGTTCGTTGCTTTTGGTTGGCTTATAAATAATAAATAAACACAGAACTCTCTGAACTTTAAACAAATAACATTTTTTTGATGATAATCTTTCCTTTAAAACTTACGGATTGGACAATTTGGAGAAACGCCGTTGCCGAACTAGCACCGTATGGCAAAACATAAAGTCTCACAGTTTAAGCAAAGACAAAATCTGAAAATGAATTAAGTATTCTTTTTCAACTGTACGAATGGTCAACCTTTGGCTAAATTCGCGTGGAATGATGTTTTGATTCAAAATTTAAATTAGGAATGTTATTGTGACTATACACATTCATTCACATTTATAAAGTATTTTTATTTACTTTAATCATATATTGTGATTTTGTTCTGGAATGTCTGAAGGTTGGATATAGTGTGCCAAGGATCGGAAAAATTGAATGATAAATAAATATTAAGGATTCTAAAACCGTTGTTACTGAACAAAGCCTATCTAAGTATTCAAAATCAAACGAAAATTCATAATCTGCCTTATTTTTCCCAACTATAATGGGGTCGACTTCCAGTCTAACTGAATACCAGCATTTTACATGGAGCGATCGGACCTCCACACCCCAGTTGGTACTGGGTGGTAGGATATCCCTTGGTAAGACTGGTTGTCTAAGTTATTGGGTCACTGACTAGCTATAACGACTGTCAAAGAACTACTAATGACAGCCTGGACCAACTGCTTAGCGTGCTTTCAAAGGCACGGAGGAAACTCAGTATGTAATGGGTGGTCACCCATCCACAGACCAACCTGGGCAAGCAAGGCTTAACCTAAACGTCGACGCGAGCGGCCGTTATTATCTAACAACGAGCTCTTCCCCTTGGCCTCTCTTTCATAATTAAATGAAAATTGACCATTAAAATTATTGTTCGGTAAAGGCGAGAAATAAACAAAATTAGATAGTCCCATTTGCCCACCAATGCAAATGGGACTTTGCAATGATAGAGTTAAAAAAAGTATTTGAAAATAAAAATTTTATGGTTTATCCCAATAACTAATCCCACCGAACACAGTAACCTAATCATACTATTCCCCATTTTGTTTACTAAATACAATTGTCATGGTATTAGGAACTAAACCAATTTACCACACCTAAAAGATCAGTACCAAGATCCCTGGCGCACTGACAACCAACGAAAAGAAATAATCACAATAAATTACCTAGTTTTAAGTACAATGTAATTTTGAACAGCGAGTGCATTCTTAATTTAAATTTTGATATGGAAAAAAATCGGCGCGAATTTAGCCTTTGATCGGTCTGTGCTGTTTGTTGTTGGGTTGGTACCATGTACGAAAAACTATTAAGATTAACTAACTAAAGCTTAAAACAATATTAAATTAAATATAAACAATTTTTTTTTACTTTTCATCAATCGATTTGCTAAATTCCGTAAATGAATTAATCGAATTTTACAAAAAAAATAATCGATTTGAATAATCGCTTTCACACATCACAAATATAAAAAAAAAAAAACAAAAAAAAATGGTCGTCTATTTTCGATACAAAATTAAGTAGTGGTAATGAATATTACATGTTATTGGTCCTATATTAGTAAATTACGCTAAGACCTGGGTATTCTCATGTTGGTTATATTATTTGAAATGATATTTGTCATATCTGTTGTCGAATCTAAACGTGTCTGTGTGTTAAAATGTGAAAAATAAAATGTAAACAAACAAGATTGGCGCGAAACTTCGACTTTGGATATCAAAATATATCATTACCACTGCTTACTTAAATTAAACTATGGTTAAATTCGTCACATAATGAAATTACGAGTTATTAATTCTCAACATAGTGGAGCTTGGATGCCCGAAAACCCCAATTTTTATGATTTTTAGCGTCGGCTAGCACTGCCGTCAAAATGGCGATGAACGTATTTACGCATTTGGATTTTATTAGGTTAAATTAAGAATGTTGCGCGCTAAATACAGAACTTTGAATGGCTTTAACATATGTAGTTTTTCTTCAACTCTCTTAATTAACGCACACTCATAGTCTTTCTTATTCAGAATATTAAATATTTACATTAAAAATAAGGATGTCGTATGACTTAACCGCCGGCCCCATTCGGGGCCAGTACCGAGCCAGCGTAGGTTTCAGTGCCCGGCCCCGAATGGGGCCCGTACCGAACTTTATGGTTAAGGTTCAAAATGACTTAGATTTTACATTTTGTAAGCATCACCGAGTCACGGGAGGTGGGGGAATTACCTTACAGAATGCCACTTCTTAAGTCATCTCATAGTTTATCTGTCAAAATCTCCCTGTCAATTTAGTTCAACTCACTGACACGCTCGCAAAGGTGGCGCTAGTGTAAATTCGAATTATCAGCCGAGTTTTAAAATGCCGAACAAGAAACTCACAGCGGATTCAGATTCGACATTTGTTATAGTTTGCAGAACTTCACCGCTTCCACGGCGTCGTTGGTGGCATAGCAAAGGTCACATTTTTCACGGTTGAAACTAAACTTATATTGTCACTTACGGAATATCTTCCGTGATCGTTAATTGTTTTGAGCTCCCAGTATTCAAACGACCAATAATATGTTTAATATTATCATTACTTGCATTAATATGAGTAAAAAGATTAAAGCGATCCTATTTTTTTTTTTGGGATGGGAAATCATCAAATGACTTCTCCCACTCTGGGCGGAGCGGGAAGGAGTGTCAGACTTTTACTGACTAAAACCCATCCATGTTCCTTCCTCGCCCTTTATGTTCCGGGGCCGCGGTATCTCTTTCGAACAGGCGCGCAACCCCGGCAGGCTTCGGCCCTTGCGGGCCCCTCCCCTTATGCTGACATCTCTTTGAGGCGCGCGTGGAACACGAACGCGCCGTCGACACGGCCTGTCGTCGTCGTTAGACGGACGGACGGCTAGCTAGCCCATAGCCAACCGTCCACAGGCCCGCATCTACGGTGGCCGGTAGCCACCACGTGGCCCCCGACGCCCGGTGCGTCTCCCGCGGCGGCCGGGAAGAGAGGATCTCTCCCTCTCTCGTTCCGCCACCTCCTTCGCTAGCATGACTGCTTCGCAGAAGGAGGTGACGGCTTCCCATTCCGTCTCGCTCCGGACCATGGATTTGACCAGGGCCGGACGCGAGAGGTCGCAGCCGCCGATCGCCGCTACGAGGACACGGCGGTGCTCCGCCCACGCAGGGTAGACTTCCACCTTGTGCTGCACCGGACATTTGAAATTTGCAACTGCCAGTTTAAGTTTACTCACGAGTTATAAGCACTACTTATACAATTGCATGAAAAATAATAGGTAATAAATACAGCGCTCAAATGTTCACTTTTTAAAATTAATTTGCTTATCCATGATCTTCATTCTAATCTTGTAGTACTACGAGTATAAAAATAATCCTATACAGCAATAGATATCTGATGATATCATTTGTTAATGTTCGAATAATGTACGTATGTATGTATGAAATCCGTCCATATTGGGCTATCCGTGACGATGAATATATATTATAGTTAGACTATTGGACAGATCTGAGCGACATCAATGTACAGGGTGTAGCGATTACAGCAGATAGGTTGTGGGAGTAATTGGTTGGATAACGTATCACATATCTGAAATTGGAAGACAGGACTCGGTTAGGTAACTCTGCCAAATAGTATTAGCACCGTAATCAGTTCCCGGTCGAGTTATGGTTAAGACTGATTATAACAGCGCCCTGTAGGTATATTCTTCTTGATTGTTTTTCCACTATTGTTGAATGGCACTGCGTGTCAAAGGGGGTAATTTCTAAACAATTGGAACTTTCGAACTTAACATAATTATGTCAATCGCATACATTTTTGACATCGTTTTCGGTACTATTTTAACAATAACCAACTCGTTATAACATATACTAGGACTAGGTAATTCCAACCTAAAACAATACATTTTTAATGCAGAAAACGCATTTTATCTTCAGGAGTTTAACTGATAGTCAAAACTGGTTTTCAGATATATTGAGATAGATTTATTGTACAAACGCGTTGCATATAAAATGACGAATAAAGATATGTAATATTTATTATCGTTGGACTATTACGTCAGGCGTTCAAATGTCAAACCCCAACTTACATCAACGTCTATATACAACACAGATTCCATGACCCACTTCCCTAAGTTTGGTCATGTAATACTACTTACCGCTACAGAGGATTAGGAAGTATATACTTTATGTTATCTAATGGCATATCGGTAGGGCTCAATATCGGTTATATTAAAAGCAAGATGAGATGAAAGCTTCTACACATAAGCTAGTCAATGTTCATTGGTTCTTCTCTCATAGTGATGTAAGGTGCTGTGTTTTCGTGTTCCAATTTAAGAGTCGTATCGTATAGATCGATTTTTAAAATTTCAAATCGTACTTATCAATCCCTTTGTAAATGTTGATGGATGGAAGGGAGAAGAAGATCAAAGAAACGAGGGATGGATTGTGGAACCCCAAGTAGCATGGGACCAGCCTGCATAGCATGACCACCATAGACACGACAGAGAGTCGACAAATCTTTTGTTCATCTGTCATTTTGTCGATTCAATGACAGATGAACTATTTGATTTGTCGAGTCTCTCTCGTTTCTCCGGTGGTCATGCTAAGCGGGCAGGACTGGAAGAAGATGATGATGTTGGGTTATTAATCTCTCTGAGACCATCATCATCATCATCATCATCATCAGCCTATTATGTTTCCACTGATCGGACACAGGCCTCCCCTCTATGAGAGGGAAAGGGCCATCACGCGGGCCTAGTGCGGGTTGGTAGATGTCACATGTCTTCGAATTTTAGGTTCTAGGACATGCCGGTCTCCTCACGATGTTTCCTTAACCGTTTTGAGAGCAGCGGTGATGAAATAAATGAGACAACCTAATGCGCCTGTCTGGGTTCGACACTTTATCCCTGTAAGAGTCGAGACAAAATTCCAGGATTTCTTTTTTAACCATTTTTGTATTATTTTGGATTGACTGACCAATTAATTTCGATACCGGTACTTTTGTACGATCTAATCACATTTAGTATTCGTTTGTGTCGATCCGAAATAACAGAGAATCGCTTCCAGTTGTATCGATACAGTATCGAATCGAGTCGTGCGTCACTATGTATAGAGATGAGCTATAAAACGGGGTTACTACGTAACACACTCACAATCGCAATGCTATTCAGTTTGACAAAGCAAACAATGTTCACTGTGTTATTGACATTGTTGAGCAAATACATTTAAATTACATTGAATAAAATATTTTATTAGGAATCGAGGTTCGATTATTCTTTATAAATAACAAGGAAATAAAATACCCCGATACAAATTAAATAAAGAGTAATAAATTATAGAATCGGATGGCCGATGGGGCTGGAAAGTTCTGGAGTGGCGACCGCGAACCGGAAGACGATGCGTTGGAAAACCTCCCACAAGGTGGACCGATGACCTGGTGAAGGTTGCGGGAATCCGGTGGATGCGAGTAGCAAGGGACCGGTCAATGTGGCGACACTTGGGGGAGGCCTATGTCCAGCAGTGGACTTCTTTCGGCTGAGATGAATAAACTATAGAAACTTCTATGGTAACACAGAGTAGAGGGCCGCTCCGCTGACTTTCCGGTCGCTTCTCGGATCGTCATAAACAAACAATTGAATACACTAACGCCATATTGTCATGTTTTAAAAAAAAATGCTACTTTTTTGGGCATAAGGGCAGACGAATGATAATGATTTCCATAAGTTTTAATAAGAACTACAGTTTTTTTATGTAAATTAATCGAAAATACGTAAGTTCCGAATTTAAACCACGACCTGGAATCTCAATAATCTGATATACACTGTCGTAGTTACCAGTATTTGTTCTACACTTACCTTCATGTGAATATAATTTTCATTTACCGCCCCGTCCTAGTTAATCCTATGTCGGCAATGTGAGTGGCGGCGGTTATTATAAAAACACTACAGTGCGCTGAGGTTTCATTGGATTAATAATTTTCTTGTGTTAAAGTTATAACCTTTTTTTTTTTTTAGGATGGGAAATCATCAAATGACTTCTCCCACTCTGGGCGGAGCGCGAGGGAGTGTCAGACTTTTACTGACTAAAACCCATCCATGTTCCTTCCTCGCCCTTTATGTTCCGGGGCCGCGGTATCTCTTTCGAACAGGCCCGCAACCCCCCCCCAGGCCCCTCCCCTTATGCTGACATCTCTTTGAGGCGCGCGTGGAACACGAACGCGCCGTCGACACGGCCTGTCGTCGTTAGACGGACGACCTAGGAGCAAACAAGATCAAACCGTGACACCATCTTCGCTGCTAAGCGGCCATTTTCTTCATCAGGTGTCCAGTGATGACTTCATCATCAGCCAAGCCTTATCCCAACTATCTTGGGGTCGGCTTCCAGTCTAACTGGATGCAGCTGATTACTAGTATTTTACATGGAGCGACTGCCTATCTGACCTCCACTTCAGTTAGTACTGGGTAATACGATACGACTTGGTAAGATTGGTTGTCGGACTTTTTGGGCCACTAACTACCTGTCACGACTGTCAAAGTTCTATAAATGACAGCCTACCTACAGCTTAACGAGCTTTCCGAGGTACGGAGGAAACTCGGTATTTAAGGGTGGTCACCCATCTACAGACCAACCTAGACAAGATCGACTCAAGCGGCTGTTTTTATACACGTTTATCCCAAAATACTAACTTTTGGAGCCGCGATCATAGACTGTCCAAAATATTAGTGGACATAGTGAATATATAAAAGCTATTAGTAGGTACATATCATTAATATCAATTATCATTAACACTTCAAAACGGATTTTTAAACGTTTTTAATAAATAATGCCGAAAAAAGGAACCATTTCCTCTATATCTATTCCCGCTATGTTGATTCCGGCTAATGCCAATTCGCGAAACAAATGACATCTGTTTTAGTTCGCGAGCGGACACTGTAAAATTCGTGTGTCGGGAACGGAATCAAGTTGTGAGTGATGTTACTAGCGGTGCCAAGCTCACAAAACGTATCAGAAAGCCACGATAATTTTAGCTTGTCCGTGATCATGGCGCTTGCAACAGTGTCAGAATATCGGGAACTAGGCGCTTGCAACAGTGTCAGAATATCGGGAACTAGGCGCTTGCAACAGTGTCAGAATATCGGGAACTCAATAGTTATAAATAACTACGAGTAGGTTATGCCCGCGGGCGAATCAGCGTAGATTTTGGTGATTTTCCCATGGGAAAACATCCAAATCCGTTTCGTAGTTTTTGCGTGAAAAACAAACATCCATTCATCAATCATCAGAAACTTTCGCATTTATAATAATAGTAGGATAGAAATTAGGGTAAAAATTCCTTTCAAGTGTTAGTGTCAGTTCACACCAAGACGCGACGCAACGCAACGCGGCGCCGCGCGTTGATACTGGAAGTAATTTCGCGCTGTGCCGCGCGGCGCATCGAGACACATCGCAATGAAATGTGAATCTTTTTGTGTAGTAAATAAAGTTATATTTTGAGTCGCTCTATTAAAATGTGCGTCGCGTCTCGGTGTGGATTGACCGTTAATATTAATATTAATGACCATGTCAGTTTGAAAACTTGTATTAATATCGATATTTATGTCACTCTAGTTAATGTTTGTACGATCATGTTTATGTTATGTCTGCGATGTGGTTATTAAACCATTGCTATGACTGTCAGCTCATAATATTGATTTTAGCTGTTCCAGTTAGTACCTACTGGGGAATATCCCTTGGTAAGACTGGTTGTCAGACTTTCGGCAAACTGTTTACCTGTAGCGACAGTTAAAAATCTATAAATGACTGGCATCAACGGCTTAACGTACTTCAAAACAATTATGTTATGGGTGGTCACCCATATTTATTTATTTAACACTACAAACACATAGTACAGAGGCGGACTTAATGCCATAGGCATTCTCTACCAGTCAACCTTTGGGTGATGCAGAGACAAGCAGTACAGGGCATATACAGGGCAAGTGCGGCTTGAGGGGCCGGCGGAGCATGCGTTTTTCATACAAACGTAATACCAAAATAATTTGAAAATCAAACATATTCTTAAGGTAGTGTGTATATATTTCGATTGTATTATAGAATATCTATATTTTCGAATCAATATTTTAAAAGGAAAATGATATAAAGACGAGATATGAGGAATTTAAAATTTCTATAGAAAATTTCTTTTTCTCATAACTCTTGTTTAAATCAGTGTACCTACATTCAAAATATGTGATTGGAAACCTATATATTCTGTAATCCAATCAAAATAAATACATACTACTTTAAGAATATGTTTGATTTACAAATTATTTTGGTATTACGTTTGTATGAAATTCGCATACTCCGCAGGCCTCTTAACCTAAATATCAATCCCAGCGGGTGTTATTATCAAACCACAAGCTCCTCAACAAGACAAGACAAGAAAATCTATAACAAAATTAAAATATTAATCGCACAAATGGACAAACTTGTATCTCCCTACTTGTGAGCCAACTCGAAGCTTCAGGCTCGCCAAACTGTAACCAACAAGTACCGTCAGCATACAAACGAATACATTAGCAATATCGTCACGTTCGCTGCAATATTGTGAATTAGCTGTTTTTGTGACGCTACAAGAAGTGGGCCAGATGCTTATTAAAGTTATGACTAGACTTAATAACAAGTGTCCCTCGTAACACAAAAAGTAGTATCTCCAGAAAACCGAAAATAGTTTAGGGTTCCGTCTGTGTTGCGGGCCAGTTCGAAAGAGATACCGCGGCCCCGGAATATAAAGGGCGAGGAAGGAACATGGATGGGAGTCTGACACTCCCTGATGATTTCCCATACTAAAAAAAAAAAAAGGGGGTTCCGTCTGTACCTTTATTACTTAAGGTTTCATTTACAATTAACCTGTCATTCAAGTTACAGCACTAAAGGCCATGTTCACCAAAAAGATGACGGTCTGATTATCGAACCACCTGTTTAAAACACATTTTTGTATGTGAACATGTAACAGTGACAGCTGTTTTTAAAGGATCATACCGTTATCTTTTCGGTGAACATGGATCTAAATCGTGTGTCGTATACAGGGTGTAAACAGGCTGTTATGTCTTTGGTTTGACGTTCTGTCATTACGTTTCCTGGACAACGAATGTATCAGGTTTGTCATATATAATTAAAATATACGAATAGGAAAATGCACGTTTGATCTTTTATTTAATATTGGCGACGAGGATGGCCGAAGTTAAAAAGTTAAAACGCGTACGATCCTCATTACGAGGAATATTCACAAGGATTGAAAACTTTATTAATGAATAATTACAGTTTTCCTCCGAAGAAATTGCAACACGACTACAAACACTGAAAGATAATTTTTCCAAATTTCAAGAGCTTCAAAACGAAATTGAAAAAGGTACTGAGGATAGTGAACTAAACAAAGAAATAGATTACAGGTTTGAAATTGAAGAATTATATACTAAATTACGTTCAAAATTCCTACAATTACAAAAAGAAAGCGAGATAACAATTGTGCCTCCAAGTAGTGCAACGGACACACAGTCAATTTACGAAACAGCAATGACCAACAAAGAAAAACCGTTTCGTATGAACTTTCAGCCGTTCCAAGAAAACGAATCTTTTATAAATTTTACCAAACGCTTAAAGGTTTATTTCATGCTGAACAATATCACAGATGGTAAGGTGAAAGTGTATGTACTACTTTGCACGATTTCGCCAAATCTACACGAAAGTATGTACAATATTTGCTCTCCAGAAGATCCCTTAAATATGACTTTTGAAGAGATTACTAGACTTTTAGATGATTACATTGATCCCAAGCCCAGCATTTGGACAATGCGACACAAATTTATATCTCGCATGCAACATAAAGAAGAAAATGTGGTCACATACGCCTCCGAGCTTAAAAAACTATCTGGAAAATGTGAGTTCAAATGTAATAACTGCGAAAAACAAACTTCTGATAGCTTTTTGTGCCTACAACTCATACGAGGGTTAAATGATGGTGAAATTCGGACGAAAATACTGCAGGAAAAAGATACAACCTCATTTTCACAATTGGTGCAGATTGCCAACGCTACAGAAATGGGAAAGAACGAAAACGCAACAATGTCCTCAGATATTCAAAAACCTACCACAATCAACAAAATATCAACACCTACAGCTGAAAGATCAGATAATAACCATAACCCACCTGTGCATTCTAAGGTAAATACAAGATTACCAATAAGCATTAGAGATCTTAAAGGAAAATGTTTTCGATGTGGAAAAGAGGACCACAGAGCAAACGAATGTGGAGCCATCAAATCCACTTGCCGAAAATGTCAGAAAATAGGCCACCTTGCACGAGTCTGTTTACAAAGATATACCAACTCTCATCAAGTAAATAATTCTACAAGTAACATTAGTCAAGACAGTATTGCCGATATCAACTTAGTTAAAAGTGAAATATCGGAGAGATATACGATTACTTTGAAAATAGAAGACAAAACTGTATGTATGGAATTTGACACCGGCGCTACATTATCTTCAATGTCACTGAAGGATTTCAAAAACATGAATATACAAAAGAAACTTTTTAAAACAGAAATTAAGATGAGAACTTACACTGGAGAAATCATTAGACCGATTGGAGTAGCATATGTAAAGTGTTTGTACAACACTCAATTATTTTATGGAAAACTATACATTATTGATCAAAATGTTGACCCAATTTTTGGTAGAAGCTGGATGAAAGAACTACATGATATTGATATAGCAGATATAAGAACAGTACAAACTACAATTCATAGTAACAATCTAGAACAATTGTTAGAAGAATTTTCTTCAACTGTATTTGCATCAGACCTAGGAAAAATTCCAAATCACAAAGCTCATTTAAGTTTAAAGGAAAATACTCAGCCAATCTTTATTAAACCACGAAGAATTCCATACGCTTTGAAACCGAAAGTTGACGAAGAAATAGAAAGACTATGTACACAGGGCGTGCTTACAAAAGTTGACCATGCCGAGTGGGGAACACCTATCGTTCCAATAGTAAAACCAAATGGGAGTATTCGATTATGTGCTGACTACAAGATTACTCTCAATAAAGTAATAAAGGATGAACAATACCCCATACCCATAATTGAAGACATATTTTCTGAAATGAACGGAGGTAAGCTTTTCTGCACTTTAGACATTACCCAAGCATATTTGAATTTAGAAATGGATGAAGAAAGCGCTCACATGCAAACCCTGAGCACGCACAAAGGAACGTATAAAGTAAATAGACTAATGTTCGGCGTTAAAGTAGCACCAAGCCTGTGGCAGAAATTCATGGACAGATTACTACAGGATCTGACAGGAGTTAAATGCTTTTTCGATGACATTATTATACAGGGCTCCTGTGAAGATGAGCTACTACAACGATTACGACAGGTCCTCCAAAAACTCAAAGAGAGCAACCTTCGAGTGAATAAAGAAAAATGTCACTTCTTTAAACAATGCATTAACTACCTTGGCCACACGATCGACAAGAACGGACTACATAAGAATAAAGACAAAATAAAAGCCATCACCAGCACTTTACGCCCTACAAACATCAACGAATTGAGAACCTTTCTTGGGATGGCCAATTATTACAATAAATTTATAAACAATCTGGCCTCTATTACAAGTCCTCTAAACGAGCTACTTAAAAAAAGAGCTATATTTACCTGGTCCCCTAAGTGTGAAGAAAGTTTTAAAAAAATAAAGGAAGAAATTTTGAGCGAAAGGGTATTGATTCATTTTGATCCTAAAAAGCCGCTAATACTAGCCACAGACGCTTCGCCTTTAGGATTAGGAGCAGTGCTTTCGCATAGATTACCTGACGGTTGTGAACGACCTATTGCTTTTGCTTCTAGATCTTTATCAAGCAGTGAGAAGAAGTACAGTCAAATTGATAAAGAAGCTACAGCTATCTACTGGGGCCTAAAAAAGTTCTTTCACTACTGCTACGGTCGAAAGTTCACACTAGTTACCGATCATAAGCCACTAACATCGATCTTTCACCCGCACCAGACGCTACCAGCGATGAGCACCATGAGACTTTTTCATTACGCTCATTTTCTATCCGGATTTAATTATGAAATAGACTACAGAAGTTCTGCAAGCAATTCTAATGCTGATTACTTATCCAGATTTCCAGTAGAAACAGTTAATGACAATAAAAAAGATCAACACTCACAATTCCAGCTTCAACAAATATACAAAATCGAAATAAACCCAGATATTATAGCCCGAGAAACAAAAGACGACAACGAATTACTTCCCTTACTACAAGCATTAAAAACAGGACGTACTTTGAGAGAACTCGGATATAATGACAATGAATTTACGCTACAGGATGATTGTATTTTGAAAGGTACAAGGGTCATTATTCCTTCTACATTACGTTCCCAAATTCTTAATGAATTGCATACTGGACACACTGGGATTTTAAAAATGAAATTATTAGCACGCAGCTACGTTTACTGGAAAAACATGGACAAAGACATTGAAAACAAAGTAAAATCATGTAGAGCATGCCGGTTAGAGCAAAACCAACCAGCAAAAGCTCCGTTACACCATTGGGAAGAGCCAGCTGGCCCTTGGCAACGAATCCATATTGACTTCGCTGGCCCAGTGTCTGGTTTTCAATTATTCATTATAATCGACGCCTTCACAAAGTGGGTTGAAATAATACCAGCCAAAATAACGACTAGCTCTTGGTGTATTCGAAAACTTAAAGAAATATTTTCCACTTTTGGCGCTCCCTATATTCTCGTTTCAGATAACGGCCGGCAATTCATATCACAAGAATTCAAAAATTTTCTCTCAGATTATAATATAACGCATAAGACCATTGCACCATACCACCCAGCCACAAACGGTCAAGCAGAACGCACAGTGCAGACTATAAAGAGAGCGTTACGATCTATGGAGGGGGAGAGCGGTGATCTAGTCGACAAACTGACTACCATTAAAACACGTTTGAGACGTACGCCAGGCCCCAGTACCCAGAGCCCTTATCAGTTGATGTTTGGCAGGGAAGTAAGGACCAGGCTGCACGCCATGCTGCTCAAAATAGAGAATCCCACTCATCACCGAACATTGTCGGATAATTCACGACAATTCAAACTGGGAGACAGGGTACAAGCTAGGAGTTACTCGTCACCGCATCGGAGGTGGACATTCGGTAGGATCCTGTCTCGCCTGGGACATTTACACTATGAGGTGCTTACAGATGACGGCATTGTCTGGCGCCGCCATCTTGACCAGCTGTTGGCAGCACCCCAAGTCCAGGTCCAGCAACTGGAATCACGACCGAGGGCTGTTATGTCTTTGGTTTGACGTTCTGTCATTACGTTTCCTGGACAACGAATGTATCAGGTTTGTCATATATAATTAAAATATACGAATAGGAAAATGCACGTTTGATCTTTTATTTAATACAGGCTTTTCAGGAAGCAGTTAAACTAGAATTCTGGACATCTAACTAAGTAACCCTACGCAAAAATCATTGCTGGGAAATGACTTTTTTGTGGTGAAAAATCACGTGTTACCGTAAAACTCAATGTAACGCTCGTCTCACTCAAAACATGGTGCTGATGGATGGATTGAATAGTGTGGGGGTTGTAGTAAATTTCTTCCATTTAGTGCGCCACCAACCGCCAGCGCGACTAGGATTCAGGCCAAAAAGTGACGTTTTAGTTTGTAAGTAGGGTTTTTTAAATTAAAATAATTAGGATTTTGAGTACTACTCGTAGTTTGTATTAGTTACTCTTAAAACAGTTCTTGTCAATCAAATATCCATTTATATAAAGTTTACCATTAAATTATTTAAGGGAGGTTTCAAACGATAATTAAATTCAGTTTAATAGCACTCAACAGTCAAATCCACTTATCAAGTTTTCAACCACAAACTCACATAGATTATCAAGACGTAGATAATCCTATCATTTAGGCCTTTAATCAAAATGATTTTAGCTACTTTTCAGTAAGTTAATTATTTGAATGTATGACGATATAAGACTGTGGTTTAAAAGAAAACGTCACTTGAGTAACTGTTAAGATTATTTCTTAATTGTTAAAACATAAGATCACGCATTGTAGCCCCCGAAGTATTAGGCAGAGGTGTACCTAATGAGCAGTGGTATCAGCCCGAACTTACGAACAGTAAGTCGTGGGTTCGAACCTAGACAGGCGCATTACTGTGTCATTTATTTCATCACCACTGCTCCTAAAACGGTGAAGAAAATCATCGTGAGGAAACCGGCATGTGTTATTCATTGTGTGTTAGCCTTGCGAAAAATTCGAAGACATGTGACAAGCCGCACTGGGCCCGCGGGGTAGATTATAGCCCTTCCCACTCAAAGAGAGGAGGCCGTGTCCCAGCATATGGGAATATTATAGGCTGATGATGAAGTCCCTAATAAGTACAGCCACATTTCGAATCATGCTTAAGTTCCATGTAAAAGGGGGTGAGCTTAATGCCGGGCACAGGTACAAACTCTGTAGCTGCTACTAAGAAGTAAACAAGTGCGAGTAGGACTCGCCCATGAAGGGTTCCGTATCAAAATTGTGTAAATTGCGGTTTATGTTTTATGACGTATTAAAAAAAAAACTACTTACTAGATCTTGTTCAAACCAATTTTTTTTAGTTTTATTAGTCTCTTATTTTAGAAGTTACGGGGGGGACACTCATTTTTCCACTTTGGAAGTGTCTCTCACGCAAACTATTCAGTTTAGAAAAAAAAGACATTAGAAACCTCCATATCATTTTAGAAGACCTATCCATAGATATCCCACACGTATGGGTTTGATGTTTTTTTTTTTGTAGTTTCAGTTCTAAGTAGAACCCCCAAAATTTATCGATTTTTTCTATTTTTGGGTGAAAATTTTAATACGGTTCACGGAATGCACCTACTTACCAAGTTTCAACAGCATAGTTCTTATAGTTTCAGAAAAAAGTGGCTGTGACACACAGACAGACATGACGAATATATAAGGGTTCCGTTTTCGACATTCGGCTACGGAACCCTAAAAACCCAATAACACTTTGCCCGACCCGGGAACCGAGCTCAGGATCTCACGCTCAACAGTCGCGCTTGCGACCACCAGACCAAAGAGCTGGTCAGATATTTGTAAGAGACAACTGGCCTGATTCTTTATTTTTTCAAGCATTAACTTGGTCATATAATTAGTATGCGAATTGCATGACTGCAGTTGCACCACGTTTTACTTGAGAGTCTACGAACACTGGAATAAGAAAAAAACGATACCTTTCGTGTTTGGTTTTCAAGAAACACTCGTGCGTTAAAGGAAACTTTTTTTGTTTATTTTATTGAGAATTGTTATGCCGTACGTTTTAATTCCTGCGTCTTTGATGTTTCGAATATCAACATGGTATGGTTTATAATGCTGAGTAATGTGAGTTTAAAGCCTTATAAATCGGAAAATACAAGGAATAGCAATAGAAAAAACAGACAGATTTCCAAAAAATATTGGAAACATTTTTTTCTTGTTTTAGACTTTCATGGTTTTTCACTACACTTAAAGTACTTACGGGATTATATCCGTGACTTTCCTTTGGTAAAAAAAGGAAAAGCCTAAGGAAAATCACGGATATAATCCCGGAAGTACTTTAAGTATTTTTTTTTCTTATTGCACGTGCAATAAAAATTGAAGTCAATACAGTGATGCGTCGCAAACTCGTGTGACATGTGTGTCGTTACATGTGGGTACATTTTTACCCATCAAGTGACGTCGCAAGCCTTTATGACCTTTAATGCGTTTTATCTTCGTCATTTCTCATTAATTTGATAAAACAAAATACACGTATCCAATATTTTTGATAATCTAACTGACGGACTAAACAGAAACACACACACACACACTAACACACACACAACACACACTTAACACTTTAACTTTAACACTATTAACACTTTTTTTGGTCAGGAACATCCCCTATTATCCTATTTCGAGCTTTTTAAGGTAACACTTACATAGATAAAACTGAAATGCATCAAGTCTGTAGGTATACTAGCACACTCTACTCAAGTCTTTCAAATTGAACCACAGTACCATTCTTCATGACAGCAGAAATATTGCTACATTGTACTCGAGATAGTACATTACAAATAAACTACCTATTGCAGTCTAGTACCCATAAAACACATTAAACAATGTGTCGAGCAAGTTTTAAAACACTTAAATACCGAACAAGCTCCAACTTTCGAAACATTTAATCAGACTTATCAGACAACACGGCAGCATTCCAAGAAATTCACAACTCAAGACTAAAAGCTAAAACTATTCGTTAAAATAAATAAATTCCAACACAAGTGCGATAAGAGTGAGATAAAAGTGACATTTTAAAAGATAAAAAGAATTAATTAACACAATTTTAGCGTCGACTTGAATCATTTGGCACAGTTTTAAGTCTTAGTTCGGGTCATGGAGTGAATTTATAACGGGTTATACAAGATTGTTGCTGCTCCAATTATTTTAAAAGGTTGGAACTGTAATTACTTTACCTATCTACATATACTTTATCTATCCCTACGCAAAAATTATTGCTGGGAAATTACTTTTTTCTTGGGGTGAAAAATCATGGTTTTTTGATCAAACTCAATGTTACGCACTCAAAACATTGTGCTGATGGATGGATTAAATAGTACGGGGGTTGTGGAGGTGTTTAAAATAAAAATCTTACAAGAAAAATTTGTATTTAAAAAAAACCGTGTCAAAAAGTTGGAACTTGGTTGGAACACCACACCTGGGAACTTTGTAATTACGGATATATTGAGGATATCCGTAATCACAAAGTTCCCAGGTGTGGTGTAGAACAAAAAAAATCGCCTTGACGGGGAGGCTTCGTTAAGGGCCCGTATAACCCAAAATCGTGATTTTTAAACCCGTCTCGTGTTAATATAACTAAAGTACTAAAAACTATATTAATCCCAAGGTGAATGCACCTTGGGATTAATATATGGCAAAGTTGAGGACTGCTTCTAAGGTTCATACGTTTCGGAAACACGATTCAATAAAATTTTCTCGATAGAAAACTACCTCAAAGTTACCTCTAAAATAAATTTCAAAACCAAGTATTCAATTAAAAACGTTAAATTAGGTCGTGAAACTTTACATGATAGTCGAAAACTATATAACGCAGTGTTCATACGTTTTCTTTTTTTTTTAAACGATTTATTTCCATCGTAATAGCCTATTTTCTTAAATTTCAAGCTTAATAACCAGTCACAGCTAGGACCGCCCTGCCCCCCGGCCCTCGCTAGGACCCCGATGCACCAATTGTCAGTGCGGCTTCGGCCTTCAGACGTGGGGGCTGTATTTCTTTGTTTTCGCGCAGAAAACCCGATGGACACCGATTTATGTTCTAAAGAAATTACTTATTTATGAAACATGAAATTTAGATAAAAAAATAAAGCACCCGTGTTTTTATTTTTCCAAAATATTGTAGTTTTCATTGATAAAATAATTTTTGAAATGGTTTGAAATCGATATCTTATGTCAACGTCAAAAATGTCGCTAGGTAAACGTGCCTGTTATCGAGAGAGATATTTGTATCAACAAATTTATTTTTCACTAGCTTCTGCCAGCGGCTTCGCCCGCGTGAAGTTTGATTATTGTCCCATGGAATCTTACTGCCGGGATAAAAAGTATCCTATGTTTTAATCCAGGTTATAAACTATCTGTGTGCAAAATTTCATCCAAATCCGTTCAGTAGTTGTCGCGTGAAAGCGCAACAAACAAACTTACATTCACATTTATTCTCCGAACTGCTAAGCTATCGGGAGTTACACGTGTTATTGTGAGTCAACTATAAAAGATAGACATATGCTGTCTTGGGATATTTTTTATATAATTTTATGTGGAATATTTCCGTTATACATGATTTCTATGTAGCTTTAACCATTAAGGCTGCACACGCGACGGAAGCTAAAAAAACCAAGTAACTTCTCCCGTTTTCCCAACATTTCCTTTCACTGCTCTGCTCCTATTAATGGTAGCGTGATGAAAAGTATACTATTACCTGCTCAGGAGTATGTAGAATAATTGTACCAAGTTTCGTTAAAATCCGTCGAGTAGTTTTTTTTTCTATAAATAACATACAGACAGACAGACAGACAGACAGACAAAAATTTTACTGATTGCATTTTTGGCATCAGTATCGATCACTAATCACCCCCCGATAGTTATTTTGTAAATATATTTCATGTACAGAATTGACCTCTCTACAGATTTATTATAAGTAGGTATAGGTATAGATAGAAGACAAGAAATTCATTTTATTAAAAATTATAATAAAGTAGCACTTGACTTATCCGTGCAAAGGGGTTTGAACTATTGGGCGGGATTTTCTTTTGCCATTTTGTTTTTTTTTTAAAGTAGCGGTTTTGTGCGTACAAAACCTATTAACACCTAACCAATACAAATAAGTTATGTACGAGACAAAAACTTCTAAATCGTCACGTTTCCGAGATTTAAGCTATCAAAGGTGTGCTGGTAGCGATCACAATGCCATATATTTCGGAAACTTGACGTTTTAGAACATTTTGTCTCGACAATACTTGTTTGTATTGAAGCCAGCTATCGATTTATTACGAGTTTTATGCGTGCCTAATCAAACCAAAGTTGTGCTGAAGATTCCATCAGTGAATTGACTTTAACTCTGATAGCTCATATCTCGGAAACATGACACTTTAGGACATCCTGTCTCACGCAAAACTTGTTTGTATTGATACTAGCTATCGATTAATATAGGTCGTATGTGTGCCCGCTACTTAAAAAAAAAAAACAAAATGGCGGAAAAATGTTCCAAGCCCTTTCGCACTTTTGCCTGAGAACTTAAACTTTTGAAAAATTTACCATTATGATCTTTATCACTAACCCGAATTGTTTAATTGTTTTAGTCAAGTTTATAAATCGAAGGAATTACATTTTTCGTCCAAATTGTAGTCACACTCACACCCCTCCACATCCCGCGTGGTGCACCACAGTCCTCACTTGGTGTAATGAATTTTTTGAACCCTTATGTATCAAATGTTGTAAATGAATTTAAGATGAAGATGATAGATATGAAACTGAAATACCAAACTGTAAACACAGATTAATTTTGATTTTTTTGGCCGGATTTTTTAATAGTAGCAGCCACGTTTAGGATTTTTATGAATCGATAGCTGGTACAAAACAACTAAACAACTTTGTATTAGGTAAAATCTTCTACAGTGTCACGTTTCCGTGATCTAAGCTATCAAAGTTCTGCTAGCAGCGACCACAACGCCAAATAGTGCCTTCCGCCTGACGCAGGTCTTCAACGGACACGGTGGTTTCGGGAAGTTTCTGCACCGAACCGAGTAGGAGGAAACGCTCCGGTGTCACCACTGCGAGGATCGACCGGCGGACACAGTGGAGCACACAGTGGATGTTTGCCCCGCTTGGGCGGATCACCGCCGTGTCCTCGTAGCGGCAATCGGGGGCAGCGACCACTCGCGTCCGGTCCTGGTCCAATCCATGGTCTGGAGCGAGCCGGAATGGGAAGCCGTCACCTCCTTCTGCGAAGCAGTCATGCTAGCGAAGGAGGTGGTGGAACGTGAGTGGGAGAAAACCTCACGTCTCAGCCGCCGCAAGAAACACACCGGGCGTTGCGGGCCACGTGGTGGCCCCCGGCCACCGTAGGCGCGGGCCTGTGGACGGTGAGCTATGGGTTAGCTTGCCGTCCGTCTGTCATATGGCATTATGAGGTGTCGCGCGTTCCGATGTCAGCATAAGGAAGGGGTCCGCAAGGGCCGATTCCTGCCGGGGCCGTGGGACTGTTCGAAAGAGATAACATGGCCCGGGAACACAAAGGGGTGAGAAAGGAAAAGAAGGAACATGGATGGGTTTTAGTCAAAGTCTGGGACTCCTTTCCGCTCTGCCCAGAGCAGGAGGAGTAATCTGATAATTTCCCACCCGAAAAAAAGGGCGTATGATTGGAACTAACGCAACGGTATTGTTAGAATTTCAATCCTTAAGGGAGTGTTTGTTCTTAAAGTTAAATTCACTAATATCATGAAATATGACGATATCACGTAAAATTATCGTCCGTTAAACCGACTTTACAGACAACCATCTTTTTTAAAGTAGCGGCCACGCATAATATAAAACCTTTAATATGGGTTTTTATCCAAAGCTGGTAACTGGTATAAATACAAACAAGTTTTGTATGAGGCAAAATGTTCAAAAGTGACACGTTTTCGAAAGCACAATTTGATACTCGTAGCTTAAATCTCGAAAAAGTGACGCTGTAGAAGATTTTGTCTCAGAAAAAACTTGTTTGTATTGACACCAGCTATCGATGAATATATGTATTATGCGTGGCCGTTATTTAAATTAATAAAACACAAATTGGCGGAAGAAAATCCGGCTATAAAAATCAAAATTCATTCGAGTGTCGCATAATTATGTTTTTATGTTAAACAAGAACAAAATCTTGCTGTTGAAAAATTGTCGATAGAAATCTCTTTTTAGGCTAGTATCAAGAAATGTAGAGTGAAAAACGCCTCGCATGTTAATTCACCGTACACCACGCTTTTCTATATTAGTTTAAAGTGCTCGGAATCGCAAAGGAGTTGTGTCGTTTTTATAAAGTTTCCAAAATATTAGTTTCCTCGTGTTGACTTGTCAGTAATATTGCAGTACGTTTGTCTAAATGTTTAAAAACAGAATTGAATTTAGGTTTCATTATGATTAAGCGAGGGGAGGTAAGGAGCTATTGGCTAAATAATAACAGCGGCTTGGGTCAATCTTAAGATTAAGCCGTGCTTGCCTAGGTTTGTCCTTAAGTGGGTGACCACCTATTACATACCGTGTTTCCTACGTGCCTCGGATATCTGCTGTCTGTCATATGTAGATCTTTGACAGTCTTTACAGGTAGTCAGTGGCTCGAAATTCTGTCAGCCAGTCTTAATAAGAGGTATTGTATTACCCAGTATTAACTGGGTTGTGGAGGGCAGATAGGCAATTGCTCCATTTAAAATACTTTTATTCAGTTGACTCCACATATTTGGAAAAGACCAGGCAGGTGATGAATATTTAATAATAATAATAATAGCGCTTCTACCGGGCTCTCCATGGGCCCGATGTAGATTTTATAGCGTCCGTGTCCTGGCTACGTTTTGGTGACCTCTTGGGGAAACTGAAGGTTTTGTCTGTGCGATTATGGACGAAGTTATGTTGACGAACAACTACCGGAAATACAGGGTGATTGGAAGATGGGTGCAAAGCTTTAAGGTGAAGATAGTATAGACAATTTAGGACCATTTAAGCCATGGTTGTCTTAGACGAAGTCTTACCAAATTTTTTTAAACAAATTTTTAAGTTTTTTTTCGGAAATTCTCAAAATTTAATGTAAACTGCATAATTATGGCCAAATTGAATGATAAATGAATTCATTTTTTATTTATTTAATTAAAGTAATGTGTAAGCAACCAAGCAAAACATGTTTTAGGCTTCTGTGTCATTAGACATTTTTTTTACAGATATTTAAAGCTCAGAAAAAATAAAAAATTTGTACAATACGTCTTTTAAACCTTATTTAAAAAAAAAACGGAGGGTGCTTTTTTTGTTCAAACCTTTTTGAAGACATGCTTGATAATCGCTCTTTCTTTTGAGGTATCATTTATGCGGATATCTTACAAATTATTGAAATTAGGACCTATAAACCAAATCGAGGGAGAAATTTTAAATTTTAGGCAGTCTAACAAAACACAAAATTTTTGCTTAAAAGAATACTTTATGTGCTCGAAATGATAACATTGTTCAATTCTAAGAATTTTTGGCACATGCAGGAACCAATTGAGGGGAACCCATTGAGGGGATTCTCTAAACAATGGCCACCGAGCGCGGTGCGACGGCATTTCCAGGTAGAACGCCCAATGAATAGCAAAAAGCGATAAAGAGTTGGTTTTTACAGCAAAATGGTCTTAGTTACTGAGGCAACAAAGTCGTTTTTCTTTAGTCAGGGTCAGTCGGTCTGTGATGAAGCCGTTACATCTTTTACTTATTAGTCAAACTACTGCCCTTGTGAGTGGACGTTGTCGTGTTGATTCACAATTTACCGTGTTCAGTTGTAGCCCTTTGCGTTCCTGCACGTGTTGTTTGCGTTAGTTTTGAACTTTTTTGTTTCACCGTGTCCAGTCGTAGCCTCGCGCTCCTGCACGTGTTGATTTTTGACTTAATTGTGTTGAGTTGACGTTTAGTGCGCTCCTACGCCGTTTTTCTTAATTGTTAAGTGACTATGGCTACTTTTTCCAATCAAGAATATGCGGATATCGTATTTATGTACGGTAGAGCAGACGGCAATGGATCTTTGGCGCGACGGATGTATCAAGAGCGCTATCCGAATCGCAGGATACCGAATGTCCGAGTGTTTTACAACACGTTTCGTCGTCTTGCCCAAGATGGGTTTCACCGCGTGGAACCTGGAGTCAACCCGGGCAGACACGAAACTGCCGTCGACGAAGACATTTTAGCAGCATTTCAAGCGGATCCTACTACCAGTACTAGAGCAGTAGCTCGAAATTTAAACATTTCTCAATGGAAGGTGTGGCATACAATGCACCAAAATGATAAGTATCCGTTCCATGGCAGGAGTGTGCAAGGTCTAGTAGAGCAAGATCCTCAAAGAAGAATTCAGTTCTGCCGTTTCCTCCTCAACAGAGACATCGAAGATGCGTGGTTTCTGAAATCAATCTTGTGGACGGATGAAAGTAAATTTTCAAGGGAAGGTATTACAAACTTTCACAACATCCATGAATGGGCCGACGTAGACAACAATCCACATTTTAAGAAGCAGGTGTCATTTCAGATGAAATTCTCTGTGAATGTATGGGCTGGAATAATTGGCAGAACATTGATTGGGCCCCACTTTTTGCCTGATCCATTGAATGGCGAAAATTATTTGCAATTTCTGCAAATTGATTTACCACTGCTGGTAGAGGAATCAGGTGTCCCGATCTTCGAAAGAGACCGAACAGTCATCTTTCAGCAAGACGGCTGTCCAGCGCATTGGACTTTAAATGTAAGGGAACACCTCAACAATTGCTTTCCTGATAGCTGGATCGGCAGGGATGGACCCATCCCTTGGCCCGCTCGCTCCCCAGATCTGACCCCGTTGGACTTTTTCGTGTGGGGCCGGGCCAAGGAACTGGTGTATAACAACAAAGAAATTAACACTAGAGAAGAATTGATACAAAGAATAAATTCAGCGTTTGAGACAATGAAGCAGGAGATGATGTTGAAAATAACGACTACAGAAGTTAGAAGACGGGGCCGTGCTTGTATTAGGAATCACGGCCGTCATTTTGAACATGAAAAATAAATAATTTTAATTCAAATGTTGTTTTAATTAGTCTGCCTAAAATAAAAAAAATTCTCCCTCAAATTGGTTTGTAGGCCCTAATTTCAATAATTTGTAAGATATCCGCATAAATGATACCTCAAAAGAAAGAGCGATTATCAAGCATGTCTTCAAAAAGGTTTGAACAAAAAAAGCACCCTCCGTTTTTTTTTTGAATAAGGTTTAAAAGACGTATTGTACAATTTTTTTATTTTTTCTGATCTTTAAATGTCTGTAAAAAAAATGTCTAATGACACAGAAGCCTAAAACATGTTTTGCTTGATTGCTTACACATTACTTTAATTAAATAAATAAAAAATGAATTCATTTATCATTCAATTTGGCCATAATTATGCAGTTTACATTAAATTTTGAGAATTTCCGAAAAAAAACTTAAAAATTTGGTTAAAAATATTTGGTAAGACTTCGTCTAAGACAACCATGGCTTAAATGGTTCTAAATTGTCTGTACTATCTTCGCCTTAAAGCTTTGCACCCATCTTCCAATCACCCTGTATATTATGAAGGACGGGACGGTTGACGTGTGTCGGGCATGTCACCTTCCGGGTGAGTCCATCAGACATATTATTTCTGGTTGTTCTCGTCTGGCTAACGGCGAGTATTTGCACAGGCACAATCTAGTAGCCAAGATTATTCACCAGCAACTTGCCTTGAAATTTAATCTTGTGGAATTAGAGGTACCGTAATACAAGTATGTGCCCGACCCAGTTCTCGTGAAAGACCATGTTACGTTGTACTGGGATCAGTCTATCATTACTGACAGGACTATTGTCGCCAATATGCCTGACATAGTGGTGATAGACCGATCAGCGTGCCGCGTTATGATATCGATGTTACCATTCCGCAGCTGAGAAAGAGAAACAAATAAAATATCTCGACTTAGCGCACGAGGTTCGCGACATGTGGAATATGGACTCGGTTACCATTGTGCCGATTGTCGTGACGGCTAATGGCTTGATAGCCAAGAGCCTCGACGAACATCTGTCGAAGCTTTCTTTAGGCGGTTGGATCAAGGGCCTGATACAGAAGGCAGTACTCCTCGATACGGCTCGCATTGTGAGGAGGTTCCTGTCTCTGCAACCCTAACCACGGGTGACTTGGACCCTGCTCCCGACACCGGCGGAGCCCTATTTTTTATATTTTTAAATGTTTTTATATGTTTTTTAAGAAATTTTTAAAAATGTATAAAGTAAGATGATAAATGAATAAAGGAGATAATAATAAAATTTATTTTAGACCATCGAGTCCGTATTTAAAACATTACAATTTTTATTGTTCATACATAAAACACACACATTATTATATTCGCCATCGTTCCATCAATAGTGTAGTTCACCCTAAAAAAAATCTTCTTGATAGTGTGAGCGAGATAGAACTATCTAGCCTGAGGAAGCGGGGGCAAAATTTGAATTTTAGCTGTCATTCTGTGCGCCCTTAAGAGGTGTTTTACGCCCTTTATTTCTGAAAATAAGAAAAGTATAGTGACCACCCATAACATACCGAGTTTATTCCGCGCTTCGGAAAGCACGTTAAGCTGTTGATCCCGGCTGTCATTTGTAGTTGATCTTTGACAGTCGTTACAGCCAGTGGCCAAAAAAATCTGACGGCCAAATCGTACCAAGAGACATAATATTACCCAGTACTGACTTGGTTGTGGAGGTCAGATACGCAATCGCTCCATGTGGAATACTGGTATTCAGCTATATTTGGTAAGACTGAAAGCTAACCCAACATAGTTGGTAAAAGGTAGGCAGATGATGATTTCTGAACATGAGTCTGAACATACGTAGATGCTTCGATACCTCTGGTATGAAGGGTGTAAAAACCCCTAACTGAAGCCGAAAGGCACTTGTTCTCCCCGTCATTGCGATATTTTTCGTTCTACCGTACCTAGGAACCTTCTACGGAGATGTTTTCTTACATTCTTCCTTGACAGAGCCATTTATTCTGCCCTTTTTCTTTGACATAATTCCTCACACAATCCATACATATTTTATTAAGATACAAGTAATTATTATATGAGAAAATATCTTATCACAGGTCTTATTTTGCTGACGCTACGAATATCAAAGTACAGTCAAGTGACAAATGTGGCGGTTTTCAGCCACAACTTGCACGCGATGCAGTTCATTGTGAGAATCTTATTAATTATATTATTCACCCTAATATGGTGAAGAGTTTTTAGAAGAATGTGGGTGTAAAAAACCACTTCAGAGTCCTGCGAAGCATGCAAATTTCATACAAACGTAAAAAATAATTTGTAAATCAAATATACTCTTATTAGCACTTATTTTACAGAATATATGAAGTTCCGAAATACGCAAATAAATGAAACCTTTTTGAATCGGAATTAATGAATTAGGAATTTAGGTCAACAAATCTCTTAAAGATAAAAATAATGTAATTTTACTGTTTATCGACTTCAGCAAGGCGTACCTCAAGTAGGACTACCTCAATAACCGTAAATACAATATCAAACATGAAACCAGTGACGCTATTGAAGTCACTGAAGGAACAGCCCAAGGTTCAGTACTTGGACCCTTACACTATCTGACATATGTAAACGACATGGAACATGTGGTCAATCAATGTTCCGATTACCAGTATGCAGATGACACAGAGACGTAAAAGTTGCAGCTCAATGGTTACAGGAAGATTTTACTCGAGTTTCCAAGTGGGCACATGATGCTGGATTGGTCCTCAACGCAAGTAGGACCAAAATCATCCATGTCCACTCGAGCCATCTAAAGCACGTTACCCCTTTTAATATAATCGCACACAGCCACAGATGTCTTCACTCCACTCCGTTGGGTACGTCTTGTCGATGTGAGGCAATTGACCAAGTAACTCATCACCTTGGATTGGTCGTAGACAATCGTTTTAGCTGGACTTTCCACGTGGACTCAGTCTGTAATAAGTTGCGGGCTGTGCTGGCAAAGTTTTACATATTGAAACCCAAAGTTCCGTTCAAAGTACTACTCAATATGTATGTTGCCTTAGTGGAATCAATTATAGCATACGGAATTACGAGCTATGGGCGAACATTTAGATCATACATTGAAAGAATATCCAAATTGCAAGTTAGACTTATAAAACTCATCGTACCCAGAAAAATAAAGCATCAAAGTAAAGACAACGTCATCGAATTATTAAAATATTGTAAAATTCTGCCAGTACAGACTAGAAACGACATGGCCCTCTTAATTGAGCCATTTATTAACCTAAGCATTAAAAAACCTATATCACATAAAATAATTACTAGAAGTATCACCAGGAATAAACTAATACAACGAACAGCAAAATTTCTAATTCGCACATTAATCAATGAAGTACCAAAATCCGTAAAAGACGAAATAAACACGAAAAATACAAAAAATAATATTAAAAGAAGAGAAAATATTATTAAGACCATGGCAGAAATCCCACAAAACACAAATATCAAAATACAAAAAAAAACCAAGCAACCTGTATAGTATACGTTGACTATGAACCCTTTCTAATGAGAGCCCAATAGTAAGAACTTAAATTCAAAACATTGCGTGTTACGTGTGCCAATCTGCAGGCTATATCTAGGTCGGTATAAACGTGTGTTCTTTATTTAAAAACATTTTGTTTTCTCCTGTGCGAAACAAACAAATACTTTATCTTTCTTTCTTTAATATTCAGATCACACCTCACTCAAATGACCGCACACAATTTTTGAAATTAGAAGCTAGCTTATTATTTAAAAAAAAAATATATCAAGGATTTTCCTCTTAACACCGTTCTAATTTCGAAGTGTTGTTTCGACAAGACGTAATAGAAAAAGTAAAAAAAAGTGTCTAGAATATAGACATTATTTTGTAAAAATTGTCAGAAGAATTTCAACGAAATGTAAAAAGGTTGTTTCCAACTTTCTGTGACATTATTTTTTACAAGAAATGCTATTAGTTAGTCTTTGACCCGTTGATTAATCTTTTGTCCTACTTTTTCTTTAACTGCTTTTTATAACTAAGAAATAATTTGGAACTTTCTTGTTATGCCTGACAACCAGAAAGAAATGTTATTTCTTTAGAAATGTTCACAAAAATGTGTAGAAATGAAATCTAGGGCCTTATATCTTAACTTACCGACCGGTAATTAAATATTTATTTCAGAAACTGCAAAACGCAACCTACTACGACTCTTCAAATTTTCTTACGTTTTCTGCAATTTGTAAGCCAATGCTCGTTTGTATGTTAATAAAAATATCGTTCGCGACTGTAAAACGAATGTAGTTACAGAATTATGATCATCGAAATCATCAATACAACCCTCCAAGCTCACTAAAGTCTAGGAACGACTTTGACCCAAAAAAAACTCGTTCCTCGACTTATATCAAGGACTTTATTGATAATTTTGATGATTATAATTCTATAACTACATGCGTTTTACAGTCGCGAACGATATTTTCAACTTCATACAACCTACCACTGGCCTGCAAATTCCAAAAAACGTAAGTAAGAAAATTTGTATTTCGCAGGCTGCCCTGACGCATTCAGCTTAAATACTTACCGTGCGTTCCGAGATACGATATAATCACTCACAGCGCTCACAGAAATATTCTGGGAACCGTTTTAGTTTTCACGATTATGACAGCTAAGATCTGCCATTAGGTCATTTGACAGCGCTCACGGTGATATTTCTTTGGGGCATGGTCGGTGTAATCGCAAGATGGCGCGTGTCATGACGTCATCTATGACGACTCAAGGAACATCGATATCGCGCTTATGATCGCGCTCACGGTATCTCGGAACGGTATTATGAATGCTCATAGCGGTTACTGTCTATCTCGGAACGCACTGTTAGTTCATAAATCTGGTCATACACGCTCAACAGTTGCGAGTAGCCTCTATGCGCCTAACCTTCTTGAAGAATTTAAATTTGACAACAACTGGTATCATTCGTATTTAACTCATTGTTACTGAAAATACTTTTCAATAATAATATACATAAAATTATATTCATTTACCAATATTCCACATGAAATTCAGATGAAACTCAGGCCCATGTTATTAAATTATTCTCATTTGAGAGCTCTCCCTCAAATGTCATTTGATATCTCCAGGGACTGGGACTGACTTCAAAATAAACATGAAAAAAGTAATTCAATAACGTCAATTGAATAAAATTCAAATGACATTTATAATTCTGACAGCCTTTTTCGCGCGCAGACGCCATTTTGACAACGATCCATAGATGTTCATTTGTTTTTTCTTACCATAGAGTGTTGCAAACTTACAACCAACCTTGTTAAGCCACTCAGGCTCTAACCTTATCACTAACGAAGCAAACAAAACTCTGGTATTAGCCAGAAACTTTGTGAGAAACTCATTAGTACAGAAGTTTAATGTTTCGCCACGTCGATTAATTCGGCTGAGATCAGATTGAAGCTTCTTGCTTAATTCTTTACAAATCATTGATTGGAAACTATTAATAAAAAAATGTTGAACAAAAAAACTTTTGAAGAGTTTATTACTGAGATTATTCCAAATACGTCTATTATTGTTTAGTTTCTTGATGTGATATTATTGTCTTTAGCAGACATGAGTGCGGATTCGTGCCGTTTTTTGCAATAGACTCTCCCGATACCAGTGGGCTTACCTGTATGTATCTGGGAAATGCGGAAATCACGTAAGACAAGTGGAAACTAGGGTACTAATCAAGGATGAAGAATTAAAAATGGAGGATAACACAGTGTTCTTAGGCATAACTTTGGATGATAAGCTTCAGTGGGGCCCGCATATAGACAAATTGGCAAAAAAACTTAGCTCAGAAGCATACGCCGTTAGAAAAATTCGTGATCTAACTGACTTAGAGACATCTCGTTTAGTTTACTTTAGTTATTTCCACAGCGTGATGTCGTATGGTATTCTCTTGTGGGGCAATGCCGCCGATATTCAGACAATATTTGTTTTGCAAAAAAGGGCTATTCGTTCTGTTTATAAATTAAGTCCCAGATACTCCCTCAGAGAAAAATTTAAAGAGATTAATATTCTCACTGTGCCCTCTCAGTTTATTTATGAAAACCTTTTGTACGCGCATAAAAATATTAAATTGTTTAAAAAATACAGTGATATCCACAACATAAATACGAGGAACAAACATTTTGTTGTTCCTGCAACGAGGCTCAAAAAAAAAGGGGGTACGTTCAGATGCCAATGTATACGTTTCTACAATAAACTTCCGACCCATATTCAGGCACTAAGCCTAAATAAATTCAAATTGTTTATAAAACGAAAGCTCTGCCTGAAAGCCTTCTATCATGTTAATCACTATCTCGAAGATAAAAAGGCTTGGGATTAAGCTGCTCCAATTTGCTCTGTAAATGTTGAAATCTCGGACTTCGCTTGTTTATTATTGATTCCTTTAACTTTATACACTGTGACATTGAATGATTTTACATGAATACTTAGTTCAGTATTTTATTTTTATTTTATTTTTTTTACTTTACTTATTTTAATTTTTTATGTGTGTGTTTATTTGACATGAATATTTACTTGTGACTGTCATGACATTTAATGATTTGACATGAATACTTAGTTCAGTATTTTATTATTTTTTACTTTATTTTGTTTATTTTATGTGTTGTATTTGACATTTCGTATTTTTATTGACATTAGTTTTTGTAATTTATTATTTATTTTATTTAATAATTGTGAATGTGAGGACCTTGTGGGTCACTTTTTGTTGTTTTTTTTTCCCACGACTGTCTGGCAGTTTGAGTACTATAAGCGACCTACCCAAATGTCCTTTCTTTCGTATTGTTCGTCGTTTCGTTGAGCTCCTTGAGTTAAAAGTCGAGCTACACGATAACTGACAAATGCTTGCACTGACTGGACAGGTCCACTCAAATCTGTATGGTTCTTTCTTCAAAAGACCATCTCAGACACTAATCTGCATAGTTCTCATGTAAGTTGAACAAGATTGTCTGGACTTTAAAAGAGACTATGACCTCTGAGTTTGTTTCGGCTGTTTCGATTCCACTTTTCCCCCCTAAGGGGGATTATCAGGGGGGAATTGTAGACTTTTCTTTTTAGATTCCACTTTTCCCCCTTAGGGGGACTTTTAGGGGGGATTTCAGGAATAAGCCGTTTCTCTCAGAGTAGTCAGGTACGAAACACCGGCCCCATCTAGTTTAAAAAATAAGGACGTGTAAAAGTGTTTGTGAAAACCAATTTGCAAAATAAATATCATTTATCATTTATCAATGAAGACATATTGTAATCTATTCAAAATCATAATGCAAATATAAGCAAGAATCAACCTAACGCCCGAACTTCATCGCCCTTAAGTATTTTTAACCAGACTTCCCCATCATCATACTGCTGACATTACCTCAGTTTATTTGTGGTCTACGCAGCATATCTTCTTATTCCATACTTCTCGTTAACTTGTCACCTCCTTTCTACCCTTCATACAGTCGTTTCTTTGGTCTTCCTCTACGGCCATCCAACATTCATACTCAATATATTCTTCACCACATTCCTCCGAATCATATCATACCACAATTACTCGTACCACACAAATTTTCAGTCACCGGCGCCACTTTCAGTCTTCCTCTCATACAGGGTGTAAATCACCTCATCACGAAGCCGTCAACCAAGCATTCTGTACATCAAACTAAGTAACTTTACGCAAAAATTATTGCTGGAAAACAACTTTTTTTTTTGGGGTCAAGAATCACGTTTTGTGGTATAACTCAATGTAACGCACTCAAAATATTGTGCGGGTGAATGGATTGAATAGTACGGGGGTCGTAGAGATATTTTAAGTAAAAATCATGATTTAAAAAACTGTATTTAAAAAAAAACTTGTCACAATCATGCAACCATGACCCCCAATATCTCCGTAACTAGAAGGTTCCCAGGTATGGTGTAGAGCAAAAATATAATCGGAATGACGAGGAGAACAAGTGTCTTTCGTATTCGTTAAGAGGTGTTTTACACCCTTTATACTTATTCCTTATTGTATGAATTCGTGTTACAACGCACATAATCGAACTTCATATTTGCCTAGCCTTTTCCCAACTATGTTGGGGTCGGCTTCCGGTCTAACCGTAAGCAGCTGAATATCAGTATTTTACATTAGTACCGGGTAATACAATACCCCTTGGTAAGACTGATTGTCAGATTTTTTTGGCCACTGACTACCTATAACGAGTGTCAAAGATCTACAAATGACAGCCGGGACCAACAGCTTAACGTGCTTTCCGAGGCACGGAGGAAACTCGATATGTAAGGGTGGTCACCCATCCACAGACTAACCTGGGCAAGCACGGCTTAACCTAAAGATCGGCCCGAGCTGCTGATTTTATTTAGCCACACATAATCGAACGTAATAATATAAATACTTCAATAAATAACATCGGCATGTACTGGAACGTTCGGTAATTCAATTAGCCAGAGCCCTGATATATACGTTACTTTCATTTATCTTTACTTACACTCCTGGCGAAATTACTTAGGTATATATACTTAGTAATGTATATAGGTGTTATGAGTTATAGGTGAGCCGTATTAGTTAGAGCAGCCGAAATCAAATGATGAAATGAAATTCAGTTATCTAAAGGGTGTAAAATACCTCTTCACGAAGCTGAAAGGCATTTGTTCTCCCCATCATTGCGATATTTTTTTTGTTCTACACGATACCTGGGAACCTCCTAGTTAAGGAGATATGGGGGATCAAACTTACAACTTTTTTGACAAGTTTTTTTAAATACAAGTTTATTTTGCAAGGTTTTAACTTTAACACCTCCACGACCCCCGTACTATTCAATCCATCCTTCAATGGTTTACGTGTATTACATTGAGTTCTACGACAAAACATGATTTATAACCTCAAAAAGTTGTTTCCCAGCTATAATTTTTGCGTCAAGTTACTTAGTTCGATGTACAGAATGCTTGGTTAACGGCTTTGTGATGGTTTACACACTGTATATGTGCTACTGGTTGTGCGCACCCCTAAGTGGTGCCACGCCGTAGCGGATCGGCTACGAGTGCTACGTAGCGTTAGGTGACGGTCACGGGAATTCCATGATTTTTGTTCACCCAAAAAGTGATCAACGCGCCTAAATAAGTTTTACTTCAAAAACATATTTATTGAATCATTTTCTGTAGCAATTTTTTTTAAATGATCCATGTACAGCTAAAAACAGTTACATATTATGACAATAGTGGTAATTTGAATTATCGACTTGTCATATATTGTGTAATAAATCTGAAGTGAGAAAATAGAGGTAATCCATCCAGCGCACACACACATTGAACACAGTTAACACAACATAACATCACGCTTGTAATCCAAAAAAAAGGTTTGGCAGAGGTGTGTGCCTAATAACCCACATTTTGCCAGTTATGTTTAAGTTCCACGTAATAAGGACTGAGCCTAAAAGTATTCAAGTAAAGTATTTAAGTCAATTTTGTTAGTGCTTTAATCACCTGATAATTTATAGTTAAACAAAAACCATAATCTAAACTAATACTCGTATTATAAAAAGAAAAGATTTGTTTTTTGTTTGTTTGTTTCTTACGATTAACTCTAAAACTACTCTACCGATTATAAAAAATCTTTCATCATTATAAAGCTACATCTGTACCGAGTAACATAGGCTATAAATTATATTGATATCATAAAAACAAGCCGAGCTATCACGATTTTAGCGGACAAACTCGCGGGTAAAGTGTTAGTCTTATTAAAAATTACAAGCTTATCTACTTTCACAACTCCTGCTAAATATCAACGTAGAAGTTATAACGAGTGACTCACACAGACACACACACATGAGACCAGGGGTTGACAACTCTGCCGCAAAATGTTGAAGTTTTAGCTTCACGGGACTTTCAAGTACAAGTAAGTTTTAAGTAATCTGACAGTAGCGTATACCTGTTGACGTTATGGGGTCAGTGTACTATAAGTGCTGTCTCTGGGATATGTGAGTAGGGGCGTTGAGTGATGCATGTTTGTGGGCCCATTTTGGGCTTAACTAGTGTTTTATGAGAGACTAGAGGACGTCACGCGGTTTCACTGGCGTAGATCCCGTTCCCGTGGGAGTACGGGAATAAAAAATAGTTTATGTTACTCGCTGATAATGAAGCTATTCATTGCTGAAAGAATTTTTTAAATCAGTACAGTTGATTTTGGGTTCATTCAGTACAAACATAGACAAAAAAAAATTTTTTCTCCTCTTTATTATCATACTGTAGAAATGTAGATTAGTGTAGATGAGCCTAACTTTATAAAACTACAAAGTGTACCTACGTGGATTTGTGATTACGTCACTAATATCCTAGATATATATATAGTCTCTAGGCCCTAAACAAAATGACATTGTGTAAGCGGAAACGATGATTGAAAAGTAAAAAAAGAAACTACCGATCAGATTATGTCAATAATGTTGCAAGTCGTAGTCATCATTATCATCTGCTTAGCCTATTTTCAACTATATTAGGATCGGCTTCCAGTCTAACTGGATGCAGCTGAATACCAGTATTTTACATGGAGCGACTGCCTATCTGACTTCAACAACCCACTTAATACTGGGTAAACATGTGATACGATACCCCTAGTCGACTGGTTGTCAAAGGGCCTTAACTACCTGTAACAGCTGTCAAAGATCTACAATACTCAGCTTTTACCAAAGGCTTAAGAGGCCAGCGGAGCATGCGTTTTTCATACTAACGTAATACCAAAATAATTTGTAATTAAAACGTATTCTTAAGGTAGTGTGTATTTATTCCGATTGTATTACAAGATATATAGGTTCCCAAACACATATTTTGAATGGATACTGTTTTAAACAAAAGTTATGAGAAAAAATATTTTTCTACAGAAATTTTAAATTCCTCATATCTCGCCTTTATATCATTGTCCTTTCAATATATTTTTGTTTGGGAACATAGATATTCTGTAATCCAATCGAAATAAATACACAACCTTAAGAATATCTTTGATTTTCATATTATTTTGGTATTAAGTTTGTGTAAAAAACGCATACTCCGCCGGCCCCTTAACGTGTTTTTTGAAGCACGGAGGAAACTCGGTATGGGCGGGTCACCCATCCACGGACAAACCTAGGCATGTGTGGTTTAACCTAATTGAACCTAGCAGCTGTTATTATTTAGCCACGAGCTACTGAAATAAAAATAGAAATGTATAACCTAACTGAATTATTGCGATAGTCATGTCTCGTCTAGACTTTTGACGGGACTTTAATTTTTTATTTTTGGAATATTCTCAACCTTTTTTAGTTTTCGTATATTGTTATTAGTGAACAAAATGTATATGTTTCGTCCACTGAGGTTTCAGGGTCTTTAAACATTGTTCTTCAAAAGAAAACATTTCACTCATTAATTTCTTTGGCGCAACTAATTTTAAAATAAAGTAGTAAGTTGTATACAGCGCACGCAAGTTGTAGTATTGTTTACCTAATTGTTACACAAAGACTTTGTTTCTTATAAAGGAGACAAAACAAAATTGAGTTCTCACAAACTACAATGTGTTGAAAGTAAATACAGGAGTCCCAACTTAAGGTTTTTGTGATAATATTTTACTACATAGTTTATGAGTACCTAAGACCTGTTATATATTACTGAAACACTGTTGTACCATACCATTTTCTGGCAAAGTATGAGAAAAAGAAGCAAATTAAACTTCAAAACTCAAAACTTTTGTTGCAATTAGACCATTATAGGCAGTTTTGAATGGTAACAATATTGTCACAAGACATAACAACTTGTGGAAATACTGTAGTTGCCAATTTCAATCTCTGTGGCATGAAACTCTATGGACACTCTTTTAAATAAAAAAAACACAAAGGTGGAATTATTGCCCCAATTGATTTTCAATTGTTTGTATTAAAAGTACAGTTAGTAGTCGCGCAATAAAAACTGGTTACTCACGTAATATTTTTAATCTTATCTAAAACAAATCCTGATAAAAAACAGCATTACAAAGTCACCAATGAAAACCCCAGTATTCGCAATTTAAAAATCGTGTTCAATTTTCTAAAGAAGTCTATTTTTTTCCAGAATGTCATTGAGTACTCTTACATTAATCTATTGACTGACATAAATAACATACGAAAAAAAAACAATTATAAAAGTACCATTCATCATTTCATTAGTCCACAAAAATCGCGATATATTTAGCTCGGAGCATTATTTGAATAATGATAAATAATGAGCAGTTGGAGTATCAATTAATCACGCTGTCTCGCAAATATAACAGGTGTGTGTTGTGCATTAAGTATGCAAATTGTGATTTATTATTTAAACGTGTTCTTGGCTTGTGTGCTTGAATATTGTTAAAAATGTATAAAGAATTTATTCCCTGAATAAATCAAGTTTGCTGTTTAAAAAGAAAAGAATTATAACAGCAACTCGGATCAATCTTTAGGTTAAGCCGTGTTTGCCTAGATTGGCCTGTGGATGGGTGACCACCCTTTTACATATAAAGGGTGTAAAACACCTCTTCACGAAGCCGAAAGGCATTTGTTCTCCCCACCATTGCGACCATTTTTTTTCTACACCATGCCTGTTACAACTTTTTGGCAAGTTTTTATATATTTTTTTTGTAAGATTTTGACTTTTAACACCTCCACGACCCCCGCACTATTCAATCCATTCATCAGCATAATGTTTTAAGTGCGTTACATAGAGTTCTACCACAAAACATGATTTATAACCTCAAAAAATAAAGTTGTTTCCCAGCAATAATTTTTGCGTAAAGTTACTTAGTTTGATGTACAGAATGCTCGGTTAACGGCTTTGTGATGAGGTGGTTTACACCCTGTATAGTTTCCTCCGTGCCTCGAAAAGCACGTTAAGCTGTTGATCTCGGCTGTTATTTATAGTTCTTTGACAGTCGTTTGACAGGTAGTCGGTGGTCCGAAAGTCTGACAGCCAGTCTTACCAAGTGGTATCGTATTACCTAGTATGAACTGGGTTGTGGTGGATAGATAGAAAGTCGCTCCATGTAAAATACTGATGTTCAGCTGCATCCGGTTAGACTGGAAGCCGACCCCAACATAGTTGGGAAAAGTTATGATTGTGTAATAGAACAGTTTAAAAGCAATGCGGTTTTTGTTCTCACTAGTTCTACGTTTTGGCGTAGTTCGTACATTCCTAAATTTAATTGAAAATAGTACAAATTCTTCTTTTATCAAGTTATCGATTATTTCAGAGTAGTTCATGCCAGGCCACAATATAATTTATGTTAACAGCAAATTACGTAGCGGGCTTGACTTGCCCCGGAACAAAGACGGAGGTTAAAGAACGTTTGCTGCTAAAGAGGCCTTTAAAGTTACATTATTATCTGTCAAGCTTTTTAATGTTTGGTTTGTTAGTTTACTGTACCATATGGAAATCAGCTTCCGGGTCCACAAAATCAAGGTGTTTCATCAAATGCGATTAAGTTCCCGTTAACTTAAACAAATAAATAAATATCGCTGGACATTAAGACACAGCCCCATCTAGTGCCACACTAAGCAAGGCTTGTGTCGTGGACACCAGATAGTTGATATACTACATATATGTTTGTAAATACATACTTATTATACATATAAACATCCATTACTCGGAAAAAAAGCCCATGTTCATCACACAATCATTTGCTCCTACCGGGATTCGAGCCCTAAAAACGTAAGGCATCCTAACTACTACTACGCTATTCGGGTTGTCCTCACTTATTTTGCAGATATAATTTTACACAAATTCTGTTCCATTGTTTTGCAAGCATAGGCAAGCACAGTTTGAGTAAAGATCGACCCGAGCGGCTGTTATTAGTCACGAGCACTTAAATGTTTCCTGACCTAAAAACGTAGGACTAGTAGGAAAAAAATATTCCCATTATATCTATCGTAGTAGAACAAGTTGTAATGATGTACTGCATGTCAAATTTGATGTATTGTATTTTAATTTTCTTGTAGTTTTATGTAAATATACTTAAATTTAATTAATTATTAGTATTGTATTTTTATACCGAACTTGTAACATGAATTTTGTATGCCTTAATGGCGGGACATAGCAGACACCTGTATTTATCACAACGTCTTATGAACCTATGATCCACAATAAATTATTTGAATTTGAATATTCCATCATTTAAACACATTTCACTCTACTAACACCAATTTTGTAACAAGCACCATCATATAAATCCTATGTTATAGGGCACGCGCCTATTGCCATCAACCGGGTCCAAATCCAGACTCCATGGCTGCTATTGAGAACAAACATTATTTTTTAGCTTTAAACTATCACAAACAGCGTACAACCCGAATTGATTGTCAATTTTCTATAATAAAGCGAGCAAACCCGCGAGCAAAAGCTAATATATATCTTCAGAAACGCCTAATAGGCATATACTACTAAACTAATAGCCCCTTTCAGAGCTCCAAGCGATTATAACCCACAGCCGTTACGATTTGACCCGTCGTAGCACTTTCGTAGACGTGCTACGAAAGCGTAGCGCTACGTTATCGCTACGTCAATTTAGTAGGCATGTGATTGCTACGATTTGAAAATCGGTTCGCCAATTCTAGCTGAATGAAATATGTTATTTCTTTTTGACATTTACGATATTGAGATTGGAGCTAGATTTCAGATATTTTAGTAAACGAAAATTGGTCTCATTTTTAACCGACTGCAGTGACGCCTAAAAGGAGGGTAATGTGTTTTAACAATGGGCTTATAATTACAGTAGATGATATTTTGAACAATTCCAACGTGCTTTCGTTTACTGGTTATGACTTTTTAGCGTATTAGCATTTATTTCGGGCTACGCCCATAGTATTAGCAGCAAATAGTATTAATAACTAGTGTTAGAAGACATGACATGGTTTATTCTGGTCCATATATCATGACTGTGAACACTTAGAAAAGAAAAAAATGGCTTTGATATAGACATCGTCTAGTACATTTTGTATGAAGTAGATGTACTTATTACAATAATTAATAAATTTACTGAAAGACAATGCTCGATCACACCGCCTGGGTCTAAAAGCATATCAAGATTTTTTGATAAATGATAAATGATCTTTATTTTGTAAGTAGGTTTTCACAAACACTTTTACACGTCTATTTTTTTTTTAAACTCGATGGGGCCGGTGTTTCGTACCTGACTACTCTGAGAAGAAACAGCCGAAACAAACTCAGAGGTCATAGTCTCTTTTGAAGTCCAGACATAATCTTGCTCAATTCACATGAGGATCATGTAGATATTAGTGTCTGAGATGGTCTTTTGAAGAAAGAACCATACAGATTTGAGTAAACCTGTCCAGTCAGTGCAAGCATTTGTCAGTTATCGTGTAGCTCGACTTATAACCCAAGAAGCTCAACGAAACGACGAACAATACCAAAGAAAGGACATTTGGGTAGGTCGCTTATAGAACTCAAACTGTCAGACGGTTGAGGGGTAAAAAAAAATTAAAAAAAAAATGTAACCCACATGGTCCTCACATTCACAAAAAACACACAAAAAATAAAATAAAATTAATAATAATTTACAAAATGAATGTCAATAAAAATATGATATGTCAAATACACATACATAAAACAATAAAAAATAAACTAAAAATGTAAAAAATAATAAAATACTAAACTAAGTATTCATGTCAAGTCATTAAATGTCAAAAGCCACCAGATAATTTTAACATTATCATAAATCCTACTTATTTTTAACATAGGTTATATGTCTAACCAACATATTTATGAATCATATGGATTATATTATCATATGGATCGAGATCTGAAATAAGGTATATTTAAATTAATTTCTCAAAATTATTAAATTTTTATTGGTTTTTAAAACCTTACACAAAACAAACAATCTTTCAACCAGTTTTCAGGTTAAACCTCAAAAACGTAGCAAGAATACATTTAAACACAATTTACCCGACTTAACAAAGACAAATGATGTGTTAATGTATTCACCACAGAGCGACTGTTTCGCATTAATTCACGTTTGGTTCCCATAGGCTAACATGTCGTGATGGCGGTTATTAATTACAGAAACTCGTTATCTTACAGCTTCAGGACTTTAAAGATAATGTTTTGAAAGAATGAAAGATTTTTCATGAAAATTATTTTAGAACAAGCCTGATAAACATCGTTAAGATCGTTGATTATAATAATAACTAGCTGATCCACGCAACTTCGCCTGCGTCACATAAGAGAGAAAAACGAAAGGAAAAAAAAGTTTTTGCAACATTTTTCATTCCTGCTCCACTCCTTATAATCGTGATTTTATATAGCCTAAAGCCTTCGTCGATAAATGGACTATCCAACACAAAATAATTGTTCAATTCGAGCCGGTAGTTCCTGAGATTTCAACCGAACAAATACACAAGCAAACAAACAAAGAAACTCTTCTGCTTTATAATATTAGTATAGATAATCAAATAACTTCCTTTAACAATTTCTAAACAAATTAGTTACCTACATTTTTTTTTACATTTAGAAATAAAAGTGGTAGCCTACTGGTATCGGGAACAGGGTCCAAGCTACCGGTGGTCAGGGCTCTAGAGAGACCACCTTCCTAACAATACGAGCCGTATCCAGGAGTACCGCTTTCTGAATCAAACCCTTGATCCAGCTGCCTAACGAGAACCTTCTCAGGTACTGATCGAGGCTCTTGGCCAATTAACAATGGCCTGCGGGTATCCGGGTATCCGGTGATGCGGGACTGTTCGAAAGAGATACCGAGGCCACGGAACGTAAAGGGTGAGGAAAGAACATGGACCCATTCATGTTCTTTCCTCTTTAGTTAGTAAAAATCTAACACTCCCTCCCGCTCCGCCCAGAGTGGGAGAAGTCATTTGATGATTTCCCATCCGAAAAAAAAGAAAAAAAAGAGTTAGGTAGAGAAGTACCTCACAGTATAACCACAATTCGACAGTTATGTTTTAAGTGTCATATGTAATAGGGGAGAGACTTTTGCGAGTCGGCGAAGCTGCAACTAAGAAATCCTTGATGGAAAAACCCAACAACACTTTGCCGGACCTGGGAATCGACCCTAAGATCTCATGCTCAACAGTCGCGTAAAAAAAGCAGTCATCACCTAAGTAATCACATTATTTCTGATATAGCGATCGGCCAAGGAGTCTCTGCTCACTACTTCCAAGTCTTAGAGGATGTTAGAGATAGAGAGTAATATATTGTTTGTGTCATACGTAAGTGTTTAAAATTATGATATTTCTCTGTGGCGATATGATCTGTGGTAATAAAACGTCCTCCTTTTTGAAGTCGGTTAAAAAGATGCCGTTCACTTTTTATCTGAAGTGGACTCGAACGTAGTTATTTTATAATTTAGCGCACATGTACAGTGAAGGATTTAATGCATAATAGCATTAAGTCTTATATAAGGTTAGGCAGATGATTGTGATGCCATAACATATCAAAGGGACACACAAACACATAATGAATATGTAATATCGTACATGTGTGACTGTAGTACAAGGTAGCGAGTGAGCCACAAGGGAGGTGCCATACATCGAGAGATTAATCTTAATTTGTATTGTCATGTGTGTTGCGGGTGGATAAGCAGAGTACATGGTCTTGTAACGTGACATAAATTGCATCTTCATCTGTTAAGCCTTTTTAAACATTCCGGTCTCAAAAATATAAGCTCCCATTTTAATACGAGTAGATAGACAAATTTCAAAACAGCGTTCAGTACGTCCAACCAAATATATCCAAGCATAAAAAACTCCGAGAAAACGAAGACATGATGTGTTTAAGTATTGTTTAACCAACATTTTTAGGTCCATCTTCACCAAGAAGATGACGCTCTGATTATCTAAAATCGGCTGTTTAAAACACATATTTGTATGGGAACACAACACAGTGACAGCTGTTTTTAGATAATAATCAGACTGTGATCTTTTCGGTGAACAATGGACCTTAGTGTATTTTCGTTAAATGATTTATTTTTCTTGTATCGAATGCGCTTCTCTAATTATTTTATTACCCTTGTCCATATTTTGGTGGTCTGAATGATTCCTTAAAGGTTGTCCATCTATTTTAATGGGATCTTATATATTACGTGGGAAACTACCTTTTAAAGCGCCACAATTTAGTGGCTGGGTTATACGAAACCCTTTACAAAACTGGTTACTAAATTAAATAACAGAAATTATCTTCATCACTTGCCTAGCCCCTTTCCCAACTATGTTGGGGTCGGCTTCCAGTCAAACCGGGTGCAGCTGAATACCAGTATTTTACATGGAGCGACTGCCTATGTTACCTCCACAACGCAGTTCGTACTGTGTAGTATGGTAAGGCCGTTTGTCACACTTGGCCCACAGACTACCTGAAACGGCTGTCAAAGATCTACAAATGACAGCCTGGCCCAACGGCTTAACGTGCTTTCTGAGAGTGTGACTTTGAGTTCAATAAATACTTGGCTTAGAGTGTACCTCTAACGGGGCACTGAGAAAAAAAGAGAAAAATTTAGCCAACAATGTGTTATTTTCACTCATCGTTTATTTACTCGATTCTAACGTACAGGGTGTAAACCACCTCATCGCGAAACCGTCAACCAGGCATTCTGTACATCAAAACACAGATATTATAATATCAAACTAAGTAACTTTACGCAAAAATCATTGCTGGGAAACAACTTTTTTTTTGGGGTCAATATTCACGTTTTGGGTTATAACTCAATGTAACACACTCAAAACATAGTGCTGATGGATGGATCGAATAATACAGGATTCATGGGGGTATTTAAAGTAAAAATCTTTCAATAAAAACTTGTAGTAAAAAAAAACTTGACAAAAAGCTGTTACTTTGACCCCCCATATCTCCGTAACTAGAAGGTTCCCAGGTATGGTGTAGAACAAACAAATGATCGCAATAACGGGACGAACCAGTGCGTTTCGGCTAGGTTAGGAGGTGTTTTACATCCTATATACCTTCCCTAAAACCTTTTTCTTTCTTAACTAAATAGGTACTAAGTGACCGATATAATACACTTGAAAGATTGCTATCAAGCAGGTTAGGAAATGAAAGGCTGCTGATTTTCAACCTCATTTGAATAAATTAGTTCAAATTGCATTGAAACTGTTACTTTTCAATTTGAAGATAGGGATCGAGTCCTATGTGGAATTATTTCCTTATAGGTAGATAGAATTTTACGGGAGTTCTTTTAAATTAATAACCTACCCTTGCGATCTTATTGAAATCGCCAACACTAAGCAAATCTAATTCCTTTCCCATATAAAAGCATTAAACCAAATTGGTTAAACTTAAAATGAATACAACATTTATACCGACCCAAACCACCAATCACTTCAGTATCTCATTCATATACGAACGAAATATACACACAAATGTACAAACCTACTTATATATTTATACCTATGTACTGCCTGCAAAACGGTCGAGGTTCCGGCCAAAGAAATTATTAAATATAATGTAGGTACAACAGTAGCAGTGACCCCGTAATGGAGGAAATAATTGTACTCATCAAAATACACGGGTCCTGTAATGGCTTCCATTGAAAACTTGGTTTCACAACGTTTTCGTCGGCACATTTTGTTGAGGTAATAGAATCTATGTTTTAATGTATCTTTGGTGTTTGAAAACTTGATATAAAGTTAAACTCGCATTTGTATGTGAACTTTCAGAAGGTTAATTTTGTCTTCAATTCAAGCATTAAAAAAGATTCCATTTTCAAAAGGTAATAAAATGTATATTTTTTAATTTTGTGTTCAAGTAAGGCATTTCAGAAGATAACACTTTAAAAAATGATTTATTTTTCTTTTATTGTTGACAGGTTAGGCGTTCTATCAGATTTCTCATTGTAGAATGTCACAAATGACTCGAAAAACTTCTTTAACGAAAAAGCGATTTAGTAATTGGTAACTAAAGACGTTTTTGCGTTGATGAAGAAAACGGTTGTCAGCGGTGTTACTTTACTGTAATCATCAACGGCCAATCTAAAGCTAGTTAAATATGATCTATGATTTAGCTATCATAGGTTACAAACTGCCTTCAAATATAATGGTGGTCCTAGCAGTTAGTATCAATCACAACCAAAATCGTCAAGTCAAATTACGTAGCGAGCTGGTTAAATGGCATCTCATCTTTTTTAATTCAATAATCGTAATAATTTTCTCGCCAGCATGAATAACAGACGCTGGTTAACATGATGTACAATCTTAAATAGAGAATGGTGTCTGATGTTAAAAGGTCCGGTGGTACAGTTCACCTCTTCAGCTTAGATATTTATAACAGCAATAATTTTGTTATACCATCAATCAGCAGACGGCAACATGGTATCATCAACTACTCTGACGAAGTCTTTTTATAATACCAACATAATAAAAATGCACAATTAAATTCGACTAGGAATAAATACAGTGGACTTGATTTTACTTGTCAAGACTCTAATTATTTGATAGAAACTCTTGAAAAAGAAACCCGTCTCATGCAATCAAATGAAAATCTCTTCGGTTCTTAGAAGAAACCTTTCTTTAATTATGTTGTCGCGTATGAAAAGAAGCCACTAATTAATTACCTACGTTTTTTAACTTCATACTTTTCTGTCATCAATTTTCTTTTACTCAAAATATCATTTACGCCTCGTTTACCAATTTATAAGTCCTTTCATTCCAAGTAGTTTGTTTTCAGTTAAAACGTCTAAAAAGGTGCATTAGCACTGGCCATTGATAAACGAAAATAAAAAGAAAAAAGTCCGTTCTTTCTTTTTAATTTCGCTATCTAGAACAAAAGAGGTTTAATTCTGATTTGAAAACAGAATTGGAACTGTTTTATTTGAGAGTGAGATTAAATTCGTGAGCTGTGATGCCGTCATTAATTTTAATCTTTTTGAAATATTAATAACAAAACTAATGTTCTCGCGAACTTGCTCCTAATTTCGTCTAGATAACGCCTTAATCGTGGAGGAACATCGCTCAGACAGTTTCCAAATCGCCAGTCATCGCACTTGACACTTTCTATTAATTACTTTCCCGTACAAAAAAACCTTTTTATTTTTCTTTTTTCACCAGCCTTTGAAAAGCGCGAAGGTTTTAATCAAAGTGCTCTTTTATATTTTTATGTAAATGTTAAAACATAATAAAAGGTTATTCTCGTGTTATTATCGTTGGTTTTTAAAGGTTAGTGTTAATATTATTGAGGAATAAAATTTAATTGAACGGCCTCTCTGCTCTAATTAAAGATTAAATTGTGTGAGAGCCGCTCGTTTTAAACTGAATCATCATAAAGATAACATTGAGTTATAATTATTTATTTGTCACTTGTAATATGTATTTTTTTTTTAAGAAAATACCTAAACACTACATATTTATATTGCGACTCACGCAATTCTTTAATTTTAAAACATTATCATGCCTATCACTAATTTCTCTGCAGTCACAACTTTTATAAAACAATTAACATAACACAGAAAACCTAACAATGTCGTGTTCAGACATTCATGTCGACTTTTCGTTTTATATTTAAATCACTGTGTACTTTAACATTCCTGACATAACTAAACGGTATAAATGACCTTGCCTTACCTGCTGAAGCCGTAACAACACGATTCAAACACACACTAAACTTTACACACAAAAAAAATAGTTTTACCACAAAAGAGTATTCACTATCCAAGTATCTAACACAGAATTAAAAAGTTTATAATACAATCACAACCACTTTTTTATTTTTTTATCCGTACACATACTACACACACACAAACACTTCGATTTTCGAAATAGTCGGGTTTTCACGCGACGCGGCACACGTTCGCTCTGACAGCGTAAAGGCGGTACACTGGCTGAAATACACGAAGTTTGCCGACAGACAAGGGTATTGCTTTCTCTTTCTCCCGCGAAGGAACTCGGGGGGGTTGAAGAATTTCGCAATTAAAAATCGTTAATAAACACGATTATATGACGTAAAGATAAAGTGAGGAGTGAGAATGTGTTACATATAGATACGGGATGAGTTAGCGAGGTCGGTTCCCTGTTTATTTTATTTATTTCAAACCTTTTTCGTGTGAATTATATTAGTTTGTGAAGCGTGGCTTGTTATAGTTTGTTGCTTGTTTCGGGGAAGTATTCGTGCTGTGTGTTCAGAGTTTCTCGGTTTAAATGTGGAACGGAATTTAAATAGTAAAACTGGGGAAATTGGTAGTGTAGTAAAGCTGCTTGTGTTGTGATAGAGCTGTTCCGGAACATTCTACCGCTAAGAAGGATTGCTGTGTTCCAATATAAGGGGGTTGTGTATCTAGGAAATGGACCTTGGAAATGTTTTTCTAAGGTAGCCAACGCATCGACAGCAAAAGTTGCCTAGATGTTGCAGAATAGACACCAAAACGGCAATTCCAGCGCGTATTTTTAACCCTTAAAGAGAAAAACCCATATTTTATACCGAATTTTCCTACCCATGGTTGTCACATGATATAAAGGAGTCGTACCTTCAGCATTCAAGCCATTTATCGTTTAGCGAATAATTTTACTATCCACTCGAACCGGTCATGTTTTCTCCTATGGAGTAAAATCAGCATTTTTATCATGAATATAATTAACATAAATGATGGGCCCAGATTCGAACCTTAAGGAACGCCGCCTATGATTTCAGACCCTAATGAGTTTATACCGTTTACTAGAACTTATTAACCTGTCTATCTTTCAGTTATGATTTAAGTAAATCAAGAGCTGTATTTCTAATTTCGATCATTCTCAGAAGATCCATTGGCCAGATCCATGATCTAGTGAGAATTGATTTTCTCATTGGATCCTGGTTTCAAAATATAGATCTACTGGGAACAATTCTCACCAGATCCATGATCTAGTGATAATTGTTTTTCTCATTGGATCCTGATTTCAAAATATACTACTATTATAATATATATATACTACTGGGAATCGAACATTCTCAGAAGATCCATTGGCCGAATCATGATGGATCTAATTTTTTTTTTTTATTCAAATTCAAATTCAAAATAATTTATTATCTCTTCTCAAACATGACTTATTATGAATATGTTTGTAGCTTAAAGTTTCGGTTACTAGATAAGTTTGTGAGAGACTGGTGTCTGCACTAGGAAAAACCTGTATAGCAGATCACCAGAGATCTAATGGATCTAGTGAGAATTAATTTTCTCATTGGATTCTGATTTTAACATATGGATTCATAGCGCTCCAGCATCAGCAGATATGTCTCATGGTTTACTCAATCCAATACCTTTGAAAGGTCAGAATAGATTCCAATGGCATATTGTGCTTCTTCCTAAACGTTAAAAATGTTCAGATGTACAACGCCCTTTGGGGAAACCACACGGTTGTTTTTGAAAGATAGAGTTTTTACTAAAGTGATGTGCCTTAACTTTCTTTCTTTCTAAATTGACACAGGGCGGTCATTTTTAGCTTTTTTTTTGGTCATTACCCTTCGCAAAACCTTAAATATACTTACTACTTTACTTATTACTTTTGTAATCAAACGAAAAATATCTATAATCTCTAAGTACATAAAGGTCAATGTCCTTCGTCTGACATCCATCAAATGAGTAAATGTTTCTTCAACACATAAACTAAGTTGACTCATGAGTTACAATGACTTCGACTTTCGTGTAAACTCGACATGTCTACAATTTTCAACTTAGGTATTAACTTAAGTAATATCTTCTTATTAGTTTGCTTGAATATAAATATAAAAGATCTTGTAGACAGCTTTAAGTGTGATGCAATTTATTATAGTGCTTTTTAGACAAATCTTTTGCTAAGATCTTGTACAAAGTAATATTAATCTTTGTGATTTAAAAGATTGCTTTCTATTTCATTGGTAAGTAAGCGGGTAGTTCAAAACCGACTACGGCTTAAGAAGACTTCAACAGTTCACAGTACTTTCGTAGTTATTTATTGAATTACTGGTAAAATCACGGTGAGCTCTATTTTCTTTGGGGTTGGGTTCCTTTGGTTCACTATATTTTTATAAGTCTGTCAAACTAACATAAATTTTCGTCGATATAAAGGGTGTAAAACACCTCTTAACGAGTACGAAAGGCACTTGTTCTACTCGTCATTCTGATCATTTTTTTGTTCTAGACTATACCTGGGAACCTTCTAGTTACGAGATATTGGGGGTCAAAGTTGCAAGATTTTGACAAGCTTTTTTTTAAATACCTCTTTTTATCGCATGATTTTTACTTTAAATATCTCTACGACCCCCGTACTATTTAATCCATCCATCCGCACAATGTTTTGAGTGTGTTACATTGAGTTCTACCACAAAAAAATTTATAACCTCAAAAAAAAAGTTGATTCCCAGCAATAATTTTTGCGTAAAGTTACTTAGTTTGATGTACAGAATGCTTGGTTAACGGCTTTGTGATGAGGTGAAATACACCCTGTATTATAAATATTGGGTCTAATTTTAGTGTCAAAATAACAGCCTTTTACTGGTTGCTCATGAAAGGATAAACAGTCATCATCATCTACCTGGCCCCTGTTGGGGTCGACAACGACTCTCAAAGATGGACAAATGACAGTCGGAACCTGTTACTTAAGTACCTAGTGCTTTCTGAGAGACGGAGGATCTCCATAAGTAAGGGTGGTCATCCATCCACAGACCAACCTAGGCAAGCACGGTTTAACCTAAAGATCGACCCGAGCGGCTGTTATTATTTACCCACGAGCTTCTTAGATAGCAAGGAAGGACTTACATCAAAAAAATAAAAATGGTAATTTTTCGAAAAATAGCGACTCGATACATTGAACTTAAAGCACCAAATACGTAAAGAGAGACCTAAGCCCTCCTCCCGGCCCTGGTTCAATCCATGTTCCGGAGCGAGACGGAATGGGAAGCCGTCACCTCCTTCTGCGAAGCAGTCATGCTAGCGAAGGAGGTGGCGGAACAAGAGAGGGAGAGAGCCTCTCTTCCCGGCCGCCGCGGGAGACGCACCGGGCGTCGGGGGCCACGTGGTGGCTACCGGCCACCGTAGATGCAGGCCTGTGGACGGTTGGCTATGGGCTAGCTAGCCGTCCGTCCGTCTAACGACGACGACAGCCGTGTCGACGGCGCGTTCGTGTTCCACGCGCGCCTCAAAGAGATGTCAGCATAAGGGCCGAAGCCTGCCGGGGTTGCGGGCCTGTTCGAAAGAGATACCGCGGCCCCGGAACATAAAGGGCGAGGAAGGAACATGGATGGGTTTTAGTCAGTAAGAGTCTGACACTCCCTCCCGCTCCGCCCAGAGTGGGAGAAGTCATTTGATGATATCGCATCCTAAAAAAAAAAAAAAAAAGCCCTCCTATACTTACACCTATAACTGTACCGGTCAACTCTACTGCTTTAGTTGTGGCCGGGTACCTATTTAAAAGCCAACTTGGTCTGGCCAGTCATATAACTAATTGCTTCACAGAAACTCTACAGAGCTCGGTTAAGAGTACAAATACACATAATTACAGTAAAATGGTTTCATAATCCTTTAATTTGGTGATTTTGGTTTTAATTTGGCTTTGGTTTACTTTGTTTTTGGTAGGTTTCCTTACTGTGAAAGGAATCGTATCTTATTTAATAATAATAATAAACCATTTATTTCAGATAACAAAGACCCATACATAATTACCTTAACCTAAATATACATACTAATAATTTTTTTTGTTAGTATATATAGTAACTTAAAAACTATGTTAGTACACGATGCACTTCACTTGCACGATCTTTTGTGCGTTCTTATGGAATCTGTCCGCGGAAACGACGGAACACCATATCCTGCGGCCAAAAACTTTCTTCCATCACCAAATGGAGCATACACGTTGGGATACGCACCACAAACGCCTTGAAATTGACAAATTTAAATTGATTGATTCAATAGATTTTTTTTTCAAGCTGACTTTTGATTGCACGATTCAAACACTGCTTTTAGCTATCACAGTTCATAACTAAACTTAAAATGGCACTTACGGGATAACTTCCGTGATTATTGTTTATTTTGAACTCTGTTATTTCAACGCTGTTGCAAGGTGCCATGATTGCGGGTTAACTGGAGAATGCGGATGGATAGAAAAAAAAAATTGCAGCAGACAAATCTGTCTACTCTCTTTCTTTGCCTTTTGTTACGCCCACTACTAGAACTCGACACTCGTCACGGCAAAATACACTACAGTTTTCACGACTCGAATGGCGTAGTGGTAGTGACGCTGCCTTACGTTCTTAGGGTCCTAGGTTGGAGTCCCGATAGGAGCAAATGTTTGTGTGATGAGCATGGACATTTGTTTCCGAGTCATGGATGTTTATATGTATCATAAGTATGTATTTACAAACAAAAAAGTGTATATGTACTCGTAGTATATCAACTATGTAGTGTCCACGATACAAGCTTTGCTTAGTGTGGTACTAGGTGGCGCTGTGTGTTAATGTCCAGCGATATTTATTTATTTTATTTATTTAGTATCACCAGATACAGCGTCGAAATGTCAGGAGCTCAAAATCAATAATAATCAGTAAGTGACTTTTGAAGTTCATAAAAGAGCATCAAAAACTCCTCAACGCTGTCAGCTGATAATGTGCCCAACAGACTGACGGCTTTGCCACGTTTTATGGCAATACAAATTGAATGAATCCGAAAATCCCAGTTTGGCCAGCATATTCTATTGTGTAAAGCAGTCTAACCACGTTAGATCCTCCCAGCGAGAGTGTTGCCCGTTCGAAAACGCGTGTGATTTGAATAATCCGTAGCGACAAGCTAAGTTACTTAAAATTGGAGTGCTCGTACTTGATGCATGTTTTTTTTGTTGATGCTCTTTATGTGGCATACATATATGTATTATACAGCTATTTTATAGGTAAGTACTAAGAGCGGATGTAGTGTACTGTGAACATTTTGTCAGGTAAGTTTTGAGTATGAATGTGGATTCAAATTTCGTATTTGACTGTTTGAGTGACTAGTTTTTCTAGACCATCATTTAAAGAATTTACTTCGAAAGGTTTTAGTCAAACAGTTCTCTAATAGATCCTTAAAAAAAACAAAACCGACTTAAAAAAAACAAAAAAGTGAAAAATAACTTTAGCTTCTGAAGTCGGTGACCTTTGTTTGATTGCTTTAGTTTTTTTGTCACCGACTTCAGAAGCTAAAGTTATTTTTCACTTTTTTGTTTTTTTTGAAGTCGGTTTTGTTTTTTGCAAAAAAGTTTTTATTTTCAACTTTTTAGTGGTTCACCTGTGCTTAATACATGGAAAGTGCATACCGTTACAATTATAACAAGCCCAAACACGACTATGGTACATTGTCTCATTATGGAGTTCCGTGACTCTTGGCTTCATCATCAGATCTGATGGTAGAATGGTTCTTATCAAACGCAAATGCTTCACTTGTTGTAGAAAATACCAAAATCGCAACACGTTTTTCATATAAAATTTGAAAAGTTCCGTCCGATTTCGCCAAGATTCCATCATCAAATCCTGATTTGGTGGCTATGGGACCATTGGGAAAGAATACCCTTTCCAACAAAAAAATAATTTTCCAAATCGGTTGACAAGCGACGGAGCTAGGCCCGAACAAACATAAAAAAAAAAAAAATAGAAACATCCGAATTGAGAACCTCCTCCTTTTTTAGAAGTCGGTTAAAAAGGGTCCATCATCTGCCTAGTTTTTTCTCAACTATGTTCCGGCTTCCAGTCTAACCAGATACAGCTGAATACATGTATTTAACATGCAGTTGTTTCCCAGCAATAATTTTTGCATAAATTTATTTAGTATGATGTACAGAATGCTTGGTTGACGAATTCGTGATGAGTTGGTTTATACCCTGTATACTCGTACGCGCGACCGACGTACGCGATGGACATCAACGTAACAGGAATTCAGGCCTTAACTTCCACGTCTAAACACAGCAATGCTGCTCAGCGTCAGAACATGACATAGAAAAGTTCATATGTATGTTCTGTCGTATGAATAAACCCCGTTTTTCCCTCCAAAAATAACTAAGATTTTACTATGATGGTCACGTCACACATTTCCCGTCTACATACCAAATTGACGGTAATTTTATCTATACAGCAATTTCTCAGAAAACTTTCATGAAATTGGCGTATTTTTGATGTTCAGATGTCATCGATAAAAGTGACATTTGAAATCGAAATAGTCGTTGTGAATTAGAGAATTTATTTTTGTTGTTGACGCACGTATTGAGCGAGTAATAAAAGTTTTAAAATGGTATAATTTTTAGTGCTGACGTGTATTTGAAGGAATTGAAAATGCACTGCATTTTTTTTCAATTCATTTGATCTATCTCAAAACAACGAGGTATTCCTCAGAACGGACCTATTTCTAAGCGCAACCATCTAAGCGCAACTGAATTTTTCCTCGGAGCGCAACCATGATTGCAAATAGAGAAGGGTTCATTCATTATATCGATAGACAGTACTTCTGTACATTACTGACCAAAACTTGCTTGAACACTTAGTTCCAGTAAATATCTGTTTGCTTGGAAGTCCGTTTTAATGTATAAACAGTTAGTACAGTTGATTTAAAACTGTCTGTCTAATGAATGAATTCATCATACCCCTCTCTATTTTTTTATCACGTAAGGTTGCGCTCTGCTCAGCACCATGCTGAGATAGGAGCCTTTTGGCCTCGTACAGGACGAGTTTCATTTCTTTTAATTTTTAAATATATATTTGTATTTTTTTTTCTGTGTAATTTTTATACTTACTGTTAATGTGTTTGTCCTGGGTGGGCTAATAAATGCTTTTTCTTTCTTTCTTTCTTTCTCTGAGGAATGATTTAGTTGCGCTTAGATGGTTGCGCTTGGAAATAGGTGCGCGCTCTGAGAAATACCTCAAAACAAGTGAACGTCGACTGTGTATTTTTTTTTGTTAATATTCATTTGTTTACCAAAACAAAAAAGTTACGGTGATTGCATTTTGTTTTTGCTAATGACAGGCACGGTTTTACATCCGTGACAAGCTTTCGTCATCATAAACATCATGTGTTATGTTGTAGGATTAATTATGCAACATGTTTTTGACGTTTCAACACACAAACAGTATTTACAACATGTTTTTATGTTCATGTTTTGTCGGTGTAAAACAACCGTTTAGTCGTGTTTTATGACAAGCCTGTGAGATACAGATTTAAATATTAATTAAATGGTTTATTTGATGTGGATAACAAACATGCTTATTTTTCTGGCAATACTAGCTGTTGTCCGTGGTTTTCTTACATCCTTTGGAAACTATTTCATGTACTGGATTTTTTGACGTGACAACGTCTTATAAATTGGTTTGCCGGGTGACACTTCAAGAAACTGCGTTACGCTCCGCTCACGTTATGCGCTCACAATGAGAGCGAGTGAGAGGCACGCGTCCCTTCCACTCGGGCATGGTTAGCCCGCCTAAGAGCGAGAGAGACAGACATAAAAAGTGAAAGGCACGCGTCCCTTCCACTCGAGCACAGTTAGCCCGCCTAAGAGCGAGAGAGACAGAGCGAGAGAGAGAGAGTGAGAGAGATAGGCATACACACCGGTTCATTTCATCCTTCTTCCTACTATACTACTTTCAGTCTCGTCGTAGGCACTGTGCCATACGGTCACTTTCGTTACCCACACCTATTGCGTTTGACCATTATTCCAGCGTATCTCAAACTTTTTGCGAACTGTTTATACATAAACCATGAATTCGTACAAGTGCGGCGCCTGTGAGGAACCACTATCCGATGGAGTTCATTGCACTATATGTAATCATGAACTACACTTCCATTGTGCTGGAATAACAGAGGCCGGATACCGGAAGCTGGGTGACAGAAAGCTGACGTGGCGTTGCAGCAAATGTAAAATAGCTGCCACTACTCTAGCTCCAGTGTCAGCTGCAACTACTCAACCCCCTTTGTCACCAAGGCTGGAATCGGAGTCGGCTATCCTTAGTGAGATAAGAGCACTCGCGGAGAAACTAGCTCCTCTAGAATTTTTAAAAGATGAAATAACAGCGCTTCGTACGGAGTTTGCTGATCTAAAGTCATCACTAAGTGAAACAAATAAGGAGCTAAAGCATTTCAACGTGAAAATTAAAGAGATGGAAGCGCGCCTTGTACACGTCGAGAAGGTTCATGAACAGGTGGATATCCTTCAAGCCCGTTTGGATAAACTAGAGGAAGATAATAATGCTAAAGAGCAATGGACTCGATTGAACAATATAGAAATAAAAGGTCTACCTCAGAACAATCACGAGAACCTGTTTGAAATTGTCAGCAAAATTGGTACCAAAATTGATTATCCCGTGTCTAAGTCCCAGATAAACTTTATAACTAGGGTACCAACCCGCGACAAAGATCAAACGAAACCCATCATAGTGAGTTTCTGCAACCGTTACGTGAAGGAGGACTTTATTGCTGCTGCGAGACTACTTTTCAAGACTACACCTTTAACTACAGGGCAAATAAACTTTCCTGGAAACCAACGGATTTACGTCAACGACCACTTGACAATACAGAACAAGGCATTGCTGTCCAAAGCTAAAAAAGCGGCCGCAGAAACGGATTTTCGCTATGTCTGGGTCAAGCACTCCAAAATACACGCGAGGAAGGCCGACACGTTTCCTACAATAGTGTTAAAATCCGAAAAAGATCTCATAAAAATAAAATAAAACCATGTCAATTCCGATCTAAACCTATAAATATAAACAAAATGTCCAAGTCAAGTCTTGCAATACCAAGCATTAAGAATAAGTTTGAGAACCGTGCGCAGGTGAGTGCTACCAGCGTATTCCACCAATTATTGTGTCGCTCAACAGTGCTGAGTAAATTCATTCCAAAATGTCATTATCATGTTGTTTGTGGTCGTTGTGCCAAATTAGTCCTAATTGTTATTACGTTACAGTGCAATTCTATTTACTTAACCTACCGAGTTGTGACTCACCGGGCCTGTGTCGTTTCTTTTGTTCCTTATCTTAACCCATTTGTTGCGAGTATTTCAAAGTTCCGTGTTTTTACTCACTGTGCATTGCTGTGCCTAACAGATTTCTACCAGTTTCTGTTTACTACCTTCATGATGGTTTATTATTGCTGGTTTTTAATGTATTCGTTTATATTAAGCGTTTCACTTTTACTACAAATTGGTCATCTTATTAAAGTTTATAATATTGTTGCTGTTAAGTTCAAAAATGATTAATATATATTATCAGAATGTACGAGGTCTGCGCTCAAAAACAAACGCGTTATTTCGTAACGTTTGCTTGAATTCGTATGACGTTATTATTTTTACGGAAACATGGTTAGTGGATAGTATTAGTAACAGTGAGTTGTTTGATGGACGATATCTTGTTTGGAGGCGGGACCGGGATTACTGTCGAACAGCACAGACTCGGGGAGGCGGAGTGTTGATCGCGGTGAGGAATGACCTGACCGTTGTGGAAAGATGTGACTGGCGTACCTCGGCCGAGGATATATGGGTATCCATCGTTCTGAAGCGATCAAGACCAGCGGTAAGTTACAATATCAATATATGTGGCCTGTATCTGTGCAAAGAAAATGTTGGCAACTCATACCTAACTCAGTTACAAAACTTTCACCAAAAACTGAACTATTTAGTATCCGCCCACCCTCTAGATACATTTATAATAACAGGCGATTTTAACTTCGGCGGCGATGTGGAATGGCGGCAGTCAGACGATAGCTCTGGGTTATATCCTGAGAAAGTGTCCGTTCGATGTTTTTTGGATTTCTTTGACACAATAAATGCGTGTAACTTGTCCCAGTTTAATTGTGAGCGTAACGTCAACGGTAGACTTTTAGATCTTGTTTTCTCAAATAGCGCAATAAAAGTGAATGATTGTGTTGACCCCCTGGCGGTGCCGGTTGATGTTCACCATAAACCGTTGATAGTTAACGCTGACTTCGTCGAAGTTCATAAACTCATTGAGAAACCTAGCACAAAATACATGTTTCATCGGGGCGATTACACTGCAATTACGTCTGCACTAGATCTTGTGGACTGGAATACGTTGTTGTCCGCTGGGTCCCTGGACCAAGCCCTGAACCTTTTCTATACCAAGCTATACGAGCTCAGAGACTTGTACATTCCCGTTAAACCTTTGAAAAAATCAACACACCCCCCCTGGTACACCAGTGCTTTAATTAAAATATTAAAAGAAAAACACAAATACCACAACAAGTACAAAAATTACGGTAACTTATCCGATTATCACTCTTTTTCTCTCTTGCGAAACCGAGCTAAGGAATTAGAGGCTGTTTGTTTTGATGCCTATATGGAAAAAATAGAATCCTCAATCGCCAAAAATCCTAAATGTTTCTGGTCGTATATCAAAAGCAAAAAAAGTGGTAATACGTTACCCAACGTGTTACACTACATGGACTCGTCCGCAGACACCGGCGAGGGTATCACTGAACTTTTTTCGTCTTACTTTCAGTCTACCTTCCAAGAACCTGACTCAGAATATGACGATCCGGTTTTTAATAACGACACTCATCCTGCTAGCTCGGTGAACCTGAGTACAGTTAGCGTGTGTCCGGAGACGGTACACAAGCTACTCGTAGGCCTGGACCCATCTAAATCTGGTGGGCCAGATTTGATACCCCCCATTTTCATAATAAGTTGTGCAAAGAGCCTGGTGGCACCAGTCTGTGTGCTGTTTGAGCGGTCGTTAAGGGAAGGTATTGTCCCAAAGATGTGGAAATCGGCATTTATTACACCAATTTTTAAAAAGGGGGATAAATCTCAAATAGAAAACTACCGCCCCATTTCAAAATTATGTCTTTTCTCTAAAGTTCTTGAACGAGTAATACATACGGAAGTTTACTCAGTTATGCAACGTCATTTCGGCGACGAACAACATGGTTTCCTCAGAAAACGGTCAACTGCCTCCAACCTGATACTATCCAATGAAATTATAACCACTGGGATGGAAGAACGATGCCAGGTCGACGCGATATACACGGACTACAGCAAATGTTTTGACCGTATAGACCATCGCGTGCTTCTTCAGAAGCTATTATCTGCAGGAATACACGGTGATCTATATCGGTGGTTTTCTTCATACATAGAAAACCGTACACAAGCTGTGGTTCTGCGTGGATACACGTCTGGATGGAAATCTGTCCCATCAGGAGTGCCCCAAGGTTCAATCTTAGGGCCGTTATTGTTTACAATATTTATTTTAGACATTAAAAAATGCTTTAGAAACTCACATATCCTATTATACGCAGATGACATGAAGGTCCTAAAGTCCATACGCACATTATCTGATACAGAGCTACTTCAGTCAGACCTTGACAGATTCGTACAATATTGCAAAATCAACAAATTACAATTAAATGTATCCAAATGTTTTCACGTAGTATTCACTCGCCAGAAATCTATTATTGGCCCAGGGTATAAACTGGATGGTACTTACATAAGTAAAGAAACCAGTATCAGGGATCTTGGTGTCGTTCACGACAGCAAGCTGCTTTTTGATAATCATATTGAAACAGTTGTCAACAAGGCGTTCAAAGCATTGGGCTTCATTATTAGAGCTTGTTCTAGTTTTCGTTCCCTGAAACCATTAAAGGTTCTTTATTGTTCTCTAGTGCGTAGCAATCTTGAGTACGTTTCTCAAGTATGGAATCCTCAATACGAGATTTACAAAACTCGTATTGAGTCTGTTCAGAGGAAATTTTTGCATTACTTGGACTTCAAGGCTGGGCAATTCTCAGTCGACTATGAACATCGCTGTAAGCGATATCATTTCTTACCATTGGAAGTAAGACGTAATATCAGTGATATCTGTTTTCTAGTGAACATCGCAAACGGCTCGGTTGATTGTCCTGAACTACTCAGCAAAATACTAATTCGCACTAATCTTAACAATTTAAGAAAACGGCCTCTTCTCCAAGTACCATTCGCATCGACAAAGTACAGGCGCAATGCCTTCTGCATACGTAGTGTTATAGCTCTAAATAGTTTACCATCACACCTGGAAATCGATCTATTTTGCACCAGCGCACACAAAATTAGAAAGATTTTGAACAAGGAGTATTTTGGTGACAACCATAAATAGCTTTAGTTTTTTTATTTTGATATTGCACGACTTGACATACCTCATATTATTATCTCGAAATATTTACCAATATGTGTACATTGGAATCTGTTTATTGTGTTTTGATTTCTATTCGCTGTAATTGGTCAACGCATGTAACACACTACTATTTAGATATATACATGTGGAAGCTTGTAATTAGCAATTGTCACTACTTATACATGTTTTTTTATTATTGTTATTAGTCTGTAAGCTTTCTTTAAAATTAAATAAATAAATAAATAAATAAATACGAATGAATATTCACATTAAAATTATTTTACCACTCAAAGTCGTTGTCACGTAAAACTTTCGCCCGTATACCGACTTTACAGGCAACCAATTTTTTTCTATTAAAATCCAATTAGCCGTTTAAAACCTCTTCGTTTCGTGTCGACGGCTCTTTGTACTCTGAGGAGCTCGTGGCTAGATAGGAACAGCTGCTCGGGTCAATCTTTAGGTTAAGCCGTACTTGGCCGCCCAGTATGGTGGTCTGTTGATAGACCACCCATTTCATTCCAAGTTTCGTCCGTGCATCGGAAAGCCGTTGGTCTTGACAATCTTTACAGACAGTCAGTGACTCAAAAAGTCTGACAACCAGTCTTACTAAGGGGTATTGTATTACCCAGTACTAAATGGGTTGTGAAGGTCAGATAGGCAGTCGCTCCATGTAAGCTACTGGTATTCTGCTGTATCCGCTTCGACTGGAAGCCGACCCCAACATAGTTGGGAAAAGGGGTTTTGTGTTATCACTAAACTTTATATTGTTTGTGCGCAGTTGTAGGTAACCGCGGAGATAGTAACGGTATTGTATTCTTTAGTTACACCATCACAGGGGCAAGTGCACGGGTACTTAGGATAGTCCAGCAAGTGGGACAAGGTCTGATCAGATTTAACTGTCAGCAAAATGGCAAAAAATCAACATTTTCTTCTTTTTTATACACTTGGCCGTCTTTCGCATTTCCCACTGAGTTGCTTTAGGTTTAGACAAATAAAATTAGATGTTACGAATGTCCATGCAGTTGATATACATAAATTAGATGCTTCTTACAACCTCGGTAGCGTATTGTAAGCCTGTGACCACATAGATAGCTTAATTTAAGATCCCACTTTATACAGGGTGTAAACCACCACCTCGCATTCTGTACATGAAACTAAGTAACTTTACGCAAAAAAATTTGCTAGGAAACAACTTTTTTTTGTGAGGTTATAAATCATGTTTTGTGCTAGAACTCAATGTAACGCACTTAAAACATTGTGCTGATAGAATGATTGAATATTGCGGGGGTCGTGGATGTGTTAAAAGTTAAAATCTTACAAAAAAACTTGTATTTAAAAAAAAAACTTGTCAAAAAGTTGTAACTTTGACCCCCCATATCTCCGTAACTAGAAGGTTCCCAGGTCTGGTGTAGAACAAAAAAATGATCGCAATGATAGGGAGAATAAGTGCCTTTCGGCTTCGTGAAGAGGTGTTTTACACCCTTTATTTTAAAGACTTAAAATACGCGGCCGGATTTGAAAAGTTGAAAGGAAAACATCATCATCTGCTCAGCCTTTTGACAACTATGGTATGATTGGCTTCCATTCAAACCGAATGCATCTAAATGTCAGTTTTATATACGGAACGACTGCGGATCTGCACTCCACAACCCAGATATTGTACAACACAACACAATATCTCCTGGGTGGCTTCTACCTACCCCTAATAACTGTCAAAGACCCATGAATGACAGTCGAGACCAGCTTCTTAACATGATTCGTATGAAGGGTAACATTCAGTCTAGTTTTGAAGTTACATTATTGTAATAAAAAAAGTATTCTTCTTAACCAAATCAGAACCAAAGTTGATGATTGGAGCCTCCTTTTAAGCATAGAAAAAGCCTCACAAGATCTTCCTGTGACTGCATTATGATTACTGATGCGATCTCATGGATAAATGCACTACTTTACCTTCTCATACATTTAAGATTCTACAACCAACTGGGGAGAGAGGAGTGCAGGAATTAAGTAAGTTAATAGTGTACATTGGAAGATACATTCGCAGCGCATGCATAGGCAAGTTCATAATCATTATTTATTTATCATCTTTTTTTTAGTAAAGCAAACATCCAAAGGATTTTTACTTTGTGCTTAGCACTATAACTAGTAGCACCATGCAACTGGAAGTCGACCCTAACATAGTTGTGAAAAGTCTAGGCAGATGATGATCGGCGCTAAAATTGTGTATTGTGTATTTTGCGGGATGGTGTTAGAGAGCTGACGGCCGCTGCAGGAGGTTTCTAAAACCACTCTTGTCACCATCAGCAATCTATATTTTTTTAATATAAGGCTATACTGTCGCACTACAGGCCTAAAACCTCGCTTCCCTCCTTCCACTTTACGCTATCCATTCGTAGGCCAATCGTAGAAAGAGTCCAGCTCAGTCAATCAGGTATTTAGAGAGTTTCTTTACGCTATCCATTCGTAGGCCAATCGTAGAAAGAGTCCAGCTCAGTCAATCAGGTATTTAGAGAGTTTCTTTCGTCTCGCTTTTATTGCCCTCTTTACGAATCATATTCAGATTCCGCAACCGTTCTTCTAATGCCGATTCGCCATTGGTTCACGTTTTATGTTGCCTGAGGCTGAAATGGAAATGGGCGGGTCACCTATAAATGAGAGCCAAAAAAGAGAAATTGGCTTAATTTGTAGGTGAGTGATTAAGAGAAAGCAAAAAGAACAGAGGACGCTCGACATGAAGGTGGAACAACGATCTTAAAGCGATAACGGGGTCAATGTGCAAGAGACAAACCCAAGATCTAGAAACGTGGAAGAATATGGGCGAGGCCTGTGCTACGGCAAAACAATCTTCGGAAACCGATGTCTGAATAATCCTTTATTTTTTTCTAAATATGTACATAATAATTATGTGTAACTAGATTGTAAGATTATTCTATGTTGCCTGAGTTCCTTGTATCTTCCCTTTTCCAATTCACCTGCACGGCCAGTATTGATTTTACGTCCAAAATAACGAACCTTTTACCCATAACCTTCCCTTGGGCCGCAAAAATAATCATGAGGCTTATAAAATAATCATAGAGCAATATGTCCGACACTATATCCACAGCCTTACCCACTCTTGCATGTCTGTAGCGTAATAGTGACTGTGAAAATAGTGAGAATCCGTCACGTGCCCGTGACATGGCGACGCGTTCCACATAAATTATGGACACTCTACTACCTTTGGCAGCCGAACAAGTAAGAATATTGTCGGGTGGAGACTTTGAAGCTTTTTCAAAGTAGTGCATTTCTTTGAAAAATCGCAGAAGTAATGGATTTTTTGGGGCTTGCTATTTTTAGGATTCGGACGGAAAGGTTCAGGAGATGGTGTTTAATTTCGCAGGAATTATTTATTTAAAATTCCGTTAATAACACGTTAACAGCTATAACGCTAATGTGATACGAGCATTACTTACCACAAGACACAGATACCTTACATTGACTAACAAAAATACAATTCAAAACAGAATTAAAATACTGTTACTGTTAGCCTGTATCATCCCACTGCTGGGCAAAGGCCTCTCCCCATGACTTCCAAATTTTTCGATCCAGGGCCAATGTGGACCACTGGTCCTTGGTTTTATCCAGCTCGTCCCGCCATCTCCTGCGAGGTCTACAGCGTCGCCTCCTGGCTGTGTCAGGGCTCCACATTGTGGTTATCTTGGCCCACAGCTCGTCAGGCATACGGCAGACATGGCCAGCCCAGTCCCACTTTAGCTCAGCGGCTTTTTGAGCACCGTCAGTGATTTGTGTTTTGGAGCGCAGTGTGGTGTTGCGTACATGGTCGGTAAGTTTGACGCCTAGGATGCTGCGCTCCATTGCACGATGACAAACCTTGAGCTTGGACTTTTGAATGCTTGTCAGAGACCAAGTCCGGGATCCATATGTCAAAATGGGAAGAGTGCACATGTCCATGATTTTACGCTTGAGTGACAAAGATAGGTTTCCTTTCATTAGCTCTTTCATGGACCAGGAGCTCTTCCAAGCATTTTCGGTTCGTCTTATGACTTCCTTATCTTGTCTGGACTGGAAAGAGACTAACTGGCCCAAGTAGATGTACTCATGGACATATTGCAATTCTTCACCATTCACTCCGATCTTGTATTTGGTGGTGTTTGACATCAATTTGGTCTTTGACATGTTCATCGCGAGTGAAAATACATTAAAAAAATACTGACAAATAAAATCACCTAATCCGCATTTACGGGTATTTTTGCACCCATTATAGGATGATGTTCCATCGTTGAGCTCCTTCAGTTATAAGTCGAGCTACACGATAACTGACAAATGCTTGCACTGACTGGACAGGTCCACTCAAATCTGTGTGGTTCTTTCTTCAAAAGACCTTCTCAGACACTGATCTGCATAGTCCTCATGTGAATTAAGCAAGATTGTCTGTACTTCAAAAGAGTTTGTTGAGTTTGTTTCGGCTGTTTCTTCTCAGAGTAGCTGGGTACGAAACACCGGCCCCATATTGTTTAAAAAAAATGAAGTGTTTTTAACGAACCTACATGCTGAATAAACACCATATAACATTTAAAGAAGTCATTTTTGCACATAAGAATTCCCATCGATCACTCAGCTAGTCTTTTCCTATTGTTATTTGCATAAAACAGCAACGAGTGACGTCATAATCTTCCTTCCTAGCTTCAAAATAGCTGCCACAGTCAGTTCAAAAACCCATTCTGTTGAAACACTGCGCCAACCGCACGCCAGCAATTATAAAGATACATATAATATCTATGCGTTTATAATTGACGTGTGGTTAGCCTGGTTATTTTGAGCATTAAATTTTCGGAAATAATTACCTATAGGCAGTTTTCAGGCTTTTAATTAGAGTGCCTCAAATGGGTGGGGGCTCTTGGCTAAATAATAGCAGCCGCACAAGTGATGAATCCAAATGAGATCAACACTTTTCATCAGCAGTATTGGAGGCTAACTGTACGTTACTTTTGGACTTTTTCTTTTCGCAGTTACAAACCATTTGTGGAGTAAATACTTATCCATAGATAGCACAGTAATAACTCAACATGACACGACGTTTTAGTGTATCATAAATATCACGACGTAAGATATAAAGCATAAGCATAAAGAAATATAATATAATATCAGATAATGACACGAACTTGGCCCATTTTGCGTCGCATCCATGAAGTGCGGGAGTCATCACATTTATCATTCGGTGCAGGGATCGTAAACCTTTTTATATAGCAGCATTTGTTTGTAATTTGTATTTATCTTGCCATGATGTGCCCACATAATAATATGTACTATTATTGTACGTCTAAACCAGGGGTTCCCAAATTTATTTTGTTTACTTCCCATTTTGAGAAAAATATATTTTTAGCGCCCCCATTTTTTCACCAACTTAAAAACTACTGTTACTTCAAATTAAACTAATTATTTTAGCTATATTAGCGAAGATTAAACCTTCACTCTAAACGGGACTTTTACAATAACCCGCAAGAGTTAACTTGAGCGCAGTAGGTGGTACACAACAGCGCTCAGGTGTCAAGTTAACTATTTGCTGTGCCCTGACAGGGTCTACTCAAACTCAAACTCAAACTCAAATCATTTATTTCAACTAGACCATTACGGCACTTTTGAATGTCGATAATACGAAAAAAAAAAGGCTACAGTCACAGACACAAGGCATAATAACTTGAGAATGTACTGTAGTTGCCCATTCCCTAGCGTAGATCTCTATGGAGAAGAACGGGCAAGAAACTCCATGGACACTCTTTTCAATCAAAAATGTTCTTACAAAATCTTGGTTACATCTTTCATGTTGAGATTATACATATATGTGAGAACGATGTAGAAAGACGTGCAGAATAAGAGCGTCCAGAGTAAAAAAAAGAAATAAATCAACAATTTATAAAATAAAGCAATTCAAATGATCCATGGCAGCTAAGAGATGACCAGTCCCGACTGACAGCGCCCGTTCACGAACATGACGCATGGATCAGCGCCATTCAATTCAACCATATTGAAGGGAACTAAATGACCCGACCCACCCGCCACCATCAGCAAGACATTTAAGCGAGCATGACATTCTCTCAGCCACCAAGGCATATTCAAGTCAATGAAAGATAACTAAATGCAAATGGTAGCTTTACAGTACATGGTACTCACACATGTGCTATGCAATTATACAATACTAAGAGATGGAATCTATACAATGCAAGAATATATTTACAATCTTCTGCAGCTACCACAATAATATTGTCCAATAAGTTTGCACCTATGCAGCTATGGTTGCGGAGCAGGACCAGCATTTAGCCAAGCATTTTTATCCTCAATGTAATCTCCCAGCTTATAATATGCTTGCCTACATAGTGTGCGTTTTACACAAGATTTAAATTTCGTCTCATTCAGTTGTAGAATGTGGGGAGGTATTTTATTGTAACATTTTAAACAGAACCCCATGAAAGATGAATCTACTTTAGCAAGCCTGAAACCTGGCTGAACTAGTTGGTCCCTATTTCTAGTATTATAGTGGTGTCTGTCACCTCTTTTACTGAATAAATGCAAATTTTTCCTAACGTACATGATGTTTTCATATATGTATTGACAAGGTACTGTCATGATATTAATTTCCTTAAACAGTTCTCTTAGAGAATCGCGTCTACGTAATTCATAAATGGCTCTGATGGCTCTTTTCTGCAGAATAAAAATAGACTCGATGTCTGCAGCCCGTCCCCATAGTAAAATACCGTATGACATAATACTATGAAAATAACTAAAATAGACTATCCTCGCCGTATCAACATCAGTAAATTGACGGATTTTTCTAACAGCATACGCTGCTGAGCTCAGCCGGCCTGCAAGAGATGTTAAATGAGGACCCCATTGTAGCCTGTGGTCGAGCGTAACTCCCAAGAAAACCGTTTTATTGACAAATTCAAGTTTCTCTTGATTCAATACTATGTCACAATCACTACTTTTGACATTTGGTAAAGCAAATCTTATGCACTTAGTTTTATTCCCATTTAGTACTAAATTATTAGCGGTAAACCAATTATGAACCTGCAGTAGGGCGAAATTTACGTCGTCAAGATTTGTGGCACGTCTGTTTATCCTAAATATTAAAGAAGTATCATCAGCAAACAACACCATTTGCGGATGGTTGTTAAATAAATGGGGTAGGTCATTAATGTATACTAAAAAGAGGAAAGGACCCAATATCGAACCTTGTGGTACACCCATTTTTACTTTTAAACCCATCGAATTTACACCCTTTACTTGTACATGCTGCTGTCTATCATTCAGATAAGATTTTACTAAACTGAGCGCAAGTTTACCTAAACCGTAATGCTCAAGCTTCAAAATAAGGGTTTCGTGATTTACGCAATCAAATGCCTTCGAGAGATCACAGAAGATTCCTATGGCATCTTGTGCCTCTTCCCATGCAGTAAAAATGTGTTTTAATAAAGTGACACCGGCGTCAGTCGTACAACGTCCTTTGGTGAAACCATACTGCTGTTCGTGTAAGATTTTATTGGTGTTAAAATGGTTAAGCATCTGATTGAGCATTATCTTTTCAAACACCTTGCTGAAAACCGGCAACACGGATACGGGCCTATAATTGTTGGTGTCTTTACCGTCTCCGGATTTAAAAAGCGGTATTACCTTACTGAATTTCATTAGATCCGGGAAGACCCCTTGATCTACGCACAAATTAAATATTGAGGCTAAATACGGCGCTACAGTCTCAACAATTGAGGTACAGGCTTTGATAGACATACCCCATAGATCTTCAGTTAATTTGATCTTGATTTGCTTAAAAGCTTTTATGACTGTTATGGGGTTTACATGATGAAATTTAAATTCATTTGAACAGGCTGAAACGTTCGCCTTCAATAAATCCATAGAGAGCAAGGGAGAGGAATTTAAGGTTTCAGTAGTTTTAAGTGGGATACTGGTAAAGAAATTTACAAATTCTTCAGCGACTTCGTTATTAGAGCTCACGAGACCATGTGCGGTCTCTAGTGTTATGTCATTACTTGTTTTTTTAGATCTATTGGTCTCACTGTTGATAATTTTCCAAACCGTCTTTATTTTGTTATCGGCTGATTTTATCTTGTGGCTAATGAAAAGAGACTTGGCTATCTTGCAAGAGTTTTTAAAGATTTTCGAGTAGGTAGCCACATATTTACTAAACGTTTCTGTGTTGATATAAGGCTTAAGGCCGTATAGCTCAAACAATCGTTCCCTACTTTTCCTAATACCCTGTGTTGCCCAATCACTGAATATAAACTTTGGGGCAATAGTTTTAGTTTTCTGTTTTAAAGTATTATTAAACTCGGTGTGCACTACCGAAAAGAATTCTTCATACAATTCATTTACATTGTTTCCAATATGGCCTGGTATATTTAACTTGCTAATTAAATTATTATTAAACTTTTCTAAATTACTGGGTGTTATTTGTCTAGATTGAATCTGAATTCTTTGTAATTGTTTATTAGACGCGAAAGCAACAGTCTGTCCGCTGTGATCTGAAGGAAGGTAATTTACGATGGATTTATCTAAGTAGTCGCAGCAACAAAAAACATTATCTATACATGTAGCAGTATTTGTAGTAATTCGGGTTGGTTCTGAAAAAACATTTGACAAATTAAATGATTTAAAGAGATTTAAAAATCTACTGCTGTTAACATTATTCTCTAAAATATTGATATTAAAGTCACCACAGATAATTATTAATTTACTACCAGTTACAAGTTTTGCTAAAGCATCTTCCATTACTGACTCAAAGACAGAGTAGTTCAGGTAATTAGGGGGTCTGTAAACGCACACTATTACATGCTTATCTAGCTCAACACAAGACAATTCTATGCTATGTTCAACCGAAAGATCGACAATATCATTACGAGGCTTAAATTTAAAACAATTTTTAACTAAGATTAATGAACCCCCACGCATCTTAGACTTCCGGTTAAAGCAACTGCCCACACTATAATTCTCGTAATTGAATTGCATTTCGTAATCCTTCATCCAATGTTCAGTTAAACAGATAATATCAAACTGGGTTTTTTCTAAAAATAGTTCGATTTCTAATTGTTTGGAAGAAAAACCCTGAATGTTCTGATGAAATAATGTAAAGGAATTCTGCTTAACCCCATTTTGACAACTAATTAACTGAGAGCTAGAAGATACCTTAGAGTTGATAAGTTTACCTAAATTATCACTCGTAGCTTCCATTGTCTTACTGACTAGTTTAAATCTAAGCTAAAATGTGTAAAATTACAATTAGTATAATTACTAATTTCCGTGGAACTATTTACAAGAGACTGCGACATACCACATATGTCTGAGTTTAAATTAAAAGCTAATAGCCGAGCTATTTGACGTCTAAAACTAATAGGCAGATACGCATTATTCCTCGTTGACTTCAATTTCTGGACGAAACTGTTAGTGTCGAAAAACGTCAACTTGTCACAATAGTGACTTACTAATAAACACATGTGATTATTGAGACAATGAATATAATGATTTTGCCTGCTCGACAACTTTTCAAAGTATGGAAAGGCACACAGAATGATTTTCTTACTACGGCTCTTAGCTCTAAACCTTTTTTGTTAACACCATGTTTTACCTTGTGGAACGCAATTATTATAAAGGGTGTAAAACACCTCTTCACGAAGCCGAAAGGCGCTTGTTCTCCCCATCATTGCGATCATTTTTTTGTTCTACACCATACGGAACCTTCTAGTTACGGAGATATGGGGGGTCAAAGTTACAACTTTTTGACAACTTGTTTTTTAAATACAAGTTTTTTTTGTAAGATTTTGACTTTTAACACCTCCTCGATCAACCCCATACTATTCAATTCATCCATCAGTACAATGTTTTAAGTGCGTTACATTGTGTTCTACCCCAAAACGTGATTTATACAGGGTTATTTTTTGTTTACACTAAACCCGAAAAGGGGTCATTGTACTCATCATTTTGAACAACTTTTTCTATGGGACGAACCGTGAAATCGCGAAAAAAAAATCAGCTGTTCCCTACATTTATGTTCGGATAACTCGTCAAAATGTAGGGAACAGCTGATTTTTTTTCGCGATTTCAAGGTTCGTCGCATAGAAAAAGTTGTTCAAAATGATGAGTACAATGACCCCTTTTCGGGTTTAGTATAAACAAAAAATAATGTTGTATAACCTCAAAAAAAAAAGTTGATCCCATCAAAATTTTTTGCGTAAAGTTACTTAGTTTGATGTACAGAATGCTTGGTTAACGGCTTTGTGATGAGGTGGTTTACACCCTGTTTTATACGTATTAATAATGGTTGATGTTCACAAGTTGCAGTCGAGAGTCGAGAGCTCAGTCGCTGTTTAAGAGGCCTCCTAGAATCTAAATGAAATTACAAGGCGCCTCCTAAGCCTCTACACAATGCCCCCATTTTTTCCCGGGACTCTTACTGCCCCCCTTTATGCCTGCAGCCCCCACAAGCGGGCGTTATCACCCACTTTGGGAAAGGTTGGTCTAAACCAACTGCCTCGTTGGCCTGGTGGTGGATTTTAGGTAGGACCGCTGAGCTCTCCCAGGTCAGGCAAAGTATTATTATTGGGCTTTACAATCAGGAATTTCTCATTAGCAGCTCCGTGGAGTTTGAATTTGTGCCCAGTTGGTGGCAATAGGTTCACCCCGTATTACATGGAACTTAAACACATAACTGGCGAAATTAAATTAAATTAAATTATTTATTAATAAACAAGTACATATTTATCAGGGGTAACGGTGAAATGCGGGTAACTAGTACTATTAGGTACACCCCTGCTAAACCCTCCGGGGATTACAAGCTATGTTATTTACGTCTAAAATCACTGATTATGTCTTCTCTGAAATGTCAGCGCAACCCTGGTTGATACTAGTGTGCTCCTGAGCTTAATACAAATGTAACTGACAATGCGACATATTTTCACGACAGATGCTGTTTAATACGGAACGAAAACTTTGTAAAAGATTTTCAAGTTTTGGAATGGTCGGGCTTTATTAACAACGACTCATTTTCAATAAGAAAACTGATTCTTTCGGCGATAAAATCAATTATAATCAATCATGTATAGTACACAAAAAAGTGGTTACAAAGTTCTGTGAAGTCTTATGTCTTTTGTTTGCTTTTTTTTTGTTTTGGGTTGAGAGTAACTTTAAACACACTGGTCCTAAGTATCTAATTTAAGGTTTGTTATCAATGGATTTTGAAGTTAGCGTCTAATACTTCTCTGTTTGCATGTCAATTTTATGGTGAAATGTGTCTTTGCACTACATATTATTTTACCATCTTTTGTACCACATTTATTGCAAATAAATAATTTTGACTTTGACTGTGCTAGGTGACAGAGCCGATTAGTAATACAAATAAAAAAAATATTATTATTTTAATTACTCGTTTAAGTACGCAATTTTACTATGTAATAGATTTAACATTCATTTAATCATAAACTAACTATGAACATAATTGATTTAAATTATTAAATAAACTTAAATAAAATAGTATATTTTATAACGAGGGACTAAACGAAGCCATTATATACCCGAGGTGGTTTGACTCCCGAGCTTGCGAGGGAGGCAACGAAAGCGTGGGTATATTAGATTGGCGTTTAGTCTCGAGGTGCAAACTGTACTTTTCACTTCGAGTGCGAGAAAAATAGTCATTTAAAACCGAAAAAATTTACACTCGACTAAACTTCTGAACTGAGCAGTCAGATTTTCTTCTATCAGGTCAGTCACAGATTAACAATTTAAAACACAACACAAACTCTCAACATTCTCGCAATGAAGATGATCCACACTCCACAGATAATTTATAGTACCCACATTACTGCAGCAGCTAGCAACAGAGGCATTCCACATACTTTTCAAAATCAACGATGCACACAGACAACCATAATCACCAGATCGTTCCATTTTTAAATTACTTTTTACTCCCTAGGGAATAAACGGTCACTTTAATCCCGCTTCGTAGGGCTATAATGGCGTACTTTTAGAGCATGAGAAGTGAAAAAACTATAAACAAACTTATCTTTAATTAATCAATCAATCAATAATTTATTTTGTGTACAATGGGTATGGTTACAGAAATGTCTAAAATATGTGCACGGACAAAAATAACAAAGTAAAGTAAAATTTGTTTGCATAGATTGCAGGTACATAAAATATGAACTAACAGTAATAATGGGTAAGCTTTGTACAATCTACCTAATATTAGACATGCAAACATTAATAAAAGTTGTTAAAAAGTTTTTTTTTGACGACTATGTCTTTCTGTCGTCAGTTCACTTTAGGTTCGCCATCCCTGAGGCAGTAGGTAGATATATTTTATTTTTCTCTTACGACGTCTGTCGCAAGCGAGGATAATGCATAAAATATTATTGCTATCGCTTCCATTTTGGACGGAGTTTGGGAAATATGGCGTGTCCGTATTGATATTGTAGTCTGTTGTGGAACTGAGATTAGGCGCTTATTTCTGTCGATAGGTGTTGTAAGTAGAGGTTACGGTATTGCTGGTATTAGGGTCACGATTTTTGGAAGTACGTCATTATTTTTGGTTTTCCCGAATCGGTAGCGGTTGGTTATTTTCAGTTTGTGATGCTTTTAGCTGTGACCGATAATTTACTTCTTGCATTCTTTGTCATAAAAATAGCAAACTTATGTGTTTTACTGTGGAAACCACACAAAGCTTCTTGGTTTTTTGTGTTTAAGAAAATATCTATTCTTCTATTCTAATATTATAAAGCAGAAGAGTTTGTTTGTTTGTTTGGTTGAACGCGCTAATCTCAGGAAATACTGGTTCGAATTGAAAAAACATGTCACAGTGACAGCGGTTTTTTAATTATCAGACCGTTATCTTTTCTTTGAACATGGACCTTAGTAGAGCTATTACCAAAACAATAATTGTTTTTTTTTAATAATAATATGACTCGACAACTGTTTCTTTAGCAGGTTTAAAAGTATACTAAGAGAATAGTGTGTACACCTGAAATTACTAGTTACATAATTTAAAAAGGTACGCGGTTTATTTTTTTTACTCCTTTTTTTTATTTTTATTAAAATTATATCTAGGTATATAGCGCTTAACTCTAAAATTCTCCCCTAAGTTGGTAATAAACTGCCAGTTTTATAACTTAAGAACTTAGAATAGAATACACAAAAGATACATAAAAAATATATTTACCATAATTCAGGTTCGACAACCTCGTAGGTACGTACATTAGAGCCCTTAACCGTTTAGCCGACCAGCCCTTCTGCTGCTCATAATTCCCTTTTTAATAGGTATATTTATAAGGGATAGCTTCAGCCGCAATCTGTTTCCAGAAATTGGAATATTTTTTTACCAAGCGTTGCCCTTTTACAAAATTATTTTAGCGGAGAAAAACAAAGAATTCAGTTATATTTTTCATACATTTAAGGTTCAATTCTTGCTGTTCCGGCTGTTTTGGTAATATTGTAAGGTTTGGAGGAAGAATGTACGTTGCGTTATGTTAGGTATATAACAGATGTCGATAAGGTATGTACTCAAATGTATTGTTTGTATTATTTATGACAAGTTTGTTTACTTTTTCCGGGGTCAGTGTGTCAATGGGTGTAATAACGTGGGGTATACATACATATTGGCTTACACTCGATGCATACAGGGTGTAAACAACCTCATCACGAAGCCGCCAACCAAGCATTCTGTACAATGTTCATAATGCTTGGTTAACGGCGAAGTTACTTAGGTCCATGTTCACCAAAAACATGACGGATGGTTTTCTAAAAACAGCTGTTTAAAACACATTTTTGTATGGCAACATTGACAGCTGTTTTTAGATAATCAGACTGTTATCTTCTCGGTGAACATGGACCTTAGTATGATGTACATAACTTATAGTGATGTACAGTCACGTCTAATAATATTATGTAAACACTTAAGATTTTTTTAAATTGTGTGTCTCCTAATGTACTGATTAAAATTTAATGTTATTACGTACATAGTATTCTGGAACTCATATTTTTATGAAAAAGATTTAATTTTCTAGTTACAATCGTTATTTATCGCGAAAATAGCTATAATATTAAGGAAAGTGTATACATATTATTAGACGTGACTGTACAGTGTGTAAGTAACTTAACGATAAAAAAATTGCTAGGAAACCACTTTTTTATAAGGAGAATAACGTTTTAAAGTAATATTTAATGTACCGCAATCAAAACATTGTGTGGGTGGATGGATTGAATAGTACGGGGGTTGTAGAGACATTTAAAATAAAATTATGGTTTTAATATTTTAATTATTGGCTGCTGTCATATTTAACCCAAAATGGTTGACTGGTAGAGAATGCCTTGTGGCATTAAGTCCGCCTATGTACCACTCTTGTACATGAAGTTTAAATAAATAAATAAACTGTAAGTATAGTGAGTAAAAGGGTAATAACACTCTGTATATATTTTAATGGATTGCTAGAAATAAGTATTTTATTTCAAAATCTAATATTACCAACATGTATTCAAAAAAAACTTGTGTTAATGTTGTAACTTTGACCCCCAATATCTCCGTAACTAGAAGGTTCCCAGGTATGGTCTAGAACAAAAAAATTATCGCAAAGACGAAGAGAACATGTTTCTTTCGGCTTTGTGATGAATTATTTTACACCCTTTATACCCATGGGCTTGCTACGATAGCAAAGGTAACATGAAATATGGGAACGTCTATTTTCTTTCATGAGGCCTGATTAGAGAAATAATGGTTTGGCTTCCGCGATACTCGTCGCAATTCATATTCTAGCGCAGATCTTATGTTTATTAACTACATACATAAATAAACGCCTTTATGGAGGAGCTCGTGGCTATATAATATCAGCCGAACGGGTCGATCTTTAGGTTAAGCCATGCTTGCCTAGGTTGGTCTGTGGATGGGTGACCACTCTTACATACCGAGTTTGCTCCGTGCCTCGGAAAGCACGTTAAGCCGTTGGTCCCGGCTGTCATTTGTCCATCTATGACAGTCGTTACAGGTAGTCACTGGCCCCAAAGACCACCAGTCTTACCAAGTGGTATCATATTTCCCAGTATTAACTGGGTTGTGGAGGTCAGATAGGCAGTCGCTCCATGTAAAATACTGGTATTCAGCTGCATCCGGTTAGACTGGAAGCCTATCCCAACATAGTTGGGAAAAGGCTAGGCAGATGATGATACATAAACGCCTATATCACACGGGGGTAGACAGACCCCACGGAATCCCTGCTATGATACTTACATACGCCTTTTTTGACGTTCATACATCTAGGTACATGTTCACCGAAAATATAACAGTCTGATTATATAAAAACAGCTGTCACTGTGACATGTTCCCATACAAAAATGTGTTTTAAACAGCTGCTTCAGATAATCAGACCGTCATCTGTTTGGTGAACATGGAACCTAGTCATACAAACAAAAAGTTTATATGTAGTATATCAACTGTCTGGTGACCATGACACAAGCCTTGCTTAGTGTGGCACTAGATGTCGCTGTGCGTAATGTCCAGCGAAATTTATTTAAGAATTTATTTATTTATATACGCACGCAGGTTGCGGGTACTACGCACCTAGATAGATAGATAAATAGATAAATCATTTATTTAGTTCACACAAAAGACACCTGACCTTTTTTATTCTTTGTTCGTTTTTGCATACAAAAATAATAAAGAAAAATATACACAAAATTAAAACATATAGGTTATCGGCCTTTCTGAAGAACTTCACCAATAACGCAGTGTATGCCGTTCTAGGGCGTCTCCTCCCGGCGTTTCCACACTTTGTCGCCTTTCACTTAACATGACCAAACAATCTAAACACAAATAATACCGGATTATTACTGTCCCACTTCCAAAAACTTCGGCTCACTCAGACACAGAAGACAAGAGCATTGATCACCACTCTTACTTTCAGCTTATTCTCTAACATTTTGCCAGTACAATTATTCTTCTTTTCAAACATCGTCTCGCCTATCATCATCTATTTGGCCTAGCCTTTTCTCAACTATGTTGGGGTCGGCTTCCAGTCTAACCGAATGCAGCTGAATATGAGTATTTTACATAGAGCAACTTCCTATCCCGTCGGGCATTGCCACCAACATCTGCGTTGTGAATACTTTGTTAGTCACCTTTTACCTACTCATTCTCTCCATTTGAACAAACCATCTAAGCATTATTCTGTTTAATTTTACCTACAATACATAAATTTGAACTAAAACAGAGACAGAAAATACCAGTCATCCTTAAAAGCATCAATAAAAGTACAAAAGGTATTTCCAAAATAAATTATTCATACTGCTGAGTTCTACAACATTATTATATTTTATACCAAGTCCCACGGCAGTCGAAATTATATTAAATTCGTAGCCTGTATTGTTTCCGAAGTAATTAGATTATAGAAGCCATATTATTTCGGTACGGAGAGCCTGTTTCGCCAAATAAAGTATTGTTAGAACTGTTCGGTAAATAAAAACTGGTATTCATAATTGTAATTTTATTTTTTTGTGTTTAAGTATATTGTGTCGATATATAATTGAACTTCAATAATCTAATAATCTAAATATATATAATTCAAAGGTGACTGACTGACTGACATAGTGATCTATCAACGCACAGCCCAAACCACTGGACGGATCGGGCTGAAATTTGGCATGCAGGTAGATGTTATGACGTAGGCATCCGCTAAGAAAGGATTTTGATCAATTATACCCCCAAGGGGATAAAATAGGGGATGGAAGTTAATATGAAAGTCCGTTAGTTTTAAAGTTAGGATCTTCAAATTTTGTGTTTAGGCTGATGATTAAAAATTAATTTATACGTGTTTCAGCGTTTTTGATAATTCCACCCCTAAGGCTTAAAAAAGGGATGAAATTGTGTGTGAAAAATCCTTAATTTTCGACGTAAAAAGTACAAAATTTGTTATCTGGGCTTTTGATTGGAAGCTAACGTAACGGCTTTATTAGAATTGCAACCCCTGAGGGGTCAAAAATGAGCAACATTTTGTTTTTAATTAAAGTTTTTATTTTTTGAGTTCCTAAATAGTATCAAAGTTAGTAAGTCGTTGGTTTTTTTTTTATTTCAACTCACAAAGGGGTAAAGGGGATGAAGTTTTGCATTGTAGTTGTTCATTCGTTCACCAATAACAGCTGCAGGAGAGACCTTTTGCAGCAGTGCAGGTTAATATGTAGTATAGGCCGTACAGAAGTTAATAGTACAGGTAGGTACCAATCGTAACTGCACACGTGACTTCGCGGCTGGCAGTACTTACCTTTTTGTAGGGACCTAGGTAAGCCGAAGATTATGGAGTTACGGCAGGGGCAGAAAAAGAAAGTATGTATAGTAGAATGAGATTGAATGAGTAATTGTCGATATCGTATTTGATACCAACTAGATTTTTTTATTTAGTTGATTTCTGTTTTTTTTTAACTCTTCTGCATTTCTATCTTAGTTTTGATGAATGAAGATGTAGTCAAAATAAAAATCCATAATGGCCCCGACGATTTTTTTTGGATTTTTCATCATGGGTGTCGTTTCCGTGGTTTCTGGTGTCGCTGATAATGAAAATGAGGTCAAAATTAACATGGGAAAAAAAGTTAACAGAAGCAAAAAAAAACAATTCTCTTTTTTTTCTTCGGCCTCCCCTGACACTATTTTCACCCTTCGCCACTGTAAGGTAGATGTGTATCTAATCCTACACCCACATTTCGCACATTTAGCTTATTTTCATCAACCGGGCACAAATAATACAATAACACTTTGCCCGTCCTGGAAATCGAACCCAGGACCTCATGCTCAGTAGCGCTTGCGACAACTTGACCAACGATGCAGTCTAACACATGACCCATCAATATTTTCACGCGAACGAAGTCGCGGGCAACAGCTAGTGACAAATATAATTTTAACTATTTATGTAATTCACCTTGAATTGTCACACACACAGAATAAAGAAAATAGTACTTGTATTAGAACGCGTGTCGCCGCCTGTCTCTCTCTCTCTTTAGCTCCACTACAAGCAAGAGACCATACATACGTGAATTACGCTCAGAAATAAACTACTCACACTTAGATCGCGAGCTTGCTATTCATTGTCACACTAACACAAAAACTGTCCTTGAGCACCCACGTTCGTACGTTGTCACAATAAGAGCGTGGCTATTGGTCGATTGACATATGAGCGTTCACTCATATGAGCGGCACTTCTACCCCGCCTACAAGGCCGTTCTAACCTCTTTTATCTGTCCTGTGGTCTTACAACTGGGCTAAGGCCTTTCCCAAAGAACAAAGGCAGGAAAAGCTTATAACGGAAGATTTAATTTAGACTTTCTATGATCGAACGGTGAATGCAAGTGAATGTATTTTATTTATGATGTACTGTTTGAACTCAACTGACATTGCCGATCCCCCATAAACTCTTCCAACAATAATGCTCGATAGGAGTAATTGGCCAATCAGTTAGTCGGCCCATCTCTACTTTGAAGGTAAACATTGCGAGGAAACCTGCATGTCATAAAATTGAAAAAAAATCACCACTATGAAAGTGACGAAGAAAGTGCCGAATTGACACCTAAACCTGGACAATTATAATCACCGAAGATGGTCACTAATGAGGTTTTTCATTATATAAAACACAATAATATCATAAAGAAGAAATTTTATAATTATGTTTTCACGTGTGTATGTTTATTCACGCAAAAACTACTGAAATTATTTGTAAACATTTTGAACACAAATAGTTTATAACCTGTAGAGCAGCGGTGGCCCAGTGCGTGCGGCCCCGACTTACGAACAGCAAGTCGTAGGTTCGAACCCAGGCAGGCGCATTACTTTGTGTAATTTATTACATCACCGCTGCTCTCAAAACGGTGAAGGAAAACATCGTGAGGAAACCGGCATATCCTAGAACCAAAAATTCGAAGACATATGACATCTACCAATCCGCACAGGACTCGCGTGGTAGATTATAGCCCATTCCCTCTCATTGAGAGGAGGCCGTGTCTCAGCAGTGGGAATATTATAGGCTGATGATGAGTTTATAACCTGTATTAACATACAGGACTATGCGTCTTTATATACTTTTTATTCCCGTAGTATGTTCGCTGGGCCAATTATCGAACTCCACGTGGTCGAAGCCGCGGGCATAAGCTAGTTTAAAATAAGTACGTCAACAGTACATTGATCAAACATGTCTAAACTAAACACATATAGGTATAAAAATAAAGGTTACGATTCTCATGTAGGTGCCAATTACAGATGTAACAAAATTCCATTTCGTAGCAAAATTTTATCAAATCAAAACTTTCTGAAAAGGCAATACCAAACCAAAATCCTAATTTTCTTACCTAACACTAAAAAAGCCTCCTTTACAACCACTCGTCCCACTTTAATCACATCGAGAATCAGAATTTTTCAGCCATTTTTTTTTTAAGTAGGCTCCTACCGGCTGCGCGTGACGATTGCCAATTAACGGGCACAATTAGGGCGGTCCTTGTGATTGATTTTTGGTGTTTCTACAACCCTATAAGAGGGTGAAAGGTCTGTGGACGTTTAACAAGTACGTAACTATAGATATTACATATTATTTTTTTAAATGCGTAACACCCGGTTTCGGGAAGGAAAAATGACCATCACCGGCCTAGCCTTTTCCTAGTTAGTACTGGGTAATACGCTACCCCTTGGAAAGACTGGTTGTCAGACTTTAGGGCCACTGACTACTTATAACGATTGTCACAGATCTGTAACTGACGCTCGAAGCTCGCCTTTATAACATGGGACTTGAAAATAAGTTTTGCGTGTACTATAATTAGGTACACCGCTGTCGAACCCTTCAGGGGTTAGCGTGATGTTATGTTATGTTAAAACTTTAATATAAATTTATTTCCTTGAGCTCAGTATCGAATACTATCGTGTTACGGTTCAACAAGGAGACAATATAACTACCCTTCAAATGTACACGTTTCAGTTTCTTTATTTAGGAGCTCGTGGTTAAATAATAACGGCCGCTCGGGTCGATCTTTAGGTTAAGCCGTGATTGACTAGGTTTGTCTGTGGATGGGTGACCCATTACATACCGAGTTTCCTCCATGCCTCGAAAAGCACGTTAAGCCGTTGGCCCCGGCTGTCTTTGACAGTTGTTAGGTAGTCAGTGGCCCAAAAAGTCTGACAACCAGTCTTACCTAGGGGTATCATATTACCTGGTACTAACTGGGTTGTGGGTTGTGGCTGGGTCAGATAGGCAGTCGTTTTATGTAAAATACTGGTATTTAGCTGCATCCGGTATGATTGGAAGCCGACCCCAACATAGTTGGGAAAAGACTAGGCAGATGATGACTTAAACCTCTTAAACAAGAGTGGTACATAGGTGGAATTAATGCCAGAAGGCACTCTGTACCAGTCAACCTTTGGGTCAAATAAATAAAAAAAATAAAAATAGCTTTATTGATTCCTTACACTATTAATAATTTGCATTAATTTATTATTATTATTTTCACTATACAATGATTACAATAGAATTAGATAATATTTTATTTACAATTAAAATGATTTGAAATACATAGATTTATTATTATTATATTATTAATTTCTTCATGCTATTATTAATCTTATAAAATAATAATAGTACATATTATTTATTATCATTTTAATATTATTAATTATTTAAATGTAAGGACCGCCTATAGCGGTAAAAGCCTCCACCATACTTTTCCATCTCGCTCTGTCTCTGGCTAGCCTGCTCCATATTTTTCCTGCTACTTTGGCTATATCATCGTTCCACCTTTTGGTCTACCTCGACGGCGTTTTTTGTTTGTCGGGTACCAGTTTGTTGTTATTTTTGTCCATCTCTCATCACTCATTCTTTGGATGTGTCCTGCCCATTTCCATTTTAGCTTAAGAGCTTGCCTAACTACGTCCTTGGCTTTGGTCTTCTCTCTAATTAGCGTGTTTTTAACTTTATCCCTTAGTTTTATTCCCATGTAGCTCCTTTCTATAGCTCTCTGACTTGGTTCAAATAGGACAGCATTATCATAGAGCACAAAAGAAACAAGAGTGCTACGAAAAGCATACGTGACGGTCACGCGAATTCCATGATTTTTGTACACTCAAAAGTGCTCAACGCGCCTTAAAAAGTTTTTACTTCAATAAATAAGAAAAATACAATTTATTCCTATAAAACTTATAAAAAGGCACGACTTTATCCATTTTCACGTACATTACATTAACCCATAACACAATTTAGTCACCAACATTACCCTCTCAGCGCACGAACCTATAAACTAAAGATGCAACGCCAGATTATCCTTACGTTAGGAGTGGCTCAGGCCAACGTGAGCACCCTCGAGCCTGCTCGAGCCACTCCAGCCACTCGAGCAGCCTCCGCCCCAATCTTTACGATTAATTGAGAGGGGCTTACGAAAACCTTGCTAAATTGCCCGTAGGAATTGGATCGGTATGTATGGTATGTACGGTTTGTTATTGAGAACTTTGATTTTGAAGATGTAAATAATAATGAAAGATTTATTAGAGTAATCATTATTTACAATATATACACACTAACATTATAATAGAAAGAAAAAATATGTACAAATATCAAAAAAAGGGGTTACAGGGCATCGAAAAATTCGTCCACATCGCTGCCAACAGGAAAAGTGCCCAGAAGGCTGGCAGCATTGCCACGTTGGATGGCAATGCTGATTCTTTGGCCAAAAAATAGTCCCGCCCTCTGGTCACGTGAAGAGTCGACCAACCGTTTGGCGATTTCCTGAAATACTAGGTGGGCACTCGGACCCCATGGCCCTAGTGTTTCGACCCCAAACGGCTCAAACACATAATTACCAATTAAATTATTGTATTTGCGCCGTTTGAGGTTTTCAGCACCTGCAGCAGCCGCCCCAGCGCAGCACACCGTGCTAGGAAGATGAGATGGCGCAAGGGTGTCGACGCAAGTTGCGTCCCACACCAAAGGCCTACCCAACTTCCATGATAATAAATAATAATTAACTGCCACTTTGGTCTGCTGAATGAAGTACTGGGTTCCAGGTCATGGAAAGTATTAGTGTGCTTTGACGTGACAACATCTAATAAATCGAAGGAAAGAACGCTGGCTGTACTCACGAAAAGGTGTCCCGTTACGCTCATTGTATCGTTACGATCGGAGCGTATGAAGTCATTTCATCAATGTTTTGTTATGACGTTGTCACGTTAAACTTTCGTCCGCAAACCGACTTTACAGACAACTATTTTTTTTTCAGGATTTTTTCAGTATCAGCCACGGAGTTTGGATATGTATTACTGAGCATCACGCCTGCAATCCTCGAGAAGTTGGGCAGAGATGAACCTAAGAGGACACCCACACATCTCCAGTTATGTTTAAGCTCTGTGGCTTCACTGAGAATTTCCTGTCGGAAAAACCCTGAAACACTGCCCGACCTAGGAATTGATCCCAGGACGTTATGCTCGCATTGGCAACCCTTATATCAACGGGTCAATAGAACAGGGCCTCGATTCTGCTATTACAATAGTGTCAGAGTAGTCGATCATTGATTTCATAATGGTCAAGTTATGTCAAGTTTTGACAAGATTGTTAATTCTACTAATATAATGGCGCCATTATGACTTTTCAATGGTCAACCACTGACACTCCATTATTAGAAATGTCGTTGAATAATAATTTCGTACATGAAATCTGGCATGAATAAATGTTCGCATTTTTTACCTAGTACGTTTCGAAAACCATTTGTTGCAAGGGTTTTATAATAATGACAATTCGACAATGCCATTAAAACACAATTTTATTACGATACCATTGACCGACCAATGATCGACCATTGTGAATTTAGCAGATTACGAACTTTAAACAAAATGTGATTGGGATGGGAATGGAATCGTGTTGGAGTGACAAATTTATTCAAATAGCAGAATGGCCCCAGTTTAGTCATGAAGTTAAAACTATCTCCAAAATAATTAAATATCTAAAACTAGCACATCGAACGCGACTTCGTCCCCGAAAATTGTGATAGCTTGGCATATTTTCATGTTATCAATATAATTTATAATCTATAAAGATTTTCCTTTCTAATAGTGAAATAATTTTTAATATCGGATGAGTTATTCCGGAGTTAAATCGTAACAAACAAAGAAACAAATATCTAATCTTTCCTCTTTATAACATTAGTTTTGATAAAAGTTCACAAGTAACATCTCGTCAAGTAACAAGTTTTCTTTATATTCTGAGAAACATAGCTTCAGTGCTCAGAAGCTATATTTACAAAGTACTCCTTGTTACCAGCGGGTATCGAGAGGCGTTAGCGGATCGTGTTACTGTACTCGAAGTCTAGCACCTCTGTATATTTCTAGCCAAGATTATTAGGGCGCGGACTCAAATCCTACTAAATTTCAGAAGAACATTTGGTGGCTCAAATTACTGCAATTTAAACCCTACTATGACGTACTGCAAGCAATACGTCGAGTTACCAATTGACTACTCATTTTAGTTATAATAGCGGGGATCCGCTGGATGCGAGTCACACGGGACCGGTCAATGTGGCGACACTTATGGCATCATGGTTACAGCTGTAGGAGTACTTTACCAAGTAGTTTTTATAAAGTAGTTGCCATTTAATCGTTTAAGCTACTACACTGCAGTTTGGTTTACGAGATAAGAACGAACTATTGAAATCCCAGCTTAGGAGGGCCAATTTTGGACTCGTACATTTTGACCGTAATTTTTGGCGTTTCGAAATGTCCAACTTTGGCATCCTTTTTCCAAGAAACTGAAAGATTTCGACAATTTTACTTATTTTATATTGTGTGCTATTCTATTGCATGTGTTCAAAAATGTATTCTATAATTTTTGTCTTATAGCATCGTATTGGAATAGTCTGTAAAGATGTTATAATTGGTGTAAATAAATAAATAAATAATAATAAATAATAATTTTAAATTATTATATAGAGAACCGTAGTACAACAATTTTGTGATGGGCCACTCATAAAAGGCCTAAAAATCTCTTAACATAGCTGAAAACCACTTGTTCTCCCCGTCCGCGTCATTGAAATTAATTTTTTGTTCTACATCGTACCTGGGAACCTTCTAGGTACGGAGATATTCGGGGCCAATGTTCCAATTTTTTGACAAGTTTTTTTTTAATACCACTTTTTAAATGTAATATTTTTACTTTAAACACCTCCACGACCCTCGTACTATTTAACGAATCCATCACTACAATGTTTGGCTACACCGAGTTCTATCACCAAACATGATTTTTCACCCCATAAGAAAAGTCGTTACCTAGCATAATTTTTGCGTAAAGTTACTTAGTTTGATGTACAGAATGCTTGGTGGGCGTGGTTTACACCTTGCATAGTTTTATTTAATTTCCTAGTCTTGTGACAGTCGGACTGTCGGTCACAAGTTCGAACCCAAGACACACACTACTGATTCTTTGGATTCATGTGCATATTGTATAATTATCACTTTCTTCGTTGAAAGTAAAGTGGGAGCATTATAGACCCATTATGCTTCTACCGAAGAGAATAATATTCTTCTATGTTTGTTTATACCATTACTATCGATCCTCTTACAAATAACACTACCCTTATCTGCTAATCTAAAATAAATAACCCTTCTGTACCCTCTTCAACAGGGCTGCTTTTATTAAGGACCATATAGTATGGGTGAGGACGCTGAAAGAATAATATGTAGTAAATGGATCACTAGGTAAGTATGTGTGGGTACTTATATTATTATAATAAATTGGAAATTTAAAAGTTTATACGTCTGAACGGTCTGATCTATTCATTTTAGTCCGTTCAGACTAAACACCCTTATCATGCATTAAATGCTTATCAGTTTTATCTTTGGTTTGGTTTTAAAATCCAAAAGTTTTGCACTTTTGCCGCGAGCTCGTAGCTTAGTGCTACGTCGTAGCTTGGTGCTACGTCGTAGCTTGGTGCTACGTCGTAGCTTGGTACTACGCCGTAGCCGGACTCGCAGGTGATAGCTGCTGCCGTGAGCGGTGCGCGGCGTGCGGTGAGCGGTGCATATCTCTCTCTCTCCATATTTTGCACATCTCCGCACAGCTTCGGTGGAAACACCCCAACACTGACACCAATATTACTCTCCGCTTTGCAAATCTCCGCTCATCTACGCTTTGATGGAGCCCGGACCTATACAGTTATAAGTTCCGTCTTAAAATCAGGCGAAATAAAAAATCGGTAAAGAAAATTCGATCGACAAAACATAAGAATACAGTTTAATTTAGTCAATACCCAGACTTGCCAGCAGCCCTAGAGCTCAAGGAAATGTCTGGAGGACACCTAAGCGGCATTTAGTCCCAGTTTATCGCCGTGACGTGATAATGGCCCTCCCTGACGTTTATTTAGCCCATATTTCATTCGCTTCAGTTACTGCGCGATCCGAGGATATTTGCAGAACTTATAATTAAATGTTTTTATTTTAAAAGGAGCTTGGGTAACTATGGAACCCGGAACAGTAGAAGGTTTTGGTATGGAACCTTTGCTTTTATTGTGTGAGCTTTTTAAGAACATTGAAGGAAATCAAATGACGTAACATTACCTGTCTTGTCGTTACTGTGGTCTTCAGTTCGTTTCCCAGGTCGTGCAAAGCTATATTAAGTATTTCCGTTAAGAATTCAGGAGTACGCTGTTTTGATTGGCAAAAGGCTCCTCCATATGCAAGAAACTTAAACATAGCTGGCGAAATGTGGTAGTTCTGCAGGTACAGCTATGCTTCAGCCTTCGTAAAAAATATCTTTTCTGAAGAAGCAACTTCACTTTCGTTTGGTAAGTGACTAACCTACCGACTATCCTACCGACTAACCTACCGACTAACCTACCGACTATCCTACCGACTAACCTACCGACTAACCTACCGACTAACCTACCGACTAACCTACCGACTATCCTACCGACTAACCTACCGACTAACCTACCGACTATCATACTGACTAACCTACCGACTAACCTACCGACTAACCTACCGACTAACCTACCGACTAACCTACCGACTAACCTACCGACTATCATACTGACTAACCTACCGACTAACCTACCGACTAACCTACCGACTAACCTACCGACTAACCTACCGACTAACCTACCGACTAACCTACCGACTAACCTACCGACTAACCTACCAACTAACTAACCAACTAACTTACCGACTGACCTACCGACTAACCTTACAACTAACTTACCGACTAACCTACCGACTAACCTACCGACTAACCTACCGACTAACCTACCGACAAACCTACCGACTAACCTACCAACTAACTAACCAACTAACTTACCGACTGACCTACCGACTAACCTAACAACTAACTTACCGAATAACCTACCGACTAACCTACCGACTAACCTACCGACTAACCTACCGACTAACCTACCGACTAACCTACCGACTAACCTATCGACTAACCTACCGACTAACCTACCGACTAACCTACCGACTAACCTACCGACTAACCTACCAACTAACTTACCAACTAACTTACCAACTAACTTACCGACTAACCTACCGACTAACCTACCGACTATCCTACCTACTAACCTACCGACTAACCTACCGACTAACCTACCGACTAACCTACCGACTAACCTACCGACTAACCTACCGACTAACCTACCGACTAACCTACCGACTAACCTACCGACTAACCTACCGACTAACCTACCGACTAACCTACCGACTAACCTACCGACTAACCTACCGACTAACCTACCAACTAACTAACCAACTAACTTACCGACTGACCTACCGACTAACCTTACAACTAACTTACCGACTAACCTACCGACTAACCTACCGACTAACCTACCGACTAACCTACCGACAAACCTACCGACTAACCTACCAACTAACTAACCAACTAACTTACCGACTGACCTACCGACTAACCTAACAACTAACTTACCGAATAACCTACCGACTAACCTACCGACTAACCTACCGACTAACCTACCGACTAACCTACCGACTAACCTACCGACTAACCTACCGACTAACCTACCGACTAACTTACCGACTAACTTGGTGCGCGTGCGGTTCTATGGTTCGGCAGCCCGACGTTCATACCACTTGGCTATCTATACTGTCAAATGGTAAAAGTCTGACTGACAGAAAGACTGTTCAATTCAGTACCAATTATTTTCTTATCGGCCTTCAGTTTAAATTCCTGGTGTCATAAATACATATTTAAAACAGACTAAAAGCAGCCATAAATACAAGTACCTACAGGAACGAGCTGGGATCGTGAGCGAGGATCGCACTAACTCGTTTTCTCACTTAATTATCACCGTCGGTGTGGAATTATAAACAGCTGAATGTTGCACACAGACTTTAGAGCGACGGCCATTGTTTTATTTTGGATGAAAATTCTCTTTTTAAATGTTGAAAGGAGTTTTCGTTGATGAAACCTTCTTTTCTTATGTTCTAAAATGATAGTGGGTAATGAATCTCGATTTGAATAAGGGATTTTCTTTTTAAGATCTTCCCTAGTCGCTGGACAGATGGCGCTGAACTCGGCAAGTTACTGCAAGGAACAGAACGTCACATAATTTCACTTGGATCTAATGGTTATATTCGGAAGCTTAAGCAAACGAAAGTGTCAGTCAACGAGCGTATGTGACGAGACGCAATGTTTATTTTAAGCGTTTTTACTTTGACTCCTAGTAACGTAGTCAGTTCAACGCCATCTACAGAGTTCTTGGAAACTAGGTTTTTTTTAAATACTCAAATAGAAAACCTCTCATTTGGTTTCGTTACTTCTGGAAAGTATTTTATAATGATCACTACAAAAATCACGAACTTCCATAGAAACTTTCATCGTAATCATCATTATTGTTACATCGGACCTACTAGAACATTCGAGAAAGTCGGCGATTACAGTGTGCGTACGTTAGAAGTTCGAGAGCATTCTATTATTATTAGTTTTAAAGTTAGGTAGGTACAAACTCGCGACCTATTTATAAAAAGACATTAGAATTTCGACCGTACGCCTAGGGCATAAGGTTCATATTTGCTTGTTTTGTACAAGTAGGTTATACCTACTTGTTTTTAGTAGGTACCTATCTACCTGCTATTTTTTGTTAGTGTTTTTTTATGACCCTCTCGAATGTTCGTGGTTATTCTGGTGTGTCTGTTGGCGAGTATAAATAGAGCGCTCAGGGCCGCGACCGGCAGTCTTGTTTTAGCGACACAACGAAGCGAATCCAAGTGAACTACAAGTGCGATATCTAAGTGAATAGTAAACAGTAGTGTATTTGTGATTAAGTTTTGATTGTTTTGTGATTAATAAAGTTATTGTGTTGTTTAATCGGTAGTAATTAATTTATCTCATACCCAGCTCGTAACATTATCATTTCAGCCGAAAGACGTCCACTGGTGGACACAGGCCTCCCCAAAGTGTCGCCACGTTGACCGGTCCCGTACAACTCGCATCCAGCGGATTCCCGCAACCTTCACCACGTCATCGATCCACCAAGTGGTAGAAACTTTCATCCTCTATCTATTTAACCAATTTATTTGGGAGCAAATTTATAAAAAAATCCTTCTAAGGAAGAATAGCGCACAGTGGTCATCGTCCTCACATACAATGCTTTTAGCAAACAGAAGCGAAATTGTTTAAAATAAGACAACGACGATACACTAACATCATAAAAAGGAAAGATTTGATGTTCTGTTTGTCTGTTACGATTGAACTCAATAACTACTCGATCGATTTAAAAAAATCTTTCACCATTAGGAAGCTACAACTTTTCCGAGTAACACAAGCTATAAATTTTATCGAAACCATGCAAGTTAGCTATCACAGTTTTCACGGACGAAGTCGCAGGTATCATATTTTAGTGAACATGACAAATCCCCACAAGTCACCTATGATTCAAAGACAAAAAAATCTTTTGCCAGCTCAATTATGTAAAGTATTCCATTCTACAAAAGAACACTTTTTATAAAAAGGCTCTAGGTTTGTTGAAGTCAGCAAACACTTCGCTTCAGACTGTAAACACTACAAACTATAACAAGTAGCAATTTCCACTCGAAGGCAATTCTTTAGAACCGGCCATAGTCGAAATTGAAACGTTATTAACTCTTGGCCACGAACTATGCGTTTGAGCTATGCGCCATAAGCTTGGCCGATGGCGCAACAAATCATGAAGCATCTCCTCTCCGCTCTGCTCAGCCGTTTCAACGAAAGCTACGAGAAGCGTAAAGAACGAAATACAAACTAATCTTAAAATGTTACTAACGGGATATCTTCCGTGATTATTATTAATTTTGAGCTCCTGATATTTTGACGCTGTTGCAAGCGCTAGATTGAGGGTTGGATGGAGAATGTGTACCATAATCACAGAACATATCCCTTATGTGGTAAAATACTGGTATTCAGCTGCTGAAAGACTGAAAGCCGACCCCAACATAGTTGGGAAAAGGATGGGCAGACGATGATGACTATTGGTGGTTTACAACTCATATCTTGTCCTCTCGTTTTACGATTTTCATTTGTTTCCTCTGCTGTCGCTGCCGCAACACGCGTGTCCAGTGTGACTTGTGGTCAAGGGGTTAGATCTCGTCATAGTCGAAATTGAAACGTCTTTGAGTGCGTTTCGTTCCACCTCGCAATCGTCACAATGTCATAGGTAGGTAGCATAAACCTTTTGATTGCTTCTCTCCGACTCCCGTAAATTTTATGTTCAGCTTGAAACGTACGGGGTAACACCGCACCGTGCAGTATGAATAAGACGAGCTGTCAGTAGCGAACGGTCAATTCTTGCACCAGATAAACCGGAGTACATATCTCTAATGTTTATTATATGTCTTTAGAATGCTGGCTGTACCATTTTTCAAAGGGAATCCAGTAGGAATGGATTTGTATGGATTCTTCGCAACTGCGAGCTGTATGCAGAAAAGTTTTGTGGTAGGGCCAATACAAGTAAATTAAATTCCGTGACCTCGTTGGTCCAGTGGTCTCAAACGTGACTGCTGACCAAGAGGTCCTTCGTTCGATTCCCGGGTCGGGTAATGTGTCATTAGGTTTTCCATCAGGAATTTCTGGGACAGATGTGGGAGGTGGAGAATGGTGTTCTGCGGTGCGCTGAGGTAGAAAATCCTGAAAACTGTTACTGGCTGCCATGTTGCCATGTAGTGAAAGACAAAAAGAATTTGCGTCATTATGGTACAGGTACAGGCCGTTTCTTGTGGGTATTAACCTAACTACCTACCTACTGACTTAGATTCACCTCTTCACGAAGCCGAAATGCACTTGTTCTCCCCATCATTGCGATCATTTTTTTTATATTTAATACTAGTTTTTTTTGTAAGGTTTAACTGTTAACTCATCCACGACCCCCGTACTATTTAATCCATCCATCAGCACAATGTTTTAAGTGCGTTACATTGAGTTCTACCATAAAACATGATTAAAAACCAGAAAAAAAAAGTTGCTTTCCCAGTAATATTTTTTGCGTAAAGTTACTTAGTTTGGTGTACAGAATGCTCGGTTAACGGCTTTTTGATGAGGTGGTTTACACCCTGTATATATATGACCCGCGGGTTGAGGTACAAGGGGTCTGATCAACATTGTCAATCCCTAGGATACTTGCGAAACATCATCATTAAAGCAAGCTTTATTCCAAATATTCATCGATCGACAATGCTCTTCCCATGGCTACTCAGTTTCAGATCATATGTTTGCATGCTATTTTTATGACGAAATGTGGCATAGCAGTACAAGTTTTTTTACCACCATTTGTACCACATTTACCGCAAAGAAATAATTTTGACTTTGAATTAAAACACATTATAAAACTAAAGAAGACGAGTGAGGGTGTTATGAAGATGAGTGAGGGTAGTTGAATAAACGCCTTCACTTTGCTGTCGCGGTACCTCCAATACTTCAGTCTCCCCGCGACCACGGCTGGTGCAATCCGGTCGAAACGTCGGGATTAAATTAAAGGTAAATTCGCGATAAATACCCGTCTTCTTTAGTTTTATAATTTGAATAAAAACTTCAAAATCTCTTCCACACGTTGTTTTATTCATACGCTAAAGTTTAAACCTAAAGTTAGATCTTAAAGTAGGATCAAAAGTGAATTGAACACTCACAGTTAACGGTGCAAAGTTAATATCATCTTGTTGTAAGCTTATTGACGAATTTTACGACATCACAGATGGATATGTTTATGTTGGTACTTTCGAGCTTATGGTAAAGTCTTTGTCTGCAAACAAACTTCAATCCCCCGTTGACCCCTTAGGGATAGAGTTACAAAAACCCCTTTCTTGTTACACCCTTAGCTCAGGAACATTATCACCTTAATAAACAATGTTACACCCATATCTTATTAAACTGAAGACTAAAGTTACAACTAGTTAACTGTCTAGGTTAACTATTTATAAGATTTTTGAAGATTAAAATTGGCATGATTTTGGCAGTCGTTCCATGTAGAATACTGGTATTCAGCTGCATCTGGTTAGACTGGGAGCCGACGCCAATGTAGTTGGGAAAATGGTAGGCAGACGATAAACTGCCTATCTGTCCTCCACAACTAAGTTACTAAATATCTCATAGTTCTTAGCAAGACTGGTTATCAGACTTTCGCTTTACTGACTAATTTCAAAGCCTAACTATTTCAGTTAAGCCACTTTTGAAAGTCCAACTTTAAAATAAAGGGAATAGAATTGATTCTTTATAAAGGAATTTCGTGACTACTCTTCTCCATACGAAATTCGAATAGAAGGCTATTCGAATTTCGTATGGAGAAGAGTAGTCACGAAATTCGTTTATGTACCTAGGTACATTCTAGAATGAAGCTAGAAAAATCGAAACTAATACAAAGAGGAGTAATTGACAAAAAGACATGGAGCTCATTATGTTCACAAATATTGCATACAGACGACTACATTTCCGTACATTTTAACAAATAATCAGTGTGTGAGTACTGTGCAGAATTAAAGTAGGTAATAATCATTAATTTTGTAATCAGTTGGATATTGTTTAGACTCTAAATTGCCATATAATGTAAAACCAGCATATTTACAAGCATTCTTATCTTGAATATTATCCTTATTTATAGGGTTCTTCCCGTTGACCCTAGAATCATGAAATTAAGCAATGTCTAACATCACATTTAGAGGGAAAAATCTGAAAACCATAAATATGTACATAGTTGTAACAAAATACCTTCGAGATCATACGGAACGCTCGGTGCGAGAGTCCAACTCGTACATGGCCGGCTTTTCTTTCCTTTAATTTGAAATATCAATCGACATTTTTTTGTAACAACAAATCTACAAATGACAGCCGCGAGCAACCTCATCAATACCTGTGATTTATTACTAAAGATAACATCAAAAACAAACCTTTTCAAATCCCCGAACGCTCCCAACAGCCCGTAACACCAAAGTATTGACTACCTCAAGGATATACCCTGTATACGTACGCCATTATTAATTCAGAGCGCCGTCCTACATCCAATAAGGAAGGCTATAACTCAGCTAGACAAAATTAAATTTGCAGGCAACCGCTCTCAAAAAGCCAAGGCGTATGCTGCCAGAGTCTTGCTATAATTGTTAGTTGCATTGTCAGGATAGGTTTAAAGTTTAAGGTCTAGTAGAGATTTGTGGGAAGGAGCACGTACACGCGCCATTACAACAAGCTACCATGAATTGTCAAATAGTTTCATTCGATTTTGAACTTAAACCATCAACATTTTATGGTTTAAAGTTCTGAAGTGATACGTTATACCTACGAGTAGAGAAATACCAAAGAAACGATGGATGGACTGTCTAAACAAATGATATGGCAAGAAAGCAGGTGTCTGATGAGATGACGAGTAATAAATAAATAAATAAATATCGTTGGACATTACACACAGCACTATCTAGTGCCACACTAAGCTGTGCTTGTGTCGTGGTCACCAGACAGTTGATATACTACATATATACTTTTTGTTTGTATAGAGAAATAAGGAAGAAGAGCAGTGAGCAGCGGTACACGTGGCCCAGTGGTGGCGGCCCCGACTTACGAACATAAGTCGTGGGTTCAAACCTAGACAGGCGCATTATTTTGTGTAATTTATTTCATCACCACTGCTCTCAAAACGGTGAAGGAAAACATCATGAGGAAACGGCATGTCCTAGAATAAAAATTCGAAGACATGTGACATCTACCAATCCGCACTGGGCCCGCGTGGTAGATTATAGCCCATTCCCTCTCATTGAGGCCGTGTCCCAGCAGTGGGAACATTATAGGCTGATGATGATGATGAAGGAAGAAGAAGATATACTGCGCCGATACTAAATAAATTGAGCTGAATGGTGCTGATCTATGCGTCATGTTCGTGAACGGGCGCTGTCAGTTGTGACTGGTTTTGTTTTTACTATAGACACTTTTAACGTGCACATCTTGCTACATTGTTCTCACATAATTTACCATCTCAACATGAATGATGTAACCAAGATTTTGTAACAATAATTTGATTTAAAAGAATGTGTTCTTCTCCATAGAGATCTACGTTAGGGAATGGGCAACTACAGTACTTTCACCGTTTTTGTGTCTTGTGACTGGGACTGTAGCTACATTTAATTTTCATCTTTGTTTCGACAATTCAAAAGTGCCTGTTATAAATACTTGAAATAAATGCATTGATTTTGATTTTTGATTAATATAAGGGCAAGAGAATCATGATAATGATTGTATGGTTTAAAATCTTTTGCAAATAAAGATAACAAGTCAAGCTGTTGGCGACGATAGGTCGTGGTGGAGCAAAATGAAAGTTGTAGTGGACTGCATAACATGAATAAGTATATTGAAGAAAATAATTAAAATACAACGGTTGATTGGTAAACAAGTAATAAGACGCTAAGAAAACGCGTAAGCGCAGCCGTGCGTGGAGGCGTGCAACAGCTGACTGGTGTGGCGCGGGGGCCGCGCTCGGCCGTCGGCCGGCTGACTCCCCGCTGTCCCCGCACCCCTCGTTCACTGCCGCTGGCGCGCGGAGCGCAGCGGTGTTGAGAGTAGCGGTCTCAACACAAGCCATTGACACGTTGTGGACCGACTGTTAGCACCGGACACTGCCAGCTACTTCAGCATATTGTTTGTGAGGGTCCGTGATCTGGACCCTTAGTGCGTAGAGATCTTTAAGGAGTTCGTCTGGGAAAGAACATTACTTATTTCTGCAGCCAATCAACGTTACGATGCACCCGTTTCGAATTGTCCAGGAGCTGGACGACAACGCCCTTATTTTATGCATTACAAGGGGCTTTTCAGATGCGTATGTAGGTGGTGGTGTATTGATGTTCCCTTTCTGTAGGTACTACCGCGCTGACTGACGCTTGATTCTCAACCTTATTGCTGGGCACCATAAGGTGAAAAGTGATCAGCCATTAGTGATCGAGGTAGTTACCACAGTACTTACCTGAAACCACTACAGCTTGACCTTGAGAATAGCACCACATTATAATGCCTCTGGAGTTGCAAAAGTTCTTAACCTGGGTGGTGACCTCAAAGTTACCGTTGACTCGCCGGGTTGACGCGGCGGCGACGGCGCGTTCGCGTTCGCGTTCCACGCGTGCGTCGAAGAGATGTCAGCAAACTAAAGGGACCCGCAAGGGCAGAAGCCTACCGGGGCTGCGGGACTGTTCGATAAAGGGCGAGGACGGAACATGTTTAGTCAGTAAAAGTCTGACACTCCCTCCCGCTCTGCCCAGAATGACAGTAGTTATTTGATGATTTCCGATCCGTAAAAAAAATGTGGCCGTTGACTGGTTTATGTCATAAAATACATACATTTATTAGTTACTTTACTACACTCATATCTACATAGCTATGGATTAGGTCACTGCCTGTTGTTAAGAGTAACAAGTTCCACAAAAGATATCAGTGCCGAAGATGTCATACAACTCGATTCCTATAGGGCAGTCAATATTTTATAGAATATAGACAAATAATACAATTACATTACATCTTTTTTTGTACTCCAGTGTACCTCCTACAAAAATAAAAGATCAAGATACTTCTTTTATTTTTACGACGCTGACAGGGTACAGTTAATCGTATTGCGTATATCAGCGGGAACACGTGCACTACGTAAATTAAACCCCCGTTTTTTTTTTTAGGATGGGAAATCATCAAATGACTTCTCCCACTCTGGGCGGAGCGGGAGGGAGTGTCAGACTCTTACTGACATGACGCAGGTCCTCACCGGACACGGATGTTTCGGGAGGTACCTGCACCGGATCGGGCGGGAGGAATCGCCCGGGTGTCTCCACTGCGAGGATCGACCGGAGGACACGGTGGAGCACACGGTGGAAGTCTGCCCTGCGTGGGCGGAGCTCCGCCGTGTCCTCGTGGCGGCGATCGGCGGCGGCGACCTCTCGCGTCCGGCCCTGGTTCAATCCATGGTCCGGAGCGAGACGGAATGGGAAGCCGTCGCCTCCTTCTGCGAAGCAGTCATGCTAGCGAAGGAGGTGGCGGAACGAGAGAGGGAGAGATCCTCTCTTCCCGGCCGCCGCGGGAGACGCAACGGGCGTCGGGGGCCACGTGGTGGCTACCGGCCACCGTAGATGCGGGCCTGTGGACGGCTGGCTATGGGCAATAGCTGGCCGTCCGGCCGTCTAACGACGACGACAGGCCGTGTCGACGGCGCGTTTGTGTTCCACGCGCGCCTCAAAGAGATGTCAGCAAAAGGAGAGGGGCCCGCAAGGGCCGAAGCCTGCCGGGGTTGCGGGCCTGTTCGAAAGAGATACCGCGGCCCCGGAACATAAAGGGCGAGGAAGGAACATGGATGGGTTTTAGTCAGTAAGAGTCTGACACTCCCTCCCACTCCGCCCAGAGTGGGAGAAGTCATTTGATGATTTCCCATCCTAAAAAAAAAAAAAAGACTCTTACTGACTAAATCCCATCCATGTTCTTTCCTCGCCCTTTATGTTCCGGGACCCCGGCAGGCTTCGGCCCTTACGGGCCCCTCCCCTCAAGCTGACATCTCTTTGAGGCGCACGCGGCTAGCTAGCCCATAGCCAACCGTCCACAGGCCCGCATCTACGGTGGCCGGTAGCCACCACGTGGCCCCCGAAGCCCGGTGCGTCTCCCGCGGCGGCCGGGAAGAGAGGCTCTCTCCCTCTCTCGTTCCGCCACCTCCTTCACTAGCATGACTGCTTCGCAGAAGGAGTTGACGGCTTCCCATTCCGTCTCGCTCCGGACCATTGATTGATCCAGGGCCGGAAATTAAATCCCCCTTACTTCTTCTTAGAGTGTCCATGACAAATAGGGTAGACGACAAAAAAAAAACGAACAAGTCCGGCAGTTAGATTACCAAAAAGTATTTGACCCGTATTTTTTCGTTTGTAACATAAACCAAAGTTGACGAAAACGACGCTTTTAAATCATCGTCACCATGCCTTAAATTGAGTCAGCGCAAAAGGAGACAATTTTTTTTGTTCGAGGATGAGGCCACCCACATAAATTCTAGCATTTAATAATGAAACATACATTGATTTCTTCCTTATTACCTCAAGATTCCAGTGATTTAATTAGCTTAGCATTGTCTAATCGAAAAATCTGCAAAAACACTTACGAAAACCAAAACAAACAGAAAAAGTAAATGTCAAAATAATGAAGTTGTCTGTCAATCACTAAAAAAGTGGGTTTATTACGTTCCGTGCCACGTTGATTGTTTAAACCACCTATGCGATTTAAGTGTAAACCTATAAAAATGGCATTAAAAATGCTCACAGTTTAATAATATTTATTTTTATATTCTTTCTGATTCTTTAATAATTATTAGCACATATGATTACCAACGGGTAGGTACCGTACTTTTTTTAGTAAACAGAAAAAAACGCCCCTATTCACGTAAGTATTTGCTGTCAAATGACATTTACCACAACAGGAATGATTTGACTCGCAAAAAAATATCATAACATAGCTTATTTATTATGATTTTAAGATTCCGTTTTCATTTCTACGTAATATTTCCTTTAATACCATAGTAAAATGGTTACTTTTTTTTGGTGTTATTATGAATAATAAATGCAACGACCAGGTGGGCCCAAAAAAAACTATCTCCTTTGGCTAGGAATTTGGCACTTTCAGTAAATAAATAAATATAAATATATCGCTCGACATTAACACACAGTGCCACACTAAGCAAAGCTTGAGTCGTGGACACTAAATAGTTGATATACTACATTTATATACTTTTTTGTTTGTAAATACATACTTATTATACATATAAACTTCCATGACTCGGAAACAAATGTCCGTGCTCATCACACAAACATTTGCTCCTACCGGGATTCGAACCCAGGACCCAAAGAACGTAAGGCAGCGTCACTACCACTGCGCCAATCAGGTCGTCAAATATCGTCATCAGTAGGCAGCCTCCATCAGCACCTATGATACGCAACGGGACAAGCTGGATACGATGTCTTGTGTCCCAACGTTTGTCGAGCAAGCACCCTTTTTGACGACCCGAATGGTGCAGCGGTAGTGAGGCTGCCTTACGTTCTTAGGGTCCCGGGTTCGAATCCCGGTAGGAGCAAATGTTTGTGTGATGAGCATGGACATTTGTTTCCGAGTCATGGATGTAAAAAAACTATATATGTAGTATATCAACTGTCTGGTGACCACGACACAAGCCTTGCTTAGTGTGGCACTAGATGGCCCTGTGTGTAATGTCCAGCGATATTTGGGCGCGGTCTCACTATGTCGTGACGTCAGATTATCATGTCATTTGAAGCGTGGCTTGTATATTCAAAAATAAAACCAACTCCAAAAAACACAAAAAAGTGAAAAATAACTTTAGCTTCAGAAGTCGGTGACCTTTGTTTGATTGATTTACTTAGTTTTTTGTCACCGACTTCTGAAGTTAAAGTTATTTTTCTCTTTTTTTGTGTTTTTTGGAGTCGGTTTTATTCTTTGCAATTTTTTTTTATTTTTGGCTTTTTTGTGGTTCACTTGTGCTTACTCCTTCACAGCGTAGCAGCGTGATGTTATGTTATGAACTGGTGTAAACAATAGATAGACATTAGATTTCAGCAATCCCAGTCCATTTGCTTTCATTTGTTGAAGAGTTCCGTTGCCTATCTCCGAAGTTCTTCATCAGATATTCACCAAATTGAAATGGGATCACTTTAAAAAAGTGCTCCTGCAAAAACTACCCAAATTACATCAAGTGTGCCAATAACATTTGAAGAGTTCTCTCAATTTCTCCAGGATCCCATCAACAGATCCCGACTTGATGATTATGGGACTACCTGGGAAGTATACTCTTTCAAACAAAAAAATAATAATTCAAATCGCTCCAGCCATCTTCGAGTAATCGGGGAACATACGTATAAAAAAAACCACTAAAAAGTGAAAAATTTAACTTTTTAGCAAAAAATAAAACCGACTTCAAAAAAAAAACTTTAGCTTCTGAAGTCGGTAACCTTTGTTTGATTGCTTTAGTTTTTTTGTCACCAACTTCAGAAGCTAAAGTTTTTTTTTGAAGTCGGTTTTATTTTTTGCTAAAAAGTTAAATTTTTCACTTTTTAGTGGTTTACATGTGCTTGAATATGTATGGAAAGTGCATACCGTTACAATTACAACAACCCCAAACACGACTATGGTACATTGTCTTATTATGGAGTTCCGTGATTCTTGGCTTCATCATCAGATCTGATGGTAGAATGGTTTTTATCAAACGCAAATGCTTTACTTGTTGTAGAAAATACCAAAATCGCAACACGTTTTCATATTAAATTTGAACAGTTCCCTCGATTTCGCCAAGATTCCATCATCAGATCCCGACTTGGTGGCTATGGGACCATTTGGAAAGAATACCCTTTCCAACAAAAAAATAATTTTCCAAATCGGTTGGCAAGCGACGGAGTTATGCCCGAACAAACATAAAAATAAAAAAAAAATTAAACATCCGAATTGAGAACCTCCTCCTTTTTTAGAAGTCGGTTAAAAAAGGTTCGAATTGAGAACCTCCTCCTTTTTGAAGTCGGTTGAAAATAGAGGATACACACGATTAACTGTCGTCCACGACTTTATCCAACAAAAAACCAACGATAAATTAATCGTCACGATATGGAAACGCGCCCTTACTATTTTGGCATAGGCCCTGTCAATGTCAAATTATAAGGTACTCCTGAGACCCAGTAGATATCTACAATTTTAAAATCAACAGAATCCCCGCTGAGAATTCTGCGACCAAACTCAAAAATAATAGTCTATCTCGCACACTATTATCACAATGTAAAAACTTTAATAGACTCAGCCATTATAGTTTTATTTTGTCCATAAAATAAAATCTGTCAAAAGCACTAATAAAGTTTGGCGCCATTGAGCTCCATTTTATTTTAATTGGGCATTTAAACTTTGTTTGGGTAGGTCACTTCGGAATGACCTGGTAGTTGAGAAGATTTATAAAGCGACCGGTTTCTTATTTATTTATTAACATAGGTTCACCAACAGCTTCTGTGTACAGCATTTAGATATAAAAATGTTTTAAGGTCTTGGACTTACACAGTCGCCAATCATAGGTTAACCAGCATTCACAAAAATAAGTGATAACATTAGACAAAAAAATAACAAAAAGATGAGTGGCTCACGAAATGAAATACAAAAGCAAACCTTACTATTGAGAGTTTACTTAACTAACGAAACATAATACAAAGAAAAACATACGTTACGAGTAACACAATTTTTTTAACTAGGTAACCTACAATACAAAATTTGAAAAAAAAGAAGACAAGATATAAAATAATCGTTAAAACATAAGACTTTTTACTTTCTTCTCGAAAGTAAAAAGTCTTCATCTTCTTCATAATTCTATGAATGATTACCAATGCATACGATACGTCTCCAAGCTATATTATGGTATTCTGCCGTATAGACTGCCCAGATAAGCTGCCTCCAGCAGCCTTCTTGATCGCATCTAACCATATTGCACGTGCTCTGCCTTGACCTTCCATCTGGTTCAGTATGACAATGTGTCAAGACAAATAAGACCGCGAACGCGCGAAGTGCGCGCGCGAGCTCCGAGGAATCCGTGGCTTGTTTAAAACATCGGTAGTCCCACCTCAAGCACGTATAACACTCTCACAGAATGATTTCATATTTTATTTCGTGCGGAGTAATAAATATAAAATAAATAAATATCGCTGGACATTAACACACAGCGCCACCTAGTGCACTAAGCAAAGCTTGTGTCGTGGACACTAAATAGTTGATATACTACATAAATACTTTTTTGTTTGTAAATACATACTTATTATACATATAAACATCCATGACTCGGAATCAAATGTCCGTGCTCATTACACAAACATTTGCTCCTACCGGGATTCGAACCCAGGACCCTAAGAACGTAACGTAACGCTACCACTGCGCCAATCGGGTCGTCACTCGACTAAATTACGAAAACATTCTTTGTGGACACTTTGTACCCGAAATAAAACTACAGATGATTTAAATTAGCCACAGATTCTTCGGAGCTCGGCGCGGACTATATGTCCTCAAAGTCTTATGATCCTATTTTCACCAGTTCCGTACTTAGCCAAAACATAATCTGCCTATGAGTTAAAAACAGACTGTCAGCGTGTCGATGCTACTGCATGCGATAGCTCTGTTTCTCGCTCTAGCAAATGCCGGATCTTAATGATGGAAAAGGATAGGAGCATATAAAAGTGCGATGACGTGGATCGCTAACGTTCTACACGGCCACAGATACCTAGTATGTCCTAAAGTTGTTTCTAGGCCCTGCTGGTTTTCTCGCGTCGCGTCGTTTTCGTTTGACATTTTGAGAGATTACGGTGCTGAAAATAAACTCCACTCCTTTCTTTGGTATTGTTCGTCGTTTCGTTGAGCTCTTTGAGTTATAAGTCGAGCTACACGATAACTGACAAATGCTTGCACTGACTGGACAGGTCCACTCAAATCTGTGTGATTCTTTCTTCAAAAGACCATCTCAGACACTAATCTGCATAGTCCTCATGTGAATTAAGCAAGATTGTCTGGACTTCAAAAGAGACTATGTTTGTGTCGGCTGTTTCTTCTCAGAGTAGTCAGGTACGAAACCATCCAGTTAAAAAAAAATGACGTGTAAAAGTGTTTGAGAAAACCTGCTTGCTGAATATTTATCATTTATCACTAAAATAAAGTGAGTATCTACCGGGGTTCTAACATGATAATGATCCATTATCATCATTCTTCTGCAATTATCCCAACTGATTTGGGGTCCGCGCAGCATGTCTGCTTCTTCCATACTTGTCTATTATCGGTCAACGTGTCTTCAAAGAATTGTAAGTCAAACAGTCACCATAGTCAGATAAACCCTCTTTGTTTCATTCATTCTGCGAATCCATTATTTTGGATAGATTTATCGCATACGTAACGTGGCAGGTACTCTTGTACAAGGGCATAGCGAGGTATTGCCGCCATGGGATCTGGAGGCGATAGTCCTCGCGCGCCTACACGAATGGCGCGCGGAGGTACTACGTCGGGGGGAAACTCCGCTGCCGCGGCAAATTGCCGCTCAGCGGACTGACCTCCGGCGCGATCTCATGGCGACAAGGAGAGAGCGACTGTCGCAACCCCGTGCAGGGCACGCCACGATAGTGGCGGTAAGTCCCCTCTTTGAGGAGTGGCTGGAGAGGCGCCACGGCGTCCTCACCTTCCGCCTGACGCAGGTCCTCACCGGACACGGATGTTTCGGGAGGTACCTGCACCGAATCGGGCGGGAGGAGACGCCCGGGTGTCTCCACTGCAAGGATCGACCGGAGGACACGGTGGAGCACACGGTGGAAGTCTGCCCCGCGTGGGCGGAGCTCCGCCGTGTCCTCGTGGCGGCGATCGACGGCGGCGACCTCTCGCGTCCGGCCCTGGTTCAATCCATGGTCCGGAGCGAGACGGAATGGGAAGCCGTCGCCTCCTTCTGCGAAGCAGTCATGCTAGCGAAGGAGGTGGCGGAACGAGAGAGGGAGAGATCCTCTCTTCCCGGCCGCCGCGGGAGACGCAACGGGCGTCGGGGGCCACGTGGTGGCTACCGGCCACCGTAGATGCGGGCCTGTGGACGGCTGGCTATGGGCTAGCTAGCCGTCCGGCCGTCTAACGACGACGACAGGCCGTGTCGACGGCGCGTTCGTGTTCCACGCGCGCCTCAAAGAGATGTCAGCAAAAGGAGAGGGGCCCGCAAGGGCCGAAGCCTGCCGGGGTTGCGGGCCTGTTCGAAAGAGATACCGCGGCCCCGGAACGTAAAAGGCGAGGAAGGAACATGGATGGTTTTTAGTCAGTAAGAGTCTGACACTCCCTCCCGCTCCGCCCAGAGTGGGGGGGGGTCATTTGAAGATATCCCATCCTTAAAAAAAAAAAAGGGCATAGCGAGGTACTGGCAGGGGGGACAGCTCCCCCCCCCCCCTTATTTTATAAACGAAATAACATTTATTTGTGTTCTAATTTCAAAAATAAATAAAAATCTATTTTTTATATTAGGCTGTATTACGGCTTCATACCTTTGCTTCTCCTTCAACCTGGCGATAGCAAAGCGCTGTACAAAATAAAATTTTCATTACTCATACTCGGAAAGTAGGTCTGAAGTTGCCTGAGGAGCGGGTTGAAAGTAACACTTTTCAGCCCTAGGGCGAATCGCTTTCAACTGACAGCTGTCAAATTATTACAAAAAAAAGCTAGATCTATTTTCACATTTCTATTGAACCATGTTCCGACTTCTATACAGCCTCTAAATTACAGCGCGATGTAAAATTGAAATAACATCAAATTCAGTATCAATTACTTAAAGAATTTTTTTTTATAACTTAGTTATAATTTAGTTACAAATATTTCTATAAAATAACATAGATTTGGGCAAAATATTTACTATTTTTCAGTGACGAAAGTACAAAATAGGCAGGAAAGCGGCAATCCGATCTTCATTTTTTACGAGTTGTTTCTTGTTTTTATTTTCCTTGTATTCGTAATGAAAAGCCCAGTGTTTACCTCGGGTTAAAAACCTGTTTAGTAGACCAACCGGACCGTGGACCGTGGGGTTTGGCGCCAATAGTTCTCGAACTATTGGCGCCAAACCCCGTCTCGGGACTAAATAAATTACTTTCAGCCCTAGGGTAACAATGTACTATACTATTAAATCATAGTCTCGTAATAATTCATGACACAAATATTTTTCTCTATTTTAAACTTTCTCCACTTGTATCAAAATGTACGATTGTTATACACCATACCTGGGAACCTTCTAGTTACGGGGATATTTGGGGTCAAAGTTACAACTTTTAAGACAAGTTTTTTTTAAATACTACCTATTAGAGTGCGTTGCATTGTGTGTGTTCTACCACAAAACATGATTTTTAACCCCAAAAAAAAGTCGTTTCCCAGCAATAATTTTTGAGTTAACTTACGTTTGATGTACAGAATGCTTTGTTGACGGCTTCGTGGTAAGGTGTTTACACCCTGTATACAGTATGTATTATTTACCCAACTACTTTTCATAACGGAGAATTAAAACTCATCTATTTACCTACGCGTGGGTTGAGCTGTGGTTTTCCATTAATGGACAAAACCAGACATAATCAACTAAGTGCCAAATTGACGCGCGGTGTTTTAATGAAATGGACAAAATTCTATCAAAACTAAATAGGTCATTTTAAATTCTATGAATTCCACGCTGAATACGCAGGGTTATTTTCAATGCCCACATGTGAATACAAAGCGTGTAATTCATTGATTGAATTTAGTTTCCTACATTATGGGGGTAGTTTAACAATGAAGTCAAGTCGTATACACTCGCTGTCAAATAATACGGGTTGAAAAAGAAAATCCCCATAACTAACAAATTAATAATGGTACAAGCATGAAAGTAACTTTGTTTTACTTTTAAATGGTCTACAAAATCTAATGAAATAAAAACCGGCCAAGCGCGAGTCGGACTCGCGCAGGAAGGGTTCGTTACTATCGTTGTAGTGGTGCCCTCTTTCATTTTTAATTTGTTTTTATTATTTGTTCCAACAGCGACAATAGAAATACACATTCTTTAAAAATTTCAACTGTCTACATATTATCAATCATGAGATACAGACCGCTGACTGACAGACAAACGGACGAACAGCGTAGGCTTAATAATAAGTACAGAACCCTAAAAAGTTAAAATTTAAACCTTTACAATTCCTCTACCATAAAGAGACAAAATTCGCCAACTGAGACTTTTTGTAACTTTTTCTCTAGCTCCTTTTATATGTAGGGCAGTCTTGCAGAATCAGTCTAGAGAGACTAGCTTCTGCTTATCCAGGCAAGACCTGTGGATGCCTTGACTTTAACGCCTCCAGCCAGGGACAAAATACCTACCTATATAATAAGCGACCGCTCACTAAGAGCACCCCCTGTGGGGTACGAACCTCGACTTAGGGCGTCGCTGGGGGAGACAGCAAAGGGACGGGCTGGATCTGAGTTGCATTATTTAGGGGCTGATTTATTTCTACTGGCTCAGCTTTGCGGGCTGGCTCAAGCAACGGTCGGGGGGGGGATGGAACGGGGGTTACGCGCCGGACCTCGCGGCGAGGTCGAAATGTTGCCGGTCTATATTTGTATTTTCTACAAACTGTACTTCTCTTGCTTCTTGATCTTTTGTAGACTTTCATAGTTAGTTTAAGATTACGAATCGCGTAAACACGCGACTAGCAGCTGCAGCGCAACAGCATCGTGATAGTAGCGATACATGAACGTGATTAAGTACGTAGGCGAAGGTACATAGTCATCCACAGCATCGCAACAAGAAGACGCCATGGGCCACCAGTGAAGAACCACTCAGGTGTCATGTTCGATGCAGGTCAAAGGCGACGACAGAAATAAAAACACGAAATTAAAATCTGTAATGTATTTATTTCATTACTTTTGAATACTAAATTTTTACTGTATAAAGTTCAAAATGGATATCTGTAAACCCTTATGCTGTCCACAATAAAATTAAAATTAAAATTGGCTGGCCGTATCATACGCCCGCGATTCTGAATCGCGAATTCGCGTTCAAGACTTTTGCTTCTTTGAGTATTATTTCGCAACTTAAAAGTAAACCGTTACTGAACGAAACTTTTCATGAATTTAGATAAATTACATAAAGTTTAGACAATATGAATTACACTTTCTCAAATACCTAATCCAAAAAAAAACTTATAAGATAAAAAAAATATATGATAAACTATTAATAAATCTTTGACCTTAAGAAATGGTTTACTTTAGTTAGAGGGTGAACTACTCCAATTATATTGTGACAAAGCCATGTTATATTTTTATTTTGGCTCCTATTTGTAAACCTTGCCTTTTTCACTTAAATCTTAGCTTCTTAATTAATTAAGTTTATCTTAAAGAATACAACAGCCATTTTAAATAAAGTATCATTTTGACACAAAAATCATGCATTTCACCAGAAAGGCAAAAAAAATCGAAGCATGTCTTCTTATTATATGAATGTACACACTGAACAATTAGAATTTCTATGAATATTATGCCTTGAATATCTGTCTCCTCTACTACATAACATAAACATTATATCATGTCTCCTGTACTATTTCATTGTAAATAAGAAAGTAATACATTTATTTTATAAAAAGGTTCTCTTAAACATTTTAAAAAGCTAAATATCTGATAGGAAGATCCAAACTCATATTTCTAAAGAATAAACCATTCATTCCCACTCTAGACGTGTAATATCTCCTCAATACTTCTCTCACTTCTGCTACAGTTATAGCTGGGACACCCTCGTAACCCGATTTGATGTAAACAGCATTGTTCAAACTGACGGGGTTGCAAAAATGTCCACCTTCAAACTTGCTGAATGGGTCTCCACTCTTTTTCTTGGAATCCTGTCTTACTAGAAAGACTCCATCTACTATCTCCGCAACAGTTTCATATGCAACAAAGCACAATACTTCTAAAGCAGCCTGGGTGATCTTGAATTCTTTTACGGGGTTTAACCAACGTTCCAGTTTCACAAATCCCTTGCCAATACCATAACCAGAACGGAAGGATGCACATCTAGCTTTATGGTATGCTTCATACTTCTCAAAAGTCATAGACTCAGTGATTTTAGCGGCTCGAACCTTCCGTATGTAATCAATGGAATCAAATTTAATTTTACTCACTTCATCATACTCGTCAAATTCCTTGATGTAGTCGATATGGTTCCTTCGTTTCTTGGTTGTGGGGTCTTTTTCATCTTCCATCAATCCAGCGAGTAAAGATTCACCAGTTGTCGCACCAATATTCAAGATACACTTCTTGTCAATTTGATCCAATTTTAATTGATAGTCGTGAAGGCGTTTTAATTTCTTAATATTCTTTCGCATCAAGAAAATGATATCGTAGTTGGTTATAGCTCTACCGGCTCGTGTGGTACAGTGTTGATGGGCCTCCTGTATCATGAATTTGAGTTGTTGTTGAACAATGCTTTCCACCAACACAACGGTAGCCGCATTTGGATTCGGATTATCGCCAAATCCGTGCATCATGCCTGATATCTCCTTCTGAAAGTTTGTTGATTCGGCGCCATCCATGCTGAAGTAATTCACCATGGTCAAAAGCTCTACGCTTTCTGCTTTTACGAAAAATAAAATTAACACACTTCGAAAACAGGAATTAACTCTGTTTACATGCCAAAATGTACTTTGTGTTACATGCTGTTTAAAAACTGTCAATTAGTGTCAATGTCAAATTGACAATGATGGCATTATGGTGACAGATTCTTTTCACTTCAATCTATTTTAGATCTTATTTTTGGTAATTGTTGTTTGGTAAACTAACAATTATTTTGACTTACTAAAACTAGATAAGAAATGAATAGAGTTGTATTAATTAATTAACAATGATTTATAATGTTTTGTTTCTTTCTATTTTTAAACATTGTTATTGCACAGCGAGAACAAGAACTAAACGTTTGCAAATCAGCTGATTGTCAACTGTCAAGTCAACGTTAAGTTGTCAAATTGTATACGATACCTACTATGACGAAACGTACCTATGATCGAAGATATTTTATTGACTAAAACAATTGCCAAAAACGTTTGAGTATAGTTGCTGTGTACATATCGTGACCTCACTGAATGTTTTATTTTATTGCCATAATCATTTCAAGGTCTCAATTTGTGTCGAACATAAATTAGCCTCAAAATGATGAGTGTTAAAAATCTAATAATAAACCAAATAGTAAAACAAACTTTATTCAGACAAATTCGCCTTTCATCATGTTGGTCTTGTGGCAAGGATGTTCAAAGAAAAGAGCCTGGTTTATTCTGTGGAAATTGCAACGCCTTACAAGAGCCAACCCAAGGAGAAAATTATTTCAATATCATGGGAGTTGCTGAATCTTACGATCTAGACGAGACGGAACTAGCGAAGAAATACAAGGAATTACAGAAATATTTACATCCTGATAAGTTTGGCAACAGGTAAAAAAGACCAATTCATTTAGTTATCATAGCAGTTTTCTCATTTAGATATAGTCACCTCAGAGTGGTAGTCATGTTCAGTGTTTTTTTTATTACAGCCCGGAATAACCCACTAATAGCTATAGGTCTCCTGTTTTTCTGCCATTTTAATCTGTTCTGTGGGGCCCGCATCCATCTATTGCCATGATTAGACTATGTCATTAAACTGACATGCTTAATTCAACAATATTCCAAAATGAAATTTATCAGTTATCATTTGCTGCTTCAGAGACAAGAGGGAACAAGAAATCTCAGAGGACTATTCTTCATTGGTGAATGAGGCTTACAAAACATTATTGGAACCACTAACAAGAGGTAAGAAACCAATAAAATTATTTAATTAGGCATACTATCAAAGCATTTATTTCAAGTAGGCCAGTTACAGGCACTTTTGAATTGTAGAAACATAGATGAAAAATTAATTGAAGCTACAGTCCCAGTCACAAGGCATAAAAACTGAATGTACTATAGTTGCCCATTCACTAGCGTAGATCTTTATGGAGAAGAAAGGGCAAGAAACTCCATATATACAGGAAACACAAATGGTTTCTGTTTCCATATATTTTAAACATAATTCTAAATCCCCAAAATAAATTCATTGATAAATTTAAAAAAATAACTTCTATTTCTAACATTTAAACCATGTAGGTATTGCACTTTTGTAGGAAAAAGCAGAGTAAAAAGAAATAGTATTTGCTAGAAAAATATTGTTATAATCATGGGAGCTATGAAAAGGAGATACCTACTTATTATGGGTGTCAGTAAAATTTGAATAGTCTCAAAACAATGTAAACAGAATTTATCTAAAGTGGCCTGGTTATCAAAAAAGGATATAAATAAAGTGGTAAACTATCATTCTAACAGAGATTCTAAGTACTGACAACATCACATTAAGCTACCCGAAACTGACAAATTTTGCCAATATTCGGCTGATGCTCCAGGACAGCCTGCTAAATTTAAATATTGTTATGTTTTTTGCAATTTTCAGGCCAGTGCTAGGTTGTATGTTGATGAAAATAAAATTCGAACCGTAAGACATTATGTAGTTACAGAATTCCAGTTGTGTCTCAGATCATGAAACTGTACAGCTTTTGGAAATTACTTCTATTATAGTTTTGATCTTTTATAATTTTTTCAGGAATATACATGTTGGAACTAAGAGGCAAAGAAATCCCTGAGAAAACAGAAGTAGACGAAAAGTTCCTAATGCAAATAATGGAGAAGAATGAAGAAGTAGAGAATGCAGCTACAGAAAAAGAAATAATGGAATTAAACACAGAGAACAAAGCTAAAATCAAAAGTTTACAAAAGCAAGTTTCTACCGCGTTTTTTGATGGAGATATGAAAAGAGTAATAAAATTATTAGGTATTATGAAATATTATACAAGCATAGATAATCAAATACAATCATCTATACGAAGCAAAGGAATAATTCGATGAAAACAATTTCCCAATATATGACATGTCGGGGTGGCGCTGTTTTCTTACAGAACTGTCATTGATATGTCAAAAGTACATTTGAATTTAGTTCCGTTTTTCGCCACTTTTCAAGATTAATGGTCCTAGGGCCCACTGTAAGATTTTAACGTTTTTTGTTTATTTTTAATTATATTTAGATTTTGTTAGTAAGACGATGTTAAAGATATTATATGATTTGTTATTGCAATCTTTTCAAATGTTTGATTTCTGAGTCCACGCACCATTGCACCTCGTTAAGTCCATTGGTTTCGATAAATACGATGATGTTGGTTCTTTGGAGAAAGTTGTTCAGTTTGATGGTAGGTATGTATAGGGTTGCCAACTTTTTTACAAGAATTAGAGCATATTCAGGTCTGTGAAGAATTTTAAAAAATGAACAGTATTTTATTTATTTATTGTTATTATTTTTTTTCTTATTTTTTAGAGCTTCTCGCACAACTTATTAATTTACAATCTTTTTTGAAAACTTACTACTAACTCGCCATATCCCGGACTCAAATCCAGATTTCGTGGCTGCTACGAATAAATTTCTGATGGAAAACCCAATAACATTTTGTTCAACCCGGGAATCAATCCCAGGACCTCATGCTCGTAGCGGCGATCGGCGGCGGCGACCTCTCGCACCCGGCCCTGGTTCAATCCATGGTCCGGAGCGAGTCGGAATGGGAAGCAGTCACCTGCACGCTTCGCAGCAGTTATGCTAGCGAAGGCGGTGGCAGAACGCGAGAGGGAGAGAACCTCTCGCCCCAGCCGCCGCGGGATACGCACCGGGCGTCGCGTCGGGGGCCATATGGTGGCTACCGGCCACCTTAGGCGCAGCCTATGGACGTTGAGCTATGGGCTAGCTCGCCGTCCGTCCATCTTATGACGACAAGCCGTGTCGGCGACGCGTTCGTGTTCCACGCGCGAATTAAGTAAGCGACAACGGAAGTGTAAAAAAATAACTTTATTCCGACAGAGTTACAGCGAAACAGTAATTGAATTTATCTAACAAGATATTGATCTTATATACTAACTTAATTGCTAACGTAGTACATCCACAGCGTGATCAGATTGACGCATGTTCTAGATAATTATAAATGCTGATCGCGCAGTGGGGAAATTGAGAAATAATAATCTAGTAAATACTTATTGTCTGACAAAGCTAATATTGGTAGGTTGGGGTTCCTTAACTCCTCCCTCCCTAAGAGAGAAATTATCCGAAGGTGTCGCAGACGGTTTCGGAGAATTTCGACAAAAGTTTATGGGCTGAAATTTATACATTATAAAGATAACTATTGCTATTACAATAACCACATACTCTAAGATGGTCCATATACTAATTTCTATTGTCACTGTTTGTGTCGTATCGTCTATTTCACTAAATTTTGCGCTTTGTAACACTTCTTTCACATCACTGAAGTCCACATTTCTTAGATCCACTTTCTTTGATCTTCTCTGGATGTCCTGTTGTAGGTCTGGCATCTGGATCAATGGCAGCTGGAGACTGGAAACTGTAGTGTTTGTGGTGGCGGCAATGATGACTTCGCCTATTTGTGTCTCGCATTGTTGGCCAGGTGTCACGATGTAGGTCCCAAGAATAGTGTACTTCAGGATTTCTGTATTGCAATTCTCGGTGATGATGAGATTTTCCTCTGAGTAAACCAACCATTGGTTGTCGGTTATTTTCTGTATCTTAGTTTTTTCTATTTCAATATGGTTCTGTATGCAGTTTTTGTAGTTGTTCTTCATCAGCATTATTTGTTCAATGCAGGTCTCGGTTGGAAACTGGGCTAAATTAGTTTCAGCGCAAAGGAATTTTCCATTTTCAATCTCAGTACATGGGCTTACTACGGGCATGTATTTCAATCTATTCACCATCAGGTAAGGATATTTGGGTATTATTGTGAAGGTATTTGGAGAATGGAATATAGGGATGGGTATAACCTTGTAATAATTATATGTTTCGTTATTTATTAGGGGAACTTCTAAAACAAAAACTAACTTGTTGTTATTTATATATGATTTAAGTATGATATTACGTTCTAATTTTATTAAATTATGTTTGTTTACTGGGTATATTGTTCTAGCATGTTTAGCAATGACTTCTAACGTATTATATAATTCTGTACTATTTATAATGGATTGGTGCAATGTATTCAGTTTGCTAAAGGCTATTGCCGTTTCAATCTCTTGTATGTTTTCGTAACAGGTTCGAAAGTTATTTAAAATTTGATACATAGTATTTAATATTTGGAAAAGTTTGTTAAACCTGAACTCATGTTCAACTAATTTTTCCATTTCATTGGTATGTAAACCCAAGTTTTTAATATTTGAATTTATTATTTCAGAGTCATTTACTAATTTATCAAAAGCTTTTTGCATTGATGATACTTTACGTTCGACCACATGCTCTTTGTTCTGTATCATTTGTATTTCTCTATCATATTTAATTGCATCGTCTTCATCCAAATTTCCTGTGATAGCTTTTACAAGTGAGCCTAATGGATTAAACAAAGCTCTTTTGTTTCTATAATGGAAAGGTAAGATTTGAAAAAATCTATCCTTAGTTAGTTTCATAAGATATTCTATTTGGCTTTCTATTCCTATAGTTTCGTTACTAAGACTATTTTCCTTAATTTTAATTTTCAAGTTAATAAAATCCCGAATATTATTATCTATTTGTAAGTGTAATGATTCTAAATCTACAATTTTGTATATTGTCCAATAACTATTCCTCTTCACTGCTACTCCCCGCTTTATCGCTGCTATCCCCGGATTCTGGCCGAGGTTTTGGAGGTCCAGCGTGAGTGTTGGCACCACTAGTACCAGAAGTACCAGGCACGATCTGTGGAGGACGTTTTACATTTTTTAAGGCTACTCTAGTTTTCCTTTTCTTTACTTCTACTGGGACTATATTTCTTTCAACTTCACCTATTACTTTCGCTTTTTCATATCGAGGTTTTTCTTTAGCTTTTCTAATCCTAGTGTCTTTCATGTAAATATTATCGTTTGGTTCGAGTATCGGTGTCGTTTCGCCACCTTTCTTATTAATTATTTTAATTTTATCGGATTCTAATTTTTCTGTTATGAATTCATAGAGTATTTTAAGGCGTTTTCTATGATCTAACAATAATTTCTGAGTTAAGTTCTTCTCTCTATCCACGTTAAATACATTTTCGGAATAAGTGTGACCAAATACTAGTTCAAAAGGCGTAAAATCTGTTGCTGAATGTATGGTGTTGTTATAAGCCATGATGGCATAAGTCATAACTGATGCTGCATCTAAATCGCTTTTATCGTATTTTGCTATACGATAAATCTCAATAATGGTAGAATGAAACCTTTCTACTATTGCCATTGAACTGGGATTATTTGGCGTCCCAATATGAAGTTCAATTTTGTAAAAGCTTAACATTTCTTTAATCAAAGTATTGTTGAATTCCGTACCGGAATCGCAACTAATTTTCCTAGGCAGACCATACCTGCTGAAATATTTAATCAATGCCCTAACTATCTCTGGTGTACTCCTATTCGGTACCTCTATGGCTTGTGCTATCTTACTAAATGCATCCACTATAGTTAAATAATATTTCCCTTCAATATATAATAAATCCATAAAAGCTTCCTGAAAAGGGGCATCCTGGGTTTGTGTTAACTGAATGTGGGGTTTAATCGGCTTTCTATCATATTTCATGCGTTTACATGTTTCGCAAGCATTTATGATTGCCGTGACTGTCTCTTTCATGTTTGCCCACCAATAATGTCTTTTAAGTTTGGTTAAAGTTTCTTTAATACCTCTATGACATGTTTTCCCGTCGTGGTATTTTAAAATAACTTATTTTTGATCTTCTTCAGATCCTGTCAAATTTATAACTCTTTCTGTACACTCGGTTAACTTAACTGAATCCTTTTTAAATAACTTAATTACCATGTTTGAAAAAGTTTTTCTAAAAGATGGGTGTTCGAAGTATATAAAGTACTTATGTTTTGGATCAATATACTCTTTCAAAAAGTCTTTAACTAATATATCGTTATTTGTCGGTAAGTGAACTTCGAGAATTTTTTGTTTATTATTTGAAATATCTTTTACGTCTAATTTATTTTTAAACCATGAATGAATTAAAATCTGTTTTGGTTTAGTATCGACAGCTTCGTTTAAACTAGGAATGCCTTCGTGTTCTCTATTTGAAACTGAGTTGGCAGTGACCCCATCATCAGAATCCGAAAGTTCTATCGTTTCTATTGGAGTTTCGGGGTCTTGCAATTCGCTTTCTATAATTTTTTGTATACGTTCCTGCCTATCTCCTATATTTACGAATATTGAATCTAAATCGTCGTCAATTGCATTGATCTTAATCCTAGATAAAGCATCTGCATTCGTGTTTTGAGGGCCTTTCTTATATTTTATTTCGAAATCGTACTCTTCTAACCTTAATCGCCATCGCGTGAGTTTACTATTGGGCTCTTTCAATGAATACAGCCAAGCTAATGGTCTATGGTCTGTAAATATGGTAAACTTATTACCATACAAATACGGTCGAAAGTGCTTAACTGCCCATATTATGGCTAAAAGTTCCTTCTCGATAGTGCTATATTTTACTTCTGTGTCACTCAAGGTTCTACTAGCATAGGCTACAGGCTTATCTGAGCCTATCGTTCCTTGTGACAATACAGCCCCAATCGCAAAATTGGATGCATCCGTGGTTAAAATAAAAGTTTTACTAAAGTCAGGAAATTGTAACAAAGGTGCATTTGTTAAAAGCTTTTTACATGTCTCAAAACATTCTTTATATTCCCCATTAATTACAATTTTGCGACCTTTCTTTAAACAAGCTGTTAATGGTCTAGTTATTTTGGCAAAATCTTTGATAAATTTCCTATAATAACCGATTAGTCCTAAAAAGCTTTTAATCTGTGTAACCGTTTCCGGTATAGGATACCTAAGAATAGCGTCTATTTTATCATTATTTGGTTTCAAACCTTCACTTGTAATAGTATGCCCTAGGTAGAGTACTTCCTTTCTAAGAAAGTGAGACTTATCTAATTGAACTTTTAAATTTGTTTGACGGAAGCGGTCAAAAACTGCCCTAAGTTTTTCTACATGTTCAGGCAAGCTTTTAGAAAAAATAATGACGTCATCGAGATATACTAAGCAATGTAAGCCCTGAAGGCCTCGTAAGACGTTATCCATCGCTCGCTGAAAAGTTGCGGGTGCGGTCTTTAACCCAAACGGCATTCTGTTAAATTCATAATGACCTGAAGGTGTGCTAAACGCAGTTTTAGCTCTATCTTCCTCCTGAACCTCTAATTGATGGTACCCGCTAGCTAAATCGAGGGTCGTAAAGTATGTACTATTACCTAACATGTCGAATAAATCGTTAATGTTGGGCAAAGGGTATTTATCATCAATTGTGATTTCATTGAGCCGTCTATAGTCAACTACCATCCTCCATTTTTGTTGGCCTGACGCGTCTAATTTTTTCGGCACTAAATGTACGGGAGCACTCCAGGGAGAATGAGATTCCTGGATAATGTTATCCCTTAACATTTTCTCGACTTGACTACTGATCTCTTTTGTTTGAATAGGTGGCAATCTATGTGCCTTAATGTTTATTGGGTCTTCATTTTTTGTTCTTATTCTATGTTTAACCTGATTTGTGAAGGTTAACGGAATATTTTCACAATAAAATATATCTTTGTATTCTTTACAAAGTCCCTCCATAACCGTTCGTTCTTCTGAATTCATATGATTTAACTGTAATTTGTCTAAATTCTCTGTTAGCAAGCTGTCCACTTCTATATTATTATCTATGAAATTAACACTAACAGATGGGTCCTGTATGTATGGTTCCACTTGAAAAGGTCCCGTAACTACTAATTTTCTATTTTCATGGCTATAATTCTGAATAACAGTTGTTGCATAGCCTTCAATACACGTAACTAATGCGGCGGGCATTCGAATCCCTTCCGTAAATTGCTTAAAATCTAACACAGCTTCCCCGTTCAGTAAGTTGACTGGGAGTCTTACTCTAAGTTCACTACGAGATGGTAGATTATATACCTCTCTCATAGGCGGTGAATATATGATAGGAATATCAGTATTTTTTAAATGTAATATCTGATTTTCCATATTAATCTTTGCCTGTAATTGCTTCAGCAAATTGCTACCTATTAACCCATCATACCTATCGTCGACACTATAGACATAAAACTTATGGAACTCTTGACTTCCAAAGGTAACCGGTAATGGAATAATAGCCGTTTCACTATGAACACTCGATGCGTGAGTGCTAACAACTTCGAAGGGTTCATACTGTAGATAATTTTTAAAATATTTATTCGCTATATACGGGCTTATAAACGATCTAACACTCCCCGTATCTATCATAAAAACTGCCTTTAATTCTGGTATAACTATATGTGGTAAATTTAAGCGTTTATTACAATTTATTTTTATTCGTTCTCTAGGGTGGAGGCCGTTATGCAAAAATTTCCCGCCCCGGGTTCTTCAGGAGAAAATTCTTGGCACTCATTGTACGAATAACTTGAACTCTGTTCATTATTATTAGAATTATTTATGTAATTAACACGTCGCGACCTTGCAGTACGCATGGTGACATCAGTATTCGCACCCGACGTAGATGCTTGCGCTGCAAAAGACGGCGTGCTCGGTGCATGTGCCGCGAACTGTTGGTTCGGTTGTGCAATCGGAACAAATGACCTACTTGACTGCGGTGACGCATTATTGTTGTTTGTACGATTAAAATTGTCTTGATTTCTTTGAATATTATTATGTTGTTTATAATGTCTGGGCTGATGCGAATTGTTCGGTGTAGATGTGCTGTTTGTAGCACTATTCGGTACATGTGTACTTGATATGCTATGTGAATCTTTCTTTTGATTATTAGATTCAATTGCATTTTGGTTATTAGGCAAATTGGGTCTGTTATTTCTGCTAAAATTACGTCTGTCGTTTGTTTTCGACTCATAGACTGCCTGGAAGTTTTGTTCTTCTAAAACAATTTTTAATGCATCCTCTAACGTTGTGACGTCGCGCAAACGAACTAATCTAACTAAAAATGGCGGTAAATTAAACAAAAAAGCATTCATCGCTCTGTTACTATAAATGATTTGCTTTGCCTTACGTAGAGATTCATCAATGATAGTTTCTGATATTTTAGCAAATAAAACACTTCTCATCCGCTGTATTCTATGGCAAAAATCTAAATAACTTTCACCCTTATTTATTCTACACGATTCTAATTCCATTGCTAAACAATCCTCTGTGCGTGGATCACCGAAGTGTTGGTTTAACAACTTCTTCAGCTCGTCCCACGTACCTATAGCTTCTCTTTCGCCTACCAAACTGGCTGCTTCGCCTGATAACCTACTAGTTACTACATGAAATAAATATTCATTTTGGGCTGCGGTTCCTAAGAACGTAGACAAAATGTATTCACATTTTTTTATAAATAAAGGCAACATTCTAGTGTCGCCGCTGAATATTGGTATGATGTTAACCAATTCCTGTGGGACACGGGTTACGTTTTCCATTGCGAAAAGTTATGAAAGAAACAAACGCGGAGAGAAAAAATCACACTAATGTGCTACTAAACTATCACTATTCTAAAATACTAGTACGTTTAAAATCTATGCAAATATTATTACGGCGTTGTCCAATCCCTAATAATACACAAACACATAGACTATTACAAGGTTGGGATATAGATGGAAGAGCTGAGAGGAAGGTGAAAAAGATTTACTCACAATTCCGCAGCTAGCTCCATGCTCCCTGAATTACTGCTGTGGCTGGTCCTCTTCCGTACCTACTCGAAGTGGCTCCTTAATGAATTTATTTGTTCGGCTATCTCTGCTAAACCGTAGACACGGACGTCGGCTACTCCACGTAGAATTGTATACACGGCAAACTGACTACAGAGCTCCTGCCGGCTGCGCCAATTAAGTAAGCGACAACGGAAGTGTAAAAAAATAACTTTATTCCGACAGAGTTACAGCGAAACAGTAATTGAATTTATCTAACAAGATATTGATCTTATATACTAACTTAATTGCTAACGTAGTACATCCACAGCGTGATCAGATTGACGCATGTTCTAGATAATTATAAATGCTGATCGCGCAGTGGGGAAATTGAGAAATAATAATCTAGTAAATACTTATTGTCTGACAAAGCTAATATTGGTAGGTTGGGGTTCCTTAACTCGCGCCTCAAAGAGATGTCAGCAAAAAGACCGGTTTCGCAATGGCTGAAGCCTGCCGGGGCTGCGGGACTGTTCGAAAGAGATACCGTGGCCCCGGAACGTAAAGGGCGAGGAAGGGACATGGATGAGTTAGTCAGTAAAAGTCTGACACTCCCTCCCGCTCCGCCCAGAGTGAGATAAGTCATATGATGGTTTCCCAACCGAAAAAAAAATGCTCATGCTCAGCATTTGCAATTATGACCACTAGAGCAACGAGGCAGTCGACACCAACAACATAGCATGTTATACATACTACCTACCGTAAATTCAAGCTAACTATACCACTTGCTCGTGGATAAATAATAACAGTCGCTTTTGGGTCGATCTATAGGTAAAGGCGTGCCTAGGTTGGTCTGTAGATGGGTGACTACCACATACAGAGTTTCTTCCGTGCCACGGAAAGCACGTTAAGCCGTTGGTCCAGACTGTCTTAATTTGTACTTTGATCTTTGACAGTCGTTAGGTAGTCGGTGGCCAATAAGTCTGACAACCAGTCTTACCAAGGGGTATTGTATTACTTTACTATGGAGATCATACAGGCAGTCGCTCCATATGATACTGGTATTCAGCTGCATCCGGTTGGAAAGGAAGCCGACCCCAAAACAGTTGCGAAAAGGCTAGGCAGATGATATTATTCTATGGTCAGTGAACCAATACAAACTTGTCTAAAAATAGGCTTGACCGATCCCATTAGCTTGTTTATTAAACCTTTCTTTTAGATACAGCACAAAAAGTTGGCACCTACCCACCTCAACGCATTAAGTACAGCCCGTTTCCGTCAAAACTAGACAACTAAATGAATGCCGAAATAAAAAGCTATTCGATTTTCAAAACTAGGCCCAGAGTCGAGAGTTTAAGTTCCAACAATGCATTAATATCTCAAATGTTAATGGAGGGAAAAAAACCCGGTAAATTAAAATAGGTATCTACTATTTAAAAATCAATTAATCACAACTTAATAGCATGCTAGTTGTATCACTTTTTGCTACGATCGCCTCTAAACGTCTAAAACAAATTGTTTAATGATTAATTTTCTAATAGAGTTTCTGACTGCTCTCTAAATGATTGATGTTCGTAATATACCGAGAGACAGTATTTGCATTTCACATGTAACGTGAGCAATCTTGATACTTGGCATTCATAGAAAAAGCTCGAAAGCTACGTACTGTGTTATAGGTACAGTACAGACTATTTCCATTGGCGTGTTTTAGCAACATGTATTTTTCTTGGCCCCATACTTTTAATATCTCCTTTAGCGTGGGTGCGTTTACAAAACACGAATAACTAGACCGACAATCACCTGTAGACTATTACAAATATTTGTTACGTGCAGGAATCGAACTCACGACACGCTTTTTAACCGACTTCCAAAAGGAGGAGGTTGGTTTTTTTTTATGTATGTTCCCTGATTACTCCAAGAGGGCTGAACCGGTTTGGTTTTTTTTTTTTTGAAAGGGTATACTTTACAGGTGGTCCCATAATCATTAAGTCAGGATCTGATGATGCAATCATGGAGAAATAGAGAGAACTCTTCAAATTTCATAGGCACGCATGAAGCGATTTGGGTAGTTTTCGGAAGAATAGGTACTTTCTCGGATTGGGCCAATCCCAGAAATACTTCAATTTGGGGTAGATCTGATGAAGAACTTCAGAGATAGGCAACGGAACTCCTCAATAGATGATAGCAAATGGACTGGGATTGCTGAAATCTCAAGTCTGTCTATTGTTTACACCAGTTCATAACATAACATCAGGCCAGTACGCTGTGAAGAGATAAGCGCATATGAATCAATCACTAAAAAGTGAAAAATAAATATTTTTTTGCAAAAAATAAAACCGACAGAAGCAGAAGTTCAGAAGCCGGTGACCTTTGTTTGATTGGTTTAGTTTTTTTGTCACCGCCTTCAGAAGCTAAAGTTGTTTTTCACTTTTTTGTGTTTTTAGAAGAATATTTCTGCCCTCGTATTCACAAACGCTTGGAATTAATTTTGATTCGACAAGTCGTATGTACCTATGTCTATCCTTTTTTGGCATAACGAAAACGAGCGAGATAGACATACGACTTCCCGAACCGAAATCGAAGGGTCAGGTAGGGGAGACCGGGTACAAAAGTAACGGCGGGTCGAAAGTAACAAACGGTCTGTAGGTATATCAAATGGTCGAAACGCTGCTCTGCTACGGTCAGGAGACAGCCAGTGATGCTCCCCTCGCTTATGTTTAGTCGCCGCGCTCGCTCCGTGCCGTAAAGTTGTGCTAGAGGACGCCACGTGATTTTAAGAACCAAAAGTAAGTTTTTTGTCATTTACTCATTAGTGTTCACGTAGTGTTCAAATGGTGATATCAATGTGACTATTTGCAGTGTAATTTTTAATTAGATTGTTTACACGGTGTTGTTATTGATTTTGGAATAGCAAGTTCTATTTTTATGCAGGCATTCATGAATTAACAAAATCGTGGTTGGGTACAAAAGTAACACAGCACTACGGGTACAAAAGTAACATGTTACTTTTGTCCCCATAATGCAATACGTATGATTCCCTTGTTATTTTAAGTTAATTAATTTATTATTTTTATTGTTTTTATTTACTAACAGAATGCCGCGACAACGAGTGAGGAAGACACCAAGAAGGACCACTGACATAATTATGGACGTGCACATAAAAGCGGCTGACGAGCATTTCAAAGAGAATGCCACAATTAGAGCCCTGGCACAAATGTACAATGTTTGACATGTGACATTGTATTGACACATAAGAAAATTACCATTCAAAAAATGATAAACACACTCAGAATAATGACTAAAGCATAGAAGGAAAGCTAAAAAATGAATTCTGTAACTACTTTTATACTCGTTCTATCTTATGGCACGAAAAGAGATGTGTGAAAGAGATAAATGATTTACTCTTTGTTTTACTTTTTGGCATGTCACAAGATGAACTGTCATTTGGTTCTATTGGTTCTATTTCAACCCGGCCAAATTTGATAGTATTTCGCTTCAATGCCTGACAGTTCGTTCATTGAAATACTTGACTTGTTCGCGTATTCATTGTTTATGTGTTTTTTGTAATTTGGGTATTATTTTGCGATATTTTAATAATATTTTAGTGTTAGATTGCACGAATTCTTTTTTTAACTACAAATAGTGAGTGTGTGGACGCTGTGGAGCAATGTCTTGTGCGGTTGGGGGCTGCAAGTCCCATTCATCACGCAAAGAAAACAAACAAGAAATATTGACCTTCCATCGGTACGATTTTGCTCAATTTTTTGTTGAATGTTAACTGATAACCGAATTTAAATACATAACAATTGTTGCTGAATCACTTTGCAGTGGAAACCGGACGTAATATCTGTTCCAATAGAAGTTATTAGCGAATTTCGAAAACTGTTTTGAGGTTATCTTGATCATACATAGTGACGTAAAATACGTTGTCGATACTTTTACAGATTTCCTAAAGAAACAGTGAAAAAAAAATGGTTAAATTGTATTGGTAGACGAAATTGGACTCCAAAAAAGCGCAGTCACATATGCTCCAAGCATCACTTTAAATTCATTTGTATGTAATGAAACGAAATGGAGACGTCTTAGAGAAGATGCTGTTCCTACTTTATTTATAGACCATGATAGAACAGATGAAATAGTATAATAACAATTAATATAATATGATTTATTTATAATTTAATCAATAATTTGAATTAGTAATTTGATTTTATTTGCAATAAATCCACTAAATCTCATTCAAAGTATTACATTACAGGAAGTACTTATGGAAGTCTGCGAAGAAGGACATAGCGCAGATCTGCAGATTCAAGGAACCACTCAATATAAAATAATTAATAATAATAATTAATATAAAATAATTACCGCCACCAGCTTCAGAAAGGAGTCAGGAGGAGAGATGTCTGATTTTGGGCCACCTCTATGTACAGTTGTACACTACATAGATAAATTGATAAAAATGGAGTTATGTGCTCACAATGCTTGGGCGTCATAATGCAAGAAATGTCTTCTGATAGTGCTCTGGCACATGAAGATCACGATCAAGATTATTTATTTTTCAGTTTTTAGTCGGTCGGTTTGTATTTCATGGCGTGCAAACAATAAAGTATCCATCCATATATTATTATTTGTCTTTCATTAAAGATTATGAATTTCCACTTTGTAAGTCTAAAATCCAAATAAATATAAGAAAGTAATTTGAAGCAAGAGTTGCTGAAAACATTCTTAAAACCGAAGTCTCCCACGTTGTTCCCATCAATCACTATGACAATTAAATACATTCGGGGGTAGCCGGGTCAGGTTTAATACTTGGATACATACAAATCTGTAGGGAACCAAAGAGGACTTTAGTGATAATGATGATGATGACGAACTATCATCTAGTTCGTACCTAAGTACGAACTAGATCGTTCGTCATCAATCATCAGTCGTTTTTTGGAGTTCGTCTAAAATAAAAAAAACTTTCAAAAAGAACTTCCAATAAAACGATTTAGATGTTATACCTATGTATAAATTGTAATTTCATCCGCTTACCTAGATATTACAATAATTGCATAAAAATGTACATTCACACATGCATTGTAAATTCTATCGATGTTGAAATTTAGTGGGTCACATCACTAGTCTGAACAGAATGAGTGACAACCAACAAAATTTCAAAACTTTTTCTGTATAGGTGTCCTTCTCTAACATAGGAGCGGCTCCATAAGTCAAAATGAAGCAAGTATATTGAGTTTAGTTGCTATTGTAGCCCTCCTTCTATGCTTTAGTCATTATTCTGAGTAAACACAGCTACAAACAACTGGATGCGAAATAATCCTGGTCAAACGCTGACTACATTACATTCCTGGTATTGTCAAAAAAGCATTTCCTCTAGCTGTTACTGATAAATACGAGTATATCATTGCTGCATTCTTCTCCAATCGCAAAAAATGCAATTGAAGAAGAATACTAATAAAGAATGAAAGCCAAAAAACTAATTTACAACCTGATACATCTACAAAACGGAAAAAGAAAAAGAACAAAAAAGGCAAGTTAAAAGTAAAAGAAAACATTGATCATATCAATAATTCATGTGACGAAGAAGATTGCTTTTGTTTTTTTGTGTGTTTTATAATAAATAAGTTGATTTTATATAGCATTTCATATTTATAACATGCACCTTAACCATGTTACTTCCGACCCACACCGTGTTACTTTCGTCCTGGCCCCGGGGTCGAAAGTAACAATCGTCGTTTTTTTTTTAAAGCATTGTAACTCACAATAAACAGCAAATAATGATGTAAATTAATATACAAATTTGTAGAGCACAATCGAAGGTATTATGTGGCTATATTCATTTCATCATAAATATATTAAATAACGAGAAACCAGTGTCAAAGTACAAAGTGTTACTTTTGTACCCGGTCTCCCCTAGTATATTCAAAATGCTTCGATTCGATTATCCGTTTTCGAAAAAGTCGTATAACAAATGTTGTTGTTTATGATGTCATAAATGTGCCCCTGCGAGGTTGTTGGTGTTCTACAAATAACCCTTTAAACAGTATCTAACTACCTAGTTACTATATAAAATAACAGTAAGTACGAAAAAGAGGCTATTAAATTCGAGTATCAAGATCACTCTTCGTAGTATACGCTCACCATAATTCATGTTCAGTGAGTATCCTCCCGAGAGTACCACATCGTCTCGTGTTTGCAACGGATCAGTATCAAATAGTGGTTCTATGCGGATAAAGTGACATTGTGCTCAAAGTATCAAAACATTGCGAAAATGCGACATTGTTGTTGTATCGTCATATTAGTGGGCCTGTGCTTTTTACAAGGTAAGTAAACATTTTGAAAGCTTTTCTACATTATTATTAGAAAGAGGTAAAGTTTGGATGTAGGTAACATCCAAATCTAGGTAATTAGGTACCTACTCATCCGATTTCAAAGTGTAGCTTTAGGTCTACACTTTTACCAAGTGCCATAATGATAAGGATTTTATATTTCATCTAGACGAGCTACACGATAACTAACAAATGCTTACACTGGCTCGACATGCTCACTCAAATCAGTGTGGTTCATTCTTCTAAAGACCATCTCAGACACTTCGGGCTTCAGCTGCATAGTTCTCAGTGGCGTAACAATAGGGTGGCAGGACTGGCAAAATGCCACGGGCCCGCGGCCTGACGGGGCCCCCAGCTCGAGAGACTGCGAGTTCAAAAGTAACCATTATACAAAATCTTGTAATAGTACATTTTGATGCTAGTGGAGAAAGTTTGTTATTGTAGTTCAAGGCGGTATTAACACACGAGCCGTTAGGCGAGGGTGTTTTTGAGCCGAGAACTGCAATAACAAATGTACACGTGTATCAAACGACGTTTTTCAATACACTTTTGAAGAAATAAAATAAAATAATGTAAAATATTTGTGTCACGAGACTATGATTTAAATTTTATTTTTTTCCGCGCTTTGCTTTCGCCAGGTTGAAGGAGAGGCAAAGGTATGAAGCCGTTATACAGTCAAATTTTAACTTTTTCAAATTTTTGAATTTAGAACACAAATAAATGTTGATTTGTTTATAAAAGTAAATATTGGTTAGGTATAAATAATCATATTTAAATACGATTTTGAATTTATAAACACTATTTGAATAATCAAAAAATGTTATAAAGAAAGACGTAAGTAGATCGCTTTTCCGAAATAAAAAAAAAACATTCACTTCTGACTCTATAGTCAGAGATGTTTTTTTTTAAATTATGCAATGAACCAATTGAGACTAAGTACTTATAGTGCATTTTTCATGTTTTTTTCTGCACATGTGTAGAAAAAACATGAAAAATGCACGGGTTTGAAATACACTGGATTTTGAACTTAATCGTAGTGCCAAAAGAACTAGTTTTTGACAAAAATATGAAATTTGTGTAAGTACTTAAAAGCAACTAAAGTTAGACAAAATTTAAACTGGATTAAAGTTAAAACCAAAGACTTTTTTCCTGGGGCCCCATGCAATGGATTTGCCTGAGCCAGGGCCTCAGATGGTATAGGTAGCTACGCCACTGATAGGTAGTTCTCACAAGAGTTGACCAAGATTAGGGAGACTATGACCTCCGAGTCGCGTTTGTGGAACTTTCGTCTGTTTTTATGGGACTTTAGACTTTAGGGAATTTGGAAAAGACGACGTAGGTAGAAAGTGTTTTAAAGCTATTCGCAACAAAACATCATTTATCATTTTGACGTGGAGGAAGTTGCGCGCAGAAACTAGTTAACAATTATGTACCTACCTAGGTAATGGTTTTAAGTATATCTATACTATATAATATTATAAAGCAGAAGTTTGTTTGTTTGTTTGGTTGAACGCGCTAATCTCAGGAAGTTCGGAGTTCTGGTTCAAATTGAAAAATTATTTTTGTGTCTGATAGTCCATTTATCGAGGAAGGCTTTAGGCTCTATAACATCACGCTGCGACCAATAGGAGCGGAGCAGGAATGAAAAATGTTGCAAAAACGGGGATTTTTTTTTTCTTTCGTTTTTCTCTCTTATGTGACGCAGACGATTTGCGTGGATCAGCTAGTTTTAGCTAAAATCCACTTACAAGACAAGAATATCAGCTGCCAAAGTTCCAATTGAAGGAATACAGGCCTCCTTTGTGTTAGAATCATCTGTTTTTTGTGGTACTTATCTAATAACAACAGAGACGCAACCACACCCACCATCACCATCTGCTTAGCCTTTTTCCAGCTAAGTATCTTAGGATCGGCTTCTAGTGTAAAATGATGCAGCTGCATATTAGTATTTAACTTTGAGCGACTGTTAATTTGAGCTCTAACTTCCACGACCCAGTTACAGTGGACCTACTACGATACCCCTGGGTAAACCTCAATTGGCTGTATTACTAATATAAGCCCAGGTTCTTGGAGGTGCCTGTGGTGACTGCGGGACTGTTCGAAAGAGATACCGCGGGCCGGAACATACAGGGCCAGGAAGGAACATGGATGGGTTTTAGTCAGTAAAAGTCTGACACTACCTCCCGCTCCGCCCAGAGTGGGAGAAGTCATTTGTCGATTTACCATCCGAAAAAAAATGTACTTTGAGGTAGTTTAAGCAAAATGTAGCTAATGCTTCATCATCATATCAGAATCACCCACTGTTGCCTTGGATACAGACCTCCCTTTTCTCCTGCCACCTTTCCCTGTTCTGCGCGTCCTATATCCAGGTATTTCCCGCGTTTTTAACCGACTTCTAAATAAAAAAGGAGGAGGTTCTCAATTCGGATGTTTCTGTATTTTTTTTTTTTTTTTATGTTTGTTCGGGCATAACTCCGTCGCTAGCCTACCGATTTGGAAAATTCTTTTTTTGTTGGAAAGGGTATTCTTCCCAAATGGTCCCATAGCCACCAAGTCGGGATCTGATGATGGAATCTTGGCGAAATCGAGGGAACTTGTCAAATTTTATATGAAAACGTGTTGCGATTTTGCTATTTTCTTCAACAAATGAAGCATTTGCGTTTGATAAGAACCATTCTACCATCAGATCTGATGATGAAGCCAAGAGTCACGGAACTCCATAATGAGACAATGTGCCATAGTCGTGTTTGGGCTTGTTGTAATTGTAACGGTATGCACTTTCCATGTATCAAGCACATGTGAACCACAAAAAAGAGAAAAATAAAAACGTTTTTCCAAAAAATAAAACCGACTTCAAAAAAAACAAAAAAGTGAAAAATAAGTCGGTTTTATTTTTTGGAAAAAAGTTTTTATTGACGACATCGTCAAACCGACGAGCTGTTCGAGGGCGCTGATTTTTTTGGCGTAACCTTGGCCACCACTCGGTCAAAGCCTTGCTCCATAATAGTGGGTATTTGGGTAAAGACGACTCGTGTATGATGACGGGTTTAATGCGACCAACAACTCAGGTCATACATAGTTAGGCAGGTTAAACAGCGAAACCAACGTGTATTGTAATTTATTAATAGAACGACTTGGTGGACATGGCGGCTGAGCTCCTATACAGGCATTATTAGATAGGGCTATTTACTGTGCCTTTATTACGAGCACCAGTTCTACTACCATAGAATAAAAAGGCGCCCCTTTTTATTCTATGGTACTACAGCCTTCACTCGTGATCAACCAATTTTCAACCTTACTATTGGGGACATTTAGGGGTGAAAAGAGCGCGGTAGTACCTACACTTTTCAATTTCTATATGTCACCGTAAAATTGTCAAATACGTTATATTGTAATATCTCTAGCGATATTGTAAAGTCTCGAATTATTGTCAAATGAACATACTGCTTACAACAAAACGCATTATTTTTCGTGAAATGCATGCGATGGTAGTCAACTTACGCGGTGTGGAGGGAAGGAGGGGTCCCCCTTGCCCAGTGGCACAACTCTCATGAAAAGATAATGCACCATTCCTGAGAAATACCGATTAATATAACATAACCTTAAAACACTTTATATTCCCCCTAAAAAGCGTAGTCGACGGAGCCGCGCTTCGCGGGGCCCCTAACTAACCTAACGGGGGGGGGGGTGCCCCAAGTCCCGATTATGGGGGCAGAGATACTTCCGTATGTTCAGTTAACAATAATTCGAGATATTACAATATCGCTAGAGAGAAACACATTATATTGTAATATAACGTGTTTGACAAATTTACGGTGACATATATACTGATTGGAATTTTGATGTTGGTAACAACATAGTAGGTATTTAGAAACCCAAATTATATGGTTGAGGGCTTGTGGGTCTCATCTTAAAGTACATACATACATGTAGTAATCTTATTCTTCGGTTACATGGTTTAGGTTGGTATAAAATCACGTGTTATTATGTTCGTACACGCTAATCTCCGAAACCACACAACAAATTTCAATGACATTTTGTGAATGTGTAGGTTGGTTTCAGCTTGAAAGATAAAATAGTTTTGTATACTGTCAGATGTCCCTCTCATTGAGAGGAGGCCGTGTCCCAGCAGTGGGAACATTATAGGCTGATGATGATGATGACTGTCAGATGTCACGGCATCATTTACTCCTCATTTTATTTCGTACGATCTGCAATAAATGGGTCGGCAATGAAAAGCATTCTAAGATAATCTCAGTCTTCTACTTCTGAAGAAAGCTTACAACTTTCTCGATTTACTGTTATAGCACACTGAAATTAACAACCTCTCATGTTATTAACGACTTGGAAACTCGTGTATGTAATTTTATTACCTAAGTTATGGGTTAGTAGAAGTCTACGTCGACGGCTGCTTATAATAAGAAATTAGGTACCTACGTATACCTATCTATTAAAAATAGATTATGATACTTACTACTTATACAACGTGTAACAGAAACGGTATAGTTGTCACCGTAAAATTGACAAATACGTTATATTGTAATATCTCTAGCGATATTGTAAAGTCTCGAATGATTGTTACAACAAAACGCATTATTTTTCGTGAAATGCATGCGATGGTAGTCAACTTACCCGGTGTGGAGGGAAGGAGGGGTCCCCCTTGCCCAGTGGCACAACTCTCATGAAAAGATAATGCACCATTCCTGAGAAATACCGATAAATATAACATAACCTTAAAACACTTTATATTCCCCCTAAAAAGCGTAGTCGACGGAGCCCCGCTTCGCGGGGCCCCTATTTCCGAGTGCAGGGTTTAAAGGAACCTAACTAACCTAACGGGGGGGTGCCCCAAGTCCCGATTATGGGGGCAGAGATACTTCCGTATGTTCAGTTGACAATAATTCGAGACATTACAATATCGCGAGAAAAAACACGTTATATTGTAATATAACGTGTTTGACAATTTTACGGTGACATATATAACATGTTTTATACGTAAGTACGTATTGTGCATTTGTCAAAATAACTTAAAAATAGGTTAATCGAGATTTTCTCGTTTATACTCAAGATTATACATAGCAACACTGTAAACATCTTACTCTTCATCGTTGTTCGGCAGATCTTCGACGAGCTTAGGTATAGCTTGGCGAATACGGTTTTATCAACGTTGTTTTCAAAAGCGATAATTATTATGAAACATCAGTGAACTCGTTCTCTCGTCTATGATGAATCTGTTAGTGAATTGCATTGCTGGGTTCGAATCCCGATAGGAGCAAATGTTTGTCTGCTGAGCAAGGACATTTGTTTCCCAGTCATGGATGTTTATACATATATTTAGTAAGTACTTAGTATGTATTTACAACATATTTGCAGTATATCAACTGTCTACCCGCCCAGCATGACCACCGGAGAAACAAGAGAGACTCGACAAATATTTTGTTCATCTGTCATTGAATCGACAAAATGACAGACGAACAAAAGATTTGTCGTCTCTCTGTCGTGTCTACGGTGGTCATACTACGCGGGCTGGTGTCCACGACACAAGCCTTGCTTAGTGTGGCACTAGATGGCGCTGTGTGTAACGTCCAGCGATATATTTTTTGTCTACTCGACCAAATATATTAGACAGCTGATTATTTTATACGATTACGATGGTGGTCCCATGGAGGAAGTTGTTCATTTTGATGGTCTGTGGCACAACCTCGAATTTGGCCAGGATGCAAAGCGACATCTTGTATAGGTACCTACATATGAGGTGTAAACGGACCCTTTACAAAGCCGTCAATCAAGCATTCTAAGTGGCACATCAAACTATGTAACAACGCAAAAATCAAAATCTAAGCATTTAATTCAAGTAGGCCAGTTACAGCGAATCAAGATCAGCGATCAGATTCGTTGGAGCAATGATCTCCACAGTGGGTTCATATAGCAGCAGTTGTATGAGAATTCCTGAGAATCGTCGAACCAGATGGCGTGCAATTTGAGAGGATTATGTCCAGCAGTAGACTGCTACAGGCTTATGTTAGTGTCCTACTGAAGGTCCGGCTTCGGCTTCAGCCACCTTTGGCCTAAAACACAAGCTTTCTTTAAATCTAAATGCAATCCTATATTTTTCAGCGCACGCCCAGTTCTACAACTACAACATTCTAACCCGAGTGATCCAAGGCATCCCGACGAACATCGACCGATACCCAATACTTACCCAACTCTTGCTCGACGCGTGGGGGAACCAAGACTACGTGCAGCACTGCGCAGGAGTCATTCTAACGTCACGACATGTACTGTCGGCGGCGCACTGCTTTCAATATAATGAAAATACTGGCCGAAAGTAAGAGACGCTTCTGGGGTTTAATTTCTTTTTTTTTTTCAGCTTGATTGATCAGTTTTTGAAAAGAGTTGCAGTTGCCTATAAGTATTACAGTTCTAATTTCACTTACGTAAGGGGAAGTTTTATAAAACAATGGTTAGACCTGCTGCTAAATGTAGGACCACATAAGGGATGAGTGAATGAAAGGCATTTGCATGTCGCGGAGATGAGATTAGGAGGTGTGGTGTTGCGCGTATGGATAAAGTAAGAAATAGGTATATAAGAGGAAGTCTGAAAGTGGCACTGGTGACTGAAAAGTTGTGTGGTAATCGGTTTTCGTGGTGTGGGCATCTGATGCGGAGGAATGAGGAAAAGGTCGTGAGGGAAGTTTTGAGTATGACTGTGAATGGGTGTATGAGTTGGCAGAAGAAGACCAAAGAAACGATGGATGAACTGTGTTAAAAATGATATGGCAAGAAAAGAAGTTTTTGATGTGATGACGAAAAAATAGAGAAGTATGGAAAAAGACATACTGACCCCAAATGAATTGAGATAAGGACAAGAGAATGATGACCTCAGTTCTAAATGAAGGGTCTAAAGACTTGTGGTTTTTCACTCTTGATTTCAAATGCTTTCAAGATTCAAAAACAGACAAGCAAAAGAGAACATAATAAATACTTTATCACAGCTAGATAATTCAAGCTCCGAAAGAACGTGCTAAACATTCGTCATTTATTTTCTTTAACGTTTACCTATTTATTACAGTTACACCAATCCAAAGTATTGGAAGGTTCGCGTTGGATCAACATACCGCACTGGGGGAGGTGTACTCCACAATTTGAAAACCATAATACCGCATAAAAACTTCGATAATTACTTTTACACGCACGACATAGCCGTTGTCGTGGTTTCAAGGCAATTCTCGTTCAACAGTAATGTCAGACAAGGGACGATAATTAAGCAAGGAGTAGAAATCAAGCCTGATTCTCTTTGCACCCTGGTTGGATGGGGAGTTTTGGAGGTTGGTATTTTTTAAATTTTGTTTCTTGCCAGTATTAACTGGGTTGTGGAGCACAGATAGGCAGTCGCTCCATGTAAAATACTGGCATTCAGCTGCATCCGGTTAGACTGGAAGCCCACCCCAACATAATTGGGAAAAGGCTAGGTAGATGGTGATGTTTCTACCTGTAAGATCAAATCCAGGAAACGCTAGAATCAATATTTAATTTGATGAGCATAACAATATGTTGAATGCATTTGCACCAGTCGCCACCTGCAACTACGAAGACTGAAGAGGGCCAATCTATTTTATCAGGAATTACTACGACATGAAATGGGCTCACTACCTCACAATTATTAAACTATTATTTCTACTATAGGCCACTAGCAGCAACGGTACTGAAACTTCCGGAACGAGCCCCGAACGTCAGGTGTGTCAAACAGGTCAACTATGCCTAACTAAGCTTTTTAGCTAGGCTTTTTTCACCTAGGTAGTAAAAATGCTTCCTTATCACATCATGGGGAAACCTTGTCCAATCATGGTTTATCATATTAATTGAAAAAACATTAGAAGCGTTGCCCATAGTTCAACAAAATATCAAAAAATCTGCCAAGCATAAGCATAGCAAAAATCAGCCTGGATATTGTTCCCAGGAGTTTGGCTTTTCCCGTAACAATGATTTTATGTGAAATAACAAAATAAATTTGTTCCAGCCTGACGGCCCACAGCCAGAACAACTACAGCATACCAATCTTTACACGGTAGACCAAAAGATATGTGTCATGCGATACAACACTATTGGTGCCGTGATTCAAGACTCCATGATGTGTGCAGGACGAGTGGATGCTGGGGGCCCAGATGGATGCTTCGGAGATTCTGGAGGACCTCTGTTATACAAAGGTCTGGTTGTAGGCATCGTTTCCTTTGGATATTCCTGTGGACATCGCTACTATCCCGGTGTTTACACGAAAGTTTCGCATTATACAAACTGGGTTTTAAAAATTGTTAAGAATAATAAATGAGATTTATGTTTCTATGAAATTAATTTAGTTTTAATGCCTTTCTGATAAACCCTAGGGTTGGGGTCGATATTTCTAGCTGTACTACACACATAATAATCAATAAGTATCTTACATCATAATAATGAAAAGAAAATAAAAACTCGACTCCTTCCACAAAGATTGACGTATATATAGGGATATAAGTGGAAGGAGGGGAGGGAGGCTGCAGTGGGACACAAATGGCAAGATACAATAATCATGGCATCAATGGCATGTAAAACCAGCGAACATGATTTTGATCTTGTCTTGGAAGTGAATTATGATCTTTTAATTAAAAAACTGGACGCACTGTAACAGCAACCTTTTTAATATATGTGTGCAAAGAGAAAGCAAAAAATACTGAAAACGAATGAGGCTCCTTTGTTTGAGAATTGCTATACTGTGGCAACACCGCAACCAAAAGCAACTGACTGACAGTGTCACTGTCACTGTCACATTGTTTTCGCAGTCCTGAAGACTTATTGATTTTTTCTTCTATCGAATAATTTAACGTAAATACGTTAAATTTTACAAAACCAACAATCTCATAAAACATATAATGGGCAAAAAAGGTGTTGTACCATTTGTGAAAGACTTTTACTTGGATCCTTTCAAGTGGTGAGTCAAAATCGGTATAGGGATAACCTCTTTTGAAAATGTGGTATTCCGTGTTGTTTGGTTTTGTAACATTATAGATTGCGTAAATTCTGTCAATTACTTCATGGTGAATCATTGCCGTTGTGGTTGTGTGAGTTTCGTTTTACCAATACAATAAGTACTTTATTGATTGACCACACTGAAGTTGACAAGTTTTAAGTAACACAATAAATTCAAAGTCAGGTGGTTCTAACATGATGTTTTGTATAGCCAATAATGAAAATGATAAAATTGTTTTGGTTGTGTGGAAATAAGGAAAATAAATGTGCTACTGCTTGTGCAAGGCCATGAGTGTATTTTGCAGTTGTTGACTTGATGTTTAAAGTGTTATTGTCCTGTAGGTATTATTTTTCTGTACTCTATGAATCTAATTTGTCACTCACAGTACTAAAGCACTAAACCAGTACCACTTGCTGCAGCAAACATGTTTACCATCTCTTTCTTAATCTTCTAATATATAAAAATGAAACCCGTTTTCCGTTGTCACGACATAGCGTGAAAACTGGCTGATTCTTTTATTGTTGTGTTTGTTATTGTCAGGAGAAGGTTCTTATGAAAAAAAATTTAGTAGTAGGTAGCTTTTTCCCTCTTATGTGACGCAGACGAAGTTGCGTGGGTCAGCTGGTTTATAATAATAATACAGCCATTTATTCAACTGTATGTAATGCAATTTCTTTAATATCTAAGTTATATAAAATCTCGGTTGTCTTCTGCTGATTGCCAATCGACAAACACCACCTCCAACCATTTCCACTCATTTGGGTCCTTGGCAACTTGGCTCCAGGTCGCACCTGCAAATATGACCAGGTCGTCCTCCCATCTTTGTCGGGGTCTTCCCCTCTTTCTTACGCCATTCCTGTGGTGCCATTCTGTGACCTTGCTCCACTTCTCTTTCCCTAGCCCATTTCCATTTAAGTTTCTTTCTTAATTTATAGATGATAAAATCTTATAGGCCCGGAACACAATATCCAAACTAATAAATTATAATCTACCTGTGCAGCAGTGGTCGGACATTCTTTTGCTAAGCTTCAAAGACTGAAGAATCAACCTATTATAATATACAAAAAGAATATTTAAACCCAACACATTTCCAGTGATAGGTGTATTTAAACAAACTCTTCACCTTCATTGTATTAATATAAATGCAAAAAGAACCCGTTGGTTGCTTTTTAACACATTCACAGCCGCAAGGATTTCAATTAAATTTAGCAAATATAAAGAGTGGTTCTCAAGGAAGGTCTTAGTATATAATTTGTATGCGTGCGGAACCGCGGCATCAGCAGTAGATACATAGGAGTAAATATAATATAAATATTAACCATGGCAACATTACAAAAAAAGCATTTGTATCAATTTAATAACAATAAATCTGCATGAATACTATGTATTTTTAATTAATCTGACATCAAGTTCAACTAGCATAGTTTATCATTTATTGACACACTTATCTGTTAGTGCTCTCAAAACAAATTTACAAAACTATCATAAGAATGTAGTGATAGCAAAAGAAATACCATATTCTATTATTTAGAATCTTTTATTATATTGATGCTAAAAGCTTTAAAAAAAAACTGGATGCGCTAGGCCATTATCTAACAGTGGATTGGGAATATTGGAATAGGCTTTGTTGATAAGAGTATCTACGTAACACGTTTTGGTTGGTTGTGTTTTTAAATATGGTTCTATGCCGCTGTAATGGTTTTATTAAAAAACAATAAATGAACACTTATTTTCAAAGTCAATTTCAAACCAATAACATAACAAACACCATAATTGCGATAAAAAAAAGAACAGGTTATGGTGAGTAACTTATTTTTTATCTGTACCTAATGTTTACTTTTTTTAATCTGCAGGTCACTAGTGAAGAGCGTGGGTATATTCGCAGTCGGCGTAGTGATCGCGAGCGAGTGTGCAGGACTAGAAATAATGCCCGCGATGCCGCAATAAATACAACATAAATTCCGATAAATTTTATTGTTCTAAGTTTTAAAAATGTTAAATTATTTATTGTTGTTTTCGCTCTTTGGAGTCAGTGTCTGTCAGCAAAAGAAGCCGAATATTGTCTTGATATTGACGGACGATCAAGATGTAGTGTTGGGCGGAATGGTTAGTAGTGCAGTGATAGTGATGTGCAAATAAATAATTAGGAAAAACGTGTTGTTTTATTTGTTTCTTATTTCAGACGCCAATGAAGAACGTGCAACGGTTTATCGGGAACGAAGGCGTCACTTTCACTAATTCGGTGAGTTTGATGAGAAATTTTAAAACTAAAACCACCATAGTGCACGACATAACATCACGGAAGGTTAGGCACAAGCCTACAATTTGAGAGCCTTATTGCCATCAATCTGCCATAAGTTCTGACTCCCAGGCTGCTAATAATACAAGAATCCTAATTGCACATTGTTATTTAATTAAGATCTTATAACGATCACATTCTTGTGCTTTATTGATTCGCACGACATGTCTAGCATAGGTACATCAATGACTAACTATAAAATTAAGAACAATAGACCCATTCATAATATTATCAAGACGTTTACTGGCATAAGTACTTACCATAGCAACAGCTTTCCATAATTATGTTTATCGAGTAAACATAGGTAGGTACTCGAAGAAACAAGAGAAACAACTGTTGGCAGTAATATGGGGGTCACCTAACTTGAGACATTTCAGGTAGTTGACCCCACTTGAACAAACTTAGGTATACACGCCTAGGTATTTATTTCTAATCGTAGTAATATAAATCGAAACAAAATTTTTAAAATTATTAAAAAAAATATGGCGATATAGGCTCATGTGGAAATCAAGGCCACGTTCCGAGATAGGCTTTAAACGATATGAGCATCCATAAATCCGTTCCGAGTTACCGTGAGCGCGACCACTAGCGCGATATCGATGTTCCTTGAGTCGTCATAGATGACGTCACGATTGCGCCGACCATGCCCCAAAGAAATATCACCGTGAGCACTGTCAAATGACAGATCTTAGCTGTCATAATCGTGAAAACTAAATCGGAACGCAAAATGTTGATGTGAGCGCTGTGAGTGATTATTTCATGGTGGATAGAGGGTACCCCGCCAAATTTGACGACCCGAATGGCGCAGCGGTAAGAGCAAATGTTTGTGTGATGAGCATGGACATTTGTTTCCGACTCATGGATGTTTATATGTATAATAAGTATGTATTTACAAACAAAAAGTATATAAATGTAGTATTACCACGACACAAGCCTTGTTTAGTGTGTCACTAGATGGCGCTGTGTGTAATGTCCAGCGATATTTATTTATTATTTATTCAAATTTTATTACGTTTTTTGCAATTTGCAGGCCAGTAGGTTGTATGTTGATAAATATATCGGTCGCAACTGTAAACGTATTAAGTTACAGAATTATAATCATCAAAATCGTCAATACAACCCTCCAAGTTCGTGAGAGTTGATGAACGAATTTGTCACGGTCACAGTCGTCTTCGACTCTTATAAAACGTAAGAAAATTTGAATTTCGCGGTGCACCCTGACGCTTTTACCTTAACGTCTAGAAACACTGATTGGCTGCTACTAAATCCTTATAGAAAATGCCAATAACGTTTTGGTTATTATGTATGGGACCAAATTATATCCCCGTTTTACTGATACTCAACCACCGTCTTATTGAAACCGAACATTTGTGCACGTAAGGCAATCCTATTATTGTTTGCGCATCCGGTGCTAGCACTGAGGGGCACCGTGTGAGTTTGTAAACCCGTGGATATGTCACCGTTAAATTGTCAAATACGTTATATTGTAATATCTCTAGCGATATTGTAAAATCTCGAAATATTGTCAAATGAACATACTGCTTACAACAAAACACATTATTTTTCGTGAAATGCATGCGATGGTAGTCAACTCACGCGGTGTGGAGGGAAGGAGGGGTCCCCCTTGCCCAGTGTGGTACAATTCTCATGAAAAGATATTGTACCATTCCTGAGAAATACCGAATAATATAAGCTAACCTTAAAACAGTTTATATGTCCCTAAAAAGCGTAGTCGACGAAGCTCCGCTTCGTGGGGCCCCTATTTCCGAGTGCAGGGTTTAACTCCTAACTAACCTAACGGGGGCGTGCCCCAAGTCCCGATTATAGGGGCAGAGATACTTCCGTATGTTCAGTTGACAATAATTATTCGAGAGTTTACAATATCGCTAGAGAGCAACACGTTACATTGACAATTTTACGGTGACAGATACAAACAATTGGATTTAGATTAGATTGGTTCAATGATGTTGAATGTAGATACACAAGTTATGTTGCATAGCTGTTTCATAGCTACCGTTTCCAATAACAGTCCCGTCAAAATCGGTTCAAGAGTTTCGGAAGAAAGCCGGAGCAGACAGACAAACATTCGAAAAACATGTTATTATACGAAAAATTTCGCGGGTTTCCTTAGAGCATCCTCCCCCTTAAATAACTCCTACCATACACCAACCGACACTTATCGATATTTTAGTTCGAAATTCCGGATCATCCCAAATAGCCCCGTTTTGCAGTATTAGTTCCACATATTTTAATGAATACTGCGACCTTGAATCAATGGTCAGACCATTATGCCTCCTGCTTGAACGAAAGATGTAAACCTACCTAACTGCAAAATCACCAATTTGTCACGCATATCGAGATTGTATCACGGAAGTTTTATAGAATTTAATTGGCATAGGTCAGGGTCCTTTTGGACTAATCCTGTCCCATTCTTGGACAAACTTACAACTGGCGAGAGTAAGAGAGAAGTTCCGTAATTCCGGTAAATAGACCTAGTTCTGGTAATTTCCGTCCTTTCCACTTAATTTGCATCACGGTCAAAATGAAAATAGCCTTTGGTAGGGTGCTGCTCATGCGGTGATGTGTGAAATCACATGATGAGATTCAGCCTGGTGACGGACGGACAGTAGAGCCTTAATAATATTCCTTTGCGTATACCCTAAACCACTGCAATGATTGGAAGAACAAGTTCCTCGTGGCTTCGTTCAGAGCGTTTTATACCCGTTTTAAGTTATTTAACAAATATACCATATTGTTAAGCCAATTAGGCCTACCCTTACATTTCATTACGTAACCTCCCAGTACCCTTGCATTTCAGTACGTAACCTCCCCGATATGCTGCCCAAGTCGTGCCAGCCTCCTAACGGGACTGTACCAGCACAACCACTTCACTATCAACAACAGCTTGCAAGGTGGCTGCTACGGGACCTACTGGCGGTCAACCTTGCAGAATAACACCTTTGCAACGGCGCTGAAGAATGCTGGGTACAAGACTTTCTATGCTGGGAAGTATTTGAATGAAGTGAGTAATGTATAGTTAGACCAGACAAAATTACCAAGAAACACGCTTCGGTGATCTGAAGACGACATTCGCCTGTTAACTCGATGATTGCCGGAACGTACGCTTTTCCTGGAAACGAAAACAACAACAAAAAGAAAGAAAGAAAACATATTTATGCGGCACATGCCATAAGTGCACATAGCAAATTGAAAAATAAAGAAAATAAAAATAAAACTACTTACACTGTAAAAACTTAAAACTAGACAGAAAAAAAAATAGAAAATATTGTGTGTCTCACAGCTGCGCCAAATAGGCCCAGTTCAGCAAACTGCAGAGCAGCTAGTGCCCGACAACAACAACCTTGATCTAAAGTTGTTTCCATCCAACTGTTTTCTGTTGTCAGTCACTTATAGAACGCAGTTGTATCCGTAGGATTCAATGGCAAATTTTTAAAATAGCTGTGTAATAAATTTTGCTTGTACAATGAAGATAGATACAATTCCGCCATACCGCGTATGCTTACGATGCTCGACGCGCTCGTAGAGACCATCCCTGGATTGCACATGTTTGCTGATCAATGGAAGACGATACTGTTAGAATGTTTGTGGTTCTGTGAGAAGACCGAGTAAAAGGATTATTTAATTTAGTGTTAATGGTTGATGTTGTACTAAATATATGATTATCTATTTCCAGTACGGTGCCAAGGATGCCGGTGGTCCAGAGCTGGTGCCCCCCGGCTGGACGGAGTGGCACGGCCTGGTCGGCAACTCAGTGTACTATAACTACACCATCTCTAACAACGGTGTGCCCACTGCTTCAGCTGACCAGTATCTTACGGATGTTATTGTACGTATACTTACTCACCCTTAAACCAGGGATACATTATAAAACTTAAGAAGACGGGTATTTATCGCGAATTTACCTTTAATTTAATCCCGACGTTTCGACCGGATTGCACCAGCCGTGGTCGCGGGGAGACTGAAGTATTGAAGGTACCGCGACAGCAAAGTGAAGGCGTTTATTCAACTACCCTCACTCATCTTCATAAATGTTAATTAGGGCCGGTTCACACAGCACACTACACTAACAGTGTCCGTATATTGAGGCGATTTCACTTGACGATTACACTTAGTGATCACTGGATCCCAAGCTGAAGAGTTTGAAGCCGTCTTCGCGATTTAAATTAGGGTACCCACTTCTTGATCTCAATCGCTTCCCGAACCATTCTCTTATAATAGTGCTTCTCATGGGCAAGGATTGACCAAGGATACACTAGGGACCCTCATGCGACACGTGTCAAGCGAGATTTCGCTTGACATAATATCTGAATGTCATACCTGAAATAGGTACCTAAATCCCTTGCTACGTTCGGGATCCTACTCTAGAATCCTTCGCTGCTCTCGGGATCCAACCTAGTCCCTAAAATTAAATCCATTTTTTCCTAGTGGTATAATCTGCTATTCTGCTACAAGCCCCTCCATACTTAGTCCCGTATATTTTAATTTAACTCAATAACAAATAGTTATCAAATTTTATTAAACCAAACCAAACACAAGAATTATAATCTGTTGTGATAACCTCTACCGTCCGGTTTTATGAAGATTAGGTTATTCAACTTTAATAAAGTTAGGATTGTTTATTTTTAAACCATACGCGTGAATAAATAAAGCTTCAAATGTAATTCACGGCAATAAATGAAAACACGAATAAAAATACAAAAAATAAACTAAAACCCGCATGTGTAAACAAACTAGCTTTTGCCCGTGACTTCGTTCGCGTGAAGTTTTCCCGTTTTCAACACTTCTTGTTGCTGCTTCGCTCCTATTGGTCATAGCGTGATGTTATATAGCCTATAGCCTTCCTCGAGAAATGGACTATCCAACGCAAAAACATTTTTTCAATTCGAGCCGGTAGTTCCTGATATTAGCGATTTTAACCGACCAAACAAACAAACTCTTCTGCTTTATAATATTAGTATATATTATAGTGATTGATTACATAAGTAAAAAAGAAAAATGTACAGTCGAGGACTTTAATTGATAAACCACTTTCACTCCTTTCCATATTAGCACTTTTATACAATCACGAGTACGAATATTGCAGCTTATCCAGTCACTCAGCTCAAAGCCCTCGGTCTTTGGAGACTTCCTAGGTCCTTTAGAAGTCCAAACAACGTAATCCAAAATAAACTTGATCTTAATTGTAAAAAGTTGATTTTGAACTGTTCTACGAAAACATTCGGTGACGATAGCGCAAGTTGCATGATTTTTGCTCACCCAAAAAGTGCTCAACGCGTCTAAGAAAGAAGATTTCACTTCAAATCTGCTGCCGATGAAAGATTTCGATATATGGAGGGACCACCATGACGATAAAATGACAGATCAATAAAAGATCTGTCATTTTGTCGATTCTTCCGTCGACAAAATCCGTTTCTACGGTGGCCATTCTACGCGTGCTGTATAAAATAAAAGTTAAACGTAATATACAGGGTGTAAACCACCTCATCACGAAGCCGTTTACCAAGCATTCTGTACATCAAACTAAGTAACTTTACGCAAAAATTATTGCTGGGAAACTTTTTTTTTGTGGTCAAGAAACACGTTTTCGGGTACCTACTCAATGTAACGCACTCAAAACGTTGTGCTGATGGATGGATTGAATAGTACGGGGTTCGTGGAAGTATTTAAAGTAAAAACCTTGCAAAAAAACTTATAAATAAAATAAAACTTGTCAAAAAGTTGTAACTTTGACCCCCAACATCTCCGTAACTAGAAGGTTCCCAGGTATGGTGTTGAACAAAAAAAATATCGCAATGACGAGGAGAACAAGTACCTTTCGGCTTCGTTAAGAGGTGTTTTACACCCATAGAAATATTAAAAAATCTATGTTCACACCCTTTATAAACAACTATGTAATAAAGTTCAATTTTCTTCCAGCGCGAGCTCGGTGTGAGCTACATAGAAAACCAAACAGAACAAGAACCGTTCCTCATGGTGTTGGCTCCACCGGCTCCTCATCAGCCATTCACTCCAGCGCCAAGACATGAGAGCGCGTTCAGCAACGTTACGGCTGTCAGGCATCCTAACTTCAACGTAGCTGCTGAGGTGCGTAAACTACTTTTAAAGATAAGATAAGAGAGAGAGAGAGATAGAGTGAAGAGAGATAGAGAGACGAGAGGGATAGAGCGACGAGAGAAATAGAGGAGAGAGATAGAGAGAGAGATGAAAATTTAGTTAAATACATAACATCAGACCTTTTTTAGGCAGAAGTGTGCCTGATAGTACACCACATTTCGCCAGTTTTGTTTAAGTCTTATGTAACAGGACCTGTGCCTATTGCTATCAATAGAGTACAAATCAAAACTCATTTCATGAATGCTACTGAGAAATTCCTGATGGATAAAACCTTATATGGAGTTCATTATTATTGAAAGAACCAATACCAGGACGCGGGAGTAGAGGGATATGATTTTTAACTTTACACTGTTTCTTGAAGAAGAAAAAAGGGAAATCTTCGGAGACCCGCTCTGTCTTGTTACATAGGGTGAGATACGATTCAGAATACGAGAGGAGTCGAAATACGTCTAAATAGCCGCCACTTTTCTGAACAGCCCTAGCAGATTATTAATAGGGATGATTCCTGACTAAAATAAAAATGATCCTGTTTAGTTCGTTAGATTATCGAAAAATATTGGTCATATTTTTTCTTCCTTTCCCTAGTCTCTGGATAGATGGCGCTGAACTTGGTAAGTCATTGCAAGGAACGAAACGTCAAATCATTACACTTGCATGTAATGTTTATATTCGGAAGCCAAAGTGCCAGTCAACAAGCATATGTGACGTGACGTAATGATTTTTTTCCAAGCGTTTTGTTTTGGTACCTAGTAACGTAGTCAGTTTAACGCCATCTACAGAGTTCTTGGACACTAGTTTTTTTAAATCGATTTTGACAACATGTTTGACAATGTTGTTTCAAATTCCGCAGATTCATTTCCAATGTACTCGATAGTCGTGTGAGGCACAAAATCTGTGTTATTTTGACATCTATAACCGTATTGTTTACCGTTTTCAGGACAAACATTGGCTCATGCGTATGCCTCCCTCCCCGCTCCCCGCGGCGATGGTCCCGGAGCTGGACCGCGTGTACCGGCGCCGCTGGCAGAGCTTGCTGGCCGTGGACGAGATGGTGGCCGATGTAGTAGCCACGCTCGACAGAATGGCCTTGTTGGACAACACTTATGTCTTGTTCACTTCTGATAACGGATATCACGTGGGTAAGTTATTGGCAGATTCTATACTTACTTATCTTTACATAGTTTAAGACAAAGACACTCTCGCTGTTTCTACACTAAGGGGCCGCCTCCAGGAGCGAGAAAATCGCGGCGATATTTTTGTATAGTAATACGTTGAATTGCCGCGGTTCGCTCGGTCATGTAGGCAACCCCTTTTTTTTTTTTTTTTTTAAGGATGGGAAATCATCAAATGACCCCCCCCCCCCACTCTGGGCGGAGCGGGAGGGAGTGTCAGACTCTTACTGACTAAAAACCATCCATGTTCCTTCCTCGCCTTTTACGTTCCGGGGCCGCGGTATCTCTTTCGAACAGGCCCGCAACCCCGGCAGGCTTCGGCCCTTGCGGGCCCCTCTCTTTTTGCTGACATCTCTTTGAGGCGCGCGTGGAACACGAACGCGCCGTCGACACGGCCTGTCGTCGTCGTTAGACGGACGGACGGCTAGCTAGCCCATAGCCAGCCGTCCACAGGCCCGCATCTACGGTGGCCGGTAGCCACCACGTGGCCCCCGACGCCCGTTGCGTCTCCCGCGGCGGCCGGGAAGAGAGGATCTCTCCCTCTCTCGTTCCGCCACCTCCTTCGCTAGCATGACTGCTTCGCAGCGCGGAGGTGACGGCTTCCCATTCCGTCTCGCTCCGGACCATGGATTGAACCAGGGCCGGACGCGAGAGGTCGCCGCCGCCGTGAGCCGCCACGAGGACACGGCGGTGCTCCGCCCACGCAGGGCAGACTTCCACTGTGTGTGAGACCGTGTCCTCATGTAGGCAACCCCTTAGATCTTTTAAACTTCGCAACGGATTTTAATGCAGTTTTCAATAATCGATAGAGTGATTCAAGGGGAACGTTTATATATGTATATGCATTATACATATACATATAGAGCACCCGTGTGAAGGCGAGGTGGGTCGCTAATAATAATTATTATTATTAATTATAAAGCTGATGACTGTTTGGTTAAACGCGCTAATCTCAGGAAATTCTCGTTGAATTGAAAAACTATTTTAGTGTTGGATATCCTATTTATCGAGGAAGGCTATAAGCTATAAATAACATCACGCTACGAACAAAAGGAGCGGAGCCATAATGAAATTAAACATAACATTGGTATAAGTATAAGTTATTAATTGGTATTAATTTAGGCTATTGCTATTTTTTCCTCTCTAATTAAACAAGAGAGAGAAGATCGTACTCGTAATTTAGAGCTGTCATATTTAATTGGAACTAATATTTCCATACCAATAAATGGACGTAAAAACGTGTCCACTAAAAATACGGTGAAGCGCGAGGCATTAACTAGTTTCCATTCCCAAACTTAGTCCATAGCTAGAGCCATCCTTTTTTTCGCACTGCCTTTTAGTTAAAGATTGCAATAGCCTAAATTAAGTTTAGTTTGTGCACAAAAGAATCGACACCATTAAAGATTTTGCTTTATTTTTGAGCCCAAATTACCACCAATTTCCTAAAATCCAACAAACTTTTAAAAAGTGACTATATACACCATCTTCGGCATTATTATGTTCAATCGTCAACTGTTTGTCTGTTATGGGTATTTGTACACTGATTATAATTATATTATACTGTGTGTATCTTACCTCTGATTTTGCATCTCTGTCAAAATAAAAAGAATCTCTCATCTTTACTCAGTTGCAATAAGGTCGATATTGCCAGAGGAAAAATATTAATGAAAGGTCTGTACTTCGTGGTTACCAGGTCAATTCTCCCAAGCCTACGACAAACGTCAGCCTTACGAGTCGGACATCAAGGTGCCCCTCCTCATCAAGGGTCCAGGCATAAAGCCCAACTCCTCGCGCTCGCAGCCGGTGCTGAACATAGACCTGGCTCCCACTATCATGCAGCTGGCTGGCCTGCAGCCCAGTGAGCGTATGGATGGGAGACCTATTGATTTGGTGAAGCAAGATGAAGGTGTTGTTGCAGAAAGGTTTGGAATTTAAGATCAGTTTATACAGCATTTATCAGAGAGTGATGGATAAAGTAGGGAATGAGTATACAGGGTGTTAAACACCTCATCAGGAAGCCGTCAACCAAGCGTTCTGTACATCAAAGTACTCGTAAGTAACTTTACGCAAAAAATCCGGAAAAAAAAGATTCCATGGGACACTAATCAAACTTCACGCGGGCGAAGCCGCTGGCAGAAGCTAGTCTTTAATATTTTGAGTACTTTCCCCCCAGGTGGCATTGAAAAATTCCACCCTTACTTTTTTTTCTATATTGTATGGGCCTACTCTTGTCGTCAATAGTGTAAATTGTTTTCATTCTAGGTATATGCTGGTGGAATACCACGGTGAAGGACGAGATGGTTCCGTAGACGAGAACTGTCCATGGAAGTATGACGGCCAGCAATTAGCTGTGAGTATTTACTTTTTGATTTTGTAGTAGTGTAGGTTTTTTTATTAGCTTAAACTGCCCCACAGCTGGGTAAAAAAACTTTACCGATTTTCATGCTGTTTTCACCAATGGAAAGAGTGGTTCTCGAGTAAGGCGCGGGTCAAATACGTTTGGCGTATGGCGGTGGAACGTCGCGGGCGATGTGTTCGTGAGGCGCCGCCGGCGCAGCGCAGAACAGTCGCGCTAACGGTGTCGGAATGGCGAGGTGCGGGCGCATTCTAGTCTTTAAACTCTACATTGTCACGCTTTTTTGCCGTCTTGTTCCCGATCTGTGCATTCCATTGCTAACTGCGAGTGTGCAGAGGGCGAGGAAGTGGCGCCCGTGCGACGCTCTCGCCACGATCGCGGCACGCCATCTCAGTATGACTCGCGCCACATCTCTTTTATACATTTTGTATGAAATATCAAAGAAATGGCGCCACGCCACCACCTCGCCCCCGCCATACGCTACTTGTGTTTGATCCGCGCCTAAGGTTTTTGTATATAATTTGTATGCGGACGAAGCCGCATCACCTTGTAATATTGTACAGAGGAAAACTTTTTGTTTGTTACGATTTAACTCTAAAACTACTCGACTGATTTTAAAAATTCTTTCATCATTAAAAAGCCACGTCTTTACTGAGTAACATAAGCTATATTTTATTCCCGTTCTCACGGGAACAGGAACTACGTGGGTGAAACCGCGTGGCATCCGCTAGCTTTAATATTTTATAATTTTTCCAGGAATGCTACCCTCAATATGACTGCAAGTGCCAGGACTCTCGCAACAACACATATGCTTGTCTCCGACACTTCGCCCCTAATATCAACAAGAAATACTGCGAGTTTTCTGATAAAGAGGTAAGATTTATCTTATTTAACCCGTGAAGCTATTCCGATTTTAACGATTATTATTTAGGGCCGTTTTCTATAACTTACTTACGTATTATAACTGTCAGTTATTATGCTACGTCTCGTAGCTATCGGTGTTTCTATAAACAAAGTTAGCGAGAAATATCCTATCTGTGTCACCTTCCTGTCACTTGATTCATAGAAAAATTCAAAGAAACCTTTTCTTTCGGTCTGATTATCTAAAAACATCTGTCACTGTGACATGTTCCCAAACAAAAATGTGTTTTAAACAGCTGTTTTAGGTAATCAATCAGACCGTCATCTTTTCGGTGAACTTGGACCTTAGAGATACAACAATTAGCCTACCGGGATCAGGAACTGGGTCCGAGCTGCCGGTGGTCAGAGCTCTTGAGAGACGAACCTCCTAACAATACGCGCCATGTCCAGAAGCACTGCGCACTGAATCAAGCCAATCCAGCTGCCAAGCGAGAACCTCCTAAGATGTTGGTCGAGGCTCTTGGCTATTAAGCCATTGGCTGACACGACTATCGGCACAATAACTGCTGGACTCACGTCCCACATGTCGACCAAATTAAAAATTTGATCAAATTTGGTCAAATCACCTACTCGTGCGAATTTTGCTATGGCGTGTCCAGATCCAGTCGCCCTGTATAACACGATAGCCATTGGCTTCTGACTACCTGGACTCGGTTTATCATGATGTATGTTTTATTTCCAGAACTTCGTAGAGTTGTACGACCTAGGTCGCGACCCCTTTGAGTTGACGAACGCAGTGCGCAGCGTAATGCCGGCTGTCAAACAATGGTACAGCTTCCTATTGACCCGGATGCGCGCCTGTGTTGGCGCTGTCAGCTGCGACCATCCTCTGAGCATGAACATGGTACTGGGAGATTAATATAGATGCTGTAGATATGTTACCGTAAAATTGTCAAATACGTTATATTGTAATCACTCTAGCGATATTGTAAATTCTCGAAATATTGTCAAACAAACATGCTGCTTACAATAAAACGCATTATTTTTCGTCAAATGCATGCGATGGTAGTCAACTCACGCGGTGTGTAGGGAAGTAGGGGTCCCCCTTGCCCAGTGGTACCACTCTCATGAAAAGATTACCGATAAACATAACCTAACCTTCAAACTACGCTTTTTAGGGGAATAGAAAGTGTTATATTCCCCTTAAAAGCGTAGCCGAGTGCAGGGTTTAAAGGAACCCAACTAACTTAACGAGGGGGTGCCCCAAGTCCCGATTATGGGGGCAGAAATACTTCCGTATGTTCAGTTGACAATATTTCGAGAGTTTACAATATCGCTAGAGAGAAACACGTAATATTGTAATATAACGTGCTTGACAATTTTACGGTGACAGATGCACTACAATGACCGACCCGAACGATTTGTCACCCCTGTTCGCGCCGCTTCCTGTTACGTTACACTGTTACACATTGGGAGAAAATATCCTGACAGGTAACACTGTCACTCAATGCCATTTTCTTTTCCATTAATAGGGTAGACGACAAAAAATAAATTGTCCGTCTGTTAGATTATTAACAAATATTTGAGCAGTCAATCCCCCCTCAATCCTTACGGACATGTATTTTTTCTTTTGTTACATAAACCAAAATTGACGAAGATACAGCGCTTTTAAAATTCTCAATACGTCACGCTTTGTTATTATTTTTAGTGAGTTTTGACGTCACGAGCGCACACTCCCGAGTTTTGATGCGTTTTATCTTTGTCAATATTCGTTGATTTACATAAACAAAAAATAGAGTCCCTGACTGACGAATTAAATAGATTTACAATTTTTTGATACTGCTATGACATGCCTATTAAAAATGTATTTCAAAAAATCTCGGAAAACTACCAAGAGGCCAGAATCATAAAGAAGTATTCATTATCTACATTGCATGATAATAGAAATGTAATATAGATATAGATTGATTGTCAGATTCCTATTAACAATATACCTCCTTCATACTCACTTCTTTTAAATTTTTGACGTGACAACGTCTTATAAATTGGTTTGCCGGGTGACACTTCAAGAAACTGCGTTACGCTCCGCTCACGTTATGCGCTCACAATGAGAGCGAGTGAGAGGCACGCGTCCCTTCCACTCGGGCATGGTTAGCCCGCCTAAGAGCGAGAGAGACAGACATATTTCATCCTTCTTCCTACTATACGAATGAATATTCACATTAAAATTATTTTACCACTCAAAGTCGTTGTCACGTAAAACTTTCGCCCGTATACAGACTTTACAGGCAACCAATTTTTTATTTAATTTTACTTGTTTCTTTTATGATTCTGGCCAGCAGTTGTAACAACACGAATAATTTCGATGTTTTGTTAACATTAATTAAGTAGCAAATCGCAATTAAAAATGCTATTTTTAAAAGTAACAAGTTGTTTTTTTTGTAGAATTAATATCCCATGTAAAAACGAATTAATACAACGCAAGATATTCTTTATGAAATATTTTGGTTTCAACTTTTATTTACCCCTTTGCGTCAAAAGCAGGAATTTGTACTCTTGTGTGATCTACATGCGAAATTAATCATCATCTGCTTAGCCTTATGCCAACTGTGTTGGGGTCGGCTTCCAGTTTAATCCAGTTATTACTGGGTAATACGGTACCCCTTGGTAAGACTGGTTTTTAGGACTTTCGGCCACTGACGTGACTGAGATCTAAAACTGACAACCGGCGCAAACGGCCTAACGTGCTTTTCGAGGCACTGAGAACTCGGTATGGTAATAAGTGGCCACCCATCCACAGACCAACCTAAGCAAACACGAACTTAACCTGACAGTTGATTGGCTATATTATCCAGCCATGAGCTCCTCAAAGTTAATATTAAAATTAAAATAACATTTTTGCAACAATTTTTATTACAAATCAATTAACTTTTTATAAATATAACCTAGTATACAATAATATCATATCAAAAATCACAGACTGGTGAAGTAAATGGCAGCTTACTGTAATATCATTAAGAACACACCTGAAAAGGAGGAAAAAGAACTTTATTCCCGTGGTATTAAGGCCCGGTCTGCAGTAAAGTACAGACTGTCCAGTCTATACTTTACTGAAAATAGGAGGTTAGGCTTAACTATTCACAAACGCTTCGATTCGACAAGTCTTGTCTGTCTTTTTTTGGCATTACGAAATCGAGGCGTTTGTGAAGTTACACTGATTACAGTTTACAATGAGGGATTTTCTTTTTCAACTCTTCCCTAGTCGCTGGATAGATGGCGCTGGTCTGACTACGTTACTGCAAGGAACAGAACGTCACATAACATCACTTGGACCTAATGATTATATTCGGAAGCTTATGCAAACGAAAGTGTCAGTCAACGAGCGTATGTGACGTGTGGTTTTTCAAGTGTTTTGGCTATGGCACCCAGTAACGTAGTCGGATCAACGCCATCTATCGAGTTCATGGAACCTATTTTTTTTTTAATTGTCAAAATGAAAACCTCTCATTACAATGTATCATACTTCTGGCAGTGGAGGAGTTGAATCATTAATTCATCATACTAACCCACCCTTATGTAATATTAAAAAACCACGTTTTATACTATAACGTTCCTTCACTTAATAGAACTAGTAATTTGAACTCAATTTATACGTACATGAAGTTGGTATTAAGTTGACAAGACCACACATCTAGTTCAGGTAACAGCGGGCACTTGCTGTTGGTTCGGTATGCTGAAGTAGTCCGTCACTTTACTCTGGCTCTGGATTTCCTCCTTGTGAACCAGCGGACATGGAAAATATTTCTGAAAGAAAAAAGAACTTTCTGGACTGTTCGGAGAGATACTGTGGCCCCGGAACACATAGGGCGCAGAAGGACCATGGGTGGGTTTTAGGGGCCGTCTCCACGAGCGAGAGAATCGCGGCGATTTGACGTATTTCTATAGGAAAATATCGCTGCGTTTCTCTCGCTCGTGGAGACGCCCCAAAAGAGTGTATAGAAAAACGTGGCAAGGACGATACTATCGCTGCGACTCTCTCGCTCGTGGAGACGGCCCCTTAGTCTGTAAAAGTCTGACACTCCCCCCTACCGCTACGCCCAGAGCGGGAGCCGGGGTCATTTGATGATTTCCCATCCGACAAAAAAGGTGAACGGTCGAGGTCACATGGAGGTTAACATTTTTTCAACAGTTGGACATTAAATACTGTGTTCCAAAATTATACTGTGTTCCAAAAGTATTTGATAAGAATTGAAAGAAAATAGTCAGAAAACAACTTTTCGATGACAACTTGCCACTTTTAAATTTGATGGCACTCCTTACAACAAAATATTTTTTTGGATAGATTATATAGCACATAGTTTCAATACGAATTACGATGTTTATGAAACGAAATATTACCTGCACCGCCCGCACGCCCCCGGATATGTCGACAGTGGGCACCACTTGTTTCGGCCTCAAGTACTTCACGAACCGGATAAGCTCGGAGAAGCTTGAATGTTCGCTGTACGGTATACCTGTAGGTATTTAAAAAAATCGTCTTATTCATCATCTGCCTAAACTTTACCTATGGTCGGCTTCGGAATACCAGTATTTTGCAAGGAGCGATTGCATATCTGACCTCCACAATCCAGTTAGTACTGAGTAATACGATAACGCTTGGTAAGACTGGTTGTCAGACTTTCGGGCTACTGACTACCTGTAACGACTGTCAAAGATGGTATTTGGAACCAACAGCTTAAAGTCCTTTCCGAGGCACAAAGTAAACTCCATTTGTATTGGTGATCAAACAAGGCAAGTGAAGCTTAAGGGCCCGTATAACCCAAAATCGTGATTTTTAAACCCGACTCGTGTTAATATAACTAAAGCATTCACCTTGGGATTAATATATAGCAAAGTTGAGGACTGCTTCTAAGGTTCATACGTTTCGGAAACACGATTCCATAAAATTTTCTCGATAGAAAATTACCTCAAAGTTACCTCTAAAATAAATTTCAAAACCAAGTATTCAATTAAAAACGTTAAATTAGGTCGTGAAACTTTACATGATAGTCGAAAACTATATAACGCAGTGTTCATACGTTTTCTTTTTTTTTTAAACGATTTATTTCCATCGTAATAGCCTCTTTTCTAAAATTTCAAGCTTTTTAACCAGTCACAGCTAGGACCGCCCTGCCCCCCGGCCCTCGCTAGGACCCCGATGCACCAATTGTCAGTGCGGCTTCGGCCTTCAGACGTGGGGGCTGTATTTCTTTGTTTTCGCGCAGAAAACCCGATGGACACCGATTTATGTTCTAAAGAAATTACTTATTTATGAAACATGAAATTTAGATAAAAAAATAAAGCACCCGTGTTTTTATTTTTCCAAAATATTGTAGTTTTCATTGATAAAATAATTTTTGAAATGGTTTGAAATCGATATCTTATGTCAACGTCAAAAATGTCGCTAGGTAAACGTGCCTGTTATCGAGAGAGATATTTGTATCAACAAAGAAGACGGATCACAATCCATACAAAATTACCCCACGTCCTATAACAAAGTGACGTATCTCAAAAAAAAGATAAAAATGTATAAAAAAATATGGCATACTCCCTAACTTCATTTTTTTACACCTTCTTATGGAAAAATTGCTTTAAAAATAGTGCAGGCGCTGTTATGAAAAAATCTTTCTCTGAGTATTTATGGACCGATTTTCAAAATTCTTTTTTTGTTTGAAAGGGTACCCCCAAGGTAGTCCCACGGTCATAAAGTCAGGCCTCTGGTCTCCAGGATTCCGGAGAAATGAAAGTAAAATCGCAAAAATAAGCTCATTTTTGTACTTCACATTATTCGTTTTTCACTGTCTTGTTGTTTTTTTTTACTTATTGCATTATGATGAGACAGAAACGTCAGTGGTAACGCGAGGGAGTGGTCGACAGAGGTTTTTTCACTTACAATAACACAAATGAGACAGGCGAATAACGATAGCGACGCGACGCGTCAAGCAAGCTAAGGAAATGCAAGTGAATAATGTTGTTTCACTTTTGCAAATCTGATGCGTCGCAGCCTAGACAAACCAGAAAAGGAAAAACCTGACCTGACTGCGGTCCGATGCTCCGTGCCAAGAACGAGCCAGGTTGATGAGGACGGCTTCACTAAAGTAGAAAGGAAGAAGAAGATGCCCTGTGCGGTACCGCACCGAGTGGACCCAACTTGCTGCTGTGCACTGCTGTGCCTACGACGCAGCTGTACATTTCACGTCTGCATCACTCCACTACAACTGAGGAAGTCGTGCAGTACTTGAATGTGAAGACCAACTTCATTCTTTGGGTCGAAAGGTTGGAATCGCGACACAACTTCAACTTTAGGTCATTTGTGGTTCGAGTTCCAACCCAACATCTACAGACCTGCTTGAAAGAGGACTTTTGGCCGAAGGGTGTATATCGTCGCTTCCGAGGACAGTTACGCGACACCACGCAACGAAACACGACGCCGACAAAGCTGCGTGTATAGTTATAGTATAAGGTTAAAAATTATGTATTAGTTTGTTACTGTTGTTTATTGATATTTAATGTATCTTATATAAGGGTCTTAGTTGCCCGATAAATTATTATAATTATATAGTATTCAAAGTAATAATTGAATTCTGTATAATATACAGGGTTATTTTTTGTTTACACTAAACCCGAAAAGGGGTCATTGTACTCATCATTTTGAACAACTTTTACTATGGGATGAACCTTGAAATCGCGAAAAAAAAATCAGCTGTTCCCTACATTTTGACGAGTTATGCGAACATAAATGAGAGGTGTTTTATATACATACTCATTATACATATAAACATCCATGACTTGGAAACAAATGTCCGTGCTCATCACACAAACATTTGCTCCTACCGGGATTTGAACCCTGGACCCTAAGAACGTAAGGCAGCGTCACTACCACTACGCCATTCGGATCGTCAAAAAGTATAGTATAGTATTCAAACATTCAACAAATAAGGAGATAATCGTCAGTTCATCGTTGATTGAACAAAATAAATGTATTGTATTAAAAACTACCTTAATTGAAAAAAAGGAACTTATTTTTGAGATTTTTCTTTCATTTCTCCAAGATCCTGGAGACCGGAGACCTGACTTTATGGCAGTGGGATAACCTTAGGTGCACCCTTCAAACAAAAAAGTTTTTTTTTAAATCGGTCCATAAATTCTCATACGAACATTTTTTTCATAACACCGCCTGAACTATTTTCATAGCATTTTTTTTATATGAAGGTGTAAAAAAATGAACTTAGGAAGCACGCCATAATTTTTTTACATTTTTATCTTTTTTTTGAGATATGTCACATTGTTATAGGACGTGGGGCAATTTTGATCCATCTTCTTTATTTTTCACAAGAAAATCATTTTATTAAAAATTATAATAAAGTAGCACGTGACTTATCCGTGCAAAGGGGTTTGAACTATTGGGCGGGATTTTCTTTTGCCATTTTGTTTTTTTTTTAAAGTAGCGGCTACGCACAAAACCTATTACCACCTAACCAATACAAATAAGTTATGTACGAGACAAAAACTTCTAAATCGTCACGTTTCCGAGATTTAAGCTATCAAAGGTGTGCTGGTAGCGATCACAATGCCATATATTTCGGAAACTTGACGTTTTAGAACATTTTGTCTCGACAATGCTTGTTTGTATTGAAGCCAGCTATCGATTTATTACGTGTTTTATGCGTGCCTAATCAAACCAAAGTTGTGCTGAAGATTCCATCAGTGAATTGACTTTAACTCTGATAGCTCATATCTCGGAAACATGACACTTTAGGACATCCTGTCTCACGCAAAACTTGTTTGTATTGATACTAGCTATCGATTAATAAAGATCGTATGTGTGCCCGCTACTTTGAAAAAAAAACAAAGTGGCGGAAAAATGTTCCAAGCCCTTTCGCACTTTTGCCTGAGAACTTAAACTTTTGAGTAATTTACCATTATGATCTTTATCACTAACCCGAATTGTTTTAGTCAAGTTTATAAATCGAAGGAATTACATTTTTCGTCCAAATTGTAGTCACACTCACACCCCTCCACATCCCGCGTGGTGCACCACAGTCCTCACTTGGTGTAATGAATTTTTTGAACCCTTATGTATCCAATGTTGTAAATGAATTTAAGATGAAGATGATAGATATGAAACTGAAATACCAAACTGTAAACACAGATTAATTTAGATTTTTTTGGCCGAATTTTTTAATAGTAACAGCCACGTTTAGGATTTTTATGAATCGATAGCTGGTATAAAACAACTAAACAACTTTGTATTAGGTAAAATCTTCTAAAGTGTCACGTTTCCGTGATAATGAGCTATCAAAGTTTAAGTGCATTCACCGATGGAATCTTCAGCGTAACTTTGATTTGATCAAACACGCATAAAACGTCTATCAATCGACAGCTAGCATCAATGCAAACAAATTTTGCACAAATTAAAACGTTGTTAACTGTCATATTTCCGAGATGAGAGCTATCGAAGTTAAAATACAATCACTGAAAACATTTTCTGATCAACTTTGATTTGATCAGAAACCATAAAGCATTTATTAATCGATAGTTGGCATCACAACAAGCAAGTTTTTTCTGAGATAAAATCTTCTACAGTGTCACGTTTCCGTGATCTAAGCTATCAAAGTTCTGCTAGCAGCGACCACAACGCCAAATAGTGCCTTCCGCCTGACGCAGGTCTTCAACGGACACGGTGGTTTCGGGAAGTTTCTGCACCGAACCGAGCGGGAGGAAACGCTCCGGTGTCACCACTGCAAGGATCGACCGGCGGACACAGTGGAGCACACAGTGGATGTTTGCCCCGCTTGGGCGGATCACCGCCGTGTCCTCGTAGCGGCAATCGGGGGCGGCGACCACTCGCGTCCGGTCCTGGTCCAATCCATGGTCTGGAGCGAGCCGGAATGGGAAGCCGTCACCTCCTTCTGCGAAGCAGTCATGCTAGCGAAGGAGGTGGTGGAACGTGAGTGGGAGAAAACCTCACGTCTCAGCCGCCAGGCAACATGAGGTGTCGCGCGTTCCGATGTCAGCATAAGGAAGGGGTCCGCAAGGGCCGATTCCTGCCGGGGCCGTGGGACTGTTCGAAAGAGATAACATGGCCCGGGAACACAAAGGGGTGAGAAAGGAAAAGAAGGAACATGGATGGGTTTTAGTCAAAGTCTGGGACTCCTTTCCGCTCTGCCCGGAGCAGGAGGAGTCATCTGATAATTTCCCACCCGAAAAAAAGGGCGTATGATTGGAACTAACGCAACGGTATTGTTAGAATTTCAATCCTTAAGGGGGTGTTTTTTCTTAAAGTTAAATTCACTAATATCATGAAATATGACGATATCACGTAAAATTATCGTCCGACATAGACATATTATTTCTGGTTGTTCTCGTCTGGCTAACGGCGAGTATTTGCACAGGCACAATCAAGTAGCCAGGATTATTCACCAGCAACTTGCCTTGAAATTTAATCTTGTGGAATTAGAGGTACCGTACTACAAGTATGTGCCCGACCTAGTTCTCGTGAAAGACCATGTTACGTTGTGTTGTATCAGTCTATCATTACTGACAGGACTACGCCAATAAGCCTGACATAGTGGTGATAGACCGATCAGCGTGCCACGTAATGATAATCGATGTTACCATTCCGCAGCTGAGAAAGAGAAACAAATAAAATATCTCGACTTGGCGCACGAGGTTCGCGACATGTGGAATATGGACTCGGTTATCATTGTGCCGATTGTCGTGTCGGCCAATGGCTTGATAGCCAAGAGCCTCGACGAACATCTGTCGAAGCTTTCTTTAGGCGGTTGGATCAAGGGCCTGATACAGAAGGCAGTACTCCTCGATACGGCTCGCATTGTGAGGAGGTTCCTGTCTCTGCAACCCTAACCACCGGTGACTTGGACCCTGCTCCCGACACCGGCGGAGCCCTATTTTTTATATGTTTTTTAAGAAATACTTAAAAATGTATTAAGTAAGATGATAAATGAATAAAGGAGATAATAATAGAATTTATTTTAGACCATCGAGTCCATATTTAAAACATTACAATTTTTATTGTTCATACATAAAACACACACATTATTTATTTATTTAAACTTTATGCACTTAATGTACAAAGGCGGACTTAATGCCTTGGGCATTTTCTACCAGTCTACCTTAGGGTGATGCAGAGATTAAACTGTAGGTGCAAGAGTATAGAAAATTATGAAGACTATAATATAACAATAAATGCATATATACATACATACAATAAATTATAAAAAGTGAGGAAAGATAAAAAACAATTAAAAAAAAAAATGTTGATGAAGAAAACAAACCAATTAAATGTGGGATGGATAAGTCTGCCAACTTTTTATGTAAGTGCTCGCGAGCTTTCATTTTGAATGTGAGCCGACTGGTTGCCATCCTGATATTCAAAGGGAGCGCATTCCAAAGAAAAACCGCCTGTACAGGAAAGGAAGATTTGAGAACACCCGAACGGTGAGTAGGACATCGTAGAAGGCGATTATTGGAAGAACGAAGATCCTTGCTGTGCGCAGAGCATAAATACTGGAAGTGAGAAGTCAGATAAGAAGGAGAAGTGGGTTTGTCTAGAAGAGAAAACAAAGTTGTCAAAGCCCTTAACGCTCTGCGCTGCCTGATGGGTAACCATTTTAAGCGCAACCGATGTGCGGACACATGATCATACTTACGGAGATTAAATACGAATCGAATGCAGTTATTTAGAAGTCGGTCTAGTTTATTGAGGAGATCTGCATTCAGGTCGTAGTAACACCGACGTCCGTCGTAGTATTATTATATTTGCCATCGTTCCATCAATAGTGTAGTTCACCCTAAAAAAAATCTTCTTGATAGTGTGAGCGAGATAGAACTATCTAGCCTGAGGAAGCGGGGGCAAAATTTGAATTTTAGCTGTCATTCTGTGCGCCCTTAACCTGAAGTTCAACGGTACTATTGAACCCCGAGCTCCGTTAAAGCGATCATATCATGAGTATTTTCCTGGCTGATGAGGTTCTCCTCACAGATAGTGAACAAAACGGCATTATCGCCATAGACAATAACGATGGAAAACGTCAAAAATGTATTGAACTGACATAAGCTACCGAAAAACCTTTGCGGTTTGAAAATTTCCTTAAAAAGGCTGTGAGCAACGGCTCGAAAATATATACAGCCCCAGCGGCAAGGAATGAAAGACCATGCCGTCCGATCTTAAATATAATATTATTAATGAACATTACCGTGTATGGTGACCATGTTTTTCTCGACACTAGACGTCTTCCCATTCTCCCAGCCGCTCGGCTTGAACGCCACGATCTCGGTGAACGCGCCTTTCAGACTGTCGAGGTAGGTGCGGAGTTTCTGATAAGAAAAGAGTGAATATTTAGATTAGTAATATAAGATAGTACTACTTCACCTTTCGCCTCACGCAGGTCCTCACCGGACACGGATGTTTCGGGAGGTACCTGCACCGAATCGGGCGGGAGGAAATGCCCGGGTGTTTCCACTGCTCTGATCTCGCGGAGGACATGGTCTCACACACGGTGGAAGTCTGCCCTGCGTGGGCAGAGCACCGCCGTGTCCTCGTGGCGGCGATCGGCGGCGGCGACCTCTCGCGTCCGGCCCTGGTTCAATCCATGGTCCGGAGCGAGACGGAATGGGAAGCCGTCACCTCCGCGCTGCGAAACAGTCATGCTAGCGAAGGAGGTGGCGGAACGCGATACCTTACGTCCCAGCCGCCGCGGGAAACGCACCAGGCGTGCACCGTAGGCGCGGCCTGTGGACGGTGAGCTATGGGCTAGCTCGCCGTCCATCAGTCTTATGACGACAGGCCGTGCCGACGGTGCGTTCGTGTTCCACGCGCGCCTCAAAGAGATGTCAGCTGACAAGGGCCGAAGCCTGCCGGGGCTGCGGGACTGGTCAAAAGAGATATCGTGGCCCCAAAACGTCAAGGGCGTGGAAGAAACATGAATGGGTTTTAGTCAGTAAGAGTCTGACCCTCCCGCTTCGCCCAGACTGGGAGAAGTCATTTGATGATTTTCCAGCCAAAAAAAAGGTAGTACTACTGGCATCTGATGTGGTGTCGGATCCACTATCATCAACGCTGCGGGTCCTGCACCTAGCTTCTAGGGTCTACTTCTCCGCCTCGACCGACCTACAGCTACACGTACAGCCAGGATAGTACTTGACGGGCCTACCTCCATGAGACAGAAAAGGGCTTGAAACCTTTTTGTATGAAGCGTGGTTTTTTTTTTAAGTTTTTGAGAGATTGATTGATTATTTTTGTGAAAAGTAATCGAGTAAAGCATTAAGGTCTAATTTAAATAATTGAATCGATCGGATAGTTACAGATTTTTGTAATAATCACTATTTTCGATAGTTAAAACGTAAATTATGTATAATTTACGTTTTAACTATCGAAAATAGTGATTAGACTAGCTTTAGACTATATTTTTTTAACCAGACTATGGCGTTGACGGTAGTGGACTGGTCTAAAGTAACGGACCTAGTAAAGCACGAACTTCATAAATCAAGGAACTTCAAAGAGTGAAGAAGCATTTTAAGAAGATCAACGAACTAGCTGAAGAAGAAAAACATACATAATAATAGGGAAACGTAATACGTCATCGAGAACATTTCCCTGTCATGTTTGTAAAACTCGCCAAAGTTTAATTCTGAAAGAAATGGCAAAGTGCATGGTAAGCAGCAAATGGGTTTGCATATCATCATTTGATTATATTTGTTCGGTGTACTTAGGTGATGATGATGATGAGCAAATGTCATATTTATTTTTCATAAATGGGTCTCATAACCGACTTCTCAGTATGCTATAACTTTCATAGTGTAGATTCGTTCGTACAAATAAATAATTTAATTATTTTACGAACGAACTAAGAAAAAATACAATAATAATGACTTTTTTACGTTTTTTTTTTACGATTTTAAAGACATCCGTTATTAAGAATACGTACGTTTCATTACATATGTGTTAAGAATTCCTCAAAATGTTATTTTAGAATGTTTTAAATGACTTTACTTGATTGTACTAAGTTTTGAAGTTGATTAATTCTAAGTAATGTAAACTGTGCCTTAGAATTCCTAAACGTGACGATTTGTTCCATTAACGTCACTTGTCCTACTTTCATGGTGATATTTAAATTTAATTTAAAAATATTCTCATGTGATTACTACTCTGATTTTGATTGTTTATAATAATATTATTTAAAAGTTTTATGAAACATTTTTTTTATCATATTTTATAGAAAACTACCAAACTAGAGGCTTGACTGTGCAATGAAACGTGCTATAAAGTAACGTAGAGGAATAGTTTTCGTAGAAAAAACGTTGATTTTATTTAAATTACTAATTATAAGTTTGTGATTTTAAAGGTTGTTCTTTTTAAAATATATTTAAATAAAAAATAAACTGATTTGATTTACCACTGAGTTTTAATACCAATCTAAATTTTGTGACATAACGGAACTTATTAGTTACCATCCCTCCTTAAAATATGTATTTCTCGTTAAATTAGCAACATATCATATTATATTTTATTATTTTTTTAAACATGATTTAACTCGTTAGCCGATAACTTGTTTAATTTCAATATTGTTATTTTCTTTCTGGGTGGAATTCCGTTACGCAACGATCATTTTTTTTGAAAACCACCCATCAACACAAACAAGTTTTGTTAGGGAAAAAATGTTCTAAAGTGTCACATTTCCGAAATATGAGCTATTAAAGTCCATTCACTGATGGAATCCACAGCACAACTTTGATTTGATCAGACATGCATGCAATCGATAGCTGGCATTAAGAAACACGGGAAGAGAACCGAGAACTAGACCGGGAAGAAGCCCGGAACGATCGGGAAGAAGACCGGGAAGAATATCGGGAAGAAGACCGGGGAGAACGGGAACAAAAACCGGGATCGGGAACTATCGATTGATACACGTTGTATGAGTGTCTGATCAAATCAAAGTTGTGCTAAAGTTGATATCAGAGAACGTATGATATCTCGGGAACGTGACACTTTAGAACATTTTGGTCAATACAAAACTTGTTTGTATTAATACCAGCTATCGATTAATATAAGGCATATGCATGGCCGCTACTTTGAAAAAAAAACAAAATGGCAGAAAAAAATCCGGCCAAAAAATTAAAATCCCTTTGATGACGGGCTTTTGTACCTAAGACCTATCAATTAAACAAATTATAAATAAATATTACTGGACATGACACACAGCGCCATCTAGTGCCATACTGAGCAACGAGGCTTATGTTGTGGACACCAGAAAGATTTTTTTTTATTTGAAGGTCGTAGTAGTTTTTGTTTGACTTAGCAGTTTTTCCGTAACTCATACGCTTCAACAATTTGAAGGTGTGTTGAGACCAATAATGGACAAAAGGCAACGTTGCACAGTCACAAGGAGGCCATCAATGCAGGTCGTGGGACAGTACGAACAAAAAAAGTTTGCTGGGAAACGACTTTTTTTAAACGCGAAAAATCACGGTTTACATTATGGGCCTGCGCGTAAACAACAGAATATCCGTGACGCACTTTATCTGTGATAAAAAAAAGAACCTAAGCTATTACATGCAGTAACATAGGAAAATGACTGGCGCAAAAAGTCCGCGTCATTCTGGCAGATTGCGCCGAGCGGCGTCACTCAATAAGTGCGCGAAAAAAAGACGTTTGCTCCGTTGCGTGCTACTAAAACGCAGACGGCGCACACTTTTAGTAAATACTCAATATAACACACTCGAAATATACTCAATACTTTATTTGCATTCCACAATGTGTACTTAGGTGGTAAATTAAAAAATGAGATCATTATGGACCCTGTCGGGCACAGCAAAAGACAAAGACATAGTAGGCAGCACATATTGTGCTGAGGCAATGAATAGTACATGGGGTGAAAAATCATTTGCAAATGTTAGAGTCTGACCTCCAATAGACGACTCCCAGATATGGTCCAACAACAAAAAACCGCAAAGACGGGGAAAACAAGTGCCTTTCGGCTTCGTTAAGCTTTTTTTATACCCATTAAGTCGTGCAGCTGGCATAAGTGTTACTGTCCAGTATGCTGTGTATGTAACTGTACACGTACCTCGTGCGTGAGGTCCGGCGTTGGCCGACGTGCAGCTGGCACGAGTGCAGCGAAGTTGTGCACCTCCAGTATACTGTGTGTGTATAGTTGTGTACGTACCTCGTGCGCGAGACCCCGCATGAGCACGGCGTGCATCTGGCACGAGTGCTCTAGAGCTGTGCCCCTCCAGTATGCTGTGTGTGTATAGTTGTGCACGTACCTCGTGCGTGAGGTCCCGCATGGGCACGACGTGCAGCTGGCAGGAGTGCGGCGGCGCGTGGCCGAAGCTGCGCCCCTCCACAGCCTGAAGCACGCGATCCTTCTCCGGACACGCCCAGACCGTGCAGCCCACTCGCCGGGACATGCCCAGGAAGAACTTCTCTTTGCCTGGAGACCGGAATTACGAAGTTCAAGCGAATTTCACCAACAAAAAAATATGGATTGTGACATTATAGCGCCTTTAATGGATCGGAATTTTGATTTTAACAGTGTGGATAATGTGATAATGTACAGGTAGGTGTCTTTAAGATATTCCGATGGTGTACTAGAGTACTACTGTAAAGTCTCAATGAACTTGCACATATTTAATTCTTATCTTATCATCATCATCCGTCATCTTCATCTCAAGACTGTGTACAGTGTGTATAGTGCATACTCACCGATGGTATAAGTGCCGCACACAATGAGAACTGACGAGAATTTCTTCCCGACTTTCTCGAGAGTCACTTTCTTCTGTCGCAATATGTACAGTGCCATCTCTAAACTTTGCTCTTGAGTCGGGAAGTCGTAGCGTGGGTTGCAATATCTAAAGTAGAAAAATAAACCTTAGGTAGATGAATATAGTATGGTTACTGTACATCAACAAGACCCAGAACACTCTGACGGGTTGTCTCTCCATGTCTCCATGTACAAATGCATTCTTTAATAAACTAAGATTGCTTTTTATAGAGAAATGTTATTACACGGTAGACCAATAAAATTCATGAAGGATAAAACTTTATAGGTGTACCCATATAATTACGAATATAACTTTATTTTTTATTTTACTGTAAGATCCGGTCTGATCAAGGCATAATAGTACATTATGGTACAAGTGTGTAATGTTGGTGATTACCGCTGAGGCGCCATTGAGACCCGAGCCGTCAGGCGAGGGTCTTAAGAAAGCCGAGGACGGTAATCATCAACACACACGTGTATCATACGACGTTTTTCAACACACTTGAGAATAAAATAATACTAAAATAGATATTTGTCCTTGGAGTTTTCAGGTAGTAAACATTCCATAACGTTAAGGGCTGCACATCTTATATCGGGCGGTGTACAAAATAAATCATTTTCTTCATAACTAGTACTTGTAGACATTTGAATTAATAAATAACTTTAATTTCAACAGTGAAAACGAGTTGTGATTTTTTTTTCGCAATGGCGGGAATAATTAATCAGTTTTCCTATGCGCGCGCATTTAACAATGGCGATCGGCCATAGACTAAAAGAATGAGGTTTCTTTTTTTTGGTTTTTCGCGGATAGCGTTTTAGTCACGTACGAAATGGGGAATTCAAAGTGTTATTTAATACAGAGAAAACAAAAGTTACATTTGAGTGAAAGTTGTATTTATTAAAAACTTATAAGTTGAAATTATCTATGTTGATACGAAGTTGCATGAAATGAGCAAGCAATAGGTACATTAATTTATTGACGTGACAACGTCTTAAATTAGGTTGCGGCTGGGAGTCACTTATGAAAAAGTGTAACGCCCGGTAACGTTACGATGAGTCACCGAACGAGAGAGAGGCCCGCCGAATGCCTTGCGTCTCTCTCCCACTCAACTATGACGTTGTCACGTAAAATCTTCGCCCGTAAAACCGACTTTACAGGCAACCATTTTTGTATTATTGAACACGATCTTTTTTGTATCGAAACTTTTTTAAAAACAAAGCAATTCAACCAATCTAATAAAAAAAAAAACCCTATAACTCACTTGTGAATAATAGTAATGAAAAAGTCACAGTTTGATAACAGGTGTCATTATGTGCCTAATTGCGGTGAAATTAGAGCCACTTTATGAGCAAGTGTGTTGAAAATATTGTTTACTTCAGTTACATTTTATTTTTATTTTGTTTTGTGAAATGACATACCATTATTCAATAATTCAATCCAATGTAATCATTTACGATATGACATGACTGTATTTATTACCTATTCCTTATTATTGTTATCATATTCTATTAAATCTGACCCATATATGACTTAATTTGTATGTTTACTGTTAACTGGACATCAAATCAACTTTTGGACATATTTTAAATTAAATGTATTGTATTGTTTAATTGTGTACAATTATTGTGTATTCATAAGTTTTAATTCGATTTACTTCTTATATTAATTTAGCGAACAAAAATCAACAGAAAACCAGCATGTTCTTTGCAGTGCCCTGACATTGTACAAAAAACAGACAGTAATATTGTAAAATGTGTGATGTGCATGAGAGCAAATACATAAATACTAATATTATTAAGCAGAAGAGTTTGTTTGTTTGTTTGGTTGAACGCGCTAATCTCAGGAACTGCTGGTTCGAATTGAAAAAATATTTTTGTGTTGGATAGTCCATTTATCGAGGAAGGCTTTAGGCTATATAACATCACGCTCCGATTATTAGGAGCGGAGCAGGAATGAGAAATGTTGCAAAAACAGGGATTATTTGACTTTCGTTTTTCTCTCTCTTATGTGATGCAGACGAAGTTGCGCGGGTTAGCTAGTAAATAAATAAATAAAATACCGGTATTCAGCTGAATCCGGTAAGACAAATAATATCATGTAAAGAATCAGCGAATTGGCTATTTTTGTCGGATTCAACTGCAATTCAGCTTTTGCCAGAAAGCGTTGTTCAGTTTTAGCCATTGAACGAAATCAGTTCGATTGGGACCAAATCGACCCCTTTAGATCCAATTAAGCAGAGAATCAGCAGTTATAAACGCATAAGGGTTTTATACCGATTTTGAACCTAAAACTATGATTTAAAATACTCACGTGGTATCCAAGTAAATGGTATGTATGTCCTTATTCCAAAATATAGGATAGGACTCCATGATGGGCGAGGCTCTGAAGTCCCCTGTATGCAACATCGTCTTTCCGCTAGGCAGCGTGAAAACCAGCATAATGGCTCCAGGGCAGCTACAACATAACATCACGCCGGTATTACCTGAAGGGTTAGGCAGTAGTGTATCTATCTATAGCACACCCACATTTCACCAGCAATGTTTTAATCCTATGTAATAGGGGGCGGTTTTGCCATCAAACTCGCACAAATCATGATTCAAGTATATTGCAGCCCCGAAGGCACCTTAGAAGCCCATTCCTACCGGCTTACCTTCGGGCACTCTACACGCAGTGTCAAAGTAATTACAAAAATGCAAAAAAAAATGTTTAGAAAGAAAGCAACAGGTAGCGCCAAGTAAGTCGGAGCTCGGGTGCCAGAACTAAAATCCTAGGGACGCGCGCACACGTGACTTCGTGGCTAACAGTACCGTTTTGTAGGGACCTAGGTAAGCCGAAGATTATCGAGTTACGGCAGGGCCAGAAAAATAAAGTATGTGTGGTAGAACGAGATAGAATGAGTAATGGTCGATGTATCGTATTTGGAAGTTACCAACCAGTTTTTTTTTTGACATCATTAAATCACTTTTTTTTAAGTTTTTATAATTCCTCTGTATTTATTCATTTTTGGGCGTCGCTGATAATGAAAATAAGGTAAAAATGAAAATAAAACATGGCACCGACGAAATTACTTAGATTTTTCATCATGGGTGTCGTTTTCGTGGTTTTTAGGGTCGCTAACAATGAAAATGAGGTCAAATCTCGCCATGCTATTTTCACCCTTCGCCACTGGTACATTGTGTTATGCGAGGTTAAGCTTTGCGGAAAGCACGATTGATTTTCGACGACGAGGACGGATTAAAGTTCCCGTTTTATCACACCTAATGAAGAAGTTAAACGAGACTTGCAGTCAAACAATTAGGTTTGGTACTAGTTTTCTGTACCTACAACTAATTTGAAAGAATGTTGTTTTTCGATAATATGTTTCTTATAATTAAGTTAGGGAATTATCCAAATTCAAAACTGGGCGCAATGGTGGCGTACGCAATCACCTGCTATTAGGACTAAGGCTTAAGCTACTAATGTACACTTACTGGTTAGCCTCCACTGCAGTGACCTCCACATTGTCAATCCGAATGGTCTCGTCTGTCTTAATTATGTGGATGCTCTTGGGAGCAACGCCGAGCCGAGATATACAAAGGTCCGCTGCAATATAACAGGAATATTTGAACACTTGAAGGTCAGTTTCTAGAATTTAGGTAGAGTTCTTTTTGCATTTGGCAACAAGTCCTTACATATGGGGAGAGTTCTTTGAACTTTGGATCAATTCCTTACATTTGGGGGGAGTTTTTTGTATTTGGCAACCAGTCCTTACATTTGGGGAAAATTCCTTGCATTTGAGAACAAGTCCTTGCATTTGAGAACGAATATTTTCAGTGCAATCCCACAAAACTTGTGCGTAAGTTTGATCACGCACAGTGCAACAGATTTTTAAACGAACGAGTTGGAGAGTCTATGACGAAAATGTTTGCCTAATCGTTTCGCGGCCAAAACCGTATACAATCGATAGATTTTGTTATTCTACAGATTGTTTTTTTTTTTACCAAAACCGATTGATTTTCAGAACGTAGTTAGCGATAGATTTAAATACCGAAAACTAAATTCATCTGACAACATGTACTATAATAAACAATGGATTAAACACGAAACAAACCTACTATAACAGAACGATAAATAAGTGCGAATGCAGTCCGCAGCAGAGAGCATGTCCTGGAGAGTAAGGTACAATGTAGATAATTTTCAGGATACTTAAACAATCGTCGATCTCATTTAAATAAAAATATAATAAGATGAACCCACACCACCATTATACTATATACCGTTTAACAAACAAACCGTAACCATTTAACAAAACAACAAAAAATAAAACAAAACAAAAAGCTCACCTGTAATTTTTGAACAGAACAAGAATTTATTGAAGCCTTTCTTCAACCCCGAATAGTGGTCCGAATGGAAATGTGTGAGGAAGTAATGTTTCACATTCGGAATGTCCCCGTAAGAGAACGCGTCCACGGCAAAGTGAGTGCCTGCAAACAATTTTGAGCTTTAAATCAATTACAGAAAAAAACCTAAAGTTATTTACTCAAATCAGGATGCGAAACTCATCAACACTTTCTGAACGCCAAATCTACATAGGACGGTCTCTCAAGACCCTTGACAATTTACTACACATGATTGATTTAATATCTAGCGATAAAAGGATACTACATTGTGGATCGATGTTTTTTTTGCTTTTAATCCATCCCAGCTCCCAGACAGGCCAACAACCCTTTTCTTATTGGGAAAATAGTATCCTCTAACGTAACTTCTACATTAAAAACATTCTTTAAACTGAATGTCAGATTTCTTTCTTTATTTCATAACTAAGACAGGTGTTAATTGGCAGAAAAAGCGGGAATCGCATACGTGAGCGTATGTGATTACCGAACAAATAGGTACTTTACCAAAGCTTGGCTGGCGGCTTTAAGCAGACACACAAAAAACCAATGCACGATTCACAACATAATATATAACGTATGGATAAGGCAACATACCTGTGACGATCTTATGAGGTGGTATATTCTTGCATGTGACAGATCTCTTCGCGGACACAGACTTGGGCGGGCCCCCGAAATGTATAGACTCGGATCCTGGAGTGTGGCAGCTTGGGTAGTCTATTTTCCCGCGCTGCGATGAGGTTGAAGTCTTAACCTCCGAACTGAGAAGTGATTCCTTCCTTGGAGAATACACCCGACTCGATCTATTTGACGATTCATTTTCACCCTTAGGAGTCCCTTTGTGAGGCAACTTACGACTTCTTTCGGTTTTAATAGGGTCAGCAATACCCGATTTTTTACTCATGACCTCCACGTCACCATCTTTATTTACTCGAGCCTTCGCCTCAGACACAGGCTCAGCTAGACTTCTTCCTTCCGAAACTTTGAGGTTTAAAACATTCGTACGCTTCGGGAAAAAACTGTCAATTGATTTCTGCCTTAGTCTGTCACGCAGAATTCCATTGTTGACTTTTAAACCTACCACTGAGTTTCTCTTACAATCGCTTTTGAATTTACCCTTGTCCAAAATTTTCCCTTTCACTATTTTATAATTTGGTGGTTGAACGATGACATGGGATATCTTCTCGATGGCATTTGTGTTTAAAATTAGAACCTTGTCTTCTGTTGTCTCTGTGGATGACGGTTTTTTCTTTTTAATTTCCAAGTTGACAGTGACGGCGGATCTCTTTAGACAATTATTAGAAAGGAGTTCGTTCATGTTTTCGTCAAGATCGCTCTCTTCCGTGCTTGCCTGAGAACCTTCGACGATTTCGCAATCGACCAACGTGTCGTCGTTGCTTTGTGAGAATTTTACCCTCTGGATGGCACTCTTTTTCGAATGAATATCTACACTTTGGCAGTTGTGGATGCCGAAAGATACCGATATTGTAGCTCTATCGGAAACATTCTGTATGACTGTAGTTTCACTCTTAGATTCTACATTTTGGTCTAATTCTGTGTGTGAAGACACAGAAATCAAAGGTGTGGATCTATTAGAAAGTTTGGTTGTGGGTGGCACAACATCAAGCACACTGAGTGAGCAAGAATCAAAATGATTTGCTTCACTCTGAAGATCTTCAATTGCTGAGAAACCTAGGCTATCTCTGTCGGTGTCGACAGCTACTTTTATTTTTGGTGTATTCTTGGTAACAATTCCTTGAGAAATCAAGTTTTGTACATTTTGAGAAATCAAGTTTTGTACATTTTGAGAATTTTCCTTGTTTACTGGGTGAATCTGTAAAGGGCAATAAAAGATTTTAAGCTATTTTTTTTTAACCCCCACGCAAAGGATGAAGTGTTCTTATAAGTTTGAAGCTCTTAAACGAAAGAACCAATTTTTTTTTTATCTGAAAGCTAGTTTAGACAATGATTGTTAGATATTAATTATCAAAATCGGTGCAGTCATACTAGAAGATATGGGGAATGAAAGTGGGTATGAAAAATCGAATATTTTCAAATATACCCAAGTGGGGTATCAAATAACTGATTTTGATTTTACACATAGGTACCCATGTAAAATCAGTAAAAAGTCAGGATCAATTATGAAACATTTTCAAATAATCACGTGCGGCACAAATAAAAGGTCATCTTGTGTATATTACAAAAACGATAGTATGTTTCATGAAATCGGTCAAATCGTACAAACATTTAAAAAGTAAAAAAATACCTATTGTTGACCCATCAAATTTGGTTGAGTGCACCTATACTTTATTTAAGTACAGTAAATGAGATGGATGGCACATAAGTTAGCAAACTTACCCGTTGTTTTGGTTTCAGTTTCAATCCATTACTTCTTCTCAATGACAGGGAAGAACGGCTTACAAAAGAGTTCTGTGAAATAATCATTTATTCAATATTTATTCTGAAGTTACCTATAATAATTATTCAGGAATATTTGTTTATCAAGATGTTGGTACGTGGTTCGGTAGAAGTGAATGGGATTTTATATATCACTAATTCCCTAGCAGACATCACCCCGGTTCCGGTACACGTGGGAGTATGGTGATTAAATATAGCATATGTTACTCACTGATAATGTAGCTAACCATTGGTGAATCTGATAGAAAAACTCAATAAGATGTTGCCTGATCCAGGACTCTTGCTGTGGTTGCAACGTGTCTGCTTCGCATACACCAACGAGGCAGCCAAGTAAAGCGAATGGTATTTCATGAATTATTGAAATATTCAGGATTAGCTGATGCATATGGCTTCGCCCGCGTGCTTCTAAATCACATACAAAACCTTCCTTGAGAACTGCTCTATCCATTGCTGAGAACAGCATGAACAATGGTGCAGTAGTTTTTGACTTTATCGCAAACAGACAGACAGACACGGCGGAGGACTTTGTTTTATATGTAGGGGTTTTATAATATTGCGCCAACTCATATCCCTAATTTACTTTAGGCTTAACATCACCATATTTTCACCAGTCTATCGTTGTTGACTTCCAGTTATTTTAGTTAGTAGGTATGTAATCTAAAAATGTTCACAGACACCATGGGCAAAAAACCTAGTCAGTCATTTTAGTGCTATAGAAATGTAGTGAAGTTAAGAATCACCTAGAATTACCTACTGTAGACTTTCTACTGAATAATTCTGTACTCCCAGCAACACCCTGAGCATTCAGTGGTGACGACTTCAAAACATGAGGAGCCATTAAATAAATAAATAATATCGCTGGACATTACACACAGCGCCATCTAGTGCCACACTAAGCAAGGCTTGTGTCGTGGTCACCAGACAGTTGATTGTATACTTTTGTTTGTTAATACATACTTATTATACATACACATCCATGATTCGGACACAAATTTCACTGCTCATCACACAAACATTTCCTCCTACCGGGATTCGAACCCGGGACCCTAAGAACGTAAGGCAGCCTCACTACCGCTGGGCCATTCGGGTCGTCTTGTCATTGTATAAGAGGTGAATACGGCTAGGCCAGGTTCCCATTTCTTCTTCTGTACTTCTCTATATATTATGTCACCGTAAAATTGACAAATACGTTATAATGTAATATCTCCAGCGATATTGTAAAGTCTCGAATTATTGTCAAATGAACATAATGCGTTTTGTGAGCAGTTCACAACAAAACGCATTATTTTTCGTGAAATGCATGCGATGGTAGTCAACTTACGCGGTGTGGAGGGAAGGAGGGGTCCCGCTTGCCCAGTGGCACAACTCTCATGAAAAGATAATGCACCATGCCTGAGAAATACCGATTAATATAACATAACCTTAAAACACTTTGTATTCCCCCTAAAAAGCGTAGTTGACGGAGCCCCGCTTCGCGGGGACCCTATTTCCGAGTGCAGGGTTTAAAGGAACCTAACTAACCTAACGGGGGGGTGCCCCAAGTCCCGATTATGGGGGCAGAGATACTTCCGTATGTTCAGTTGACAGTAATTCGAGACATTACAATATCGCGAGAAAAAACACGTAATATTGTAATATAACGTGTTTGACAATTTTACGGTGACATCTAAATTACCCTAGGCTGATAAAATTTTCGTTTTTCCTAAATCATGCTATTTATTAGTATTTATGGTCAGCTTCCCCCTTAGGGGAAGGAGCAGCGCCCCTCCTCCGCGCAAGCTCTGTAGGTTTCGACCTTTGACTGGATGGCCTCCCACTGACTAGATGGACTGAATTCCAAATATGAGGGATTTGTCTTAGCCCTTGTATAAGTGGTTATGGACTGTGTGAAGGGTGACATGACTTTCGAAGGTGTTAGGTGAATTAAATAAATAATAAATATCGCTGGACATTAACACACAGCGCCACCTAGTGCCACACTAAGCAATGCTTGTGTCGTGGACACTTGATAGTTGATATACTACATATATACTTTTTTGTTTGTAAATACATACTTATTATACATATAAACATCCATGACTCGGAAACAAATGTCCGTGCTCATCACACAAACATTTGCTCCTACCGGGATTCGAACCCAGGACCCTAAGAACGTAAGGCAGCGTCACTACCACTACGCCAATCGGGTCGTCAAAGTAATGCTGGGTTCTAACCCACAACTTACTGTTCCTAAGACTGGCCGCCGCTGCTCTTCATACTTATCATACTTTACATAGTCCATCTAATGTTTATTTACTCTTAGGTCCATGTTCACCAAAAAGATAACGCTCTGATTATCTTAAACAGCTGTTTAAAACATATTTTTGTATGGGAACATGTCACAGTGACCGCTAATTTTAGATAATCAGACGGTTATCTTTTCGGTGAACCTGACCGGTGACCTTACTCTGTCATACAGCTTGACATATTGTATGTGACAATTATGTAATTTTCGAAGTGTTTAAAAAACACTCATTCTTGTTCTGATTACATTTTCATAGGAGTCACCTTGGTCAGTGGGTTGTCATAGGGGCTACGCTTTTTATTTGTTGGGATATTGATAATATGGGACTTGTTATTGCTAATGTGATCTCAGAAAGTGTTATAAGGTTCTTGCCAATAATAATAGCACCGAAGCCAACATTGCTAGTAAGAAAGTCTTCAAGAGGCTCTCTTTCTGTCAAATATTGTGCGAGTTATGAGTTCAAGGACTTTTTTGGGCACGTAACGAAATGACGATTGGTTACATTTTTTCTCGCAAAACCGTAATAAAAACTTTTCTACGTTCAAGACAGAACTTTGTTTATTCTTAATAAAATAAACTAAATTAATTCAACGAATGTTAACATTAATTCCCTACCTGCGTTAGAGAGAAATCACCATCACCTTTTCTCGCAACTCTAGGGTTCAAAAGAGAGGGAATGTAATCGTTAATATCATCCATCACCAATCATCTTCCACGTCAAGGGAAAATATAACTTTTAGTAAACAATTAAATCTGGTTTTCAAAGCACAAAACCGTATTCAGAAGTGCTTCGTGTTTTTATTTACTGAAAAAATCACAAACAGAAACATGTACTGACTTGACACTAGTGTCAAAATCGAATTTCTAATGTCAAATAGGGTTGTGCTACTGCTCTGAGTGAACTGTTATTGTAGTCTTTGGAACTATTATAATAAAGTAAAAGTAAAGATTTTGTTATCAAAGCATAAAGAAAAAATCTCTAGAGTTGGCAAGGAGAGAATCACCGAACCAAGGACAGTGGGTAAAATACACCCAAGTCCGTCACCAGCTTAGACTATTTTATTACAGGCATGTTCTAAACTTAATTCAGGCAAATGGGTTTCAACCTAAACTTATTACAATGTATGTGTGACAAGTCCACGTCCGTCACAGCCTAGACTACTTTTATTTGGAACGTATCCCATTAAAGTAGAAATGCAATTTTTTTATCGATCAAATCTGTATACCACCCAACAACATGACTAATTGTACTCAATTGATAATATTATAAGCCTGTAACTCACGAAATTTTATTATGTAAGTAGATCAACAATCGTTTTAAAACATATTCTAAAGGAAAAAGGTTGATTTTACGTGTCATAGAGAAAACATCGTACCATGGTGCCATGACAGCGTCACACAAACTTCCGTCACGTCAGTTTTTCACTTGCACACACTCTAGAGCTAATTCCTCTGTGGATAAAGGCTTTGTGCCTTAAGCGGTGTCGCCACTATAGACATGAGGTTCGGCCTCACTAGCCGAGTGACCCTAGTGGGGCGTCCCCGCTCTGCTTTCACTGAGAGGTTATCTTTTTAAGAATTAAATAAAATGTAGTTCTCAAGAACTCTGTAGATGGCGTTGAACTGACTACGTTGTACTAGGTGAAAAAGCCAAAACGTTTAAAATAAGACATTGCATCACGTCACATACGCTGGTTGACTGAAACTTTCGTTTGCATAAGCTTCCGAATATATAAAACCATCTACTCTATATATGTCTGTGAAAACCATTAGATCCAAGTGAAAATAAATGATGTGACGTTTTGTTCCTTGCAGTAACTTGCCAAGATCGGCACCATCTATGCAGCGACTAGGAAAGAGTAGAAAAAGAAAATCCCTTCTTGAGAGCTGCTACTGAGATTTCCGTAAAGGCAAGTGTAATTTACATAGCCCGACCTAAGAATTGAACACCTGACATCCAACAGTAGGGTTTATCAGTGCTAGTTGAGAAGTACCATTTTTATGTCTCTATTAGCAGTACAAATAATAAATTTCAGAATCGATACTTCTACCAGAAATATAAAAGTCATTGAGATATAAGTACTAACGTACTAGAGAAGACACCGTAAATATTACTACTTTGTCTCGTTCAACTGCGGCGATCGCGCCGCACCTCACTCAGCATACAAATACACTTCCGCAGCAAATCTAGCGCTGTGGTAAATTCGTTACGGTTTAGACGAATTGTTATTATTTTAGCGCTGCAGCGAACTAGAGATTCAAATTACGAAGAATAGGACAGTTCAGTTATTTGACGTAGCTTCTCTAGTACGTTAGTACTTATATCTCGATGATAAAAGTCGATTATTTTCTAATAAGGTCTGTAGGCTGCACCAATGTTGTCTATGAAAACAACACACGTCAGTGCTTGGAATATTATTACCATATAAAATATATTGCATTTGAAATTCGGTAAACAAAATTGGGGGAAAAATAATGTTTTACATAATAAACAATGGCAGGAACAAGCTTGTAATGATTTGATCAATAAGTTAAAGTAATCTTACTAAATCTTTTAATTTAACCATATTTTAAATAAGGATTTTGAAAGTTAAAGTTCGAGTATTACTAGCAGGGGAGGTAAACTCCCAAAAGTGGGAGATATTCTTTTCTTTAGTATTGGCAACAATTTTTCTAAACTTCAACATTTTGCTTTTACGGGAGGATATTGTGCGAAAATATATTGTTTCTAATAAATAAAATACAAATTGAATGACAAAAAGACTGAGAATTGTTAACCAAAAAGTTCTTGATTTACTGCGAATGTGAGTATATTTTGAATACAATTTTTTAAATGTTATGTTAGGTTAGATGTTACCTTTATTTTCCGCTGACTGTCCCTATACATTTTTCCGATATTTTAAAATTTACGCTTAATTTATTAGGGGCTGAAAATGGCTTTTTTATTTTGATATGCTAGAAAATGCCCTCCATGTATGGAATCATTGTTTCTCAACATACGAATATGTTACGCTCGAGTGAACATAAATAATCAATAACATTGTGTCGAGGGTAATTTTCGCCGTTTCATGCAAATATTTACGTGCAAACTTATCATAAATTTGATTTTAATTAACAAGTCAGTGCGTTTTCACCATTAAATCATACTTAGCTATATTTTTTGTTTTATTAAAATATATAACACTGGTTATTGAAATAATAGTCAAATTATTTTAGAAGTACGGAATATCTTATCATTTCATTGTACATAATCATCATTGTATGGGACATCCATGTCAAAGTTCAAAGTCGGCATTGTTTATTTCTATGTATATTTTATTTCCATTACAAACCTAACCGTTTTAAGTTATTTCTTTCTTATCATTAATTTTGTGTTATTGTGTTTAAATTTACTTTTTTTTTACATAGGTAACTAATAGTAGTTTATTCAATATTTTTATGTACTTACATTTTAAAACAGTGTACTTAATATTAATAATTATGAGTGATTTATTATATATATTTACAATACAACATGTATTTATTACATCAACAATTTCTCCACAATTCTGCAAGGCAAGAAGACAAGGGATATCATTAAAGTGTAGAAGACACAACACAAAATATACTTAAAACAGGAATAATATAAATATATTGAATATGGCGGGTACAAGGCGTGCTCGTAATAACGCAAATTCAGTGGTCATACCCCGTCAGAACTCTGTGTCTGACAATGGAAGGACCCGTCAGAACCTTAGTCCTGAGGCATTAGCAGCTATGAATAAGGAACAGCTCCGGGCCGAATGCAGGAAACGGGGGCAGCGCGCTACAGGCAACAAAAATGAGCTGGTATAAAGCTGTTTGTGTTTGTGTCTGTGCTTCATTTTAATTTTTTTTTGCCGGTCGTAATGTGATGCTTTAATTTTTTTAATTTTAGTAGATTGCAATGTTTTGCTCTAAAATTCGTTTTATTTTTTAATAAATGTTATTGCACTAATTTTTTATCATAGTTGTAAATATATATAATAAAAATAAGTAACAATTTAAATTGTTGCATCCTTTATTGCTTAGCAGTTCTTTTTTTTTGCGTTATTGTTATAATATTTGTTGCACTACGTTTTCTTTCATTTCTAGAATTTTATTATTTTTCTTGTGAATTGTAGGTAGAATTCATACGAATTTTAACTTATTTTATAAAAAATGTGTCCTGAAAAAAAAATGTTTCGACACTTTCAGAGGTAATTGCATGTTCGGTGTTAAAAAAGTATGTTGACAATAATAGCTTTACTATTCTTTTACGGGAAGAACATAATTTTAAACACGTCTGTCATTGTCGAGAGCGATGACACATTACACGAGAACATCGCGCCATCCGGGTGGCGCGGGCGCCGTCGCCACATCTAATAATCCCTAGTTACCCATAGGTAATCGTGTTCTATATAATGTCAATGTAGTGTAATTGAACTTTAACATGACAAACTCACTGCTATTTCCCCGGGGTAAGGCAGAAACTACGTCCACGTTCATAGGTATCTTTTTCATTTTGTCGAACTTTTGTCTTTGAATTTCAAAATAAGAATGAACAGGAATGATTTATTAATTAAATAAATTTATTGACCTTGATGCCTATTGCTCAGGAAAGTCCCTAGGCCTGCTAATAGAAGTCGCGTTTTATTATTTTTAAGATAACGTGAATACAATCTAAGAATGTTTTCCTTATTAGGTAAATCGATAGAACTTCTAACGGAAATGTAATATTCCGAAATTTACAATATTGAAATCACACACTACTCTTGAAATTATAGCTGAACAGGATTTTTTTCTGCGAGTCTGTGTCGGAATTTGACCCCGGGGAACGCACTACCGGGATAAAAAGTTCTAAACAAGGTGTTGGACTTTATTTGTGCCAAATATCCTCGCAATCCATTCAACCTTTAAGCGTGAAAATGTAATGGATATAATTACTGTCGCGTGGTCGTCATTCTCTGCCCTTATCCCGATTTATCATGTATTCTGCTTCCATATTATTAGAAATCTCTTAAAACATTCTCTGGCTAGCCTTATCAATCAACTTGCTGTCGGATTTATAATTGGTACTTATTGTACTATCAGCAGTTTTACAGCAAAATAGACAACAACAGCTGTCACTTTGGCTTGAGTTCTCTGGCACGATGAACAATCAAAATAGTCGTCAATAATTTTATTCTAGATGTGACTTTACAAAATAATTAATTACTCACCTCAGTCTCAGTGCAGTTACGTCATTTAATTTCCGTATTGAAAAGATAAACACAGTCTAGTCACTGCAGCTTATCGACTCGTCTTACGCAAGAATTCATACAATTTACACAATAAGACAATTTCACATTTCAAGCACATTAAGAGCTACAGTCACATTATTTTCTGCCTCTCGCTACGCTCGCGCTTTGTAAGTTGACCAAGTAACTCCTATGTGAAAGAGCGAATCAATTTCTTAATCTGTCCAAGGTAGGGCGTTAAGATTTTCGAGCTCGCTTCGTTCACTCTCAGAACCCTAGGCCCTAGTTCCTTTTATCTTAAAATTGTCTCCCTAAATCGATTGAGTACCGTCTATTTTTAAATAAAAATAGTAAAAAAAAGCTAACAGGTCTGGAGTGGAGAGCTCATATTTTCATTAGTTCCTAGACTTTTCAAATACCTAACGAATCCGAGGTCACCGAAGTGCTAACATGTTTGAAGTGGCTATTGTATTTTAGATTCTTTGAAGGACTTCAGCTGCATACGTAAATAGTAAACTTACAAGTTAGTTTTTTGTCGCACCCTTCTACCCCCGCTGGCCCAAAAGCCTAGCGACGGTCTTGGGCAGGCTCCCAAGTAGCATTAGATCAAAGCCCAACAAACTCACGGTCCGCCACTGCACTTACAAGTATTGTGGTCAAGAAACCGAAATCCATTACAAATACATACAACAAGAATATTAAAAGCCTTGGTGGTCTGGCCGAAAATAAAAAAGAGCGGGAAACTATGCCCGATTAAAAAAAAGTTGACTACACTAACATTATGGCTTGTCTCTGCCTTTTAAAAAAGAAACTAAACAGAATGAATAAATAATGGCGTGTTTATCGATAGATAATAAGTATCGTATATTCTCAACTCAAATACCACTTAGAATTTATAGCGATCGATTACCAGCACCAAAATAAATCGTTTGATGTTGCTATACGTAAATTTAACCGCGTAAACTCGCGAAAGATAGGTAACAGATTTCCGTCTCCACTGCCAAGATTGTGTTGTCTATACCTATTATTTTGAGCGATTTAAAAACAAAACTAATTACTAAGAAATTCAGGTTGAAGACCTTTAATAATGTTTCTGCTATTAGATACAAATATAAACTTTGATAACACTGAAACCCATTAATATAATTGAATTTAATTAAACCGCTAGGAGTAGTAATTCTCATTTTTTTCTTCAGAGTCAAATCTCTTGAAGTGTCCCTATAAATAATGTCCAGAATTCATTCTTTAAGTACCTGAAATCAGCCATTTATTGGAAAATGTTGAAACAATAATAATTCTTCGCGCTGCACACTTCTTCTTATTAATGTTCGGATTTGATTCTGTCGTAAATCTCGATGTACGGCAGGGACTGCTTATACAGGGTGTCCCAAAACTCAACGTCAAGCCGAAACGGGGTGACAGGATTGATCATAACCATCACGAGAAAAATCTGAAAAAAAATCTATCCCATGCAGTTTAAAAATTATGGGCATTTTAAGAAAAACCTAGAAATTTGATCAAACTGTACCATTTTTCGGTTATTGTGGTTATTCTTTTTTATTTTTGTTCATTTGAACTTTGGAAACGTAATCCTAAATAACATTTCTAGAATCCCAATAAAAAATAATGACACAATTGCCTCAAGTTTCCGAGAATTGAGACTATTTGTTAAACTACGAATTTAAAATTTTCAAGATTCGTCGACTTTGACAGGCCCTCCTATAAAAAAAATGTACTAGAGTGCCTTGGCAAGTGGCATTAAAAGTTGGCGCATTTAATCAGAATTCTAAAATGGTACAATACTTGTTAGTTCCATACAATAGAAAAGAGTAAAAAAATTAAAACCTCAAGTAACCCGATTTTTGCTATCTCATTTTACTCAGTTAAAATGTTTTTAATTCACACAAGCTCTAGGTAGGTTCTTAATTTTAAGACAAAATGATGAGAGAGATGGATAATGGGTATGTTCGCCATGAGTGAGCGAGACAGATAGTGACGCCACTTTTACCAAAGTGAAAAAAAGTTAGTAAAATTAGTAAAATAATTAGGTTTGTTGGAATAAAAGTCAGATGATAGAGAAATAACGTTTTTTATTACAATAAATGTTCAAATTGTTTACCATCAGCCTCAATACAAGCCCTACATCTTCTTAAAAAAGATCTACTTATTAGTCGGGCATATCTTCGAGAGTTGATCGCCTCAGCTGCTTGAGAAATGCGTTCACGCAGGTCGGCTACGTTCTCAATGGGCTTTGAGTAAACTTTTTCTTTGAGAACTCCCCAATAGAAAAAATCCAGGGGATTTAAATCTGGTGAACGGGCGGGCCACGAGATAGTGCCCCAATCCACCTTCCCGGATATTCCTGGTCAAGGAAATCTCTTACTTGCACTGCGAAATGCGCTGGGCAGCCATCTTGTTGAAACCACATGTCGCGAAGATCTGCTAGTGGTACGTCCTCTAACAGGGTTGGTAAATCTTCTCTTAAAAAATGTAGGTAATTAGTTCCATTCAAGTTCTCAGGCAGTTCAATAGGCCCAATAATTTTACCGTTTAAAATTCCGGTCCACAGGTTTACTTTAAAACGATACTGGGATCTATCTTCTCGCATTAAATGTGGATTCTCCACATGCCACTCGTGATAATTGTGCAAGTTCATGTAACCATCTTTTTTAAATGTCGATTCATCTGACCAGAGAATTTTTTGGATGAATTGGGGATTCTCATTATGCCTCTGTAGCATTGTTCTACAAAAAGAAATCCTTTCCTGATAATCTCGAGGTAGAAGACTTTGAACTCGTTGTACGTGAAACGGATGCATTTCGGCTCTTTGTAAAATACGATGAGCAGTGCTTTTCGGTATTCCCGTTCTTTCTTCAATTCCACGTACGGAAATACTTCGGTCACGTGCGACCTCTTGCAATACTTCTTCCTGGAAAGGAAACACAGGTCTACCTCCAGCCTGTATTTGATTCGGGAAATGGCCGCCCTCTGTGAGTGAACGGTGCACATTAACAAACACGCGGTGATCCGGGTAGCGCTCTAAATTTGGATATCTTTCACGATAAAGTCTAGCGGCAGCACTTGCGTTGCATCTGCATTCCCCATAAATGAGGTGCATGTTCGCATATTCTTGTGAAGTGTAGCGCGTAGGCATGGTAGATAAAAAGGATGCCAACACAAAAGTCCAGAGAGAAGCCAAAGTTGCCGGTATGTTATCAACAAGTCCAATTCACAAAGATTCAAGTCCAAAAAGAGAAGCCAAAGTTGTCAGTACTAAATCAACACAAGCGAATACGAACGTGCGCAGTAGACGAATGAGCGAAACGTACTAACTGGTTGGTGTCGGACTGGTAGCGTAGCCATTTGCTTGGCTGAAACTAGTGCGAATGAAACAGATAGATGCCATAGCATCTATCTGTTTCATTCGCACTCGTTTAAACGACGCATCTCCGTCTCAATGCGTGGCGTCACTATCTGTCTCGCTCACTCATGGCAAACATACCCATTATCCATCTCTCTCATCATTTTGCCTTAAAATTAAGAACCTACCTAGAGCTTGTGCGAATTAAAAACATTTTAACTGAGTAAAATCTGATAGCAAAAATCGGGTTACTTGAGGTTTTAATTTTTTTACTCTTTTCTATTGTATGGAACTAACAAGTATTGTACCATTTTAGAATTCTGATTAAATGCGCCAATTTTTAATGCTACTTGCCAAGGCACTCTAGTACATTTTTTTTATAGGAGGGCCTGTCAAAGTCGACGAATCTTGAAAATTTTAAATTCGTAGTTTAACAAATAGTCTCAATTCTCGGGAACTTAAGGCAAGTGTGTCATTATTTTTTATTGGGATTCTAGAAATGTTATTTAGGATTACGTTTCTAAAGTTCAAATGAACAAAAATAAAAAATAATAACCACAATAACCGAAAAATGGTACAGTTTGATCAAATTTCTAGGTTTTTCTTAAAATGCCCATAATTTTCAAACTGCATGGGATAGATTTTTTTTCAGATTTTTCTCGTGATGGTTATGATCAATCCTGTCACCCCGTTTCGGCTTGACGTTGAGTTTTGGGACACCCTGTATGCGAGAGAGAAATTAGCTTGTCCTTATTCATAATTTTAGAATTAAAATTACCGGGGGTTTAAATTGTTAATAGTTTTTTTTTTAAACCTTTACTGTCCTAATTAAATTATGCAACGTAAAGTAGCCTGGAACACAGGTTTAAATAAACCTAGATCAGGCAGGTCGCTATCTAACATCCAACACTTGAGAATTAACTATGTTTAAGGGTCCTTTCGATATGAAAAAAAAGGAGAAATAACGCCCTAGAAAGAGTGACGACGCGCGCTCAACTAAAATGCTTGTCTGAACGGACCCTAAGCTTCAGTTATTCAATTGGTCGCTAAATTGACGACGGAAACAATACATAAAGCAAATTGTTGGACACAGTTACGATACGAACGGATACGTGGAAGTATACATTACATCACGCCTGTAAACCCAAGGGTTAAGCAATAATGTATCTAACAGTACACTCATTTCGCCAGCTATGTTAAAGTCATGTGTAGTAGAAGCGAGCCTATTGCCAACAACCGGGCATAGATTCAGACTCCGTGGTTGCTATTGAGAAATTCCTGGTGGAAAAACCCAATAACACTTTGCCCGACCTGGGAATCGAACACAGGACCTCTTGCTCAGCAGTCGCTTGCAACCACTAGACCAACGAGGCAGTCACGTAGAAAGTTTGTTTATTCAGTTTGGAGCTGATGTGTTCCAAATTCAAATGAAGCTGAATATATAAAAAAAAAAAACCGACTCTTTGGTCTATGTTCACCGAAAAGAAAACGGTCTGATTATCTAAAAACAGCTGTCACTGTGACATGTTCCCATACAAAAATGTGTTTTAAACAGCTTTTTTTAGATAATCAGACCCTCATCTTTTTGGTGAACATGGACCTTCGTAGACATAATCATCATCTGCCTAGCCTTTTCCCAACTATGTTGGGGTCGGCTTCCAGTCTAATCGGATGCAGCTGAATACCAATATTATACATGGAGCGACTGCCTATCTGCCCTCCACGACCCACTTAGTACTGGGTAATGCTACTCCTTGGTAAGACTGGTTGTCAGACTTTTTGCCACTGACTAACTGTAACGACTGTCAAAGTTCTATTAATGACAGCCGGGGCGTGCATTCCAAGGCAAGGAGGAACTCTGTATGTAATGGGTGGTCACCCATCTACAGACCAAACTATGCAAGCTCGGCTTAACCTAAAGATCGACCCAGCTGCTGTTTTTGTTTAGCCACGAGCTTGTAGAAACTAGAGCAAATTTACGTGCGTTCAAGCGTTTTTGCCATACCTATTATTGGAATAAATATAACAGATCCCAACTTAGGACCCATTAATGTTAATATCTATCTCTGGTGCTAGGCAACTGGGCCTATCCCAGTTGTAAACGACCCTTTGTACCTATTGGCCTTGTTTCGTTCTGTCTCCTGCTGATATGGAAGGAAGTGGAAATTACGGTTTTTTTCCTACTCCCCCGCTATACTTTCTGATTAATTTCGTTGCGGGATCCACGACAGTTAAATTCATTCTCTGGGACTTCGTCGAGCTTCATTGTATCGGCGCTTTTCTGGTGGTCGCCACTGTTGATTCTAGCTTTCAGGAGTAACAGTGGTTTGGGCGTGTGTGGCGGGTTAGTCACGAGCTCCTCTCCTCAGGAGACATAATCATCATTATTTCGAAATCATCCACAGCTGGGTATTCGATTAAGTACTTTTCTTTTGCCATAATTCCCGTTCCGTACGTCCGATGGGTCCCTTTTTTTTTTTTAAGGATGGGAAATCATCAAATGACCCCCCCCCCACTCTGGGAGGAGCGGGAGGGAGTGTCAGACTCTTGCTGACTAAAAACCATCCATGTTCCTTCCTCGCCTTTTACGTTCCGGGGCCGCGGTATCTCTTTCGAACAGGCCCACAACCCCGGCAGGCTTTGGCCCTTGCGGGCCCCTCTCCTTTTGCTGACATCTCTTTGAGGCGCGCGAGGAACACGAACGCGCCGTCGACACGGCCTGTCGTCGTCGTTAGACGGCCGGACGGCTAGCTAGCCCATAGCCAGCCGTCCACAGGCCCGCATCTACGGTGGCCGGTAGCCACCACGTGGCCCCCGACGCCCGTTGCGTCTCACGCGGCGGCCGGGAAGAGAGGATCTCTCCCTCTCTCGTTCCGCTACCTCCTTCGCTAGCATGACTGTCCGATGGGTCCCTCAGGCAAGTAATGAGGGATTTTCTTTTTCAACTCTTCCCAAGTCGTTGGATAGATAGCGTTGGTCTGACTACGTTACTGCAAGGAACAGAACGTCACATAATATCACTTGGACCTAATGATTATATTCGGAAGCTTAAGCAAACGAAAGTGTCAGTCAACGAGCGTATGTGACGTGTGGTTTTTCAAGCGTTTTGGCTTTGTCACCTAGTAACGTAGTCAGTTCAACGCCATCTATCGAGTTCATGGAAACTATTTTATTTTTTTATTCTCTAAAAGAAAACCTTTCATTCCCGCGTTTGATGTTATCGTCAACCCAACGCGCTTAGTTCTGGACGGATCCTGAGTTTTTGTTATAATAACTTATTTATATTACTTTATGTTATTAAAACTTATTATGATTCGTGATGAAATGAAATGCTAATACAAAACTTTAAATGCTTCATAGACAACGCAAACGTCAACTAAAAATTAAATTACACAAATCGAATTGCTCACCACAGCGTTACTAAGTCAGCGTTTCAGCAAAAAAGGTAGGAACCTCGTTATTTATCTGACATTGCAAATCAAATAACTAGGTACTTATGTTGAGGAACTTTTTAACTAACTTGTTAAAAAAAAAGGAGGTTCTCGTTTCTTCTTTATATTTTTGTATGTATGTCAACTGACTTGATAATAGATGCACTTTTAACATTACAATAGAATTGGTTCTTATTAATTTTCCGAGATTAGAATAGACTCAGAATTTCAGAGTAACCGCCCAGAGACTGTTAGGTTGATATAGCCGTAGACTTGCCCTCTAACACATAGGACTTAAAAATATGGCGATATGTTGGTAGACTCTACTACCCTCCGTGTGGTTGTAGTCAGTAGGAGTCTGACAGACCCCTCCGCGACGCCTTACGCCCGGAGGACATCGGCAAAAAAAAGCTGATATTCTGAGTGAGGCGCTCTACTGTCTAGATTTTGTTATGTTATTCGTTAACTTTGCTTATATTCGTAAAAATAAATTATTACATTACGTCATAAAAATAAGTAAAGAACATAATATATGAATCTTTGTCTTTTTTTCTTTTTCCATAAAATACTATACTTTTTTAGGGTGTACTATATTATTTGGAACTTATTTTGAATAATACTATATTTTGCTAAAGAAATGTTGGCAACCCTATATCTAACTGTCTGTCTATCCGTTGCTAGACGCAGTTACCTCAGATGTTAGTAGATAAGGAATTGCTTCCAACCACGCTTAAATAAAATAAACAAACAAAGATTCAGCGATTTTCCACGACACAATAAATCTGCATTATCATTCCTCAATGTACTAAATCAATAACAAAACAATGATACAATGAATACGGGTCAGCGGACCTGCGCGAACGCAAACGACGATCACGCCACCGCTCGTTTATTTCCGGAAATTAATTAACGCACTTAATTTTTTAACTCTAATTTCAAGGGCATAAGGTTCATTATCAATGTTACACATCGTGTACCATATTTCAGTCTTCGTTCTTTGTTACAATTTGAAAGTAAATATTCATGTATGAATTAACTGTTTTTTTTTTGTAATAGAGGTGCTATGTCATTGGATTAAAGTAGAAAATTCGTTGGCTGTAAGTTTTGGAGGACAGCCATGAGAGCATAAAGACAGTCATATGGACACGTAGACGCCAGACGTTTATTAATTACTTTTTTAAACCGAATTTACATTTTATAGAACAAAGTAACAATTTAATATCTACTTTCCTGGCAAGTAATAAAAACCCTTAAAACTAAGACTTTATAATTAATAGTTTTATTGATTAATTAGCACTTCGTTTATTAATGTTACGCATATAAAAATAAAATGTTAAATTATTTATAACTGAGATTAAATTCTCCATTGTTTCAATCAGTCTCCTTCGTGCTGGCACAACGACCGCACATCTGACGATAAAAGTAAAAGTTCTTAATTTAAAATATCGGTTGGCGGGAAAAGTTTATACAGCGTAATTTTGTCACTGTAGTTTTTTTTTTACTTTTGAAATATTACAGTTTTTTTTAAATAAAATACCTGATGGGATTTTAGTTTTTGTTATGCATTCACGATTTAGATTACGGAACTTCTTTTCGACAGTGATTTGAAGGAACTGTTACTTGAACGACAGTCAAATGAGAGAGAGAGTGCTCGTCGAAAGTGAAATTCGTTTCGGCGGTGGCGTGATGTCAGACATTTCACTTACGACGTCGTAATAAACCAGTTATCTACACAGTTATACAATACATATTTAAATAATACACGTTTTTTGAATAAATATTTTATCGAACCGCTCGTGTGATTAAAAAAAACAGTTTATGGTACACGTGTGTTTTGTTCTAAGTTTGAATTACTTACAAAGGAGCTCAAAATAGGTGAGTATTTACTATATAAATTAGGATTCGATGTTTAAATATTGTCTGATAAAACAGCAGTCATGAAAAATGCTTTATCATTATGATTGACTCGAAGGGCGCACTGCTTCCGTGAGCACACGCCAATAGAATTCACGTAAAGGAGTTATTAATGAAAATTATTTAGTGTCTATGCGGGTTACTGTTGATCTGTTCTAGATACCGTTAATTATTCCAGCAGCGAGGTTTTTTTTAATGCTTTTCTTAAATTTGGATAATTCTTCAATTAAAAGTTGGGTGATTAAACTTTTTTAAATTGTATTTAACGTGGGAACTGTTTAAAAATACATCGTGCCGAAATATCTACAGTTCCTTTGAACAATGTGCCAGCAAACCAAAAGACAAAGGTTTGCACAGGTCGCCAGCGCATCTAAAATTTTCTTATGCGATTTTCAACTTTAAACTCATTTCGTTTGATGAAAATCATTTGGAGAAATTTTACAGTTTGTGTTAACTTGATGTCCTGTCCTGACTGTACAATTATCGTAAAATGTCTCATACCTTTATTTGACTCATCCAACATTCCTGGCTGTTTAAAACAATGGGGATGCCTTTTAAAGGTTAGCAAGACTACAAACAGTCTAGAACCACAAACAAACCACGTGTAGCGTGTAGAGTATTTCAAATACTACGCATTTCTTTGTAGATAACGTAAATACGCAAGTCTTGCGTGGGATTCCCAATTCCGGATGGATCGACATAAATAAACATTAAATTAACGATACTGTTATCTTACGTTTTCCGCGTTTGATAAAGAATAGTGATCAAACTGTATCTTGAATGTAAGTGGCAGGAAAACTGGTCTTTGTTGTCGGTTTGACACAAGGTCGACTGTTGCTAGGAGAAGGAATCTCACATAAAAAAAAACTCGGTATTTGCGAGATTCGAGCTCTAATCTTGGAAGAAGTCGGAGTTTTGCGAGATTTCGCATATTTTAGAAAACCTATTTTAAAAGTAGCAGGTAAATTGCACCAATTTTATAACAGATCGAAATAAGGACTATACACGAAAGTTTCCAAAAAAAAAGTACCTTAACTACCTGAAATCGAGAATTTTCGGCTTTATGCATAAGTCATATGATTTAAAAAACGAATCTTTTTGCTCAAAATATGTCTACTAATATTACTACACCACATTTATAAATTGAATCCTATGTAATCATTCAACATGGAAAAAAACTCGTGCTCTAAGTCCACTTGGACCAATTTTATTATCAGTGGACTGCTCGTTGATGGTCATCAGAAAACGACAAAGATCAAAAACACCTTGCGAGATCGCGCTTATTTTTGGGTGCGAGATCTCGGCATTGCGAGATTTTTTTTATACCGGGCATGTATTCCCTCACTGTTGCTAAGGCCAAAGATAACACTCGACCAAACGTTATGTCAACCATAGCCTATGTAATTCTGCTAAAGGAAAATTCTCTCATGGCCCTCAGAATAGAATGCTTGGTGATCGCAGTAAAAACAATGGTTAAAACGGTGCAAGCGTTTTCCTCAAGCTAAATAAATGAAAATCGAGAATGGACGACGAATTTTACTACGGAAAAACGACACTTGCATGAAAACCGTACCAGCTTCTTGTATAAATTATCATAATTTAATAAACACATGCACATTTGTTACAATATTTTATGTTCGATACCAATATCAAAACTGAAAGGTTTATTTGCCATCATATCGCGCTAAAAATATCTATACTATATTATTAATATTATAAAACAGAAGAGTCTGTTTGTTTGTTTGGTTGAACGCGCTAATCTCAGGAACTACTGGTTCAAATTGAAAAAACCATTTTTGTGTTGGATAGTTCATTTATCGAGGAAGGCTTTAGGCTATATAACATCACGCTACGACCATTAGGAGCGGAGCAGGAACGAACAATGTTACAAAAACGGGGATATTTTTTTCCTTTCGCATTTCTCTCTTATGTGACGCAGACGAAGTTGCGTGGGTCAGCTAGTACTATAATATAATAATACTGCTCATAATATTGGACACTGCTAAATCAGTAATTTGACAAAAAGCCAGAATAATTTTAACTAGTTAAAACTTCTGGGTCCTGTACTCCTGGTCTTCGCTACTCCAGATTAATACCAAGCTTAATTCAATGAGTAATTTGCTGTCGCCAAATCACTCAGTATAATTTAATTTTATAATACTATCCATATTCATTATAACAATAATAGTTGATATAGCGTACAGATATAGCGTCCCAACAGGATGAAAAACAATTAAGTATAAATAGTGCTTTAGTAACGCTCATAATAACTTTTATCTACCCAAATATCATAAACCCTCTCTAATGCGTTCAAAAACCATAGGCAATGACCAGCATTACCAACCTGCAGAAATGAACGGTGCTGTAATGAACTCATAACGCAACTGTAAACAGTTGCGTTATGAGTTTTAAATTTGGAACAGGTGTCAAATTCAAGTGAGTGTGCTATTCTAGTACCACCTACATTAAAACAGATATCGATAAAAAAAAAAAAAAAAAAAAACCCCAATTCAGTATGATTCTAATTATAAATCGCACGACATTTTCGATCTCGAGTGACACAAGAATAGTGACTTTGTTCGTTTGCCTATGATTTAAAAAAAAATGACAGATATCCGAAACGCCGCCATTTCGAGCTGTCATTTGTTCGTTAGCTTTTTATTTCCAGTAACCCATTCTTTATTTCTGTCGAAAATGAGTGATAGTGACTCAGAAATTGACATGAATACTCCGCCAGATATCGTAAATGCAGCGACGAATGCAACTAATAACCTGTTGGCACAAAAATCAAGGGCCAAGTAACAATGCAAGTCATTTCCCTATGGTTCCTGAACCCATCATAGAGCCCTTATGATATTTGGGTAGATAAAGTAGTGTATGCAACTATACATAATTAGGCATTACAACACTCGTGTGATGCTATTAAGAAACTCGCCTTCGGCTCGTTTCTTAAACCCACACTCGTGTTGTAATGCCCTTCATTATGCACAGTTGCATAAACTACTATTATCAGTTCATCAGTAATCATAACATAACACGGTGTACGTAATTGCAAGTGCAAACGAACTGCACAAATGGGTTTATACACGGCGATAACTAAACTTGATTACCAGCACAATCAGCCCATAACTACGTTCCCGCTGGTGGACCACAAGCCTCATTTGAGCGAAAGGGAGTGGGCTGCCTGTGCTTCCAGCTTCCACCACGCGAGTCCTGTGCGGGTTGGGTAGATGTCACATGGTCTTAGAACCATGTAAAAAAATGGTATTCAGATTCACCTCATCAGCTGCATTTGGTTAAGCTGATCCTAACATAGCTTGGACACGGTTGGGCAGATGATGTTTGCGTGAACCATATTAGCATGCGCTATCGTAATCCACATTATCCACAAATGTGTTTACGTACGTCACTAATTCGATTACCAAGAACAAGTCAACCGAACTCGATTCGATGCTTCGTATCGAATTGCGCACGCGCAGTTAATGTTGTAAACACGACTCTATCTTGATTATTATCTAAGATTAATCACGGACAACATGTATGTGTATTTGAACATCTATTTTGTTCAAATTCATTAGTTGTTTTGGTATCTATTAATGTTATTGAGTTACTGGATGAGAGAGATGTCGCAATTGATTTTTGTAACATTCTGTTGGTTTTCTGGATTCACACTAATTAATAAAGTTTGGTTTAACAACGAGCTATGGAGCGAAGTATACTGGGTGTCAAACTTACGGACAACATCAAAAACTCCATGCTTCGCTCCAAAACCCAAATATTAGCTGATGCTGGCCTTACAGCTCCTATTACCACTCAGTGGATACCAAACGACAACGCATCAGGCCCAGAAAGAGATGCTGAGATGAGCTGGACTCTTTCTCAAAAGATTGGCCTGCAATTGCACTAGATCGCAAAATGTGGAAGGAGGGAAGGTAGGGCTTTGCACTGCAGTGGGACAATATAAGCTTATAATAAATCAGGTTATCAATGAATATCGATTGGGACTTATACGTTAATAGATAAAATATTTGTAATGCCATCACAATATTTGCTTATCGTATTATCACTTATCAGTACAGAAGGTATAGTGTACAGTCATACTTTTATCTAGTCTGTGGTACAGTCACTTAAAAGTATCTTCGTTGACCTAGTGATAGTGATTGCTTTAGACTTTGATCCCAAGACAGACGGAAAAAGATAAGTGGCTCAAAAAAGTTGAATTTTTAAATGGATTTATATCATCATTTTCCCGCATTTGGGGACGTAGGTATCATGTCTTCATCTTCCTGATAATTCTCTATTACGGGTCATCTCATTAGTCACCTTTTTTCTAGCCGTATCATTCTTTACGCAGTCCATCCATCGTTTCTTTAGTCTTCTTTTTATCCGTTAGGATTAATTAACACTTTATCATAATTCGAATTTTGTAGAGTGCACTGTGCACTTCTAAAATTATAAAAATAAAACAAACGGTACATCTATACTAATATTATAAAGCAGAAGACTTTGTTTGTTTGTTTGGTTGAACGTGCTAATCTCAGGAACTGCTGGTTCGAATTGAAAAATATTTTTTTGTGTTGGATAGTCCATTTATCGAGAAAGGCGTTAGGCTATAATAACATTACGCTACGATTATTAGGAGCGGAGCAGGAATGAAAAATGTTGCAAAAACGGGGATTTTTTTTACTTTCGTTTTTCTCTCTTATGTGACGCAGACGAAGTTGCGCGGCGGTCGGCACGAAGTCAGCTAAGCCAAATAAAATAATACAAAAATATTCCAAATCAGTCCTAAGTAGATATTAGAATTAACGCACACTTTCCACGTCGATCCATCCCAGTCTTCCCAGTGTTTTTGAAAAACACATTTTCCTTCTTTTATAGCTTGGTATGTATAAACAGTAAAGAGACTTTATATTGGGAATTAAAGGGAAATTGGGGATTCCTTTGTGTGAGTCAGTTGAGGAAAAAAAGCCAAAAAATGATGTTCCTCGTAACGAGAACGTCATGCTTGTCAGTTTGTGTAAATAGATGTCTGAAAGATATTATTTTAAAAGAACTAGCTCCTGCCAGCGGCTTCACCCGCGTGAAGTTTGATTATTGTCCCATGGGATCTTACTACCGGGATAAAAAGTATCCTATGTTTTAATCCACGTTATAAACTATCTGTGTGCAAAATTTCATCCAAATCCGTTCAGTAGTTTTCGCGTGAAAGCGTAACAAACAAACTTACATTCACATTTATAATATTAGTAGGGATGTTTCTTTTTCATGTATAACTTGTACATTTTATACTAAAGTGTCCTAAGTAGGAACGTTGATTAAGCTTGGTGAAAGCGTCAAATTATCAATATTCTTAACCACAGCCAGTTCACGTCATTTTCTTATTTCATTACTTTTTTTTTGTACCTCTTTTTAATGGACGGATGTGAAGGCTGCGTCCCATCTCGTAACTTTCCCATTTCGACACCTGTTGCGACAACCCATGAGGGCTCCAGGCGACTTGCAATCATGCTTGGGATACTTTTGGTTCCGCCGTCTGGTACTAAATTGCATTTTCATCATCATCATTAGCTTTCACCAGTCTATTGCTGATGTAGGCCCCCTCAATCGCACGCCACTCAATTCAATTCTCGACAACTCTCATCCAGTTGCTACCAGCAATCCTGGGAAGATGGTTTCTCCACCAAGCCTGAGGTCGTCCCCTCTTAAGCTTACCGATTCGCGGTCTCCATTCAAGAACACGTCTACCCTAAAGGTCATCGGTTCTATGGCTAATTTGACCTTCCATTACCTCTCCTGCTCAGTTATTCTTTGAGCTATGTGTAGATTGGTTCTTTGTAGTATCTCCTCGTTACTTATATTTATTATCTGCAAATGTGACATTTATTGCCTTTGTTTATTATTGAAAACCGCTAATGATCGTGTGACGAATGTGACAATTCAAGGATTTTAGCGAAAACGGTCATTAGGTTAATCGCATAAAAGTGTTTGCTATATTATTATTTCTTTGTCTTTATAGCCTTCAAAGAAAACAGCTACTAAGATTTTTGGCATAGTGGTGGATTTATAAGGAGCGTTTTGCTTCCATATTCATAGCTTGTTGATGCCTTACTTGGAGCAGAACTTTTTCAACGGACACGAGTTTGGAGTTTGAATTCAATGTCGAGTAATCAGCATATGTCGTTCCCACTGCCGGGACACAGGCCTCCTCTCCATGAGAGGGAATGGGCTATAATCCACCACGCGGGCCCAGTGGAGGTTGGTATAGATTCTCAAAACGGTGAAGGAAAACATCGTGAAGGAACCGGCATGTCCTAGAACCAAATTGAACAGAATTTTCAATAATGTCTCCTGTTGTTTTGGCATCTACCTACAACAATAAACAATCCGTGCCAGAATCAGTGTGTTGTATGGGAAACAACCAAAGCTATAGAGCCGATCAATCAACTTGCTTTATACCGGGATTTATAGTTCATAGGTGAATGTAGAACTATCCGGGAATCTTTTTTTTTTGGGATGGAAAATCATCAAATGACTTCTCCCACTTAGGGCGGAGCGGGAGGGAGTGTCAGAGTCTTACTGACTAAAACCCATCCATGTTCCTTCCTCGCCCTTTATGTTCCGGGGCCGCGGTATCTCTTTCGAACAGGCCCGCAACCCCGGCAAGCTTCGGCCCTTGCGGGCCCCTCCCCTTATGCTGACATCTCTTTGAGGCGCGCGTGGACCACGAACGCGCCGTCGACACGGCCTGTCGTCGTCGTTAGACGGACGGACGGCTAGCCAGCCCATAGCCAACCGTCCACAGGCCCGCATCTACGGTGGCCCCCGACGCCCGGTGCGTCTCCCGCGGCGGCCGGGAAGAGAGATCTCTCCCTCTCTCGTTCCGCCACCTCCTTCGCTAGCATGCTTCGCAGAAGGAGATGGCGGCTTCCCATTCCGTCTCGCTCCGGACCATGGATGGAACCAGGGCCGGCCGAGAGGCCGATCGCCGCTACGAGGACACGGCGGTGCTCCGCCCACGCAGGGCAGACTTCCACCGTGTGCTCCACCGTGTGCTCCGGTCGATCCTCACTATCCGGGAACCTGAACTGTCAAACATGGAGCATGTTTTACACAGAGCTTATTTGATTGGACGTGGCCATATCTGGAAGTACCAGTTCGATTTGAAAAGAAAACGTCTTGAGAAAGATAGCTTAAAATGATGTTACAGTCACAGGGATCCAAATAAAAAGTACGGCCAATGGAACCGCGGAGCACTGCTAACTCACTTTCCATAAACAATCAATTTCCGACTGATGTTAGATTCATTTAAATAAACATCAACCATAAGCCAGTGTAATTGAAATTGATTATCGAATGAATAGAACTACACACTTCTGTATTGATAAAGTCATAAAAAAAAAAATTGTTTGAAGTTTTTCCAATATGTTTGTTTAAATATCTGGAAATCAAACTGCTGAGCAGGAAATGATCGTCATTATATGTCTGTTTTGTTTATTTAAGCTTTATGTACAGTGTGTGGAGTGCTTGTTCACTTGTCACAAAGCATCTCTCTTTTCTGCCAGTGCGTTCAATTGGGTACTTGTTCATAATTTCATATATATCCCGTAGGCCCAAAATACTCATCATCTCATGTTTAATCACCAACTTTAGCCTATACCTAACCTATACATAATTATTTAAAGTAGGCCAGTTACAGGCTCTTTATAATATTGTCGAAACAAATATGAAAATTGAATGTAGCTCCAGGCCCAGTCACAAAAACTGTGAAAGTACTGTAGTTGCCCATTCCCTAGCGTAGATCTCTATGGAGAAGAACGGACAAGAAACTAAGGACACGCTTTTAAATCAAAATATTTTTTTACAAAATCTTACGTTACATCATTCATGTATACGTACGTATTTAGGTATACGTACGCCTACCTCTATATGTATACGGTATTCGCATACCCCTTTATTGCATTCGTGTATCTGGACTGGACAGGTCGTGTAATAGCCACCTCCCAGTTAGTGGTTTAATTATATTGTAAGTGATTGATTGTCAGTGAGGATCAAAAAATGTAATCTGCGTTCAAGAGCATGTCGTCATTGGTGTGGAATATTGACAGTGACAGTTCTTTAACACGGTTTAGATTTGGCGATCGCGTTCAGGGGGCCTAAATGTCCACTTTATCAGACATTGTAGCGTAATTCATGTTATTTTGATTCTGCTAAAGCGGCATTTTAGGCACCCAGTTTGATTGTTGGAATATTGTCACAGCCTTTTTTTTAATTTAAAAGTGATTTCGTGAATTCCTTGATTGCTAAAACTAATTACTTAGGTACTTATGAAAAAAACTAAGTAAGTAAGCATTATTTTGGTTAGAATATATTATGAGCGGACATTAATTCTTTTTTTCGTGTGAGTTTTATATTCTTTTTTTTATGTAGGTACTTAATGTTTTTTTTCACTTATATTTTTGTTTTGCATCATTCAGCTCGCATGCATCGCATGCTCTGTGCACTTGAAAGTATTTCCTTTATCGTCCAGTCGTTCTAAATCCTTTATAATGAGACTATAACGTCTGTTAACTAACACTAGGCGACAATCAAAATGATTTCTAAACGAATCTCAAAGTTCTACCGACCGCCGATAGTTGAAATTTCAACAGTTCAAATTGTTGCTTAATGTTAGTGTAAACGCGCATTGTTTTCCTAGTATCGTTTACGAATTCCCCGTACTCAATCGAATTCCAATCAAACTTTAGATATGCGAAATTATGTGTAATGTGATTTGACGTAATTCTTGAATCGTAATCGTAATTCTTGACGTAAAGCTTAATGTAGACTAGAAAACTATTGTTTGAGGAGAGCTTGTTCACTTCTTCGGTTCGGCACATTCGATTGGGCACTGTTTGTAATGTTTGTCAGGTCAAATGCGTAAAAGACGAAGCTGGAATGGTTATTTCGGATGATGAGAAAATTAAGGATAGATGGAAGGGTTACTTTTAAAGACTAATGAATGAGGAGAATTACTGGAGTGGGGTACTCGAAAATAAACCAGTGAATGAGGGATTAGTGAGAAAGGTTAGCGTGGATGAAGTAAGGATTGCAGTAAATGGAATGAAGAATGGTAAAGCGTTAGGACCGGACGGAATACCGGTTGAAGTATGGAAGTTATTGCGGATGGACGGATGGGCGTGGTTAGCTTTATTCTTCAATAAATTGTTGCTGGAAGAAGCCATACCTGACGAATGGTGTAACAGTTTGCTGGTGCCCATTTTCAGAAATAAAGGTGATGTGCTGGAGTGTAACAATTATAGAGGAATAAAGCTAATGTCACACAGTATGAAAGTTTGGGAAAAAGTTATTGAAAGGCGACTGAGAGAAGAGAGTGAAATTTCACAGAACCAATTCGGTTTTATGCCTGGTCGGGGAACGACGGATGCCATATTCGCTATCCGCCAGCTGTGCGAAAAATATAGAGGTGCACATAAAAACTTGCACATGGTGTTTATCGACCTCGAAAAGGCATACGACCGGGTACCACGTGAGGTTTTGTGGTGGGCCCTTAAGGAGAAAAGTGTGCCTGGGAAGTATGTGCAGTTGATCCGTGCTATGTATAGTCGATGTAGAACTCAAATACGGTCTACAGCAGGCACTACCGGCAGCTTCAATGTTTCAGTCGGCTTGCACCAAGGGTCGGCTCTAAGCCCTTACCTCTTCCTTATGATAATGGACGCTCTTACGTTCGACATCCAGGAAGAGGCTCCCTGGTGCATGCTCTTTGCCGACGACATTGTGCTTGTTGCCGAGAGTGGCCTAGAGGTCCAGAGCAGATTGGAGGTGTGGTGGCAAAGACTGGAGAATGTTGGCCTGAAATTAAGTAGAACCAAAACGGAATACTTGTTTTGTGATTTCGGCGGTCTCTCCAGTCCTGTGCCCATAACCCTTGCCGGAACGCCCATACCGGTCTGCTCCGATTTTCGGTACCTTGGGTCGCTTATTCAGGGAAATGGTGAAGTAGACCGGGACGTAACGCACCGGATCAACTCAGGATGGATGAAATGGCGACAGGTCACTGGAACAACTTGCGACCCACGGATGCCCCTCAAGTCAAAGGGGAAAATCTACAAGTCCGTGATTAGACCTGTCGTATTGTATGGATCAGAATGCTGGGCTGTGAAGAAGATGGATGAAAAACGATTGCATGTAGCGGAGATGAGAATGTTGAGGTGGATGTGTGGAGTGACAAGAATGGATAAAGTAAGAAATGAATATATTAGAGGAAGTTTGAAAGTGGCACCTGTTACTGAAAAATTGAAAGGAAGTCGTTTGGCTTGGTATGGACATGTAATGAGGAGGGATGAAACGCATGTGACTAAAAGAGTGATGGACATAAGTATTGATGGATGGAGGGGGAGAGGAAGGCCAAAGAAAAGATGGATGGATTGTGTAAAGACTGATATGAAAGAGAAAGGAGTAAATGATGCCGTGACGTCTAACAGGGGAGAAAGGAAGAAGAAAACGTGTTGCGCCGACCCTAAATAAAATGGGACAAGGGCAGAAAGATGATGACTGTTTGTAAAACAAAAAAAGCCGACCTGAAACAAATACAATACATTTTCAGTTTTCCTTCTCCTTGTGCCGATCGATACATTCCGTTCGGCATCTATCATTGCTCATTTATTTTTGGGTCGGCACGATCCGAGCATCTTTATTTAATTATAATCGATTTTTGCCGCCGGACAAATAGTACCGAATCAAACATGTTTGCAGCGCGAGGGGTGCTGCCATATTTTTCTGCTCATATTCTTTTCTACAAGTTTCTATAACATTTTAATAAAAACTACCCAGACCGACCTAGTTTACATACACTGTTGACGCAACAGCAACGTTTTAGTTGACAACTCCAATTTCATACGTGATCGCTTCAGCGATGGGCAATTATATAATGAACTTATTTATTAGTAGATTGTCTGCCATCAAGGTCTCGTAAGCCTTAAATAAATATGAGGTACTAATGTATATTGATATTGTTACGCTGCAAGAAAGCTGTGCTTGCCTTGGTTGGTCTGTGGATGGGTGACCACGTCACATACCGAGTTTCCTCCGTGCCTCGGAAAGCACGTTAAGCTGTTGGTCCCGGCTGTCATTTGTAGATCTTTGACAGTCGTTACAGGTAGTCTGTGGCCAGAAAATGTGACAAAAGGTCTTACCAAGTTACCATACTACCCAGTACTAACCCCGGGTTGTGGAGGTCAGATAGGCAGTCGCTCCATGTAAAAAAACTGGTACTTATTCAACTGCATTCGGTTAGACGGGAAGCCGTTGCGTGTTACTTGATGTCTTCTTCGAAATGTTGGTTCAAGGGTATTCAGTTTTTTTACACAATTGTTTTCCTTCAGTACTTAATTAAGTTATTAAGTATGCACATGCTACAATTGAATTCGGTTTTAGAAAGATTGGATATTGAACAGCAAATCTGCCATTCGAAAACAAATCGTCACAATGACTTGACATATAAAGTATCTCACTCTATGATTCATTATGATATTGTGCATTCTACCTACCTACATCTTTTTTTACTTTTTATATTGGTCCACCAAGATAGACTAGGCCTTGCCTAGTTTGGGCTCCAGACGCCTACGGCTACTTCTACTTTTGTATGCTTTTAACTTTACTCATTGTATTTCGTTGTTAAACTAACTTGTGTGCGTTAATAAATTGTTCCAAAAAAACCCGAGAATGAGATTACTTGAAGCAATAGCCCATTTTTGGCCACGAATCACACATGAAGAAGATTTGTGCTAAATCACATGATACATAAACATGAACTAGGTATCAACTTTTACACTTTATCTGAAAAGTAAGCAATATGAGCGAATAGAAGACTTTATATTGATTCTGCTTCCGCTTCATCCGAAACACCACACATGGACCCGATAACAAGCTATAATGATAGTTTCTACAATGAAATCCGAAGTTTTATTTAACCAATTCTTTATTTTATAATATATTGACGATTTGTATAACATTAACTAAGTACATTATTTCATAAGTGTGCACCCAAGGCCAAAATCACTATGAAACTTGGGCATGTCCCTTTATTTGCTTACCCCTAACTATACAGGTAATCTGTATCTTGAGGTAATGACACTATTTTCATTAAATGCGTAGAATACTAAGCTAAAACCCCGTTTATAAATACCTCAGAAACTGGACATTACCTAGGTCCTAGGCATTAATCATTAAAACGCCGATTAAATAACAATGCACATGTTTATGCTCACGCGCATAGTAACTGCGGCCATGTAATAAAGCGGTTTCCGCTGTTCATGGTGTGACTTTGATAACGAGTGGAAGTGTGACTAAGACTGGATAACTCAATCTGACTGTAATATAGATAAATAACTGAAACCTATTTAGAATAGAGACCGAGAGACCTTTTTTTGGCGTCCATAGGGATTGCCCGTTCAAGAGGCTGATAACCTCCAAGGTGGACTAGCATGATGTCATTAAAAAAATATACCTATAAGTACACCAAAACAAATGATTGCCGACTCTTCATTTGTCCCGGATTTGTTCTAATTAAGGGTACGTTCGGGGATTCGAGAGGTCTGGACTTTTACCCAGAAGTTACAAACTGCGGCTTTCACCTCGGAGTTCCAGGTCCAAAAAGTCACCAAAACACGTCTTTTTGGTCAAACTCCTTTAATTTCTACACTTTTCACTGTGTTTGACGTTTTCTTTACCATTTAAGTTTATTCCAATCCATGCCACACTAGTTTTAAACTACAGGATGAAAGCGGAATCATGATTTATCGCGAGAAACCCGCCTAATCGCAAATAACACTCTTAATAGTCTATTGTGTCTTGTAACAAGATTAACGGCCTTGTTTCGCTGTCCAGAAGACAGATTTGTGAACAAACGATAGAGAGAACATTGTTGTAGTGTCCAAAAGAAAGTTCTACATATTTGGTGGTTGTGTTTTTGCAATTAGGCTGCAGACTTATAAATCGACGGTGGAAATTTGAAATGTCGGTACCGAAATGCATGTCTCTTAGGGCTTTTGCACACTAGAGACAAGACTGTCATAAGACAGACAATTACTAAAGGGAATAAATAGTCAGTCTCGCTCGCACCAATAGAAAAATTGAAAAATTGTCTGTCTTCTACTCTGCGAAAGCCCTTACGGCATTTGAAATTTTCACCGTCGTCAATGGTAATTTTCCTCGTAACTTTTATCCTGTAGGTAGACTTTAAACTGCTGCATTCATTAATGTTTGCTCTATTGTCGTTCAGCTCGCCCGTCTCGGGTACTACAAGCTGGCGGCGGCGGTGCAAGCGGACACCGAGCAGCGCCCGCGCAACGGACTCCACCATCCACACCCTAAGGAGATCAGGTACAGCATTTTGGACCTTATTCACCGGTACCTGAAGAAGACCGTAGTTGCGTTACAATCTTTCATCGTAATCTGAAGGTTTTGGAATTAAACGCCAAATCCACTGCTTCATGTGTTTGAAGAAAACGAATGAAACAAAAAAAAGTATGTTGATTTGTCAAATTTAATAGGATTCCGAATGTATGAGTTATGTTGCACTATTAGGGTTGAACCTCAAGACGCGTGCTGCCAAACGCATCGTCATGCGATAGCATTTCTGCACTGTTTCTGGTTTTAGCAAATGACGGTTCTGAACGACAGAAAACGTGCGATACCGTGCTGCTAGGTGAGGTGAAACTATTACCCCTCGGTTCAAGCCTTTGAGGGTTTAAGGTCCATGTTCACTGTGACATGTTCCCATACAAAAATGTGTTTTAAACAGCTGTTTTTAGATAATCAGACCGTCGTTTTTTTGGTGTACATGGACCTAAGTCATTCAGAATTGTAAACGTTTGGATTCAGGTAAATGGAAAGATTTACTGCCTAAGACTTGTTCTCTGTTGTGTGATGATGCCTACTTCGATCAATTTCCCCAAATACAAGTGTTTAAACACTTGTACATAATTATACCAGCATGTCGACAAAGGCTCAAGTAATTATGTTTAAATACTTCACACACGCGCTTCCAAAGAAGGTGACATTAGTAGGTAGGGTGACATCCTATTTATAGGTCACCACTACTCAGTATTAGATGCATCAATAACTACCCGTCGACTTCGTTAGTCTACTCTAATAAATTAGAAGAGAAGGTTCTAGTACGATAGGGGATGACCTTGAAAATGTATAACAGAATGTTTAGGCAATAATATGTCTTTGCCATCTGTGTTGAAAAGTTCAATTGCTTTTGGGAGGAAGTCTTTTTGTAGTGAATACTTCTTCAGGCGCGTTGAGAAATTTTTGGGTAAATAAAAATCATGGAACAAGCTTCGTAGACGTGGTGCTACACCGTAGCGTATCGACTACAAGTGTAGCCGATACGCTACGGCGTAGCACCACTTGGGCGTGCGTGGGGCACAGCCCGCAGCAGATATAGTTTACATAGTTGGGCACTAGCAGTATTCCTAATTTGTGTGATAGAAGACAGTTCTTGGCACTGAGCTTGATTATCCTAAACAGTGGTCTCTAGCACACGTCGTACTCACATTAAACATTTAACAAGCATTCGCCATAAGTTTACTTAACACTATTGTAAACAGTTTGCAAGGTCCCGAAGCATCCCTTACCGTTTATTTATTGGACTACTCATAAATATTGTTTTAGCTTAGTTTGTTTAGCTTTCATGGAAAATCTAATATTAGTTCATGGAGAATCGATTGTCTGTTCGCGGAAATAGGCTATTTACCTACGTTAGACATACTAACCTTGTGTCGAGTGATAGTCTAGTCGCCATAGAGGTGTATTCACATGCACAGTATCAGATTTATTTTTGTCATCATCTATACAGGATGTATTTCACCTCATCACAAAGCCGTTTACCAAGCATTCTGTATATCAATCTAAGTAACTTTACGCAAAAAATATTGCTGGGAAACAACTTTTTTTTTTAGGTTTACCACAAATCATGTTTTGTGGTATAACTCAATGTAACACACTCAAAACATTGTGCAGATGGATGGATCAAATAGTACGGGGGTCGTAGAGATATTTAAAGTAATAATCATGCGATAAAAAGTGGTATATAAAAAAAAACTTGTCAAAATCTTGCAACTTTGACCCCCAATATCTCCGTAACTAGAAGGTTCCCAGGTATAGTGTACAACAAAAAAATGATCAGAATGACGAGGAGGATAAGTGCCTTTCGTATTCGTTAAGAGTTGTTTTACACCCTTTATATTGGGGTCGGCTTCCTGTCTCAATACGAGTATTTTGAATGGAGCTATCTGATCTCCTGTTAGTACTGGTTAATACGATACCCCTTGATAAGACTGGTTGCCTATTTGGCCCACTGTCTACCTTTAACGACTGTCAAACCAACTGCTTAACGCTTTCCGAGGCACGGAGGAAACTCGGCATGTAATGGGTGGTTCTACATCCAAAGACCAACCTAGGCAAGCACAGCTTAACCTAAAGCTCGACCGGAGCGGCCGTTAATATTTAACCACGAGGTTTTAGTAATAGACAATCGAGATACATAAGATGCTCAGTGTGGTGAACTTGAGTAACAAGGTATTGCAATTAATAAACCAGACAAGATTTGTCGACTCTTTGTTGTGTCTACAGTGGTCATGCTACGAGGGCTGGTCTTGTGACATGTTACTTCGGTCGATGTAACACGGTTTCTTCTTCAATTCTCCCCTGTTCACGCTATCATTCGCTACTTTTTAACTGAATTCAAAAGAAGGATGAAGTTCTCAATTCGCCTGTATTTGGGGTAAAATAAAAAAATATCTGCAAAAAACAACCGACTTCCAAAAGAAAGTCGGTGTCAAAAAAGTCAATGAAACAAACAAATTCACCGGTTTCCGAAAGTAAAGCTATATTCGACTTTATTTGGGGTTTTTTTGGAAGCCGTTTATTTTTGTAGAAATGCTTTCATTTCATTCATCACACAATGTGAATTTGTGTCCAGGTAATAGGCTCGCTAGACTTAAAACGTAACTGATAAAATGTGTGTGTAATATAGTAGGTAATAGCCAAGAATTGCCAAACTTAAGTGGCAGTGGGCAGGGCACATTGCTCGCAGAACGGATGGCCGATGGGGCCGAAAAGTTCTGGAGTGGCAACCGCGAACCGGAAGACGATGCGTTGGAAGACCTCCCACTAGGTGGACCGATGACCTGGCGAAGGTTGCGGGAATCCGTTGGATGCTAGTCGCACGGGACCGGTCAATGTGGCGACACTTGGGGGAGGCCTATGTCCAGCTGTGGACGTCCTGGCTCAAGTGATGATGATGATGATATTAGGTCATAGCTCAGCCTAACCCTTCAGGGATTACAAGCGTGATGTTTGTTACGTAATTCCAACATTACAACCTAAGTTCAACAACCCTGTCACACGAACCAAACTAGTTTCAAAATCCAGCCTTCGATACAATTAGATTTCTAATTCCACCGCGCACTACTGTCTTAGCCTAGTTACAAATTACGGCAGTCATTATAATAGAGAAAGTACAAACAGTTTTTTGAGATTAGCAGTGTGGATAGTGGCTAATGGTCAGTGGCTGTGGATGGGCTATTGTCGTGCTTTCTCAGAATTAGCGTGGAGAGCGGTGCATGACAGTTTATTGATGAAAGCGTCGGCTACTGTAGGTAGGGAAATCAGACAGGCCTGTCTTTTCAGGCTGATTTTTTAAGTGAAAGCTTCTTTAGGCGCGTTGACACTTTTTGAGTAAAAAAAATCATGGAACTCGCGTGACCATCACCTAGCGCTTCGTAGCACTCGTAGCTGATCCGCTAGCACCGATTAGGCGTGCGCGGGGCACAACCCGTAGCAAATAAAGGGTGTAAAACAACTCTTCACGAAGCCGAAAGGCGCACTTGTTCTCCTCATCATTGCGATATTTTTTTGTTCTACGCCGTACCTGGGAACCTTCTAGTTACGGAGATATGGGGGGTCAAAGTTACAACTTTTTTTAAGTACAAGTTTTTTTGTAAGATTTTGACTTTTAAGACCTCCACGACCCCCGTACTATTCAATCCATCCATCAGCACAGTGTTTTAAGTGCGTTACATTGAGGTCTACCACAACACATCATTTATAACCTCAAAAAAAAAGTAAATAATTCGTAAATTTACTTAGTTTGATGTACAGAATGGTTGGTTAACGGCTTTGTGATGAGGTGGTTTACACCCTGTATAGATTACATAGTTTTCACTTCTATCGACAGTCTCACACTCTTTATCTTTCTCGATATGACTTGTTCACAGCTTGAAAGTCTAGGAAATGGTGAAGGATTGGCTTCTCAGCAACTGGGCTGTGGAGTTCAATCTGGAAACTGACCCCAACGTATTGGAAGAAGGCCAGGAATTGGATGCACCCCTTCTGCTTCTCACCTTAACCTTGAAGCTGAAGAGCGTTTGGAGTCTTTGCCTATTTTGAAAATAATATCAGACCTTAATTTTTAACACTTTCTAGGGTTTTTAAGCTTTAAAATTGCAGTTTTAATACCTCTTCTTCTACGTACAATAAACAATCTAACAGAGTCAGCCTATAACGTTCACACTGCTGGGTCATACGGCCTCCTCTCTATGAGAGGGCCCGCGCGGACCCAGTGCGGATTGGTAGATCTACCAAAAAAATCGAAGACTTTTAGGACATGCCGGTTTCCTCACAATGTTTGCACGATGCCCAGTGGTGAAGAACTAAATTACACAAAGTTATACATCTGCCTGGGTTCAACCACTATTTGCTATTCGTAAGTCGGGGCTACTACCACTTGGCCACCGTTGCTTTCCAAACAATTTAACATCGCCAGGAATAATTATTTGGTTTACCAAGTGGTTTTCACTGGCATTCCCACCATCTCCCTAACCTGTTCCCAACTATGTTGGGGTCGGCTTCCAGTCTAACCGGGCGCAGCTGAATACCAGTATTTTACATAGTGCGACTGCCTATGTGACCTCCACAACCCAGTCAGTACTAGGTAATACCCCTTGGTAAGACTGGATGTCAGACTTTTTGGGCCACCGACTATCTGTAACGACTGTCAAAGTTTGACAATGTGTCACAAATTGGCGTAACCTTTTCGTAAAGGTTACCGGTGGTTTGGTAGTCTTCTTTTATGTAACCTCCATGTCTGTGTAATAATAACCTGAGACCTGACATTTACCCATTCGATTTACTTATTTTTGGGCCTTCAGGTAAAACTGGATTGACTCCCGAAATAAGTTGGCCAACACTAAAAGATGAATAAGACTATTTATGGTTTCATTCACGGATATTTCAGATTTTCGTTTCTATCTTTGGCCACACCATTTTATACAGAATCTAGTTGATGTCCGCTGCTTCGCCCGCGTACAAATTAATATGTACTTAACCTAACCTTAAAACACTTTATATTCCCCTAAAAAGCATAGTCGACGGAGCCCTGCTACCCGGGGCCCCTATTTCCGAGTGCAGGGCATAAAGTAACCTAACCAACCTAACGTGGGGGTGCCCCAAGTCCCGATTATGGGGGCAGAGATACTTCCGTCGCATGCATTTCACAATATTACGGTTTCACTTCGATAGATTACAATCTACCGGAAAATAATGCGTTATATTGTAACTGAACATACTGTTTTCAGTTGACACTATTTCGAGAGCTTACAACCTCGCTAGAGAGATTACAATCTAACGTGTTTGACAATTTTACGGTGACATATATACTCTTATAGGCCGTATAGAAATACGCTGAATCGCCACGATTCGTACGCTCAAGGAGGCGGCCCTTAGACATTTCTTCTGTTAGTCTCTATTATTATTTTTGTTATGTTGTATCTCTTTGTCTTATTGTATTGTTATTTGTTACAGCAGGAGCAAACCCACAACAATGGACAGTGAAAGCCTGGTGCTATGGAGGCGGCCCCTCACCACGTTGGAATACTTCTTCAAAGAACTGATCATATTGATCTCCACAGGGGTACAGAGGTAAATACAGTACTACAGGGTGATTGGTAATTTGTGCATTCCTTTAAATGGGTGACTTGTACTAGACCTAATTAAAGACAATTTTGACGGTTTTTCGACCAGTCTTGACCTATCGTGAGATTTCACTTGACCTCCTCACCTCCTCTGAATCTCAAGTGAGATTTATCAAAATTTGTAGTGTAGGTACAAACGATAATCTGTGCTTGATTGCATTGAACTTATTTAAAAAGAAATAAATGCTTACTTTTTATTTGAATATTTAATGACTTTTGTTGTGTTGTTTAGGGTTTAGCCACATTTTAGTGGCGAAAGTGTTTCTTGCGGGAAAAAAATCGTGACATTTGCCGAGACCCCCCCTCTCCCACGTGAGATTGGCTGAGATTTGGCTCGACGGCCTCCCCCCTCCCCCGTAAACGCCACGTGTAATTAATAGACGGCCCATAACTTAGGGTTTTTTTTTTTTTATTCTAAAGAAAAAGGGCTTTGTCGCTCATGCGATTATGCCGCCCTGGTTGTTTTTACAGTTTTTAACAAATATCGATTGTATATCGTCTAATTCTTAAATCTTAACATAGCTAGTATGTATAGTGCTCTAGCTGCGTCCGAAAGTGGTGCAGCTAGAACACTATTGCAGTAACCTATTTCTATACGCCTACAATCTAATTTATATCTAAATTCTTCGTTGCGGATAAACATCATCAACAGAATTACAACAGAAATCACATTTATTTGTTGTTGATTTTGCCATAAGGTGTAAGAACTTATTACACGGAATGTGTCCGGAACGAAGTCTTAGTGCAAAAACAGTATCACGCCTGTTCAACAAATCGTTATCTATCCACGGCGACTTCAAGGGATGTGGTTGGATCGTTTTGTACCAGATTCCTTTTTCACGGGATCTTTCATTAAAATATTCCTTCCAAAGTAAATAACAATCAAGTTTAACTTTAGGTATAAAGTTTGAAAAGTAAGGAGAGAAGTCAACAGGAATTCCATCACCAGTGGCTTGCTTGGCTAGTAGATCAACAATTTCATTACCTGTAATTCCAATATGTGATGGTATCCATTGAAGGACTACGTGTTTTCCGTTAGATTGTAACTTCAATAGTAGTTTATGCAACTGTGCATAATGAAGGGCATTACAACACGAGTGTGGGTTTAAGAAACGAGCCGAAGGCGAGTTTCTTAATAGCATCACACGAGTGTTGTAATGCCTAATTATGTATAGTTGCATACACTACTTTATCTACCCTAATATCATAAGGGCTCTATGATGGGTTCAGGAACCATAGGGAAATGACCTGCATTGTTACTTGGCCCTTGATTTTTGTGCCAACAGGTTATTAGTTGCATTCGTCGCTGCATTTACGATATCTGGCGGAGTATTCATGTCAATTTCTGAGTCACTATCACTCATTTTCGACAGAAATAAAGAATGGGTTACTGGAAATAAAAAGCTAACGAACAAATGACAGCTCGAAATGGCGGCGTTTCGGATATCTGTCATTTTTTTTTTAAATCATAGGCAAACGAACAAAGTCACTATTCTTGTGTCACTCGAGATCGAAAATGTCGTGCGATTTATAATTAGAATCATACTGAATTGGGGTTTTTTTTTTTTTTTTTTATCGATATCTGATTTAATGTAGGTGGTACTAGAATAGCACACTCACTTGAATTTGACACCTGTTCCAAATTTAAAACTCATAACGCAACTGTTTACAGTTGCGTTATGAGTTCATTACAGTACCGTTCATTTCTGCAGGTTGGTAATGCTGGTCATTGCCTATGGTTTTTGAACGCATTAGAGAGGGTTTATGATATTTGGGTAGATAAAATAGTTTTCAGTATAGTGTAGGCTATCGGTGTTCCTCGAAAGGTCGAGGTACACCGAGCTAAATGTTGGAGTGAGCTTCTGGAATCTGTGAGAATTACAATATGTTGCTGGTGGATTGATTCAACATAAGACAGAGCTTCTGCAATTGCGATCAGTTCAGCTTCCATTATACACACACTGGCATTTATTTGAAATTTCATTGAATTTTCTTCTGACTCGTAAAACGCAGCCCCTATATTGTCCCCATCTTTAGATCCGTCAGTTAATATTTTTACATACGTCGAGTATTCGGAAGTAAGGAAATCAATGAATAAATTTCTTAAGCTAACTGGATTGTATTGTCTTTTTGGCCCAGACATGAAGTTTACGTCGTGTTTTATTATTTCGTCACTATCAATACTACTCACCCAAATATTCAGGGAGAAAATATCCACTTTTGGACTACTGTGAATTTTTAAAGAGTGCAGTGAGTCATTAACCAAGATTAAAAGGGGGATTTTTTTGTTTTGCCAATATGAAGAATTCTTACATAATGTAGATAATTCGGATAACAAATTAATACCTCCGGTATTTGCCTGCAAAGCTTTAGTTTTTAGCCAGAATTTGCTAGCCAAGAAGCGTCGACGTAGGTATAATGGTTGCAGGCACAATTCGCTCTCCATCACGTGGATCGGTGTGGTTTTAATAAAACTACCCACTACTCTCATGGCCTGGTTCTGTACTCTATCTAATTTTTCTAAGTGAGTTTTTGCACTGTTGTCATAAAAAAATCTTCCATAATCCATACGGCTTCTAATTAAAGTTAAACTTGGGGTTCAAACTGGGTAATTTCTAAAATGTCGATTTTTTTTTTTTCGAAATTTTCTACCTCTGTACCATAAACTGGTGATTGTGAGAAATCTACGCCATTTAGGTCCATGTTCACCGAAAAGATAACGGTCTGATCATCTAAAAACAGCTGTTTAAGGGACATTTTTCTCTTCAAAAATGTGTTTTAAATAGCTGTTTTTAGATAATCAGACCGTCATGTTTTTGGTGAACATGGACCTAAGAATTTTAAACTTATATTTTTCTGATAGCTCATGAACGATTGTATCCTTCGAAAACCCATTTCTCAAAAGACAATAATATCTGCCATACACCCGACTTCGACAAAAAAAAATAACTCCGGTAACAGCTTGAAACTGGGAGGTCAGATAGACAGTCGCCCCATGTAAAATACTGGTATTCAGCTGCATCCGGTTAGACTGGAAGCCGACCCCAACATAGTTGAGAAAAGCCTAAGGAGATGATGATGATGAACAGGTTGAAACTATCCAAACTTCATTCAAGATGAAACTCGAACGAACACATAAAGGGTGTAAAACACCTCTTCACGAAGCCGAAAAGCACTTATTCTCCTCGTCATTGCGACCGTTTTTTTGTTCTACGTTATACATGGGAACCTTCTAGTTACGGAGATTTTGGGGGTCGAAGTTCAAACTTTTTCACAACTTTTTTTTAAGTACATGTTTTTATTACTTCAAATACCTCCAGGAACCCCGTACTATTCAATCCATCCATCAGCACAATGTTTTGAGTGCATTATATAGTTATATCACAAAACGTGATTTTTAACCCCAAAAAAAAGTTGTTTCCCAGCAATAATTTTTGCGTAAAGTTACTTAGTTTGATGTACAGAATACTTGTTTGACGGCTTCGTGATGAGGTGGTTTACACCCTGTATACTAATGGATTTCATTTTGTGAAGTGCAAGTGACATTCAACCATAGGCCGGTGAACCGACGGTGTAAATTACGAGGTTGTCTATACAAATATTTATAAACTCAAAGTTAGTTTTTGTATAATTTGATTGTGTTTTGTTTCAGGTTATTAGCATACAAATTGTTGGCGCTCACGATATTTATAGCAACATTAGGAACAGTTATATCTTACTACGTTAGTGGCCCACATCAGCCTTATGTACAGGTAAATATTAAAAATAAAAAAAATAAAATTTATAATTTTTTCACGGTTTTTTTAATACAAGTTTTCAAATTCAAAATCATTTATTTCAATCCCTTTATGATCATAATTATGCACACATTCGATATAAATTAACTTTTACAAAAATCAAATTTGTTGTACAGAATACTTGGTTAACGGCTTTGTAAACTTCCACCTTGTATAATCCTTCCCTTACTTTTGTCTCCAGGTAGTAATAGCCAGTTTAGCATGGTGGGGTTGGTGGGTGGTGCTGGGTGTGTGCAGTTCCGTAGGTCTGGGCACAGGGCTGCACACGTTCCTACTGTACCTCGGCCCGCACATCGCGCGCGTCACTCTAGCTGCGTACGAGTGCGGCGCGCTCAACTTCCCTGAGCCGCCTTATCCGAATGAGTGAGTATTATTAAACTGAAACTTTTAACTTTTTCGTCTGTGTGTTGCATGTCGCGTGACGGTCGGCCGCGGAGTAGGGACAAAGTGAAAGGCGCTCGTCAGAGCAGCCAAGGCCAATATGGCGGCGCTTATCCTATAGTTCGCAGCAGCTGACCGTGTAGTGTAAAATTGTCAAACACGTTATATTACAATATAACGTGTTTTTTCTCGCGATATTGTAATGTCTCGAATTATTGTCAACTGAACATACGGAAGTATCTCTGCCCCCATAATCGGGACTTGGGGCACCCCCCCGTTAGGTTAGTTAGGTTCCTTTAAACCTTGCACTCGGAAATAGGGGCCCCGCGAAGCGGGGCTCCGTCGACTACGCTTTTTAGGGGGAATATAAAGTGTTTTCTCAGGAATGGGACCCCTCCTTCCCTCCACACCGCGTAAGTTGACTACCATCGCATGCATTTCACGAAAAATAATGCGTTTTCTTGTAAGCAGTATGTTCATTTGACAATAATTCGAGACTTTACAATATCGCTACAGATATTACAATATAACGTATTTGACAATTTTACGGTGACATATAGACTCATCTGTGCCAGTGCTCCACGCTGTTTGTGGTGCATGATGTTGTTTATGGATTTATTTCAATTTTGAGTGCTTGGATTTATTATTTAACTTATTTCGTATGAATATTAAATTAAGTATTTTTTTATTTATATTCGGTCCATTCAATATATTTATTTAAAAAAAGTTTCACTTTTACCGTGGTTTCATAAAACCACACAATCCTTTTTATTGAGTTTGGGGGAAGTAAAGTTAAATAATATGATGTCCGTGAAACGTTGATGTAACTTGACAATGGTAAAACATTGGGCAGTTGGCAAGTCAATTGTCTGCTACACAAACACAGCTGTTTATAGGCATAAACAGCTGTTCAAAGTTGAGGTATTTTTTTTATAAATATTGAGTATTATATCCAACATAGAACCATAACTGAACTCATAATGCCAAGTTGCCAAACTAAAATACGACTGGGCTGGCCACGTCTGCAAAGCTGGGGTCTTGCATATCACTAAACTGGAGCCCTGGAGCCTGCAGATCGAAGAAAAGATGGCGGGACACCTTCGATGGATTTATCGTTATTTTGGCGAGAAGAGTCACAATATCGAGGATAGGGAAAGAAATGAGGGAGGGCTACAGAGAGGGCCATCAAAAAATAAATCCAGCATTGGTCAAATTTTATCATTTAATACTCAAAATAGCCCAAGCCAGCCCCATACTTAAGCTATTTTGAGCTGTTGGTAAAATATAAACCAAAGATCAGGTTTATGTTCTTATTCCATTAACCAAAGTGGAGCATAATATCGTTTTCTCTTTCCAGCATAATATGTCCAGCAGAAATAGACCCAAACAACGTGGTGACGATATGGAATATAATGTCAAAAGTGCGCATCGAGTCCATGATGTGGGGCATAGGAACCGCGCTCGGGGAACTGCCGCCATACTTCATGGCACGCGCCGCCAGGCTCTCGGGCGGGGGAGTCGCGGAACTGGCGGCTAGCGATGACTCCAGGACTGGCAGGTGAGATGTCTTTTTCAATAACTAGTAAGTTGGCTGCCGGCTAGTAAGACACACACAGACAAGGTGGACCGATGTCCTGGTGAAGGTTGCAGGAATTGTTGGATGCGACTCGCACGGGACCGGTCAATGTGGCGACACTTGGGGGAGGACTATGTCCAGCAGTGGCCGTCTTTCGGCTGAAATGATGAGACAAACACACAGACGAACAGATATAGCAACGTACCGATGTCGTTGTTATTTCTATCTGGTTGACATTTGGCCTACTGGACGGTTAGAAACAAAACGTAATAGAAAAGCTTTGTTTGATTTTTCTATGAATCAACTGACAGGTAGGTGACACAGGTGGAATATTCTTTGTTTAAAGATACACCAATAGCTCCGGAAGAAGGCACATTAATCAACAGTTATACGTTAGTTAGTTTTAGGTCCATGTTCACCAAAAAGATGACGGACGATTATCTAAAAACAGCTGTTTAAAACACATTTTTGTATGGGAATATGTCACATTGACAGCTGTTTTAAGATAATCAGACTGTTATCTTCTCGGTGAACATGGATCTTAGAAAACGACCGTTAGTTGTTAGTAGACCATGATGTGGGGGCATAGAAACCGCCCGTAGGGAAGCTACCGCCATACTTCGCCAGTCAGACAACCAGTCTTACCAAGGGGTAATCGTATTACCCAGTACTAACTGGGTTATGGTGATCAGATACGCAGCCGCTTCATGTAAAATATGGTTAAACTGGAAGCCGACCCCAACATAGTTCATTCATCATTTTTAAAGGATCAATCTTTTGAAAAGCAGTCACAAGATTAAATAAAAAATTAAAAGACTTTGGATGGGATGGGTCTTTGAACTTATCAAAAAACCACTCTAGAACTTTTACAACAACAGCTTACTATTTTTTGCTATCAATTTACGCGTCAAGTTTTTTAAGTAGATACTCGTGATCATTTGAAATGTCAAAATTAATCATTTATTTTTTGTTGTTTGAAGCTATGATGTGCGTAATATTTAGTTACGTTATATAATTTATTGTTATTACTTGCTAAGTAACATTTATAGATCTCGAATATGGTTTTGCAAGGTTTATTTACCCTTTTAAACTCTCTGCCTTTATCTAATGTTACTTGAGGTCGTCGGAGTACGTGTTTTTTTTCTATCCTTCTTTTGTCAATCGTCGCGGTATCGTTTACTTCTTTTTCCATCATATCATTTTTCACACAAACCATCTATCTTTTCTTTGGTCTTCCATCTCCATCCAGCTTTTTTTTTTAAATTCATCACTCTTTTAGTCACATGCGTTTCATTGCTCTTAATCACAAACTTTAAACGCACCACCAATTTTTTTGAATTCTTGATTATTATTAGTTGCGGCTGTTATAAAAATATTTTTGTCAATTCTTCTGAGAAATAGTGTCACTGTCAAAACTGTAACTACGTTTGACTGGTGAAAATTGGTCAAAATTTCTTTTGACTAGTGAAAACTGGGCAAAACTACTTTTGACCGGTGAAAATTATTTAAACTTTTTTGTGACCCTTTGAAAAACATCATGTAATTCTAGGACTAGGTAATTACAATTGAGGCGTTCGAAAACAATATTTGAATGCAGAAAAGTTATTTTTATTTCATAGGGATAGACTCCAGTCCATAGTGGTCTTAACTGATTAACATTTTTGACGGTTTTGGTGGATTAGTGCCCATTGCCTCTCAGAGAAGAGGCCTGAGTTCCAGCAGTGGGAACATTAATTGGCTGATGATGATGAACAGTTTTGACTGTAATTTAAACACTTTTTATAAAACATATGTTTAATTAAATTATTGTGACACCACAAAACATACTACATAATTTACCTTCAACATCTAATTTCCAGGGCAAAACAAATGGTACAAAATTTAGTCCAGAAGGTAGGTTTCGCCGGCATCCTAGCGTGCGCCTCCGTGCCCAACCCGCTGTTCGACCTCGCCGGCCTCACGTGCGGACACTTCCTCGTGCCCTTCTGGACCTTCTTCGGCGCCACCGTGCTCGGCAAGGCCGTCATCAAGATGCATATACAGAAGATGTTTGTTATCATCGCGTTTAATGAGACTTTGGTCGGGTGAGTCCCATTTTTTTAAAAATAAAACTTCTGTAGGCGCGTTGAGCACTTGTTGGGTGAATACAAATCATGAAACTCGCGTGACTGTCCCCTAACTCTAACACTCGTAGCCGATCAGCTCCGGTGTAGCACCATTTAGACGTGCACCGGTCACAACCCGTAGCAAATATAGATTACTTAATTTTCATTTCTTAATCCCCAAAAACAGCTCTACGTGTGGTAACCGTTTGTCCCAAAATAAACTGAGTAATGCAATTTCTACAGGCATCTTTGTACCAAATTTAATCTTACTAACCACCCTTATTTTGTTCCAGCCAAGTCCTTTCCTGGGTAGAAAGGATACCGTACATCGGGCCAAAACTAGAAGCTCCTCTACTAGAATTTCTACGGAATCAAAAGGCGCGTCTGCACAAAAACGACTCTGCCCCCGCAGAGAACCAAGGCTCGGTGCTATCGAGTTTGTTGGAGAAGTTCGTTCTAGCGATGGTTGTGTACTTCGTGGTGTCGATAGTGAATGCGCTCGCGCAGAACTACAGCAAGCGAGTCGGTAAGAAGAAGGGGAAGAAACGGGAATAGGGTCTGCGAGCGCCGGGAGACGCGTTACTTGCTATCGGTATGTGTCTTTTTTGTTTGTTTTAAAGCTTGTACTATAACTATTATAATACCAGCCCATTACTGTCCCACTGCTGGGCGAACGGTGAAGGCACGAGTCGGCGATTTTAGACTTATATTATAGTCAGAGCTAGGTGTTCTCATCATGTTTTCTTTCATACCTTAGGTCCCGCACTTTATCGTATAACGATTGTGAGTAAGCCTAACCCCGCATGAAACAATTATTTGAATGGCCTACAAGTAGTGGTTCCGGGCTGTAAGTGAACGAAAAACACGAGAAAATAAAAGTTGTAGTGTTGTGTTTTTTTTAACGTAGCATTATTTAAAAAGATTGTCCAAATTATCGATATAGTCAGATTGGCAACCAAGGGCGTAGCTAAGATTTTAAGGACCCAAGAATATTCTAAGGTAAATCTTATAAAAATCACCTGTCGATACAATCAACTTTGGTTTTGTTTACCTAAGTAATATTACTTTACGTTTGGTGATCATTCCTGCATCTCCTAGGAGGGGAGGGGGCGCTATTGCACCCCCCCCCCTGCCTATACCTCGCTACTCCCTTGTTGGCAACCACTGACACTACTGGTTTATCAGAAACCCATATTTAGCTTCAGAAATGATAATGTCCAGTACTATATTCCAGCGCGGCGGCGATGCCGACGTCGGTAGTAGCGGCGTGTTGCAGCCGCACGCTGCAGCAACGTGTCACTGTAGCAGCTCCTGTAGCGCCACCCGCAACACCTACCGATACCTGATACACTCGTGTTTTACTTCAACGGCCTGAATATAGACGCTACTGGCCATCAAGACAGGACTTTGAAAAGGATTTTGATGTTGAATTCATCTGGTATGTTGACAACATGATCTAATAAATAAGACATCATCTAGCTAGCTTTTTCTCAACCAGTCTAGGATGCAGCTGAAAAACAGTATGTTACATAGAGCGACTGCCTATAATACAATACCCATTGGTAAGAATAATTGTCAGAGTTTCTCTAAATAAATAGGTCAGTATCATTTACATTATAAAATAGAGCACTAGTTGGTTTATATCATGTGAATTCGAAGTAAACATCCATTTCAAAGTTTTATCTCGATTTATGTCTGCGTCTCTGGTCATCCCATTTTACCCGGCTATCTTATATTGTATTGTACATACTAGAAAGAATTATAAGAGTTCCGTTTTCCCTTACGGCTATAGAACTCTAAACATATGCTTGAATATCCCACGAAATGACTGGGCATTTTGTGGGATATCCGATAGTAACCGATGTCCCAAAAAAAACCATAGACATTGGCCATAGACAATATTCAAAAAAGGTTTTATGCCGTACCAAAGAGTTGCGTCACCATTTGAAAAGGGCGGTGGATGTATGATTAATTGATTAGGCAATAATTTAGATGTACATACTAGGATATGTACATATTGTATAAGGTGCGTTACTATCGAATGTATTCACAAAATTCACGTTGTAATGTAAACATTGTCTTTATTAGCAGATGTCTTACTTTAATATGGGCAGTTTTAAGTGTTATTAAAGAATAATAATGAATGGTCAGGCTAATAGTAATAATAGGTGTATTGGAAACCTTTAGAATAGATCAAGAAAGTGAAACACTCTGTATAGTTGTCAAATGATAACCATTTTGAACTCAATAAGATATGATAATATAATATTTTAATGGCTAATCATGTCTCATTTTGTATTAAAACTCAACTCATCTCAACACGAGATCATCGGGTATCTGAATGTGGATCTAGAAGGGAAATTTATAATCGTTATTGACCCTTTTGGACAAAGATTCTGTCAACTCAGTATGGACTACTTGGGTACGAAGACTGCTCCGTTGGTCTGGATATGAGGGCAAGTCAGGAAAATTTCCTGATGGAATATCAGAAATTTCCCAGTAGTAGACCGGCCGGGTTGATGGCAATAGGGACGCCTTCTATCACACGGGACCCTCCGGACATTAGTGATGGTGAATGTTACGCAATTTTCTATTCGAAAGGTTTCCAAAAAATCTTATCAATACATAAGCATTATATCATCTTACATTCATAAGTAAAAACAGCTATCGCCCGACCATAGCTCTTGCCTTTACAACGATAATGTACATAATATGTAGCGTTAATATATAACACTTAAAATAAAACATAACTCTCGAAGTGTGGCTGATCTATTAGTTATGTACATTGTTGTTGATTCTGTTGTGCACAATCTAAACTTAATTTAGGCTATTGCTATCTTTTACAAATAAGAATAAAGAAAATTTTAAATAATAAGAATAAAGGACGGCTATAGCTATGAACTAAGTTAGAGATGTCAAACTAGTTTATGCCTTGCACTTCACCGTGTTTTTAGTTGACATGTTTTTACGTGCACCCTTCATTTATGTGGAAATATTAGTTCCAATTAAATTTGACAGCTCTAAATTACGTCCGTCTCTTTCTCGTTTTATTAGAGAGAAAAAGATAGCAATAGCCTAAATTAAGTTTAGTTTGTGCAGAACAGAATCGACACCAGTGTCTACCTACTAACCCTACGGGGATTACTGGCGTGATGTTATGTTATGTAATATATAAATAACTATAATAGATAATGTATAACACCAATGCACTAGTGTGCTTGTAACTGAGATACCTACGAACACTCAAACCCAACTTATCAATCACACAGTAAGACATTGTTAACGGTCATGTGGTTTAGTCGAAACTGCTTGTTGCTGAGTGCTTAGTTGTGGGTTTAGCTGCGGTCGTGTGGCTGACGAGGACATCACCACGGTGCCCCGGGGGGGGGTAGCTGCGGGGGGCACCGAAGTGTGCCTTCGTCGCGGGGGGCACGTGGTGGTGGCCGACGAGGCGTGGTACCGAGGGGGCGGTGTCTCACTAAAACATCATACACTAAATAGAAGGCATAATAACAGCCGGGACATAAAATAAAATTCGTAATAAAGATGAAATTCGTTTGAGTATTCGTAGGATAGAATGAATTGAGTGACTAGATATAGCTAAAGTGCTCAATGCAGCCTCTAATAATTGTTGGGCTCACTACATAACTGGAAAATGAAATGAGTTAGCAAAATAGTAGTCTTTTTTTTTTCAATTTATGTAGATCTTCCATACAGATAACTGTGTTGTGTGACTTTATGAAATGTCCAATTTGTAAGTAATTAGCAAAATAAGCTAATACATATAACTATACATTGAAAAACATTGATGATGGACGTTTTTATTTATTGTTGAATCAATAGTACAATCGTACTTAAAATATTGGTTAATTTACGTTTAAATCTAAGAGGTCACCACTATTTTACAAGAATACCAGAATATGTATTAGGTTTTTATGATTTCATGTGATTATATCGATTCCAAAAAAAAAACGTTTGGTGCTGTTCCTAATTTAATTTGATGTCTCCCGTTATTTTTAATAAGGTTTTTACCTAGTCCGTGGTAGATATTACGTTATAACGTTTATTATTTATTTGTTCACATACATTATTTTATCAGCTTTGTATTTTCGCTATGGCGGGGTTAGCTAGATATTCTTTATTATTTTGACGAATAAATGGAAATTTTGTGATAAATTAATGCTTACAACAGAAATGTATGGGCTGTTATTATTATCAGTAACACTTATATTTACCATGTTTATTATATAAATTGAGTTCCCGAGCTTGCAACAGTGTTGAAATATCGGAAATTCAATATGAACAGTAAACTTAGTGAATATCCCGTTTTGATAATGTTAGTGACCACAGAACCGATAAAATAGATTAGAGTGGTCATGTGGGCGGGGCCAACGCGCTGCTCATATAAGTGACCGCTCATATGTCAACCGAACAACAGTCGCGCTCTTATTGTGTGCGTGAGTGCACGTCAACCACAGGTTTTGCGCTAGTGTGTCCTTTAAATAAAAAAAATCTAAGTGAGTAGTTTATTTGTGTGTGTAATGACGTGCGTGTAGGACTCTTGCTTGTAGTGGAGTAAAAGAGTAGGAGACAAGCGGCGACACGCGTTCTAATACAAATCATGAACTATTTCCTTTCTTACCTCTTACAGTTGAAAAACTTTTGCTGTTATTTTTATTTAAAAATAAATTTATTTCGTTTTTTCTCCTGAAAAACTGGATACCTAGCGCTAAGAATCTTCAACTCATTAATTTTATAGCAAAACTTTTATTTTCCATCATATCTAGTTAACTTAGCCCCAATTATTAATATTAAGAATTTACGATTGAAAGACATTTTTGTATCTCGTGTTTATAAATGATGATTAATGATAAGTAGTTAAATAATGTCCAGTATTAAAATTAAGGATTTTTTAATTATTAATAGGAGTGAATTCATCGAGTAAGTTGTCAGAGATCGCATTCCTTCTATATAGACAGTTTTAAAATTACAGTTTGATATAAATGTTTTGAATTTTAAATGATATAATGGATGTAAAATATCCTTAACGAAGCCGAAAGGCACTTGTTCTATCTGTCATTGAGATATTTTTTGTTCTATACCTGGGAACGTAGTTACGGATATATATTCGGGGTCAATCATGCAACGTTATCACTGAGATATTGGGGGTCAAACATGCAACGTTTTCACTGAGATATTGGGGGTCAAACATGCAACGTTTTCACTGAGATATCGGGGTTCAAACATGCAACGTTTTCACTGAGATATTGGGGGTCAAACACGCAACGTTTTCACTGAGATATTGGGGGTCAAACATGCAACGTTTTCACTGAGATATTGGGGGTCAAACATGCAACGTTTTCATGGCGATATTGGGGGTCAAACATGCATCGTTTCCACTTGTTTTTTTTTAATACTAATTTTTAAAGTTATAACTTTCTCAGAAATATTTTTTGCGTAGAGTTACTTGTTTAGATGTATAGAACGCTTGGTTGACGGCTTCGTGATGGGTCAGTTTACATTCTATAGTTGATATTGGGTTTGTGAAATGCTAATTATGATATTTAAGTAACTCCTTATTTCATTTTCTAGAAAATCTCATGTAAAACTCTTGACTTTTTCCTGAATCTTCAATTTTCTAATTCTTAACCTTCCTATACTCGCGCATTGGTCTGTGAGACCAACGAAGCACATTTTCGTAAATATTTTTATGCACAAAAGTCCTAGGAAGTTGAGTTCCTTGCTAGCTGCCGGATTTGTTGCTAGCTTCATTTCAGTGCACGCCGCGCGTTTGTGCGATACGCACGAGTAGTAGCATTTGGCGCCAATCGGTCCGTGAGACCGACGCGAGTATAGGTGTAACTTTTTATGTAAGTATTAATGTAATATATTTTGTGCATGTATATGTGTTTTATAAACTTTGAACACTTTATGACGTATGTATAGTAAAATATATTTGTGTCACTTTATATTATATTATTTTGACTAATTTTGTTATTGTTTTTAGATTATATTATACTTCACATCAAAATGGACGTCGATCGAATCCGATTGCTGCTGGATGAATCAAGTTCTAGTTCTGGCTACGATGACGAAAATGATAGTGAGGTGGAAGACTACGTAGAGATCCAGGAACAGACTTACGACACCGAGCAAGAGAACGACGATGACGAGACAGATGAGGCAGAAGCATACAACGTTGCCCGTGGTACAAATAGATGGCCGATGGTGGTATTTTATAGCCTGATGAATGTACCGGGTATAAATACATTTATAATATACTTACAAAACAACCCTAATAAGAAAGTTAGCCGTAGAATCTTTCTTGAAGCCTTAGCATACGATCTGATCAATCCGCAACTAAGACGTCGGGCTCTCATTACATCCTTGCCAAGATATATAAAGCTGAGGCTCTCCGAAATATGTAAATTAGATGGTCCTGAGTCTTCAGCAACATATATTAATAATAAAATCGATCGTTGTGGATACTGCTCATCCAAAAAAAAAACCGCAAGACACGTTACAACTGCGCTACTTGTAAAAAATACTTTTGTTTTGAGCACGCTGTGACCGTGTGTCCTGATTGCTATGGTGAAGGTCTTAACTAAGCCAAATATATATAAAAAGGCAGTTTGATAGGTCATTTTGTATTATTTAGAAGTTTAATTTATTTTTAAAAAGATATAAAGATTTTATGTTTGTTTTCGTAGGACATAAGAAAAAAAAACTGAATTAAAAGACTGATTTGTGATAGACGGAAAGTCATTAAAATAATTAATAAACTAAGTATGATTCATACTATTTTGTTTTATTATAACTTAAACTTTAAAATAATAATAATATTATTTGGGCTTTATAGTAAAAAAAATATCTTGTAGAGGTACGAACTATCGGTCTGTGACACCGTGCGCGAGTATAGGTGTTACAAAATTTGGCGCGAGTATAGAAAGGTTAAGTAGCTATTGTGTTTATCATTTACTCGTTTTTTTATAGAAATGGGTAGGAAATATACCTATTACTAATACTCAACTTAATCTTCTCTATAGACAATGTATGAGGGAAACTCAAAATATTAACACAAAAATAATTTGCATTTCATTAAAACTTAGATTACATTGTGGGTAATTTTATGAATTAAAAATAGCAGTGTGCAAATCTATCTAATGTCTATTCTATATCTGTAGTTTTTGTGAATTAGGTAAATGTAGGTCTCAAATTCTGCTATTTTATTAGAACTAAATTTTAGAAGTTTAGTTTTTATTAATTTTACTATGTTAGTTCACGCTGTGGTTCTAGTACACACAAAAAGTAGCTGTTCAAGATTTATGCAAAGTTTTGTAGACACAAATTACTAAAATTAATATTAGGGTAAATTATTAATTCTATTGTTGCCTACTGAGATGCTATATTCGTATTCAAATTCTGGGCCCAATTATATTGCCTGAACATGTATATGAGTCGCCAATGCGAGCCAAAAAATACATAGTTAGCACTAGTGTCCTAATCTCTTTCAGTACCTAATGATGGATCACACACAATGTTTTAAAATAGGCAAAACCACGTTCTTTTTACGTTAAATTATGTAACCAACCATGGTGCCAAATACAGAGTATTTATGTAATTTAAGTCAATATTATCATCAAGCATACTTATATTCGTTTCTTCGGTAGCAGACTTCTTTCTTAGTGATTAGGTTTTAGCAGAATTTGAACCTAAAACTAAACTGTAGTGACATTCATTTAAAATTGTTCTTATTTTAATAGCTTATTTTAAAATTTACATTCTTTTAAAGTATGCTTTATGCTACATTCCACATTATTCTAGTTCGTTTAACTTTTGTAAACAAACAAAATTAAATTTTGTGAACTTTCTGGTTTTCTAAAATCTGTCAGCAAAATTGGCTGTAAACAGGGTAGGCTTGAAAGAGTCGGTTTTAAAAAATAACGTTAAAACAAAATAATTTATTCAAACTTGTCTTGGAAATTAAATTCAGTATAAAATCTCTTTAGTTATACCAAATCACTGCCATAAATACACAAAAAATGTTGCAAACTCATATGTATTTTTTTTTTTGTAAGCAGTGATTAAAACAGGATTGTTTTTGTAAGTTTAATGTAATAGTAATGTTTTTTTTGTCCTGAAATTGTATATAAGAGAATGTATTCGTATTTATCTTAGTATGTACAGTCATGTGGAGTGGTACATTAGTACAAAATATTGCTTATTTTTTTTGTAAGTTTGAGGTTTCATACTCACAAAGCAATAAATGAATGTTCACGAAATTTTGAGTTTTATTTTGAGACTTTTTCCTTTAGCTTCATCCGGCTAGACTGCGCGCCGACCCCAACAGGAAAAAGTTGGCAGATGTTATATTGAATTACAAGCGTGTTGATGTATAACCGGAATGGATGACCTTGAACTTTATTTGCAAGTATAACGTCTTCGCAGAAATACTCGGATATTATGTCTCCTATACAACATCCTTTATAACCCAGTTATCTGCGCGATCGTTTCTCCTTTACCCGTCCTCCTGATGCTCTGTGTAGATCCCACCTCAGGCATTATCTTAATTTCCCATCCCATAAAACCGAATTCTATTCTCACTCCTTCTCTGTTCACGCAGTACGTTTGTGGAACTCACTTCCACCTAACATCCGTGACTAAAACTTTATTTCTCTTCAAAAAGCAAGTCAAGGAGCATTACCTGTCCTCTATGCTGTAATATTCTGTATATATATTATAGGTATATATTTACAATAACAGTATTTAGTTTAATATGTGTTTATATAGTTGCATGTATGTTTATTATAAATAGCTATATTTTAATTTAGGGTTTTAATTAAATTTTCCTGTTTTGTCTTTACTTACACACTGTGTCTACATTTCTAATTCAACTGTCCTCTCGCAGGTCTGCTGGAAGAAATTTCTTATGAAATAAGCAGTACCTTTGTGCTCTTCTTTCTTAATGTAATGTCCTACTAAGTATTTTGTGTGTACATAAATAAATAATAAATAAATAATTCCCGAATGGTTAGGCCACATGAGTAAGTAAATGGAACAGAGTTTTAAGTTTCTTAACAACTATTTTGGTAGGGTTGTCACAATAGTTGAAGACAATTTAATCAAATATTTACTTACCTATTATACTCCTTGGGATAGTTATGTATGATATACTTTTATTTTTCTCTAGTATTATTCATATGTACACACAGTACAATTAACAACCATTATAAGTAAATACCTAGTTCTTACATTAAACATTCTAACTTGTCACAAAACAAACAACTTGTGTCGCCCTGACCCTGAGATTTTCAACTGGCTGTGACAGCGTTAACCGGTTTTTGCCGCGTACGTGACAACTGTGACAAGTGGCCAGTGGTCACGGACGTGGTGCAACCGATTCGCGCGGTTGTATGAAGCTAATACTCTGTGGTTAGGCAGAGGTGTAGGTGTGAGGAGGTGGGTGAGGTGTGTAGTACACCCACATTTCACCAGGTATTTTTAAGTGCCATGTAATAGGGGGCGAGCCTATTGCCATCCACCGGGCACAAATCTAGACTCCGTGGCTGCTACTGAAAAAATCCGGTGCTGATGGAATAAACCAAAAGCACTGTACCCCACCCGGGAACCGATTCCGAATTAGGTAGTTACCGATATAAAATGTAACAAATTCTATAACAGCCGGTTTTCCTACCTCTTTACCACGATCTTTAGCAGCAGGCTTCTATGTCAGCGATTATGGTGAAAACAAATTAATATAGTATGGTAATATTTATGGAAAAGTGGGATTTAAGCTGCTGGATGTGGTGTACTCCTAACTCAGCCTGGTTCAAGCAAGAACAGTATTGTGGTCTAGAGAAAGTTGAGCACGGTTTCATACGAGCAAACAAAGCGATGTAGTAAATAGCACCCTGTTCCACGATGAGAACGTTTAAATCATGCTTCAAATTCCAGCACTGTACAGTGAAATCTGGAATGAGATTTAAAAATAATGCTGTCAAATAATTTGTCAATGTCAATAATTTGTCAACTGATTTTAGGTTAGCTAGTTACAAAAAATATATTTTATTTTCAATTTAGCAGTAATACTGTATAAATACTGTCGCAATGTTGCGGCGGTTAACTTGTAATATAGTTCAAGCTCGTGGTATCAAGCACACAGTGAATGTAAAATGGGTACGGCCAGAATACGTGCCTTCTTACAAACCAGAGAAGTCTGGGGACTTGGAGGGCCTGCCTCCCATTCCTGAGAGCGCTATTGGCAAGGTGTATGCACAAACTGAGGAAATTAAAGAGTAAGTTTGCCTACATTCAAAGCAAATAAAGATCTGATTCTGATTCTGAAAAACGAAGTGCAGATAATGTTAACACAGATTTTTCGTAAAAAAAAATAATAGCTACTGGCGTACCTATTGGAGAATTTTACTTCATTTACATCATATAGGGTAGTAATGGCTATATTAATTCAGTTTCTGACTTTCTTAACAATCTCCTATATTCCTTTGTATCAATACTTTATTTAACCTTTCAGTGCGTCAGAAGCAGTGAAGAAGATATTCTCAGTGGGCCACCTGGGTCGTAAGGAGTACAATCGTTTAGTCAAACAGGAGTTGATTGATCGAGTGCGGAGACATCAGTATGACGATGGCACTGCTGAAACTAAGAGTATGATTTTTTTGTTAGCCTGCTTGAATGTCCCACCGCTGGGCAAAGGCAAAAAATTATGTTAAATGACAATAATACACTTCACCCATCATTTTCAGTAAATTCTCATTAAAAAAAAACTTACTTAAACATATTAGTGATGCTATGTACAAAATCTATAGGTTAGTCAACATTTTCAAATTAACTATTTTTGTTTTCAGTTGCATTCCTCACAGGACAGATACGTTATCTGCAAGACACCATGGACAAGTTTCCTAGAAATAAGAAAATGAAGGTAAAATAATATTAGTCAAGTTTTTTAAATAAGAATTATATTTGCCTTGGGAATCTTGGATGGACTGTTTTTTCTATTTAAACAAATATTCCGCTGTTATACAAAATTTGATGGGAACAAAAGTAAAATAAACCTAAACAAATCTGTGATCAAAGTAGACACAATTATTAAACAACGGCGTCACACCGGTTCAGTCTGGGTCCACAGACGAAGGGAAAATGTTTGTGAAAACGATAATTCTATTATTTCTTTATTATTTTCTTTTAGCAACTGGTCCAAGAACGTATTGACAAGAGAAAGAAGCTATTGAAGTTCTTGAGACAATATGATTACAAGAAGTTCGAGTGGCTTTTAGAGAAACTCAATATTGAATACAAGGGCCATCCAGAGTAAGTGAATTGTAATATTAGATTGAAAATTACGGGGTTTTATTATCATATAAAAATTATTGTTTACTCATCATTGTGTGTAATTTAATTCTAAGAAGTAATTTCATCTTTTGTGGTCCCGCAACGCTAAAAATACCCCGTCTTGATATTATCTTTTCATTGTTGTAACTAAACAACAATATTTGTACTTACAGATCTTTCCACAAGCTCTCCCGCATGGAATCACTTCGCAAGCTCACAGAGCTGCACTGTGACGATATACGCAACAAGAAACTGGCAGACTACAGAAACTTGCTTGAAAGCCAACAAGGGCCATACTTAAAGCAGAAACTGGATGCCTTGACGTTAATACGGAGTGAACAAATTGAACTGCAGCTGCCAATCACGGTTACCGAACAAGATATTAAGAAAGTGCAACAACAGTACGACGACTGGAAGATTAAAGATGATATCAAACAGCAGGCCAAGAGAAAGAAGAAAAATATTGTGTTGGAAATGAATTGATTCTTGTAAATTATATTAGTTAGTGGAAAGATTATTTTTTTGTTTTATTTTTATTAACGGAAAACCAGGCACCTAATTGGTTGAGGCGTTTAGAAGTTATGGTGGAATAAAGCAACATACATACAATATACACGAACCCTGAAAACATGGTGCTCCTGTTTTTGGGTAGTTGTGTAAAAAAATACAAAAACAGCTAGTTTAAAACCATTTTATTTAATAAGTAATTAAGTACAAATTACATACAAATCTTATACTTAAAAATATTCATAAAAAAGTATGAAGCGTATTGTCAAAATCAGACGAATTTGGACGGAGTATATTTTACATAAATGTTCACATTTTGAGTATATATAGCGATTTAATATTAAAGTAATGGAATGAAATACTTAATAATAAGGAAGACGAAACTTATTTCCTATAATTTACATAGAATATGGCTTTAGGCGATGGACGATAATACAGGCACATCAAATTAACTCTAAATTGTAAATAGTCGCTCATTGCTATTGGTACATGTAATCACGTATGATGTTACAAATTAATAAGTAAAAACCTGCCTGTATTTCGTCGTAACTTGAAAATCGTCATACAGTTATCTGTCAACGGTTCATGTTTCTGATTTCTAATGAGATTTCGATCAAGATTGAAGATTGAACGTTAGAGCTTCAAGTTAAAATGAACTTGTTAGGGCACTGGACAATGAAGTGAGATTCTTTTCCTCCTTGAGCTCTTCTATTGTAAGCAATTTCCCACGCGGAACTCTTACGAACGTTGACGCGCGTATAAGCTCGTACAAGTGCGAATCGCGAGATAAGTCACTTTTGCTGACAGCTGTCATTTAAATCAAGCAAACATGTACACGTAGGAATAAGCGCGTGTACAATATTTCGAAATGTGACATGTGGCGCGCTTATACGCGCGTAATCTGGTACAAGATTTTTCTGCTACACAATATGCTGGTCATACGCCGCTCTTAGCGTGTAGCTAGTGCTCATCGGTTAGGTTAGTGTATGCGTGTGAAAAGGAATCAGTTATCTTTCAGTTAACAGAAAACTGCATGACACAATTGGCACTGCTGCACTAGCACCATTACCTAGGTCTGTGTGCAGCTCACAGTGACGTAGCCGCAGTCGTGCAGTAGTACAGTCGTGCAGTAGTACAGTGGCACAGGTCACAGTGACGTAGTGTGCGGCGCGCGCGCGTATGCGGTGGGGATGAAGCCGGAGCGGCGACACTTGGGGGCGTGCGCCCACAGCCACCCCTCCACCGTCTGCTGCGTGAGGTCCGCGTACACCCACTCGCCGCGCTTCACGGACAAGTCGTCCGGGGCTTGCGCCTGGATCAAACATACAAGATCATTATACTCAATGTAGCAGGCTCGAAGGCACCCGAGAAGCCGATTCCTTTCGCCCCCCCTGCGGGAACAAGGCACAGTACGTAATGATGCTGAAGTCAAACAGTATACGAAGTGTTAATAAAATCATCACGAAGCCGTCAACCAAGCATTCTAAGTAAAATTGTTGCTCCGAAACGATGATTCTTTGGGATGAAAAATCATGCTTTATGTTAGAAATCAATGAAATGTACTCAAGACATTGTGCTGATGGATGGATTAAATAGTACGGGGTCGTAGAAGTATGTAAAGTAAAATTCTTACATTAAAAAAACGATCAAAAAGTTGGCACTTTCGACCTCCAATATTTCCGTAACTAGAAGGTTCCCAGGTATGGTGTGGAACAAAGAAAGAAAACGAGTACCTTTCGGCTTCGTTAAGTCTTTTGACACACTTTATTACATGTGTGGGTATCACGTCGTACAGCCATTTAATACAGCATAAGATTAAAAACAGTACTAAAATGCCAACGTTTTTCATGTCAACAAAGAATGCCATAACCACCTTTTTGGCGCAGCCGTGAGGCACACAGCACATTTCTACTATGTCCTACTCATTGTTTTGTATCTTTTTTATTTATTATTGTGTGTGTGCTTTACTAACTGACGTCAAATAAATATTTTTCTTTCTTTTCTTTCTTTATAACGAAAATTATGTCAAAATGAAAATAAAAAATACATAGTGACGAAACAAAAACTACAACACATTTTTTTACTCCAACTTCCCCAAATTTGACCCCTCGCTACTGGTATAGTGTATGTAGATATCTTACTATAAATAAATAACAATACTGTGAGGTTTCCTTGAGTACAATGTCGCTAAGTTTGTACCGGCCCCCGGCCCACGTGGGCTAGTCAATGCCCCTCAGTTCGCGCGACCAGTTTTAGTGAACAGCGCTCCTAGTGCTCCTACCGAACACATTCGACATTTGAGGACCCGAATGGCGTAGTGGTAGTGACGCTGCCTTACGTTCTTAAGGTCCTGGGTTCGAATCCCGGTAGGAGCAAATGTTTGTGTGATGAGCATGGACATTTTTTTCCGAGTCATGGATGTTTATATGTATAATAAGTATCTATTTACAAACAAAAAGTATACTGTATGTAGTATATCAACTATCTAGTGTCCACGATACAAGCTTTGCTTAGTGTGACACTAGGTGGCGCTGTGTGTTATCCAGCGATATTTATTTATATTTATTTATTCGCATCCACACATAAGCTAACTGCGTGCGAGCTTATCTCAGGCTCACATCGCCCACTAAGGTCTATGTTCACCGAGAAGATAACAGTCTGATTACCTAAAAGCAGCTGTCAATGTGACATGTTCCCATACAAAAATGTGTTTTAAACAGCTGTTTTTTGATAATCGTCCGTCATCTTTTTGGTGAACATGGATCTAAATGATGAGAGGCGTGAAGTGATATCAACGTTACCTTATAATCGTAGAGCATGACTAGTTCGGTGCCGTGGTATCGTCCGTCGCTGTCTTGTGGCTGCGTGTTGTTCAGTTTGTTGTTCAACAACGAGTTGTTAGGGTTCGTCGGCGGCGGTGATAGGACGGGCTGTGGGTTGTCTTGTTGACTTGCTGGAATAATATTTAAGATTGAGTATTGTTACAGCGGACCTACTAGAACATTCGAGAAAGCAAGTGATTGCAGTGTGTGTACGTTAGAAGTTCGAGAGCATTCTATTATTATTAGTTTAAAAGTTAGGTAGGTAGAAAAACTCGCGACCTATTTATAAAAAGACATTAGAATTTCGACCGTACGCCTAGGGCATAAGGGTCATATTTGCTTGTTTTGTACAAGTAGGTTATACCTACTTGTTTTTAGTAGGTACCTATCTACCTGCTATTTTTTTTGTTAGTGTTTTTTTATGACCCTCTCGAATGTTCGTGGTTATTCTGGTGTGTCTGTTGGCGAGTATAAATAGAGCGCTCAGGGCCGCGACCGGCAGTCTTGTTTTGGCTACACAACGAAGCGAAGAGAATCGAAGAGAACTTGAAGTGCGATATCTAAGCGAATAGTGATCAGTGGTGTATTTGTGATTAAGTTTAAGTTGTTTTGTGACTAATAAAGTTATTGTGTTGTTTAATCGGTAGTAATTAATTTATCTCATACCCAGCTCGTAACAGTATGTTAGACGACAGAAAAAGTCAAATAGACAACTTTTGTTTTTTTTTCACGTATACAAAAGTTGAAGACGATACCACAGTATAAAAACAGGAGCAGTAGTGCATCTACAGCTCAATCCGCGTTATAATTACCTACCGTACTTGGCTGTCTCAGGGTTGTCACTTTTAGCTATATTTAAATTCAGTGCCTAGAAATGTGTTGTCTGGTTTTCATTGAGATCTACAGCATATTTTTTAAAATCTCTTATTTTAAAATTTAGAGGGCGGGACGACATTTTGGATGGGTCATCTTTCAAACGATTGTAACGCATTCAAAACATTGTTCTGATGAACTATGTCTCTTAGACTATTATCAAAAAACTACAACAAAGAGTGTGAAATTTACGATGAACACAATGTTTACTATTTGTTTTACCTTATATTTCCTAAACTATTGGACCGATTTACATGATTTTTGCATGGATATCGGTTTTAAGCCAAGTCCAACGTTTTTACACTAATTTCAACGTCATATCTTAATTAACAAAAAATCACCTTTTCAAGTTACGTAAATATGTGATACAAAACTTTAAATTACATTTTTCTTGGTCTTATTGAACTTTAAAATTGTGATGATGCTAATTCATCATAATACTATGAAGATGCCAATAAGATACAATTAAAAAAAAACTTATTTACGACATAAAATTAATATCACAAGTTTTCAAAACACAAAAACTTGATTCAAAACTAAAACGACTCACGATGCATTTTACGTATGGCCATTACTTTGCACCCTGGTGTGGAGAAAGAGTCTCGTCGCCAACACCGTCGGTAAGTAGGTACCTACCTATTGGAAAATAATGGACACGTACTTTTTTGGTTTTGTAAATCAATTGTCAATACTAAGATAAAACGTGAAAAAAAAGTGCGGGCTCGTGACGTCAGAACTCATTCAAAATTATACTACGTCACGTTCGTAAATTATGGTTTGTGTAACAAAAGAAAAAATACCGTACCTACGGTTTAAATATTTGTTAAAAATCTAACTGACGTACTACCTACCTAATTAAATTTCTTTTGTCGTCTACCCTATTCGTCAATCATTTTAAATTACGTATTTTTTAACTTTAAGTACGGATTTAGTTACTTCTCAATTGGCATAACTCAACGGGAATCTATTGTCAGATCAAGTACCTAACATTCTAGTGGGAAAGTAGACCTGCCTACTTCGTCTGTCTAATAGAAGACTAATTCAACATAAAAATAACTAGGTATCTCAGCATCAATAATAAATTATATGCTAGAATAAGCGACTTGCTAACCTTTCCTGTTAATTTTTAGACACCCATACACACAACAATAGGTTCTCCTGTGATAATCACCCATTTTTAATTTATTTACGTACCTAGGTATCCCTTTAAGCCGTGACGCGCGAACTTTGTGCGGTGTGCAAGTCTCGACTGGCGGCAGTAAGACACGGGTCGAGAATTTGTTAGAGTGTGCGTGCGGCGACGTAAAGATAGTATGACGCACACATACAAGCCGAGCGCGGTGCGTTTATATGAAGATATCCTACTTGTCTTTTTTTATACTTTGACGATACCGTCTAAGACTCGTGTGACGTCACATTTCGGTACATTTTTTACCGGAAAGTGACGTCACAAACTCATGATCTTTGATGCGTTTTATCTTTGTATTTTTTTTATAAATTTGATAAAACAATAAATACGGCCGGCCAGCACGGGTGTCGTGGAGGTATTTAACACAAAGTCACAACATTAAAAAAACAATTGGATTTTCGACCTGCAATATCTCCGTAAGTAGAAGTAATGACGGGGGGAAGAGCCTCCGAGGTTGCGGGACTGTTCGAAAGAGATACCGCGGTCTCGGAACATAAAGAGCGAGGAAGGAACATGGGTGGGTTTTAGTCAGTAAAAGTCTGACACCCGCTCCGCCCAGAGACCCCCCCCCACCCCTATTTCAATAATTACCTTGAACAACAGCGGGGTACACAAAGCCAGAAGGTATGAAGCCTTCCTGCCCATCACTGCGCACAATCCAGTACCAGTCTGGGTCTTCTCTGTTCAAAACTGAAACACACAAAATACACTTACATAAATACACAGTATTTTAATGCTGAATACATAATTATATCCATACTGTATTAGAAGATGAAGATAGAAGATGTGCGGACGATATTGAAGTAGCTGGGCCGACTTGGATGGAGTTGGCCCAAAACGGAAAATTGGCACCGGATGGAGGAGGCTTCTAAAAAGGGATCCATCTCTAAATAAAATTATTATTACTTTGTAAATACATTATGTAAAGAATAATATGGAATAAATGAGCTTTATTTTTATTATTTATGAAGTATTTTTTTAAAGCAGCGATGGCCCATTGTGGCGGCCCCGGCTTACCTACAGTGAGTCTTGGGTTCGAACCCAGGCAGGCGCATTACTTTGTGTAATTTATTTCATCACCACTGCTTTCAAAACATGTGAGGAAACTGGCATGTCCCAGAACCAAAAATTCGAAGACATGTGACATCTACTGGGCCCGCGTGGTGGATTACCTCTCATAGAGAGGAGGTGTGTCCCAGCAGTGGGAACATTAATAGGCTGATGATGAGTTTTTAGGGTTCCAAACCCGAAGTGTAACCATCAATGGGATCCTATTACTAAGGGTCCCCTTGGTTGCCTCCGCTGTCCGTCTGTCTGTCTGTCACCATGCTGTATTTCAGGTAGACAGTTGGAATTTTTAAAGTATGTATATTTCTGTAGCCACTACAATAATATACAATCCTACTTCCTACTAATATTATAAATGCAAAAGTTTGTGAGGATGGATGTATGTTTGTTACTCTTTCACGCAAAAACTACTGAACGGATTTGGATGAAATTTTGCACACAGATGGTTTACAACCTGGATTAACACATAGGGTACTTTTTATCGCGGTAGTACATCCCATGGGTCAATTATGAAACTTCACGCGGGCGAAGCCGCTGGCAGAAGCTAGTAATACAATAATTATAGAAATATATAATTAACTACAATGGTCGGTACGGGACCCTTTAGGCGCCAGTCCGCCTCGCATTCGGCCGGTTTTATTAAATGGGGTCATTTTCAGTTTAAGAAGGAGCTCGTGGCAAAATAATAATAGCCGCTCCGGCCGATCTTTAGGTTAAGCCGTGCTTGCCTAGGTTAGTCTGTGGATGGGTGACCACCCTTAAATACCGAGTTTCCTCCGTGTCTCGGAAAGCACGTTATGCCGTTGGTCCAGGCTGTCATTTGTCCATCTTTAGCAGTCGTTACAGGTAGTCTGTGGCCCAAATAGTCTGACAACCTGTCTTACCAAGGGCTATCGTATTACCCAGTATAAACTGGGTTGTGGAGGTCAGATAGGCAGTCGCTCCATGTAAAATACTGATATTCAGCTGCATCAGTTAGACTGTAAGCCGACCCCAACGTAGTTGGGAAAAGGCTAGGCAGATGATGATGGTAATTTTCAGTTTTAGATCTTTAACCAGCTCCCCTGGAAGTTGGCAATAAACTTGCTATGCGCGCACTACGAAAATAAATCGTTGCGACTTTTGATGCGCGAAGCCAGTATCGCTTCATAGATAGTACACAATATACGTACGATTTATTTTCGCAGTGCGCGGATACCCTTAGAAGTTTGTAGCGCCGCTTCTGCTCAGCTAAAACAACTTTTTTAACTTTGACGTTAAAAAAGTGCACATTTTCAATCTTTATATTTGAATATGACTGACCAGAGATGAACTCGCGCGCGGTGACGATAAACAGCACTACGTAACGTCCAGAGATATGCTTACTGAACGGACACGCTACGGACACACTACGGATACGCGACGGACACGCGACGGACACACTCACCGGTGACGAACTCCCCACGTTCCACGTCCACGTCGTTCTCGTCGCGCGCGGTGAAGGTGTACAGGACCACGTATCGTCCGGAGGGATCTTTGCTGAACGGACACGCCTCTCCCTCACTCCCCAACTCGGAGTGCCCGTCGTTTGTTACGCCGTCCGATACCGATAATCTGGAAAGGTAAAATATGAAGTCGAGTAAAGTAAGCGTGGGGAGATAGACAGAACTTAAATGTACTTACCTACACTTAGTAATAGGCTAGTTTCTACCATCAATAAATTGCAAATCTTTTAAGTCCGGCAGTGGACACGTATCTTTTGTTTTTGTACATCAATGAATATTGACAAGATAAACCGTATCAAAACTGGGGCACTCGTGACGTCAGAACGCACTAAAAATTGTACCAAGTTGTGACGTATTGAGAATATTAAAAGCGTCGCATTTTCGTAATACTTAATATTTTTTGGAGGCATCTATCCTACTATGACTGTATTCCTATTGAGGTAGAGACGAGTAGATCGGAAAGGAGGGAATTTATAAGTCACAGAAAAGATGACAGCCATGATCTGCATATTCTAATCAATATGATTGTGGCGTCTGTGTAGTTGTGTGTTCGTGGCTAAATAATAACAGCCGCTCCGGCCGATCTTTAGGTTAAGCCGTGCTTGCCTAGGTTGATCTGTGGATGGGTGACCACCCTTACATACCGAGTTTCCTTCGTGCCCAGAAGACACGTTAAGCAGTTGGTCCCAGCTGTCATTTGTCTACGTTTGATAGTAGTTACAGGTAGTCAGTGGCCCAATTGTCTGACACTGAGTCTTACCAAGTGGTATCGTATTTCCCAGTATTAACTGGGTTGTGGAGGTCAGATACGCAGTCCTTCTAGTTATACTGGAAGCCGACCCCAACATACTTGGGAAAAGGCTAGACATATGATGATTGTGAGCCGATTCTTGTCTTATGTACCTCTATGAGTAATAAGTACAGTACTCACTGTGAAACATCTCGATGCGCCAGATCAGCGGGAGACCGACTCCGGGGCAGCTTCTTCTTGAGGTCGTGATGCTCGCAGGGCGCGCAGTACGAGTGCGGGATGAAGCCCTCGCGGCGGGACTCCGCCACGATCACGTACACCCAGTCGTTCTCCCGGTACAGTACGTTTACTATTTGGCCGCGTTTTACCTGGAATATCAAGTATTCTTGTTAATGACTGAGGAGTTTATTGCAAGCTTTTCTTTGTTTCTTTGTTTATCTTTACAAAAATCCATACGCAAAATACGCGCTTTGACGTGGAGTTGCGAGACACCAGCCCGAAATACAATACAATTCGTTTTTACAACAAAGACCATACTCCCAATACGAAAACACCATCTCCAAATTCAAACCATTTATTTCAATTTGCCCATCATGGCGCTTTTGAATGTCAATAAAACAAATAAAAAAGACACAAGGCATAAAAACACAAGTTAGAATGAACAATGTGGAGTTTGTTGGGTGCTGAGAATGAGGTCTTGGGTCTGCAAATTGTTATTGGATGTTTCCATGAGGAATTTCTGAGTAGCACCCACCGAGTTTGGATTTTTGCCCGGTTGATGGCAATAACCTCGCCCTTACATGGGGCTTAAAACATACCTGCCGAAATGTGAGTGTATTATTAGGTACAACTTTGCCTAACCATTTGTGGCTTACAGGTGATATGTTTTTTTTTAATTCTTTAATTATTTGGACTTTTATACTAAATGTATGTCAGTCCGATTTTTCTTATTCTATATGTACAAAACATGTTTAACTTAAGGCGATAAAATCCTGAACAAAAGACAAGCTCCTTCACTGTTAGGACTTGAGAGTATTTCATTCATAATCCTGACCTGTAATTTATCTAGACCCAATGTGTCGAACAACTCTTCTCTCTCTGAATGAAATTGAACACATTCCATCAACAAATGATATACATCATCAATTACTCCGCAGGAGTCACATTTAGGGGATGTAGTGTAGTCTTTCCCATCATAAAAGTAAATTTGTTTGATGGAATATGTCCAGTCCTAATTCTGTGTGCTATAATAATAAGTTTTCTACTCATCTGACTATATGTACACCAAGGTATATGAGGAGGTTGAGATTGGATAGTTTTATACCATATACCTTTTTCCAATGATCTCTGAGGTGATATGTTATGTTATATAGTTTAATAAGGTTTTGTAGATCAATTTCCAAATGATTACATTTCTAAAATGCACAAGACTGGTAAGAAAAATTGCACTATGTTGTAACAGTTCCCATTTACATAGCCTATTTCAACTTATTGTATAACAAAAAGTGGACTGACCTCTAACTCATCATCGACACAAGGAGCAAAATCATGCAGCACCACCATCTTTGAGTCAGGACTGAGACCGTGCTCCTTCTCAATACCGACCCTCACCAGGGTCTCTATGCTGGCCGAGCCTGTGATACGTCCCATGCCAGGGCTTAGCCCTGAGCCAGGACGTGATAAGTCTTTGTCTGAGTCACCACTGCTTGCTGGAAAGAAATTGATTGATGTGAGCACATAAATATAGCAATCAGAGTTTTATGCGCTTTGAAGTGGAGTAGCAGACACCAGGCACTTATACAATACATAGCCATGAGAGTATAAAATTTGAGAATTCTAGGACATAAGCCTTCCCTTTGTTGTCTGGCGAAAACTGCACCGCACTGGCCCTATGAGGTTGAATAGATTCCATATATTATATTTTTAGGTTTCGAAGACATGTTGGTTTCCATGTTGTTGTTAAAAACCATAAGAAAAGCACCTGCATGGATTTGGTATCCACTATAGTTGATTTCAATATTAATGCAAAATACAGGAATTGACAAACTGGAAAAAAATACCTAGGTACCTAAAAAGCCGCAAAAGTTTAACAACAAATGTTGATTAAAATTATGTTAAATTTGATTTTCAATTATGGTGTACTGCCAATATTTTCCAATTTCCTACATGTACATTTAACACAAAAAGTTGGCAGAACACTGGTCTAGCAAACCAAGTTTAATAATTCCATGCCATTTTGTATGCAATTGAAATGGTTAGTTTGTTGTCAGATGTAGAGAACCTTCGGTTGCCTAGCAGATATCACTATCAACGGTAAGACCTCCATTGTAATCAGAGAATTAGCAATTTGGAAAAAAGAGCATTTATTTTTTGTGTGCAATAATGTATCTATGGGAGGAATGGGCAAAAATTACCACTTAGTGGGTACCAAGTAGCAGGAAACGACAATGCGGCAGGCCCAGAAGGAGATGGTGGGAGGAGCTGAACTCTTTCTCAAAGGAAGGGAGGTTCTTGCCCTGCAGTGTGACTAGGATTATAATAATAATAACGTAAGTACCTATATTCTACGTATTTACTTTGTGCATAAATAAAATATGATTGATGTTGTACTATTGAATATTTGTACTTGAGTAAAACTTGGACAAAACCAAAATCATTTTGGATGATCAGACATTTGCAAAAAAATGAGAGTCAAGTCTGTGAGTCATAAAACATTAGTTGTGTTCTGTGCAATCAATCTCGCGTGTCTGTTATATCAATTAACTGTTATTGAAATTGTTCTTTGAATTTTAAGTCATGCAAGTTATATTTCATCACTCAACTATTGATTACATAGAAAGGAAGTTTATTAATGATTATGAACTAGTTTGGAAAGCTATATAAATTTTAATAATGTAAACTATAAATAATGTTTGGCTAATGAACTTTAAAAGTTGTGGTCAGAATCACACATTCAAAAACTTTTGCATCTATGGTCATTCAACTTTTTTTGTTAGCTAGCCATTTACAATACCTAAATTAAGGTTCTCACGGTCAAGGGTGTTGGGCATACAGGTTGTCAGGTGAAACAGGATGAAATTACTAGTTTTATATATTTATAATTATATAGAAAGTCTGAGGTCATTGACTTGAAAAGTTCCCAATGAAAGCTCGATACTTACATTTCTTCTTCTTCCCCCTTCTAATTCTAACTGGACACAGAAACGCCATACTGTAATTAACTTAAATTAACACATAACAAACAAAATTAGGTTAAATTCAACAAGGTATAGTCACTACTTTGAATAAAATACGATTTTCTCACGATTTCCTACATGTCAAAAAAGTTCACAAAACAACTTTTTTTTATACGTTTCGTTACTGCGTTCGGGTTGTGCGTTTCGTTTTTCGCAAACATTCAACATTCAACATTCTGATTTCATATTAATTTTATTACTTGAAAATGTTATTTATTGTGTTTAATTTATTAGATTTAACTTATTGTAATTCATTTATATCTCTAAAGTACACATATCCATGTCACTGTAGTCAACATGACTTTGTTACCGATTTCAAAGTGGAAGAGGTTCTCAATTCTATTGAATGTTCATTTAGTTAGCTAGGTTGATGCGTATGTTTTGATTTTTTCGTAAACATTCCTGATTGTATGGTAGATCAGGTAGTTACTTACATTTTACTTGTAAATACATGAGTACCGCAACAAAAGTAAGTATATTTTTTAAAATCAAACAGCGTTCATTTTCGGTAATGTTTATTTTACAGTATTATTTAGGTACACGATATTATAAGACAGTCGTAGCTTAATTTCTAAACTTCAAAGATACATTTTGGCACATGCAAATCGAAACAGCAAAGTACAAAAATACACACAAATTACTTTCAACAACTTTTAACTTTTACTCTAAAGTGGATTCAAACTTAACTGTGTTAAACTTGCATCTCTTATTTATATTGTTATATAAACTGTACGAATTTAATTAATTTTATTATTTCTGTAAGTGGAATGATAATTTAGTGTCTTTCAGAACGGGAGTCGTTTATATTTGATCACTTCTTTTCTTTTTTGGTAAATATAATAATTTTTAGTCATTTAAGCCTTAATATAATCTTGACACAACTTTAACAATTTTCACAGTTCTAATAACAGTTAAGGAAGCAAAAGAGCGCTCATTGTCAATTTGTCACTAAATAGAACCTTCAGAAAGTAGTTTTTTTTACAAATACCAGTGTTTTCTTCTACATATATTTATTTACAACTATAATCAAGCACTCTTTTGCTTTGAAGCTCACTTCATTTATAATACATTTTTTTTCTAATATTTTATCAAATAATACATCATCATCATCATTGTTATTATTAAAAACTAGAAGGTACCTTATTTGTTCGCATAGCTTCAATAATAATAATTTAGTTTCCATTAGGTGATGAACCTTGGTTGACTATACCTGATAAACGAAATTAATTTTGAAAAGATTTCTTAGTAATTGGCCATACCTACATGTTTTTAAAGCTGACTGTACCAAAATAAAAAGCTAAAAGTAAAAATAAACCATAGGCTTAAGCATATACACTGTATTAGTGAAGTAACGGATTGATGATATTTTTAACGTACTATTTACATGCAAAATAAAACTTAACGAACTATAGATGTTGCGTATCAGTTAACGAATGCCACGACTCATGGCGATGGTCGGGAAACTTTATACAATCCATCCAATGTTTCAATCTCCTCCCTTTTGAACTCGCTCCCAAAACTAGGCTGCCTAAAAAGTCGTTTGGTTTACCATAGTCCTTATCCCAAACTGTCAATGTCAGATTTTGGCGGGAAAGTTCGGTTGGGCGAGTTTCGAAAAGAAATTCTTCGTTCCACACAGGGTTTAGATTTCGCCATTTTATCGATGTTTTGTGCTTCTTGTGGTATGGGTCGGGATCCAAATGCCTGGGAAGAAAGAACATTTTAATTTATCATAATGAGCACCACCGGTATAATATTGTTAAACATGGTTGTACCTATCTACTGAATATCGAATAATGTACCTAATAACATTGCATAACGCTTGTAATCCCCGTGGGGTAGGCAGAGGTGTACCTATTTACCTAATAGTCTACCTACATTTTGCCAGTTTCGCGTTATGTTCTGCTAAAGCGGCCATTTTAGGCCCCTAGGACCTCTTGCTCAGCAGTGGCGCCTGTGACCACTAGACCAACTATAGGCAGTTATTAATATCATACTGAAATCGTGAAAAAATTTAAATCTCCCTACCAGATAATCTTAAACTTTGTTCTACATAAACTTTTTTTTTTTATTTGCAAACATGCGATCGGTTCCTGAACCATAACCAGTTGTTTTTGAAGAGTATTTGGCATGTTAGGCGTGCCCTCCAATTGATGGGCTGCCTTTGGATATTGCTTCACTCAAAGTTGTACAAAAACTTAAAAATAAAATCTAAGAAAAAAAGATTATTTTCTTAGCCTGTTATTTGTCCCACTGCTGGGCAGAGGCTCGCCTTTCTCCTTCCAACCCTCTCTATCTTGTGCGATATCTGGCCATGTTCGCCCCGCAAACAACATCAGATTGACACACCACTTTCGCCGCGGTCTACCTCGACGGCGATTCCCTCCGTCAGGTCAGTGAGTGACGATCTTTGCTGCGCAGTTCGGGTCGTCAAAAATTTAAATTTGTGTGTAGTACGCACAACTTCGACTATTTAAGTCCATGATCACCAAAAAGATGACGATCTAATTATCTTAAAGTGGCTGTTTAAAATACATTTTTGTAGGGGAACATGTCACAGTGACAGCTGTTTTTAGATAGGTAATCAGACTGTTATCTTTCGGTGAACATGGACCTTAATAGTGGAATTTGATGTAGAATTGCTTGATGAGAAGTGGAAGGGGAAAAGGGCGGGCTTTTTGGGGGACTGTCAGGATAATGCAGAAAATCAGCATCTTAATGATGCTGATTTTCAATTTCCAGCCTAATTTGAATAGATTTGATTTTGATTCGAAATTACTTTAAATTAAAGGTACACACGGCCTACACCAAAACTTACAATTTAACAAAAGGATCAGAATATCCATTGCTATCCCGCGGTGGTAGGTCAGCTCCTCTACATATAGTCACAACCAGTGCCCTTCTCCTGGTACTGTAGCACAAGGCCAGGAGGACCCTGGGGCCAGTGGGGTCTGACCCAGAAGACCCTGATAGGGCTAGCCGCAGTTGTGCTGGGGACTTCGTGCATTCCCGGAGCGCCACCGTCGCTGAGCCCATCTCGTCGCAGCCGTATCTGGGGATCGAAAGACATAATTATAAACTTATGTGTAGGGATTGTTTTTTTTTAATCCTTGATTATTTAAAGGTACGAGGAGGAGGTCCCAGCTGTCAATTGTAGATCTATGAGTATCAGGGAGTCAATTGCCCGAAAGTCAGACAACCTGTCTTATCAAGAAGGAGTATCGTATTATCCAGTACTATAGAGTTGCTGCTAGTTAAGATCGTAATAGCGGTCATTGTTCTTTCCCAAATGAACCATGTATAATTTTTCTGTTTTTTATTTTTTTTTATTTTATTAATTAAATTTAATTATTTTTTTTCTTGAATTTGAATGTTTTAACACTCTAATACAAGAAAAATTGTTATATTTATTGTGAGCACTCCTTATAGAAATTATCAAACTTTTTCGGGCATATATTTTTTAATTTTGTGGCCAGACCTAAAGCATAAAACATCAAAACTGAGAGTTTAGATGTGTGATTATGGTTTAGATTATTACATTTAAAAACATTAAACCCTCATATTATTACCTGACAGACGCCCGCCACCTACCTGAAATGTCAAATTTTTCCCATCGACTTTGGACCGAATGTTTTAGTGATAAGTTGAAAAATGTATTAAAGAAATTTGTCAGATTGTAGTAGCTTGTTGTCTACACCTAAATTATTTGACTAAAGTGTTTGTTAAACACGTGTTCGAGTTCCGCAGAGTGGAAAAGTTTAGCGTTCTGTTTGACCTAGTTTTGGACGCATCGGGGGCTGTGAATTACTTCATATATACCAGAGGTTTTCAAACATTTTTTCCTGGTAGACCACTTTGAATTTGTCTTGGTGTCGGTGGACCCCCTGTAGCATTTTCTTTCAAGCCCGTGAACTAAAAAAGAAAAGCAAAATAATATTTTTTTCGCACTATCTGTTAGGATTGCATGAGGATCGTTGTTCCCAAGATATTTTTTTAGCAAAAATCCGTAAATTGTAATCTTCTGGCTTCGAAATGTGTTTTTTTATGACTTAACACGACCTTTTTCACCGAAATACAACCTGTCATCACCGGAACATTTGATCTTTATAACTCTTTCTAGTACCTAGCTTAATATCTGGCTACATTGATCAAGCTAAGCCAACATTTTTGTTCTTTGGCATCGAACCCAGGTAAAATTTCGTGGACCTCCACTTACAGCTTGTGAACCCCCCCATTTTCTTCAAGCCAGTGTAGACCCCCGATTGGTCTCCCGTAGACCCCTGGGGGTCCACCTGGACCACTTTGGGAATCACTGATATATACTATACATAAAGGGTACCAAAAGACCCGTAATATTTTTTTCATCCCCCCATCTCGGAAAGAGTATTTTTGCTCTTTGATATCTGAATGCAAAAGCCGTTTTTATCGTCTTGAGGGTAAAGTAAAGAAGATGGATCAAAATTGCCCCACGTCCTATAACAAAGTGACATATCTCAAAAAAAAGATTAAAATGTTTAAAAAAATATGGCATACTTCCTTAGTTAATTTTTTTTCACCTTCATATGAAAAAATTGCTATGAAAATAGTTCAGGCGCTGTTATGAAAAATTCGTTCGTATGAGTATTAATGGACCGATTTAAAAAAATATTTTTGTTTGTTTTAAAGGGTACCCCCAAGGTAGGCCCACTGCCATAAAGTCAGATTTCTGGTCTCCAGGATCCTGGAGAAATGAAAGTAAAATCTCAAAAATAAGCTCCGTTTTTCTATTAAGGTAGTTTTTAATACATTACATTTATTTTGTTTAATCAACGATCAACTGACGATTATCTCCTTATTCATCTGATAATGAAAACGTGAGAATAAAAGCTTTAGCTCAAATATCACTTTGAATACTATATAATAATAATCATTTTATTATCAGGCAACCCATAGATAAAATACATTAAATAACATTAAACAACAATAATAAACGAATACACATTTTTAACCTTATACTAAAACTATACACGCAGCGTTGTTGACGTCGTGTTTCGCTGCATGATGTCGCGTAACCGTCCTCGGAAACGACGGTATACGACACCCTTCGGCCAAAAGCCCTCTTTCAAGCAGGTCTGTAAATGTTGGGTTGGAACTCGAACCACAAATGACCTAAAGTTGATGTTGTGGCGTGATTCCAACCTTTCGACCCGCAGAATGAAATTGGTCTACACTTTCAAGTACTGCACCACTTCCTCAGTTATAGTGAAGTGATGCAGACGTGAAATGTACAGCTGCGTCGTAGGCACAGCAGTGACGGTACCGCACAGGTTACGAGAACAGGGCCTCTTCTTCTTCCTTTCTACTTTATTGAATCCGTCCTCATCATCCTGGCTCGTTCTTGTCACGGAGCATCGGACCGCAGTCAGGACAGGTTGAGGACCCACTTTCCGTTTTTCCCCTTTTCTGGTTTGTCTAGGCTGCGACGCATCAGATTTGCAAGAGTGAAACAACATTATTCACTTGCATTTCCTTAGTTTCGCTTGCCGCGACGTGTCGCTATCGTTACTCGTCTCTCTCATTCGCGTCACCACTGACGTTTCTGTCTCATCATAATGCAATAAGTAAAAAAACAACAAGAGAGTGAAAAACGAATTATGTGAAGTACAAAAATGAGCTTATTTTTTAGATTTTGCTTTCATTTCTCCGGTATCATGGAGACCGAAGACCTGACTTTATGACCGTGGGACTACCTTGGGGGTACCCTTTCAAGCAAAAATAGTACATTTTGATACAAGTGGAGAAAGTTTGTTATTGCCGTTCGAGGCGGTATTGACACACGAGCCGTAGGCGAGTAGTGTGTCTGAGCCGAGAACTGCAATAACAAATGTCCACGTGTATCAAACGACGTTTTCCAATACACTTTTGAAGAAATAAAATAAAAAAATGGAAAATATCTGTGTCATGAATTATTACGAGACTATGATTTAATCTTATTTTTTTGCTTTCGCCACGTTGAACGAAAAGCAAAGGTATGAAGCAGTTATACAGCCTAACTTAAAAAAATGTTTTTTTATATATTTTTGACTTAAGAATACAAATAAATGTTAATTTGTTTATAAAACTAAATATTAGATAGTTTTAAACAATCATGTTTATCTATGATATTGGATTTATAAACACAAATTGAATATTATAAAAATGTTCACGCTGCCTGTAAAGACGTAGATCGCTTTGCCGAAATTAAAAAAAAAAAAACATTCACCCCAATTATAGGCATTGAACCAAGTTTGACTAAGTATAGGTATCTGTGGCAATTTTACTTTCTGCACACGTGTAGAAAAAACATGAAAAACGAATGCGTGTGAAATACACTGCATTTTGAACCTAATCGTAGTGCGAAAAGAACCAGTTTTCGAGGAAGTGTATTGAAAATGATTTTTTTTAAATCGGTCCATAAATACTCATACGAACGAATTTTTCATAACAGCGCCTGAACTATTTTTAAAGCAATTTTTCCATATGAAGGTGTAAAAATATTAAGTTAGGGAGTATGCCATATTTTTTTATACCGTTTGTCTTTTTTTTGAGATACGTCACTTTGTTATAGGACGTGGGGTAATTTTGTATGGATTGTGATCCGTCTTCTTTGAATTTAGAATATCGTGTACTAAGCATGTGAATTCATGTTTACTTCTACCTCTATGGTGCCGAATTTATCATACATTTTTTTTTTAATTTGTTAAGAACTCAGACTCGGAACCTTCTTGGTGTACCTACTTTTTTAAATATGTTTAGCGCGCGCCATTTTCTTTTCGTCATATTGTTAACACCATAGGTTAAAAACAAATAATCCAACTTGAAAACAAGTGAAAAACCTAAAATGACCACTCATTACCTAGCGACGAGGAAGTTTATTGGACGCCAACAGAATTAAATGAATTTGTTAATAATGCGCATATTCTTTGCGTTTATTCATTTCCTCGCTGAGGTGGGATGAAAAGTTACGTGTTGCAGTCGAGTGCAAAGATTTTTCACCTCTTGCTCTTTTGATTCCCTCGCTAACGTTCAAGATTCTAAGATTTGAATCACTCGCTGCGCTCGTGACTCAATTTTAGAATGTTTCGCTTGCTCGGTCATCAAAATTGAGCACGTGGTTAAAAACAACTTTGCACTCTTGTATAACAAATAACTATTTTCAATACACTTCCTCGAAAACTGGTTCTTTTCGCACTACTATTAGTTTCGAAATGCAGTGTATTTCACATGCGTGCATTTTCCATATTTTTTCCACACACGTGCAGAAAGTAAAATTGCCACAGATAATAAAATTGATACATATACTTAGTCCGAATTGGTTCGTTGCATAATTAAAAAAAACATTCACCTCTGACTATAGAGTCATCAGAGGTGAATGTTTTTTTTTTATTTCGGAGAAGCGATCTACGTCTTTCTTTATAACATTTTTTGAAGATTCAAATTGTGTTTATAAATTAAATATCTGTGATTTTACATTATTTTATTTTATTTCTTCAAAAGTGTATTGAAAAACGTCGTTTGATACACGTGGACATTTGTTATTGTAGTAATACCGCCTTGTACTACAATAACAAACTTTCTCCACTTGTATCAAAATGTACTATTTGTAAATACATAGTTTTAATGTATTTCGATTTTTCTTTGTTTTTTTTTTCTTTGCAAACGGTACATTGAGTTGTACCGTAAAACGGGATTATTCATTGACCCCAAAAAAAAGGCGTTTCCCAGCAATAATTTTTGCGTAAAGTTAATAGTATAAAATGTCCAGAATGCTTGGTTGACGACGCGACGGCTTCGTGGTGAGTCTGTGGCGAGATGATAAAGGATGATGAACGATGCATTTATTTGTCTTTTTTGGAGAGGACAGGATGAAATATAAATAAATATACCTACTTTAATGTTTATTGGTTTGTGTTTATTTGTGATTCATTTGTTGGTAACTTGCTTTTAAACAAACGCTTGTTATTTTTTAATATTGGAAGTTAAAACTAAACAAACTATGACTATGTTTAATTAAACTTAAACTCACCTAAAAGGGCCTATTAACTGTCCTGGCAGATAATATTGATACTTACGAATTCTGTTACTGTTTTTAATTATTCGGTAACTATAGGTGGCTATTCGGACATCGTGAAACATGTAGGTCCTTAATTAAGCACACCCTGACAGCTTCGCCATTTTAATTAATCTATGTTTCACTTATTGTGGTGATAACGGGCATTACTTAGGCATTCCGTTAGGTGGCACTTAGTGTTGATGAAAATAGGCATTAGGCATTCAGTTAGATGATACTTAGTTTGGCGAAAACCGCCATTAGGCATTAAGTAGATGTGAATTTGTTGTAGATCATACCTTGTGAAAAAGTGTTCAGTATCTTTGCTAGCCGAGTAGGTACCTTGTGGAAAATTGTTCAGGTATCTTTACCCAAACCTGATCCGAAGATCGATCTTATTTGCCCACGTGACATTCCAGACACGTTCTAGTAACAAAGTTTTGCGACTCAAACTTATCTCGTTTGAGACAGTTTTGTCGTCTGTACGTAAGAGTTAAGTTGATAGATATCTAGTACCCACGCTTTTTCTGCCTTTGTGTTTCCAACCACTTACGTATACTTGAAGAAAATAAGACCTTAGTAGATGCTTGAAATGTATTGTATAGGGCAGTTGAGCGTATTCCGGTGTTATTTGCGTCGTTTGAGTAGGAAATTGCTTGAAATTTCCTTCATTTACATATAAATAAGTTGCAATCTAAGTAACTATTTTCGACTTGATTTGATTTCGCTAAAAATAAAAAATCCTTACATTTCTGCCTTTGTAATGCTACCGTATTAGGCAAACTTTTGCTACGCACATTTTAGCAGTGTTTTTATGTTTTTACAATTACCTTCGTTCCTGAATGACAGTTTTCACGGAGACAGGCGACACTTAACAGATGAATATTTAAACCGTTACATTGATCGTATCCATTTCGACTCTTGTCGGTGAGCGAAACGTTTAAGATCCAAAAAAGTGTTTGATTTGAAAGCTTGTACCTAATTACGTGTCACTAAGACTTATCTTAAGTAAAAACGACCCTCATCATCTGCCTAGCCTTTTCTCAACAATGCTGGGGTCAGCTTACAGTCTAACCGAAACACCACCACGCCACTGAATACATGGAGCGATTGCATATTAGCTGACCACCAAATCCCAGTTAGTACCGTTACTCCTAACCTAACCTAACAACGACTGTCAAAGATCTAAAAGCCAGAACCAAGAGCTTATAGTATATTTTATAACGAGGGACTAAACGAAGCCATTATATACCCGAGGTGGTATGACTCCCGAGCTTGCGAGGGAGGCAATGAAAGCGAGGTTATATTGGCGTTTAGTCTCGAGGTGCAAACTGTACTTTTCACTTCGAGTGCGAGAAAAATAGTAATTTAAAACTGAAAAAAATTACACTCGACAAAAATTCTGAACTGAGCGGTCAGTGTTTTCTTCTATCAGGTCAGTCACAGATTAACCATTAAAACACAACACAAACTCACAACAGTTTTGCAATGAAGATGATCCACACTCCACAGATAATTAGTACCTACATTACTGCAGCGGCTAGCAACAGTGGCATTGCTTTTCAAAATCAACGATGCACACAAACAACCATAAATTTTCCTCGCGTTGAAGAGTTCATTTGTTTTTTCTTTTCAATAAACCGCTTTCTATTTACCTTATTCAACCTTAGCCAATTCGAAATTTAAATAAAACCTTTGACAAGTTAGGTACTCTTTTGTGACCATGTTTCAGAGTAAAAGATCGTTCCATTTTTAAATTACTTTTTACTCCCTAGGGAATAAACGGTCACTTTAATCCCGCTTCGTAGGGCTATAACGGCGTACTTTTAGAGCATGAGAAGTGAAAACGTAATTTCGAAACTCTGTAAGTGTATAATTGGTGGTTATTCATCCACAGACCAACATAGGCAAGCACGGCTTAACCTTAAGATCGCAGCTGTTATTATATAGCCACAAGCTCCTCAAAAAACAACCATTACAAATAAGATAGGTAATGGTATCGATCGATTGTAAACATCGTGAGGAAACCGGCATGTCCTAGAACCAAAAATTCGAAGACATGTGACATCTACCAATCCGCACTGGGTCCGCGTGGTAGATTATAGCCCATTCCCTCTCATTGAGAGGAGGCCGTGTCCCAGCAGTGGGAACATTATAGGCTGATGATGATGATGATGAATGGTATCGATGGTCCTACCTGTCATCATCAAACAGCACGATCTCCATGGACTTCACGGCGAGGTCTGACTCCGTGAGGCCGAAGAAGTGCAGCGTCTCGTTGAACTCAGGGTTCTTGGTCTTGTGGACAGTCTTCGTACGCAGTCTGTTGGAGTAGGATCCCTCTGGAAAAGTGAGAGCAGAGTTTTTTGTTAGTGAAAGGTTTGACAAGCGAAATCTTAGCTTAGGGACAACGTGCTGAGTTTCCAAGCATAAAATGTCGGTGGAATGCAGTTAATTAAAAACTGTAGGAAAGTTATATGAGGTAGTAGGCAACTATGTTTTCAGGTTATCTAGATGTACCTAATATTTTTTTAGGAATCAAGAATCGTTTTATTTATTGTAAGAAGTCCAGAATCTAGACAATGTGCCATGAAGTTTGTATAGTTTTAACTTAGTTTCACCAAAATTTGTTCCCAATTGCCGTTCTCGGTAAGTGTTAAACCAATTGCCTGAACTGCTTTTTAATTCAAAGTACAACTCTCCTCGAATCAAATTCCCGGCTACAGTCCTGGGTAGGTCCTTCAGAAAACATAATCCTGCACATGACACAATCGATTTTGGATACAAAACGGAAGGGCATTTCGAAGTCTGACTTACACAAGGTGGCAATCAGTTTCAAAGCGAATAGAAGATAGCTTCCAATAGAATCGGAATAACATAACTATCACATTTTTGACCTCACCTCTAGGCAAAACCTCTAATCTACAAAACGGATCCGACAGCCCCGTCATATCCATTCCGATGAGTCCCCTCGCCCGAAGCACCGTGACAGCCAGCGACGAGGTTGCATTCTCATACGCCAGCTTGATCTCCAACGTCCCAAATCCTGCATCAGGTATCGTGGGAGGCCTCTCGACCTGAGTGGTGGGCTTCGTCATCTCTTTTCGTATGCTGCGAAGGCTATAGGCACTGCCTTTACTGCCGGTCCGTTTGAGGGCAGCTAAGGGACGCTGTGTGAGACTGTCCTGCCTGTGGAGACTGAGACCGCTGAAGCCGTGTGATAGGATGTCTGTTTCACTCCAGTCGATGTATGGGTCCTGGAAGGGAGAAAAGAGAATCAATGTAGCTGGGATCGTAAATGAAGGTTGTTTATGAACCTGCCGGGGTTGCGGGCCTGTTCCAAAGAGATACCGCGGGCCCGGAACATAAAGGGCGAGGAAGCAACATGGATGGGGTTTAGTCAGTAAAAGTCTGACACTCCCTCCCGCTCCGCCCAGAGTGGGAGAAGTTATTTGATGATTCCCCAACCCAAAAAAAAAATAAAAAATAAGAATCAAATTATTTGAAGTAGGTAAGTAGGTATTATTTCTTTGAGTTATTTTAGTACACCATAGTCATATCCTATCCTACTAATATTATAAATGCGAAAGTTTGTGAGTATGGATGTATGTTACTCTTTCACGCAAAAACTACTGAACGGATTTGTATGAAATTTTGCACGTAGATAACCTAAATTAAAACAAGATAATATTTTTATATTTCAGTGGGATAATTATCTCACTTCGTTTTCGAAGCCGCCTGGCAGAAGCTAGTCTGTATTGTATTTTCAACACTCTGTTTTCACTTCCTTCTATGTTTTGGAAATAAAAACTTTAAATATAAGTACCTAGATTGCGGATAGTCCCAGTCATAACGAAAATCGCTTTCGGAGCACTTGAAAATTAAGGAAGTTATATACTTACTCAAAAATACTTAATTAGTAAAAAGTATATTCTCCCAGTTCAACATTTCTTTCGCAACCTAGCAACAAATAGTAAATGTCAATCTGAAGGTCTTTCAACTCAATGAATAATAAAACTTCTTCAAATAAAGCAGAATGAGCGCCTCGATACAATTCCGCTTGGCTGCATAACCTGATTTGCATATAAAATGTACTGAGAATACTTTACAGCCGCTTTCCTACTAGGTTAAAGCGCTTTCATTGCTGATTTTGCATATTCCACCGATAACTTATGTGGGGGCTGATATGGAAGATCGTAAATAACATGTGTTTTAATGGCGGCTGGTAATATCAATCGATTTTCAGTGACACGATAACTGGGATATCGAACAACCTCCATGATTAAAGTTTATTGTTCAAGTTTGGTTTCATTTTGGAAACTCGTTTAATTAGATACGGTAGGCCGCACGTAAATGGTAACAATTTCAGTAGGAATTGTTACCATTTAAATTGTATTCCTTGTTACATCAGCTTTACCAATGTGGTACGGGTCTATTGTACATAGAGACCTTTAAAAAATCGGTAAACCTTATGAACTGGGTTGCGGAGGCCAGATTTTAAATAGATCTGATTGAATATTGTTTTAAAGACTGCATGAAATAAGAATTACTTGTTACAAATAGTTCGTTTCCTCTACTTTCAATAAGTTATATTTATTTATATAGTAATAATCATTCTCCCGATTCATTGTTAGGCAAAACCAAAACTCACGGAGACCTGATTTCATGATTTGGGACCTCTAATTTGTAGATTCTATTGAATGTAGAGACAATCAACATTTTTCATCTCACAAGTATCTAACCTATATACCTTTTAAGTAAATATTCAATTGTAATATTGTCTATTGGCGTAGCACCAGCGTAATACAGATCTAGAATACGGGGTGGTAATGAGAAGTTCCGGAAAATAAACTCCAAAACTCAAAAACACTTTGAAAGACCTAGCATAATAAGTGCTAAGCGAGTTATCAGTGAAGACGTTGATAGGTCGGAAGACGTTGCGTTGGACTCTCTCTCTAGGTGGACCGATGACCTGGTGAAGATTGCGGGGAACCGTTGCATACGAGTTGCATGGCACCGGTCAATATGGCGACATTTGGGGGAGGCATATATCCAGCAGCGGACGATGATGAGTTATCAGAGTGTATTCAGATGATCACGCGACAATTGCAATCGTAAACAGGTGAAGCAATAAAAGGAAACCTCTTATGACGCCAATCGCAGACGTAGAGAGATCAGAACACGATATTACCCGTTAAGATCTTTAAGTGCGCAATAAAAATATTGACTGCATGCAGGCCACTAACGCCAAGAAGCTCGTTATTTTATGTTTGCATGAGCTGATGCGGGTAATGAAGAAAAGGGTGTAAAATTCTTTATCCGTGATATAAATTATAGTTACAGGCTGATGTAAATATAATTTCATTAAGCATAAAGCTTTTGGAATGGCGAAGGAGCAATGGGCAAAAATTATAACTCAGTGGATACCAAATAGCAGGATACGACTACGCGGCAGATAGAAGGAGATGGCGGGATGAGCTAGACTCTTTCGCAAGGCATTGGACTACAATCGCACTAGATCGCGAAATATGGAAGAAGGGAAGGGAGGCCTTTGTCCAGCAGTGGGAAAATATAGGCTTATAATAAAATATTAGAGCTTTTTAAGGAGAACCTTTGCCAGTAACCGAATTTCGCCAATTCGCTGTCGACGTTAAAATTATCTGAGTGCCTCGTTGGTCGAGTGTACGTAAGCACGAATGAGCATCAGGTCCTGGGTTCGATTCCAAGGTCGGGCTAAGTGCTATTGGGTTTTTGAATAAGGAATTTTCTTTTCAAGCGTTTTTGCCATACCTATTATTGGAATCAAATATAACAGCTCTCAACTAGGACCCATTAACGTTAATATTTATCCGTGGTGCTTGGCAACTGGGCCTATCCCAGCTGTAAACGTCCCTTTGTGCCTATTGGCCTTGTTTCGTTCTGTCTCCTGCTGATATGGAGGGAAGTGGAAATTACAGGTCTTTCCTACTCCTCCGCTATACTTTCTGATTAATTTCGTTGCGGGATCCAAGACAGTTAAATTCATTCTCTGGGACTTCGTCGAGCTTCATTGTCTCGGCGCTTTTCTGGTGGTCGCCACTGTTGATTCTGGCTTTCAGTAGTTACAGTGGTTTGGGCGTGTGTGGCGGGCTTGTCCTGTTACCTGTACCTTTTATAATTTCTGCCGGGTTGATGGCAATATGCTCATTTCATGCGACTAAGACATAACTTGTGGAATGTGGATGTACCTTTTATAATTTCTGCCGGGTTGATGGCAATATGCTCATTACATGCGACTAAGACATAACTTGTGGAATGTGGATGTACCTTTTATAATTTCTGCCGGGTTGATGGCAATATGCTCATTTCATGCGACTAAGACATAACTGGCGGAATGTGGATGTACCTTTTATAATTTCTGGCGCGTTGATGGCAATATGCTCATTTCATGCGACTAAGACATAACTTGTGGAATGTGGATGTACCTTTTATAATTTCTGCCGGGTTGATGGCAATATGCTCATTTCATGCGACTAAGACATAACTTGTGGAATGTGGATGTACCTTTTATAATTTCTGGCGCGTTGATGGCAATATGCTCATTTCATGCGACTAAGACATAACTGGCGGAATGTGGATGTACCTTTTATAATTTCTGGCGAGTTGATGGCAATATGCTCATTTCATGCGACTAAGACATAACTTGTGGAATGTGGATGTACCTTTTATAATTTCTGGCGCGTTGATGGCAATATGCTCATTTCATGCGACTAAGACATAACTTGTGGAATGTGGATGTACCTTTTATAATTTCTGGCGAGTTGATGGCAATATGCTCATTTCATGCGACTAAGACATAACTTGTGGAATGTGGATGTACCTTTTATAATTTCTGGCGCGTTGATGGCAATATGCTCATTTCATGCGACTAAGACATAACTTGTGGAATGTGGATGTACCTTTTATAATTTCTGGCGCGTTGATGGCAATATGCTCATTTCATGCGACTAAGACATAACTTGTGGAATGTGGATGTACCTTTTATAATTTCTGGCGCGTTGATGGCAATATGCTCATTTCATGCGACTAAGACATAACTTGTGGAATGTGGATGTACCTTTTATAATTTCTGGCGCGTTGATGGCAATATGCTCATTTCATGCGACTAAGACATAACTGGTGGAATGTGGATGTACCTTTTATAATTTCTGGCGCGTTGATGGCAATATGCTCATTTCATGCGACTAAGACATAACTTGTGGAATGTGGATGTACCTTTTATAATTTCTGGCGCGATGATGGCAATATGCTCATTTCATGCGACTAAGACATAACTGGCGGAATGTGGATGTACCTTTTATAATTTCTGCCGGGTTGATGGCAATATGCTCATTACATGCGACTAAGACATAACTGGGGCCTAATTCTGCTATTTTAAGATTTCATGTACGAGATTATCATTCTATGACATTTTTTTCAATGAAGTGTAAGTGGTTGATCATTGAAAAGTCATAATGGCGCCATTATGATAGTCGAATTAACAAACTTGTCAAAATTTGACAGAACTTGATCATTATGAGATCAATGATCGACTACTCTGACACTATTGTAATAGCAGAATCGAGGCCCTGGTGGAATGTGGATGTACCTTTTATAATTTCTGCCGGGTTGATGGCAATATGCATTACATGCGACTAAGACATAACTGGTGGAATGTGGATGTACCTTTTATAATTGGGTACACCACTCACCTCTGCCTAATCCTTCGAAGATTACAGGCGTGATGTTAAAAATAAGTGGTGCAGTCCACCTATATCTATAGTCTATACTAATATTATAATTAGGAAAGATTTGGATGTTTGTAACGAATAAACTCAAAAACTACTGGACCGATTTGTATAATTCTTTCACAGTTGGAAAGCTACATCACCCTGAGTAACATAGGCTACATTTTATCCCCGTACTCCCACGGGAACGGGAACAATACGGGTGAAGCCGTGTGACATCCTCTAGTGTACTGTATATCTACAAACGGTTAAGGAACCCATTATTTTATGAGCCACATCAAACTCATGAGGTTTTAATGACTCGAAGATGGTGAGATATCAGTTTTATTGCATCAATAGAAGGTTGAGTTGTAAAATCAATTAAGGACAGGGCGCTTATTGGTGATTACTCGTATATTGTTGATTTGTCAGTTATTGCCGGTTTGGCCGCTATTCTTTATTGTGTGGTTAGAGTTAGAACCTGGTGTTACGAGTTTTATGTCGCTCATGGGTTCTTTACTCAAGAAATATCTCTCAGGCATGCTGGTAAATGATAATAAGTCCTATTTAAGGCAATTACATGAGCTAAGCGCGAGTTTTATAATTACTAAAAGTATATGATTCACTGCTATAAACAAGAACAGAAAAATATATGAAATTCTTCAGGGTATATGCTAGCATGATAGTGTTTTGAAATATAATACAATTAGTTTGGCTCGATAAAAATAAATTACGATCGTATCTCTAAAAATATCTTTCAAACAATAAAAAACATACTAATGTGCATACGATCATTCTGATGTTTTGGCAAATAATGCTACAAGCAATATATTAACATGATACTGTTTCAGTTTTTTAATCCAATCAATAGTTTTTTGTAAATCGATCGAAACCACTCTTTCGCTATTTGGCCCGCAGTGGCTGACGTAACAACCTCTTTGTAGTGCAAGCTGATTAGAACTTTATTCTAACAGCATTTCATTCGATGTTTGAACCACCACAAATAGAGTTGCTAATTTAGCTCGTCTAAGCGCCTTAACGGTAGCCTATTAAATGGGACTTAAATATAAGTGGCGAAATGTGGGTAACATTCTGAAACTCACTCGGTCTGTCTTACTATGAGCGTTCGCCAATCTCCTTTCGGAATTCAGAGAAGCGTCATCTTACAGGTAAGTTTTGGTAGGCTGAAGGGTTTTTAAGTCTGATAACCAGTCTTACCAAGTGGTATCGTATTACCCAGTATTAACTGGGTTGTGGAGGTCAGATAGGCAACGCTCCATGTAAAATACTAGTATTCAGCTGCATCCGGTTAGACTGGGAGCCGACCCCAACATAGTTGGGAAAAGGCTAGGCAGATGATGATGGTAATTTTCAGTTTTAGATCTTTAACATAGGAAGTTATGGAAGTTGGCAATAAACTTAGTAGTAAGAAACCCTTCTGCCGCCCCTTCGGGGATCAAAGGCAATGATGTCCTGGGGGTTTCTATTGCAAAAATATTTGACGTTTTAATTTTTAACCAACCTTTATAAAACATTTTCACCTGTAAGATGACGCTTCTCTGAATTCGAAAGGAGATTGGCGAACGCTCATTTAGTAAGACAAGCCGAGTACGTTTCAGATTTTTTGCCATTTGACTGCGGAACCATTAAAAGTATCCTATGTCTTAACACAGGCCTGACCATGGTCTATCCATGCGCCTTTCATCCAAATCTATTCAGCCGTATAAGCGTGAAAAAGGAAACAGACAGATAGGCCGACAGATTAGAGAAAAAATTATGAAATTGTTATACTTATTCGCTGGCACAACCATATTGAATGAAGAAGGTACAAATTCCACAACGCCAGACCACGTAAGAAAAATATCGTATATTTTTCTTTTATATTTTTACAGGTTTTCATTACATACGATTGTATTTTAAGCATGTTTCTAACTTTTCTTATTCATAAGAGAATCTACGTTTCGTACGATTGAAATGAAAACATTAAGTACGAGCAAAGATTTATGTCTATAGAAGTGCCCTCATTGTACAAAGGTCACTAAAACTTTGTCATTGCAGCCGAGGAGGAATTGACACCCAAGCCGAAGACGAAGGTGTTAATGAAACCTTTAAAATTATATCGAGTTTCTTAAAGTAATTAATTATTATTTAACACGGCAATAAAACCATTGGATTAATATTTGATTTAGATAAAGGCTTTGGAAAATGCTGTAAAAATGATGTTTTCAATGTTTCTGACAAAGGAAAAACAGTCCTGAAAATTATAATACTTAGTCAACTGCCTTATAAATGTTTAATACGAATCATCATCATCATCATCATTAATAATGTTCCCACTGCTGGGACCGATCTTCACTCTATGAGAGGGAACGAATACATTCGATTTTTCATTTTCATCATACAAAAAACAAGGAAAAGTTAAATCTTTTCAATGAGACATTGGAATATTCTAGAACAACATTACTGTCGTAAAGCGGTAGCGGTACTTCTAGAACCAAATCGAACTTATTTAGATCTCAATTTACAAATGTACCCATTTCCCAACAATTTTCCTTAAGCTTAGTGAATTGGGTTTCTATTTCTGAAAACACTTTAATCATCTTAAAGTCTTTGTAAATTCGTTTCTAATTCCAAACCTAATTTACAGTGAGAACCGAGACAATTTACGGCAACTTAAAATAACTTGTTAGGTATAATTAAGGATTGCTTTGTTTTTGCTTATATTTCACATTTTGTCATGTTGACTACTACCCAGTCCCTGAATGATTTTGTACGCCATTAACGGGGTGGTATCAGTCTAACGAGAGGTTCTCTCCATGTAACTCCTCTTTGATGAGTGAATGTAAATGTGCAAAAGAAATACATGTTGCTTATTAGATTTTTAACTTTGATTCGTACAATTAAAATAGTTCTAACTTTATTATTACTATACTAGCTTCTGCCAGCGGCTTCGCCCGCGTGAAGTTTGATTATTGTCCCATGGGATCTTACTACCGGAATAAAATGTATCCTATGTTTTATGTGGGTCATAGCGTGATGATATAAACGTAAGAGTAAACAAATATAATAATAACAAATCTCCGAACTGCTAAGCTATCGGGAGTTACACGTGTTATTGTGAGTCAACTATAAAAGATAGACATATGCTGTCTTGGGATATTTTTTATATAATTTTATGTGGAATATTTCCGTTATACATGATTTCTATGTAGCTTTAACCATTAAGGCTGCACACGCGACGGAAGCTAAAAAAACCAAGTAACTTCTCCCGTTTTCCCAACATTTCCTTTCACTGCTCTGCTCCTATTAATGGTAGCGTGATGAAAAGTATACTATTACCTGCTCAGGAGTATGTAGAATAATTGTACCAAGTTTCGTTAAAATCCGTCGAGTAGTTTTTTTTTCTATAAATAACATACAGACAGACAGACAGACAGACAGACAGACAGACAAAAATTTTACTGATTGCATTTTTGGCATCAGTATCGATCACTAATCACCCCCCGATAGTTATTTTGTAAATATATTTCATGTACAGAATTGACCTCTCTACAGATTTATTATAAGTATAGATATAGAAGATAGATATAGATAGATGAAAAAAATGTTCATAGTAAAGCATTTTTTCTTTGAAATTTCGTATCTACTCCTAAATGGCATTCAGTTTTAGTTTTTTTTACACACAAATATTTGTCGATATTTTCTTCACAAAGTTGTACAACTGGAATTTTGTTCTAATGATTTATTAGGCTACAATTAAATAAAAACCACTAATTTCGCACTATTCGGCCCGCTGTGACTGACGTAACAACTACTTTGTAGTGCAAGCTGATTAGAACTTGATTCTAACAGTATTTTAAACGAAGTTTGAACCATACAAATATAGTTGCTAATTTAGCAGATACTACAGCCTTAATGGCAAGACATGCAGATCTACCTGTTATTAATTTAAGACCTAGCACATATTATTTGTGTATGCTCATGTTTTTACAATAAATATATTCTATTATATTCTTAGCCCTTTCCAAACTAGGTTTTTTTGGGTCAGTTTCCAGTCTACCCGAATGCCGCTGAATGCCAGTTATCACGTGTGTATGTACGATGAATGGGGAAGACCGTTAAAAGATAATTGTAGGTGGCGCCACCATAGCTGGTCTCAATCTGACCAATGAGATCAAGGTATTTTGAAATATGAACTGACGTTCCTTGAATTTCAACCAATGACGATGCTTGGAATCAGCTATGCTAGCGCCATTAGTTCCACATCCCCATTGTCTGCCTATCTGACCTCCACAACCCAAAAGTAGAAACTACGGTTTTTTTTCCTACTCCTGCGCTATACTTTCTGATTAATTTCGTTGCGGGATTTGTACAATAATTCTCAGACTGTTTGTACTTCTATCAAATAATATTCGGCGACAACCGTCTGACACTTGACAACGCAGGAGACGCGATCTCCTGCGTTGCCATGGCAACCGGTTATTATCGTCTGGTTTTGTCGCTAAGGCGCTGCTTAGTTACCGAGTTATATCTAGAAATTATAGGAATCTTTTTAGAACTTAATTGAACTTGTTTTTTTCTTCGAAATAGTTTTTAGGGTTTGATTACCAGCCCGGGGTTGGGGGACTGTTCGAAAGAGATACCGTGGCCCCGGAACATAAAGGGCGAGGAAGGAACATGGATGGGTTTTAGTCAGTTAAGGTCTGAAACTCCCACCGGGTACTTAGGCCCAGAAAAAACAAAAGGGACAAGAAAACCAGGCATTATTTTTGTTCTGTTCCTCTTTTTATTCTATTTCAGTCAAGAGAATGTTTATATTGCTTGTTGGATGTTTCCTACATATTTCGTATTAAATTGAAGAAAATTCTGTTTTCAAACAACCTTTTGATCACTCAGGTCCGTTACTTTGTGTAACTTATTTCATCAACACTGCTTAGAGGAGGAGCTACCACCACCAGAGGAGCTCGTGGCTAGATAATATCAGCGGCTCGGGTCGATCTTTAGGTTAAGCCATGCTTGCCTAGGTTGGTCTGTAGATGGGTGACCACCCTTACGTACTGAGTTTCCTCCGTGCCTCGGAAAGCACGCTAAGCTGTTGGTCCCGGCTGTCATTTGTCCATCTTTGACAGTCGTTACAGGTAGTCAGTGGCCCCAAAAGTCTGACAACCAGTCTTACTAAGTGGTATCGTATTACTTAGTGTTAACTAGTTTGTGGAGGTCAGATAGGCAGTCGCTCCATGTTGCACTGGCATACAGCTGCATCTGGTTAGACTGGAAGCCGACCCCAATATAGTTGGGAAAAGGCTACGTAGATGATGATGATAAATGATGTGTGGTAATGTGTGATGTGCTGTTTGTTGTTATAATGTATATGTATGTACTGCTCTATTGTGTTGTGCTGTCCATTAATCAATAAATGATTATTCTATTCTTCTATTCTATTACACTGCTTTTGAGGCGATTACATGAGCTAAACGCGAGTTTTATAATTACTAAAAGTGTATGGTTCACTGCTATAAATAAGACCAGAAAAATATATGATATTGTCCAGGATATATGCTAGCATGATACTGTTTTGAAAACATAATACAATAAATTTGGCTCGATAAAAAGAAATCACGAACTTATCTCTAAAAATATATTTCAAACAATAAAAAACATACTAATATGCATGCGATCATTCTGATTTTTTGGCAAATAATTTTGCAAGTAATATATTAGCATGATACTGTTTCAGTTTTTTAATCCAACCAACAGTTTTTTTGTAAATCGATCGAAACCACTCATTTCGCGCTATTTGGCCCGCAGTGGCTGACGTAACAACCACTTTGTAGTACAAGCTGATTAGAACTTTATTCTAACAGCATTTCAAACGAAGTTTGAACCACCACAAATAGAGTTGCTAATTTAGCTCGTCTAAGCGCCTTGAAAAGTGAAAGAAAACATCGTCACTAAACCGTCCTAAAACTAACTGTGACATCTGTTACAGCCACCTTTATAGTCTTTTTACACCCTTTCTATATACAGGGCCAGCTTCGTGGATTACGAGTACAATACACAAATAGAGCCTGTGCCCCGGCTGTGGTAACGTTATTGTATACTAGCTGACCCACGCAACTTCGTCTGCGTCACATAAGAGAGAAAAACGAAAGGTAAAAAACTTTTTTGCAAAAAATAAAACCGACTTCAAAAAAAAACAAAAAAGTGAAAAATAACTTTAGCTTCTGAAGTCGGTGACCTTTGTTTGATTGCTTTAGTTTTTTTGTCACCGACTTCAGAAGCTAAAGTCATTTTTCACTTTTTTGTTTTTTTTTGAAGTCGGTTTTATTTTTTGCAAAAAAGTTTTTATTTTTCACTTTTTAGTGGTTCACATGTGCTTGATATATGGAAAGTGCGTACCGTTACAATTACAACAAGCCCAAACACGACTATGGTACATTGTCTCATTATGGAGTTCCGTGACTCTTGGCTTCATCATCAGATCTGATGGTAAAATGGTTCTTATCAAACGGAAATGCTTCACTTGTTGTAGAAAGTACCAAAATCGCAACACGTTTTCATATAAAATTTGAAGAGTTCCCTCGATTTCGCCAAGATTCCATCATCAGATCCTGTCTTGGTGGCTATGGGACCATTTGGAAAGAATACCCTTTCCAACAAAAAAAGAATTTTCCAAATCGGTTGGGAAGCGACGGAGTTATGCCCGAACAAACATAAAAAAAAAAAAAAAAAAAAATAGAAACATCCGAATTGAGAACCTCCTCCTCTTTTAGAAGTCGGTTAAAAAATATCCTCGTTTTTGCAACATTTTTCATTCCTGCTCCGCTCCTAATGGTCGCAGCGCGATGTTATATAACCTAAAGCCTTCCTCGCTAAATGGACTATCCAACACAAAAATAATTTTTCAATTTGAACCAGTACTTCCTGAGATTAGCGCGTTCAACCAAACAAACAAACAAACTCTTCTGCTTTATAATATTATTAAGTATAGATTTGCATAGTGTTGCTTTATATCCATCGCTTTTCTCATCTCCCATGTTACATAAAATATATTCCTTAAAGTTACTCAACTGGAACAAAGTAGGGATCAGGAGAATCATGTTCTTCTACACAACACATGGGATTTTCATATAGCTGTGTTCAAAAACGCTATTTTATTGAGGTATTTAGTAAGGTGTTAAATACCTTATCACCAAGTTTTAGTCACACGTACACCGCACGACAGCGCGGACGAGCGGCGGCGTGGCGGGAGCCGGCACAGCTAAGGGAATTGCGTCGCCTTTCCGCGCGGTCGGGCGGTACCAGTGTGTAGGCATTAACGGATTACATGACATAGAGACGCGCGTCAGGTACATGGCGTGTGAAAACCGCATTAGTAATAAACCCTTTGAAAAAAAACCGACTTTCCAAAAAACTTTACTTTTTTTTTGGAAGTCGGTGACTTTGTTTGTTTGTTTGACTTTTGGGTACCGACTTTTAACCTTTTCAGCTGTAACCACACAAATTCTTGTCATTAATCAATTTTAAAAGAATCCAACCGATTCGGAACCTCCTTTTGTTTAATGTCGGTTACTACTCCCACATAATAAATAATATTTAGAAGAACATTATTACACTTGGAACTTAATCAATATTATCTTCAACCATTAGACAATACAATTAAGTCTAATCGTTATAAATCCATTTAAGTGAAATTAATCAAGTCGCCGTTATTGTCTGCCGCTGACAAATTGAGTTGACCCCAATCACCATGGAATCAATAAAAAGAAGGAATTGTCTGGCATCTGCCTCCTACCGAGATGATATGACGCAGCCGTGACGTATTATGCGTCAGACAATGGGAAATTTACTTGATGTCGCAGATTTTTTCGAACAATTTCTTGGGTTTGTGAGATTGGCACAGATGACGCTGATTTATTCTAGATCGAGACCGTTTCGAATGGCACTAAGTCTTTACAAATAAATAAATTTGAAGCTTCTGTTTGTAATTTAAAAATAACGGCGTTTAATTTACTTGATGTCGCAGATTTTTTCGAATAATTTCTTGGTTTTGTGAGATTGGCACAGATGACGCTGAATTTTTCTAGATCGAGACCGTTTCGAATGGCACTAAGTCTTTACAAATAAATAAATTTGAAGCTTCTGTTTGTAATTTAAAAATAACGGCGTTTAATTTACTTGATGTCGCAGATTTTTTCGAATAATTTCTTGGTTTTGTGAGATTGGCACAGATGACGCTGAATTTTTCTAGATGGCACTAAGTCTTTACAAATAAATAAAATTGAAGCTTCTGTTTGTAATTTCAAAATAATAAAATCAAATAAAATAATTTCAAAATAACGGCGTTTAATTTACTTGATGTCGCAGATTTTTTCGATTAATTTCTTGGTTTTGTGAGATTGGCACATATGGGGTTGATTTATTCTAGACCGAGACCGTTTCGAATGGCACTAGATCTTTACAAATAAATATAATTGTAGTTTTTGTTTGGTTTTTCAAAATAAACGGCGTTTTACTGAATGCATGTGAAAGTATACCTACTTAGATACGTTTTTTTGCTAGTTTACTTTGTGTCCCACTGCTGGGCAACGGCTACCCCTTTTTCCTTCCCTACCTCTCTATGTTGTGCGATCTCCGGCCATGTTGGCCATGCAAATGTGATCACGCCACCTTCGTCGATACCTACTTACCTACAACATTTTCTTTTTTTGTCTGTTTGTATGACTGTCTGTTCAGGTGCGGCGGTGCATTAGCACCGATTTTGACTTGACACTTTTAGTGGCAGATAGATCTACTAAAGTAGTAACTTGGGCTACTTTTATTTTAGAAAATAAATTAGGGTACCGTGCAAAAAAATTAAAACCCTTGAAATTGTTCAAAAATTCCGATTTTCGATAGGGGAGTAGACGTAATTTTTTTATAATAATTTCCCGCGGTCGAAGTTCGCGGACAATACTAGTAGACAATACTAGTCCAATCGTTATAAATCCATAAATGCCTTACATTTACGCAAGAATTTTGTCTTAGAAGAGTCGTTGAGAGTTTCGATTTATTTAATTGTACTTCTGTGCGTTGTGCTATGTCTTCTGTGTGGACTAAATGAATAATAATAATAATATATTAATATCGCTGGACATTAACACACAGCGCCACCTAGTGCCACACTAAGCAAAGCTTGTGTCGTGGACACTAGATAGTTGATACAATACATATATACTTTTTGTTTGTAAATACATATTTATAATACATATAAACATCCATGACTCGGAAACAAATGTTCACGCTCATCATACAAACATTATTGCTCCTACTGGGATTCGAACCCAGGACCCTAAAAACGTAAGGCAGCGTCACTACCACTACGCCATTCGGGTCGTTTGTTGAAATGATTTATCTATCTATCTTTATGTTACGAAAATAGCATTCTCGAAATTATACTGTCATAAAATAGTTTTTTCTATATGTAGCAATCGTTATTTCAAAAGAAACTTGCTTTTGAACTTAAATGTATAGGAAGAGGTCACTAACATTATTATTAACAGTAGAAACGGGATTAACCATGTTTACTGGTTTTGGTGAGTTCCTGATAGTCCGACGCTGTTTCAAGTACGGTCGAAAAAGCTATTTGGTTTACACTTTATAATGTAATTTGTGGGTTAAACTGTAAACCTATTAGCTTGTTCGACCGTATCATGATCACGGATAAACTTAGAATGCATAAAAAGTGTAAAACACCTCTTAACGAAGCCGAAAGGCACTATGTTCTCCCCGTCATTGCGATATTTTTTTTGTTCTACACCATACCTGGGAACCTTCTAGTTACGGAGATATTTGGGGTCAAAGTTCCAACTTCTCGACAAGGTGTTATGCATGATTTTTACTTTAAATACTTCTACGACCCCCGTACTATTCAATCCATCAATCAACACAATGTTTTAAGTGCGTTACATTGAGTTTTACCACAAAACATGATTTTTCACCCAAAAAAAAAGGCTTGGTTGGTTGACGGCTTCGTGATGAGGTGGTTTACAGTTACACCCTGTATAAGTGCACTGTTTAACAAAACGGTAAATGTGAATATCGTGAGTAAACGGCATGTTCTTGAACCAAAAAAATCGGCAGACATATGACATCTGATCTACCAATCCGCGATGGGGCTGCGTGGTGGATTATTATTATTTAACTCTATTCCCTCTCATAGATGGGACTCCTGTGTCCCAGCAGTGGGAATATTAATAAGCTGATGATGACAGTGTATAATGTAAGTTACAAAAAATAAGGAATCAATAATATCATCATTTTTCGTGTCATCTGTGTCATGAAAGCACATCGTATAACTAAACTACGAGTATATGTCGTCGAACTAAAGAAATCGATAACTTAGAATTATTTGCCAGTAAATCAGAATGATCGCATGCATATTAGTATGTTTTTTATTGTTTGAAAGATATTTTTAGAGATAAGTTCGTGATTTATTTTTATCGAGCCAAATTAATTGTATCATGTTTTCAAAACAGCATCATGCTAGCGTATATCCTGAAGAATATCATATATTTTTCTGGTCTTGTTTATAGCAGTTAATCATATACTTTTAGTAATTATAAAACTCGCGTTTAGCTCATGTAATCGCCTTAAGTGAAAGTGATTTGGCTAGGAGTACAGATGAAATTCCTCCTTTTTTACCTGGATAACGACGTAACAAGGTACGAGCTTATTTGCTATCAACTGGTCACTTATCTCATACTCAAAATTTTTTTTTAGCATGGGAAATCATCAAATAACTTCTCCCTCTCTGGGCGGAGCGGGAGGGAGTGTCAGACTTTTACTGACTAAAACCCATCCATGTTCCTTCCTCGCCCTTTATGTTCCGGGTCCGCGGTATCTCTTTCGAACAATCCCGGCAGGATCCTTTAGCTTTACCCTGGAATCGAATCTAAGACGTCATCGTAGCATTTGCACCCACTATCTATTTCACCATAATTGTGTCAACGATATCAGCGGTTGTCCATAGCAACGCTTAGTCGAGATAACGTGACGTCTGAATGACGTAGAGACGCGACTACCGACGTGACCTGTTTAATTATATTGTTGCAATGAAGATCATTTTTAACCGACTTTAAAAAGGAGGAGGTTCTCAATTCGTCGCAAGCTTTCTTTTTTTTTTCATGTATCTCCCCGATTACTCGAAGATGGCTGAAGCGATTTGAATTAAGTATTCTTGTTTTGTTTGAAAGGGTATACTTTCCAGGTCCCATAATCATCGGGTAGTTTTTAGAAGATTACTTTTTTAAAGTGGTCCCATTTCAATTTTGTGAAGATCTGATGAAGAACTTCGGAGATAGGCGACGGAACTCCTCAATAAATGATAGCAAATGGACTGGGATTGCTGAAATCTCATGTCTATCTATGGTTCATAACATAACTTCACGACACTTCGCTGTGAAGAGATAAGCACAAGTGAACCACTAAAAAGTGAAAAATAAAAACTTTTTTTGCAAAAAAAATATTATTATTTCTTTGTGAAAACTGAGAAGATCATTTTTTGGTCATTATTAAGTACTCTCGTAGGAGATGGAGGGAGGAGGTGGAAGAACTAACGACCAGTGGCTATTACCCCTGGATTGCAAAAGCTGGAAGTTATGGGGCTCTCCCCATAACTTCCAGCTTTTGCAATTCCAGCCTTTGCCCACATAGGATACTTTTATCCCGATAATAAGATTCCAGGGTACAATTATCTAACTTCACGCGCTGGCAGAAGCTAGTTAAGTATAACGTTATATAGGTACTTAGTTTTTCTTAAATTAATGTCAAGTTCACTCATGATTTGTGCCTGAACTAAGTAATTCTGTTTCAGGCGATTGGAGGTAACTTTAATAAATAATTTTACGAATTATTAAACAATCACAGCGCTTACTTTAGCACAAGTAGGTAATAATTTAAAAAAAATAACCAAAAAATACGAAAAACATTTACTTGGGTTTAGCACGAGTAATGACTTGACAGTATCTTCATAGGAGAAGATCTTCTTGTTGTTACGAGTACTATGGTTGATGCCGTTTTTGCCGACTGAGTTACATCATCATCATCTGCCTGGCCTTTTCCCAACTATGTTGGGGCCGGCTGCCAGTCTTACCGAATGGAGCTGAATACCAGTTTTTACATGGAGCGACTGCCTATCTGACCTCCACACAGTTAACACTGGGAAATACGATACCACTCGGTAAGACTGATGTCAGACTTTTTTGGACCACTGACTACCTGCAATGACTGTCAAATATGGACAAACGACAGCCGGGACCAACAGCTTTACGTGCTTTCCGAGGCATGGAGGAAACTCGGTATGTAAGGTTGGTAAGAGGTACTCGTATGTATCAATATATGTTAAGACTAGCTTTTCCGCTCTGCCCAGAGTGGAGTCATTTGATGATTTCCCATCCAAATAAAAAATAAATAAAAGACAAGCTTTTCCTCGCGGCTTCGCGCCCGCTATGTACGGTAATTAACCTACGGGCATGTATTAAATGCACTCGGGGATAATGCAAATTCCCGTTAGCGAAAGAATTTTCGGAATCGGATCAGTAGTTTCGAAGATTACCGCATTCATATTATCAAAGAGATGTCAGCACATTGAAGGGGCCCGCAAGGGCCGATGCCTGCCGGGGTAGCGGGCCTGTTCGAAAGAGATACCGCGGCCCCGGAACATAAAGGGCGAGGAAGGAACATGGATGGGTTTTAGTCAGTAAAAGTCTGACGCTCCCTCCCGCTCCGCCCAGAGTGGGAGAAGTTATTTGATGATTTTACATACTAAAAAAAAAGGGTGGTCCACAGACCAACCTGGGCAAGCATGGCTTAACCTAAAGATCGACCAGAGCGGCACGCGCTAACTGAGTCGACTAAGTTTCGGTACCCTAAAATAGACTCAAATTAATTTTCTTTACTTTTCCTCGTTTAGTGACACGAATTACAGGCTTATTATCCTTAAATAATTCATATAATTAAATCGCAGATCTCTTAATACACACACCCCCGAGGGTAAGTTCAGTGGGGGTGACAGATTTAGACCATTCCATGAATACTATTAGAACGAAATTACTAAGTTAATACGATTTAGTGAATGTGGGCGTTTGCTGTCTACATCTATGTTGACTTAGATACACGGATAAAATTATTTTCCTTCACCGTTTTGAGAGCAGCGGTGGCCCGGTGGTGGCGGCCCCGACTTACCAACAGTAGGTCGTGGGTTCGAACCCAGACAGGCGCATTACTTTGTGTAATTTATTTCATCAGCGCTGCTCTCAAAACGGTGAAGGAAAACATCGTGAGGAAACCGGCATGTCCTAGAACCAAAATTTCGAAGACATGTGACATCTACCAATCCGCACTGGGCCCGCGTGGTAGATTATAGCCCATCTCCTCTCATTGAGAGGAGGCCGTGTCCCAGCCAGTGGGAACATTATAGGCTGATGATGATAAAATTATTGAACTGTCTGTAAGGATGCTGCTTTGATTTGTTTTTGTTTTATTCATCAGATCAAAAGTAGACATATTACCCCCATAATAGTAGGGATAGGATGAAATGAACACATGACAATTATTTGTGTGAATTGCCACAACTAAAAAGTTTGAAATATATGTAGTACATTTTAATACAAGTGGAGAAAGTTTGTTATTGTATTCGAGGTGGAATTAACACACGAGCCGTAGGCGAGATTGTTTTTGGCTACAATAACAAATGTCCACGGGTAGCAAACGACGTTTTTCTATATACTTTTGAAGAATTATTACGAAACTATGATTTAGTTTTTTTTTCCACGCTTTGCTTTCGCCAAGTTGAAGGAGTAGCAAAGGTAGGAAGCCGTTAAACAGCATAATATATGTATATAATTTTTTAGAACACAATAAATGTTAGTTTGTTTATAAAAGTAAATATTAGTTTAAAATAATCATGTTTATCTATGATATTCAATTTATAAACACAATTTGAATATTCAAAAAGTGTTTACGCGGGCCGCAAAGATGCTTATTGCTTTTCAGAACTTAAAAAAAAATCACCTCATAGGCTAGGCATTGAACCAATTTGGAGTATAGGTATCTGTGGCAATTTTAATTCCCGCACACATGTTGGAAAACTTACAAAAAAACGCACGACTGTGAAATACATTGCATGTTGAACCTAATCATAGTGCGACAAGAACCAGTTTTCGAGGACGTGTAACATTTTAATCGACTGACAAAAAAAAAATTACTAATCCGTATAAAATAACTTTGCTTTTCTCGGTGACAAAATAAAAAGGTGATGAAAAACAAGTTACCGACTTCCGAAAGTTAAAATAAACTTAGTAAGTTTCAGTTATTTTCAACTTTTAAGTGTTTTCTTGGGATCCAATTTTTTTTTTAAATTTTCATCATCGTCATCGCCGTAGTTTACGGGGTGTTTATTTCCGAACAGACCAAAATTAATGGACCGCGGTCCGTTCAGACGAAGACAAAAAATAAACCCAGCGGCACAGTATGAACGCCTGGGCTGCATAAGAAGAGAGCAAGCAAATAACAAAAAGAACGTATCAACAAAGTAAAGGAACTTACACCACAAATATCACTCAAGAAGTAATAAAATATCACCGCGATTTAGCTGGATATAATATCACGTGTTTATGTCACCGTAAAATTGTGAAACACGTTATATTACAATATAACGTGTTTCTCTCAGCGATATTGTAAACTCGAATTATTGTCAACTGAACATAGGGAAGTATCTCTGCCCCCATAATCGGGACTTGGGGCACCCCTCCGTTAGGTTAGTTAGGTTCCTCCTTAGGCTACGCTTTTTAGGGGAATATAAAGTGTTTGAAGGTTATGTTAATCGATATTTCTCAGGATAGGTACAGTATCTTTTCATGAGAGTGGTACCACTGGGCAAGGAGGACCCCTCCTTGCCTCCACACCGCGTGAGTTGACTATACCATCGCTTGCATTTCACGAAAAAACAAGCGTTTTATTGTGAGCAGTATGTTTGTTTGACAATAATTCGACAGTTTCCTACATCGCTAGAGAGATTACAATATAACGTGTTTGACAATTTTACGGTGACATTTATAAATAGAGCGCGTCAGTGGCAGGCTACGGGCAGCGGCGCGCGGCGTGAGACAGCGTCGTTAGGAGAGGTATTATGTACTTGATACATAAGTATATAGCTAGTTACTGTAGCAATAAAAGACTATTGTCGGTTTCACGTATCGCTTGAGAGGGGCTCTCATAATTGTTCTTGTATTTGAGTGTTTTAAGAGTCCAACACTCTAATACAAGAAAAAATTAAAACTGAGAATTTAGATGTGTGATTATAGTTTAGATATGGCAACAAAAATTAAAAAAAAAATGCCCGAATAAGTGTGATTATTTTTCTCTGGAGTGTTCAAAATAAACATCATAACTTTACAAACAAATTTACGTACATGAAAATTTGTTGTAGCCCTCTTAAGCTTAAATAAACTCATTTAAGGTTCACAAAAACAGTTTTCAAATAAATATGAACATTTCAGACAAAAATATATCGTTCTTGCCTGTACTAATGATTGAAAATCATTGTATCATGGACACCAGAAAGTTTGCAGAGACATTTTCTTTGAGATGCGTAGCACTTGCAATACAAAGGGTGTGAAACACCTCTTCACGAAGCCGAAAGGCACTTGTTCTCCCCATCATTGAGATCATTGTTTTGTTCTCCCCATCATTGAGATCATTGTTTTGTTCTACACCATACCAGGGAACCCCTAGTTACGGCAATCAGCACAATGTTTTAAGTGCGTTACATTGAGTTCTACCACATAACCTCAAAAAAAAAGATGATTTTTGAAAATAGGTATATGATCCGTAACTCAAATAATCACTTTGACTAGTTTATAGATGTCACGGTAAATGAGATAAAAAAGTGAGCGAGCAAATTACCACTCCGACCAAATAGGTTAGGTTGGAATGATTGGAACTGTGAGCAATTACGCGCGAGCCGAGCGAGCGGTGGGAGCGGTGCCGCAGCATCACCCGGCGAGCACTAAGTACATCGAAATAGGGAATATGCAAGAAAACCAAAATTCTTTATTAATCAAAAATGCCTTGTATTGGCACTTAAAAACATTATGGTACACTTGTTTAAGTTTCTAGAACATCACTTATTTTACGATTTGTTGTTTTATGTTTTGGGTGAAACGGAACGCACTCTTAAACAAAACACGTCGACATATCAAAATCGGTGTGTCCAAAAAACACCTTTATTTGAAATGTAGGTAAAGTTTCACTACGATTTTATTATGATATCGATATCGCGATTTTTGCTTCAATAAAGCACATATTATTAGTAAAATTAATTTATTAAGGCCAAACAACTAGATGTAAACGAGTTAAATGACGTCACATTATGGCCGCGACTTTGAACTGCCATAGAAAATTGCAGGAGTTTAATATTATTTTTGAGCAACAAGCAGTAGTTGAAATTAACTTTTAATACTTTTCTTGGGTTGGTAATAGTGTATTGTATTGATTTAAGTGAAGAAAAGTAATAATATTAGCCGCAAAATAAACCAACCACGTACGTGCATTAGAACTTTGAATTTTTCTGCATATAAAGCATACGTTTATTACATTGATCGGTACAAGGGTTAAATTATTAATAATCACCGATAATAGTGATTAATTTTTTACTTTTATCTCATCTCTCGGTAACTATTAACAATGACCGGTAATTATTTGTAATCACATTTACCGTAACATAGATATAAAGTAAAAGAGTCAAGCGCGGCGAGCAATGTATTTATAAACTCCGTCAAAATCTAGGGCGCCCTCGGGGGAAACAGTTGCGGGTCGTAGGACAAAAACTTCTTGTAATTTCGCCACGACATTGTTGTTCTAAAATGTTCTTTTCGAAATTCTTTGTTTGTATTTGTTTTCGTCATAGGGTATTGAAAAAAAGAGTTACGTGTTCGTTTAGGACTGACAATTACCCAAGTACCTACTTACTCTAAATTTTGGATTTTTAAGAATATTTAATTAAGGGAAAAACGGTTTCACAGAGTATTGAACTATCATATTTGAAGACAGCAGTCTAGCCTAGTGGTGTGAACGTTGGTCTGTCAAATCATAGGTCTCAAGTCCAAGAAATACGCATTTTTTTGTTTTTTTTTTGTTTTCTCATGTCGGGCTAATGCATGCTTTTTCTTTCTTTCATATTTTACAAAAGCAGTATTTAATGATCAGAGGGAGTTGTGGCTAAATAATAAGAGCCGTTCCGGCCGATCTTTAGGTTAAGCCGTGCCAACCTAGGTTGGTATGTGGATGGTGACAACCCTTACATACTGAGTTTCCTCCGTGCCTCGGAAAGCACGTTAAGCTGTTGGTCCCGGCTGTCTTTTGTCCACATTTAACAGTCGTTACAGGTAGTCAGTGGCCCAAAATGTCTGACAACCAGTCTTACCAAGTGGGTATACCCGAATTTTATTTGCCCTAATATCATTTGCCATAATAGTCAACAGCCATAATATCATACGACATAATACTCATTTGCCCTACTCTCATTTGCCATATTAGTCACGTGCCAGAATCATTGTTTCCCATAAAGTCACTTACCATAACATCATTTGTCATAATCATTGTAAGCCCTAATTATCACATGCCCTAATTATCACATGCCATAATTATGATATGCCATAACATAATTAGCCATCGACATCGGGTGTGTAACGGTTGTTTATATCAAGAGAAATTGGATGTAATTGAGACTTTAGGGCACCCGACTCGGACAGGTTAGGTTAAAAGGGGATGGCGGGGTCGTGTGAGCGAGCGAAGCGAGCGAATAGACCCCGCCATCCCCTTCGTGGTTATTTTTTTATAAACCACACAGAAGTAGGAGCCCCGCTAAGCGAGGCTCCGTCGACCTAGCCCACCATCAACTATGCACAGAAAAAAAAACCATGCACAGAATAAATAAGTTTGTCTAATACTTGTTATGCCATTTAAATATTATGCGATTTAAATATTATGTCTAATAATTATTATGGCCCATAAAAATAAGGCAAACCATACTTATGGTATTCGTATCTTATGGTATCTAAAATTCGGGCAATTAAAAGTATGTCATATGTCTTTTAGGGCAAATGAAACATTCGGGCAAATGAAATTCGGGAAAATGATGATTATGGCATATAATCTTCGAGCAAACAATAGACAACCTTACCAAGTGATATCTTATTACCCAGTGTTAACTGGGTTGTGGAGGTCAGATAGGCAGTCGATCCATGTAATACACTGGTATTCAGCTGCATCCGGTGAGACTGGAAGCCGACCCCAACATACATAGTTGGGAAAAGGTAATGTACTGCACAAAGAAGTATATTAATGCAAATCTATTTGTGATTAATGCGAGACCTTAGTAATTTATCGTCACTGTAACTTATCTCCATATTTTAATTGCTCTGTGGTCACTAATTACAGTTGATGAAATAAAAAAAGATGTCGACTCTCTGAATGTTGAAAAAACCAAGCATTTATTCATCATTCGAAAGGAGTTTTCAATAAAATTTAAGAATTGGATTTTCACTTCGTGGCGTTGTAACAAAAAGTTTTGAAACTTTTGAGGCGGTCGTTTTTGTGAGGCAATAAAAGTTACATTACATTTGATCTCGTTTGTGGAGTTTAAATGAATCAAAGTTTTATTAAGATGTTGAGTTACACGCCTCGTTTTATTTTTCGCTTTTAATGCGCTGATTCGTTTTCGTCTCGTCTCGAAGTCGTCTCAAAAATCTGATGATGAACAAGGAATAGCCTGACTGTAGGTAGTTGCGCTACTAATTACGACGCAACGTCCAGTGGGATGTCTAATGACAATAATCCAGCTAATTAGGCAATTCCCATTTGCCCGTTAACCGCATGATGTTTGATGAACTGTCAAACAAGATACCCATACAACATCTAAGTAATTAACTCCATTCATGTTTTGGTTTCCAAACAAAACTTTCAAACTGTTTTTACTACTTTTTCAAGTTCAAATTGATTCTGGAATCAACTCAATTTAAATAAGCGTGAAGTTGATATTCGTTAAGAGTCGGTGAAGTTCTTTACCACTTTCTAGTATTTTCGCTGAAAAGAAATAAATGAAAAAGGTGGTATTGCAGTCGGTGTGGTGGTCCCAAACATGACTATACCTCAGTTCCGGAAGATCAGAAAAAGTCTGGTCAATTACTGAATACTAGGTACTTACTCATCATCATCTGCCTAGCCTTTTCCCAACTATGTTAGGGTTGGCTTCCAGTCTAACCGGATGCAGCTGAATACCAGTATTTTACATGGAGCGACTGCCTATCTGACCTCCACAACCCAGTTAACACTGGGTAATACGATACCACTGCCTTTCTCCACAACTCAGTACTGCGGAATGACAATTTATTTATTTATTAAAACTTTATGCACAAGTAAACACTGTACAAAGGCGGACTTAATGCCTTGGCAATGAATACGATACCCCTTGGTAAGATTGGTTGTCAGACTTTTTGGACTACTGAATACTTGTAACGACTATCAAAGATCTACAAATGTCAGACGAGACCAACAGCTGGTAGGATGACGCACAGTATATCGTGTCGGGTCCGAGGCGAGTGTCAACCGTAGCACAATTCATTGTTCGTTGCTCGGTAGCGGTTTGGAAGCGTGCGTGCGTGTCCATACATTATAGGCTAGTTTTCACCATCATCATCATCATCATCATCATCAGCCTATAGTGTTCCCACTGCTGGGACACGGCCTCCTCTCAATGAGAGGGAATGGGCTATAATCTACCAAGCGGGCCCAGTGCGGATTGGTAGATGTCACATGTCTTCGAATTTTTGGTTCTAGAACATGCCGGTTTCCTCACGATGTTTTCCTTCACCGTTTTGAGAGCAGCGGTGATGAAATAAATTACACAAAGTAATGCGCTTGTCTGGGTTCGAACCCACGACTTACTGTTCGTAAGTCGGGGCCGCCACCACCGGGCCACCGCTGCTTCACCATCAATAAATTGCAAATCTATTTAGTCCGTCAATTGGAAAAAAATAGACACGTATTTTCTGTTTTTGTAATTAACTGAATATTGACAAAGTTAGAACGCATCAAAACTCAGGAGTGGGACTAGTGACGTCAGAACGCATTAAAAATTATAGCACGGCCGCGGCGTGGCGTATTGAAAATTTTCAAAGCATCGTATTTTCGTCAATGTTTTTTCTATGTTACAAATGAAAAAATGCGTGTCAAATATTTTTTGAAATCTAACTGACTAAGGTCCATGTTCACCGAAAAGATAACAGTCTGATTATCTAAAAATAAAACCGACTTCAGAGAAAACAAAAAAGTGAAAAATAACTTTAGCTTCAGAAGTCGGTGACCTTTGTTTGATTGATTTAGTTTTTTTGTCACCGACTTCTGAAGCTAAAGTTATTTTTCACTTTTTTGTTTTCTCTGAAGTCGGTTTTATTTTTTGTAAAAAACGTTTTTATTTTTCACTATTTAGTGGTTCACATGTACATGCCCCTTCACAGCGTACCGGCGTGATTTTGTTTTATGAACTGGTGTAAACAATAGACAGATATGAGATTTCAGCGATCCCAGTACATTTGCTATCATTTATTGAGGAGTACCCGTCGCCTATCTTCCGAAGTTCTTCATCAGATCTTTACCAAATTGAAATGGGATCACTCCAAGAACGTACTCTTCCTAAAACTACCCAAATCGCTTCTGGTGTGCCTATTTCTCCAGAATCCCATTAAATAGGACTTAACATATCTAACTGTAAAAATCTGGGTGTATTGTACACTTATGCGCACTCCCTCAGAGCAAACAGGCGTAATGTTACGTCACTATGTTACATAAACAATAAACAACCAAGCGATTGCAGCAATTACTGCAGCTTTGCCGTGTATTTTTGAAGAGTTCCATTTACATCTCCGAAGATCAGCGTCAGATCTTAACCAAATTAAAATGGAACCACACGGAAAGCACCCAGCTTTCAAAATCGGTTAACCCAGTCGAAAGTTCAGAGGCAACAAACATTGTCGAAATCTGGGAGTTTTGTACACATCTAGGGACCCCCTCAGAGCATACAGGCGTGATGTTACGTCATGATGTAGAATGAACAATGAACCTACAAGCGATTGCAGCAATTACTGCAGATTTGCCGTCTATTTTTGAAGAGTTCCATTGTATATCTCGGAAGATCAGCATCAGATCTTCAACAAATTAAAATGGGACCAATCGACAAGCACCAGCTTTCAAACAAAAAAAGAATCATTACAATCGGTTCACCCTGTCGAAAGTTCTGAGGTAACAAACACAAAAAAAAAAAAAAAATACCGACGAATTGATAACCTCCTCTTTTTGGAAGTCGGTTGAAAACAGCTGTCACTGTGACGTGTCCCCATACAAAAATGTGTTTTAAATAGCTGTTTTTAGATTATCAGACCGTCATCTTTTTGGTGAACATGGACGTTAGTAATTAGATTTTGTCAGAACACAAGCCTATTATTTCACGGTCGACAGTCGGCTCGGACCAAGCACGGTCTAGCGTGAGTCATACTTACTTGCTCTCCGAGACACGGAGGGAACTCGGTTTGTAAGGGTGGTACGAGGTACTCGTATTTATCAATATAATATGTAAGACTAGCTTCTCCGCTCCGTCCAGAGTGGGAGGAGTCATTTAATGATTTCCAATCCAAATAAAAAATAAATAAAAGACTAGTTTTTGGTCGCCCGCTATGTACGGTAATTAACCGACGGGCATGTATTAAATAAAGAAAGAAAGAAAGAAAGAAAAAGCATTTATTAGCCCGCACAGGACTAAACACGTCAAAATTTTCAGTATAAAATAACACAGAAAAAAAAAAAACGGGGTTAATGCAAATTCCCGTTAGTGAAAGAATTTTCGGAATCGGATCAGTAGTTTCGAACATAACCGCCAACATACAAACTAACACGCAAATACCTCTTTATAATATTAGTACTTATAGATAGTTCAGGGTGTCTTTTATAAATAGATTAAGGTCATAGGAAATGAGTGAGCAAGCCGGTACTATTACTGTCCCGGCGGTGGTCCTCAAAGGTATTACCAGAGACATACTGACCTATTTACAAGGGTCGTTTTTGTCCTTGTATTGGTTAGATAAGTGGTGAGATCGTATTGTAGGAAAACATGGTAATCCCGAACAGATAGTCAGAGATGTTATTTATTTACTAGCTGGCCCACGCAACTTCGTCTGCGTCACGTAAGAAAGAAAAAGCTCACAAAGGGAATAAAATTTCCCCCGATTTTGTAACATTTTTCATCGCTGCTCGGCTCCTAGTAACCATAGCGTGATGTTATATAACCTATAGCCTTTCTCGATAAATGGACTATCCAACGCAAAAAGAATTTTTAAATTCGAGCCGGTAGTTCCTGAGATTAGCGCGTTCAACCAAACAAACAAACAAACAAACAAGCAAACTCTTCTGCTTTATAATATTATAATAATATAATATATAAATATAAATATATAATATATATATAGTATAGAAGTATAGATTTAAAACTTTATGTTACAAGAGTGGTACAAAGGCGGACTTAATGCCACAAGGCATTTTCTACCAGTCAACCTTTGGGTCAAATAGGACAGTGTTGTGTGTCAGTTAAAAAAAAAAAAAGAACTTTTTTTTTGTTTTTTTTTTTGTCGTAATGATACGCAGTACCTTGTTCGCCAGTGATGTTTAAGTCCCATGAATAGGGGGTGAGCATATTTCCATCAAACGGACACAAGACTCTGAAGCTGCTACTAAGAAATTCCTGATGGAAATACTTAATAATAATTTGATCGACCTGCAAGGGAATCTAACCCAGGACCTTACAACCAGTTACCACCAAGTGGTATCGTGTTACCCAGTACAAACTTGGTTGTGGAGGTCAGATAGGCCGTCGCTCCAAGTAAAATATTGGTATTCAGTTGCATCCAGTTAGGCTGAAAACTCACCCCAACATAGTTGAGAAAGCAACAGTGACATATATAGACAAAGATTCTTGATTAATATTAAAAAATAAAATTGTATATTTTATAACGAGGGACTAAACGAAGCCATTATATACCCGAGGTGGTTTGACTCCCGAGCTTGCGAGGGAGGCAATGAAAGCGAGGGTATATTATATTGGCGTTTAGTCTCGAGGTGCAAACTGTACTTTTCACTTCGAGTGCGAGAAAAATAGTCATTTAAAACTGAACAAATTTACACTCGACAAAAATTCTGAACTGAGCGGTCAGTTTTTTCTTCTATCAGGTCAGTCACAGATTAACCATTGAAAACACAACACAAACTCTCAACATTTTCGCAATGAAGATGATCCACACTCCACATATAATGAGTACCTACTTTACTGCAGCGGCTGGCAACAGAGGCTTTGCTTTTCAAAATCAACAACCATAATTTTTTCTCACGTTGAAGAGTTCATTTGTTTTTTTTTTTCAATAAAACGCTTTTTATTTGCATGCCAATTCGAAATTTAAATAAAACCTTTGACAAGTCACTCTTTTGTGACCATGTTTCAGAGTAAAAGATCATTCCATTTTTAAATTACTTTTTACTCCCTAGGGAATAAACAGTCACTTTAATCATGGGATCATTTGAATTGCTTTATTTTTTATATTTTTGATTTATTTCTTTTTTTACTCTGGACGCTCTTATTGTGCACGTCTTTGTACATCGTTCTCACATAGATATATATATAATCTCAACATGAAAGATGTAACCAAGATTTTGTAACAACATTTTTGATTGAAAAGAGTGTCCATGGAGTTTCTTGCCCGTTCTTCTCCATAGAGATCTACGCTAGGGAATGGGCAACTACAGTACTTTCTCAAGTTATTATGCCTTGTGTCTGTGACTGTAGCCTTTTTATTTTTTCGTTTTATCGACATTCAAAAGTGCCGTAATGGTCTAGTTGAAATAAATGATTTGAGTTTGAGTTGAGTTTGAGTTTGAATCCCGCTTCGTAGGGCTATAACGGCGTACTTTTAGAGCATGAGAAGTGGAAACAATATTTTGTTGCATTTCTTGCATTAAGCAATATTTTGTTGCACTAATTGCAAAAAGATTACAAAAACCATTTTTTTTAATTGCCGTTTTTATGTATTAATCAAAAACCTACTATTTCTGTTTCTTTCTTCTCGCCATTTGAATTCATGAACGAAAGTGTCTTTTCTGTGAATGCCGAAGTGGCGGGAAAAGAGAGCAGGGCCCTTATTCACAACCATTCGACTCGCTTCCGATTCGGAAAGCCGTATGTCTATCTCGGTCGTCTTCGTAATGCCAGAAGAAGACAGATATACGAGTTGTCGAATCGGAAACGAGTCGAACGTTTGTGAATACGGGGTCAGGACTGAAATTACTTTTTTGGCAAGTTGTTTTCGGTTTTTTTTTTAATATGTCGCCTTTTTTGGCATGTAGTTTTGTCAGTAAACTCATTACAATCTTTTACTTTTGGCAGATGTTTGTTGATGAATGTTGATGCATCAGTCAAAAGATAATGTTAATATTCCTTTGCCCGTTTGTAATTTTATTTAATGAAGGGTTTGTTTATTAGATTTTGGTGTTGAAAATATAGTATTTTGGCGTACTATGTATTTCTTCAATAGTATATAGTACGCAGAGCCGAAATATAGTACAATACTTTATATTATAGTACGGTTGGCAACCCTACTAAGCTAGTACAGTCATAAAATCTATCGCTTTACTAACCCATATAACTCGGAACACTTCCCATCTATTGTCGATACGCCATCATTTAACGCAACTCATTAAATCAAGGTGTCAGGGAAGCAGTAAACACCTAAACGAAGGTTAAATTAATTCAAATTGTATCGCACTTGTCACTCGTGCAGCTCGAAATAGATTAAACGTGGGTTCAAGGAGGTTTGTGGTTTTGTTTGTGGTTTTATTAGAAACTTTTTTCAGACTACCTCTTTGCTCATGTAACATCACCTAGACATGCATAGGTTCCGATCCCAGTATCTCGTACGACTGATAATCGTGTAGTTTTAAGTGTCATGGCTTGTGTATTTAAATGGAAGTGTTCATATACAACGTGTAACGTTAAATGCGCAAAACCTCCGACACCCCAAATTATTTTTAATTTAATTGACCTAAAACTGAGTGAAAAAAAAACATTCAAAAAAAATTATGTGCTGTTTTAGTTTTACTGGCAAGATCTATTAGTATCCCGCGTATGAGAATTTAAATTGGACGACAACCATTTGTTTGTTTGTTTAAACCATCACGTACACAAACTCGTTTTAATAAATAGATAGGACAACATTTGTAATGAAGATTGTTTTGAAAAATGTGACCTATTTTAAAAAGTGGTTCAATTGACTCTGCCTGTGATTCTGAACAAACTATTTTCAGGTTTTGCGCATTTAACGTTATACGTTGTATAGGACGACACTATAACTGTCATCAACATCATGACTTTTGCCAACAGAAACCAACGATAAATGAATAGTCACTACCATAGATTGCAAGTGCATAAGCTGTGCTGTAGAATAAAATGATATTTGTTATTATTTATTTTATTTTTCATATATGTGTTTTTTTTTGTTTTGTTTACGCCATGCAAACATTTTTTGGTAAGACTGGTTGTTAGAATTTTTAGGCCAGTGACTACTTGTAACGATCCTCAAAGACAATTGATCTACAAATGACAGCCGGTACCAGCAGCTTAACCCGCTTTTCGAGTCAGGAGTTCAGGACGGAAACTCGGTATCACACATTCACAGACCAACCTAGGCAAGCACGGCTTAACCTAAAGATTGAACCGAACGTCTGTTATTATTTAGCCACGAGCTCCTCCAACGAGGCTGTCTTTGTGAATAATGTTCAAAACAAAATCTAACATGAAACAGCTACACTTTCAATCCTAAAGAATTACAATCTTCTGCTGCAACCGCCGTGCGACGGTCTCTCAACTACAACTACACATACAAAACAATAGGAAATAACAAGACTACAACATAAGACCTCTGTAACTTTCCCCAGCATCCAATTTCCTTACAACGACTGTACCTACGTACGTTCTACTTCTAAGCAATTTTCTGCTCCCTCAGACCTCAGCTTCGTATCTTGAATAGAGAGATAAGCGGCTTTTGCACTTTATTACCGCTAACCGTTCCGTTTGCAGATAAAATGGAAACCTCCTTTCATATTTTATTATTTTTTATTTTATTGCCAGTCATTTTATCTGTCTATTAACTTAATTATCTGTGGTATTACAGTTGCCACCTAACCTGGTTTTAGTCAGTAAAAGACTGATACTCCCTTCCGCTCCTTCCGCTCCGCCCAAACCGAGAGGGGGTCATTCGATGATTTCTGAACCGAAAAAAATAGAAAAGCCCGTTAAGGCGCTTAGACGAGCTAAATTAGCAACTGTATTTGTGGTGGTTCAAACTTCGTGAAATGCTGTTAGAATAAAGTTTTATTCAGCTTGCACTACAAAGTAGTTGTAACGTTAGCCACTGCGGGCCAAGTAGCGCGAAATGAGTGGTTTCGATCGATTTACAAAAAAACTATTTATTGGATTAAAAAACTGAAACAGTATCATGCTAATATATTGCTTGTAGAATTATTTGCCAAAACATCAGAATGATCGCATGCATATTAGTATGTTTTTTATTGTTTGAAAGATATTTTTAGAGATAAGTTCGTGATTTCTTTTTATCGAGCCAAATTAATTGTATTATGTTTTCAAAACAGTATCATGCTAGCATATATCCTGAAGAATATCATATATTTTTCTGGTCTTGTTTATATCAGTGATTCATCTACTTTTAGTAATTATAAAACTCGCGTTTAGCTCATGTAATCGCCTTATTAAGGCACGTCTCGAAGCTATCGGTGTTTCTATGTTTAAATAAAGTTAGCTTGAAATATCCTATCCGTATCACCTCCCCTGTCACTTGATTCACAGAAAAATCCGAAAAATCAAAAAAAGATTTTCTGTGACGTTTTGTTTTCAACCGCCTGTAAGCAAAATGTCAAACATACAGATACAGCAAGCTACTGAAACCAAACCGTAAGTTATTGAAAATGGCCGTAAATTAAGGTCATTTTGTTCGACGTTGAAATGTCGCTTATGGTTCGTATGGTTCGCACAGGGTGAACCATCCACAAAATATTATTTATTTATTTATTTTATTTGGCTCTTCAACAATGAGTACACTATTACATTTTTGCATACAGTACAACCTTAAGTCTAAGTGCCCCATCACTTAAAGAAGAGCACCACATGCACTATATTTTTGCGTACACACCAAAAAAGAAACAATATGAAAAAGTGGAAAAAAATCAAATGAAAAATAAAAATGAAAAATATGACATGTATTATATGCATGATATGTATTATATTTTAATTGAAATGTCATTCACATAAAAGAAAAACAATAAAAACATAGAAAAACAAACGTGTTTTATATTTGAATACTTTAAGCTCATACATGTAAAGAGGCGGACTTAAGGCTGATGATCCAGAGTAACCCGTGAAATTTAAATTTTCCAACGTTTTTTTGCAATTTACAGGGCAGTGCCAAGTTGTAAAACATCGTTCGCGGCTGCAAGACATATGCAGTCACAGAATTATAATCATCAAAATCATCAACACAACCCTCAAAGTTCATAAAAGTCGAGGAACAACTTAGACCGTCAAAAATTCGTTCCTCGACTTTCATGAACTTGGAGGGCTGCAAGAATGATTCTGATGACTATAATTCTGCAACAACATACGCCCCACAGCCGCGAATGGTATTTTCACCAACATACAACCTAGCACTGGCCCGCAAATTGCAAAAACCCAAGAAAATTTGAATTTCGCGGCCACCTTGACGCTTTCATCTTAATGCAAAATCCATTTTCTACCGTCAACAGATTTCTATCAACCTTTGAACTGCTATGCAGAATTGCGGAGACAAACTGTGGTACCTATTAGGTGCAATTAAGAAAATTGAAATTAAATAAAAAAAAAACAATTATTAATTCGAATATTTGTTTTAATATAAAATTCCAATCACAAACTTCTCTTCCCTTTTTTCTATTTACCTGAAAACATGAATACTTACCGCAGATACCGTTGAATACATAATATCTCAAGTGCCGTACTCCCACTCGCTAGACATTTAGGAAATAACAGAGAATAATAGATCGGAAATAAATACATTACATTAACATACACGTTCCAGCATTCATTCGAGTAAAATTTCCCTTTCTACTTGTTTTTTTTTTAAATAAAAACATTCTAACAAGGATAACCTTCAAGGTTTATGTAGATTAGTAAAATACATCGATTTGATTCAACATTAAGGCGATTACATGAGCTAAACGCGAGTTTTATAATTACTAAAAGTATATGATTCACTGCTATAAACAAGACCAGAAAAATATATGATATTCTTCAGGATGTATGCTAGCATGGTACTGTTTTGAAAACATAATACAATTAATTTGGCTCGATAAAAAGAAATCACGAACTTATCTCTAAAAATATCTTTCAGACAATAAAAAACATACTAATATACTTGCGATCATTCTGATTTTTTGGCAAATAATTCTACAAGCAATATATTAGCATGATACTGTTTTAGTTTTTTAATCCAATCAATAGTTTTTTTGTAAATCGATCGAAACCACTCTTTCGCTATTTGGCCCGCAGTGGATGACGTAACAACCACTTTGTAGTGCAAGCTGATTAGAACTTTATTTTAACAGCATTTCAAAGGAAGTTTGAACCACCACAAATAGAGTTGCTAATTTAGCTCGTCTAAGCGCCTTAAGGTAAGTACTAAAAAAGATTCACGAGTTGGGGAAAATCAAACAAAATACCCAATCCATCCTATCACCAGGGAAAAGGATAGGGAAAAAATAGGGTAGACGACAAGAAAATAATAGTTAGTCCGTCAGTTAGATTATCAACAATTTTCTTTTGTTACATAAACCAAAATTGACGAAGATACGACGCTTTTCAAATTCTCAATACGTCACGCATTGGTATAATTTTTAGCGAGTTTTGACGTCACGAGTCCCCACTCCCGAGTTTTGATGCGTTTTCTCTCTGTAAATATTCACAGATTAACAAAAACAAAAAATACGTGTCCATTATTTTCCAATACTTTAACTGACGGACTAAATACATGTTTTTTTTATGTTGTCGTCATGGCCTATTGTAGATTACCTTATTTTTCTGGATGACTTTTTTTAAATTTATTTTTAGTTGCCTCGTTGGTCTGGAGGTTGCAATCGAGACTCCTGCGCATAATTTTTATGTATTTAAATAAAAACACTATTTTAAGCTATCATGGCTCACAACTAAACTTTAAATGTCACTTACGGGATATATTCCGTGTTTATTTTTATTTTTTTAAATTAATAAATAAATATAAATATCGCTGGACATTAACACACAGCGCCACCCAGTGCCACACTAAGCAAAGCTTGTGTCGTGGACACTAGATAGTTGATATACTACATATATACTTTTTTGTTTGTAAATACATACTTATTATACATATAAACATCCATGACTCTGAAACAAATATCCATGCTCATCACACAAACATTTGCTCCTACCGGGATTCGAACCCAGGACCCTAAGAACGTAAAGCAGCGTCACTACCACTACGCCATTCGAGTCGTCAATTGTCTGCTCCTAACAATTTTTTCCATCCACCCGCATTCTCCAGTCAAACTGCGACCTGCGCTTACAACAGCGTCGAAATATCTGCGGGTTTATAGACCTTAATATCAATAACAATCACGTAAGATATCCCGTAAGTGACATTTTAAGTTTAAAAAAAAACTTGTATCTAGAAGGTTCCCTGGTATTGTCTAGAACAAAAAAAAATGGTCGCAAAAAAGACGGGGAAAACAAGTGCCTTTCGTCTTCGTTAAGAGTTTTTTACACCCTGTCTATAAGGGTCCGTTCCGTCCCCACCAAACTGAAAAATACTCCCCTACTAGGTTATTTACAGACTTTCATGAATAGGGCCTAACCTAATTAATATAAACCACAAGAGCGCCTCGAATGTGTTGTGCAACCTAGTTTAATAAGTTCATTCTGGTAACGCAACTTTCCTGTAGAAATTATGATTGTGTTCAGTTCTAAGTTAATAGAGTTTAAGTTGATTAAAATAAGTTTGTCGTAATGGAATCTTAAGTCATCATTATAACCATCTGGCTTGTGTAATTTATTTCATCACCACTGCTCTCAAAAACGGTGAAGGAAAACATCGTGAGAAAACCGGCATGTCCTAGAACCAAAAATTCGAAGACATACAGGGTGGAAACCACCTCATCGCCGCCTCAAAGCCGTTAACCAAGCATTCTGTACATCCAACTAAGTAACTTTAAGCAAAAATTATTACACACATTGAAACAACTTTTTTTTTTGAAGTTATAAATCATGTTTTGTGGTAGAACTCAATGTAACGCACTTAAAACATTGTGCTGATGGATGGATTGAATAGTACGGGGGTCGTGGAGGTGTTAAAAGTCAAAAGTTTACAAAAAAATCTTGTATTTAAAAAAAACTTGTCAAAAAGTTGTAACTTTGACCCCTTATATCTCCGTAACTAGAAGGTTCCCAGGTATGGTGTAGAACAAAAAAAATATCGCAATGATGGGGAGAACAAGTGCCTATCGGCTTCGTGAAGAGGTGTTTCACACCCTTTATAAAGGGTGTAAAACACCTCTTAACGAATACGAAAGGCACTTGTTCTCCTCGTCATTCTGATCATTTTTTTGTTCGACACCATACCTGGGAACCTTCTAGTTACGGAGATATAGGGGGTCAAAGTTGCAAGAATTTTACAAGTTTTTTTTTTAAATACCACTTTTTGTCGCATGTTTTTTACTTTAAATATCTCTACGACCTCCGTACTATTCAATCCATCCATCCGCACAATGTTTTGAGTGCGTTACATTGAGTTATACCACAAAACATGATTTATAACCTCAAAAAAAAAAGTTGTTTCCCAGCAATATTTTTTGCGGAAAGTTACTTAGTTTGATGTACAGAATGCTTGGTTAACGGCTTTGTGATGAGGTGAAATACACCCTGTATGTGACATCGACCAACCCGCACTGGGCCCGCGTGGTGCAATATAGTCCATACGCAAAATAGGCGCTTTGACGTGGAGTTGCGGACACCAGCCCGTTGTACAACACAATACAATACCATCTGTCTAACCTTTTTCCAACTATGTTGGGGTCGGCTTCCTGTCTAATCTTACTTGCCTATCTTACCACATCCTGATCCTCACCACTACCCACTTAGTACTGGGTAATACGATACCCCTAGGTAAGACTGGTTGTCAGACTTTTTGGGCCACTGACTACCTGTTGTAACGACTGTCAAAGATTTTCATATGACTGCCGGGACCAACGGCTTAACGTGCTTTCCGTGGCACGGAGGAAACTCGGTATGTAATGGATTGTGACCAATCCACAGACCGACTTAGGTAAGCACGGCTTAACCTAAAGGTCTGATTTTAACCTAAAAACTAGTGTCCTACATATAGCATATTGTAAGAACTCCTGCAGCTTGTGATACAGGATTATACTAGTACAGGTATCAAACATTATTATACCTATTTTCCAGTTTTAGATTAGTTAGTTGGTTAGTTTGGGTTATATACCTATTAGTTTATTTTATATTGGATATACAACATTATTTTTTGTTTATACTAAACCCGAAAAGGGGTCATTGTACTCATCATTTTGAACAACTTTTTCTATGGGACGAACCTTGAAATCGCGAAAAAAAAATCTGCTGTTCCCTACATTTTGACGAGTTATGCGAACATAAATGTAGGGAACAGCTGATTTTTTTTTCGCGATTTCAAGGTTCGTCCCATAGAAAAAGTTGTTCAAAATTATGAGTACAATGACCCCTTTTCGGGTTTAGTATAAACAAAAAATAATGTTGTAAATGTATTAGTATGTATACCCATTTATGTGTTTTAATTTTACGCTTATAAATGGTATTTTTGTGTGTATTGTACTCTATCACACACAATATTGTCCTATTGACCCAAAGGTTGACTGGTAGAGAATGCCTTTTGGCATTAAGTTCGCCTATGTACCATTAATTTCTCTGTGCATGAAGTAAATAAACAAATAAATATTATAATACTACATTCTGGGATTCTGCGTAAAGTGTTTTTAGGGCGCGGATTTAAATTAGGATTATAATTATTCTTTTTACACCCACAGACATATAGCCATTTTCACTATAAATTATGGCTCTCAGATGGATTGTCGACGCTCGGCTAAGCACCGAGAGCTTAAATTCCAACAGAGCAGTGTTAGAATACCAGGTGTAAACGGAAGGCCCGTTTATACCTTCTAAAGTGACTTTTATACTATTTATATATTACAAGTTTGTGCCTTTATCTAGCAGTGGGAAACGGCACCTAGAAGAGAAAAAAAATAACACCCGCATAAAAAGCAGCTTAAAGAATATTTCAGTGAGTACTAGTAGTTATTAAAAACGTGCAATGAAATCGACGAATAGCATTTATCTCTTATATCCGTGTCGCAGGATAATCTGATGCCGTTTTCAATAGTACTAATATAAGGGACTTCCAAATAAATGCCCTGCCTAAATAAAGTTTTGTTGTGGACCATACCTTTTAGTTACAGAGATACGGGCGGTTAAAGTTCCAACATCTTTATATTTTTTTTAATATTTTTTTTAATTCGTGACGACTCGAATGGCGTAGCGGTAGTTTGGCCACCTTACGTTCTTAGCGTCCTGGGTTCGAATCCCGAAGGAGAAAATGTTTGTGTGATAGGCATGGACATTTGTTTCCGAGTCATGGCTGTTTATATCTACAGTAATATTATAAAGATTAAAACATTTGTATTTTTGTGTATGTTTGTAATGAATAAACTTAAAAATTACTGTGCCGATTTCAAAAATTCTTTCACTATTGGAAAGCTACATTCACCCTGAGTAACAAAGGATATATTTTATCCCCGTTCTTGCACGGGAACGGGAGCTACGCGGGTGAAATCGGGAGACCGCCGCTAGTGACTTATAAGTATGTATTTAGAAACAAAAATGTATGTAATATGTATTATATCAATTATCTGTTGTCTACAACGTGAAAACGTCTAAAAAAATGTGGAAAATGTCGTGAAAAAAGTTTTGAGTATGAATTTGGATGGGTATTTGAGTAGAGGAAGACCAAAGAAACGATGGATGGACTGTATTAAGAAGGATATTGTAAGAAAAGAAGTGTCTGATGAGATGACGAAAAATAGAGGAGTATGGAAGAAGAAGACATGCTGCGCCGACCCCAAATAAATTGGGATAAGGGCAAGAGAATGATGATCTGTTGTCTACAACGGTGCTAAGTGTGGCACTAGATGGCGCTGTGTGTAACGTCCAGCGATATTTATTATTTATTAATTAATCTCTCGCGGAGATCGATGCTGTCCGTTTAACGCGTGCATCACGGCTCCGAAGGTCCGAATTTACCTCTGTTCGATCTCGGGGCTCGGAATAGTCTGTAGACGACTTCCGTACCTGGCGGGGTGTTGTGTTCGGTAGAATACATGTGTTTCATGTAATGAAATTACTTTAAATACCTGGAGGTATTTAAAGAAATTTAATAATAACGACCTCTGTACAATTCAATGAATCTATCAGCACAATGGGGTGATCTTTCATCCCGAGTAAAAAGGTCGAATCCCAGCAATAATTTTTGCGTAGAGTTACTTAGTTTGATGTACAGAATGCATGGTTGACGGCTTCGTACAGGATTAATTTACTCCTTTTATAAGCTGTTTTTAGAAAAAAGAACTTTGTACCTTTTCAGAAAACCTTCTGAAAGGGTACAAAAAAAAGCTTGATAGACAAAAACTGCAACTGAACAATATTTTTTATAAAATATTTCAAACCTGTCTACCTTTCTTATATTTTTATCAAAGCGCGCTCGCTCGCAGATATTTGTAGAAAAAGCCTTCATTTACTGACTTCTTTTTGAAAGGTACTGAATGCTGATATTGCCTCTTATGTCCTGTTTATACTACTCGTATCTTAGTTTATTAATCTTTGCAAAATATGTTATCAATTTTTTATCAGTAAATCCTTACAGTAAAAATAAATAAAAAACCAAAAAAAAATCTAATTAGTCCGTCAGTTAGACTATCAAAAAATATTTGAACGTATTTTTATTTTGTAACGTAAATAAAAATAAACGAAGATACGACGCTTTCAAATACCTCATACCTATAATTTTGAGTGCGTTTGAAGTCGGAAACATTCTTACGTGGTGTGGCGTGTCGTGCCATACCCCCACCATCGCTCTGGCCAATCGGTGGTGAGCAATCAGCGCCACGCCAGAACGCGCCACGACACGACACTACCTACAAATATGTCTTTAACCATACTAAATGTATGAAACCGATGTGCTTCTGGCGCGCCACGCCACGCCACGCCACGTAAGTGTGTTTTCGGAATTAACGTCATGAGCCCCCACTCCCGACTTGATGCGTTTTTATCTTTGTCAAAATTCATTGATTTACAAAAACAAAAAATACGTGTCCATTATTTTCCAATACTCTAACTGACGGACTAAACAGATTTAAATTTGTATTTTTTTGATAGTGACGTCATGGCCCTAGTAGCAATTGCCGTTGGCTTCTTTATGCCAACAGTTGGGAATGTATTGGCAGACGGTTAGTTGTTTCGCCAACCTAAACTTAAATTAGCCCCATCGTCATAAACATGCACTATTTGCCCAACGAATAGCCAACAAAGGGCCTTCTAAACTTATATTGTCACTTACGGGATATCTTCCGTGATTATTTGGTATTTTGAGTTCCCGATATTTCGACGCTGTTGCAAGCGCCATGATCGCGGGTTGACTGGAGTATGCGGGTGGATGTAAATTAAATTGTTACGAGCAGACAAATCTGTCTACCCTCTTTCTTTGTCTTTTGCTACGCGCACTATTGGAACTCGACACTAAGTCACGACAAAACGCACTCACAGTATCACCAAGTTTTTTGGAGTTTTTTGTATGATGCCGGCTGCCACTTTTGAGCATACTCAAAACTGGATTCCACGTACTCGACAATTTGAAGCCATCCTCTCGATTGAAATTTTTGTACTTCCTTATTTCAATTGCTTCTCTTGTCAGCCTTGGTAGGTAATGTTTGTCCTTAGACAAAATACGCGGCTTGTGAAATTCGATCCAGTGATTGGGCCCTGACTGCAGTAGATGCTCCGCTATAGCAGACTTTTGCTCATCCTTATTTTTCACAGCCTTTATGTGTTCTTTGATTCGGCATGAGATGGTTCGCTTAGTTTGACCGATATATGAACTGCCGCAACTGCAGTCAATTTTATACACACCAGGATGTTCAAAGGGGATCTTGTCCTTCGGGGAACGCAGACTTTGCGCAATTTTCTCATGAGGAGTATACACGGTCTTAATTGAGTATTTACTCAGTAAACGACCTATCTTGTCCGTTACTCCTCTCAGATATGGCAAGAAAGTTGGTTGACGTTCCACTGTAGATCTGCTGGCTCGATTGTTATTTGGTCTTCTTGCTCCAGTATTGGTATTGTAGCCATTCCTATTTAAAACCATTTTCACGTGGGATAATTCACCAGTGAGATGTTGGGAATCACACAGATCAAATGCGCGATTAGTTAGTGAGGTGACTACCGACCTGAGGTGACCAGGGTGATGATGCGAGGTAGCGTGCAAGTAGCGGTCAGTGTGAGTCGGCTTCCTGAACACTGAATGGCCAAGGGTTCCATCACTCCTTACCATGACTTGAACGTCAAGGAAAGCCAATGTCCGACCTTTCTCTACTTCCGCTGTGAAACGCATGGCGGTATGGATATTGTTTAGATGGTTCAAACATCTCTCAACTTCCGGTAATATAAGTTTAGTTTTAAACCGTGAAAGCCTAAAACAGTGTTTAAAGGGCCTTCTGTTACTATTCCCACTGTTGGGAGATTTTGTATGCATTTAAATTACTAAAACAACATTGAGCCAACTATCGACAGGCCTGCAGCTTCTATTCCTACTGTCGGGAGTTTTTTGTAGGGATTTAAGTTATGATAACAACTTACATCGATCCAACTTAAATCTTTCAATAGGCCTATTATGTATGATATGTCTTACAATTATTGTATTGTCGAACTTAAATCGTATCATATTTATTATAGAGATTTGATCCATAAATGATTGAACCTATCGATTGATGTCAAAAAGGTATCTTATTTTTTCGAACTTCAGCCGATCCATCCCGGGTTCGATTCTGGTTCGAAATATTTTTTGAAAATCTTCGAATGCAGATTTGTTTCTTTTTAAAAATAAAGGTATGTCTCCTTTGAGTAAAATTTGCGTTCTCCAGTATTTAGAGTACTTTCCCTCCTGATTCGTCAGTATCTCGTAACTGATTGTTCTCAATTTATCTTACTTAGATATCTCACTAAGTGCAATCTTGTCATTGGTACTTGATATATTAACTTGTTAACATTGTACTGTAAGTGCAATCTAAGTAAAGGTACCATTATTCTGGGAAAGAAGACGCGTAAGTACAGCACGTTTTAGTTTGTATCTTTAAACTAGATGGCGTTGTGCAATTACGTCACGTTTCTGAATCGCGGTGTTAAGATTCTCCCGCGTCGAATGACTCTCGCGCAGTATTGTAGTTAATTCGTACGTACCTGGAATAAGGTAAACCGTGATCAAATAGGCGGTTCCCCCAGGGCGAGGCCTTGCCATTGAACTGCAGTCAGATTGACCCTTGCGATTATCCCTAATGTGGATAACTCTGATGCGTAATTTTTTAAGCGTTCGCGACTTCGCGCCGTCCCCCCAGAATTCTCACAAGCTGGGACTTCGTAGGCAGTTCCACGCAGTTTATAATATATCCATATAGTCGTCTTAGTCTATGTTTCCACGTTAGCTCCATCTCCATCGCAAGTTGGGCTTTCGTAGGCAAATCTTCGTTGGCCATCAGTTTTGGGCCCAACCCGCAAACTGCCCGCCAATTGTATGCAATTGCCAACTAAACAGAGGTATGTGGCCCAACTAAATGCCAACAAAAAATGCTACTAGGGGGCTATTGGGTTGGATTTAAATATCATCATCATCTGCTTCCAGTCTAACCGGATGCAGTTACATACCAGTACTTTACATGGAGCGACTGCCTTTCTCCACAACCCGATACTGCGTAATGACAATGAATACGGTACCCGTTGGTAAGATTGGTTGTCAGACTTTTTGGACTACTGAATACTTGTAACGACTATCAAAGATCTACAAATGTCAGACGAGACCAACAGCTGGTAGGATGACGCACACTGGATCGTGTCGGGTCCGAGGCGAGTGTTGACCTCCACAACCAAGTTCCTGGGTAATACTACAACAGAAGTGTGGAAGGAGAAGATATGCTGAGCCTACCGCTGCTCTCAAAAACGGTGAAGGAAAACATCGTGAGGAAACCGGCATGTCCTAGAACCAAAAATTCGAAGACAGTGACATCTACCAATCCGCACTGGGCCCGCGTGGTAGATTATAGCCCATTCCCTCTCATTGAGAGGAGGCCGTGTCCCAGCAGTGGGAACATTATAGGCTGATGATGATGATGATGATGACCCCTATGAATAAGAGCAAGGGAATGATGACAATAATTCTTCTTTATCGTGAGGTTAGTGTTTGATGTCAGAGTTTTTATGACACTTATGGACTTCTGACTTGGCTTATTTGCTGTTAAGAAATATCTCTCAGGCATAATGGTTTACTCACCATGATTTCTTTATTTTTTTTTCGGAATGGCATCTCGCAGTTAAACCTAGAGAGGTTGTCGTCAGCTTAACCGGACTATCCTGTGGGTGCCTTGAGTGTAAGGCCTCCGCCGCTTCGAGGAAACGGCCAGTAGAAGTTTACCCAAGCGGGGCAAACTTCACATTGCTCTACCGTGTCTTTCGAGAGTTGCATGTCTTGGGTTCGAACGTTAGACCTATCTAAGTACGTATATCGATACCTGATTGTCTGGCGGTCACACCACTGGGCTAAAACTGCTATGATTATGAAGATGATGACTTAGTCAATGAATAAACATTATGATTCTGAGTTAGTAATTTATAAGCTTTGTTTTTGTATCAAAAAAAAATATTTGTACGCCATGTTATGGCAGGATATGCTGGAACCAATATTGTAACATCTATTTTGTACCATATTCTAACAAATAAACATTTTTGTTTTTTTTTTTATTTTTAATGAGACTAGAGTACCAAAATGTTAAATAGTGGAAACCATGTACATCCATATTTACCCCTTCGAGAAACGGAAGGCGTGGCGTGACGTCCTATAGACGTAAGAAGTTAATGGACAGAAAGAACCCTTCACTTTCGCATTTCTTTCATGTTCAAAACTAAAAGTTATTGGTGTGAACTGAGCTAAGAAAATAAATATCCTTCGAATGAGTTTCTTGGGTCTCGACTCGCGGCCGCTGTTTTACTCGCCCACAACTCACTAGTGTGATAAGCAGAGGTCGAAGTAGGTAAATTGAATAGGGGTCATTAATCCGAAACGTCCGATTAATATGGACATTTCTCTGGAATTGGTTGATTATTATTTGTTTAAGTGCAACAATTTATAAAAAGTTGTGGCCATAAAAAGGCTAAAAATTAAATAAAAATATTGTTTCTTCAATCGGAATTCGATTGTTTTTATTATTCAATAGATAAATAATAAATTAATTAAGTTTTCATACTTTCCTTTAAATTTTGAATTGAAAGAAAGAAAGAAAAATATTTATTTAACGTCAGTTAATAAAGCACACACACAATAATAAATAAAAAAGATACAAAACAATAAGTAGGACATAGTAATAATATCAATCAATTGAGTAGTAATAATATCACTACAAACATCAACAATATTTAATTGAATCCGGAAATACCGGAATTACTTCCCGGAGAAATGGCTTATTCATGTTAATCTTTCTGTGTGCATTTATGATACAAGTACGAAAAATCAATCTACCTACTCCGACCTATGGTGATAAGGCTCACGGCGGGCAGTCGGTATAACTTCTTAGAATAGTCAGCTAGGGAACACCTATGCATTTAGTTTTCAACATATTTTCATTTTTGACGAGCGAAAGTGTTTCTAAAACCATTATCATCTGCCTAGCCTTTTCCCAACTATGTTGGTGTCGTCTTCTAGTCTAACCGGATGCAGCTGAATACCAGTATTTAACACGGAGCGACTGCTTATCTGACCTCCACAACCCAGTTACGTGGGTTACGCGAATACCCCTTGGTAAGACTGGTTGTCAGACTTTCGGCCCACTGACTACCTGTAACGACAGTCAAAGATCTACAAATGACAGCCGGGACCAACAGCTCAACGTGTTTTCTGAGGCACGGAGGAAACTCAGTAGGTAATTGGTGGTCCTGAAGATTGGTCTGGCTATTATTAAAACCGTGTTAAAAAAGGTTGCATGCAACATTGGAGCTCCTAACCTTAAAATTTTGCATGGCCAAACGTCATTTTTGAGTATCTTTTATTATATGTGCTACTTACATTTTGAGTGCCGTTTCAGTATTAATTAAGTATTATTTACCATGCCCGACGTAGATTAGACGGGGTATCAACCACTCCCTAACTCGGGGCTTTTGTTTTTTCTAAGAAATTCCTAACGGACAAGCCCAATAACATGTTTTGCGACCTGGGGATCGAACCAGGACCTTACGCTCAGCGGTAGCTCTTACAATAACTAAACCAAACAGGCAGAAATGATCTGTAAACAACTAACACACCCAATTGTGCCGAGTTGTACATAAGAACCCTGAAATTGTTACTTAACTAAGTATGTTTCTTACTTAAGTATAACTTAACGAACAAATAGCATTGACCTTTACTTAGCACACACTTAAGAATACTTAATATCGCTTTCACTTAAACGCTATAAGTAAGTCGGACTTGTAACACTCCGTACATTGAAAGTCTTAAGTATTTACTGTACTATATTACTACCTATTTTACCCGATTTGTTGGACAACAGTTTGTCGGAGACACGCCTGTTAGCTTCATAGGGTTAGGCAGCGGTGTAACTAAATACAGTCTCATTTCATGGGTTAAGTTTAAGTCCCATGTAATAAGGGATAACCCTATTGCCATCAACCGGATATAAATCCGGATTTCGTGGCTGCTACTGAGAAATTGCTGAAGGAAAACCCCAGTAAAACTTTGCCCGACCCGGGAATCGAACTCAAATCTCACGGTCAGCAGTTTCCCTTGCTAACACCAGACCAGTGGTTCCCAACCTTCCTTGGACCAGGGACCACTTTGGTGTTTATATTGTTGAGCATAAGGTCTTAGATAAAATAGACACTGATTGGGTTATATCCAGGGGGTGAATCTTTAATTCACACAATGCAAAAATCCGACCTAGGTCCAGTTATGTAGTTTGTGTGTGCATAAATATACATTAATAATAGTAAATAATAAAATTGGAAAATGTGATGAGAATCTTTAGAAAGTTAAAGATACAATACTGGGTTAAGCTCGCCGTTGTACAAATTCTTTATTCATTTTTGTGTGCAATAAAGAATAAGAATAATACAAGAGCGATCGAATTGAACTCAAGAAAATTGGCCACCATTTAGAAACAGAAATAAGTAAGTAGATTTTTGAAGAAATGCGAATGAATCTGGTGCGACCGAGCGCAGGAAGCTAAAATTTTAGCACCTGGCCTCTGATAGGTTTTCAATTAGGTTCGGTTGAGCTTGCGTCTTCTGTGCAAGTTAAAAAGTATGAATAACATTTTAACCTTTCGCGGACCATATTCGAAACTCTTTTGGGAACCACTGCACTAGACCATCAAGGCAGTCAAATATTCGAAATGAAAAATGTCCGAAAATCATAATCGTGCACCATGCCCTCATTTTTCCATGGATCCGGAAGAACCCAATAAAAATGAGGTCAAAGAACAAACTAAGTTGAAGGTTGTTCGGTTTGAATTCTCTTTCATTTTACCTTTTGTTATTTTTGAATATTAATGATGAAACAATATAAGAAATGCTTCAAACATTAAATTACTTCGACTGCCACTTCGTCCGCAAAAATTGTGATAACTTGACGTATGATATCAATAAAGGGTGTAAAACACCTCTTCACGAAGCCGAAAGGCACTTGTTCTCCCCATCATTGCGATCATTTTTTTGTTCTACACCATACCTGGGAACCTTCTACTTACGTATATGTGGGGGGTCAAAGTTACAACTTAAATACAATTATTTTTTGTAGGATTTTAACTTTTAACACCTCCACGTCCCCCGTACTATCTATTACCCCATCCCGTCTATTAGCACAATGTTTTACGTCCGTTACATTGAGTTCTACCACAAAACATGATATCAATATAACCTCAAAAAAAAAAAAGTTGTGTCCCAGCAATATTTTTTTCGTAAAGTTACTTAGTTTGATTACGCTAGTATTATATTATCTGTGGTTTGATGTACAGAATGCTTGGTTAACGGCTTTGTGATGAGGTGGTTTACACCCTGTATAGTTTATAGCTTATGTTACTCGGTAAAGATATAACTTTCTAATGGTGAAATAATTTTTAAATCGCTTGATTAGTTCTTGAGTAAATCGTAACATATCAATAAACAAACAACAAGTAAAATTAAATTAAATACATATTTAAAACACCCCCGACACAATGTACTAAAAAGTTAGATAGAAAGTAATTCGTTACTTCGCCATTTTGTGGTAGCGGCCATTTTGAATTTATTATAGTGTATAGTATTCTATTCCAGCCCTTTCATTTGGTACCCATATTGAGGGTGTTGTTGAATAAATGTCTAATCCACCATTTTGTGGCAGCGGCCATCGTGGACTGATTTTTATCAAACATAGCTAAGAACACTCCCGACTAATTAACCTTTCAAACAAAAAGAAAAACAAAATCAGTTTATCCCTTCGGGCGCTACACACGCATACACAGACACGTCAAACTTATAACACCCCGTCGTTTTTGCGTCGGGGCTTAAAAAATGTATCCTCTTTATTCTAATATTCATTATCATCATCATCATCATCAGAAGAAAACGTGTTGCATGTGCCGATCCCAAGTAATATGGGCTAAGGGCAGGAAGATAATACTTACTTTCCATTTTTTATGTTTTCGCCGTTTTAAGCCGTTCGATATACATTTTTTAAGTACCTTTAGGTGCGTCGACAAATACAATAACAATTTAGTAATACTTTGGTCGCGTTGAACACTTTTTGAGTCAACAAAACGCGCGTGACCATCACCTAACGCTAGCACACGTAGCCGATCCGCTACGGCGTAGCACCTATTAGGCGTGCGCGGGGCACAACCCGTAGCTTACTTAGTTTTCGATTCTGAAACTGTGTTTTCGAAACAGTGCCGCTGCTTGATTTTTTTAAATATTAACACTTTATTTTAAAACATGATTAAAAAGCGCTAAAAGATCCTTAAAGCCTGTACTTTATTTTTCCATCATTTTGTTTTCCGGTCAAAATTGCTCAGAACTTATTTAATAGCCCACGCTATCTCTGCACCTTTACATAAAATACTTTAACTAGAAATAGCCCGAAGCTTTCTAAACCTCTCTCAAAGAATACTTTGAACCTCAAACACGAGAAAAGAGATTATTTAATTCTGCCATTTTTAATTTTGCCCTCGTCATCATCTGCCTAGCTTTCCTAGCTTTTCCCAACTATGTTGGGGGCTTCCAGTCTAACTGAAAGAAAGAAAAAAAGAAAAAAAAAATACATTTATTTGGCACATGCCACAAGTGCACACAGTATATTATATAAAATAAAAAATAAAACAAACTAAATCAAAAATTGGAAACCAAAACAATAATAAAAAAAATAAAACTAAACAAAAATAAAAGAAAAATATAAACAGTGTGACACTGTGTGCCACACGGCTGCGCCAAATAGGCCCAGTTCAGCAAAATGCGTTTTCAACTGGACCTGGCTTAGTGAGGTTACGGATGTGAAGCAGTTTTATGTTGTGTCAATGGTGGTGGTGAGTGTGTATATGTCACCGTAAAATTGTCAAATACGTTATATTGTAATATCTCTAGCGATATTGTAAAGTCTCGAATTATTGTCAAATGAACATACTGCTTACAACAAAACGCATTATTTTTCGTGAAATGCATGCGATGGTAGTCAACTTACGCGGTGTGGAGGGAAGGAGGAGTCCCCCTTGCCCAGTGGTACCACTCTCATGCAAAGATAATGCACGATTCCTGAGAAATACCGATTAATATAACATAACCTTAAAACACTTTATATTCCCCCTAAAAAGCGTACTCGACGGAGCCCCGCTTCGCGGGGCCCCTATTTCCGAGTGCAGGGTTTAAAGGAACCTAACTAACCTAACGGGGGGGGTGCCCCAAGTCCCGATTATGGGGGCAGAGATACTTCCGTATGTTCAGTTGACAATAATTCGAGACATTACAATATCGCGAGAAAAAACACGTTATATTGTAATACATCTGTATATGCAAAAATAAATCTATACTAATATTATAAAGCAGAAGAGTTTGTTTGTTTGTTTGGTTGAACACGCTAATCTCAGGAACTTCTGGTTCAATTTGAATTGTGTCGGATAGTCCATTTATCGAGGAAGGCTTCAGGCTATAAAATCACGCTACGACCATTAGGAGCGGAGTAGGAATGAAAAATGTTGCAAAAACGGGTTTTTTTTTTCCTTTAGTTTTTCTTTCTTATGTTACGCAGACGAAGTTGCGTGGGTCAGCTAGTAAAATAATAAACAAACAATGATTTGAGAGTGAGTGAACGAAAGTGTAAAACAAAACAAAAAGATACATAAATCACTGGATGCAGCTAAATACCAGTATTTTACATGAATCGTTTGCCTACCTGACCTCCACAACCCAGTTAGTACTGGGTAATTCGATACCCTTCGGTAAGACTGGTGGTCAGACTTTCGGACCACTGACTTGGTAGTCATCGTAGGTATCGTATTACCCAGTACTAACTGGGTTGTGGAGGTCAGACTGGCAGTCGCTCGTTGTAAAATACTAGTTAGCTGCAATTGGTTAGACTAGAAGCCGATCCGAATATAGTTGGGAGGTTAAAAGGCTAGGTAGATGATGATAGAAGAAAATAGCTCTCACTCTCTCCGTATTAGATAACAAGGTTACAGCAACTGTTCGCCGCGATCTTGTTACTGAGCTTAGTTAACGAGCTTATCTCACTAGTAGGGGATAAATTACAGAGTTAAGATGAAACGATGAAGATTTCCTTAGCTTATTGTTAGTGGTATCGATTAAAGTAATGAATATGTGCCATTGAGCAATGATCGATCGTTTTGTGTCGTTAATAAAGGGTTTAAAAAGATTCCTAACAAAGCCGAAAGGCTCCCCGGCTAAGGTTCTCCCCGTCATTGCGATAATTTTTTTGCTCTAGTCCATCCGTACCTGGGAATCTTCTAGTTACCATAAATGGAAGATTTTCCTTCAAACACCTGCACGACCCTCGCACTATTTAGTTCATCCATTAGCACAATGTTTTAATTGCGTTTTGAGTCCGTTACTTTGAGTTCTACAGTAAAACACACAACACACTTAAATAAAAAGTTGGCAGACTTACTCGTATCCCACATTTAATTTGTTTGTTTTCTTCATCAACATTTTTTTTTAAATTGTTTTTTTATCTTTCCTCACTTTTTATAATTTATTGTATGTATGTATATATGTATTTATTGCTATATTATAGTCTTCATAATTTTCTTTACTCTTGCACCTACAGTTTAATCTCTGCATCACCCTAAGGTAGACTGCAATGGTAGAAAATGCCCAAGGCATTAAGTCCGCCTTTGTACATTAAATAAATAAATAAAAAAACGCAATTTTCACCAAAAAACAAAATCGTTCTCTAATCGCGGTATTTTTTGCGTAAAACTACTTAGCTTAATGAACAGAATGCTTGGTTGACGTTTAGACCCTGTGCTTGTTTGTTTTGGTAGGATTCGAGATGATAATGAGTTTTTTTGAGAAGCGGAGAACTTTAAATTAAAATAAAACACCGATATTATATACTAGCTGACCCACGCAACTTCGTCTGCGTCACATAAGAGAGAATGAAAGGAAAAAAAATCTCCGTTTTTGCAACATTTTTCATTCCTAATCCGCTCCTAATGGTCACAGCGTGATGTTATATAGCCGAAAGCCTTTCTCGATAAATGGACTATCTAACACAACAAGAAATTTTCAATTTGAACCAGTAGTTCCTGAGATTAGCGCGTTCAACCAAACAAACAAACAAACTCTTCTGTTTTATAATATTAGTATAGATTTATTTGATGTATAATGCCCGATGATTGATAAGGCCAAATGCGTGAAATCATTTTCAAACATAAATGACGTTCAATTGTCAGCCAAAGCCCAAAGCCTACTTCACGGATATTGGAACCATTTTACTGTGTTTTATTTCAGTTTAAAGAACTCAACCTCTTTAAAATAAACCTTTTACTTTGTAGTTAAGTCTTTGTAGATTCGTAGAGACGCATCGGTTTTCTGACCAGTTTTATCTCGTTTATATTTTTGTTGAGAACCAAGAAACACAATTAAGTAAATTGTTGTGACGTCTGACGTCATTGTTTTCCATTGTAACACGACAACATTGTAACAGACAAAAATATTGTAAAGCCTTGGGTTGAGTTCCTTGGGACTGGACAGGACATGTCTGTCGCATGCCGAACGAGCCGTGGGCCCGTAGAGTTCAGGATTGTTGCCCTGAAATAGTGACACGGGGTATCGGCAGTCCACGAAGGATATGAATGTATTGGAAATAAATAGCACAAAACTGTGACCGTTGGAATGAATGGAGGGAGGTCTTTAAATAGGTCAGTTATAATAAGATAATAATTACAACTACTCTACTTCAATATTGCATAAAACTGTTGTCGTTAATCGATTCCCGGCCAATATGAACTTTACATTTTATCGGTGAAAATCAGAATAATAATAAAGCCTTTTTATCATTAATTGGCTTGCGTCACCTTTGATCAATTCGTTTATGCTACCTCGCTTTCCACACCGAATGTGTGTCAATATCAGTTACAATCACAGCGAAAAGTCCTGCACAAAAAACCTGCGCCATTTTCCGTCGCTGACAAAATATCGAATACGTTACCAGGAAAGTGAATCCATGCAAAAAATAAACATTGATACTGGCTGTCGACACGATGTGACGTCACCCGCAGATTACGCTCCTCCGAACATATTCTGACTGACATGATATACGGGTGGGGCTACCATTTCGAAATTGGAATATTGGAATAGGACTGACAAAATACTGGCCTTATTCGAAAAAAGAAAGTGGTATATTCGGCGAGTATCTTTTTTTTATTTATTTTTGCAGTAGGTACTTTTTTAAAGAAATATTATTTGTATTGAAAAGTAAGAAAATGTGCTCACTAGACCGTTCCGTGACCGATCAACACACTCGCGTGTCATAAACGAGGCGTATCGGTACCGGGAAAATATTCTCGTCGACAATTTTTGACGCTGACAAGTTCTACTACACAGTTCTACGATTTTGTACCACCTTAAATGGTAGAACTAGTGAGAACAAAAAGCCCCATTGTACTGTAAATTCTACTGCAATTTAAAGTAGAACTAATGGTTTAAAACTAAACTTATATTTGTTATTTTGAGCTCCCGAAATATCGGAATCACGGTAGATATCCCGTAAGTGACGATATAAGTTTAGAACTAATGGGTTTTTTTGTTCCCACTAGTCCTACGTCCTAGTCTAACGTTGTACTAAAACGAAGAACTAGTGGGACCAAAATTTCCCCTTAATTCTACTGCTCTGTTACTAGATTGGTGATGAACTGATGTAAGATGATACAAAAAAGTGGAACTAGTAGGACCCAAAATTCCAACTAGTTCTACCCTAGAACTGTGAAGTAGACTAGTGAAACAAAATTGTTTTTCACTTCTCATGCTCTAAAAGTACGCCGTTATAGCCCTACGAAGCGGGATTAAAATGGCCGTTTATTACCTAGGGAGTATAAAGTAATTTAAAAATGGAACGATCTTTTTCTCTGAAATATGTTCACAAAAGAGTAACTTGTCAAAGGTTTTATTTAAATTTCGCATTGGCATGCAAATAGAAAGCGGTTTATTGAAAAAAAAAAAAAGTAAAGCTTCAACGCGAAAAAAAAATATGGTTGTTTGTGTGCATCGTTAATTTTGAAAAGCAATGCCTCTGTTGCTAGCCGCTGCAGTAATGTAGGTACTAATTATCTGTGGAGTGTGGATCATCTTCATTGCGAAAATGTTGAGAGATTGTGTTGTGTTTTCAATGGTTAATCTGTGACTGACCTGATAGAAGAAAAAACTGACCACTCAGTTCTGAATTTTTTTCGAGTTAAATTTGTTCAGTTTTAAATGGCTATTTTTCTCGCACTCGAAGTGAAAAGTACAGTTTGCACCTCGAGACTAAACGCCAATATAATATACCCTCGCTTTTCATTGCCTCCCTCGCAAGCTCGTGAGGCAAACCACCTCGGGTATATAATGGCTTCGTTTAGTCCCTCGTTATAAAATATACTATTATATCCGTAACGTCTCCATGACAGGTCCAGTTGAAAACCAGCGTCGGGCGCTAGCTGCTCGGCATTTTGCTGAACTGGGCCTATTTGGCGCAGCCAATTTTATGTTCGTTTTTTTTAGTTTTTAGTTTTACAGTATAAATTTAAGTTTTTTATGTTGTTTTCACTTACTTTATTTTTTATTTGTTGTGTGCACTTATGGCATGTGCCGAATAAATATGTTTTCTTTCTAGTGGGAATAATCCACATTTTGGACCGTGTAGGTGTTGTTTTTAATAACCGATGAAATATTAAAATTTCTATGTAGGTGGCTCAGAATGATGTACTATTTACGTGTTAATCATTTTCTCGTAGGTGTCGAGATCCCACTATGTTAACGGACCGAGGAGCGACATTGTTACACTGATTGACTTGTATTATACGCATAATTATACATGATGTGTACTTAGAATATGGAAGTTACTGTTCATATTTGGTTATTATAATGTGTTCCGTAAACACATTATAATAACATTACGAGTATAATTATGGGCCGCAGCTTTGGCTGCGCAGAGGTCGTAAATTAAGCCATGAGAATAATTATACTATGACTAGCTGACCCACGCAACTTCATCTGCGTCACATTAGAGAGAAAAACGAAAGGAAATTTTCAAACACGTTACATTGTAAAATAACTTGTAAACTCTCGAAATATTGTCAAACAAACATACATTATTTTTCGGTAGATTGTACTACCGAAAAATAATGCGTATTATTGTAAGCAGTATGTATCGAAGTGAAACCATGATATTATGAAATACATGCGATGGAAGTCAACTCACGCGGTGTGGAGGAGAGGGATGGATAGAGGGATTCCCCTTGCCCAATGATACCACTCTCATGAAATAAAAATTCCTGAGAAATACCGATTAATATAACCTAACCTCATAACACTTTATATTCCCCTAAAAAGCATAGTCGACGGAGCCCCGCTACGCTGGCCCCTATTTCTGAGTGGGGCAGGGTTTAAAGGAACCTAACTAACCTAAAATGGGGGAGCCCCAAGTCCCGATTATAGGGGCAGAGATACTTACTTCCGTCGCATGCTTTCACAATATTACGGTTTCACTTCGATAGATTACAATCTACCGAAAAATAATGCGTCGTATTGTAAGCAGTCGTGTTGTATGCAGTATTGAGAGTTCACAATCTCGCTAGAGAGATTACAATCTAACGTGTTTGGCAATTTTACGGTGACAAACTGCCACTGACAGTATTTTTCAGAATTAGATAATTCGTCCCGGAAATAAGTATATATTATTGAGAGCAGCGGTGGCCCAGTGGTGGCGGCCCCGATTCGACTTAAGAACAGTAAGTCGTGGGTTCGAACCCAGGCAGGCGCATTACTTTGTGTAATTTATTTCATCACCGCTTGCTCTCAAAAACGGTGAAGGAAAACATCGTGAGGAAACCTGCATGTCCTAGAACCAAAAATTCGAAGACATGTGACATCTACCAATCACACTGGGCCCGCGTGGTGGATTCCCCATGTAACGCAAAATACACGCTTTGACGTGGAGTTGTGGACACCAGCCCGTTGTACAATACAATACAATATTATTATATTATATTCGTTTAATATATTGCACTTTTTTAGACTTTCACGGTTTTTCACTCACTTAGTAAGTACTTACGGGATAATATACGTGATTTTCTTTTTATATGAGCTCCCGATGTTTCGAGTGGTTGCAAGTATCATAGTCGAAGGAATACTGTACGGGAGTATTCCCGCTGATCTCGCCTGATCATGCGTCGAAATATCCCGTTAATATTCGATAGTATCCCTACGAATACTTTCAGTGTATATTATATTACTATATAATGTTTATAATATTAGTATATTATAATAGGGTAAAACATGGTAACTATGCTTGTACAGAATACATTATAAATTAGTTAACATTTGGTGATTATAGTCAAATATAATTTGCAAATTAATTGAGATAACTGTGCGCTACTAATGTACCTTCGGTTCTCCCTTTGATTTACTTACGTAAATGGTAGCTTAAGGCAAAATTTTGTAGGCATAGATGGAGAACCGAATATTGACTACAAGTTGTACAACTGCGATCGGCAGGCAGTTTATTGCAAATCAAATTGTGGAACACACGCGTTATCGTAAAAGCAGTGTTTTCTTTTAATCTTTAATAATTATGATAAAGCCGAAGACTTTGTTTTTTTTTCTTTAAACTTGCTCTCCGCATCATTCGGATTTAAAATTGTGGGGAACCTTGGCCATTCCAGCCGAGGTGGAATTCACACGAGCAGTAGGCAAGGGTTTTATGGAGCCCGAAAACTGCAGTGATAAATGCCCGCCCACTTAATTATATCAAACGACTTTCTTCAATACACACAACGGAAAGTATTTTAGACAATAATTTTTATGAAAATATAATTTACTTTGTGTTCTTTCCGTGCTTTGCAACCTGCGGACAAGTTGGAAACTAAAAGGTATGAAACCGAGAAACAGCCTAATATGGAAAATAGGAAATCCAAATATTTGTGAAATTAGAACACAAATATGTAAATGTCAATTTGTTGATAAAAGCAAATAAATGCATGGATAATATGTAATATGTTTGTTAATGATATTCTATTTACAAACCTAATTTATGTAATTATTATTTAAAAACTAACATTTTAATAGAAATAAAAATATGTGCAAGTATCAAAAAGGGCATCAAAAAATTCGTCCACATCGCTGCCAACAGGAAAAGTGCCCAGAAGGCTGGCAGCATTGCCACGTAACCGTAAACCTAATTTTAATTATCATCACAAACTACAGGCTTTGAACCACGTCGACTTCAGTTCTGTGAAAACAATACACTAGTATAGAAAAAAAATGAAAACAAAAACCACGACTGTGAAATACACTGCATTGTGAACATAGTAGTGTATTGAAAAATTCTTTTCGCATCTGCACAATTCCACAGAAAGGTTATATAATTTTTATTTTACATCGTGTTACGACCCGTAGGAACTTAGCAAAATATAAAAAAAGTCCTAAACAAATTGGATATAAACAACTTCTCGATGTGTATATGTTTGCGCCGCGTCTATGCAACACATATACCAATACAGAATCAAATATAAGAGCTCTCTACTTAGGACCCATTAACGTTAATATTTATCCGTGGTGCTAGGCAACTGGGCCTATCCCAGTTGTAAACGTCCCTTTGTGCCTATTGGCCTTGTTTCGTTCTGTCTCCTGCTGATATGAAGGGAAGTGGAAATTACAGTGTTTTCCTACTCCTCCGCTATACTTTCTGATTAATTTCGTTGCGGGATCCAAGACAGTTAAATTCATTCTCTGGGACTTCATCGAGCTTCATTGTCTCGGCGCTTTTCTGGTGGTCGCCACAGTTGATTCTGGCTTTCAGGAGTTACAGTGGTTTGGGCGGGTGTGGCGGGCTTGCCCCAATTAAAAAAAATACCAATACAGTGTCTTTGGCTAATCTGACGTCAAATGATCTAAAATAAACTAAAGTTTTTGAGGTTTTTAATCTCAATTTTTTGAAAACGAATAAGGTTAACCCAATTTCCAGCCTTTTGGCTGTCTAATCTTTTGCCGGCTCTGAGGGTCAAAGATATTAAAATATACGATAGACGGAAAATCGCATACTGATCGTAAGCAATTTCCAAGATCAATCTAGTTGTTGTCAGTAAAACTTTAATCTTGACAATTATGTAATTAATACGTCACTAAGACCTTTTAAAATAACTGCTCTCTAGAACATAACTTCACACCTGTAATCTATGAAGGGTAAAGTACAGGTACCGTGTACTTAAGGCGATTACATGAGCTAAACGCGAGTTTTATAATTACTAAAAGTATATGATTCACTGCTATAAACAAGACCAGAAAAATATATGATATTCTTCAGGATATATGCTAGCATGATACTGTTTTGAAAACATAATACAATTAATTTGGCTCGATAAAAAGAAATCACGAACTCACGAACTCTAAAAATATCTTTCAAACAATAAAAAACATACTAATATGCATGCGATCATTTTGATTTTTTGGCAAATCATTCTACAAGCAATATATTAGCATGATAATTTTTTAGTTTTTTAAACCAATCAATAGTTTTTTTGTAAATCGATCGAAACCACTCATTTCGCGCTATTTGGCCCGCAGTGGCTGACGTAACAACCACTTTGTAGTGCAAGCTGATTAGAACTTTATTCTAACAGCATTTCAAACGAAGTTTGAACCACCATAAATAGAGTTGTTAATTTAGCTCGTCTAAACGCCTTAATAGTACACCCAGGTTTCACTATAGTTATGTTTAAGAGCCCTTGTACATTTTGGTGTTATGTTAATTGTACAATTTACCTAAAAAGGCATGTAACGAAAATATATAGTATGTAGGATATTTGTGAGATGAAAAAAAAATGTTATTTCAACGAGTAAAATGCGTGTTTTTTGTAACAGGCTTATTGAGTCCTATGTAATAAGTAGGTGGTGAGAGAGCAGCGGTGGCCTAGTGGTGGCGGTCCCAACTTACGAAGAGTAAGTCGCGGGTTCGAACCCAGGCAGGCGCATTACTTTGTGTAATTTAATTTATCACCACTGAAAAACGATGAAGGAAAACACCGTGAGGAAACCGGCATGTCCTAGAACGTTAAAAAAATAAAGAAAAAATCGTTTAATGATGATTTTAAGGGCTTATTCCACTAATCCCCCTTAAGGACCTTGCAATTATTTTTTATCGAGCCGATTTCGTCCAATTATGTATCGAATCCGTCCACGGGCCTTGCAGTATGATGAATATTAACTTTTTTTTTGATGTCTTAAAACAAATAAATTTTCTAAAAAAAATGCTTAAATATCATCAATTAGGTCTTGTCAGCACTGCGGTATTGCATACTTAAGGATGAAATTATCATGTCTTTTTTTTTTAAGGATGGGAAATCATCAAATAACTTCTCCCACTCTGGGCGGAGCGGGAGGGAATGTCAGACTTTTACTGACTAAAACCCATCCATGTTCCTTCCTCGTCCTTTATGTTCTGGGGCCGCGGTATCTCTTTCGAATAGAAGAAATTATCATGCTTAGTACTTACATGAGGTGATGTGATAGATTTTCTGCTCTCAGTATTGCTGGCTTGTCTCGAGAACGAAGGCGCGTGGATGCTGAGAGGAGATCCCGGCTCCGAGTCTGTCTTGCCTTCATTACTGCTGTTACCGGCTTCCTGTTGATGATGATAATTTGCTTTAGTACGAGATTACATTCAAAGATATTATAAAATCGTGAAGATTGTAATAATAATCCGGCCAATGACCTGATGCCCAAGAACCCCGACAAAGAGCGTTCTAGCGGAATCGATCTTGTTCGCGATACCGGTGGACAACTTCTCTATCTCTGAGCTACGGCGTAGCTTTTGCTGCGCTACGGCGTAGCTTTTGCTGCGCTACGGCGTAGCGTTTTCTGCGCTACGGCGTAGCTAGTCCTGTGCTACTTACTATACACTTGCATAATGCTACTAACAAAATGATCTACACTTATTATTACGTATTTTTTTATTGGCAAGCGAATTTTAGAAAATCTGTGATTGCATATATATTCCTTTTAAAAAAATAAAGAAAAGTTTCCTTTGAGTAAACTTTGCTCTCCAGTATTTAAAGTACTTTTCCTCCAGGTGGCATTGACAAATTCCACCCTGTTTATATTTTTTATAACGCTGCACTACGGCGTAGCTTTTACTGCACTACGGCGTAGCTTTTACTGCACTACGGCGAAGCTTTTACTGCACTACGGCGTAGCTTTTACTGCACTACGGCGTAGCTTAAACTGTGCTACGGCGTAGCTCGTACTGTATAATTTTACCTTTTTATATCCTACAATCAAAATGATCTACACTTCTCTGTAAGGCCCCGTTGTCACTATGTCGTTACGATTAATTTATCGTTGGTTGTTAGTTGTAAAAGTCGTGGACGACAGTTATCTTGTCGTCCTATATGTGAACACCTCCATTTAAATACAACGTGTGACTTTAAATGCGCAAAACCTGAAAATAGTTTGATCAGAATCACGAGAAGAATCAATTAAATCACTTTTTAATATACATATATAGGTCACATTTTTCAAAAAATCTTTATTAATAATGTTGTCCTGACTATTTATTAATAGGTCAAGTCATCACGTGCGCAAACCCGCCAAAATAGGTAAACCAACAAATACAAATGGTAGTCTAATTTAAATTTTCTCATACGCGGGGTAAAAGTAGTTCTCGCCAGTAAATCTAATTTCCAGTAAAACTAAAACAGCACATAAACCTTAAAGGTCTTTTTTACTCTCAAAATAAGGTTCAATTGAATTAAAACTCATTTGAGGTGTCTGATGTTTTGCACATTTAACTTTACACGTTGTACACAAGTCACGTCACATAAACATACACGATTATCTGTCGTCACGATATAGTGGGAAATTGACACAAAACATAAAACTGCTTCTCATCCGTAACCTCGCTAATCTAGATTCAGTTGAAAACCAGGTTCGGCATTTTTCTGAACTGGGCCTATTTGAGGCAACCGTGGAGGCACATAATGCCACATTTTTTTTTTTGTTTATATTTAAGTAGTTCTTTTATTTTCTTTATTTTAACGGTGGGCACTGTGGCATGCGACGAACATAAATGTATTTTCTTTTAACGCTTTGGTTGTTTATATTCAAGCTTATGATCTTATTAAAAAAAAAACGCGTATCTATTAACTACAAAGATTTCCCCTAATACAAAAAAAAACCGTGATTGAAACGTAATTACCAAAGAATTCACCATAGCCCTATAATTAGAATTCCTAGTATAGTTGCCGATGTGTGTACAAATCCGATCGTCAAACATCCTGCCAGCGAACTAATATCCGTCCCAGCGCGATGAGGGTCGAATATAGCTAACGATAAAAGGGAGACACACTAATACACCCGTACCTATAAATAAGTCAAAGTGATTACTTTAAGTAAAAGTTATATAACTTAAGGTCGTCAGTTCAGTTCAACTGTTTTTAACCGACTTCTAAAAAATGAGGAGCTTCTCAATTCAGATGTTCCTAATTTTTTATCGTTTTTTAATTAAACGGCCGAACATCGGGGCGAGAGGCTGATGCAGTGACAGATTACGCTGTACCGGTCTCAGCTTCGACAGGTCATGGTGGCGGAATGGCGGGGGAGAGGCCTCAACACGGTTGAGGCGATCCGGCCAGTACTCGACGACTGGCTCGGGAGGAAGCACGGCTCTCTGACGTTCCGGGCGACACAGGTACTCTCGGGGCACGGCTGCCTCGGGAAGTACCTGTCTCGTTTAAGCAGGGAGCCGGACGCCCGGTGCCATCACTGCGTCCAGTGTTCGGAGGATACGGCGCGGCATACGCTGGCCGAGTGTGCCACTTTCGATGAGCCGCGCCGTGCCCTCGTTGCAGAGGTAGGAGGAGACCTGTCGCTGCCGGCCGTCGTTCGCTCGATGGTCGGCAGCGCAGAGTCCTGGGACGCGGTGATGTCCTTCTGCGAGACCGTCATGTCGCAGAAGGAAGCTGCGGAAAGGGAGCGGGAGATGACCAGCTCCCACCCATCCCGCAGTAGTCGCACCGGGCGTCGGCAGAGGGCTGACAACGCCCTCTTCCGGCCCCCCTAAATTGGTCCAGGGGCGGCGGATTCGGGGACATCCGTCGCCCCCCATCACACTGGACCCAGAAGGCGGCGCGTTGTGTTCCACGCGCGCCTCTCATAGACGTAGTGGGGGGAGTTTTACACCTCACTCCCCCCGGGACGAGGCCCGTAGGTCAAGCGGGCCAGCACTAGTCCGGGGCAGCGGAAGTCGCATCAGATCCCGCTGCCCCCTGACGCAAGTGTGCGAGGGAACACCGGTGTGGTTTTAGTCAGTACGAGTCTGACAGACCCCTCCGCTCTCCCCCGGGCGGAGGACATCCATTGAGGACTTGACAGGACAGGACTAAAAAAAAAAAAAAGATTTACCTTTTTATTCCGATTCATGTGCCGGGCAAAATCGTAATCGATTTGTGTTTGCCATGTTTGCTTTTCCGTCGCAAAAATGTAAGACAAAAATAACTCATCGATTTTTTTAAAAAGGTCATAGCCAATCGGAAGGCGATGCATGCTACAATCGAGCGTTCCAAGAAAAGGCATACTATATATACGCCCGATCAAATGTATAGTTTGATAGAGAATGCCAAATTTACTGAGCCTAAATACCAAGTAAAACAAATGACACAGAATAATTTTATAGATTTCAATATGATTAAGCTTACACTATTACACCATGCAATAACAAAAGTATATTACATAAATGAGAATCAATCTTATGAACATTGATGCAAATGCATTTTATCTTTACATTAATGAAACAATACAGTAAGTTACTGGAAACAATCGTGCTCACGTTTGTAACTAGGTATTAAAGAAACTTAATTAATGTCGAATAATAGTGTAATATAATATTATTAGTTTTGTTTAATGACACTTTACACGAATAACCGTGTAATGAAAGTTTACTGTTATCTAGTCATAGAAATTAACAAGAATAACAAAATAAACGGGTTTTTCATACATTGTCGGAAAACCGTTTAAATAAAAAATAAATAAAAAGTCTAATGTAATAATATATTTTTTAATCTTTAATTTGATATAATTTGTTTAAACCTATATACTACCAAACAACTGTTATTCAAGTTTAATCGTTTTTATTTTTTCCTGAAAAGTTGTGGTTTTTGACTTACACGTTTATTCTGTGGGGCCATCGATTTAATAATAAACGGGTTATGTGGAGGTATTTAAAGTAAAGTTATGACCTTAACAATTAATATTAAAAAAAGTTGATGTTGGAACTTTGACCTCCAATATCTCCGTAACTAATAAGTTCCCAGGTCTAGTCCAGAATAAAAAAAGCGCAATTACGGGGAGAACAAGTGCCTTACGGCTTCGTTAAGGGTCCTTACACCCTTTAGATACCAGGGATGGTGTTATATAACACCCTTTAGATACCAGGGATGGTGCTAGATTACACCCTTTAGATACCAGGGATAGTGCTAGATAACATCCTTTAGATACCAAGGATGGCGCTAGATAACACCTTTATATACCAGGGATGGTGCTAGATAACACCCTTTAGATACCAGGGATAGTGTTAGATAACACCCTTTAGATACCAGGGATAGTGCTAGATAACAGCCTTTAGATACCAAGGATAGTTCTAGATAACACCCTTTAGACACCAGGGATAGTGTTATGTAACACCCTTTACAGACTAGGGATAGTGCTAGAGAACACCCTTTAGAAACCAGGGATAGTGTTAGATAACACCTTTAGATACCAGGGGTAGTGCTAGATAACAGCCTTTAGATACCAAGGATAGTTCTAGATAACACCCTATAGAGACCAGGGATAGTGTTATGTAACACCCTTTACAGACTAGGGATAGTGCTAGAGAACACCCTTTAGATACCAGGGATAGTGTTAGATAACACCCTTTAGATACCAGGGATAGTGCTAGATAACAGCCTTTAGATACCAAGGATAGTTCTAGATAACACCCTTTAGAGACCAGGGATAGTGTTATGTAACACCCTTTACAGACTAGGGATAGTGCTAGAGAACACCCTTTAGAGACCAGGGATAGTGTTAGATAACACCCTTTAGATACCAGGGATAGTGTTAGATAACAGCCTTTAGATACCAAGGATAGTTCTAGATAACACCCTTTAGAGACCAGGGATAGTGTTATGTAACACCCTTTAGATACCAGGGATAGTGTTAGATAACAGCTTTTAGATACCAAGGATAGTTCTAGATAACACCCTTTAGAGACCAGGGATAGTGTTATGTAACACCCTTTACAGACTAGGGATAGTGCTAGAGAACACCCTTTAGATACCAGGGATAGTGTTAGATAACACCCTTTAGATACCAGGGATAGTGCTAGATAACAGCCTTTAGATACCAAGGATAGTTCTAGATAACACCCTTTAGAGACCAGGGATAGTTTTATGTAACACCCTTTACAGACTAGGGATAGTGCTAGAGAACAGCCTTGAGAGACCAGGGATAGTGTTAGATAACACCCTTTAGATACCAGGGATAGTGTTAGATAACAGCCTTTAGATACCAAGGATAGTTCTAGATAACACCCTTTAGAGACCAGGGATAGTGTTATGTAACACCCTTTACAGACTAGGGATAGTGCTAGAGAACACCCTTTAGAGACCAGGGATAGTGTTAGATAACACCCTTTAGATACCAGGGAAAGTGCTAGATAACAGCCTTTAGATACCAAGGATAGTTCTAGATAACACCCTTTAGAGACCAGGGATAGTGTTATGTAACACCCTTTACAGACTAGGGATAGTGCTAGAGAACACCCTTTAGATACCAGGGATAGTGTTAGATAACATCCTTTAGATACCAGGGATAGTGCTAGATAACAGCCTTTAGATACCAAGGATAGTTCTAGATAACACCCTTTAGAGACCAGGGATAGTGTTATGTAACACCCTTTACAGACTAGGGATAGTGCTAGAGAACACCCTTTAGAGACCAGGGATAGTGTTAGATAACACCCTTTACATACCAGGAATAGTGCTAGATAACAGCCTTTAGATACCAAGGATAGTTCTAGATAACACCCTTTAGAGACCAGGGATAGTGTTATGTAACACCCTTTACAGACTAGGGATAGTGCTAGAGAACACCCTTTAGAGACCAGGGATAGTGTTAGATAACACCCTTTAGATACCAGGGATAGTGCTAGATAACAGCCTTTAGATACCAAGGATAGTTCTAGATAACACCCTTTAGAGACCAGGGATAGTGTTATGTAACACCCTTTACAGACTAGGGATAGTGCTAGAGAACACCCTTTAGATACCAGGGATAGTGTTAGATAACACCCTTTAGATACCAGGGATAGTGCTAGATAACAGCCTTTAGATACCAAGGATAGTTCTAGATAACACCCTTTAGAGACCAGGGATAGTGTTATGTAACCCCCTTTACAGACTAGGGATAGTGCTAGAGAACACCCTTTAGAGACCAGGGATAGTGTTATGTAACACCCTTTACAGATTAGGGATAGTGCTAGATAACAGCCTTTAGAGACCAGGGATCGTGCTAGATAACAGCCTTTAGAGACCAGGGATAGTGCTAGATAACAGCCTTTAGAGACCAGGGATAGTGCTAGATAACAGCCTTTAGATACCAGGGATAGTGCTAGACAATGTCGGTATTTACTTTGTAAAGATTGATATCCGAGTTGCTTTCCGTTTCCGGAAGTAAGACGGATGCCCGCAGAAACGACCTCTTTTTTTGCTCTTCAAAGTACATAAGTCAGACAGGAAAAGCTGAAATCAATGAGTTGTAAAAAGAGGGGAAAAATTGATAAATGAATTAAAATATTTATATTTCGGATGCATGTTTATTTTATATAGCAATAGTTTTGTTTTAATTAAAAAATTTCTTATTTGACTTCTACACACTGTCTACGTTTCTAATCCAACTTTCCTCTCGCAGGTCTGCTGAAAGAAATTCTTTTGAAATAAGCAGTACCTTTTTGCTCTCCTATGTCAATGTACTGTCCTTTTAAATATTTTGTTCGTTCACACATACTCACACACTTACAAACTTTCACCTAAGATAATAATAGGTGATTATTCTATAAATAGCTTTAATTTAAGTATTAATACTTTTGAAATTCTGAAATCTAAATAGATAATTTTTATAACGTGAAAAATGAAATGTTGTTCATGAATATTACCATAATTTATTAATAGAGAAAGATCCTAATTAAACTTGTCAAAAAAACGTAGAGAATATAAGTGTACAGAGCAACGTCAAAGGAAAATCCCTAAGTCCCGCATTTTGTTGAAAAAGGCTGAGAATTATGACGAAGGTTGACTGTTGCTAGGAACTGCCTGAAGCGATAAGTAAAACCTTTGTTCATTTCTGATTTTATTATTATGTTTCTTTTATGTACGACTTTGTGTACCTTCTTGTGTGATTATTGGGCTCCTTATTTGTTTTTCGGATGAAAGTCATCAAATGACTCGGAGAATAGAGGGAGTTTCAGACTTTTACTGTCTAAAACCCACATATGTTCCTTCCTCGCCCTTTATGTTCCGGGGCTGCGGTATCTCTTTCGAACAGTCCCGCAACCCCAGCTGGCTTCGGCCCTTGCGGACCCCTTCCTTATGCTGCCATCTCTTTGAGGCGCGCGTGGAACATGAACGCGCCGTTGGGCTCCTAAATACATAATTTTACGCCTGTTTCCCATAAAAGTAGGAAGAAACGACAGGTCACAAAAAAAAAAAAAAAGGATATATGTAGTATATCAACTATCTAGTGTCCACGACACAAGCTTTGCTTAGTGTGGCACTAGGTGGCGCTGTGTGTTAATGTCCAGCGATATTTATTTTTATTTTTACGATCAGATACTCCGTTTGCCACGTCCACGTTCATACATCTAGTCATACACATACGCCGGTAGCTAGTACTGCGCACCTGATCTTCCTTTAAAAACTCACCAATAAACTCAGCGTTCTTCTATAGCGTCTCCTCCCGGCGTTGCCCACTCACATCATCATATGCTAGCCTTTTCCCAACTATGTTGGGGTCTTCCAGTCCAACCGGATGCAACTGAATACTAGTATTTTACATGGAGCGACTGCCTATCTAACCACCACGCAGTCAATACTGAACTGCGCAGTCTGTACTGCGTCTCTGTTTGTCTGTGTTGCCAGTACAGTTATGGCACAGTTTGACGAACATTACGGTTGCGTGGGGTGTCGATGTAACTATTATTTTTGTTTTGCTTTTCTATTTATTTTTATTTATATTTGCTCGTTTATACTTTGTTTATAGTTTATTTATTTTTTATTCTTAGCCGTATCTGACCGTGGCATCACTTTGGGCCCTATCAGAATATCAGCGCTGTGACGTTTTATTTTAAATGTTACAGCACCATGCTGAGATAGGAGCCTTTTGGTCTTGTACAGGACAAATTCTGTTTCGTATTTTGTTTGTTTTTTTCTTATGATATCGTTATTATTATTTTTTTATTATCTCATGTTTACTTTTAACTAGTGTTGTAATTTTTTTTATTTTTTTTTTTATTTTATGTTTTGTCCTGTCGGGCTAATAAATGCTTTTTCTTTCTTTCTTTCTTCTTTCTTTACTGGGTAATACGATACTCTTTGGTCAAGCTTCGTGACTGCTACTGGGAAACTTGTGATGGTAAAACCAATAACACTGGCTGACCTGGGAATCGAACGCAGGTCCTCATGCTCAGCTGTAACGCTGGCGACGACTAGACTAACGAGTCCTTTGTATACAGGGTTATTTGTAAAACACCAACAACCTCGCAGGAATAGATTACTGACATCTTAACAACAACATTTGTTCTACGACTTTTCCGAAAACAGACAAAAAAAAAACAACTCTCCATACATATGTCCGAACAGCTGATGGAGTTTTGCATGAGAAGTCGATTTTTTTTTGCCTGTTTTCCCAAAAGTCGTAGAACAAATGTTGTTGTTTTTGATGTTAGTAATCTACTCCTGCGAGGTTGTTGGTGTTTTACAAACAACCCTGTATAAAATGTCCCATTATCACTTGTCCACAACGGCGTAGGGGACAAGGATGTCCTACATGCGGCGAACCATAATTTATATAATTATACATTTATGGAAATTTATACCACTTGTGATGCAGCATTGCTTTTGAAGCTGGGCTTCAGGGATTACCATAATCTGCTTTAGATCCACTTGGTACCCTGGAGGAAAGTGTGGTGTGTGAACTCGAAAGATTTCATATACTGAAAAGAGGCTATTTGAAGAAATACAGCCAGAAATAAATCAAATCTTTAACTTACGCTAATATAAAGACAGATTCCTCAATCTGTCTTTATTTTAGCGTAAAGCTTGAAAGCTTGAAAGTTTAAGGCCGCGCGTTTCAGGAACACGCGTTTAGAAAATCATTCAATTAAATCATCTGCGCGTCGTCTACGCGCGTGCTAGGGGCCTGAAACTACCGCATTTATAATATTAGTAAGGAGTGTCTGATGAGATTATAAGAAATAGAGAAGTATGTAAGATGAAGACATAAATTGGGATAAAGGCAAGAAAATAATGATCATGTTTATTAGTAAGATAAATAATACTTTATTCTCTCTGGTCAGGAGCTCGTGGCTAAATAATATCAGCCGCTCGGGTCGATCTTTAGGTTAAGCCATGCTTGCCTAGGGTGGTCTATGGATGGGTGACCACCCGTTCATACCGTTTTTCCTCCGTGCCTCGGAAAACACGTTAAACCGTTGGTCCCGGCTGTCATTTGTTCATCTTTGGGAGTAGTTACAGGTAGTCAGTGGCCTCAAAAGTCTGACACCAGTCTTACCAAGTGGTATGGTATTTCCCAGTGTTAACTGGGTTGTGGAGGTCAGATCAGAGGTCAGGCAGTCGCTCCATGTAAAATACTGGTACTCAGCTGCATCCGGTTAGACTGGAAGCCAACCCCAACATAGTTGGGCAAAGGCTAGACAGATGATGATGATTCTCTCTGGACATCGTCACTTATTTAATCACTAACTTCGTTATTTGTCACTACAGTCGTCATTATCGCACAACAGATTAACCAAAAACCGATTTGATCAAACATCCAGTAGCCGGTTAACGGAAGTTACTGAAATAAACAACAGAACCACTACGAACTAAAATAGAATTCCAACCATTACGTGGCTAGTTACCCTCTAATCCTCTCGGGGCTTGAGCATCGGTCACACTGACGGCGAGTAGCGAGAGAAAAAAGCTGTGGTCACACAGCATCAGCCTAGTCTTTTCCCAACTATGTTGGGGTCGGCTTCCAGTCTAACCGAATGCAGCTGAATACCAATATTTTACATGGAGTGACTGCCTACCTCACCTCCACAACCCAGTTAATACTGGGTGACACACTACCCCGTGGTATGATTGGTTGTCAGAATTTCGGGTCTCGTGGGTTTATTCGAACCATCAAATGGGAACTTTCCTAAGAAAAATGGGTCGAATAAAATGGAATAATACCAATTATCGTATCGGTTATCGTAGTTAGTGTGAACAGCCAAGTTTTTTAGCCTGTTAAACCCTGGGTATGTACCCCAGCAGCTTTTGGACTCATCATACCCAAAAATCGGACAATGCCTTACGCATCCAATATAACAATACCTTCAATACCTTCGGGGTGTTGTTGAGGCTTCCACCTTACTGCAGTGCATCAGGTATGTTCGCTGATGCGCACACAGATGGTTATTTTGCTATAGTGCGAAAAAAAATTGCCTCAATCATACGCCGAATGGGGAAAGCACGAATGACATTCTAAAGGTGCTTGCAGAAAGTTTGGATGGTCCGACAATTGCTAGGTTTGTCAAGCTACATATAATGCATGGGGCTTGATAAGCTTACCAAAGATTACGATAATACTAACATCGTTTTAAGGAATGGGTTGTACTAACACTATGTGGGCCAAGTTGTCTGAAAATAAATCTATACATAAAAAAATCTTTATTTATACAAAAACCTTGAACATTGCTTACAAAATAGGTCACATGAATTTCAGTGAAGTAAAGGTCATACAGATAGAGTAACACTGACTCCCAAACTAGGAGATCCTGTGACTTAGGAGTCAGTGTTCTGCTGTCACTATGATACAAAACCTTTTACAAAAAATAGTGTTAACAAAATCTTGGCAAAAAGAAAAAACAGATAAGAGAGTACAACTAAATTATTTTAACAAAAATTAAACTAAATTAAAATAAGAGTGAAGGTATTTATTAAAAGAAGTTGTATGATTACGAGCGTGCATGTGTAGGAAATTGTATGTGTAGGTGTGTATGCGAGGTTGAGCGTGTTCATTTGGGGGGATTAGTGTGTGTAAGAATGTGTGTGTGATTGTAATTGTAATGTTAGTTTGTATATGTGTTGTAATGTATGTAATATTATAAAGCAGAAGTTGTTTATTTATTTGTTTGTTTGTATGGTTGAACACACTAATCTCAGGAACTACCGGCTCAAATAGAAAAAAATATTTTTGCGTTGGGTAGTCTATTTATCGAGGAAAGCTATAGGCTATATAACATCACGCTATGACCAATAGGAGCGGAGCAGCAATAAGAAATATTGCAAGCGGGCAAAAGCTTCCGTTGAGCAGGCGATGCGTTGCGATATCAAAACTTCACGCGAACGAAGTCGCGGGCAGAAGCTAGTGATTTCATCATATGTAAGTTTTTGTTAATTTCATGAACGAGAAAGTAGTCTGACTTCAGGTTGTAAGCGCAACTCCTAAGCAAGAGGTCCGGGTTCGATTCCCAGGTCGGGAAGTATTATTGGTTGTTTTTCCATCAAGATTTTCTCAATAGCAACCACGAAGTCTGACAGCCAGTCTACCAAGGGGTATTACCCAGTACTAATTGCGTTGTGGAGGTCAGATAGGCAGTCGCCCCATGTAAAATACTGGTATTCAGCTGCATGACGGTTAGACTGGAAGCCACGGAGCCGTTTGATGGCAATAGGCTCGCTCCCTATTACATCACATAAACATAACTGGCGGCATGCCCCTCATAACACATTGCTATTGAATAACATTGCCAGCCTCATTGCAACAGATTACAATTTGTTTCGAATATAAATCCGATAAGCAGATTATTGCTCGATACTGTACTGAATGATGGACGTAAATATACGTGAAGCTTTTCTGAAAAATAACTGAATGGAAATATTTGATATGTGAATTCGACGGTTGTGTAATTCACTGCACGTGTATTGAATTTAAACTGATATTTATTGCATCCTTTCACTAAATATTATACAATAAAAGTCCCCGCGACTGTCTGTCTGTCAGTTTGCGTTAAAAAAAAAAAAACTACTGAACTGATTTTCATGCTGTTTTCACCAATGGATAGAGTGGTTCTCGAGGAAGGTTTTACTATATAATTTGTACGCGGGTAAATCAGCGGGCATCACCTAGTATATTATAAAAGCGAAATTATGTTTGTTTGTTCGTTTGTTACCTCTTAACGCATAAACCACTGAACCGATCATCCTATTAACACATACGTTGTCAGGTGTAAAACAAGTACTGTTCGAGTATTCCCGGTGACCCCACTGGATTGCCCTGCTGGTGAGGTCAACGGGAAAAATTAAAACGGTCGTTTCGTTGACCCCACTAGCCTACTCTACTGGTGGGGTCAACGGGAAGCATACAATTTTATTCCCGCTCGCCCCTCTGCCATACATAATCGAGTTGCACATTAGAGGAAAATAAAGCTGTAAGTCCAGTTCTCGTCGAGTCAACATCTTCCGAGGATGCCTCGTGGATGGGAACACGTGTGTGGAGTTTAATTTGAGTTGTATGTTGCAATGACATGCTATAATCTATAATAATACAGGGTGTAAACCACCTAATCACAAAGCCGAAAAAAGTTTAAAAATTATTTTAAGTAAAAAAACTATCATACCTGCAACGACCTCGCCAGTTCCGAATCCAGGTACCTCCCAGTAGTCCTTCTGTCAGGCAGAATGTACTTCGGCAAGGACTTGAAGAACCAGGCACCTGACTTCTTCCACATCTCTCTGGTCTCAGCACAGAGGTTGCACATGTAAGCCTCTCTGGAGTATAGTGCAGATCTGGGGACAAAACTATAGAATCAGTTTGTGTGAATAGTTAGTCCAGTTACTTAGATCAGTTTTTGGAGCAACAAATTTTTTAGTGAACATTTCTTTAGGCGCGTTGATCACTTTTTGGTTGAACAAGAATCATGGAACTCACGTGACCGTCACCTAACGCTCGTAGCCGATCCGCTACGGCGTAGCACGTCAAGTTGGACGTGCGCTGGGCACATCCCGAAGCAGATACAGTTTACTTAAGCTTTCACTTCTATCGGTAGTCCCCAAAAGAGTGCCCGCATTTTTTTTTAGATTCTCTAGTTTCTCTAGTACTCTTTCTCTGTGTGAGACATACTTTTCTTTGCGCATCTGCATTTCCTTGTTACGCATCTCCGATGAGTTAGGCAGAGCTGAACCTTATTTTACCTCCACATTTCGCCAATTATGTTAAAGCTTAGGTGTCCTATTGCCATCAAACAAATACAAATATATAGTCTGGACTGCTGTCGAAAAATTGCTGATGGAAAAATCCTATAACAATTTACCCGCATTGAAAATTGGACCTAGGGCCTTATGCTCACCGTTAGTGCTACCGAACATCAAGTTCGTTTCCAACAAGTAACGTTTTATTAAAATATTCTGAAACTCACGATTGCAAATTGTGTAACGTAATACATATATTTTTGTAATTTCCTTTTAATTTTCTTCATTTTGATAGGTTTGGTAGAAAAATTAACGACTTACAACTTATCACCAAAATTGCGCCTTTTTTTAATATTATGTAAAGACATTTTGATTTTTGAGACAAAATCTAATGATCCTAATTCAAAAGCCGAGATTATGAAAAAATAACAAAGAAATTTACAATACAGGCGCGAAAAAAATCAATTCGTTAAAACGAACAAAACGTTCATATAAAACGGGGGAGGGGCATAAGTGTGGGCCCACTACTATACAAATACCTGTGAGCGAGTAACTTATATAAACAATAGCGCACATAATCTTACAATAGAAAGATTGAGCGTTATTGCAGATGTATATATAATTAAGGATTGCATGTGAAATAAATAGTTTCAAATTTAATTTAATTTTTATTTAGTTGCGTAATAAAAATAAAGTTTTTATCAAATCTCTTTTTACCATACTACCAATAAACTAAAAAAAAAGTAATGTGTCTTTGGTATAATGTACTCTGTGGTAAAAGTCTACATTTGTCTATTGCGGATTCTAGTTGAATATGAGAACCCTTGTATGTGATTTTTCTCCACCGAGTTTTAATAAATAGTTCACTACTGCGCTATTGTTTTACTCTGCTAACCTATATTCATCACATAACAGCAGAAAATAAATCTATCATGATTTCCAGGATCCAATATAAAAGCCAATTCTTTACTTCACTTTTCCATTCAGCGTCTTCTTGGAAAATTGTATTAAGTCGACGATCACTTCGTTCAGTATTTACAAAGAAGTTCATTGTTCCGACGTACAAGAGCAAAGTTACTTGCAAGTTGGGCGAACTTTCAACTTAGTGCGGTGGTTGTACTTTGCATTGTTTCTCATTTAATTTAAAGTAAACTTTGTTGAATTATTGTTTGAGGTTGAGTGTATTGAGATGGTAAGTTTGGGGGAAAGGCGGAACGAAACTTTCGAAAAAATGCAAATCTATTTAGTCAAATAATTGACGCGTATTTTTGGTTTCTGTAAATCAATGAATATTGACAAGGACAAAACGCATCAAAGTTTGGGAGTGGGGACTCGTGTTGTCAGAACGCACTAAAAATTATACCAAGGCGTGACGTATTGAGAATTTTAACACGTTCGAGGACGCTACTACTTGAGACTGTGTACCAAAATGACACAGCAAATGTCCATACAAATTATATGACGTATGAGTACGTAGCCTCCCATGAAAATATATTGTTTTAAAGACATCATGACACAACCGTTTTATCACGTTATCGTATTTTGTTTGTTTTATCACGTTATCACGTTTTGTCATTAAAAGTCAAATTAACTAGACGTGACTGTTAGACTAAATGTCTAGTGTGTAGACTAAATCAAATAAACTAAATACTTACGATGTCTTGTCGCGGCAAATATTACGATACGCCACGAAATGTTTAGCGAACGCGGAGCGCACCCCGCAGCACAGAAGAAAATTACTCTCCAGTGACGCAGCCGCACTGAATGTAGGAGCGCGGTAGGCGCGCGCGACGTATTTACACGTTGTGCGTGTGTGAGTACCGTTCCCGCCCACTGTCAACGGCACTTATTTGAAATAGTATAAAACTTACTCTACGTGACAGTAAAGCTCCGGGTATTTTAAATGTTGTGACACAAGATACATTCAATAGGATTTTAACATGAACGTTCATCGGAAATGTACGTTCTGTCGTAAAGCAAAAAAAATATTTGGACGTCATTGTACGTTGTGCCATATCAAAATTTCGAACGATGACGTATGATCTCGTTCTGTCCTCGAACGTGTTAAAAGCGCCGTATCTTCTTCAATTCTCATTAACGTAACAATAAAAGGAAACAGGTCAAATATTTTTTGATAATGTAAAGGATGGACCAATTAGTTTGTTTTTTCAGTACACAAGCCTATTCTAGATTCTTCTTCATTTTGCTGGAAGTGAAAAATGTGCTTTTCTGGAAGTGAAACGGACGCATGTCCGTTTTTGCAAAAAGCTTACAAGGTCTATTAGCTAGCGAAGCATCATACTTCATAGATTTTTTAACGTCTTCGTCACAACTGTAGCCCCCGCAGGGTTTAGAAGAGGTGTATATTATTATCTGGTGAAATGTGGTGCTTCAATATTTATATTAAATACTAGCTGACCCACGCAACTTCGTCTGCATCACATAAGAGAGAAAAACGAAAAAATATCCCCGTTTTTTGCAACATATTTCATTCCTGCTCCGTTCCTAATGGTCGTAGCGTGATGATTTATAGCCTATAGCCTTCCTCGATAAATGGACTATCAAACACAAAATGAATTTTTCAATTTGAACAAGTAGTTCCTGAGATTAGCGCGGTCAACCAAACAAACAAACAAACAAAACAAACTCTTCTGCTTTATAATATTAGTATTGATTTAATATCAGAGGCGACGACGCGAGGTTTTTTCATATATCGGTATTTTATTGGCGATATCACACTGGATTCTTTAAAATCCTGTCTTAGTGGATGCCTACGTTATAATAGCTATTTGTCTCCATATCTGGCAACATTTTTATTATTAAAACTAAGTTAGATATTGTAAGTCCTGGTAATACCGCATAAGCATTTCTTCTTTGTTACTCTCCTATAAATCTCTGTAATCTCAATAATACAAGTATTATATTCTGCCCAAAACTCGTCTATACAACGTGTAACGTTAAATGCGCAAAACCTCAGCTATCTAGTTTGTTATAGAGGGTGAGGCTATTGCCATCAAGCAGGCACAAAACCAGGCTCCGTGCTGCTACTGAGATATTTCTCATGGAAAAACCCAATAACACTTTGCTCGACCTGGGAATAGAACTGAGGACCTCTCGCTCAGCAGTCGCTCTTGCGATCTCTACACCAATGAGGCAGTCCAGTCCAGTCGAGGTTCATCATCATCATCATTTCAGCCGAAGGACGTCCACTGCTGGACATAGGCCTCCCCCAAGTGTCGCCACATTAACCGGTCCCTTGTGACTCGCATCCAACGGATTCCCGCCACCTTCACCAGGTCATCGGTCCACCTTGTGGGGGGTGTTCCAACGCGTCTTCCGGTTCGCGGGCGCCACTCCAGAACTTTTCGAATGGTGTTATGGAATTGGAAAAAGGGTTTTCAGTCAGTGTTCTTATTTTATAATCGAATAAAATAATGTTTTTAGTATGAAAATGTTCGGAACCCCTTGTTGTGAATACTCTTTTAGGCTATGTGTTACAGTGAACGACTTACAGCTGTAATGCCGATGATACAGACGGACGACTGTGCAGTCGCCACTCCAGAACTTTTCGGCCCCATCGCCATCCGTTCTACGAGCAATGTGCCCTGCCAAATGCCACTTAAGTTTGGCAATTCTTCGAACTACGTCGGTGACCTTGAATCTCTTGCCCTTGGATGTCTTCATTTCTGATTCGATCACGCATAGAAACTCCGAGCATGGCCCTCTCCATTGCCCTTTGCTAGTCGAGGTTGGAGCTAATTAATTGAGGTCTAATCAGTGATTCATGATAAGACAATTACTTATCAGTATCTAAAGTTATTTGTGCAGTCTATCTATCGATACATACAGGGTGTAAACAACCTCATCACGAAGCCGTCAACCTTGCATTCTGTACATCAAACTAAGTAAGTTTACGCAAAATGTATTGCTGGGAAACTACTTTTTTTTTGGCTGAATAATCATGTTTTGTGGTAGAACTTAATGTAACGCACTCAAAACATCGTGCTGGTCGATGAATTGAAAAGTACGGAGTATAAATCTTACATTCAAAACATGTACTAAAAAAAAATGTGTGGAAGAGTTGGTACTTTGTCCCCCAATATCTCCGTACCTAGAACGTTCAGGTATGGTAATGAACAAAAAAATTATCACAATGACGGAGAGAAGAAATGCCTTTCGATTTCGTCAAGAATCTTTTTACACCCTTTATGAAATTCAAAGTCTTGACTGACTGACTAACATATCAACGCACAGACCAAACCAGTGTCACAGAGCCATGAAATTTTGGGTGTATTTTTTACGAAGAGTAAATATCCACTAAGAAAGGGTATTTTGAAATTCTATTCCTAAAGGTGCTCCCTCACTTGAAGCGTTCGTCTGCTAGGGAACGTTACAAAGTCGAGAATTACATAAGTGAGAGAAGAGCACCGAGCATCGCAGCGCGCAATCTATGCTCAAAATCAAAGCTAATGTTACATTACAGATGAATGCTCGTCAGTCAGGGAGGCTGTTTGGGAAATTAATGCTCAAAATTAAATATGAAATTACGTCATAACATTACGTCCGAACGTTCGTCAAGTCAGGGAGGCAGTACTGAAATGATATGCTCTAAATTACAGTCACAACGCTCCTGATGAGGGAGCACCATAAGAGAGTGTAAGGATGACACAGTAAGTAAAGTCACATTAAAAAAATCAACGGGGCACTCCGGAAGTGAAAACTTGAACATTAACGTTGTGCTTTTTTGATATTTTCAGTATAAAAGTACTATCATTTATGTGGTAAAATACAATATTCATTTATTGCGCTATCGTACACAAACATGACAATTTATATTACATTGAAATAACTACAGAAATATTGACCTACATTATGAATCCCTCCGTATTACGAATTTTCGATCAGGTCACGTATCCTGAGTTACTGACGCGAGTTTAACATTTTTATCCATCCCAAAAAGTGCACAACTCTGCTAAAGAAGTTTTATTGTCATTTGTTTCATGTAAGCGATGGCGTTGCTGGCAGAAACTAGTTCTTAGGTTTAAAGATATTTATTTCTCATAAGAACTTTTACATACAGTTCACTTATAATGAGATACAAAGTTATTACTTAATAATATACATTAGAGCCTCTGGGGCGATGGTGGCGTTGGATGGTATAAACATGTTTTTTTAAATTTATTCTTAAATATGTTAATACTATTACATTTTTTATTTGTTCCGGTAAATCATTGAACAGTCGTGCTCCCTCCACAAATACTGTTTTTTTGCCATAATTAGTCCGTGCACGTGCAGTCATTAGCTGGAATTTGTTTTTACTTCTTGTGTTGTATGCTATAGATCTTTTACGTATTTGTATGTTTGATTGCACAGAATTAGTGGTGATCTTTTTTATGAGAATGCAGGTGTAATATGTGTAAAGTTGTGTGTTCTTATACAAGACATACAACAAGTTGCGCTTGCTTCGCTTGCTGGATTATGGTTTGTCTGCTTCACACAGACCGTCAGCCCAAAGGATTACATTAAGAGGATGAACACGAGGAATGCGGTTTAACGAACACACACTATATGTGAAAACTGGGACAACTAATCTGTTCTCAGCATTGTTTGTTATTTTAACAGACAATCCGATTTGAAGAAATGCGATCATGTGAATAAAGAATTTATGGAGGTGTCTATATACCATATGATTTATATATTTTTTTTTTTTATTTCACTAATTTACCGGGATTCGAACCCGGGACCCTAAGAACGTAAGGCAGCCTCACAACCGCGCCATTCGGGTTTGTCCTTTATTTTGTAGGTACCGGTACTAATAATTAATTCATGTTGATTTCATCTTTTTTTTATACCTAATTGTACTTTAACTTTTTTTCTTGGGGCCCAAAATACCACTTCCAAATTGTTTAGGGGAAACCGGGACAGGCAGCGGTCCTGGTCTCAAAAGTCCCCTGATACAGGCAGAAAGCGACGTGGTAGACCTCGCAGGAGATGGCGGGACGAGCTGCACAAAACCAACGACCAGTGTTCCGCATTGACCCTCGACCGAAGAATTTGGAAGTCATGGGGATGCCTTAGCCCAACAGAGGAATGAAACCGGCTAACAGTAACAGGCCCTACCCACTGCCACTTAAATAAATAAATAAATATAAATTTCGCTGGATATTACACATAGCGCCATATAATGCCATACTAAGCAACGAGGCTTGTGTCGTGGATACCAGATACTACATAGATTTGCTTGTCGGAAACAATTGTCCATGCTCATCACACAAACATTTGCTCCTACCGGGATTCTACCCCCTTACCGTTACGCCATTTGGTCGTCGATAAATTTCCTTGTTTATCATTCTTACCCCTAATTCCTGAACGGTTAGGCAGAGAGGAACCCATTGCCATCAAGGAGGCACAAATCCAAACTTCGTCACAGCTACTAAAAAATCCTGATGGAATAATCCAATAACATGATATTGAGTGTCAATTCTAAGACATGTGACATCTACCAACCCGCACTGGGCCCGCGTGGTGGATTAAAGCCCATTCCCTCACATAGAGAGGAGTCCTGTGTCCCAGCAGTGGAACATTAATAGGCTGATAATGATGAGTGTCAAGTCGTAGATAACTTACCTATGTGTAAGATTTTCTATGACACATTTGGAGCAGGCTGTGTTTCTACAGATGGAGCATGTTCGGAGTGGCGCGAGGAGTCGAGAGGACTCGCCACAGAGCAGGCAGGTCCGGGGGGCAGGGCCTTGTGCTGAGCGACGCATTCCTGGATTAAAAGAAAGTAATTTAGATCGTATGAATGTTATATTGGTTAGCACGTTTGTCGAAGAGCCGAGGACGGGTCTGAGAATGGGCAGGCAAGTGTGTAAAACAATTGAATGTGAAATTGTACCAAAAACTCGCAATTGAAAACAGTAGCTGTCGCTCCCCATACTAAATGTCGCTAAATATAGCCTAGCCTTTTCCCAAATATGTTAGGTTCGGCTTCCAGTCTAACAGGTTGCAGATGAATACCAGTATTTTACATGGAGCTACTCCCTATCTGACCTCTACAACCCAGTTAATATTGGGTAATTCGATACAACTTGGTAATACTGGTTGTCAAACTTTTGGCCCAATGATTAACTGTACCCTACTTAACGTGCTTTCCGAGGCACGGAAGAGACTCGGTATGTAAGGGTAGTCACCCATCCGGGGTTGCGGGCCTGTTCGAAAGAGATACCGTGGCCCCGGAACAAAAAGGGCGAGGAAGGAACATGGATGGGTTTTAGTCAGTAGGAGTCTGACACTCCCTCCCGCTCCGCCCAGAGTGGGAGAAGTCATTTGATGATTTCCCATCCTAAAAAAAAAGGGTGCTGTTTTTAATATTTCTGTGGTGGTCACCCATCCACAGATCAACCTTGGCAAGATAATCTGAAGATCGACCTGAGCAGCTGGTATAATTTAGCCACGAGTTCCTCCTGATTATTCAATTAAATAATAATTAATAAAACATTCTCTTTAGAGTCTCCTTTCCGTAGAATCGAATGATTAATGAAAGAACTGAATAATAAAGCATAGGAATGATTAATTGACCGTTCCATCCCTAATGGTCTCAGATATGGTACAGTCTAATTGAGAGTTGGTTCCTTAAGGGGCCGGCGGAGCACGCGTTTTTCATACAAACGTACCTAATACCAAAAAAAAAAACAAACATATTCTTAAGGTAGTGTGTATATATTTCGATTGGATTACAGAATATCTATCTTCCCAAATAAATATTTTGAAAGGATAATGATATAAAGACGAGATATGAAGAATGTCAAAGGAGACAATTTTTTTGTTCGGGGATTAGGCCACCCATATAAATTGCAGCATTTAATCATTAAACTTACATTGGTTTCTTCCTTATAACCTCTAGATTCCAGTGGTTAAATTAGCTAAGCATTGTCTAACTGGAATAAATGCGAAAAATCTGCAAAATCACTTACGAAAACCAAAATAAACAGAAAAAGTAAATGTCAAAATAATGAAGTTGTCTGTCAATCATTAAAAATGCTCACAGTTTAATAATATTTATTTTTATATTCTTTCTGATTTTATAATAATTATAGCAGATATGATTACCAACGGGTAGGTACCGTACATTTTTTAGTAAACAGGAAAAAAAGCCCCTATTCACGTAAGTATTTGCTGTCAAATGACATTGACCACAACAGGAATGATTTGACACCCAAAAAAATATCATAACATACCATTTCTACGTAATATTTCGTTTAATACCATTGTAAAATTGTTACTTTTTTTGGGTGTTATTATCTATACTTATAATAAATCTGTAGAGAGGTCAATTCTGTACATGAAATATATTTACAAAATAACTATCGGGGGGTGATTAGTGATCGATACTGATGCCAAAAATGCAATCAGTAAAATTTTTGTCTGTCTGTCTGTCTGTCTGTCTGTCTGTATGTTATTTATAGAAAAAAAAACTACTCGACGGATTTTAACGAAACTTGGTACAATTATTCTACATACTCCTGAGCAGGTAATAGTATACTTTTCATCACGCTACCATTAATAGGAGCAGAGTAGTGAAAGGAAATGTTGGGAAAACGGGAGAAGTTACTTGGTTTTTTTAGCTTCCGTCGCGTGTGCAGCCTTAATGGTTAAAGCTACATAGAAATCATGTATAACGGAAATATTCCACATAAAATTATATAAAAAATATCCCACGACAGCATATGTCTATCTTTTATAGTTGACTCACAATAACACGTGTAAATCCCGATAGCTTAGCAGTTCGGAGATTTGTTATTATTATATTTGTTTACTCTTACGTTTATAATATTCTCACTCAACCCCAATTTTGAAACTTCACGCGGGCGAAGCCGCTGGCAGAAGCTAGTGAATAATAAATGCAACGATCACGTAAGCCCAAAAAAAATTATCTCCTTTCTATAGAACATTATTTTTTCTCATAACTCTTGTTTAAATCAGTGTACATTCAAAATATGTGTTCGGCAACCTACATATTCTGTAATCCAATCGAAATAAATACGCACTACCTTAAGAATTTATTTGATTTTCATTTCTTTTTTGGTATTACGTTTGTATGAACTTCGTATGCTCCGCAGGCTTCTTAAGTGATTACTGGTCCCGGCTGTCATTTGTTTATCTTAGGCAGTTGTTACAGGTAGTCAAGGGCTCAAAAGTCTGACAACCAGTCTTACCAAGTGGTTTCGTATTACCCAGTATTAACTGGGTTGTGGAGGTCGGAAAGGCTGTCACTCCATGTAAAACACTGGTATTCAGCAATATCAGCAGTATCTGGTTAGACTGAAAGTCGATCCCAACATAGTTGGGAAAAGGCTAGGCAGATGATGTTTGCCATTAGGACGACATAACTCCAAAATGTAGATATTTCAGTCTTGCTTATAGATGATTATAAAATTAACAAAACTAGGAATGAAATTAGATGACAAAATACGTAAATTAAGTTTTTATACTTTGATAAAGGGTTTCTATGGAAAACAAAATAGGCGAGATATAGAATTATTTAAATAGCAATATGCATTTGCTTATTTTTTGATGGTGGATGCGTTTGTTCTTAGTTGAACTTTTGAATGATGTAGTGTGTCGTCATGTCCATTATGGACATGACGACAGTATAAAAAAAAAAACAGAAAAATTAAAAATAGCTTTTGCTTCTGAAGTCGGTGACCTTTGTTTTATGGATTTATTTTTTTTGTCACCGACTTCAGAAGCTAAAGTTATTTTTCTATTTTGTGTTTTTTTTAAGTCGGTTTTATTTTTTGCAAAAAAGTTTTTATTTATCACATTTTAGTGGTTCACATGTGCTTGATTGATACACATGGAAAGTACATACCGTTACAATTACAACAAGCCCAAACACGACTAGGATACATTGTCTCATTATGGAGCTCCGTGACTCTTGGCTTCATCATGAGATCTGATAGTAGAATGGTTCATAACAGTCGCAAATGCTTCACTTGTTCAAAAAAATTAGAACCTCCTCCTTTTTTAGGCGTCGTTAACACACAAATCTATTTACTTCGTCAGTTAGATAATTGAAAAGTAATGGTCACGTTTTTTTAAGCTATTGCATAGCTTCTATCGCGAGCCTTGAGCGTGGAGACCGAATCCAGAAAAACCGTAACGAAAATAATCTAACACCCCATGTCAGATAATGACAATGACAAGCTAGTTTTCTTTTTAATATATTGCCGTAACTAGGAGTACTGAACATTCAGTCTGCGTTTGGTCCTCGAGCCGGCAACAAGCGGAAAAATAAAATAAATAAATAATTATAATTGCTTGAGTTGATAAAAATGCTATGCAATAGCTTTACAGCAGCAGTCCCCGAGTGCCACACGTCTTTTTTTGTTGTTTTAATAAATTAATATTTACAAAGATAAAACGTATCAAAACTCGGGAGTTCCCACTCCCGAGTTTTGATGCTCGTGACGTCAGAACTAGCTAAAAATTATACCTAGGCGTGTCGTATTGGGAATTTTAAAAGCATCGTATCAGTTTTGATTTACGTCACAAAAGAAAAAATATGGAGCAAATATTTTACTAAACACTGTTTTAGGCTTTCACGGTTTAAAACTAAACTTATATTGTCACTTACGGGATATCTTCCGTGATTATTTGTTATGTTGAGCTCCCGATATTTCGACGCTGTTGCAAGCGCCATGATCGCGGGTTGACTGGAGTATGCGGGTGGATGGAAATCAAATTGTTACGAGCAGACAAATGTTGGCGCTTGCAACAGCGTCGAAATATCGGGAGCTCAACATAACAAATAATCACGGAAGATATCCCGTAAGTGAGAATATAAATATTTCATTGCCCCATATTTAGATTGTTTTTGTCGTCTACCCTATATTGGGAATTCACAGGAGAGAAAATAATAAACAGGCTGAACTACACGAACTGTTTCATGAAGTTTCTATGGAGCGCACGTGTCTTGAATTTGCAGTAGTAGTAGAGCGCTACGCCACGCTACGGAGCTACCTCTACGGCGTAGCTCATGCTTTGCTACGAATTCAATTATTATTATTATTATTAATTAAGAGGCCTGCGGAGCATGTGTACTATTAATTAGTAAGTGAGAATATAAGTTTACTTTTAAACCGTGAAAGGTTAAAACAGTGTTAAAAAAATCGTTACCGAGTAATAATTATTGCTTAAGGTTCATCTTGTCGACATTTCTTCCATACAAATTTCGGGGGAGTATTACTCCACTGTTTGAAACTTTCCATCCAAAGTTAAACATGGTATCGTTTTGTCTTATTATTTACTTTGTCTGTGCGGCAACAGAATAGTAAAATATAAAGCCGTTATAAAGTTACGAGCTACCAAAGATTCGTTTTTATTGCCAATTTTAACACAACTTTGGGCGTAAATTAGTAATAAACGCAGTATCAAACTTCCAAAACTAAGTCGGTACAGACAAAGAACAGTTATCGAAAAATTTTATATAAAATTGATTAATCAAGTATTTTTTTTCATAAAACTCGATTTTCCAAATGCCTTTTCGTATTTTTTACGCGCGCCTTTGACTATGAATTATCGTGCATCTCACTGAATAATGTTCCCCCCCCGGTGCGGTGCGGGAGGGTGACGCTTGTACACATGAACAATATGTCACAAGCACACGCACGGTATTCCAGTTTAAAGGTCAAGGCACACTACACAAGCACCGCACCAGCACAGCGAGGAATCTTTTTTTTTAGTCTACGAACAGCTGTTTGGGTGTTCATTACATTGCATTACATTAACTGCCAGCATATTTGGATGTTTAGTGATTCGCTTCTTGTACGCTTTTGTCCTTTTCGAGATTTCTTCGAAAACAGTTTTGACGCAGAGGTCGTGATGGAGTTTATGATTGAGACGTACCAAGGTGCGTTCGTTATTTAGTTTTTTCATATATATGTCACCGTAAAATTGTCAAATACGTTATATTTTAATATGTCTAGCGATATTGTAAACTCTCGAATTATTGTCAAACGAACATACTGCTTCCATTAAAAAGCATTGTTTGTCGTGAAATGCATGCGATGGTAGTCAACTCACGCGGAGGGAAGGAGGGGTCCCCCTTGCCCAGTGGTACCACTCTCATCAAAAGATAATGTATCATTTCTGAGAAATACCGATTAATATAACCTAACCTTAAAACACTTTATATTCCCCTAAAAAGCGTAGTCGACGGAGCCCCGCTTCGCGAGGCCCCTATTTCCGAGTGCAGCGTTTAAACGAACCTAACCACCACCAACCACCACCAACTAACGGGGGGGTGCCCCAAGTCCCAATTATGGGGGCAGAGATACTTCCGTATGTTCAGTTGACAATAATTCGAGAGATTACAATATCGCTAGAGAGAAACATGTTATATTGTAATATAACGTGTTTGACAATTTTACGGTGACATAATACATTATAAAATGGCGGTACGGTGGTGCTTGTGTAGTGTGCCATGACCTTTTTTCGACAGCTTATTGCGACCTGTCATTCGTATAACCATAGAATAAATTAGTTGCTCTGTGCATACGTATGACGTTTGACGTAGTTTTTGGACTTCAAATATTTTTACAAATTGAAATTGTTGGATTCAGTGGACGCTGTACTAGTGATATTTTGTTGGTTCCTTGTCGGTTCATTGAAGAACAGGTGTGAACAACTACAAATAAACAATGGGTAAGTCATTTATTTTGTTACACCTAATCTATTTAGTGTATTTTACACGGCGACACGCGCCGACGGCAGCAGAAGCACTTTGTCGATAGCGACTTCGACCGGTAATGCTATTCTCCAAGAACACAGCGCCTCAGGCTTACTAGTGACCACCGGCGGTGCTTCGCGGCTTTGAGTACGTACACTATGCACCATATGTAAGCAAGACACTCGATCCGAGAGGGGCGCGATGCGCTCATAGCTTTTAGTTTTTATGTTTATGGAAATTGAGATGGTTGCTCAAATAGTAGGCACATGTACATATATAAAACCATCCTTTGGCACTTCTGGCACGGTAAAAATATCAATGCTGTGCCTCTGACAGTCGGAGTACCCTATTGATAACGTTGGTATGTACCTAGTGCGGCGATCGGCGGCGGCGACCTCTCACGTCCGGCCCTGGTTCAATACTGGTCCGGAGCGAGGCGGAATAGGAAGCCGTGTCCCTTTCTGCAAACCAGTCAAGCTAGCGAAAGAGGTGGTAGGTGTTAGCAGGCGTCGCGGGCCACATGGTGGCCCCCGGCCACCGTAGGCGTGGGCCTGCGGACGGTGAGCTATAAGCTAGCTTCCGTCCGTCCGTCTTATGACGACAAGCCGTGTCGACGGCGCGTCCGTGTTCCACGCGCGTGGCTTAAAGAGTTGGCAGCATAAAGGAAATGGCCCGCAAGGGCCGAAGCCTGCTGGGGCTGCGGGACTGTTCGAAAGAGATACCGTGGCCCCGGAACACGAAGGGCGAGGAAGGAACATAGATGGGTTTAGTCAGTAAAAGTATGACACTCCCGCTCTGGGTGGAGTCATTTGATGATTTAAAAAAAAAATGATAAAGGTATGTCCCAGTTCTATATCTTATTAGGTACCCATACATGTATGCTTGTACTAGGGTTTCTGACTGCTCCACTCCTGACTTATGTCATTATCATCTGCCTTTATCATCTGCCTAGCCTTTTCTCAATTATGTTCGGGGGATGCAGCTGAATACCAGTATTTAACATGAAGCGACTGCTTATCTGACCTCCACAACCCAGTTAATAGTAATCCCATGAGAACCAGTGCTATATTTTATAGCTTAAAATATAACATAACCTTTTTCGGTAAATAGGCAAATAGGCTACCAAACAAAAACTAAAAAGATTTATCTGCTAGGCTGCTAGGTATCTAGTGTGGGAGACCAGAGACGGGTATCTAGAATGCGTTCAAACAAACAACCTCTTCAGCTTTATAATATTAGTATTAGTAATAAGTGGTTATAACCACCTTCCTACAATCATAATATTGTGCTTACCCTAATAAATCAAGGAATCGGCATCAGCTGATCATCATGAGGTAGAAAACGGTACTCGCTACGCGCTTCGAACTCGCGTCTAATGTTCTAATGTTGCGTATATGAGGGTTGTCACAAACTATTGTGTATTTTTTTTTAACCGTATTCATTACCTCAATGAAATACTAGGTTTATATTACATTTTTTAAATGGCAGCCTTTTAACTATCCAAAATAAAAAGAGGTTCATCATCATCATCATCATCATCAGCCTATAATGTTCCCACTGCTGGGTCACGGCCTTCTTTCAATGAGAGGGAATGGGCTATAATCGCGGGCCCAGTCCGGATTGGTAGATGTCACATGTCTTCGAATTTTTTGTTCTAGGACGTGCCGGTTTCCTCACGATGTTTTCCTTCACCGTTTTGAGAGCAGCGGTGATGAAATAAATTACACAAAGTAATGCGCCTGTCTGGGTTCGAACCCACGACTTACTGTTCGTAAGTCGGTGCCGCCACCACTGGGCCATCGCTACTCACCAAAAGAGGTTACAAAAACAATTTAAAAAGCTTATATTATAATTAACAAGTAAATAACGACACATTTACTAATAAAACATTTATTTCATAAAATAAATAAATTATAGTGTTTACGTATTTTATAATGCTGTTATTTTTATGCAACAGATACAAAAGATTGGCGAATGGGAAAAAAGGCACCTAAAGCTAAGTGCCCTTTAGAAGAAGAAGAAGAACACTGAGGGGATGGTTCATTCACAATGAAAATATTACTCCTGTACTGGATACGTCCCAACCGTAATGATTATTTTGAGTGTTATGATTGTTGACCCGAAAAACTAAAAAATCTTTTGAATTTTGTGTGCGGAGATTCGCTTACTAATTTAATGTGACCCTGTATATTCCATGTTTTTTTACATCAACACAAGATTCATTCGAGCAAGAACACCTGTGTAGTAGAAATACATGTTGTTTTTAGATCACCTCGTAAGTCATTTAAACAAGTCGTCGTTCAAGCACAAGTACATGAGACAACTTTACGACCAGATAAGGTATTACGGTGGAAAATGCAGTTGTAGAAAATGATCCTTGCGATCAGACTGGCCCCGGAGTTATTCCAAATCAAATAGATAGGGTCATCGAACCGGACGTTGGTGTTTCTCGTTACACGCCAATTTTGTAAGTATGGAATCAGTATTAGCCGCTACAGGGTACTGTCTTCCCCTCATTTCGGGGAAAGTGACGGGGACAATCTGTGACCTCACTCAACAGGCTCTACGCATCGTTAAACGATGATGCAGAGAGTTCGACCTCTCAGTGAACCTCACGAAGACTGAACTACTAATTTTACCCAAAAACGAACACTAGGCCCATAACGCCTACCCAGTCTTCGATAAGAAACTCCACTTAGCCAATGAGATTTGACCTCATTGGCTAAGTGGAGTTTCTGGGAGTCATCCTAGACAGTAAGTTAAACTGGAGTAGCCACTTATACAATAAAATAAACAGGGCCTGCATTACCTTCTGGCAATGGAGGGTGATAGGTAAGAAGGGGGCCCATCCCCTAAAATTATACTTTGGTTATACTGTACGGTGATTCGACCTATAATTACTTATGGGGCAGTGGTCTGGTGGCCCTGCACTAAACTAACTACAGCTTCCATAAAACTACAACGCTTGCAAAGGCTTGCCTGCATGGCGACCACGGGCTGCATGAGGACAACTCCGAGTGCGACTCTCGAGGCAATATTGGGGCTCCCATCGCTCCATCTATTTATACAGCAGGAAGCGACGGCTGTACGCATTGAAACACTTCTACTCTAGGGTATGAAAGAAACACAGCACACCGCGGTACTGGAGGGATTCCATAACGAGTTCCCCCTGGTGGAAGTAACAAACAATCCGTAACATACTAAATACCCTGCGAAACATCGGATTTTCGCAGATGGATCTAAAACAGGTCCTGGCATTGGTGCCGGAGTCTTCCCGGAGGATCTCAACATCCACATAGCCGAACATTTGGGGACCCACAACACGGTATTTCAGGCAAAATTCATGGGCATTTCCCTGGCGGCATCAGCCATCTTAGCCAGGGAGGTCGTGGACCACTCATTTCGTATACTCTCAGACAACATGGCGGTACTGCTAGCTCTAAACAATCACACAGTCAACTATGGTTTCATACACGAGTGTCATCAACGCCTGAACCAGGTTGGTAATCTCACGGACACAGCGATTCCCGTGGCAATGATGCGGCGGACGAATTCGCTAGAAGGGGAGCGAGCATGGCAGCGGTGGGACCCGAATCTACCACTCTCTTTCAGATACTTATACGCACACTGGTAGTGAACGACACCACAAGCCGTGGCTAGACCACTGGAGTGTTAGCAGGCCAAGCACTTCCCGCCAGCAACGGCCACTTCAGAAAACGCGCGCTTTGGCTAACCAAACCACAGCTGCGCATAGTTACAACCGATCACTTCCCTTTTAATAAGCACCTCTTTGTCATAGGAATCACAGACAGCCTCCTGTGCCGTGCCCAGTCATTGCAATATACAGGGCAAAGTACTTCGGTAACCCAGGTACTCCCCGCGAGATTGTCGGCAACATCGGGGCGCTTGGGCTTTCTCGGGTAGTTGGGGTGGATAGAGGGAATTTCCCACCCGTATGCAAAATACGCGCTTTGACGTGTAGTTGCGGACACCAGCCCCGTTATACAATACAATAGCCACTACAGTAAATCCATTCTCGTTAGTTTTTGCGTATTCTAATTGAGTTATGCGTTTACAGGACCACACAGAATTGATGTCAACCACAAATGGACCGTGTTATGCAGAAGGCAGCCATGTCGGGAAAAGAGAGTTACAAGCATTTTTCTGTCGATGGTTGAACTTCGGTTGTATTCAATGTTGTTATTAATTTTCTAATTATTTTTTATTTGAGGCATTTTGGTATAACTGTTGTTATTTATTGTATCCTATCCAGAATTTCGAAACGTAATATAATTATTCTATTTGCTGATGAGAGAAAATAAATGGAAAAGATACGAATGTATGTATGTTGTCCATCTGTCTGTCTATTCATCTGTCTGTCTGTCCGTCTATCTTTTGGTCTGTTTGTCCGTCTGTCTATCTTTTGGTCTGTTTGTCCGTCTGTCTGTTCATGTGTCTGTCTGTCCGTCCGTCTGTCCGTCCGTCTGTCCGTCCGTCTGTCCGTCCGTCTGTCCGTCCGTCTGTCGGTCCGTCTGTCCGTCCGTCTGTCCGTCCGCCTGTCCATCCGTGTGTCCGCCCGTCTGTCCGTCCGTCTATCTGTTCGTCGTGTGTCCGTGTGTCTGTCTGTCTATCCGCATGTACGTCCGTCTGTCCGTCTAGATGCCCGTCTATGGGTCCGTCTGTCTGTCTATCCGTCTGTCTGTTCGTCGTGTGTCCATGTGTCTGTCTGTCTATCCGCATGTACGTCCGTCTGTCCGTCTGGATGCCCGTCTATGGGTCCATCTGTGTGTCTATCCGTCTGTACGCCCGACTGTCTGTTCGTCGTGTGTCCGTGTGTCTGTCTGTCTATCCATCTGTCCGTCTATCCATCTGTCCGTCTATCCATCTGTCCGTCTAGATGCCCGTCTATGGATCCGTCTGTCTGTTCGTCGTGTGTCCATGTGTCTGTCTGTCTATCCGTCTGTACGTCCGTCTGTCCGTCTAGATGACCGTCTATGGGTCCGTCTGTCTGTCTATCCGTCTGTCTGTTCGTCGTGTGTCCATGTGTCTGTCTGTTCGTCGTGTGTCCATGTGTCTGTCTGTCTATCCGCATGTACGTCCGTCTGTCCGTCTGGATACCCGTCTATGGGTCCGTCTGTCTGTCTAGCCGTCTGTACGTCCGACTGTCTGTTCGTCATGTGTCCGTGTGTCTGTCTATCTATCCATCTGTCCGTCTAGATGCCCGTCTATGGGTCCGTCTGTCTGTCTATCCGTCTGTCTGTTCGTCGTGTGTCCATGTGTCTGTCTGTCTACCCGTATGTACGTCCGTCTGTCCATCTGGATGACCGTCTATGGGTCCGTCTGTTTGTTCGTCTGTCTGTCCACCTGCCCGTCTGTCGGTCCATCTATCTATCTATTCGTCTGTCTGTCCGTCCGTCTTTCCATCCGTCTGTCCGTCTATCTGTCCGCCTGTCTGTACGTCTGTCTGTCCATCTGTCTGTCTGTCTATTTGTTGTCTGTCCGTCTGCCTGTCTGTTTGTCTGTCTGTTTGACTGTCTATCTGTTCGTTTGTCTGTGCGTCTGACTAAATTGACTATTTTTGTCGCAATCAAAGTGTAAAATACAGTGAAACACATACACACGGCGCTACAATCCCATAATATTGTAATACCAAATGATTTGAAAAGAGTAAGTTCCATGTAGCTTCCAACAGTAACAGATCCAAAAACAAACTTTGATTTTTTTTTTAAACCTTTTACGCGTATTGTTAGGAAGTTCCTCTGTCAAGAGCCATTGGTGGTTAGAACCCTGTTACCGATGCTGGTGGGATCCCTATTTTATGTTTTTAAATGTTTTTTTTTTATAGATAGTTTTGTATTAAAACTTTATAAAATGCTATTATGAAAACAAATAAAAAGTAATTTTATGCCCAAAAAGTATGTTTTGTAATTTATTTTGTTGATTTTTTTAAAAGATTTAAAATGTGTCGACCATGTATGAAAATGTTATAAAGGAAATAAATAATCAGTTTACTTCAGTGACTGATTCGTAAATAGTAGATTTACGAAACAGTTTAATTTTATTTGTTTTATTTCATAAATAAAAATAAGTAATGAGCTTTCATCAACCCATAGAATAATTAATTGAGTAAGCAACTTTTTAACCCTTGTGTGCTGATACTTGCTCCATGTTTCATGCACATGACTAAAAAATCATACTGTATGTTACTTGGTTCATTCTATTTGCTTGTAAAATAACTTCTTTCAACCGACAACCCTAATTTTTCGCTCGTAGGTATCTATTTGATGTATCAGTATGGAGTTGACGATTTTGGTAGGTGGAAGTGGGATTATCATAGGTACCTACTGTTGTAATTACCTATGTCCCAACAATTTAAAAAACTGTCACAAACCGTCGCCGCGTCGTGGATACTAAAATCCTTTGAAAGCAATATGTCCAATTCGCAAAATGTCCAACTGTCCTATTTATTCTGAATTGGTCCAGTTCGCAATTGGTCCAGTTCGCAATTGGTCTAGTTTGCAATTGGTCCAGTTGTAATGTAAACTTTAGGTAGGTACTAAAAAAGCAATCTTGATGTGTCACGTGTCTTGATAAAAAAGTACTTACATATTTTATTATTATTGAGTATATATACTAAAAAAATTAAAAAGACAGTTGGTAAGTAACTTTGATAACAATTAGTAGGTAGGCAGAACTAATTACAATTATTAGGTATCGACTCGGGCATAGTGTGATTGACATTAGCTTGGCCACCATTAGGGATTTTAGTTTTGATAACACAAATAATTAGTCGCTAATTAGTCAAAATTTGTCGCCAAATATCAGAATTTGTCGGTTACTGATTCAAAAGATATAAGAGTTTATAGGTGGCCCATCTGCAGAGTCTCCCCAGCTTGGCCACATTTGTATCTCAAAAACTAGGGCACCTAGCGAAGATCTCTTTTCTCCCATATTTAGTCGCCAGTTAGTCGCAATTTATTGCTAAGTCACAGATTCAGTCGTGTTTTAGTTTAGAAGATATAATTAGTTAAATTAGTAAGGTTTAGTCCACGAGTTACATTTGCTAGATTGTCGTGAACTCTTCGACCTATGCTCTAGTTTTTGAGATATAAATGTGGCCAAGCAGGGGAGACTCTCCAGATCGGTGACCTATAAACCCTTATATCTTTTGAACCAGTAACCGACAAATTCTGATATTTGGCGACAAATTTTGACTAATTAGCGACAATTTTTCTGTCTTTTCAATAGTAAAATCGCTAATGGTGGCCAAACCAGTGGCAATCATACTCGTGCACTGGGCCGCATTGTGGATTACATAACAGCCCGTTCCTTCTCATGGAGAGGAAGCCTGTGTTCCAGCAGTGGGAACGAGGCCGATTATTTTGCTGCAATCGGACAAAAACTGCGATGAATTTTCAAGTAAGTATGCGTCGGCGGGGCGCGGTGACGTGAACTCTTGAGCTGCATGACCATCCGGGAAAAACCAAACATAACAAGCAATCTACAATATATACCTATATATAGAGCCATATAAAACAATAACGCAGCGACTCTGGGGGGCCTAGCCAGCAAACGTACATCGAACGAGTTTATAGTTACCTACTGGCTGAGATTTTTCGGCGAATGTCAACCGGCGTCGAATGGCATAAATGTCTATTATGTATCGTGCAACTTCGTTTTTCGTCGGAACGGTTCGGAATGCTGTGTGTATGCGTACGAACAAGACTTGCGTGAAGACTAGCGTCTAACTCAGAGGTTCCCATACTTATTTTTCTCATAGACCACTTTAAACATTTTGCTGGATCCGGTGGACCCCCTGCAGCTATTACATTTATTAACTTACTTCCAAAACCTGAAAAAAGTATATGTCTATGGGAATCTGTATTGTGGCTGTTTTTCAATCAACTATGAGTAAAAAGTTATCGAAAAAAAGGTGAGAATTTAGTCATTTAAGCTAAGTTTCAAGGCCAGTCTAAAAAGCGTTTTCATCCAACAGTTGGATTCCTACTTTACTTTTTAGGATTCCGTAGCCAAATGGCAAAAACGGAATCCTTATAGATTCGTCATGTATGTCTGTCCGTCTGTATGTCACATCCACTTTTTTCCGAAACTATAAGAGTTACACTGTTGAAACTTGGTAAGTAGATGTATTCTGTGAACCGCATTAAGATTTTCAAACAAAAACAGAAAAAAAAAAAGAAATTTTAGGGTTCCCCATAAGTACGTACTTTTTTTTTTCATCAAACCCACACGTGTGGTGTCTCTATGGATACGTCTTTAAAAATGATATTGAGGTTTCTAATATCACTTTTTCTAAACTGAATAGTTTACGCGAGAGACACTTCCAAAGTGGTAACATGTGTCCCCCCTGTAACTTTTAAAATAAGAGAATGATAAAACTAAAAAAAAATATATAATGATGTACATTACTATGTAAACTTCCACCGAAAATTGGTTTGAACGAAATCTAGTAAGTACTTTTTTTTTAATACGTCATAAACTGTAACAAGATTTCTTTACCTACAAGTAGTATGTACGAAACCCTCGGTGCGCGAGTCCGACTCGCACTTGGCTGGTTTTTATATTCTAAGATTGACTCACAGTACAAGAAACCAATAAGCTCCCACTTCGGAGTGGTAAAAAGTATAAATAAATATTTTCTTGTTTTGTAGCTACTTATTCAAACACAAAAATTACTACACAGACTTTTAATTATGTTGTTATAACAGTCGTAGTAGAATCAAAATTTAAATTTCTACAATGGTAATCTGAGATAAAAGTTATAATTTTAATGGGATCAATTCACCAAGTGGGATGTACTTGGTGAATTGATCCCATTAAAATTATACTTGGTGAATTGACAGCAAATTTTCAATATTTGGCTTGAGTTTAGTTAAGTATAACCGTAAATCTCCTCGCTCTGTAATATTCTATCTGCTCCGTTTTTTTGTCATCAAGTTTGTTACGGCACTAAAACTGCGTTCGACAAGATATGACGAAGGAAACGCTATGAGCAATTTTTCCACAATTCCCCACAGTCCTGGATATTTTTCAGGTATTTGTGCTTGCAGCCAAAATGATTGGTACCCTCTTTTGAATGCTACTTTGAGCTCCTCATTAGTGCTAAGCTCGAGTAGCTCTTCTTGCAGTACCACATTTTCCACTTCAGTTTCATCATATGGATTTATTATCCATGGTGGTATATCCATGAACAGAATATCTTCAAATCTGATTTTAAAATCATCATACAGGGCAATCAAATGTTGAACATACGTCTGAATATCTTCCTCGAGGCATTCTACCTGCGATAAATTTGGAAACTGGGAAAATTCACGTCGACCAATAATACAATACATTTTTATACACCCCCGTTAACGAGTTGTGGACCCCCATTTTTTCCTCACGCAAGCGTAGACCCCTGTTGGGCTCCCGTGGACCCCTGGGGGTCCACCTGGACCACTTTGGGAATCAATGGTCTAACTGCTCATCACTGATACTATCCCTGTCGGGCACAATGCCAGGTGAGACAGCGTACTTTTTGGCCACGCCCACCGATGAGTTCAAGCCCGTACAAAGTGCCACCTTAAAGTTACTTAGTTTGATGTCCAGAATTCTTGGTTAACGGCTTCGTGATGAGATTGTTTACACCCTATAAATAAACGCACTTTAAACTAATGGTTTCCACTATAAATGCTGCTTAGCTTTAAAATTAGTTGAAGGAACTGTAAAAATATTAATGCCAGTGTTACCAGGAGAACTTGGGACACAAAAGCGACCGAAGCGAGCTCTGGTCTAGGAGCACCCTGACGTTAGGTTAGGTAAGAAATAGTAGCCTCAGGTAGCCTCCGACTACGCTTTTTAGACGACTATAAAGTGAGTTGTGTTTTGAAGTTCATTTTTACCAACTAACTAGTTTCGGAGTTGGTTTTCAATAAAGTTATAGTGCATACCAATATATTTGTAGTTCATACAATTAATTTAAGAGTGGAAAAACAATAAAATAAAAAAATATTCATTAATTAATTTATAACTCTTAACATCATAAAGCGTGAAACATTATTTTAAAAGTGCTAGTAAACAGTCTGTCTGTATACGGAAGTTAACTTATCCTACCTTCAAGCCTAGCCACCAGCCTCCCGACCCTCTTGGCCTCCACTTCATCTATCTGCTCGGCCCTCTTCACAACTGCCGCAATGGCCTCCCTCTCGCTCGTAGTAAGCGGAGGTTCGCTTCTGGCTGCGCTCCATCCTGTACGTAACCTGAGGGAGAAAAGAGAAAAAAGATTGTTTAAAATATTGGTTCTGGTCGTCACAGGGAGTTAGTTGGCCAAAAAGTCTGACAACCAGTCTTACCAAGTGGTATTACTTAGTACTAACTAGGTTGTGGAGGCCAGATAGGCAGTCGCGCTATTCAAATTTCTGGTCTTCAGCTGCATCTGGTTAGACTGGAAGCCAACCCCAACATAGTACTGTCGGGAAAACTCTAAAAATATCTTCGTGCTATGCAATTTAGATGTTTTCGGAAGAAAATATCGTACCAATCGCTTCTTAAAGTGTACGACCTGCTAACATTACAGTCAAGGCGCGTCCTTCTTGAGACAACGACGTTATTCAGTGTATGCCGAAACAAGTTTGATTGCCCTGACTTAGTGGGATGTTTGTGTTACCTGGTTCCTCGAACAGTACATGGACGGGAGGTACGCACTAGGCGACTGTTCCCTACCAGCTTTTGTAGATCCAATGCTGGGGTGCGCTCAGCGCTATACCGTTTAGTCGACACATACAATATGCGTTTTGGTGCGATAGACATATTTTAGACCTTTAGAAATGTTATAATAAAGATTCTTAAGGATCGGCAATAGGCTCCATTTGTTTTACACAATGTTTGTATCATTGTTAATAGACTAGGAACCCGTATACATCACGCATTATTATCAGTATCGTTTCTGTATTTACTTACTTTTTTTGTTTGTTATATATCTTTTCCAAAATATTGTATATAATTATTATTTAAACACTGTTTTAGGCTTTCATGGTTTAAAACTAAACTCAAAACCATAAATAATCACGGAAGATATCCCATCCCGTAAGGGACAATGTAAGTATTTTTCTTTTTTAACTATTAGCTGCCTGTCATTAAATTAGCCCTTTTACTTTCCAGTTAACGTTTGCTAACAATTTATTTTTGTTATATTGCATTGTAATCTGTAGAACATGTTGTGGGTAGTATATTTGGTAGGATTAATTTTAAGACAACACTATATATAGGTACTACTTTTTTTCCCAAATATAATAAATATAAACTCTAGGCAGATGATGGTATTCGTTCAACACTTGTCGATGCTTTCAACACCTATTACGGTGGAGACGCCATGGTAGTTCGCGAAATTATTATTTATTACGTTTTTTTTTGTAATTTGCAGGCCAGTGCTAGGTTGTATGTTGAACAAAATATGTTTCGCTTTGGCTTTGCAGAATTATAATGATTACAATCATGACTAAAACCTTCTAAATTCATTTAATCCCATAAATGAAAGAAAGAAAAGGTAGCCTGCCAAGACAAACACATACAAAAATAAACTGGTTAAATTAAATAACTAATATAAAGTAAACAGAGAAAAACATATTAAATTAAAAAGAAACGAAATTTTCCCTGTACGAGGCCAAGAGGCTTCTATCTCAAAGGTTCTGTAATATTTAAAAATAAATCGTCACAGTGCTTATAATCTTATTCAATTAAAATCATCAATACAACCCTATTTGGGATGTATAAATGATTTTAATTATGAATATTTTAATCCTCATACGAGTGAGACAACCTGACACTGAACTGTAAATTGCAATTTATGTCACCGTAAAATTGTCAAACACGTTATATTACAATATAACGTGTTTTTTGTCGCGATATTGTAATGTCTCGAATTATTGTCAACTGAACATACGGAAGTATCTCTGCCCCCATAATCGGGACTTGGGGCACCCCCCCCGTTAGGTTAGTTAGGTTCCTTTAAACCCTGCACTCGGAAATAGGGGCTCCGTCGACTACGCTTTTTAGGGGGAATATAAAGTGTTTTAAGGTTATGTTATATTAATCGGTATTTCTCAGGAATGGTGCATTATCTTTTCATGAGAGTTGTGCCACTGGGCAAGGGGGACCTCTCCTTCCCTCCACACCGCGTAAGTTGACTACCATCGCATGCATTTCACGAAAAATAATGCGTTTTGTTGTAAGCAGTATGTTCATTTGACAATAATTCAAGACTTTACAATATCGCTAGAGATATTACAATATAACGTGTTTGACAATTTTACGGTGACATATATAAATCATGCATTTTATAATTAATTAATTTAATTTGTTTTTTAATACGTTTCCTGTTATATTTGGTAATGTCATTGGTATTCATTAAAATTATGTCTATTTCCGATCAGACAGGATTATTTTAAATATAATTATTGTATGTGCCATATATACGAATTTACCTCAGTCGAAAAAATAAACCAAAATCAACATAAAAAGTGGTAAAATTTACATGTTACAGCAGCAATTATTTGATAAGAGTCGTATCTATGACAAGCGCTTAATTACAAAAACTACACTTATAGTTAAAGAGATAAGATCGAAAGTTCCTTCACCGATACTCTGGGTCGGTGACCTCTACTCTTATACAAAGGGTGCTTATTCATAGGTGAACAACTTAACATAACATCACGCCTGTAATCTCTGGAGAGGTAGGCAGAGGACCTGTAGTGCACACACTTTTCGCCAGTGTATTGGGGGCGACCCAATTGCCATCATCATCATCATCTATACTTCTATACTAATATATATATTAATATTATAAAGCAGAAGAGTTTGTTTCTTTGTTTGCTTGTTTGTTTGTTTGTTTGTTTGTTTGAACGCGCTAATCTCAGGAACTACTGGCTCGAATTGAAAAATTATTTTTATGTTGGATAGTCTATTTATTGAGGAAGGCTTTAGGCTATATAACATCACGCTACGATTATAAGGACCGAAAAATCAGCAGGAATGAAAAATGCTGCAAAAACGGTTTTTTTTTTCCTTTCGTTTATCTCTCTTATGTGACGCAGACAAAGTTGCGTGGGTCAGCTAGTCGGACTATAAATTTTCCCAATGTTAGGACACAAACCTCCACTCTATGAGAGGGAATGTACTATAATACACCACGCGGGTCCAGTGAGGATTTATAGATGTCACGTGTCTTCGATTTTTTGGTTCTAGAACATGCGGCGGCCTTCAGCGTTTTGAGAACAGCGATGATGAAATAAATTACACAAAGTAATTCTGCTTGCCTGGCTTCGAACCTACGATTTACTACCTATTCGTAAGTCGGGCCCGCCACCACTGGGCCACCGCTGCCATTAACCCAGAACAAACCAAGTCTGGCTGTTTCTTAGAAATGATGAAGAAACCCAGTAACACTGCTGGACTGGGAATTGCTCCTGGAATCTCATCTTCAGTAGTTTATTAGCATCAAAAAGTAGGAAATCGCTAAACGGTTGTTCGACCCTTCCCGTGACGTGGCCAAAGAATCAGTATTGCCATCCAACGTGGCAATGCTGCCAGCCTTCTGGGCACTTTTCCTGTTGGCAGCGATGTGGACGAATTTATCGATGCCCTGTAAACCTTTTTGATACTTCTACGTAGGTACTTTCATTTCTATTTTAGGGTTAATGTGTATACAGGGTGGAATTTTACAATGCCACCAGGAGGGAAAGTACTCTAAATACTGGAAATAGCAAATTTTACTCAAAGGAAATATTCAATTATTTTTAAAAACAAACAAATCTGGATTCACAGGTTTTCAAAAATTTGCTTGCCACACATAGAAAGTAAGTTAAAAAAAAAAATTCAGTACTTTTTTGACATCTATCGATAGGGTCAATCATATCGATCAAATCTCTGTAACAAATATGATAAATTAAATGAAAGGAAAACTGTGAATAAAAGTGCTTTATCGTTATCGATTGATGTCAAAAAGGTACAGAATGTATTTTGTCGAACTTCAGTCGATCCATCCCGGGTTCGATGCCCGATTGTGGCAAAATAATTTTTGAACATCTGTTAATGCAGATTTGTTTCTTATTTAAAATAATGGAATGTCTCTTATGAGTAAAATTTGCTATCTCCAATATTTAGAGTACTTTCCCTCCAGGTGGCATTGTAAAATACCACCTTGTATATATGTTACGGCTAATACCTGAAGTGCGGCTACACCTAGTTTTACCCGGTTAGAACTAGGTGTAGCCACTTAATCTTGGTTAAACCTAGTACGAGCCGATTGTTTTCGGGTAAAAATAGGTCTAGCCTTCATCATGCCGGTTACAACTAGGTTCGGCCATTCCCTGTTGGATAAAACTTAGCCCGCATAGAGCCTGCGGCAGGAGGCGTTTGCCCCCCCAAGGTTGGGCAGGAGCCGCCTGAAGGCAGCCCCGGTCCGTTCCAGCCTGGGGCCAAACGTCGGACTTGCTCCACGAAGTTCTACCGGCTGTCGAGGACGAGTCCTAGGTACTTCAACGTCGACTCGACGTCGATGGATACCCCTCCTACCGTCAGTGTGGATCCCGACGGTGGCGCATTCCGAGGCCCATGAAAGCACATGGCCTCGGACTTGTGCAGTGCCACCTCGAGACCCAGTTGCCGGATCCTCTCAGTGACTATCGCAACCCCGCGTGTCATAGATTCGGCCGCCGCCTCGTGCGACCTCCCCTGTGCCAGCACCAGGGTGTCGTCTACGTACCAAACGACGCTGACACCACTAGGGAGGTCCTTGCGCAGCACCCAGTCGTAACCGACGTTCCACAGGGGCGGTCCCAGAACCGATCCCTGTGGGACACCGTACGAAATCTTTCCCGGTTCCATTCTCCGCAGTGACATGGGGTAGATGACGGCCCTGTCCGTCAGGTAGTCCCCGACCACACGACGGAGGTAGGTCGGCACCCGGTGATATCGGAGTGCCTCCCTGATGCAGCTCCAGGGCGGGGAGTTGAAGGCGTTGGCGATGTCGAGAGACACCGCCAAGACAAGGGCGCCCCGGCTTCTGGATGAGGACCAACTTTCCCGTCTTCCAACGAAGCGGGAACTGGTCTCTCTCCAAGCGTGCGTTTAGGAGCCCTACCAGTCGGGGCCCGAGAGCCTCTGCACATTGAGACCTACGAGTCATTCATTGACGTCATCATCTGCCTAGCCTATTTCCTAACTATGTACATTAAGGTCGGCTTCCAGTCCAACCGGATGCAGCTGAATACAAGTATTTCACATGGAGCGACTGCCTATACTGAATACTCACACTTTATTCGCATTCCACAATGTGTACTTAGGTGGTAAGTTATAAAATTGAGCTCATTATGGACCCTGTCGGGCACAGCAAAAGACAAAAATATAGTGGGAGAGAGGAAGCTTTAAAACCAAACTTACATTTAAACTAAATCCAATAATACCTTATTAGGAATTCTTTATATCTACGTGCGTACATGGAATTTTATTTATATATTACTAGCGGACGTCATGCGGTTTCACCCGCGTAGTTCCCGTTCCCGTGGGAGTACGGGGATAAAATATAGTTTATGTTACTCAGGGTGAATGTAGCTATCCAATAGTGATAGATTTTTATAAATCAGCATAGTAGTTTTTAAGTTTATTCATTACAAACATACACACAAAATGTAGATGTAGATTTATAGCAGTAATAGCATTTTTCCGTATTACCTACCTGACCACCACAACCCAGTTAGTTCTGGGTAATACGGTACCCCTTGGTAAGATTAGCTGTCCGACTTTCGCGCCACTGATTACATATTAGTCAGACATTGTCATCAAAGGTGCAAATCAACTGAAAACTGCTTAACTTAATACCATTTTGTGTCATATCTGTAACATCAAACATGCGTCAGTACACGCCGGTGCAAAGTTATCGGACGCGGATTAGTGTATCTTGTGATCAACTGATCAATATTACGACATAAATAGCTAGGGGGGACGCTCGACGCGTAAGTTATACAACGTGTGAACAAAACCTCCACGAAGCCGTCAACCAAGCGTTCTGTACATCAAAGTAAGTAATTCTACGAATAAAATATGACTGTAAACGACTTTTTTTTTGGGACGAAAACTCGCGCTTTAAGGTAACGGACTTAATAGTACAAGGAAATTGAATGAAACAGGGTTCAAGGAGGTACCTATTTAAAGTAAAAATATAAACATATCTTTTGAGCAGTATTCTTTTTTTAAACTTTTGAGGTGATGCAGTGTCCACTATACGAGCCTGGTTGCTTAGTGTGGCACTAGATGGCGCTAAGTGTTATGTCCAGCGATATTTATTTATTTACTTACTAAAAAATCTCGTTCTAAATATATTCGGGATTTACAAGGAAAACTTGACTCCACCCTTTGTTACAGTCGAATTTAGCTTATATTACCGAATCGATTGACATAAGTATACCTTATCCATCAAAATCAGATGAATAGTTTAGGCGCTACGGAAGAACCATACGTAGTACATGCATATACAGGGTGTAAACCACTTCATCACAAAGCCGTTAACCAAGCACACTGTACATCAAACTAAGTAACTTTACGCAAAAATTATTGCTGGGAAACAACTTTTTTTTTATCATGTTTTGTGGTAGAACTCAATGTAACGCACTTAAAACATTGTTCTGATGGAAGGATTGAATAGTACGGGGGTCGTTCAAATCAAATCAAATCATTTTATCTTTGCAAACATGGGTTATAGGTACATAGGTGTTCTTTTAGAATAGAGTTCTCCACATTTTGCCGTCACATATGCATGCAAATAATTGGTTTACAATAGAATTATAATTTAAAATAAGTGGCATGTCATTGGAATAGCATACAATAAAAAAAAATTAAGAAAATGTCAATATTGTCAAAAAATAAAAAAATGACAAAATGCCAATTAGAATAACAGTAATATTATGTCAATTAGAATAACAAAAGGTAAAAAAATAAAAAATAAAAACAAGTCACTAACAGTAAGTGTGTATCGTAAGAGTAGTACATAATTAAATCAATCAGTCAGTGAATCATCATTTAGAAAGTCGTCAATTGAATACGTGGAGGTGTTAAAAGTTAAAATCTTACAAAGAAAACTAGTATTTAAAAAAAAACTTATCAAAAAGTTGTAACTTTGACCCCCCATATCTCCGTAACTAGAAGGTATAGTGTAGAACAAAAAAAATATCGCAATGATGGGGAGAACAAGTGCCTTTCAGCTTCGTGAAGTGGTGTTTTATACCCTTTATACATATACTTTTTATTTACAATGACCTTAACATCTAACAAGAATTTCCACTATCACGGTCGATTGTCCTGTGTCACAAAGCTTAAAGTTCTGGAAACTTTTCAATAGTATTCCACTAGTTTCACCAGCATTATATTCCTATAAAGCTGATTCAACATCGGTTCTCGGGAGAAATGGATACGATATTGCAGTTACTGGGAATTTTCTCCACTATAGATGATACTCGTAACTTTGCGACCAAAAAAATATAAAAAACAGGAGAAGCGGCAAGAAGGCGTGTCGGTGTCCGCGCGACTGGTGCAAGAGGGGCCTTTTGTGCCAGTGATAAGCAAATGGCTATACTATTTTGCAATAAATACATTGCAAGCAGCAAGGACAAGCAATGTAAAAATAACTAAACGATAGTTCAGTAAGCGAATGCATCGCGTGGTGCGGCCGCTGCTTCTTACGACGAGTTAGTGATGTGTTGGGTGCCGATGTTTTAGTATGGGTAAGTTGTACGGTGCATGGTAAATACACAATGTGTTTGATGTCATAAGGTTTATAATAATAAATATTGCTGGACATTATACACAGCACCATCAAGACTTGTGTCGGGGTCACCAGACAGTTGACATACTACATATAGGGGAGGCAGCGCCGAGCGGCGCATATGCGCACCTCACCTGCCTCGAGCGCGCCTGTGTCCGGCGCGCGCTTACTGGTCTGCCGCCTAAGCGGTCGGTAGGTCCGGACGGGATTCCGCCCTTTATTCTGAGAGATTGTCACATGGTGTTAGTAGAACCTTTGCTGCACATATTTAATGTTTGTTTATCTGTGGCTCACTTTCCTAGTCGTTGGAAACTTACTCGGGTGGTACCTATACCGAAAGGGCCAGGCGGTACGGATGTCAGTAACTTCAGACCAATTGCGGTACTTAGCGCACCAGCCAAAGTATTCGAGATGGCTATTCACAATAGCCTTTATGCACAGATAGGTCCTCATTTGTCTGATACGCAGCATGGCTTCCGTCCTGGGCGAGGTACAACGGGGAATTTGCTTCACCTGATGACACAGTTGGTACCAGCTGTTGACGCCGGGCTTCAGGTTGACGTAGCCTATCTGGACTTCAAGAAGGCGTTCGACACAGTCGACCATGACATACTCTTGTCAAAGCTGGCGGGTATGGGATGCACATTTCATACTGTTAAATTCTTCGCCAGTTATCTTCGAGATAGGCGTCAGTATGTGGACTGTGGTGGACACTTCTCGGAGCCCTACTACACCAGATCGGGCGTGAGTCAGGGTACAAATTTGGGACCTTTATTGTTCATCATTGTGGTAAATGATTTACCTAGAGTAGTCAGGTCAACATGTATGCTATTTGCTGACGACCTTAAGTTGTCTGCCGTTATAAAAGACACTACCGACCATGACATGCTGCAGCACGACTTGGATAGGGTCGCTGAATGGAGTCACTCCAATAAGCTATACTTTAATGTATTAAAGTGTTCAGTGCTTTCATTCACACGCACACGAATCCCACAACACCACCAGTACAGCATGGGCGGCGAGCCGCTGCAGCGTGTCACGGAGGTAAAGGATTTAGGCATTCAGTTCACCAGTGATCTGCAGTTTCGTAAACACGTGGTACTCGTTTGTAAAAAGGCGTACAGGAATCTGGGATTTATGCTGCGTCAAGCAAATGACTTCACAAACATCAGGGCATTGAGGGCTTTGTATGAGGCTCTTGTGAGGAGTCATCTGGAATATAATGCGGTCGTCTGGAGCCCGAGTGAAACAAAATACAAAAATATGCTCGAACGGATACAGAACAAATTCGTCAGATTTTTGTATTTAAAGCTGTATGGGAGATACCCGGGATACCCGCTACTGTACCCTACCTTATTCTGTCTCGGTATGGTGGGCTACTACAAATTAGAAATTAGGCGTGAAGTGGCACTGGCAACGTATATTTTTAAAGTTTTAAGAGGTAGTACACAACATTCAGGTATACTATCAGAAATAGGGTTTAATTTACCAGATAGGTACGCGGAGCGGCGGCGCAGGCCGCAGCTGCTGGTGGTGCCAAGGGCGCGCACTAACCTGCTGGGGCGCGCACCGCTGACTCGCGCTTTGCGCACTCTCAACACAGTTTCAGACAATATAGATATATTCACCTGTACACTGACTGAGTTCACAAGGGCCACGTACTGTATAGTTTGTAAGGTATAATAAGGAAAATATTTTAAGATTTAAGTTACTTTGTCGCATTAGATTTATAATCTGTAATGACAAAGAAAACGTGATAATAAATAAATAAATAAATAAATATATACTTTTTGTTTGTGAATACATACTTATTATACATATAAACATCAATGACTCGGAAATAAATGTCCATGCTCATCACACAAACATTTGCTCCTACCGGAATTCGAACCCGGGACCTTAAGAACTTAGGTAGTCATTTGTATCGGCTGTTTATTTAGCCACGAGCTTATTCGGAACGATGAGGAATATATTATGCATAGATACATTTGCCAAATTAATGCAAAAATGTAGAAATTCCATAAAATTGACATAATTATTTCTTAGAAGTAAACACGGCTGAGGTCTTTGAGGAACAAGCTCATACATTTCTGAGTGGTTCATTTGTAATACTTCAAACACATTCATAAAATATTCGTAATAAACTGAAATGGAATGGTATGTTTGGCTACCTATGCTGTTGAAACTTGGTTAGTAGATGTATTCTGTGAACCGCATTAGGATTTTACGCAATAAATTTTGGGGGTTCCCCATACTTAGAACTGAACCTCTTTCTTTTTTCATCAAACTATACGTGTCTCGGGGTATCTATGGTTAGTATTTTCGTATGGTAGTTTTTTTTTCTAAACTGACGCGAGAGATACTTCCAAAGTGGTAAAATGTGTGCATGATTCGCACTTGGCCGTTTTTTTTAGTTTTGGCGTAATCATGTAACTGTGTCCTTGCCATTAACCGTTGAAGAGTTTCCTCGTAAGAAGACGATTCTGGCTGCAGTTTGATAAAAACTTGATAGAAATCATATTTAGAAATTGTATTTTTTTTTTTTTAAATCAATGAATATCGACAAAGATAAAACGCATCAAAACTCGGGGAGTGGGGGCTCGTGACGTCAGAACTCACTAAAACTTATACTAAGGCGTGACGTATTGAGAATTTTAAAAGCGTCGTATCTTCATCAATTTTGGTTTACGTAACAAAAGAAAAAATACGGGTCAAAAATTTTTTTATAATCTAACAGACAGACTTATTAGATTTGCATTATTTTGAAACTGTTGTTTACCCTATTTACGTTTCCTCTGCCGTCCCCAGTATGCGCTGGTCATAATTCTACAAATTGCTGTTAGAAGTATTATTATTTGAAATTAACTGTACGTAAGTACCTAAATCACGTTAAAACTCGACACCCATGTGGAGGTCAAGGCGACCAATCCATTACAATCACTGTCCCAATAGTTACTAGGTTTATTTTCGGACACACCCCGCTATTTTATTTATAAATGTGTTGACCAAACGACAAAATATAACAAAGTTTCCTCTGATATGTCACGTGTGACTTATGTGTACGTAGTAGCCATGGAAAACAGAAACCTCTTAGCGTTGGTTCATCATCATCATATGTCTAGCCTTTTCCCAACTATGTTGGTGTGGCCTTCCAGTCTAACCGGATGCAGCTGAATACCAGTATTTCACATGGAGCGACTGCCTATCTGCCCTCCACAGCCCAGTTAGTACTGGTTGTTAGACTTTTGTGCCACTGACTACCTGTAACGACTGTCATAGAGCTACAAATGACAGCCGGGACTAACAGCTCAACGTACTTTCCGAGGCACAACTTACACGTTGGTTCATAGGGGCAAAAAACTCCTCCTCAGCTGTCATGAGCTGGTAATGTGCCCAATAGACTAGCTACTTGGAGACTGCTCACTTTTACCCTACCAGTTTGGACACGGGCGCTGGGTCCAACGGTAAACACTGTATGTAAAGGGTTTAAAAAACTCCTATAAAGCAATTGATCTCCCCGTCATTGTGATCATTTTTTTGATCCAGACCGTACCTGGGAACCTTCTAGTTAGGGAGATATTGAGGGTCAAATTTCCAACTTCTTCACAAGTTTTTTTTTAATATAATTTATTGGAAGATAATTGTGTACTTTAATCACCTCCACGATACCCGCATTATTCAATCCATCCACCAGCACAATGTTTTAAATGCGTTATATTTAATTCTACACCACGAAACATGTCATACATCAAATACCAAAAAAAAAGTCATTTCCCAGTAATAATTTTTGCATAAAGTTACTAACTTTGATGTACAGAATGCTTGGTTGACAGCATCGTGATGGGGTGGTTTACAAATTACACCCTGCATGTAGATTAATGTCGAGAAAGCTTTTTTTCAGCTTTTACTTGACTATACAAATAATAGTCTTTTTGTAGAACTGACATTGTTAATAGGGACCGTCGAAAATCTATACTAATACTATAAAGCAGAAGAGTTTGTTTATTTGTTTGTTTGATTGTATGTTTGTTTGTTTGGTTGAACGCGCTAACCTCAGGAACTACTGGTTTAAATTGAAAATTTATTTTTGTGTTGGATAGTCCATTTATCGAGAAAAGCTTTAGGCTATATAACATCACGCTGTGAACATTAGGAGCGGAGCAGGAATGAAAAATGTTGCAAAAATGGGAATTTTGTTTTCCTTTCGTTTTTCTCTCTTATGTGACGCAGACGAAGTTGCGTGGGTCAGCTAGTGTAAATAGAAAATGTTTAATACTCGTATTAACCGAGAATTCACATCCACAAAAGTAACTTTACCTCTCATGCCACCTGTTCACTATTCGTAAACTTTCATAATACGTTTTGTTCGCGCTTTCTAAATTCAAATTTTCCCGCCGATTATGTGTTCTCGGTGGTATCGAGCAAGCAACCAATCAGGGCGCCGTTTAGCGCATGCGCTTACCAGTGTCCTGGAACGCCATATTCGATCTTTTTCGGATGAACGGAACGCGCGCCCACGCAGCTCGCTGGTGTAAAAAACTCTCAACTGAAGAAACCTTTTTAAACGACTGAAGATATACAGACTTTATTGTGCCTGGATTATGTAACGTGCGATATCCCGCGGGAGTGTGTGAAACGACGTACTTTCAGTGAAATACGGTGGTGCATACGCCGGCCGGCGACTACCGCGTGCTCCTGAAGCTTCGAGAACTTCGAGAAGTCAAAAGATTAAGATTCGTTGGCGTGAATATCCAGGTAAGCGCACGTACTTGCTTGGTTTGCCAGCTCAGAACCATCCCTCTTCATTTTAATCGGCGGAAACTTCGAACCCAAAATTTATACGTCGATCGTTTCCGAACACAGAGTGCCGTCAAGAGACCTTCGGCAGGTCTGCGTCGTCACATCTTTTTGGTGCCGAAACCAGGGAACCTTTAGATTTCTCTCGAGGTTGCATTTTTTATCGTACCTACATAATAACGCTGGTATTTTTCGTACATAATAAAATCGTATTTCAATATCTACCTAACTGTCTCGATCTCGATTCCTCATACCTAATAGTATTTATTATCCATATCTAACAGTATTTCCCATAACATCTAACGCAAATAGCATACATTTCAAAATAATTTCTGTAAAATACATGATTAGTAACTTTTTCATAAGTTCAGGTAGTTGAATCAATAAAAAGGGAAAACCGTCCATTTTGTATTTCGCTGCGTTGAAGTTAGGTGAATTCCAGTAAGATCTATTCCATTCAACTCATTCGATCATTCATACGTCACAACCGTATATCGGTATCGGTCAACCATAGATAGGATCCTTCTAGGTTCATTCGTAACTCGTATGATCGTCATCGCGGCTTATTCACTCATCGTTCCGTTCATTCAGATCTGTCAACGACAACTGTCATTCGTGTGTACATCACATAATCGGTGAATTCAAATTCAAAGTTACTTCAGATAATTAGCTAAGCAATTCTATCAATTTATCCGTGTTTATCTAATTAACTAATCGGCTGTAGTACCCTACATTCAATCTAAATCGCCGTAACAGGTTCTCTAATCTTGTTACTTGTGATCAGTTGTTGTCATTCGACATAACTGGTTTACATTGTGTAGTCCGTGAATTAAAAGTTACTCCAGATCATTGGATAAGCAATTTTATCAATCTATCCGCGTTTATCTAATAACCTAATCGGCTGTAGTAATTTCTATTCAACCTGACTCATTCATATCACACAAATGTAAACAACCAGTTATTTAACTTACCGCTACAAATTAAACTATTCTCTATTATAGTGATTTGGTTATTAGCTATAATTAAGATACGTAAACATTGCATTTAACTTACGCGAATTGTTTATTTTTGTTTTCTTTTTTAACCGTTTTAAATACACGACACAATGTCTTTTGCTCCAAAGCGTACAACTCGTAAACTAAGTAGATCTAAATCAAAACACGTTGAAGTAGAACACTATACTAGCCAACACTTACCTGTATTACGTCGAAAACGTACCATTGCGTTGAATCGTTTATTGAAGGCGCTCGAGGTAGGTCACTTAGCGCGCAGTGATGATAGTCAAACCAATCTTTTCCTTTCATACTGTGACCAACTCGATAAATGGACTTCAGAGTTTGAGCATGCGCACCTCGCTATAATTGGTATTTTGGAGTCATCTGATCAGGATGAAGATGATGAGGATGAAATTCGGGCCAACTTTGATGATACCTGTCTTCAAGTTATGGCAATTTGTCGTCAGTTAACAAAGGTTCATTTGAACTCGTCGGAAATCCTTCATCAATCTAACGCTTCTTCATCACCATTGTCACGTATTCGACTTCCAAAAATTCAATTGCCTGCCTTTTCGGGTAACATTAAGCAGTGGTCAGAATTTATTGATACATTCAATGCACTCATTCATAAGAATCCGTCTCTTCAAGATGTTGAGAAATTCCATTACCTTATTTCATCACTGAGTGGTGACATGTTATCACTTATTCGAAAATTTCCTCTAACGGGTGATCACTACTTGGACGCATATGCGGCTTTGGTTGCGCGGTATCAGGACAAGCGTGATCTAGCATACACTTGTTGGCAAGACGTGTTAGATGTTAACTTCAAACTCGAAAATGCTACCGATTTTCGGGCAACATTAGATTCAATTGATGAGAATTTATGTATTTTGAAAAAGCTGAACCTTCCAGTTCAACATTGGGATTTTATTATAGTTTATCACATCTTCTCTAAGCTAGATTCTAAAGTTCGCTGTGAATTTGAAGAAAAGTGTGGCCATAACGAGTTCCATACTTTAAGTGAACTAAAACAATTTCTCCATTCGAAGTGTGAGGCACTTATGCGTGATCGTCACTTTATTAACGTCAGTAAGGTCACTCGTCCTACCAAGGATGGACCCCCAGCCTCAGCAAATAAATCTGCTAAGCGTCCTAATACCTCGCATACACTTTTAGCTGATAGTTCTGTAAATTCTAACAATACTGAAAATCCTTCAACTTTCAATAAAAAAGCCGAATCTAGTAGTCAAAATAATTCTCAAAATAATAGATCGTTTAAATGTGCATTTTGCTCAAGCGATCATTCGATTACTAAATGTACATCATTTTTAGGGAAAACGGCAGAAGAACGTATGTCGGTGGCTGTTGAGAAGAAGTGGTGTTTTAACTGCCTTAGATCCTCACATCAAATTAGGGATTGTCAATCTGTTTTTCGTTGTGTGAAGTGTAAACATAAGCATCATACGTTGCTTCATATTGATCAAGTCGACCGTCCCTCTGGTGACGCTGAGTCACAAGCAGTGACCCTGGTCACTAGGGATTCTCACCAAACTTTCCTTTCTAAATCTTCTCCAAATTCTACCGTGCTGCTTGCCACAGCAATAATTCAAGTTCAAGATTCGAACGGACAGTTCCACTCTTTCCGTGCACTGTTCGATACGGGCAGTCAGAACAATTTTATTACTAAGAACGCTGCACAGTGTTTACATCTTAAGCCAACGTCATGCGAAACTAATATCAACGGTTTAGGTGGCATTGCTGCTAGCATTATCGGCTTAGTAAATTGTTCGATTGCATCTAAAAATCAACGTTTATTTAACGTAGATCTTCACGTTATTTCTCATATATGCGGTGATCAGCCAATAGCTAAACTCAATACCGTGGGCTGGTCACACATTCATTCGCTACCTTTAGCAGATCCTGGCTTCGATGTTCCAGGACCTATCGACATTCTGTTAGGCGCAGATGTATTCGCTGATTCGCTTTTAAATCAACGCGTCAAGGGTGCTGTTAATCAGCCTGTTGCTTTCCATTCCGTTTTCGGCTGGTTGTTATTAGGTCGAACCTCTCTTGTGACCTCGTCACTTCTTCAGTTTTCTTCAAAACCTGATAATGAGCTGTGCACTCTCGTTCAGCGGTTCTGGGAGATAGACAGCATGCCCAGCGCTCCGTCTCTTACACCTGATGAAATGGCATGCGAGCAGATTTATGCTTCTGAGTACGGCCGTGACTCTTCGGGTAGGTATATCGTCCGACTTCCTTTCAAGGATGGTTGTGAACCTATATTCGAGAGCTCTCGCGATATCGCACTTCGACGGTTTCACGCGCTTGAGCGCCGCCTTTCACGCGATCCCGACTTACACCGACAGTACTTAGAGTTCATGGATGACTATATTCAGTCTGGTCACATGTCCTTGGTTGATTCGACAGACCTAAACAAGGGTAAATATTATATCCCACACCATTGTGTTTTAAAACCGGATAGCACCACAACTAAATTGCGCGTGGTCTTTGACGCGTCTGCCAAAGACGCTCAAGGAAAATCTTTAAACGACACGTTGCTAACGGGACCTAAACTACAAACAAATATCGTTGCCGTGCTTCTCCACTTTCGTGTACCCGCGTTTGTCTTTATGGCTGACATTCGTCAGATGTACAGACAAATCCTTATCGTTGATGATCAACGCGATTATCAGCGAATCTTATGGAGAACCGGACCTGGACAGTGTTTACAGGAATTTAAACTGAATACTGTAACGTATGGTGTCTCCTCTGCGCCATATTTGGCTTGCAGGACTCTCCAGCAATTGGCTGAGGATGAAGGAGCTAATTTTCCTCTAGCTCAACAGATCCTCAAATCGAATATTTACGTGGATGACGTCGCCACTGGATTTGCGACCATAGAGTTAGCTCTAGAGGCCAAATCACAGGTCATAAATCTATTTAATCGTGGTCATTTTCAACTTAGAAAATGGGCCAGTAACGACCCGCGGTTGTTGTCGGATCTCCTTCCAGAAGAGTGTCTCTTGGATCCTACATCGTTTTCTGACGACCTACCCTCCACAATCAAAGTGCTTGGGCTCAAATGGGACCCATCATCTGATGCGTTTTTGTTTGATGTCAAGCCTTCTGGTCGGACGTGTACCAAGCGAAATATCTTAAGCGAGATCGCAAGGGTTTTTGATCCGCTGGGATTTCTCTCCCCTCTAAGCATCAAAGCAAAAATTTTACTTCAGAAGCTTTGGCTACTCGGAGTTTCTTGGGATGAAACTCCTCCCGAGAACATAGCTTGTGTTTGGAAAGCCTTTTGTGATCAGTTATCGATCATACAGGATTTGAGAGTGCCGCGCTGTCTTGCTGCTCGAAGCGTGCAGGCGTATGAGCTCCACGGGTTCTGTGATAGCTCCGAGCTAGCATATGGGGCAATTCTTTATATACGCACTCTATTTACTGATGGCGCCATACAGGTGCTACCGTTATGCGCTAAAGCTCGTGTTGCTCCTATTAAGAAGCTGTCGCTGCCACGTTTGGAGTTGTGTGCAGCTGTGGTTCTCGCGGATCTTGTTAAATTCGTTCTTAACACTTACGATGGTAAAATTTCGTTTCGCTCGATTCACTTGTGGTCTGACTCGACAGTCGTCTTATCTTGGCTTCGTTCGCATGCGTCTCGATGGACCACGTTTGTCGCCAATCGGGTTAGCGCTATTCAAGATGTTGTCCTTGCGGAATCGTGGCATCATGTCGCCTCTGCCGACAACCCGGCTGACGTATGTTCACGGGGACAGCTGCCACATGATCTAGTTCACAATACGTTGTGGTGGTCAGGTCCGTCCTGGCTATCACAAACTTCCACCCATTGGCCGAACAATTCGAAATTTCCTATTCTTAACGACACAGAAGAGGTCGCAGTGCGTACCGAGGAACGTATGTCCGTCGTGCTAGTCACTGAAACCGTATCAAGTGATCATCACCCCATCGACCATCTTCTTACACGTTATTCGTCACTTGATAAAATTATTCGTATAATATCGTACTTGCGACGGTTCCTTCTGAACCCGAGCCACCGTAACTTAGGTGAATTTACCACGGAAGACGAGAACTATAAATCATTGCTGTCCATCGTTAAATATGTCCAATCAACATCCTTTGCTGATGAGATTCACCAACTTAACTCTAATCACCCGTTATCAAAATCGCTGCGCAAACTCTCTCCGTTTCTTGACAAGGACGGCATCCTCAGGGTGGGCGGTCGCATCTCGCGCGCTGGTATCGAATACGATCAAAAGCATCCTGCGTTGCTGCCCTGTAATCATCCTTTCACGTTTAAGCTCATCGAGTCCATTCATCGTCGTCATTGCCACACTGGACATAATACGACCCATTACCTAATCTTGCAACGTTTTTGGGTTTTATCCGCGAAACGCGCCATTCGTCGATGTTTGTCCCAGTGCATTCGTTGCTACAAGACGAATCCTACACCGTTGCAACCGTATATGGCGGATCTCCCATCGTACCGGGTGACCCAAGTCAAGCCGTTTTCAGTGGTCGGTGTTGACTTCGGCGGACCATTTCGTATCAAGGTCGGGGCTTATCGCGGAGCCAGGATGGACAAAGCATATCTCTGTCTATTCGTTTGTTTATCAACAAAGGCAGTCCATCTTGAAGTAGTGTCGTCTCTTTCTACTGAAGCCTTTGTGGCTACGTTACGCAGATTCGTCGGTCGTCGCGGTCGGTGTAGCGTGATTCATGCGGATTGTGGTACAAACTTCATTGGCGCTCGCAATTATCTAGCTTCACTAGAGCCAGCGTCACAAGCTCTCAATATAAAATTCGATTTCAATCCTCCCTCCGCACCTCACTTTGGTGGCGTGTGGGAGATTCAAATAAAAGCAGCAAAATCGCATCTTTATCGCATCGTAGGCAATCAGGTGTTAACGTTCGAAGAGCTTAGCACGCTGTTTGTTCAAATCGAAGCCGTGTTGAATTCGAGACCTCTATATCCGTTGAGCGCGGATCCTAACGATTTAAACGTCTTAACCCCGGGTCATTTCTTGACTTTGGAACCGTTAACAGCAGTCCCAGACGCAGATTTTTGTAACACTAAACTATACCGCCTTAACCGATGGCAACTTATCCAATCGTTTCTTCAAAACTTTTGGCTTCGCTGGAAGAACGAATATTTGCATTCGTTAACGTTGCGTGCAAAATGGACGAAAACCTCAAAACCGTTATCGATTAATTCTATCGTCCTCATCAAAGATGATAATCGGGCTCCTTTGCAATGGTCTCTGGGAAGGGTAACCGAGTTACATCCGGGCCAGGACGGTATCGTCCGCGTAGCTACGATTAAAACGCAAAACACCGTTATCAAGCGTCCGCTCGTAAAGTTGTGTCCTCTTCCCATAGAACCTGCTACTAACTAAATCGCAACCTTTAACATAGTCTATTAGTTTTAAGTGCTTAACATTTAACCTATTACTTATCGATTATTCGTAGTGTATTTCATCTTTATCTATTTAACTTATCCGGAAAATACCAGCTGTATTTTGGTGGGCGGTATGTTCACTATTCGTAAACTTTCATAATACGTTTTGTTCGCGCTTTCTAAATTCAAATTTTCCCGCCGATTATGTGTTCTCGGTGGTATCGAGCAAGCAACCAATCAGGGCGCCGTTTAGCGCATGCGCTTACCAGTGTCCTGGAACGCCATATTCGATCTTTTTCGGATGAACGGAACGCGCGCCCACGCAGCTCGCTGGTGTAAAAAACTCTCAACTGAAGAAACCTTTTTAAACGACTGAAGATATACAGACTTTATTGTGCCTGGATTATGTAACGTGCGATATCCCGCGGGAGTGTGTGAAACGACGTACTTTCAGTGAAATACGGTGGTGCATACGCCGGCCGGCGACTACCGCGTGCTCCTGAAGCTTCGAGAACTTCGAGAAGTCAAAAGATTAAGATTCGTTGGCGTGAATATCCAGGTAAGCGCACGTACTTGCTTGGTTTGCCAGCTCAGAACCATCCCTCTTCATTTTAATCGGCGGAAACTTCGAACCCAAAATTTATACGTCGATCGTTTCCGAACACAGAGTGCCGTCAAGAGACCTTCGGCAGGTCTGCGTCGTCACACCACCATACTAAAATGTTATAAAAGTCAAGTCACTCAAATTTCTGGTCGACGAAATAGGATAGTAAAAGAAAAGCACATAGAATGATTGATTGAAAGGCTGTTGTTCCTCATCGTGTTATCGCGAAAGGCAATTGAACTTAATGCTTCAGTGGGTCGTAACTCTTTGCCAGAGTGGTTATGACGACCCAATTGGCGTAGTGGTAGTGACGCTGCCTTACGTTCTTAGGGTCCTGGGTTCGAATCCCGGTAGGAGCAAATGTTTGTGTGATGAGCACGGACATTTGTTTCCGAGTCATGGATGTTCATATGTATAATAAGTATGTATTTACAAACAAAAAAAAAAGTATATAATATATACTTTTTTTATGTAGTATATCAACTATCTAGTGTCCACGACACAAGCTTTGCTTAGTGTGGCACTAGGTGGCGCTGTATGTTAATGTCCAGCGATATCTATTTATTTATTTTATTTATGATGACGCGTATACGTTGGTAATCTTCGTGATTGCTGAAGTGGCCAGATGTGAATTGACCTTGGCCTCGAGAAGGGAAGACTTGACTTATCAAGGCCTGTACTGGCCATTTATTGTAGAGAAGGTTTTTGAAACTTAAATAGTGTAAAAAAGACTCGAAAGGCACTTGTTCTTCCCAGCTTTCCGATATTTTTGTTTCTGTGGACCATATCTGGGAAATTTCTAGTTACGGAGTTTTTTTTTTTTTTTGGGACTAGCCCTCCACACACGCCCAAACCACTGTAACTCCTGAAAGCCAGAATCAACAGTGGCGAGTATAGTTACGGAGATATTGGAGGTCAAAGTTATAAATTTTTCGCAACCTTTTTCTTTAAATAAATGTTTTTAATAAACGATTTTTACTTTAAACACCTCCCCGACCCTCATACTATTCAATCCATACATCAGCACATATTTTTGGGTGCGTTACATTGAATGTTATGTAAAATGTGATTTTTCACAACAAAAAGAAAGTCGTTTCCCTGCAATAATTTTTGCGTCGAGTTACTTAGTTTGATGTATAGAATGCATGGTTGCAGGGTTCGTTTACACCCTGGGCAGGTACGTAGAAATGAACATTCCATGAGTGTTTAACTCCAAATTGAATTAATAATTCCATTGTAGTCGGTTCAACTCAAATCATATATGAAACCAGTGCATATTTGAGCTGCATAACTCGAAACGGAATTCGAACAATGTAATTACTCTGAGCTCGCTAATTTCAGTTTATCGGGTAAATAGAAAGAACATTAATTACCGTGTGAGTGGTTTGTGAAAATAGTCAGTGAATAGAGTAATTTCTAAAATTATGAGTTTACTAGCGGATCCACACAACTTATCTGTGTCACATAAGAGAGATAAACTAAATGAAAGTAACCCGTTTTTGCAACATTTTTCATTCATGCTCCGCTCTTCATGGTCTTAGCGTGATGTTATTTAGCCTAAAGCCCTTCTCAATAAATGGACTATCCAACACAAAAAGATTTTTTCAAAACGAACCAGTAGTTCCTGAGATTAGCGCGTTCAAACAAACAAACAAACTCTTCAGCTTTATAATAATTATTATTAGTATAGATTTAGTTTAGCTAAATAATAACAGTTTCTCAGATCAATCTTCAGGGTAAGCCACGCCTGCCTAGGTTGGTCTGTGGATGGTTGACCACTCATTACATGTGGAGTTTGCCTCGTGACTCAGAAAGCACGTTAAGTTGATCCCGGCTGTCATAATGATCTTTGACTGTCATTGCAGGTACTCAATCCGAAAATGTATCAGCCAGTCTTACCTCGTATGGAATTACCCGTTAGTGGAATCCCGAAAGCTACCCGGAACATCAGAATGGATTTTGATAGGCACAGTGGCTCCAAAAAGTCTGACAATCTTTCATATCAAGGGGTACAGTACTAACTGGGTTGTGGAGGTCACATAGGCAGTCGCTCTATGCACAAAACTGGTATTCAGCTGCATTCAGTTATACTGGAAGCCGACCCCAACATAGTTGGAAAAGGCTAGGCAGATACTGTGCTGTGTATAATTGTGTCATGCATAGTTAATATTGTAACAATTAAGGCATGAGATAATCTAGCCCCACCGTAGGCTCCGGCTGGTGGACGGTGAGCCATGGGCTAACTCGCCGCCCCTCCGTCTTGCGACGACAGGCCGTGTCCACGGCGCGTTCGTGTTCCATGCGCGCCTCAAAAAGAGGTCAGCAGAAAGGAAGGGGTCCGCAATGGCCGTTGCCTGCTGGGGCGGCGGGACTGTTCGAAAGAGATACCGTGGTCCCAGAACGTAAAGGGCGAAGAAGGATGGGTTTTAGTCAGCAAACGTCCCCACAAGGAATAAAGCCAAGACGAAAGGAAGGGCAACAATATCGGTAACAAGCCACAGGCTTTCGATATTGAGGACCTGTCCCATAACAAGACTAAAAAGGCTAAACTCAAGACTCAATTTAAAAAGAATAGGACCCATCGACTTAGAACGGAAACGTTTTTACCTGAAGCCGTTTATAAGCCTCTCCCTATTGTGTACCTTGAGAGGTAAAAGCCGGGTTTTGAATTTTATAAGATTGAACTGTTTTATAGACTGAAAGTATTATGAAGTTGTGTTCCCCGTGGGATTTGCCATTGGTATAAGCGAAGAAGTTTTATACAAACTTTAATCCCCAATTTAACGACTTAGAAAATAAGTGTGGTGTAAGGTTTTCTGAAAACTCATCATCATCATCATCATCAGCCTATAATGTTCCCACTGCTGGGACACGGCCTCCTCTCAATGAGAGGGAATGGGCTATAATCTACCACGCGGGCCCAGTGCGGATTGGTAGATGTCACATGTCTTCGAATTTTTGGTTCTAGGACATGCCGGTTTCCTCACGATGTTTTCCTTCACCGTTTTTGAGAGCAGCGGTGATAAAATAAAAAACTCATTCCCTACTAATTACGTAGTAAGGAATAAGTTTTTAAAAAGCTTTTACGATTCAAAACTATACATAAACTGTCACTTACGAGATATCTTGTATCTTTGGATTTCAAGGATAAAGTTTACAAAGAAACAACGCGAAAAAGAAAACACTTCCTTGGCAGTCGTGTAAAAACAGAATGATAACAGAAGCCGTGTTTCACAACAAACAATAAATTATGATAAATGCGAGTGTATAGGTTTGTTTGTAACTCAATCAATCTGTTTCGGCTGATTGAATTTGAAGCTGGCGTCGAATTTTGTTCCGGGTGACGCAGAGTAAGAATTCAATAATGAATTTTCCGTGCAATCCCAAATACGGTCGAACAAGCTATTTGGTTTAGACTTTACAATGTAATTTGTGGGTTGAACTGTAAAGATAAAGATAAAGATCGTATAATTCTAGAATTCTATTGAATACTATATCTGTAATACTGTATACTGTAATACTGTAGCCCGCAAACCTTGTTCGCATGAATTATTATTAAAAAAATATAAACTTCGCTTTGAATCAGATGTTGTTTTCAATTTCGAGGGTGTTCATTTTTCCACGGAACCTGAATATTTTTTCAAAAGCAGAATAAGCTGGACCTTATGACATCAGTTATTTCGGGTTCAGCAGTTTCGGAGACTAGCCAGAACAAACAGACAGACAAAACTAAAAAAAAAGTATTTTTGTTCGCACAACAATTTTTTTACAACACCGCTGGCCTGCAAATTGCAAAAAACGAAAGATAATTTGAATTTCGCGGGTTACATTGGAACATCCCCTTAACAGTGGCTATTCGTAAATTGTATCACTCTCTGAAGTTGTATATCAATGTGTCTATATTGATGTTTCCGCCCCCGTCCTAACAGAGAGTGGGGTCCTAAGGGGCGCAGACTCTAATTACCCCTATAGCGAGGTTCGGGATGTAATTGCTCGGTAATTAAAATATAGGTTACACGGTAGATCTGCTGTATGCCCGGCCGAATTAGTTTAGAAAATATTTACGTTAAAACAGTATAAGTACAATTCAGAAAAAAAACAACAGGTTGCACTCCGGAAGTGCCGGCAGAAGTGAAAAATTGAACATTAACGTGGTGCATTTTTGATATTTTGGAATGGTTAGGGAATAATTTCGCACGAATTGCTTTAGTTATCAGTATAAAAGTAAAATAAACACAATATTCATTTAATGCGTTATTAAAAACTAGCGGACGTCACGCGGTTTCACACGCGTAATTCCCGTTCCCGTGGGAGTACGGGGATAAAATATATCCTATGTTACTCGTGGATAATGTAGCTTTCGAATGGTGGAAGAATTTTTAAAAACGGTCCAGTAGTTTTTAAGCCTATTCATTACAACCAAACAAACAAACAAACAAAGTTTTCCTCTTTATAATATTAGTGTAGATTGAAAACTTCAGAACTGTTACAATTATTTTACATTAAAAAGTTTATCTCTCAGGAAAATCGACTTCCATCCAGAATTGCAACGAGTCTTTCACCATCAAAATTACCAGAACAATCATCGCCAATCTCTAAAACTTTCACCACGGTCTACTCTCCCTCAGTCTTACGAATCTTCGATCAGGTCACGTGTCCCGAGTTCCTGACGCGAGTTTAACATTTTTTTACCGATCCCAAAAAGTGCACAACGCCGCTAAAGAAGTTTTCAGTTCTCAAAGAAAAACGAGTCGTTTAGAAATTACTCAGTAGCAGCTCCGAGTTTGGAAGTTGGCTGGCTGTGAGGCATAGGGGTGTCATAATACCCCCGTGTCTCAGAAAGCATGCTAAGCCGTTGTTCCTGCGCCTGAGGCTCTACTCCCTAACGTTTCGTCCGTATATTCGGATCTATCCGCGTCTCTCCCTCGCACTCCTCTGCAGCCGTGCGCGAGAGAGACGGATAGATCCGAACATACGGTTAACTTAGTACTTTTCACTTCTCATGCTCTAAAAGTACGCCAATATAGCCCTACGAAGCGGGATTAAAGTGACCGTTTATTCCCTAGGGAGTAAAAAGTAATTTAAAAATAGAACGATCTTTTACTCTAAAACATGGTCACAAAAGAGACTCATTAAAGGCTTTATTTAAATTACGAATTGGCTTGCAAATAGAAAGCGGTTTATTGAAAAAAAAAACAAATGAACTCTTTAACGCGAAAAAAAATTATGGTTGTTTGTGTGCATCGTTGATTTTGAAAAGTATGTGCAATGCCTCTGTTGCTAGCCACTGCAGTAATGTAAGTAAATACTAATTCTCTGTGGAGTGTGGATCATCTTCATTACGAAAATGTTGAGAGTTTGTGTTGTGTTTTAAATTGTTAATCTGTGACTGACCTGATAGAAGAAAAAAACTGACCCCTCAGTTCAGAAATTTTGTCAAGTATGTTCGGTTTTAAATGACTATTTTTCTCGCACTCGACGTGAAAAGTACAGTTTGCACCTCGAGACTAAACGCCAATCTAATATACCCTCGCTATCATTGCCTCCCTCGCAAGCTCGGGAGTCAAACCACCTCGTATATAAATATAATGGCTTCGTTTAGTCCCTCGTTATAAAATATACTATTGTAATACAAGGGGCTAAAATGACCCATTATAGACGAGGTAGTTTTACTACCGAGCTTCAGTGAGGTAGTAAATTAATAGGAACCGAGTTATGATGGGATTTTAGCGCCGTGTGTTACACCGTACTTTTGACGACGGCTGCGAGAAAATAAAATAACCATATTTAATATGATAGTTTATTTTATTAAAAATTAAATGTACAGTTTGTACTGTTGTTCAAATGAGATGTTTTTTCCCGGCAACATAATTTAAGTTCTCTGTGAAGACGAATATAATATTGTGTCGTCTGTGGGGTAAACGTAGGAGATAAAAAGGAATCCTACTTATAATTATTATTCAAATAAATAGGTAATACAGTTCGGCGTTTGGCGCTTTTGGTTCCATTTTTAAAATAAAATGTATTTGTTTTATGGAACAGTAAGAAGTCAATTCTTTATGAATTATGAGTAAAGACTTTGCGTTTTCGAACACCGACGACGAAATTAAAAAAAAAGCTTATTTTCTCTAGGGCAATAAATAAGCAATTTTACGCCCCCTGTTTTTTTAGGATGGGAAATCATCAAATGACTTCTCCCACTCTGGGCGGAGCGGGAGGGAGTGTCAGACTCTTACTGACTAAAACCCATCCATGTTCCTTCCTCGCCCTTTATGTTCCGGGGCCGCGGTATCTCTTTCGAATACGCCCGCAACCCCGGCAGGCTTCGCTCTCGCCCCTCTGCAGTACAAGTACGTAGGAATCGATAGGGCTCGATAAGATAAATTTGACAGTTATTCTCGATAAAATGAGTTTTTATGGAGTCAAAAACTCATTTTATCGAGAATGACTGTCAAATTTATCTTATCGAGCCCTATCGATTCCTAAGTACTTGTAATGTGGTACGCTATTATGACGATCTTTTCGAGCAAGAGGAGTGAAAAAAATATTTCACCCGTATTTTTTCTTTTGTTACATAAACCAAAATTGACTAAGATTCGACGCTATTAAAATTCCCGATACGTCACTGTATGGTATCATTTTTAGTGAGTACTGACGTCACGAGCCCCCACTCCCGAGTTTTGATGCGTTTCATCTTTGTCAATATTCGTTGACTTAAAAAACAAAAAAAAATACGTGTTCATTATTTTCCAATACTCTAACTGACGGACTAAATAGATTTGCAATTTATTGATGGTGGAAACTTGCCTATTTAAGCATCATTAAAACATATGGTGTTTTTGCTTTAATTACCAACAATTTTCATGCCAATAATTAAGATAAGCCAACACATCTAAACAAAGAAAACTATCTTCCCTGACTTGTATGAGTTGTATGCTAATAGCCGTAGTTAGTCGGAAACTAGGTTACCTGTATTAAGCCCTACCTCTATACCTACATAGCTGTTTGCATCTATATACCTGTATGTACGAATATCGTGGTAATATTGCAATCTTCCAAACAATGGTGGGTGGGTGGTTGTTAGCACGCTTAGTTGGAAATGTGAAATGTTTATAGTATACAGGGTGTAAACCACCTCATCGCAAAGCCGTTAACCAAGCATTCTGTACATCAAACTAAGTAACTTTACGCTAAAATCATGTTTTGTGGTAGAATCGAATGTAACGCACTTAAAACATTATTCTGATAGATGGATTGAATAGTACGGGAGTCGTGGAGGTGTTAAAAGTTAGAATCTTACAAAAAAAACTTGTATTTAAAAAAAACTTGTCAAAAAGTTGTAACTTTGACCCCCCATATCTCCGTAACTAGAAGGTTCCCATGTATGGTGTAGAACAAAAAAATGATCGCAATGATAGGGAGAACAAGTGCCTTTCAGATTCGTGAACAGGTGTTTTACACCCTCTAGAAATATAGGATTCTACTAACCTGCCTGGCTTTGGGCGGGTGCAATGTACCTTTCATACATGACATGCATTTACGGTGATTGGCGATTAGTGTACGATACTTGAACACGTGATTGTACTCAAGATAACAAACAACTTTTACAATGAGACCAAACCTGAAAACGCGAAAAAAAAAATCTGCTGTTCAGTACATTTATGTTCACCTTATTGGCCAAAATGTACTGTTGGTAACAGCTGATTATTTATGTTTATCATGAGTACAATCACATGTTTGAGTAACGTACACTTATTCACTGTTTTAGACTTTCACGGATTTTCACTACACTTAGGTCCATGATCACCGAGAAGATAACAGTCTGATTATCTAAAAACAGCTGTCAATGTCTTTTAAACAGCTGTTTTTAGATAATCGTCCGTCATCTTTTTGGTGAACATGGACCTTAAAGTACTTACGGGATTATATCCGTGATTTTCTTTCGTAGTACGCGTTATAAAAGAGTAAGAAAGAGGGTAGACAAATTTGTCTGCTCATGATTAATTATTTTCGTCCCACCCGCATAATTATCTATTCAGTATTCCCGCGATCATGTTGCAACAGCGTCAAAATATCGGGAGCTCACAGAAACAAAGGGAAAATCACGGATTTGGTTTACACTTTACCATGTAATGTGTTCGTTAAATTGTAAACCAAATAGCTAGTACACTAATTGCCAGTCAGCCGATATAAACCTTCCTCTTGATCACTCTATCTGTTGTTGAAAACTGCATTAAAATCCGTAGCGTGGTTTAAAAGGTAATTCATACAAACAGCGGTACTTGGTTGACTTTCTATTATACTATGTTGATATTAGCTTCAGCTTGCGGCTTTACCCGCGTTTTTTTTAAAGGGTGTCTTCAATTTTGGCAATGATATGTGAATATGTGATGAATTGCACTATGCCGAAAACTTTGGTTCTCCGTGCGATATAGAGGAGTATGTAGTCATCATCATCATCAGCCTATCATGTTCCCACTGCTGGGACATGGCCTCCTCTCAATGAGAGGGAATGGGCTATAATCTACCACGCGGGCCCAGTGCGGATTGGTAGATGTCACATGTCTTCGAATTTTTGGTTCTAGGACATGCCGGTTTCCTCACGATGTTTTCCTTCACCGTTTTGAGAGCAGCGGTGATTAAATAAAATACACAAAGTAATGCGCCTGTCTGGGTTCGAACCCACGACTTACTGTTCGTTCGTAGTATGTAGTAGTACTCAGTAAATTGCTCTAAGAAACCCAAACATCATGAAGATTAGAAGGTTTGGGCAAGCCAAGCTTTTAGACTTGTATGAAAGTACCGACCACTATTCCGACGTTGCCATGGTTATATTTACCTTTCAAGCACCAATTAGTTTTTGTCCGTCTCTGTGGTCATCTAAAGAAATTTCTGGGGGTCTGAAATGGCCGCTTTAGCAGAAACGTAATATAAATAATTATAAAATTAAACATTCTTACAATGGACTTTATGTTTATGACGATAAAATCCATTTTAAGACGACGACCCGAATGGCGTAGTGGTAGTGACGCTGCCTTTCGTTCTTAGAGTCCTGGGTTCGAATCCCGGTAGGAGCAAATGTTTGTGTGATGAGCACGGACATTTGTTTCCAAGTCATGGATGTTTATATGTATAATAAGAATGTATTAACGAACAAAAAAACAAAAACGTATATATATATGTATTATATCAACTATCTTGTGTCCACGACACAAGCTTTGCTTAGGGTGGCACTAAGTGGCGCTGTGTGTTAATGTCCAGCAATATTTATTTTTTTAAGAATTTAAATTGGTTTGTAAAAAAAAAAAAATACATACGAATTGATAACCTCCTCTTTTTGGAAGTCGGTTGAAAACAAGTGCAAATCGAAATCGCACATGAAGAGTTCCGCATTATCGTATTTTATTATTATTTTTGTTATAGCGGCAACAGAAATACACATTCTGTGAAAATTTCAACTATCTGGCTGTCAGGGTTCATGAGATACAGCCTGGTGACCAACAGACGAACAGAGGAGTCTTAGAATATAGTCCCGTTTTTATACTTTGTCTACAGAACTCTTAAAATGATGAAACCGATGTCGATGTTCAGGCTAATACAGCAGAGTGGTGAGCGAGATAGCTACGTTACTATAAAAGTACAACATACGATTTTAATCCCAGAAAATTGAAATGTGTCACAAAGGCAGTCTTAGCTAGTTGTGATGAAATGAAGGAGAGAAGTTTTTTTTTGGATCAAAGTCTACTTGCAATATTTCGAGAGTTTACAACTTCGCTACAGAGATTACAATCTAACGTGTTTGACCATTTTACGGTGACCAGATACACTTTTACCTAAACCTTCGGAGATGCAAATTGCAAAAACGTTAGAAAGTTAGAATTCCGCGAGCTACCCGGAACAACAGAATGGATTTTGATAGGCACAGTGGCCCAAAAAGTCTGACAATCTTCTTACCAAGGGGTACAGTATTACCCAGTACTATCTGGGTTGTGGAGGTCAAATAGGCAGTCGCTCCATGTAAAATACAGGTATACAGCTGCATCTGGTTAGACTGAAAGCCGACCCCAACATAGTTGGGAGAATGCTGGACAGATGATGACTGGCAGTCCATGCCCTGGTGATAACATATAGTGTACAGTAATTTCAAAAAACGACGCTGTTTTATCTGCTTGCAAAAGCTATCATATTCAGCCTATTAATGTTCCCACAGCTGGGACACAGGCCTCTTCTCTATGGGAGCTAATGGGCTATAAGCCACCACACGGGCTCAGTGCGGTTTGGTAGATGTCACATGTCTTCGATTTTTTTTGGTTGAAGGGCATGTTGGTGTCCGCACGATGTTTTTCTTCACCGTTTTGAGAGCAGCGGTGATGAAATAAATTACACAAAGCTATGCGCCTGTCTAGGTTTGAACCCACGATTTACTGTTCGTAATAATCTACCATCTCAACCTGAATGATGTAACCAAGATTTTGTAACAATCATTTGATTTAAAAGAGTGTTCATGGAGTTTCTTGCCCGTTCTCCTCCATAGAGATCTACGGTAGGGAATGGGCAACTACAGTACTTTCACAGTTTTTATGCCTTGTGACTGGGACTGTAGCTACATTTAATTTTCATCTTTGTTTCGACAATTCAAAAGAGCCTGTTATTGGCCTACTTGAAATAAATGCTTTGATTTTGATTTTTTTTGTAAGTCGGGGCCGCCACCAAAAGGCCACCGCTGCTCCCTTGTAAAAGCTATTCATAATTAATTCAAACGTAAAACACGTGAATCAAACCGTGAATAACAACAAATAAACAAGAATGTCTTTCACAAATGTTATTAGATCAAATATTGGTCCTTTGGTTCGCAAACGCGGAGAATCTTGGGTACCATAGCCCCAAGGGAGCTTCACATTCTTAACCTTTTCATCGGCGAAATATGGCCGTGGGTGTAAGACTGTGAGTACATACGCCTCTGCCAGCCCATTCACGATCATATAAAATCGTAGATATTGAATCCTAGATTTGCAGATAGCGTATCTTCTTTACGTAGTATAAAATAACTCCCACTATCTATACGCTTAAATCTTTTAAACTAAACGACGGTTTTTAATGCAGTTTTCAGAAATAGGTAGTAATTCAAGAGGAAGGTTTAAATCTACTTTTCATCCCTTCTATTTGAAAAGTGTGTTTTTCCCCCTCTAAGCGGGGCAAAGTAGCTCATTCTCCACTAGACTTTTTAGAGGGCAGTAATGAGATTTGAATTTGGAACATGAATCGTTCATTGTTACTGGCTGTAAGTATTGGCTGTACGGTGCTCGGAGGCGTGTCTAAAAAAAACCAAAAGCGCGCGATTTACTTCCTTGTTCTTATCGGTACGGACTTTATTGTATTTTTTAAAATGAGTTCCAAGACATCGAGTTCTGAAAGTCATAGTGCATAACTCTTGAAGCAATTAAAATAGAAGCTATCCCAGGAGGAATGTTTTCTCATAGAAGGAAATGAAAAGTATGTGAGTCGAGAGTAAAAATATTTTTTGATGAGGCGATGTACTCAGAATCCCCCGCTACGCTCAGGATTCTTTTCTAGAATCCTTCGTTTCGCACTGCATTAGAAACAGCACCCTCGCCGTAAAAATATTATTTTGCTCCCTTGTCATACAATCTACTATTATACCCATGCGAAAGCAGAGTGGGTTGCTATAGTATCTTTATAAGATAGCGACTGATGCATCCTAGCCCTTTTCCAACTATGTTGGAACAGCATCCAGTCTAACCGGATGCATCTGAATACCGGTATTTTATATGGAGCGACTGCCTATCTGACCTTCACAACCCGCTATTGGGTAAAACGATTACAACCCACAAACCCCTTTGGTAATAATGCCGGAAACACACTTACGTGGCGTGGCGTGGCGTGGCGCTCCAGAAGCATATCAGTTTCATACGTTAGTATGGTTAGAGACATATTTGTAAGTCGTGTCGTGTCGTGGCGCGTTCTGGGGCCCAATTCTGCTATTTTAATAAATTCATCATTCCAACACGATTACATTCTCATCCCATTGTCATTTTGCTTAAAGTTCGTAATCTGCTTAATTCACAATGGTCGGTCAATGGTCTCGTAATAAAATTGTGTTTTAATAGCATTGTCGTGTTGTCATTATTATAAAACCCTTGGTACAAATATTTTTCGACTAAATGCGAACATTTATTCATGCCAGATTTCATGTACGAAATTATCATTCTATGACATTTCTTTCAATGAAGTGTCAGTGGTTGACCATTGAAAAGTCATAATGGCGCCATTATGATAGTAGAATTAACAAACTTGTCAAAATTTGACAGAACTTGACCATTATGAAATCAATGATCGACTACTCTGACACTATTGTAATAGCAGAATCGAGGCCCTGGTGTGGCGCTGAATGCTCACCACCATTGGCCAGAGCGGTGGTGGGGTCAGGCGCGACACGTCACACCACGTAAGTGTCTTTCCGGCTTAAGACTGTTCGTCTGACGTACGGGTAATTATAGCATTCTGGTAAAATCTAGTTTAGTTATGTGGGTTAGTTTCCAAAGAAATCGTGCACGTTATTAGCTATAAACTGCGCCTGAAAAAAGTTTGCATGAATGATGTGAAAGAATAAGGAAAATGTCGTGAGAAAAGATTTGATCATCACTGTGAATGCTGTTTTAAGCTTTCACGGTTAAAAACTAAACTTATATTGTCACTTACGGGATATCTTCCGTGATTGTTCATTATTTTGAGCTATCGATAAGGTATCCCGTAAGTGACAATATAAGTTCAACGTGAATGGATATGAAAATAGAGGAAGACCAAAGAAACGATGGCAGGACTGTATCCAAGCTGATTTAGCTAGAAAGGGGGTGACTCACAGATACTAGGTACAGTCAGCAAAACAGGTATGCAGGCAAACAATCTTCTTACGACTACTATAAATGTATCGATCTTTGTTATACTTTCACGCAGAACCTACTGAAAGTATTTGGATGAAATTGCAAACAGATTGATTATAACCCTTTTCCATTTATAATAGTAGTAAGAAGATGGCTAGCCTGTAAACCTAACTGTTTTGCTGACTGTACTATAAAAGTAGGTATGGTAGAAAACATGGTGCGCCAACCACGAAACAGTTGAGATAAAAGCTGATGAAATGACGTAAAAGATAAAAAAAACTTGTCATTTACTCGTAGGTACTACGGTACTAATAAGTGTCCCGATCAGAACACATTATAAAACACATGAAAACTGATATTTATCGCAAACTTTACCTTTAATTTTAGCCCGACGACGCACAGTGTGAGAATTTCGCAATCTGGGGGGATTTCATTCCAAATTGATTTAAATAAAAGATACAAGTTGAAAAATAATATTGATTGGTATTGAAATAAATAAAAATACTTGAATAGTGATAGAAAAAAAAGTTGTATTAAAAAAATGTGATATTAATAAATTTTCTTATTTTAGTCACTAACTCTACTTTCGACCTCATTTATGGTGGGTGCAGAAAGCAATTTTAGGACATCGGGATCTAGAGGACTCCGTTTTCTCTTCATTATAAGCCTTAAATATCAAAAATATGTTTTTTTGTAATTTCGGTCGTCATTACTGAAAAAAAATGTATGACGGTCGCACAAAATCGCAAGTTTTAGCAATTGTTCTCAAAAGTTAAGACTCTAAACTATAAATTAAAACAATAACAGCACCGGGATATTCTGATCATTTTTTTTATACTCCTTTTTGTTTTGCAAATCGTCTCTAGAAAATGCTTAATTTAACTGTGCTTTAAAATGATGTTATTAGATCAATGTTTAACTATTACTTAAACAAAATACACTCTAACTTACCTTGAAAGATACAATATAATAAACCAATAAACAAGACTATATGTTAATTTGATCAGTAATCTCAAGTGAAGATGACACTTTAATATTAAGTTGTTTGTATTGTAAAGGTTCAACGATTATTATCTACCCACTTCCACATTTTATTTGATTTTTTTTTAACATATCTACAAGAATTTCTAATAGGTAGCTGTGTTAAATAGGGTCTTAGGTATAAATAGGTTATAATTATATTAACATTTTAAAAAAATATTTTGATTTAAATCCCCCTAGATTGCGAAATTCCCATACTGTGCGACGCTTCGACCGGACACAGTCAGTCAGTCAGTCTTCAGTCTTCCCACGCCCACGGCTGGTGCAATCCGGTCGAAACGTCGTGCTTAAATTAAAGGTATGAATACCAGTTTCCATATATTTTATAATGTTCTAATAAGTGTGTCCTTTTCCTATTCTTATTTTTATTATAGAGATTTGTAAATATACTATTATCAGTCTACAGTACACTATTCACCCATCTCCACAAATAACTCTACAATTTTCCGATATAAACACATTATTATGCCTTGTTATTACGATACACAATATCTGAATAATATACTCGTAAGTACAAGACGTAATAACATAATATTCTAATATGAACAGCATGAACTCGGGTATCAGTGTTGCTAGCTCAGGTTGCTGAATTTTCCCCAAATTCAGTTTTATTTTACTACAATTTTATATTTAGCAAGTCTAACTCAAAGCATTTACTTAAATTAGACCATTATGCGGCTTTCAGACTACGTTATAATAAACACTGTTTTAGGCTTTCACAGTTTAAAACTAAACTTATATTGTCACTTACGGGATATCTTCCGTGATTATTTATAGTTTTGAGCTCCCGATATTTCGACGCTGTTGCAAGCGCCATGATCGCGGGTTGACTGGAGACTGGTGACGCAAGTTGCGTCCCAACAAACATCCAAGCGATTGCAGGAATCACTGCAGACTTGCCGTCTAATTTAAATGTGAGCTTTCAAATAAAAAAAGAATCATCAAAATCGGTTCACGCAGTCGAAAGTTCTGAGGTAACAAACACAAATGGAATAATTATTCCCCGTTTTCGCATCCATCATTTATGCTCCGCTCCAATGGGTCGTAGCGTGATGTTCTATAGCCTAAACCCTTCCTCAATAAATGGACTATCCAACACACAAAGATTTTTTCAATACGAACCAGTAGTTTCTGAGATTAGCGCGTTCAAACAAACAAACTAATATAGTTTAGATAAGCGAAAGTTGGTGAGTATGGATGGATGTTAGTTACTCTTTTATACAAAAACTTCTAAACGGATTTGGCTCACAGACATTTTATATCCAGGATTAAAACATAGGATACTTTTATCCCGGTAGTAAGATCCCATGCGACAATTTTAACAGCTTTACGTTCTTAGGGTCCCGGGTTCGAATCCCGGTAGGGACAAATGTTTGTGCAATGAGCATGGACATTTGTTTACGATGGATATTTATGTTTATAATAAGTATCTGGTGTCCAACGACACCAGCCTCGTTGCTTTGTGTGGCACTAGATGGCGGTGTGTGTAATATCCAGCGATATTTATTTATTTACTATTTCCGGAGCGATGAAGGATATTTTTCGCTACCTCTTAACGTATTCACGTCGCAAGTATCATCGCACGAAGCCGTGGACGGGGTCTACGGATCGTGTGTCTGACATTTATACATGCGTCGTATCGACCATACTGTAACGGGATAATATTGAGGATAACTTTACAATACCACTTGATACGATGAAAATGATTTTGGATTTATATTCTCGTTTGTTTTTGTTCCATTCTTAGGAAAATACGAATATATTCGAGTGAGTGTTTCGTAGCGTGCCTTGGTGAGGGGCCCCGTTTAAAAATTTGGGGTACCTTATACGGCTAATGATTTTTCACAAAAAAAATGTTTGGATAAAATTCAAAGAAATATTTACTCGTCTTAATTATCTATTTACATCTTAATTATCTTTGCCCAGGAGCGGGACAGCTCAAGCTATGAAAAAAAAATATATAACTATGTGTCAGTTCTTTCAAAAAAAATACAAATAAATCAAATTAAAACAGGGTGTAAACCACCACATCACAGAGCCGTTAACCAAGCATTCTGTACATCAAACTTAAGTAACTTTACGCAAAAATTATTGCTGGGAAAGTAATATTTTTTTGAGGTTATAAATCATGTTTTGTGGTAGAACTCAATGTATCGCACTTAAAACATTCTGCTTATGGATGGATTGACTAGTACGGGGGTCGTACCACTGGGCAAGGGGGACCCCTCCTTCCCTCCACACCGCGTGAGTTGACTACCATCGCATGCATTTCACGAAAAATAATGCGTTTTGTTGTAAGCAGTATGTTCATTTGACTGAAATTTGAATATTTCGAGATTTTACAATATCGCTACAGATATTACAATATAACGTATTTGACAATTTTACGGTGACATCCATACCCATTTATATATGTCACCGTAAAATTGTCAAATACGTTTACAACCTAACCTTAAAACACTTTATTATTAGTCGTTCTATGAAAAGGCTAATCAGATGATGAGGAAAAGTTAAACTATAAATACCTAAGAACATGTACAAGTGTGCACAAAACCAAGACAAATAGCTAGAGCTACCCGTATCAATCCCCGAAACGTAAATCCGTCAAGATATAACATCGTATTACATATCAAGTCAGAAATACACCATATTATTATTATCATCGACAAGCCAACGGAGCCTCGACTTACTGACATACGACACGAAAGAAATGGTTTATTGGAGACAATAAATTACGACAAGAACTCAGCGATATTTTGTATGATGTTTATTAAATATCAGCTTTTATAATGAACTTACGATTGAGCAGAATATGATCGAGTTCTTTTTGTGACATAACATCACGCCTGTAATTTACGCAGTGATAGGTAGAGGAATACCTAATAGTAGGTGCCTACTCTCCCACGTTACGCAAATTATAGTGTCAAAGGTCTACAAATGACAGTCGGGTCCAACGGCTTAACGTGCTTTCCGAGGCACGGAGGAAACTCGGTATGTAATGGGTGACCACCCATCCATGGACCAAATTAAGCAAGTGCGGCTTAACCTAAAGATCGACCCGAGCGGCTGTTTTATTTAGCCACGGGACTACACGTACCATTCAAACAATTTTTCGAAATAGTGTGTGTCGAAATAACGTCATTCGATATAGCGGTATTCGATCAAACGTGCTTTCGAACTGGCGTACCACTCGTATTTTTTTTCGAAATAGCGTGCGTCGAAATAACGTCATTCGAAATTTTATTCATATAACCCCCATTGTTGTTGATGGTCAAAATGCTTAATGGACAGCTGTCTAGCTTAGTTGCTGGGGTGGCCACCCATCCACAGACCAACCTAGGCAGCGGCCTAAGTTCGCCCCGAGTGCCTATTACTATTTAGCACCTCCAAACCAGCACACTAAACCAGTAAGTGCGTGGCGAACTGAAAAGGTTTGGGAAACCCTGTTCAGAGGTCCTAAGTCAACAAAGACCAGATTCAAATTGACATATGCTTTCAATACCCTTCAGCTATGTATCTGATGTTTAATCAAATGTAGGTAAACAAAGGAATCTATAAATAAATTAGTTTGTGCCGAACAGAGGAAGCGGATATGACAAGCGATAGCGTAGCAAGGACACCAACATGAATTAATTTCGATGTCATATTTACGTGCGCACTAAACGTGTGGCAACAGATGTAGGTGCAAATATAGGGAAACTAAACTTATTCACTTACGGGATATCTTCCGTGATTATTTATTGAGTTGAGCTCCCGATATTTCGACGCTGTTGCAAGCGCCATGATCGCGGGTTGACTGGAGTATGCGGGTGGATGGCGCTTGCAACAGCGTCGAAATATCGGGAGCTCAAATCAATAAATAATCACGGAAGATATCCCGTAAGTGACAATATAAGTTTAGTTTTAAACCGTGAAAGCCTAAAATAGTGTTTAAATTTAAATACATTAAATACAGTTTCTAGATTTATCTTCTTGATTCTAAAGTTCTAGAATCAAGAAGATAAATCTAGAAACTGTGTGACTGAACTAACTTTCAAAAGAAATGCTTCCGCCAACATTTGACAAGTTGTCAGCTTTTTTTTAGAATCATCATCATCATCATTTCAGCCAAAAGACGTCCACTCCTGGACATAGGCCTCCCCCAAGTATCTCCACATTGACCGGTCCCGAGCGACTCGCGACGAACGGGTTCCAGCAACCTTCACTAGGTCATCGGTCCACCTAGTGGGAGGTCTTCCAACGCATCGTCTTCCGGTTCGCAGGCGCCACTCCAGAACTTTTCGAATGGTGTTATGGAATTAGAAAAAGGGTTTTCAGTCAGTATTCTTATTTTACAATCAAATAAAATAATGTTGTTAGTATGAAAATGTGCAGAACCCCTTGTTGTGAAAACTCTTTTAGGCTATGTGTAACAGTGAACGACTTACAGCTGTAATGCCAATGATACAGACGGACGACTGCGCAATCAACTACGTAAAATCCTGATTGATCTGCATTTTCCATTTCTTGCCGCCAATATAATAAAACTAGCTTCTGCCCGCGACTTCGTTCGCGTGAATTTCCCGTTTGCAACATTTCTTATTGCTGCTCCCCTCCTATTAATCATAACGTGATGTTATATAGCCTATAGCCTTCCTCGATAAATGGACTACACAACGCAAAAAGATTTTTTCAAATCGAGCCGGTACTTCCTGAGATTAGCGCGTTCAACCAAACAAACAAACTCTTCTGCTTTATAATATTAGTATAGAAGTATAGATATACACCGTATTTTTGTATCTATACGCCCTAAAAGGACATACACATACCTACACAGTACTCGCAACCGGCGTACGTGTACATGATCAGAGGCCCTACTCTGCTACCCTTCGTCCGTATATTCGGAATCGGATCTATCCGTCTCTCTCGCGCACGTTTACAGATGAGCGCGAGTGAGAGAGACGCGGATAGACCCGAATATATGGACGAAGCGTTAGAGAGTAGGCCCTCAGATGTATGAACGTGGACGAGGCAAAAGGAGTATGTGAGGATGGTAGCAGGTGGTGGTCTGTGGTTCTGGCTACCCCACCTTATAGTCACCGGAAGGTTAGGGAGAGGTGTAACAGTGCACCTACATTTCGCCAGTTAAGTTTAAGTCTCCATCACAAATCCGGACTTCGTGGCTGAGCTGATTTCTGATGGAAAAGCCAATTATACCTTGTCCTGCCAGGAATGAAACCCAGGACCTCATGCTCAGTTGTCACGATCGCGACCACTAGACCAAAGAGGCAGCCATGTCATAAAATAATTGTGTTACTTATTTCCAAACGATATTACTTTTTCAGCAGAGTTCTGATACGCAATTTTTCGCAGAATTTTATAAATTATTTTATGCAAGAGATTCGGGAATTAGAGAAAAATCCGTCCCAAATAATATTAACGAGAAGTAATAAAGTATTACGTGGATGTTGATTTACAAACTTAACGTAAAGGCCAACGCAGACTGGGCAAGGCATTTTATCTTTGCCAACGTAAATTCTTACATAACTAATGGTAATAAGACACAGATTGCTATGTTCAGAGATCGACTGCAAGGTTTCAAAGAGGATTTCCCATTGCAGCATTGACCATTGCAATATCTATCTTGTTCCGACTAGCTACGTAACAATTTACGTCGACTAGTGATAAAATGCTCCGCTATCGCCGTCCTCGGTCTGTGCTGGCTTTAAAAGCGATCCCATTTCTGATTAAGTGCAGAATAAAGGCATAACGATTTTTTCAACACACTTGCTCATAAAGTGGCTCTAATTTCACGGCAGTTAGGCATAATGACACCTTTTTTTTTAGGTTGGGAAATCATCAAATGGCTTCTCCCACTCGCGGAGCGGGAGGGAGTGTCAGACTCTTACTGACTAAAACCCATCCATGTTCCTTCCTCGCCCTTTATGTTCCGGGGCCGCGGGAGCTCATATAACCAGAAGAAAATCACTGATGTTATCTCGTAAGTACTGTAAGAACCGTGAAAGTCTACTTACTAATTCTTCTTCAAAATACATTAACTCTCTCCGTTTTTCCAAGTAAATTATGTAAGTGGGCTTTCATTCTACTGTCCTGTCACCTGTCAAGCCTTCTCAGAACTTTTTAGGCCTGTCTGAAGCACCTTGTGCTCTGAAGTGATGATGCTAAGCCTTTGACCCGCGTGTGTTGAGTCGTACGACTCAGTTTCATTTTACAATTGCCCGCGGCTGGGGAGAAATATTCCCCGGTCGCATTTTAAATACCCGCCTTCAAAAAATGCATTAAAACTTTACCGGGCCGACGATACGAACAAGGTTCAAGATTCTTTACTTGTATGAAATATGGTATGGTACAGATGGTCTTATGAATTAAAAGGTATCACATATTACGCTGACTTCTTTCTACAATAAAATAGCTTTTACAACTCTTTAGAACGATTGCTTTTTAAACGACTTCTAAAAAAAGGAGGAGGTTCTCAATTCGGATGTTTCTATTTTTTTTTTTTTTTATGTTTGTTCGGGCATAACTCCGTTGCATGCCAACCGATTTAGAAAATTCTTTTTTTGTTGGAAAGGGTATTCTTTCCAAATGGTCCCTTAGCCACCAAGTCGGGATCTGATGATGGAATCTTGGCGAAATCGAGGGAACTCTTCAAATTTTATATGAAAACGTGTTGCGATTTTGCTATTTTCTACAACAAATGAAGCATTTGCGTTTGATAAGAACCATTCTACCAGCAGATCTGATGATGAAGCCAAGAGTCACGGAACTCCATAATGAGACAATGTACCATAGTCGTGTTTGGGCTTGTTGTAATTGTAACGGTATGCACTTTCCATGTATCAAGCACATGTGAGCCACTAAAAAGTGAAAAATAAAAACTTTTTTGCAAAAAATAAAACCGACTTCAAAAACAAACAAAAAAGTGAAAAATAACTTTAGCTTCTGAAGTCGGTGAAAAAAAAACTAAAGCAATCAAACAAAGGTCACCGACTTCAGAAGCTAAAGTTATTTTTCACTTTTTTGTTTGTTTTTTTATTGGAGCTATCAATACTATTTATAAATAATAAAATAAATAATAAATATCGCTAGACATTACACACAGCACCATCTAGTGCCACACTAAGCAGGGCTTGTGTCGTGGTCACCAGATAGTTGATAAACTACATATATATATACTTTTTGTTTGTAAATACATACTTATTATACATATAAACATCCACTTCTCGGAAACAAATGTCCATGGTCATCACACAAACATTTGCTCCTACCGGGATTCGAACCCGGGACCCTAAGAACGTAAGGCAGCCGCTGCGCCATTCGGGTCGTCAATTTATGTGCCAAAATTATATCTAATTGCTGCTCAAACACTGTTTTAAGCGCGGTTAACAACTAAACTAATCTTCTGTGATTTTTATTTGTATTGAGCTCCCGATATTTCTACAGTGTTGCAAGCGCCATGATCGCGGGTTGACTGGAGAATGCGGGTGGATGGAAAAACTTGTTAGGAGCAGACAAATCCGTCTACTCTCTTTCTTTGTCTTTTGCTACGCGCACTACTGGAACTCGACACTAAGTCACGGCAAAATACACTCACAGTATCACCAGGTTTTTCGGCGTTTTGGTAGCGCAATACAAATTGAAGTCACGGAAGACATTTTAAGTATAGGTGCTTAAGTCGATTTGTATGTTAACTGCACTTACTTAGGTTGATTTCTTCCGAGTCGCGAAAAGCTGGATAAGCCGCTGTTCCAGCTGCCATTTGTAAAATAAAAAATCAAAGCATTTATTTAAAGTAGGCCAGTTACAGGCACTGTTGAATAGTCGAATCAAAGATGGACACTAAATGTAGCTACAGTCCCAGTCACAAAACATAAAACTGTGGAAGTACTGTAGTTGCCCATTACCTAGCGTATATAGATCTCTATGAATGGGCAAGAAACTCCATGGACACTCTTTTAAATCTATGACAATTGTTACAGGTAGTCAGTAGGCCGAAAGTCTGACAACCAGTCTTACCAAGGACTATCGTATTACTGGTATTACCTAGTACTAACTGGCTCTATGTAAATTACTGGTACCTATTTCACTGCATTCGGTTAAACTGGAAGCCGACCCTAACATATTTAGGAAAAGGCTAGGCAGATGATGATGATTTGATATTTAATTGACTTATATTTGTACAGACCCTTCACACGTTGAAGGCAGGGTAAGTAAAACAATTAATACAACCTTAGTTATACTTATGATGTCTTTAGAGGCCCTACTTCGGTTGGGTTCCGTTAGTTGTGCCAGCAATTTTGAAGAGTAAGTACGAGTTTCAAAAGCGGTCATTCCACCCATATTCCCACAAAGATGGCGGTAGGACGATCAGTCTTATAAGAATCGCATAAAATTAAGTTTATGACAAAGATTCCGCGAAGTAGGTACTTACTTAAATGTTAATGTAGGCAACAGAGTCGCCAAGTAAATAATTTGCTGACATTTACTTAGTTGCTAAGTTAATAGATCTAGTTTATTTTAAGTTATTTTAAAATGGTTCTTAAAAAGGTTCATTGATTTTTGAAGAGTAGGTTAGAAATTGATCGAAAAATCAAACAAGAAAGAATAAATAACGTTGAAGTGGGCCGTTTTAAGTTTGACTCACGCTAGACCTTGCCCCTTATTCACAACCATTCGATACGTTTCCGATTCGGAAAGTCGTATGTCTCTCTCGGTCGTTTTCGTAATGCCAGAAGAAGACAGATATATGACTTTCCGAGTCGGAAGCGAGTCGAATGGTTGTGAATAAGGGGCCTTGTCGGGACTATCGGGTCCGAGCCGAATGTGGTTCATGCAATTTTGAGTGGACACACTCACGCTTCCGAGCCGCTAGCAATGGAGAATGGACTGTGCTACGGCTGACTCTTGGCTCGGACCCGGAACGGTCTAGCGTGAGTTATCCTTAGGTCGTAGAACCGATGATCGTTTGATTAGACTTGTGTTTTTGAGTGCAAACACGATGGCATAGGGTGGCTCCCCCTCAGGCTTTACTGAGCGACGATCTTTACAGACTGACTGGCAGCTAGACGCGAGTTGAACGGCACGCGATTGAAGAAGAGTGTAAAATATCTGGCAGTGGGTGATGACATAAGAGGGGGGATCTCAATGAGACCCCAATACAAAGTTTATCCTCTGTGAGATAGCCCAGTGGTACCCATCTTGACTTACGTGACATTCTTCTTTATCGTGTGCATGGTTAGTGTGTAACCTTATTTTTTTTTTAGGATGGGAGTTCATCAAATGACTTCTCCCACTCTGGGCGGAGCGGGAGGGAGTGTCAGACTCTTACTGACTAAAACCCATCCATGTTCCTTCCTCGCCCTTTATGTTCCGGGGCCGCGGTATCTCTTTCGAACAGGCCCGCAACCCCGGCAGGCTTCGGCCCTTGCGGGCCCCTCCCCTTATGCTGACATCTCTTTAAGGAGCGCGTGGAACGCGCCGTCGACACGGCCTGTCGTCGTTAGACGGACGGACGGCTAGCTAGCCCATAGCCAACCCCCCACAGGCCCGCATCTACGGTGGCCGGTAGCCACCACGTGGCCCCCGACGCCCGGTGCGTCTCCCGCGGCGGCCGGGAAGAGAGGCTCTCTCCCTCTCTCGTTCCGTCACCTCCTTCGCTAGCATGACTGCTTCGCAGAAGGAGGTGACGGCTGTTAGTGTCTAACCTGGTGTCGAGTTTTTATGCCACCCTGGGCCTCTGATTTGGCTTTACATGCCGTCAAGAAGGAAGGAATCTTTTAGGCATGCTGGTTTCCTCACGATGTTTTCCTTCACCAAAGCCCAAAGCAAGTGATAATGAAACAGTACCCACATGAATTCGAAAAATCAGAGGTGTGTCTGTTGGGTTCGAACTTCAAATTCGACTTACATGACATATGAAGGAAGATGGTGGTTTCAAACTCAAGCGAGCAATTTGTTTAATTTAGAGGTTTCTCCTGCAAATCGTGGGTGCGTTTACTGCCAGACCCGGAACTACATGCAGTAGGCCATAGACATATTTGTTTCCAGGGATCAAACCTGCAACACGCATCGCAGCAGCCATTTCGGCCATAGCACCAAACAAGCCGTGACTTTTTTGAAGTGTTAAAACTTCTTAAGGCGCTTTGAGCACACTTTTTGGGTGAACAAAAATCATGGAACTCGCGTCATCGTCACCGAACGCTTTCATAGAACGGTTAGTTACGGTTTTATTAAGTTAACTTTTTTGATTTTGTTTTTGGATTGATTACACTAACAAAACCAATTAAAGTAATAATGAAATAGCTCGACGATACAATTCAAAAGTTACTTAAGTTTTCCCTTCTATCAGTTTTTTATTGTGACATAAGACACTCACATCACACACTGGGGCCGCGTACCCTCTCATAGAGAAGAGTCCTCTATCCCACTACTCCTAGCAGACATCATCTACCTAGCCTTTTCCCAACTATGTTGGATCGGCTTCCAGTCTAACCGGATGCAGCTAACTACCAGCATTTTCACATGGAGCGACTGCCTATCTGACCTCCATAGCCCAGTTAATACTGGATAATACGATTCCACTTGGTAAGACTGGTTGTCAAACATTTTGGGCCACTGACTACCTGTTATAACGACTGCCAAAGATGGACAAATGACAGCCGGGACCAACAGATTAATGTGCTTTCCAAGGCACGGAGGAAACTCGGCATGTAAGGGTGGTCACCCATCCACAGACCAACCTAGGTAAGCCCGGCTTAACCTAAAGATAGGCCTGAGCGGCTGTTATTCCACTACCCCTTCCACTACACGGAGAAAAAAATCTAGTTTCCTTAAACAGAATATTGTAAATTTGACTTGATTTTATTGTATTATATGTGACAACTATAACTTGTTTACACATTACTAGAAAATTCTACTTCTTTACAACATAATTTCTCGTTCCTATTACCCACTTACCTAGTAACGTAGAAAACAAATTTTGTTTAGTAGGCAAAACCTACTTGTAGCCATCATTAGAGGACAGTGTAGAGTTTATCAGATATTTCAGTAGTGTCGAAACGCCCAATAATCTCTGTTTACTATGTGTAGTATTAAGAACACCAGATTTTTATTAGTTTTAATTATCATTTTAGCGGACTGAAATAATCAACTATTTCTGTTTACTATATGCAGTATTATAGGATATCAGATTTTTGTTTGTGATAAAAATATTATTGTGGCACGCTATAAATAGAGTATGTTATGTTTACTATTCATATTGTAGAGTTTATCGGCTTATATATTTGTGTTAAATATCATTATTGCGTTCTGAAACGATCAATAATTTCTGTTTACTTTAAGCAGTATAGAGGATACGATTTTTTTATAGTGTTAAATTTCATTATTGCTGACTCAAATGATCAATAATTTCTATTTACTATATGCGGTATAGAGGACACAGAATTTTTGTTTCTGGTAAAAAAAATTACTGTGGCATGAAATAAACAGTATGTTCTGTTTATTATGCACATTGTAGAGTTTGACAGGTGTTATATTTTAGTGTAATTAATCATTATTGCGGACTGAAACATAATATATTGTCGAGTGAAGGGGATTACACCACCGAAACTAGCGCATAAACAGAATTAGGTTCAACATCTTAGGTGAGTCTTCGCCGCAGCGAAGGCGAAGACTTACCTACCTAAGGTGTTTAACATTATTCTGTTTGACTCGGGAGTATATTGGTTTAGTCCGCAATAATGATGTATGTGGTATAGAGGTGTGGTGTCCTGAAACATAGACAGAAAAATCAGAATCCTGAGTTATTACAAAGAATAAAAACAAACTTTTTTTTTAATTCGTTTTATTTTAAAATATACTTAACATAAATTATCGGCCGCACTTTGGCATACTTCTTTATTAATTGTAGGTGCTTCTGGTTTTATAATATTAGTTATATCTTCGATTTCGGACAACTTATGATCTACACCACTAGTGCTACATCTTTCTTCCTGTAATAGAAAAAGAACTGTTAAATAAAAATACACAAGTGGCTCCGTGAGCTGTAGACGAATCGGTAATGAAAATAAAAGTATACTATCTTACCACGTACCTGTAAACAATTGGATAAGCCATTCCATTGTGCCATTTTTTTTATAAAACGCGCCCTATCGCCAACAGGCGTAATTAATTCATATATAAGTTCTGCGTCGAGGAATCCCAATGTTCCCGAAGTTACTTTATTTTCTGAAAAAGAAAAATGTTTAATATAACCTAATAACAGTATAGGTACCTATTTCAGCACATAAAAGATTGAGCACATACTTCGAGGACATTCGAGGGTCACTAAAATGGTGGCCAATGGCCATAGAAAAATACACAACATACTTATTACTAGCATCGTAACTCATTTTTATTTTGAGCATTCGGAAAACTAACAGCTCGATTATCAATAAAACAGCAGTTAAGTACTTGAATTATAAATGTAACGAATAAGTGCGGATGCGGTCTATGTGAGGTAGGTAGGTCAACCTAACCTACTTATCGATATAAATCGCCGTTAAACCATGTTTTGATATAAACACATAAAGTAAATCACCATTCACTAGGCTGTTATACGAGTAGATAAATAAATATTTACCGAGTTACCAGCGAAACTAGCTACATACACCTCCAAATCCCACGACTGCAGCAATTGCTTGATGTCTTCGTCCATTGTTCTCAGTAATGTTAAAATTGATTGGCTACGAAGTCGGCTCGGTGAATGAAAATCAACTTGCGGTTGCGGAGTGGCGATGCGCGCATGGCCGCACTTTTTCGTGTACTAAAATATTCTAGTATTACTTAGCAAAAATATGACTGGTTGTTATAAAAAAAACCGTTAAGCATAGCTGAAATCTATTTTCCTACACCAGAATCTTATCTACTATACAATCTGGTAATATTGTACTTACATATTAATATTGGTAATTACCAATATTAATATGGGACAGAACAGTTTTTCGTTACAAGTAAATAATGTTCCGTTTAGTGTGCAATAATATTGTAATGTCAACATTTTTTATTGTTGCTGGTACTACTCTTTATTGTTAGCATTAAAAAGAGTATGTTAGACAACAGAGACCGTTTCTAGTTATGAGTAAAATATTCTTAGTAATCAATAAATTTCGAGTAAGTAATTGGTATTAAAAATCCGCTAAAAGGTACGAGGAAATCTAGTACCCATAAATGAATTACGTAAGGTGGACCTTACAGAATGATTTTGTAAACACAACTTTATTATTGGTGTGTTAAACTAGATGATGGTGAACAGAATAAATAAATATTGTAAACATCGCAAAGATTGAAAAGTGTTGTAAACTAAATGCATATTTTACTCTGTAACAATTAGATGGTTACCAAAACGATATTCTTATTCTTATTCTTATTCTTTATTGCACACAAAAAAAACAACAAATATACATATAACTTGCAATAATATAGCTTATGTACAAAGGCGAGCTTAACCCAGAGTTGGGTTTTCTTACAGCAAACCTAATTTTGAAAGCGAGATTTGCAAAAGAGGATATACTTACGTATGTGCATTTACATTACATTATAAATTAAACTTAAAAAAAAAAAAAACTAGATTCATACAATAAAACATATGCAATACATACAGCATAGATATATATTATACATACCTATAAAATCCGATACTTATATACATACATATTGATCATGTAGACAGGAAATGGTCCTTTATTCCCTTCTTGAACACCTCTAACGAAGGGCTATCCCGCAAGGAGTGTGGAAGTGAATTCCAAAGGCGCACAGCACGAACAGTGATAGATCCATCATACCGACTTGAGGAGTGGGGAGGAAAACGAAGGAGAAGAGATGATGATGAGCGACAAGGTTTACCTCTAGGTACGAGATACTGAAAGCGTTCACGCAGATAGGAAGGAGCCTTAGAATTATGAAGAATGGAAAAGAGAAAAGAAAGAATGTGACAATCTCGACGCTGACGAATAGGTAGCCACTTCAGCTGCTTCCAAAATTCCGACACATGGTGATATCAGAGTTTCCGTGTACTAGAATATTTTAACTAGAATATTCTAGTGTTCATAAAAATATGACGTGCTGTTATTAAAAAAAAATCTGTTAACCGTAGCTAAAACCTATTTTCCTACACCAGAATCATAACTACTATACAATCTGGTAATATTGTAAAATATTTTTTTCTCCGTGTACCACTACCCCTAGCTGAGACACCCTAATTCACCCTTTAGCATGTTTATACTCTGATTAATTTAGTTCGTTGTTATTTTAGTCATCTAATCACATTTTGCTTACGAATATTCGATTAGTATTCTGTTTGGTTTAATCTTGGTTAGACTTTCGAAAATCCTTCACCTTTAGCAACTCCCACGGGTTAAGATTCCAGAGTGGGTGCCAATTACATATTTGCGAACGAACAACCCACACTTTAGAAAAAGGTTTTAATTCAGATCTTTATTTTCATTTGAATCTCAAATAAACGTTTTGCGTTCTCTCCGTTTAAATTACTCAACTCTTCATAGACATAAAAAAAGAAAAAGGTTCTCAATTCGAACGTGTGTTTTTAACTGTTTTATTCAGCATTGACCTGACGTTCATTGAATTAACAACGCTTTGATTTTTTATTTAGCAGAATCGCTCTTACGTCGCGTCGTTGCTCTTTATTTCTTTCATTTTCTTTTCTTTCTTTCTTTCTTTTCTTTGTAACTTTTCGTCGTCTTTTTTTTACGTCGTACGGTGTAGGTACGTCTTACAACTGGGATAATTTAGATTCCAGTCTAATTGTCTAACCGCATGCAGCTGAATGAATATCAGTATTTCACATGGAGCTACAAGCTAAATGAGTGTGAGTCTATCTGGCGGGCCCCAACGAGATGTATCAATAGGTGATAACTTTTCATAAAGACATTATTTTGTACCTAAAGAAAATAAATAAGATATATTTTGTACCTCTACAGTTTTTGATTAAATGACGTTTCTATGAAGTGTCAAGCTAGGGGGCCCCTTTTTTAAATACTACTCTTTTATATCATACAATAGCATTAGGAGCTTGATGCTATTAGGTATAGAAATTTTGGATTTGTAAGGTACATAATAGTTTCTAAGTTCAAGCACTATTCGGCGATCTATAAGTATAGTAATAAAATAAATAATCATAAGGGGCCCGCTAGCTAGACACTTCATAAAAACGTATTTTAATCAAAAACTGTTGAGGTACAAAACATATGTTATTTGTTTTCTTTAGGTACAAAATAATGTCTTTATGAAAAGCCTATTGATCAATCTCGTTGGGGCCCGCCAGGACTCACACGCTAAATGACCTCCCCAACTCAGCCAGTAGGTAGTGGGTAAATGAAATGAATAAAACGACACCCTTTGGTCAGACTTTTGGGCTTCTGAAGATCTAGGAATCACAGCCGCGATCAACCAATTAACGTGCTTTGTGAGACTTAGAAAAGTGTCAGTGTAACGCATGGGGACCTATCTAAAGTCAAGCAAACGTAAGTAAGTCGGCAAACATAGCTTTCAATCACAAAGCCGTAGATAAAAAAGATACAAACCTCTTGAATATAAAAATGACCGACTTTCGAATTTATCACACTTGAATTAATTTTTCTTTGGCCTTTATGACAGCAATTTTTTTTTAAACATCAGATCAAAGCTTGGACTCTTTATATAATGCCCATATATCAACGTTACATGTAGCGGTCGGACTGCAGTGTGCAGCCGGAATTTCGGCGGATGTTAGCTGTAGTCAAATATTTAAGCTTCCTGTGAACTGTCAGTTTGTTCATATTTATTTTGTAGTCAAGCTCCTAGTTTGCGAGCGAAATGTAGGCCCAGTTGGCGTTGGGTTTGATTAAATAGAAGGAAATATGAAGAGTAGCAGATCAAAGTGTATTATATCCGTCAATGTAACTTTTGAGATAAACGCATAATCCAGAGAGCACACGTACACAAACCTGGATTTTATATTGTTTGAAACTATGTGCACTTTTGGTTCTTTTTTATAATAAAAAGTGATAGTTTGATGCGTCATAATTTGACATTAGTATAACAAGGTTTGAAATAGATAATAAATCCGTTTTTACTAATTTTATTACGGTGGGTGGAGTTAATACACTTCGATCTGTTACTCCTCATATAGGCGATTTAACTTGGAAGTAAAAAAGCGGGTATAAAATTTACCTAATACACGTAAATTAAACCCTAAATGACCTCATGACGAAGCCGTCAACCAAGCACTCTACACATCAAACTATGTAACCCTACGCAAAAAGGATTGCTGAGAAACGACTTTTTTTGGTGTGACAAATCATGTTATGTGGTAGAACTCAACGTAACGCCCTTAAAGCATTGTGCTGATGTACGAAGGTCGTAGAGGTGGTTAAAGTAAAAATGTTACTGTAAAAAATATATAAACTTCACAAAAAGTTGGAAGTTGAACTCCAATATCTCCTTACTAGGTTCCCAGGTATGGTGTAGAACCTTTATAACATCACTCCTGAAATCCATGTAGGTTTAAGCAGAGGTGTAGGTACCTCATATTTCCCACATTTCGTCACTTATAACTAAAAAAAATAACAAAAAAGTAGGTATACCTATATGTAGTATATCAACTATCCACGACACAAGCTTTGCGCTGGCGCTGTGTGTTAATGTCCAGCGATATTTATTTACTTATATTATATTCAAGTTCCATGTACAGGTACAAAGTCCTCATCATCATCATCATTCTCTTACCCTTAAATCCAAATTCATTTGGGTCAGCGCAGCATGTCTTTTTTTATACTTCTCTATTTTTCATCATCTCATCAGACACTTCTTTTCTTATCATATCATTCTTAACACAGTCCATGCATCGTTTAAATATAACACAAAGTAATACTTAATAACTAGCTCCATTTATTGTTTCAATGGCCTTATGAAGTAAAAGGTTAGGGGTGTCCCATTCGACGACGAATAGTGCCCAATCTATGGCTTCGTCAAAGCGACGAAGGGATTATTACTCCAATAGGTAGGCTTTTAGCGTTCTCTTATACAAGCTGCAATACAGTAGCTCTATCATGTGATGTGATTGTTTACGGTATCGTCTATGGGTTCGATGATATCTTCGTTCAGCTGTCTATGGTAAATGTTTGGCTGATAAAATACCAGTTAGTATACAACATTGGTATCGAAGATTTACGTAGCCTTGTGTTCGAAGGGGTTCGTACACAAGGCTACACAAATCTTCGATACTAATGTTGTATACCACATTACGAACGTACTACACGAGCTATTTGTGCTAGTTGGGAACGTAATGTACGAACTTCGTCGCTTGAAGACTAAAATCGTTGAGTATCTAAGATTGGAGTAGCCTTGTGTACGAAGGGGCTTACACTTCAACATACCGTGTAACTGTGCAGGCTGGCGAACATTAAATTAAAATAAATAAAACATGTTTGACATATTAATGCCTTTTTCCTTAATAAGCACACACATTTTTACCACACAAGTTTTCGGTCACCGGCGCCACTTTGAGATTTCCTCCTACTCATTTCTTATTTTATCCATTTGCGTAAACCTAAGTAGTACTCACACACAGTTTTACTCGATCGAGCAAATATGTCGAGTTAGAAGCACGGCACGGGCTTTCGTCCACACATTCAACGAACAGGAGACAGAACAATGAGACGGTGGGTACTTTTAGCAAGTCTTTTATAAAAGAATTAAAGAAAATGTAAAAAACAAACGTCAAAGAAGTACTGGGTAAAAGACTGGTTAGATCGCCGATCTCATAACAGCTGCAGAGGTGTGTCCCGAAGATTATAACAATAATTTAAGAATGCCTGAATTGCTATTATGAAGAATAACATTAAAACCGTACACCTCATCTCGGTTACATACAAATGCCTGTCATTGATCCTTATTGTGGCCCAACATTCTAATCACCCCAAGACATGACATCTAAAGCAAGAATCGTAATTTCAAACTAATATCTAATTTATAGACATTGATTAAGAAACTTGGCTCATTACGGTCAGGCTTACCTATCTAAAGTTACCACTAAGTTTGGTCGGCCGAGTGAAGCCAACTTACTCAATTAAAACAACATACTTCGAGATAAGTTTAATTTATTTTTCAATGGTATAATAAAAACATCAACCTGGGGGCCTGGGCTGTGGAGGTCAGATAGACAGTCGCTCTATGTAAAATACTGGTATTCAGCTGCTTCTGGTTAGACTGGAAGCCGACCCCGATATAGTTAGGGAAAACTAGGCAGGTAGCAAGGTAGGTACTACGCAGGTGATAACGGACATGGATTTGATTTGACAGGAATTATTACTATCAGTACCTACTGTAAAGAAACTCATTTTTCAGTATTAATAATATTTGTATTTATAAATGTGTACTGTTACTTAGAATAGGTACAACTTGGTATTTATCCTCATCAAGCTTAATAGTATATTTTATAACGAGGGACTAAACGAAGCCATTATATACCCGAGCTGGTTTGACTCCCGAGCTTGCGAGGGAGGTAATGAAAGCGAGGGTATATTAAATTGGCGTTTAGTCCCGAGGTGCAAACTGTACTTTTCACTTCGAGTGCGAGAAAAATAGTCATTTATAACCGAACAAAATTACACTCGACTATTTTTTTTTTCAATAAACCGCTTTCTATTTGCAAGCCATTTCGAAATTTAAATAAAACCTTTGACAAGTTACTCTTTTGTGACCATGTTTCAGAGTAAAAGATCGTTCCATTTTTAAATTACTTTTTACTCCCTAGGGAATAAACGGTCACTTTAATCCCGCTTCGTAGGGCTATAATGGCGTACTTTTAGAGCATGAGAAGTGAAAAAATAATATCAAATCAATATAAATCAAAGAATAGTTTCTTGAGAAGAAGCTTTTGTTTTTCAACCTCAAAAATCGAATAATCATTTTATTTCTTTTTTTTTATTATTGGCGGCAACTGATTCAAAAACATGACCAAAGAGTTTTTATGAACTCTTTGGTCACATCAAGTCCTATTAATATTTTATGTTTATTTTTGATAAATCACAACAGATTATAGTTATATTTGAAAATCATGACATTCGGCCATCCGACACAGTGTAGCCTCCTGGCACACAACAATCTCAGAAATAAAATTATTTGAAAATCATGTCTACGTATAATGTGCGATTATGTTCTGTAGTTTTAGACAATCTATATCCTAAACTTATACTGTCACTTACGGGATATCTTCCGTGATTATGTACTATTTTGAGCTCCCGATATTTCGACGCTGTTGCAAGCGCCATGATCGCGGGTTGACTGGAGACTGCGGGTGGATGGAAAATAAAATTGTTACGAGCAGACAAATCTGTCTACCCTCTTTCTTTGTCTTTTGCTAAGCGCACTATTGGAACTCGACACTAAGTCATGACAAAACGCACTCACAGTATCACCAAGTTTTGTGGAGATTTTTGTGTGATGTCGGCTGCTACTTTTGAGCATACTCAAAACTGGATTCCACGTACTCGACAATTTGAAGCCATCCTCCCGATAGAAATTTTTACACTTCCTTATTTCAATTGCTTCTCTTGTCAGCCTTGGTAGGTAATGTTTGTCCTTAGACAAAATACGTGGCTTGTGAAATTCGATCCAGTGATTGGGCCCTGACTGCAGTAGATACTCAGCTATGGCAGACTTTTGCTCATCTTTATTTTCCACAGCCTTTATGTGTTCTATGATGCGGCATGAGATGGTTCGCTTAGTTTGAGAATCTATATTTATATAGAGAATCTATATCCTGTATGCAAAAATTATGACCAAAATTCATAATTTCGAAAATATTAGGGAGTAGGTTAATTTCAAAGTTTAAGTAAGCTGCTTTCGGACGGACCCCGTATCTTCCTTGGCGGACTTAAAGAGTCGCCCCGCTGATACGTTCATAATTTCATATCACGGTCATGATATATTATGGTATAATGGTACGGTGTAGTTGCCAGACTCCTTTACGATTATATTAGAACGTAGGTACCTAATTACCTTAATAATTATGACATAGACAAGCAAGACCGCCACAATATTCCCAAACCACTAGGTAACTCCTAAAAGCCAGAATCAACAGTCGCGACCACCAGAAAAGCGCCGAGAAAATGAAGCTCGACGAAGTCCCAGAGAATGAATTTAAATGTCTTGGATCCCGCAACAAAATTAATCAGAAAGTAGGTACTTATAGCGGAGGAGTAGGAAAAAAACCGTAATTTCCACTTCACAGCAGCAGGAGAAAGAACGAAATAAGGTCAATATATAGGCACAAAGGGACGTTTACAACTGGGATAGGCCCAGTTGACTAGCACCACGGATAAATATTAACACTAATGGGTCCTAAGTTGTGAGCTGTTATATCTAATTCCATTAATAGGTATGGCAAAAACGCTGGCACGGAAATTGACACAGACGAGCACCCATTTGGAAGACCATACCCCGCACTGGATCTGGGCGGCAGATTATGGCCCACCACAGGTAATGAGAGGCCTGAGTGAGTGTGCCAACTGTAGAGACTTAGAGACAGAGCGAGCAAAAATACGTTTGCATCCCAAACTCTAATCAGTATTCTTATTTTCGCACAATCACTGTGTGTTCATGACGTCACTTGTCTACCCACGTGTACATCGTAACAGTAGATACCTACTTTCTATTTCGTCATGATTTATACAAAAATGTACTATAATAAAATAAGAGCTAAGTATAAATAGGCATTAACAAAATTGGATTAGGTACCGAGGTTTCGAATTCAGTAGGTTCTTGAGAATAACGTTCACCAGCAAAATAAAAATTATAGTTATCACTATGGAAACCAGAAGATATAGGTATTCTTGGCTAAATAAAGAGTTCCTATTGCGTATGTTCTTGAAATTAAAAACAACATTTGATCACAGGCAAGTTACCCAATAAAAATAAAACGGCTTAACAATTTTGTGACTCAGATGAAAAAAAAAGTACCTACCTACGAGTACATACAACTAGAGGAAATTTAAAGAGTAAAGTGGGTACAATTAGAAGTGCCTGCAGGCGACCAGTGTAAAATTGGTAGAATTTAAACACCCCTGTCATTTCAGCTTTGAACCCCTTATCGTAGGTACTTACAGGAATCTCATAGTCAATAGAGAGATTTTTATTTAAATGGTAAATGGTTCTAAGGCTTTACACCAGCTCCAGCTGACCAACGATTTTCTTTCAAATGGAAATTGTTCACCGTATGTAACTATGTAGGATATTTTCCCCTTCTGTATTAATTCATTTCAAGTCCTTGAATCAATGGGAAAAGGTAATTTTAACTTCCAACCAAAATTATGCAGTCAATTTAAAAGTTATCAAGCATCCCAACTTTTTATCAAGGAAAATCGTGTAACATTTTCAGCACCAAGGCCAAACCAGCATACAGCCTATTTATATCAAGCCCAAATAAATACCCAAAAATCAAATTCATCCCGCGTAAAACATTAATTAACATCAAAGGGACGCTAGAACTCCAAAATATAAACAAAAGTATACAGCTGTGTCAAAAACAAAAGTTTTAAAACCACTTACTTTGCTCTCAAGGATAACTGTCGATCGTTCGGACACACATACTTATTCGCTTTACTTTGAAAATTCATTGCACAAAAAAAAATAACAATAAAAAAATATTTAAAAATGTTCGAGAGACGCGGGAAAGTGGCGCCGCGCGTTCGGGCCTGTTGATTCCGTTCAACTGTTGCTTCGCGCGTGGAGGCTCGTAATAATCGATATTTTAACAACGCTCTTGAAAACTAACAATATGTTGCGAGCAGCGACATCCTTTTATCAGTGTGATAAACATGGCCATGTAAATATAATGCTTACATGTTGTGAGCTTGTGGGTGATGCGACTGATGCGTAAAGTTGAGTTTTTTTACGAGTTTTGCTGCAGGATTTTACGAAACGAAGCTCTCAAATACTTTTTGTTCTCCTTTTAAAAGTTATTCTCATTGCATTAAAGTTAGATATTATAAACTTACTGAAATACTTTTCTGTAATAGAAGCTCAAAAAATGGTCCGTCATCTCAGGGGAAAATAAATAAATTCACAAAAGTATTGCATAAATCTTAGACAGTATTTCAAAATTCGAACCAAGTTTCGGATACGACGTCATTGTATGTACAGTGAAGCACACTCATAATAGTATAACAGTGTTACCAGAACACTAAAAATTGTAATCTAATACAATCAAAGGGTCAAAGGAGCTATTCTGTGAAACAGATTCCGGGTCGTTGTCATTTTTATCGAAGCCTTTTAACAGAAAGCACATTCCTAACGATTTGATTGATTTCCTTACCACTGGTCAGTGTATCCAAATGTAGAAAGAGAAATGAATATAGCTCGGTCTCGTTCTCTCATCTGACACTAGTGATGCGTAGGTGTTAATATAACGACTATAAATTCAATAACAGTTAAACCGTTATTAAAATAATTATTTTCGTTGATAACGTTAACTGATTGACGTTGATTGATTTGGAATTTTAAAATACAGTTTTTAAACGTCTCTGTTGTTACTTTGTTTTTGTAAATGATAAATGATATTTATTTTGTAAATTGGTTTTCACAAACCCTTTTATACGTACTTATTTTTAAACTAGATGGGGCCTTATGTAAAGGCGAAAGCGACAGAATAGCCAGTGAAATTAATTTTTTCTTACGTTATTTGCAATTTGCGGACCAGTGCTAGGTTTCATAGGTGTTACAGAATTATAAACATCAGTACAACCCTCCAAGTTCATAAAGGTCAATGGAATGTATAATTATTGTTTCCACCTTCATGAACTTAGAGGGTTGAATTGATACCACCTTACCCTGGAGCATCCACCTTAAAAGTAATTTTGTTTATTTTTCTGAAATACTTCAAATTTAACTACTTTCGTCACGTTAAAAAAAAAAATGTGTGGGTGTACAAGCGTACACTCGTAAGAAGTGAAACCTCTTTATGACGATATTTAAAAAAAAAAACTACTCAAAACGGGCCGCAAAATACATTAGAGACATTTACCAATCCCTACTCCGCTGGAGAAAGTATACTTCGAATCACGCGTGGTAGGAATAAGAAAAAGATGGCGCGTAACGGAAAAATGTGACGCGTAACGAAAAAATGTTACACTAAATTTTTTTCCAACCCCGATAAAGAAGTTTCACTTCAAAAAAATCATCGTCGTCGTCGTCGTCGTTTTCGTGGAAAATGTAAAATCATTTTACTGATTTATATTATAATAAGGTTATATTAGTTATAATCATTTTACTACCTACTAGTAGTATGTAACACGTGAGTTTCTTGCAGTCCACATTGTTATGCCTGAATATCCAAAAGTCGAAATCTAAAATATTTGTGCTGCTTTACATTTCAACAGTTAGTGTTGCGACACAGAATCATCAATATAGGATCGAAATATCTGACAAGCCGTTATCGTTATTGGGACGGAAACTAAAAACCGTTTTTAAGTGCCGCGCGGCTCTACACTAGTCAATTTGACATTTCACTTTTTCAGTTATGATGGCGCACTTGCGAAAGGTGTTTAGTTTACTGTAACTTTTATTTTTATGTTGTGCTGTGAAGTGAAAACCAAGTGATTTTAATGCCGTACCGCAGGCGCTTCTCCGCCAAGATGCCAGATTTCGACGACGAGGTCACCGTCGTCGATGTTTACGACCTGGCATCGGACATTGGCAAAGAATGTGAGATAATTATCGAAAAATACGGCCCTGACGCCGTTACAGCGCTTCTGCCGAAGGTGATTAATGCGCTAGAGCTGCTGGAGAACCTAGCGGTGAGGAACGAGAAGGAGAATCAAGCGCTGCAGGAGTTGACGGCGAAGATTTCCCAGTTGGAAAACGACAAGATTGAGAAGGCTGAATACAGGCAGCGTTTCGAGAAGGTAGGTGGTAGAGGTCATTGTTAGGCAAATAAGTGTTATTAGTTGCTTTAGTGCGTGTTGTGCACCGAATACACGAAACATTGATGTTTCGTCACCTGTGAATGCATCGGCTGCGTTGCAACAGAACGGCTCGGGCGCTGGTATTGCGCGACTGTGTCCACTGCGAAGCCACCGTTCACGTCCTTACGATAATTGGCCTCTATTATAACCATTTTTTGTGAGTACACATAGTTTTAAATTTCTTTTCATGTTAAGAACTTCATCGGTTATTGGCTGTGTGGCGGAGTGGCTTCTTACTGGCAACTCTTGTTTCTTTTTTATATAATTGATTTAAAAAGTTGTTAGGCATACTATTTGATGGTTCACTGCCTAAAACTGAAATTGAAGAACTTAAAAGAAATATAATGTTGATAGAAGTGATGTAATATCTTCTTACTATTTAAATCGGGTAATGCTCTCATTATGTAAAATAAAATGCAACATTAATATGCAAATTTTTACAAGCAGTTGTATTAGATTTTTATCAATTGTCTTTTCTGCACACCTTCAATTTAAATACCATGTGACTCAAATCTTGAAAATGATCTATCTTGCAGCATATAAGTTGACTCATATCAAATGTATGTGTTTTTGTTTAGATATCTAAAGTAGGTAATATAAGTAAGCTGACACTCAACGCAAGCTATAGCACTAATACAGCTATTGCATATGGTATTTTCTGCTATAACAATCCACCAACCCGCACGGGTCTCATTAGGTCTTACCACCTCTCAAATATTATTCATTCATAAAATTGTTTCATCCTTAGTTATTTTGAACGAAGACAGTCATTACTGTTTAAAAGTATAAGGATTGGTTTCTGCACCTTGTCTTTCAAATGCACCATGGGTTTGGTCTCCTAATGTGTTGAGAATATCAGCAAGAGATCTGAGTGATTCAGAGTTATGTGTTCCACTAGACTTTATCAACTTGAATTTTGCAAAGATATGACTGACTGCCTAATGTCAGCAGTGGCATTCATTCATAAATCAAAACAAGAAATATTTAGTATGGTTTCTTCAATATTCTTAAACTTACTTTGTTCCACTAGTGGGCGTCCTTCATAGCCCATTGTATTGTTAAGCGGGCTGGTGTACGCAACTTAACGTCAAAGCGCATATTTTGCATATAGGCTATAATCCACCACAAGGGCCCAGTGTGGTTTGGTAGATCAGATGTCACATGTCTTCGTATTTTTGGTTCTAGGACATGCCGATTTCCTCACAATGTTTTCCTTCACCGTTTTGAGAGCAGTGGTGATGAAATAAATTACACAAAGAAATGTGCCTGTCTGGGTTCGAACCCAAGACTTACTGTTCTTAAGTCGGGGCCGCCACCTCTGGGCCACCGCTGCTCTCTTCATAACCCATAGCGCCATAGCTCTTCCCTTACTGTGGTTTTGACCAATAAATAAATAAAATAAATATTGGTGGATATAAATAACACCACACTAAGCAACGAGCCTTGTGTTGTGGATACCAGATACTTGATAAACTACATAGAATATTTTACAAATGCCTCTAAGTTGTCACGCAATGTATTTCTAAGTCTGCCTTGCCCGTCTTCTGGCTCTCACTGTGTGATAAAATGAAGAAACTAATATTGGCTTTTGACCAATTAAAAAAAAAAAGCAGCAGTAAATATACAAATGAATATGTATGTACGAGCCAATAATGCTCATACAGCAAAAGTACGTTTCTGCGCACGTAACGAATTACGCTAAACGTACTTTATTAATTATTTATAACATAAATTCAGTCGTCACTAAAACTTAGCCACAAGCGGGTCGATCAATAATAATATTGTATCAAGTGCGGCTCAGATAACTAAACATACGTAACTTAAACGTAATTAAACTATTGAACAGAACAGTGGTTTGGTGTGAACTAACTACCTTCCTACAACAACTACCGGGGTATCTGTCAACGACTAGAAAACCCCAACATCTTTTTGGTCCTTCGAGCCGGATCACGCGGCATACCACCTCGTACGTCGTTGTGTCTCCTCATCAGCAGAGTGCTTAGCTTGGTATATCCCAGTTACGTTAGCAAATCGGTGTTATTGGCTTCCCACAAGCGGGTCTCACCAGTAACATTGAGACGTTGCACATAACGTAAAGGAGGGTGAGCTACACTGAGCGCCTGTAACTAACGAACCAGCAGAGAAGACGTCTACTGCTACAACTTAACAATCAGCGGAGATTCTATCTACTGCTTCAACTACAACGAAACAATCGGCGGAGATTACATCTACTGCTTTAACTAAGAAAGAATCAGCGGGGATCACATCCTGCGGTTACTTCAGCTCCGAAAACTTCGTGAGTACTCACTAACTACACGCCAACCACGCGCAGCCACAAGGCAAAAACAATTTCCACAGAAGACTACCCTGAATTTGCTGAACTTATCACGAAACAGCAAAACAGTTACGAGAGAATCAAAACTCTACAAACCAACTATAAAAAGGATGCTGTGAGTAGAAAAACCACAGACTACCTTAACAAGCGCATCGAAGCTTTACAATCTTTGTGGGATGAGTTTCGATCGAATCACGAAACTTTGAAGAAGTATGAATTTGCCCAAAGAGACCATGACTACTTTAGGCAAGACATATTTATTATCACTAGAAGCATGTTCGACGAAACAATGCAATCTATGAATCAACTACGAAACAAGTTGATAAGCGAACCTGGATTTTCGGGTACATCAAAACCGAAAATACTAGAAACTCCCGGAACACCGCAATTTGATACCACTGGAGTACACCAACAAATCGGGGATGAAACGGACAAGCACCTATCAACTCTGTTACGTAATCAAATGTGTAACTTCAACGCTTTTAAGCGAGCGGTCTCCAAAACTAACCTGGACGACATGAAAGAGAAGTGGCAACTCCAAGATCAAGTCAATATATTACGATCTAAATGGGAATCCATCGACAAGATTCATTGGGAACTAAGCTACTTACTGCAAGGGAACGACAAGGACTATGAAGCAAAATTCGACCATTGGGAGCAAGTCTACGACAACCTAAAGGAAGAGCTAAATAGAAAAATCTTTGAGACATCCCATTATGAGAACACAACACCGCGTATGGAATTACCGGAGTTCAACGGAACTTTCAACAACTGGATCTCCTTTAGGGATTTATTCTTTGAGATGATTCACAACAATCCAACGCTGAACAAAACGCAGAAAATGAAGTTCCTAAAGTCTAAACTGAAAGGCGAAGCGGCAATCAAGCACCTTCCTGTGAGTGCTGAGAATTATGACTCATGCCTGAATATTATTCAGCATCGCTACGACAACAAGCGGTTACTTTTCACGTCCTACATAGAAACACTTCTCAATCAAGCGTCTATCGAAAAACCAAACTCTACTAACATGAAGAAGCTGTATGACACAACTAAAGAGTGTCTTAACGGCCTAGAAAACATAGACGTTAATATTCCAGTATGGGGTCCACTTATCGTCTACTTACTATCCTCCAAACTAGATGATGTTACGTACGCTGACTACATAAAAAACATGAAACATGCAAGAGAGCTTCCAGACTTAGAAGAATTCATGGAGTTCCTGGAACTGCAGTTCATAACTCAAGAAACGTCCCGTAACAAAAAGAATGGCGGGAAACAAAACTACTCATCAGATAACCAACATAAAAGTTATAACAACAACAAGTCAACGAACTTTAAAGGCACAGAAAAGTGGACAAAAACCTTCAATGCAACGCTAAGGAAATGTCCACTGTGCAAAAACGAACATACGCTGATGCAGTGTCCTACATTTATGGACATGGATGTCGCAACGCGTAACAAAACAACAAGAAATCTGAACTTGTGCAAAAATTGTTTGTTTAGTCACGGCGGAAATAAATGCAACTCACCGAAAAAATGCCGCACGTGTAACTATAAACATCACTCCCTTCTCCATGATGATAATCTGAAAGGGAAACAATCAACGCCAACCACATCAACGGTGGCTGAGCGAACATCTAATCACATTAATGGTGAACAAGAGATACTCTTAACGACTCTTCAATTACGGGTCAAGAACAAGGAAGGAGATTACGTCATCCTTCGGGCGTTACTGGATCAAGGCTCTCAAGTAAGCTTGGTCACAGAAAATGCTGCTCAACGGTTGAACTTACCCCGAAACAAAATGAACGCTGCGGTCACTGGCGTTGGTACTATAATGGGGAAAAGTAAAGGGATGATAACATTGGAATGCAAGTCTATCCACTCTGATTATACATTCCTAACAGAAGCGTTAGTGATGAGTAAACTCATCAACAATTTGCCAAACTCAACGATCAACACCGAGAATTGGACACATCTTCACAATATCGAGTTAGCTGATCCAGACTACAACATCTCTGGACCCATCGATCTACTGCTTGGAGCAGATGTTTACTCCGACGTGATCCTTGGAGGAATAATCAAGCATAACAATGGTTCGCCAGTAGCACAACAAACTCAGTTGGGCTGGATATTGTGCGGAGCTACAAAGCAGTTTAACTGTCTAGTAACGCTAACTGAGCTAGACAACTTAACAAAATTTTGGGAAATAGAAAATATCCCTTCGGAAACCGTAAACACTACGGAAAACGAATTCTGTGAAAAATATTACACAGAAACAACCGAGCCATTAAGCAACGGCCGTTATGTAGTGAAAATGCCAATGCATTCTAACTACGAACAAAACCTGGGTAACTCGAAACCTCAAGCTACAGCACAATTTCTTCATTTAGAAAAGAAAATGGCGAAGCAAGAACACTTCGCTAAACTATACAAAGAATTCATTCGAGAATACATCGATTTGGGTCACATGAAACCGGTGACAGAATCGGAAAGTCGAGTACAACTACAAGCCTACCTACCACACCACGGCGTAGTAAGGGAATGCTCATCAACAACGAAACTACGAGCTGTTTTTAACGCATCAATGAAAACAGACTCCGGGTACAGCCTAAACGATTTGATGGAAAAAGGGCCAAATCTACAAAAGGACATACTATCCCTGATCATAAAATGGCGGAGCTATAAATATGTTCTAACGGCGGACATTGAGAAAATGTACCGTCAAATCCTTATTCATCAAGATCAACGATGTCTTCAAAGAATCATTTGGAGAGAATCCAAGAGAGAACCACTGAGAGCTATGCAACTGTGTACCCTAACATACGGGACCAAAGTCGCACCATATATTGCCATGCGGACTCTCCAACAGCTGGCCAAAGATGAAGGCAACGCTTTCCCTCTGGCCCAAAAGGCACTACTTAACGAATTTTATATGGATGACGCCATCACGGGACATCATACCATAGAAACAACAAAGCTACTGCAAAAAGAGCTAAGCGAACTACTGAAGAAAGGTGGTTTTGTTTTACGAAAATGGTCCACGAACGAACCATCTATTCTCAATGACCTACAAAAGAAACAGAAAAGTAACAATAACGAATTTAACTTCAAACAACAAGAGTTCAGCAAAACACTGGGGCTCGCATGGAATGACGCAAGCGACACATTCCATTTTATTAGCGAAGCACCTAACGACATCAAAAATGCATCATATACAAAACGCAGGCTATTGTCAGAAATAAGCAAGATCTACGATCCACTCGGTTGGTTGGCTCCAATAACACTACAAGCTAAACTGCTTTTCCAAAAACTATGGAATGATAGCTGCCAAAACATAGGCTGGGATGAAACTGTACCGGATTCCATAGAAAATGAATGGAAACAAATAAAATCCGACCTGCCAAACATAAAATTCATAAGTTTACCAAGATGGATAAAAAACGAAAACAATAGTACGATCGAATTGCAAGCCTTCTGTGACGCGAGCGAGAAAGCCTACGCATGCGTTATCTACAGCCGAACTACGTCATCCAGTGGCGCTAGCGAAACAACATTACTCGCAGCAAAAACTAAGGTGGCACCAATCAAGAAGAAAACTACAATACCGAGATTGGAATTATGCGCCGCAGTTTTGCTAGCGAAACTCCTACAAAGGATTACAAAAATCCTTGAAGATTACGATCTAAGGATTACCTGCTGGACCGACTCTAAGGTCGTTCTAGCATGGCTTCAGGGGAATCAAACTAAATACGAAAAGTATGTAACCAATAGAACAACACAAATATTAAACATCGTGCCTGCGATCAACTGGGGTTACGTGAAAACAAACGAAAACCCCGCCGACTGCGCCACAAGAGGACTCCCACCATCCAAACTGGTCAACTATTCCCTGTGGTGGGAAGGCCCTAAATGGCTTAAGGAGCAAGATGTACAAGCTCTTGACTCTAAACAAACTTATAGCACGAACGAGGGCTTCCTAACAAACTGTTATACGACTAATAGTACGGAACCCACGTTGATAAAAAATGAATTAATAAACTCATTACTTGAACGACATAGCAACATAAATCGTATTACAAGAATATTGACTTTGGTGATACGTTTCGCTGATGCATTACGAAACAAAAGAAGGTCAACTGAATGCCATGAACTGAACTTGCACGAACAAAACAACGCACTATTTATAATTATTAAATCTGTGCAACGGGATTATTTCGAAAATGAGATAAATTCTCTAAACAAAGGTTAAAAACTGGCCAACAGAAGCACCATTTTGAAACTTAATCCATTCTTGGACTCTAATGGAGTTTTACGCGTTGGAGGACGCCTAAACCACTCAAACTTGCCAGTGGAAACAAAACACCCCATTCTTCTACCAGGAGAGGGAAGACTAACCCAACTTATTGTTGAAAAGGCGCATCAACGAACTTTACACGGTGGAGCAAGATTAACGCTAGCTAACACTAGAAACACTTACTGGATAATCAGCGGCAATCGAACCGTCAAGAAGATGCTGCGACAATGCATTCGATGCCGTCGATACGCAACCATTCGAAGTGAACAGTTGATGGGCAACCTTCCTAAAGAAAGGATCACTCCATCGAGGCCGTTTTCGCATACCGGCGTCGACTTTACAGGCCATGTGGATGTAAAGATAAACAAAGGCCGCGGGATAAAAACCTGCAAAGGCTACATAGCCATATTCATATGTATGTGCACAAAAGCAGTACATATCGAACTTGTTTCGGACCTATCAACGGAAACTTTCATTGCAGCACTAAGAAGAATGTGCGCCCGAAGAGGTACCCCAAAACATATTTACTCGGATAACGGAACCAACTTTGTCGGAGCCGCAAGAGTTTTAAAAGAAGAGTTCCAACTATTTAAAACACTGCAATCGTCAGAGTTCTTTAAGGAGATCAACGACCTTCAAATCGAGTGGCACTTCAACGCTCCATCCTGGCCATCAGCTGGGGGCTTATGGGAAGCCGCGGTACGGTCGATGAAAGCACACCTGAAAAGGGTGATCGGACAACAAAAGCTTACCTACGAACAATTTGCAACACTTCTCACACAAATCGAAGCGTGCATGAATAGCCGACCGCTGGGTCCATTATCAGAAGATATTGAAGATCTGGAATACCTCACTCCTGGTCACTTCCTCACGGGGAGTCCAACATTAACTCTACCACTCAATGAACCTGAAGAAAACAAAACGATAGACATCAGAAACAACTGGAAACTCATTGAGCTCATGCGCCGACACTATTGGGATCGCTGGTCGAAAGAATACCTTCATTCACTACAAAACCGAAATAAATGGCAACAACCTAAAGAAAACATACAGAAGGGGCAACTAGTTCTCGTCAAGGAAAGTAATCTACCCTCAAGCAGATGGGCTATGGGACGAGTAGTAGAACTGCACCCAGGCAGTGACAACTTAGTACGAGTAGTCACGCTTAAAACACAAAATGGGGTACTTAAAAGACCCATAACTAAACTCGCCCCGTTACCTATAAACGAGGTACGCGGAAGCGCTGATAAAAAAGAAGTGAGTCCTGAAAGGGGCCACGACGAGCCAAAGAAAGGCACTAATAAAAGTCGAAAAGGGGTAAACAGCCTGCTCATGATGTTACTAGTAGCATTTACAACGCTATCATGTGGACTAGCAGCACCCCTGCAACATTTTAAAATAACTCGGTTAACTGAGAACCAACCAGTATACTTTGACCCCATCGGGAACATCCAACTCATTCACGACGAATGGAAACTTCTGGTATACTATAACTTGACAACATTTTGGCAAAGTACGACAAAGGTAGAGGAGTTCGTAAACCATTTAGGCCAACTATGCGACACGATGCCTAACGAACCCTGCCACGCTACGTCACAACAACTCAAGTTCGAAATGAACCAGCTGAACGAATATAACATATTGTTACGGTCCCAACATCAACAGCGGAGGCGACGTGGCTACGTCAACGGCGTAGGAAATCTTGCACGAGCCCTGTTTGGTGTCCTTGATAGCGATTTCGCGGAAAAATACGCTCAGGACATAGAAAAAATCAAAACAAACGAACAATATTTATTACAACTGATACGAAATCAGACACTAATCATCGAGGCAGAAAACAACGTCATCAAGAAAAATGAAGACTTTGTAAAGACGCAACTGGAAGTAATCCAACAATTCATGAACGAAACGAAATATAATACGGCTCTGATAGAAAACAGATTTCAACGAATGAAAACCATGAATGATGTCAACGCTGGGGCACTAACAGCTAGTTTACTTATCTCAGTACTGAGAAGAAACCAAGAAATGCTCTTAAGTGCATTGACAGATATCTACAGAGGCCATCTCGACATGAAATTATTCACACCGAAGCAGCTATCTGAACAACTCAATTACATCGCCGGAATCATACCGAAAAGATTAACATTACCAATCAAACACAGCAACGGGTCGAACATAAAAAATATTTACAAAATTATTTATGTTAAAGCCCGGCTCACCGATCGGTACTTGCTCTTCGAATTGCATATCCCGTTACTAAGCGATGACGAGTACACACTGTATCGCAATATAGCCATTCCTAGATGGGAAACGGCTGAACAATGTCAGGTGATACAGACAGCAACACAATACATTGGAGTCAACTTCGTAAAGAGTACCTATATACAGATGGAAGAGGTTGATCTTCAGCAGTGTACCACAATGACGGAGGATAATCATATCTGCTACGCGTCTACAACTATCAACAACTTACATGGAGCTACGGCATCATGCGAAGCTAAAATCCTTAGTCAAAATGTAAATAACATTACATGTGATTGGGTATCACAACAATGCGCTGACCAATGGATAAAATTACAGAGACCAAACATATGGCTTTATAATTGCATCAATGAGTGCACGATTCGCATAGTCTGCGAAAATCGAATTACAACAACCACTGTAACAAAAGCAGGGCTCCTTGCCCTAGGTCAGGACTGCATACTTCAGCACAAAGATAACACAATTTATTCACATAACGTTTTTAGTAGCAGTACCAACATTGGAATGGCCTTGGAGGTACCTACTATTGACTCACCAAATGATATGTGGAATACATTCAAAAACACAAAGATTGTGCTACCGAAATTAAACTTATCTAATGACCACAAATTATTAGATGACCAGATAACCGCACAAAAGGGAAGAGAGAGCCTGCCTAACGACCTAAGTGTCCACGACATCGGCAACTACGCTGTAAGCTCTTTGCTGGTGGGAGGAATCGTCGCCGCTATAATAGTTTGGCGAATAAGAAGATATCTTCAGAACAAGAAGAGCGATAGTGCAGTCAACGCGAACAAAACTCAAGAAAGGACAGAAGATATAGAACTGAAGGAGATTCCTGCCTACGCCAAAATACGAGGTGGACACACGGAAAACTACCGGCCACCGCTACCAGCAATTGGAACAAGATTTAAACTATGATTAATCAATTAAGAATTATATTATGTCTTGCTTATTGTTTTGATTGCTTAATAACATGTATACTATTTAGCTTGTAACTCAAGTTTGGTAATCTGAGTGCGTACATATTTTTCCCTCGGGAGCATGTACGAGCCAATAATGCTCATACAGCAAAAGTACGTTTCTGCGCACGTAACGAATTACGCTAAACGTACTTTATTAATTATTTATAACATAAATTCAGTCGTCACTAAAACTTAGCCACAAGCGGGTCGATCAATAATAATATTGTATCAAGTGCGGCTCAGATAACTAAACATACGTAACTTAAACGTAATTAAACTATTGAACAGAACAGTGGTTTGGTGTGAACTAACTACCTTCCTACAACAACTACCGGGGTATCTGTCAACGACTAGAAAACCCCAACAATGTAATTATTCAGAGTTTATGTTTAAATTTTACCTTTTGGTCGGAACTTGTATGAGCTAATGTTGTAACTGATCTCTGATCTTACGCACATCCAATGAATATGTCTGAGGAAACAATCATGTACTACTAACATTAATTCGGGACTGAAACATTGTTGTCTCTAAATGTTAAAGCTGACAGAATGTTAGCACAACTCATGTCTTCTTAAGGAGATATTTTTTTAATTAAAAGTATTTTGCTGATCGTACCTATTTCTTTTTTTTCAAAGTGCTGATACAATGTAAATAGTTAATTAGTATGAGACCGCGTTGATCCTGGATTAGTTGTTATTCTTTACATTTTCAAATGTACTCCCTGGACAATCCAACAGTTGGAGCACCTGATCATTAGCACTTAGCACCACACTTACACGGGGTGTGGAATCATCTGTGAAAGCCAATAATTATTCAGTGTTGATAGACACTAATTCATGCCGGAAGAAAATTACTTAATAAATCTAATATAAATCTTGTGTCATAGTGATATATAGAACTACTCCAAAACTGCTTGACCGATTTTTTGTAATTTTTTTTTTGTGTATAATTATTTGGTAGATCTGAGAATATTAGGTCGTAGGCTATTTTTTTGTCTCACAAATTCACATCAAAATTTCCACGCGAAGGAAGTCGCAGGCAACAGCCAGTATTAAAAATAATTAAAATGGAAGAGAATTTGCATCGTTCATCTTGTGTTCTTCTGCTAAGTTTTCTACAATGGCAAGGCAGGTCTTCAAACAGCATCAGAAATGTAGAATCGAGAGTACTTATTAACAAAAGAACCTCATCTCTGAAGTCAACCACAAGTGGAACATAACATAAGCTCAATAAAACAGAAATTACGTTGCTGATGACTTGAGCGAAATTGTCTTAAAACAGCTATTCAACAATAGAGAGGCTAATAAACTTTCACTTTTACAATAAATGTAATATCTAAAGACATTTATTTTATGATAGCCGACTGTAAATTCTACAGGAAAATCTTGTCTGTAATTTATTGGGCTATAAATAATGACCTAGCTTACTTTATGTAACTTTGATTTAATTCCTGTCATTTGAATCTGAAAGGAACCTGATTTTAATGTTTGTCAGGTTCTTAATATAAGAATATTTGGTCAGTGGGTTGTATCCCTTGTATTTAACTAAAATGAGTGTATTTTTCAGAATTAAACCTAGATAAATCCCCACTATCAGAATAATAACTTGATTAAATTATTAAATTGTCTTTTTTAAATGCAATTACAAGTACCTTCATAACTTCCTACTTTTCTAGCAGTCAGTTAAAAATATGGCAGGCCTTAATAATTACATAGTCACTGAAAAAAACATAATAGAATTAGTTTGAGCACCAATCAGAAAGAACAATCAACAAAAAAAAACTAATAATAAATTATATTATGTAAGGTGTAATAGAAGTTAATAGGTAATTGTGTCTTAAATAGTTATTAAATAAGTGAAAGTTAACTGTTAAGCTCAAGCTAGTGAAAGCTTGGATGGCAAGTGATTACAAGTAAGTAAAAGTATTTTGAACTTCTTTCTCAAAGCTTCGTGCACATTGCGGTATAATTCGCGACAGTACACCCCTTCTGAACCTTATTACTGAAGGCATAAGGGTCTAAAGTGGCAGACCCTTAATGAACTCGGTAGTATATTTTATATTTGTGAATTCTGGGGCACAAGCAAAAATTTTTTTTTTAATTTAACTCAACAACTACGTCAAACGGTGCCAACGTTTTTGTCTCTTAACGTTTTGGAATAGGTACCTACATATAAACATGAACTATAAATTATATAAACCTTCCTCTTGAATTACTCTATGGTTGAAAACTGCATTAAAATCAGTTGCGTAGTTTAAAAGATATAAGCGCACAAACAGCTTCTCAATTTTATAGGTATACAAAGATGAATATTTTTGTATCGAAAATCGTAACTACCGTTCATAAGGGACAAGTGCGAACTGAATCTTCTCTCAGTGTGGACACTTTCGCGCGATTTAAGTACGGTTAGGGCATTCATAACTACCTATCTTAATCTTTGGGCACCAGAGATAAGGGCGGGAGATCAAAACCGCGATGCGCAGTCGCAGCGCCTAAAAAACCTTGCAATCAACTGTACAGACTGCAATTTAGTTCGTGCAGTAGTTTGCAATGTAGTTTTAAAATTGTGCTAATAATTATAATACAGGCATCAAATTCATAATTATCAGAAAATGGTACTTACGCCTGGACTGCTCTAAAAGTCTAAAGCCCTGACCGGTGGACAGCTACTTTTTATATTCCAATGTGACCTTTGAGTTTGTTTCGGCTGTTTCTATTCTGAGAAGTCAGGTACGAACGACCGGCCCAATCTAGTTTAACAAAAATAGTGTAAAACGTTGTAAAAACTATAAAACACCATGTAGTGCTATGATCTTCAACGTAGTGCTTTCCAATAATTACTAAACGATAATAGATTCCATTAGAAAACTAAATAACTCAATACAACTTATGAGATGGTGTCGTGAGCTTTCCACTTATGGTGCAGTTAAGTAGAATTGCAACCAATCACTACTCCGAACATTAATTTGTAAGCTTGGTCAACTTTTCCGGCTAAGCATACCCAATAAGGGAGTAACTTTATAGGTAAACTAGCTGACTCGCGCAACTTCGTCTGCGTCTCATAATTTGAGATTTAAACCATCCTATCTCTCAAGTTGGATCGAACTGCACATGGTGTGCGAATTTTATTATAATCGGTTAAGTGGTTTAGGAGTCCATTGAGGACAAACATTGTGACACGAGATTCATATATATTAAGATAGACGAAAGTTTTACAAGCTCTAATCATCTGGTAATAGGTATCTGTCAGTTCGTCAGATTATTGAAAAATATTGGATACGTGTTTTTTGTTTTGTCAATTGAATAAAAATTGACGAAGATAAAACGCGTAAAAGGTCAGTGGGGACTTGTGACGTCACTTTCCGGTAAAAAATGTACTCAAATGTGACGTCACACGAGTTTTCGACGCGTTGTATCGACTTATTTTTATTTTTTTGAGAGCAGCGGTGACCCAGTGGTGGCGGCCCCGACTTACGAACAGTAAGTCGTGAGTTCGAACCCAGACAGGCGCGTTATTTTGTGTAATTTATTTCATCACGACTGCTCTCAAACGGTGAAGGAAAACATCGTGAAGAAACCGGCATGTCCTAGAACCAAAAATTCGAAGACATGTTACATCTACCAAACCGCACTGGGCCCGCGTGGTGGATTATAGCCCATACGCAATATACGCGTTTTGACGTGGAGTTGCGGACACTAGCCCGTTGTACAACACAATACAATCGTCTTAATTTTTTGTTTACGTGAAAAAAGAAAAAAAATATTTTTCAATATTTTTGGGACATCTTTCTGACGGACTAATTCGTTTTTTTGTCATCTACCCGATTTGACTAGCGAAACCTACAACGCGGGTTAAACCACGGTTATAAGCCTGGCAGGACCCTTTACATGAAACTCCATCCATACTGCAACGCAAGGAACCTCATATGACAGAGCGGAAATGTTCTCCGTTTGTCGCCTCCAACTAATGACGGCTTTGAGGCACAGAAAAGTATAGGAGCATGGAGAAATATGATTTTGTGCTGATAGACAAGGTTCAAAACTTATAAGCATCGTAACGACATCGTCTTGGTTCGCGATGAGCTATTTCAAACGAGGTGAATTGATGCCATCCGGTAACGTGCTATAGTGTGCTATTAGTTTCTTTATCCCCAAATGAATATATCATACAAACACACAGCACCAACAGCAGAGATGTACTTATTAGTGTACCCATATTTCGCCAGTTTTGTTTAAGTCGCATATAATTAGGGGCGATCCTAAAACTCAAAACAAAACATTTATTTCAACAAGACCATTACGGCACTTTTGAATGTCAAATTACAAATAAAATCAAAGCTACAGTCACAGTCACAAGGCATAATAACTTGAGAAAGTACTGTAGTTGCCCATTCCCTAGCGTAGATCTCTATGGAAAAGAACGGGCAAGAAACTCCATGGACACTCTTTTAAATCAATATATTGTTACAAAATCTTGGTTACATCATTCATGTGTGATTATACATATATGTGAGAACGATGTAGAAAGACGTGCACATTAAGAGCGTCCAGAGAAAAGATTAAATCAACAATAAAAAAAAAAAAGAAATTAAAATTATAACCTATTGGCAACAACCGAGCAAAAATCCAGACTCCGTGGCTGCTACGCTTTGTACGACCTGAGAATCTAACCTAGGACCTCATTCTCAGCAGTCACTAGACCAACGACTCAGTCAAATGAATTACATAATTACGTCCGTGAATAATTAAGTAATATTCAAATGATTAGGTTTATTATGACAGTAGTCAACTTAGTCCATTACTAAATTAACTACACAATAGGTCGCTCCCACGGCATTTAGGCAAAAGTTCCGTGTTTGGGTCAATTCGCAATGTTACGGCTATTGAACTTTGAATGTTAGAATTCAAAACAGTTAGAGGCTCCATTGTTAGTGTTTGCAACCAAGATCCACCAGATTCTTGTCGCCAGAAAAATAGCTCCTTTTCTGCTGAAAAGCCGTCAGATCAAGGTTGGTGGCAGCATAAGGTTACAGATATGCGCTATCGGAATATAACTTTCTTCTCTCTGTGTTACTGCTGTATGTCTTTTGGGATACTAATTGTGCCTAATAGAGGGAGATCCCTACCTAGGACCTTTTATTATTTTACAAGGTTTTGCTAAATAGCTTATAACTTAGATCGTATTATAAAGCGTGATTTTTATATTAAAGAAGGGCTACTTGATGACTATGAGTCACCTCCTGCACTGCCAGACACATTGTGTGATAGATAAACCTCGCTAGACACCTCAAGAGTTTTAAGTGAAATTACGTCATTTTTGAGAGTCGTACGTGACCGGCCAATGTGGCGACACTTGGGGGAGGCCTATGTCCAACAGTGATCGTCTTCAGAATTTTATAACATGTCATAAGTTTGTTGGAATAACATCAGGGTCTTACTAACGGTGGCTTTGTTTCGATTGCTGGTTGTCCTGCAAAGACCAGCGAACTCTCTTCCACAAGTCTGCGTGCTCATCTAAGTCATTTTCTGAACGCATCACATAACCTACCATAATCAGCTTATAGTGTTCCCTACTTCGTAAAACCATGCCTCCTCTCTGTATGGTGGACCTATGGTAGACCATTTGATGGATGGATGGGCCATAATACGAGTACACCACGCGGGGCCTGTTCTGGCATTAAATTCCACCTACAATTACACGAACTAATTACTTTTCTATCGCAACAACAAACACCCATATTTAGCAGTTTTCTCATGGCCATATGCTAATCTAAACGAGTGAGATGCGTGAAGTATGCAAGCATGTCGTGTATGTAATCTATGTAATATGTTCAAGGATTCGTATTACATGTTTATTTATTACTGTAACATTTGTTTTTTATCGTTATTATACATCTTTGTTTAGTAATTTTTTTGGAGTTGTGGTTTTGCGTTTTTGGCCCAACGGGTGTTGTAGTTGGGTAGTTCTTGTTATTTTCACTTCTGGACCTACATTCTTCATCATGATAATGATCTTAACCTTATCCTAAGTCATGTCTTCTATACTTCCCTATTACTCGTTTTCTCATCAGACACTTCTTTAGCCTTGTTTCTTTGGTCTTCCTCTTTTCTTATACCCTTCCAAGTTCATACTCAAAACTTTCTCTACGACATTTCCCTTTCGAGCTAAAATGGCCATTGATGGTACGAGTAGGTGCGCTCTGGTGATTGTTGCATAGGTCTCCCTAAATCACAGAGGAATTTCACCTCAGATTTTTATAATTTCTTAGGTGACAATTTTGACGACTTCAGGATTTAGAATGAAGCCTAGGTCTTATTAGGTCAATGGACCGCCTACACTCTAAAAATATCACACGGTTAATCAATCACCTCCCTTTCGCCTGATAAGCTTGGTGCTATACGATATTGAACTTTAATAAGGTTACTTTTAACTCAATTTCGAGGAGCTTGTGGCTAAATACATCCGTTCGGGGCGATCTTTAGGTTAAGCCGTGCTTGCCTAGGTTAGTCTGTGGATGGGTGACCGCCCATTAAATACCGAGTTTTCTCCGTGCCTCGGTAAACACGTTAAGCCGTTGGTCCCGGCTGTCATTTTTAGATCTTTGACAGTCGTTAGGTAGTGAGTGGCCCGAAAAGTGTCGACCAGTCTTACCAAGGGGTATTGTATTATCCGGTATTAAATGGGTTGTGAAGGTCAGATAGGTAGTCGTTTCATGAAAAATACTGGTATTCAGCGGCATCCGGTTCGACTGGAAGCCGGCCCCAGCATAGTTGGCTCAATTTCCTAAGCCTGCAAACAGTTTTGGCCTGTCCTTGCGTATCTTTACCAGCTCTTTTCGATATGTCGTCAATCCATTAAAAACTAGTATATAACATGCCTTACATAAAATTAACTCGCCTTTTAGTGACTCATGTATGAACTTCTTAACCTTGCTTCGTATCAGAAAAAATAATAGATATTTTTTACTGTTGCATTATACAAGAAATGCGTATTCATCATGCACAAAATATTTTAATCAAACCTTTTATTACGTCTTTGTATGAATTCGAAGTCGAGGAACCGGTTGAAAAGACCGTTGGTGAAGTCAGCGATGCACTGAAATAAAAACAAAATATCGGTGTTGCTATGGGACTGTAGAGGCAAGGGATGTTTTTTTTCGTCGAGTTTATTGACTGGGAGCGGCAGAATTTTTCTTTGCATTGATAAATATTGTTGGAGTAGCTAATGGTCTATAAATTCTAATCTAACTTTTACTGTCAACTTGTGTAGTTAAAAATCCAAGCATACAAATGCCGTCGACGTATTGAAAAATACGATATAGACGTCTTCTATTGATCATAATTGGAATGGTATTGATCGTTTTCGACAGCAAACATGACTAATATTGTGCCACTACTGAGTCGATTTGAAGGATCAAAATCTAACTCATCTTACGATCGTCCCAAGTGTCTTTAAAAAGGCTGATACAGACATCAAAAATAATACATGCAGTGCCGAGGCGCCGACCCCAAATGAACGAAAGTCTGATGGTGGGTTAGTTACACCACTCCCAACCACTGTTCAGTTAATCCTGATACTGCAGCCTGCGTCATCCTACTGCTAGGTAAATGACTTCCAGTTATTTCTATCCAGGGCTTATGTGGACCAATGGTCGTTGATTTTGTCCAGCTTATTGCATATGCTCATTTGCAGGTCTTGCATGACGAATCGCATGTGACTAAAAGAGTGATGAATATAAATGGTGTTGATGGATGGAGAAGGAAAGTAAGAACAAGGCAAGGATGGATGGATTGTGTGAGGAATGATTTGAAAGAAGGAGGAGTAAATGATAGCGTGACGGTTGACGATGGGGAATGGGAGAAAAGACGTGTTGCACCGACGTGTTGCATGACAAATCGCATGTGACTAAAAGAGTGATGAATATAAATGGTTTTGATGGATGGAGAGGGAAAGGAAGACCAAGGCAAGGAAGACCAAGGCAAGGATGGATGGGTTGTGTCAGGAATGATTTGAAAGAAGGAGTAAATGATAGCGTCACGGTTGACACAGGGGAATGGGAGAAAAGACGTGTTGCACCGACTCAAAGCAACAAAGGAAAAGGGCAAGAAGATGATTCATGAACTCACCAAATAATACAAACTACTTGAATCGGAATCTCCATGCTGAAAAGAAAAATCGCTACTGTACGCACAGCCACCAAGCTATACAAAACCATTAAACGCGGATCTGTCATTGTACGAGAAATCTATAAAAGAGAAGCCATGTGTTACTGGAAATGCATAACTTGAAATATCGCCAAGTGTACAAACAAAAGTACCACGCAAAAGCATGATTTATATTAATGTAAACAATTTCAGTCTACGTAAATAAGTTAACAATGCCACAAGAATTTATAAACCAGGCTTAGTATTGTATTGAATTGAATAATTACCTATTTAGTTTCCGGCCTGCATGCATGACTGGCTGCTGATTGCATTCTATATTGCACTAAAGGCTGAAGATGACGATTTCATTGAGTATTAATCATTCTTGACTGGTTTAGATCATACTGCTACGGTGTTACGAATCCGTATCGATTATGTCTCAGAGCGAATGACAGCTGTCAGTGTCCGGTCTGGTTCGCAAGACAATGCTGTTGGGTTCTGTCCGGTCAGCAACTTCTTTTTTGCGCAAGTGTGTCGTCTCATCATGTCATGACAATTTTTGCCTGTCAGCAGTGGTAGCGAGGCTTCCTGCCCAAGTCATCTGCTACATGTCATGTCATCCATTGATCACCTATTTACCGTAGAATTATAACATAATTTTTACGGTAAATATAGAAATACTTAGAAAGGTTTGTCTTTTTTTGGCAATAGAGATCTAGATTTTTGAACGGGCAGTAATATAAGCTTCAACTCTTTGACTGACTGACTCCTTGACAATTCAAAAATGTCTGATAATGGTTTCACTGGAATTATTGCTTTACATTTGAGTTTTATAAGCCTTGCAATACGATCACACCCGAAAGTTTAAATGAGCAGTATTGTTTTAAAACCGCACAAAAAGCCATGTGGTTAGGTTACCTCGCAGACAAATGCGGTTCCAATCCTCAGTACCGAGAGATTTTGAGATAAGAACCCTGTTACATATTCAGTTTCTCGTTTAACGCCAGCTTAGCACATGAAATGCTTCTTTTGTCACGTAATTACTCTATCTGTTGATCTAAAATGAAGTACAGAAACATTCTTGAATAAAAATTGCGTTCAAAATTTTTCTCATCATAATTCAAACTGAAATATTTATTGCATCATCAAAGTTATGAGCTCACCCTAAACGTATTACTACATTGAGTTATGGTTTAGTTTTGTTTTTGAATTGTTCGTTGAATTTGATCAGTAATAAAACAAAACCTCTATGGTCTTTGTCCAATTTAAAAAAATCTGCGCTTCGGAAACACTTCAGACCCCAACATTGCTGTCAATCTCTCTGAATCGCCAACTACAAATACCATCCATCATTACAGTCAAACAAAAGACACTTAGGTCCATGTTCACCGAAAAGATAACCGTTTGATTATCTAAAAACAGCTGTCACTGTGACATGTTCCCATACAAAAATGCGTTTTAAACAGCTGTTTTAGATAATCAGTCTGTCATCTTCTTGGTGAACATGGACCTTAGTACTACTACACTTAGTTATACTTCAAGATTTACTTCGCTGCCTGTTGGCAGTTGGCAGGAATCCCGAAAAACAAAAACATTTTTGTCATCCACCAACCTGTTGGAATACAGGTGACTTCCTCTTAAATATAGGCCTCTGCCTTCGTTGCCAACTGTGAGAACACTATAGACGGATTCTTCTATAAAGTCACACAGTCCTTACCTCACTACTTGAGGGTCTTGTCATAAACTACGTCACCCCTGCCTTCGGTGTCTCCAGGCGTAACGGCACATTATGTAAAACGTTGCTTAACACATTGTACTAAGATAATGAAATGAAAAGTAAAATGGTGGCCTTCAATATTATTACTGGCTTGAACGTGCAGTTTTGGGTAACGGTTAATGTACGTAATTTGGAGTTTACTGGCCCTTTGCTAACAGGCACTTAACCTCTAACTAGACTAAACTGCTGTAGTTAATTATGTTTATAGAGGAGTGAGTTTATTGGTGGTTTGTTTAATGAGGATTTTATGACCGTGACTGGTTAAGCATCTAGATTTGAGTGCTTCTTCCAAGTCATGTACGACATAGCATGTCTTCTACTTCTGTTCTTCTGTCTTCTGTACTTCTTTTCTCTATTACTCGTCATCACATCAGACACCTTTTTTGCATCATCCTTGACCCAGTCCATCCATCGTTTCGTTGGTCTTCCTCTACTGTTATACCCTTAACATTCAATACTCAAAACATAATTATCCAAAATTAATATTCAGTAACAAAAGCGCTATATCAGCTTGATTGTACCAAATCACTGACTGTCGAGAGGAAACAGCACGGCTGTTTTTCCATAGAAAACATAGTTCTCTGTTTCCTCCTTAGATAACTAACAGCAAGCTATTCCTCAGAGCGCACCTATTTCTAAGCGCAACTAAATCATTCCTCGGAGCGCAACCATGATTACAAATAGAGAAGGGTTCATTCATTATATCGATAGACAGTTTTAAAGAATCATTCCCTCTGCGTCGACTCGTGATTTTTCTTGGTTTCTTAAAATCTTGTCGTGCCTAAATAAAAAGGTTGGTCACCATTTCATCAGGTTTTTAATAAGTAGGTATTCATTTTGAGGCTTCTAGGACCCTGTGAATCAAGTATGTTTCTGGGCTGACAAAGTATTGTATTTGTATATCGTATCTAATGTTTATTTGCATTTTATTGTACAGAGATATCAGTTTTCAAGCATATCTCCAGTATCAGTGATAAAAATTCTAATCATGCTCTGTTTTTTGCTGAAATGTATGCAAACTTGTCAAAAAAGTAATATCATGTCTGTACATTTTAAGTTTGTTGATGAAATTAACCATAGCAAAATTATGAGATGTTGTAGCGATTCCAGCTAGATTCGATTAGCGGCAGACCAATTTTGGGCTGATCTAATTTGTCGGAGAGCGCTCGTGTCCTAATTGTCTACAACGTATCTTACGTAGTACTTCGATCGATAAAGGGAGGTATATTCAATACTTGCGAAGTTTATCTACAACCGAGTTAAGTTTATTTTCAATAGGTATAGGAGCGAAGAAATTCAAATATTTACGTGTGACAAACGACAAACAAATCGTTTTGTTTAGGTCCTCGTTCACCAAAAAATGACTCTCTGATTATCTAAAAACAGCTGTTTAAAATACACCTTTGTAGGTATGGGAACATGTCACAGTGACAGCAGTTATTAGATAATCAGACCGTTATCTTTTCGGTGAACATGGACCTTAGTGTCATACGACTGCTTGTCAGGTGTGTCAAAATCAAAAATGTTTGGGATCAAAATTTTGGTAGGTACTTGGCATACACGTGAGTCGGTTGCGAGGGGTCCGGTATTTCCACTGTCACCCCTTGTTTCATTTTTTAAATCATTGCATTATATCTTTTTTCACAACGTGAACGAACCATCTACGATTCTAAGCCAACTTTTTTGGTCTGACTCAACATTTATATACCTACGTTTTAACCACAACAATATAGGTAATAAATAGAATTTCATCGCGTTTAAAGACTCACTGTTATTATAACTATGGAATGTGGATAATGTGAGTTCTTGAACGCCGTTTACATGTCCAGATCATTTTCAGTTTTATTGGTGAAACCCGCTCTTAATCTGTCTCCACTCTCCACATCCACGTCTTTAACCGCAACGATTACATAGAATATAGACTTTAACATAAAAAATATAGAGTATAATTTCTTTCACCTCGATACTTCCAGCTACCTACATTCAATCCACAATAAAAGCAGTCCAATTCTAAATCGAATCAATATAAAAGCGGATAGAGCGATGCTATTGGCTCGCCCGCCGGCTCCGTCCAATGATTGATGTGCACAACTGAAATACGATTAAAATTGATCACTTCGGGGCCTATCCAGTGGCGTATTTGCTGACGAAGAAAATATTATTAGGAAATTGAGATGGTATTGAGATTAATTTATATTATGAAGAGGTAAAATCGAAATTGGAGCTTGGCTGAGTTCAGGAGATTTAAGTGTAACGAAGGACAAACCCAGTACGGTTATGTTTGGAGAATTGCGGCCAACTCCGTTGCACAGATAGGTGTTCGAAGACCTAGAAGTAGGATAATTGAGCAGCTGATGTTAGTACAGAAAATAAAATACTACACTCAAATTTATCTGCATGTTTTAATTTTGCCTTTTTTACTATCTGTTATTATTTTTAACCTAAAACTGATTGTCACTTTGTGATCTTTTTGGTACCATGAATGAAGTTGCACAAGATCGTTTTTAAACCTATTACGATATTGTTTTGCTTTGGGGAGGCTGGTAACACAGGTTTCTTGGAAAACCTACTTCTGGCACCAGTCTCTTCCAATGGTGGAATATGACCTTGTCAAAAACATTTTTAATCTTTAAGAACCAATATTGTGAAGAGAGAATGAAAGAATTGAATTAAATCTACCTTGATGAAAGATGAATGTTTTTTTTTGGAAGGTCGTGTGGTTGACATTTCGTCAAAGATCAATAATTTTTATATCTGAAACGGGAGTGCAATAATACTTTCTTCTTGTATATTCACAATGGCTATTTATTTTAGAGTAATAAAAGTAATTAAGAAAGTATTAGTAATAAGTTATAAAATCTTCGACAAAGTTTTTCACTTTCACAGCTCAATCTTAGTCAAAAATGTATCATTTCGCGCCATTCACTGTCATTCCCTCGCTTTGACAACTTTGGCTCCAAATGGCGATGGCTTAGCTTGGCTTCGCATAGCTGTACCGTGTACACAATGGCGTGGCATGGCTTAGAGTTGGTCAATATAATACTGGAGCGTTACATATCATAGTATCAGAATTGACTGAACTGAGTTGCATTTTTATTGCTTCTGCACAAGCGATCCGGGAAACACCCTTGATGAATTTCTACTTTAGTTTGTTCGTGAAAAAGATAATTGTGAAGAGTTTAATTTCCCAGAGAGCCCTCAAATGGCTTTTAAAGTATTTCTTTACAATCGGAATACTTATAACGAGCCTTAATACTGCCTGATTCAGAAACTTATTGGGAAAACGACAGTTATGCGGAAGTGCGTTCTTTAACTCGAAGCGCACCATCTTAAACCGGCTCCTTTATTTATAGCCCTAAGAAAAATATTTTATCTCTATCGACAACCTCGGATCTCGGCGAAATTAAAAAGAAGGTCGAACCTTACGTACCCGCATGTCTAGTCAAGAAAGAAGGATGCTTAAAAATGGTCAACGTCGGCCGTGAGGTAATTTTGTATAATCCGTATAGCCTGTGTCATTCGCGTTGTGAGTACCTCATTTATTTAAATTCTATTAGACTGTCGAGCATACTAAAGAAACATACATAAAAACACGGTACCCAACTTCGCAGTCGATTGAAAAGATCTCACTGAGGTATTGCTTCTACATGTACTCGTATTATGTCTGGCTCTCAGAAAAGTCGTTATTCGACGCTTCTAATATGATACGTGACGACTTCGATTTCCATACGTAGTCTATGATGAGTATTTTTTTTTTTGAGATTCGAATTTCAAATCGATACCATCTGTTTATAACTACCCACCTATTTGCTAAAGAGAGCAGATTATTGCGATACAGCGACAGTTTAATATAGGATAATTATACGTACTTGACAACGCAGTTACTACATTTTTATGTATTTTACGTAATGATTCATTGCAATCACTTTGGTCGTTTTTAAGACCGGTGTTTTAGAAATAAATGGTTGCTTACCTTTTTTAAATGCTGGGTCAGTGGTGTCTGGTTGGAATGTTAAATGACCGGTCATTGTGGTGATGGTTGACTGGAAACCGTTTGGGGGTATGAAGAACAGGGTGTAAAGCTCTTCATCCCCCGTAGAAAAGGGAGGATCCTCCGACCAGACGGGTGTTATGTCTGGTGGGGTACTGCCCGACGCGGCGACGGTTGTAGCTATTAACCATATAATTAGCCTGTATCATTTCCACGATTCGGATACGATAAGTCCATTTGGCGAACAGACTGTTCAGACACTCTAACATCATGAAAAGGTTATAAAGGCAAGCCAAGCTTTAGGCTTCTATGAAAGTACGTCACTAAATGGACCACCACTTGGACGAATCCTCTCTCTTCGAATTTGTTCTAGAACATGCTTATTCATACACTCACGTCTCTGGCCCGAAAGTAGGACAACCAGTCTTGCCAAGGAGTATCGTATTACCCAGTATATGCTGTCGCATACAACACGCTTGTAGTTATTATGTTCTATTACATAGATGTTATTCAATCCCAGCTTGTGGGTCGACAGACTCGACTTGTCCAGTCGATAGAAAACAACTATCTTAGGCCTTGAACACCTCTGCACTAAAATTCTACCTAACGGCCTGTTTACCAGGGATAAACCCCCTGCCTTAACAGGCCGTAACAGCCTAAAATAGGCCCGTTTGTTTCACCAGTTAATTAGTTTCAAGTCGGAGAGGGGGAGTTGTTGCCGTTAGCTAAACAAGTCAAGATTCCGACCTGTTAGTTACGGAATTCCTGATAAGATAGACCCAAAAACGCTGTAATGCAACCCATTACCTATTTTCAGAAGATACTCTTGCGATCACTAAATCAACGAGGGGTCTATACTATTAAAAATGCGAAAGTTTGGATGGATGGGCGATTGTTACTCAATCACGCAAGAACGGCTGAACGGATCTGGATGTTTGGCACAAAGATACTCGTAGCTTATAGTCTGAATTACTCGTAACACAAAATAAAATAAATAAATAAAAAATAAATAAATATCGCTGGACTTAACACACAGCGCCACCTAGTACCACACTAAGCAAAGCTTGTATCGTGGACACTAGATAGTTGATATACTACATATATAAGCATATATATATGCTTTTTATTTCGGGAAAACATAATAAATTTCCACGCGGACGAACTTGCCGGCAACAGCGAGTATGTATTGCATATTTTGTAAGGTCATCATTTATGTAACATCAAGATAAACATGATCTTGTAAATGCCGTAAGTCCGTACGCAAGCGCAATAGCTGTAACTAGGACCATTGTTAATAAGAAAATACCTGTATCATCAGCAACGACCTTGACCGTACCGGTGGTATTGAAAGCTAGTGTTAAGTGTCGTAAGATTTTTAACATTCGCCTCACGAATTGGTTCAGCAATTATTTGTCAAACAACATCAGCACAATTTTTGACAACTATATTGGGTCGGGATCCAGTCTGACCGGATGCACCTGAATGCCAGTATTTCACATTTAGCGACTGCCTATCTGACCTCCATAACCCAGTTAATACTGGGTAATACGATACTTCTTGGAAAGACTGGTCGTCAGGCTTTTTGGGCCACTGACACAGATGAACCGAGGCAAGCATGGCTTGACCGAAAGATCGACCCGAGTGGCTGTTATTAATTAGCTATGAGCTACTTTATATTCAAACAGTCATCAAACAAAAAGAAATGTAATAGTGGTGTTCACGATCGAAAGTTTTCAATAAAAGTTCGATTGTGTAGTTATGATAAGTAATTTCATCGAAATAACTACGCCATTTTCCCAATTACAGTACTCTCCTTACATTTTTCAATTGTCTCATTTCTCTCTCTTCACCTTTGACCACCTATTCCTGAGTGTGGTTCTCTTCCAAATCTCCGCACTTTGGCGGTTTTTTGTCATGGTCAACTAGTATCTTCCGGCTTCTTTAATGAGATAGTCTGTCCACCTAGTCGGTATTGTCTCATTGCGGATTTCCAATTAATGTCTAGTAGCTGACTTCTCTGTATTTACTTCCATCGTACCTAGTCATAACATCATCTTTTTTATCACAATTTATATTTTGTTATGTCTTATTTTTTCTATTGGCCATTCTCACTAAACAGCAAATAGTCATCTGTTGTCACATTCTTTTCATTCCTCTACATCATAGTCAACTATCATGCTATTTTCAAATAGCATAAACATATCTCTAGTACGAGAAGTTGTTAGGAAAACAACTAAAGTGCACTGTTTTAGACTTTCACGGTTTTTCACTACACTTACTTTCATTCCCGCGATCATGATGCTTGCAACAGCGTCGAAATATCGGGTGCTCAAAATAAAAGAAAATCACGGATATGACTCCGTAAGTACTTTAAGTGTAACTAAAGTGCAATCAATATTGTAGCAAATATTTATTTTAAGATCTATCTAGCCTTTTCCCAACTATATTGAGGTCGACTTCCAGTCCAACTGAATATTGCTGAATAGTTTCTGATCTGCCAAATAAATGTTCACAGCATCATCTTCCTGCCTTGGTCCCTGGTTACGTGGGGTCGGCGCCAGTGGCGCTGCCTACATGTTTTTTTCTTCCACTTTCCTCTATCAACGTCACGCTAAGAGTTACTCCTATTTCTTTCATATCATTCCTCTCATCCATCGCTTTCTTGGACTTCCTCACCCTCTTCATCCACCAAAATTTATATTCATCACTTAGTCAAAATGCGATTCGTCCTTCTCATCACATGTCCATACCGTGACAGTTGATTCCCTTTAAACTTTTCTATAACTGAGCAACTTTCAAACTTCCTCTACCTTTCTCATCTCTGCTACATTCATTTTTTTTCATACATCTTATTAACATCTCAGCATTCCGATACATACAATACGACAGGTCTACATGTCTACAGCATAACATGTAAAACAATCCTGCAGGCCAACATACAAAGAGTACACTGCAAAAATAGACTGCTGAAACTCGGAACGTGACAACGCATATTCAGATGAGCTTTAATCGGCTTTCCGCACCTATTGAATATGGATTTTGAAAGGAATATGGAACAAAGGCTTCACCAGAATCTCCCTTACGTTTCCACTTTCCAGGTATAGTATGCTGATTTATTCAGACTGATCCCTCCCTGTGGTTAGCTATGAATAGAACTCCCTATTTCTCAAACGTGCTCTGAGACAACTAAACGGTTATATGGAGATGGACAGGGGGATCTAACTTCGTAATATTATTATACAGCGGTTGGTGTTTGTTGAGGTCGAGGAGGGGACCGATGTTATATAGATTGTGTAAGTCGTTATAATTTTGAATGTATGAGCAAACTTTTCGTGAATAGAAGACAGAGTAAGCAAAATTCTTCGTATTGGAAAAAGTGCATATAATGGAGGAGAAAAGATAAACAATTTTATTTGGACTTCGCCGTAACAAAAAATATGCTTCATCGGACTGTATTTTTCTTCAGAAAACCTTTTTTAAAAACCACTCGAATAGAATTCTGTTAAACAATCTGGAAAGGCCACGACATTATTCGCAGAACTTTTTTCATTACATCATTTTTCATTCCTCGGACTTTGTCCCCGAAATGTCCCAAAAATTCAACCATCCGAAAATTTTTGTTACTGCACAAATCGGAATATGAAAGCCTGAACTTAATGAGAAGTGACATCATTTAGTTTTGTGAGTCTCGAGGGAGGGTCGAGTGTTAGCCTGGCTGGAACAACAGCTACGAGTATATCTAGGTCTAGCCGGTTTATTAGGACTGACATCTGGCTTAAATTATAAGATATGCTGTTGTGAATTTCTGGGTCAGTGTTATTCAATTCCTGACAGAGTTCATCTCAATTACTCACGATATTCATATTCCTATGCTCTATCGTGCTAAATCTTGTTAAGTAATAATCCTTTTAGGTTTTGAAATTCTTAGTTTTTGTCAATATCAATTGAAGCCGTATAGCCGGCTCTTGTCTCAATTTATTTGGTGTCGCCAAAGCATGTCTTCTTTCTTTCAAATCATAATTCTTCACACAATCCATCCATCATGTCTATGATGTCTACCTACTTCCAACAAATTCAGTCTTCAGTCTTCTTTAGTCAAAATTACATTTACAGTGTCCCAGCTCAAAGCCGCCACGTTTGTTGCGCCACAGTTAATCTATACAAACAAGCTAGATCGTTAATTAACTGTCTATGGGATCCTACGTCCAACAGTATAGTAACCGACTGTTATGTGTTTGAATATGCATTCATTAATCAATCAACACGCTCTACTGGGCTATGACTAATTAACTGTGGTATTGTTTCGTCTAATGCTTGTAGTTAGTGAAACTGGGTATCTGTCACGAACGTCTACGATGTGATTTTCGTAAAAACATGTTTATTTATTTATTTATTTATTTTGATCTCCAACAAAAGATACACAGATACAATTTAAGTCGCAGTTATACAGAGGTTCTTTTAAGTGTGTTCCTTCAATTACAGGAGACCACAGCATGCACTTAAAACTTGGTGTTAACACTAAAAGAAAATTATTCAAAAAAGTATAAATAATTAGAAAAACGAAACAAAAACCAAAATAAGAAAGCATTTGATGACAAGAAATCGTAGATCAATCAATCAAAAATTAAAAATGTTTTAAAATAAATATTGTATTTAAATTAAAATTGTATTAAAGTTAAAATTGAAGTTAAAATTGTAACAAAATTAAATTAATATAAAACATTATTAAAAAAATAAAATAATGGTACAAAAAGTAAAAATTATAATTGTTATATCTACACTATCTACACTAATATTATAAAGAGGAAAACTTTGTTTGTTTGTTTGTTTGGTTGTAATGAATAGGCTTAAAAACTACTGGCCCGTTTTTAAAAATTCTTCCACCATTCGAAAGCTACATTATCCACGAGTAACATAGGATATATTTTATCCCCGTACTCCCACGGGAACGGGAATTACGCGTGTGAAACCGCGTGACGTCCGCTAGTGTTTGTATAAAGTGGTTCATTTGAAAGACCATAGCTACTTGTCAGAATGATTATTTGTAGGTAAGGGTAATTTTTATTCTTCTACGCTTTGCAAGATTATAACCTCTCACAAGTAACAAATTCTGTCCCTTTGACTTTTAAACACCATCCATACCCAAAGATACGGAAGACCTAAGAAACGATGAATGGATTGTGTAAAAGAGAACATGGCGAAAAGGGGTGGATTGTTGAAATGATGACTGACAGAAGAAAACAGGTTGCGGCGACCCCAAATAAATAGACTTAAGGACACGGAATGATGACTCAAGAAGACGGATGCGTTGAGTTTTGATCTTTTAAGTGTTGAAATTATAATAGGTATATCCAACAAGACTTCATAAATAATTGAAACAGGTTCCTTAAAGTTTGACATTGTCCACAACACTATCATCAATGACCAATTTAAAGTCCAAAATATGTAAGAGTCACCTACTGTCTAACATTTATTATGCAAAGTTATTGTACTGTGTTTGAACAATTTGCATAATACCGGTTTTCTTCTTCTCCAATCTTGACCGGAACGTAGGGTTATGGGCAGGGTGCAGTTAGACACGACGGTCAGGAGAAAGGTGTGGCATATCTTGTCTCCGCTCCTCGAAGCTCCACACTACTAGGTCGTCAATATTAAAACCCTATCTAGCTAGGATTGGATCTGTAACCGCCAACTTGAGCCGACTACCTAATTACTGCTACCACAGCATGATTTAATCACAATCCAACTCCACTGTGGCTCATTTCTAATGATTTTGGCAGCAATGATTTATTTTTCAACAAACTTTAGCCAGCGGCTTTACCCACGTGGAGGTCAGAAATGTATCCTACGGGAACTTGCTAGGATTTTATGTTAACCTAAGTCCCGGTCTTCCTATTTGCAAAATTTAATCGTAATCCGTTGGTTGTTAAGGGATAAAAATACAACAGTCAAACAGAGTTTAGCATTTAAGGTAATTACGGGCATGGCAGGAGCTTGTGGCTCAATAATAACAACCGCTTGGTTTCATTTACTGGTTAAGCGGTGATTGCCTAGGTTGTTCTGTGGAGTACATACCGAGTTGCCTCCGTGCCTCGGAAAGCCCGCTCAACCGTTGCTCCAGGCAGTCATTTGACGATCTTTGACAGGCGTTGCAGGTAGTCAGTAGCCCGAAAGTCTGACAACCAGTCCTACCTAGTACTAATTGGGTTGTATATGTCAGACAGGCAGTCGCTCCATGTAAAATGCTGGTATTCTGCTGCATCCAGTTAGACTGGAAGCCGACCCCAACATAGTTGGGAAAAGGCTAAGCAGATAATGATGAGTGGACGATATACTGTTTACTAAAAACATGGTTTTTCAGCATTTTTCCGAGGAAGCTCAAACAAACATTTGCTGGAATTGCATCGTTTATTTCCCAATGTTTGCAAAGTAACCTCGAGTTTATTTTTAAAAGGTCAGCCCAGTTAACTGGGTTTGTTGGTTTACCGGCTAGTGTGAAACTTAACCGGTTTAATCAAAAACCTGGGTAATATAAAGGGGTTCTACTGTTGATTCGAGGGGCTTGTTTGTTTAGGGAGGATGGTGTGTATGATTGATGATGATGTTTCCAAAATTGTAAATTTTATCCGTTATGTGTTTTATATTTTATGATGACTGGGCTCAAAATCAAAATCAAAGCATTTATTTCAAGTAGGCCAATATCAGGCACTTTTGAATTGTCGAAACAAAGATGAAAATTAAATGTAGCCACAGTCCCAGTCACAAGACATAAAAACTGTTAAAGTACTGTAGTTGCCCATTCCCTAACGTAGATCTCTATGGAGAAGAACGGGCAAGAAACTCCATGGACACTCTTTTAAATCAAATTATTGTTACAAAATCTTGGTAACATCATTCATGTTCTTTGAGATAGTGCTTATTCCTCAAATCCCTCATAAGGGGGAAAAGTGGAATCTACAAAGCAAAGTCTAGAATTACCCCCTGAGATCCCCTTTAGGGGGAAAACTGGAATCGAAAAAATACTTATTCCACGAATCCTGAAAGTGCCGCCGAGGGGGAATCCTGAAATGTAAAAAAAGAGGTCTAGAATACTCCCATAAAGCTTATGAGTGATAGGCTGAAGACCTAAATTGTGGAATTACGCAAATTAGAATGCTCCAATAACGTGTAGTAAAACGCTACCACGAATTGTAGACTAGCCGGAGTTAATTTATTCAGCGTTCAGAATACAATCTGCCTAAAATCGCCATTCAATCAAATCAACTCAGTCACCCCGCGTAGCATGACCACCGTAGAAACGAGTTTCTTAGAAGAAAGAATCGACAAATCTCTTTTGTTCATTTGTCATTGAAAATGACAATTAAACAATAGACGATGATAGACAAATGTGTCATGCTACGCGTTCCAGTCCTCTGCTGGACATAGGATTCACTAGAGGCGGTTCTTTCATACTAGCCTTAAAGATTAGCTTGCCCTACTCCTACTCTTAACGATGTTAGGGTTTCAGGACCGTCTGCTTGCCCTAGGGGCTTGCCGTATTGTTGGCCCCGAAGGCACGCCACTCAATCATCCAAGCTGCGCTAGAACAGCACTCCTCCTTTTTCATCCAGCCCGACTCAGTCTCTGTTGAAGTCCACTGTGTGACTCCTTACTTACGTCGTTAACCAAGCATTCTGTTCATCACACTAAGTAACTCTATACAAAAATTATTTATAGGGCCGAAGCCTGCCGGGGCTGCGGGACTGTTCGAAAGAGATACGGGAATTTAAATTACGGATCCGTAAAAAAAAGGCACTCAAAATATTGTGCTGGTGGATAGATTGAATAGTGTTTGACGACTCGAATGGCGTAGTGGTAGTGAGGCTGCCTTACGTTCATAGGGTCCTGGGTTCGAATCCCGGTAGGAGCTTATGTTTGTGTGATGAGCATGGACATTTGTTTCCGAGTCATGGATGTTTATATGTATAATAAGTATGTATTTACAAACAAAAAAGTATATATGTAGTATATCAACTATCTGGTGTCCACGACACAAGCCTTGCTTAGTGTGGCACTAGGTGGCGCTGTGTGTTAATGTCCACCTATATTTATTTATTTAGTGTGGGGTTTGTGGAGGAGTTAAAAGTAAAGTTCTTAAATAAAAAACATGTTTTTAAAAAAAACATAACTTGATAAAGTTGGAACTTCGACCCTTAATACTCGTAACTAGAAGGTTCCCAGATACGGTTTGGAACAAAAATGATCGCAATAATGCTTAAAGGGAGAACAAGTGCCTTTCGGCTTAGTTAAGAGTCTTTTTTACACCCTCTATACTAGCCTTTTGAACAATATTCAACAACTCTTTTTATTTGTTTCACAGGAAATAGAAGCGATCGAAGAACAATGGCGGACGGAGTCAGCCGAGCTGGTGACGGCGGTGTCGCGGCTACAGGACGAGAACAAACGTCTACGAAGGACTATCAATGCGCCGGCAGACGGTGAGCTTTTTACTCTTGGTAATATGACCTACTGAATTTGTTTATATTTTACTTTTCAATAGGTATTTTTATTTTGTACTATAATATTAAGAACAAATTCTTAATAATTAATTACAATCTAGCCTAAAAGACTAATAAGCAATTTAACTCTAACTTAATATGTTACGTGATAGAATAATTTCAATAGGGTGACGTCAGTATCAAAAAATTGCAAATCTATTTAGTCCGTCAGTTAGAGTATTGGAAAGTAATGGATACGTATTTTTTGTTTTTGCAAAATCAATGCATATTCACAAAGATAAAACGCATTAAAACTCGGGAGTGGGGGTCGTGACGTCGGAACGCATTAAAAATTATACCAATGCGTGACGTATTGAGAATTTTAAAGCGTCGTTTCTTCGTCAATTTTGGTTTATGTAACAAAAGAAAAAATGCCGGTTAAATATTTTTTGATGATTTAATTGACGGACTAATTTTTTAAACTTTCTGGACTTGTCCATTTTAAGAAGTTTTTTAACGTGCTACAAATTATGATTCTGCTAAAGCGGGCATTTTAGACCCCCTGTTTGCTTCAGTTTCTACTTCAGAGGTACGCTTCTGTGGATCTTCCAGCTTTTTCTATAACACCCTCGTAGTTTAACCTTCCTTATAAAGAAAACCGAACGAATTTATACTTATGACCCGACATACACCTTATTTCAGCGGCGGTCGTTCATTCGAATGTTGAGGAAAAGTTAGTGGAAATATTTCCAGCGCCCACATCGTTTCTGATTAGTTGCGACCCAAGTTTGGGTCCAGTAAGTCTCTAGAGACTGATATACAGTCAACAACACGTCAAAGATATATCTTTTTACTTGACATCGCCTTTATTGTATAACAAGGTCCTAAAAACAATGTGGAAGGGATCCATAGGTTCCGGGGTTGCGGGCCTGTTCGAAAGAGATACCGCGGCCCCGGAACATAAAGGGCGAGGAAGGAACATGGTACAAGGTAACAAGGTTTTAGTCAGTAAGAGTCTGACACTCCCTCCCGCTCCGCCCAAAGTGGGAGAAGTCATTTGATGACTTCCCATCCTAAAAAAAAAGGGTCTGACTAAAGGGACTCCTCGTGGTCAACCATATACTATGAGTGCTTGTACTGTCTACCTGGAATTGTCGAACTGATTGACTGGAGTGAAAAGATGATAATTGCGGTGCAAATAGTAAAAGACTACAAATATTATAAAGTCGCTAGCTGTTTCCCGCAGTATCATCCGGGTGGTGACAATAAAAAAATTGCTAACGTCCTTTCTCATCTACCAAATATACACAAATTTTTCATTAAAAATCGGTCATGCCGTTTTGGAGGAGTTCGATAACAAACACTGTGACACGAGATATTTTATATTTTTGATAATTAATTATTATAATAGAGAATAACTGGAGAATAGTAATTAATTGATTAAATTGTAGTAGAGTTATCGTTCTTAAAATAGTAGGGCACAGCAATTAAATAGGAGCTAGAATGATACGCAATTGGTGAATTTGAAAGTCTATTTCTGGATTGCGTTGCTAACAAACTGTCTCTATTCCCTATTCTACTTAATTTGTTTTCAAATGGTATTACAATGTAATTGATTGTTTGATTGTATTTTGGTCCATCAATCACAAGGGATTGGCCAACAGATTACCCGATTAAGGCTTGATCAAAAACCAAGCTTTGCATTTTTACGATGTTCCTATTTTTTTTCAAGCCTGTTGGTATGCTATATTATCATCTATCTGTCCTTGCCCCATTTTTTTAGGGGTCCGTAGCCAAATGGCAAAAACGGAACCCGTCTGTCGGTCTGTCTGTCTCTCTGTCTGTCTGTCCGTCTGTCTGTCCGTCCGTCCTTATGTCACACACACAATACTTACCCAGAACTTACTTACTTACGAACTTACTTGATTGTGTGAGGAATGATATGTCATTCCTCACACAATCTATCCATCTTTTCTTTGGTCTTTCTCTCTCTCTCCATCCATCAACATTCATGATTCTTTTAGTCACACGTGTTCCATCCCACTTCATCACATGTCCATACTACGACAGACGACTTTCATTTTTAACCCCCGACGCAAAAACGACGGGGTGTTACAAGTTTGACGTGTCTGTGTGTGTGTATGTGTGTGTGTTTGTGTGTGTGTGTTTGTTCAAATCCAAGATGGCTGCCACCACAAAATAGTGAATTACTTCTTCTTTTTCACAACTGCCTCAACATGGGTATCAAATGGGCTTGGCCTACGGCATTTCGTTACGTGACGATTTTAACTAAATCGCAAAACCCGTAAGAAAAGAAAATACCTTGAAATTATCGCACCCCATAGTGCGGGGTTTTTTTAATTTTTAATTTAATGTAACCTTTTTCTGTACAGGCGCCACTTTCAAACTTCCTCTTATGTGATCATTTCTTACTTTATCCATTTTAGGCACTCCACACATCCATCAACAGTGCATGCTATGACACTCTTATTTATTACTAGCTGACCCACGCAACTTCGTCTGCGTCACATAAGAGAGAAAAACAAAAGTAAAAAAATCTCCGTTTTTGCAACATTTTTCATTCCTGCTCCGCTCCCAATAATCGTAGCGTGATGTAATATAGCCTAAAGCCTTCCTCGATAAATGGACTATCCAACACAAAAATATTTTTTCAATTCGAACCAGTAGGTCCTGAGATTAGCGCGTTCAACCAAACAAACAAACAAACTCTTCTGCTTTATAATATTATATAGATAAAAAAAGTACAATATTCCATCTATTTTGGGTAAACAGTCAAAATGATAAGAGAAAAACAAGTCATATCGTTTCTGATTAGTTTCGCTGGGAGAGACATCCGGACTTCAGACTCCCTAGAGTCCGTGCTTCAGAGCTTGCACAGTCAAAAGAACTGACCTAAATCAAAATATTGACATTCAGATAGACAAATATTGTTCGGGAATAACGAAGTTCGGTTTTCGAAGCTTGTTTTTTTCCCCAGAGTATCGTTATATGAACTACAGAGTAAATTAAGCAATAGACAAGCAAAAGTGATGTGGTGCAGTTAAAGTTACTCTTTTCACTAATATTCAGTGTTATGAATAAAGCTTATAATTATCATCACCCTATTAACGTTCCTATTAACTATTAAGGCCGTGGTATCTGCTAAATTAGCAACTCCATTTGTGGTGGTTCAAACTTCGTTTCAAATACTGTTAGAATAAAGTTCTAATCTGCTTGCACTACAAAGTGGTTGTTACGTCAGTCACAGCGGGCCGAATAGTGCGAAATGAGTGGTTTTTATTTAATTGTAGCTTAATAAATCGTTACAACAAAATTCCAATTGTACCATTGTGTAGAAAATAGCGAAAAATATTTGTGTGTAAAAAAATAACTAAAACTTTTAATGCCGTTTAGGAGTAGTTACGAAATTTCAAAGAAAAAATGCTTTGCTTTGAACATTTTTTTCGTATAGTAGTAATAAAGTTAGAATTATTTCAATTGTACCAAATTAAAGTTTAAAGTCTAATAAGCAACATATAATTTTTTTGCACATTTATATTCACTCATCAAAGAGGAGATACATGGAGAAAACCTCTCGTTAGCAGATACCACCCCCTTAACGATATTTATTATTATCAACCAGACACAAATCCATACTCCGTGATTACTGCTGAGAAATTCCAGATGGAAAATCCCAGTAACAATTTGACCAACTTGGGGTTAGACAAGTAGACCAGAGAGAAGAGAGAGAGAAATAACATACACAATCATAAAATGCGTTATTCGATCCTCACTACAATAATAAATCGCATTATAATTACTATTCTGATATCATCACATAATTATGCAATATCGGGATATAATATAGTACAGGCTCGTACAGTTTTATTTATTAAAACACACAAGAAAACTAATAGGTATGTGTGAAAAAAAAAATTGACCGTCTGTAAGGACTCGTAGTTTTTCTTTTGTTACGTAAATCAAATGACGAAGATACGACGCTTTTAAAACTCGCAATACGTCACGCCGTGGTATAATTTTTAGGGCGTTGTGAGTTTGTGACGTCACGAGCCCCCACTCCCTAGTTTAGATGCGTTTAATCTTTGTCAGCGTTCATAGATTTACAAAAACAAAAAAATACGTGTCTATTATTTTCCAATACTCTAACTGTTCGACTAAATAGATTTGCAATGTTGCAATTTATTGATGGTGGAAACTTACCTATTCTTTTGCTAATTGTCCACAAAGAACCAGACGCCATTGTCGACCTAGGCTAGGCCAAAACAATATCAGCTTTCAATATTGTCTCATTGATTGGCAAAATGCCTTTTTTTCTTATTGAGAATCTAGACGACCATTGATCAATATGCTCGCGTTGTATGTACATTGAAGTCTATATTTCCTCTATTCTTTTATTCACAATCTGTGAGGTTCTTTTTCATTATTTGCACCATTCTTAGCATATCTTCCTTTCGCGGAGAATATTTTATTATTTTTGACAGAACTAAGAATGTTTTGCAAGCATTCTCGCTGGCTCGATTCTCTCTGGAATTTGTATGTAAAAGGCAAATGACTGAAACGGAATATTCGCTTGAAATTCTGCAGAATGTGAGCTCAAATGCTTATGTGCTTGCTCCCTGCATGTTCTTGCTTTAGAGTTTTATTCAAGAGAATTTTCTGTAAGATACCTTTACGCTTATACCGCGAGAGTTTTTATCAATAATGTATAGCTATAATCAAATGATTATTATTTAAGGATGGATTTTAGACGAATATCCTGTGATATATCAGAAAACACGTTAAGCCATTGGTTCCAGCTGTTATTTTAGGTCTTTGACAGTCATTACAGGTGGCATGAAAGTCTGACAACCAGTCTTACCAAGGGGTATCGTATTACCCTGTACTGACTGAGTTGTGGAGGTCAGATCTGACCTGACCGGATCCCGCTGAATACCAGTATTTTACATGTAAAATACTGGTATTCAGCGGCGTACGGTAAGCCAAGGCAACTAAAGAAAGTAAATTCTGACAGACTGAGAAATAGTACTCTTGTTTGGCGAGAGATTTTTTGGTTCAAATAGTTTTTTTTTTTCAACTTTGAACTCTGCTGTTTGGGGATTACTGGTAACGTTATGTGCGTATGTTTTCGTTTGGACTAAAGAGACATGAGAAGATAACTAGTTACAAAACGTGCCGTCTACAGCTTAGAAACCAACAGTATCCAACTACGAAACTATCTAATATTGAGTAACAGAAACAATGGTGTTCTTACATCAATCGTGCCATTTTCGCTCGGTTCCGTATGTCATCATGTCCTTTCGCTTGTGAGTAAAGTCGGTCATCCACTGCTACATTACATAGGATGTGTACGGACTACGAACGGGTTTGCCACGGTACCTGTGCTATTCATTTGTTTGTCAGTCACGCATTTGTGCGTTGCGTAGAAGATCCCGCTTATATCATAGTTTTGCTGCCCTCTCATCGTCGCCTGTGAAGGCCGACCGAATCGGTCTGACGTCATTGTTTAACTATTGTGTCTACTTTGCTAACAAATGAAGGTTTATGCCCAATTATTCGGAGCTGGCGGAGGCGGAGCGGAACTATCAGACTTTGTCTGAATGAAACCCATCCATGTTCCTTCTTCGCCCTTTGTGTTCCGGGGCCACGGTATCTCTTTCGAAAACTCCCGCAGCCCCGGATTAGTCACCGCCTTGTCCAGCCATCATCTTTGGCCTTTCACACAATCATGTTTCCTCCTTTCATAGAAAGCGAAGCTGAGTACACGTGTCTTGCTGTGGGCCATTGTGTAGTGCCGCCTCTACGCGAGCAAGCTGTAGGTTTAGTTACGTCGAACGCCTGATTAGTGTTAACTGGGCTTCATTGACGCGTTAATGTGAACTCGGGCAGATCATTCCGCTAATTATCGCACTTAGTACTTTTGACAGCAGATAAGCCCGTCATAGACATGCCGTTGGTGTTACTACATTTTACGTGAAGCCAAAGTAATTGAAAACAGTTTTTTTAAGCTAGCGTGTTCTACCCTATATATTAGGCGAGTTGTAGACATACACAAGCCTATTTAAAAAAAAAAACTGAAGTAACGTACTCGAAGTTTTAATGTTGTACCTTCACCTGGAGTCTATTTCATCTCATCATAATCATCATGTCAGCCGGGTATCACCAACAGCTGGGTATAGACCTCCTCTTTTTGCTGCCACAGTTCTCTTTTCTCTGCATCCCTTATCCAGATGTTTCCCGTCACTGTTACGATATCTTCGACCTAACCAGCTCTAGGACGGGCCTGGTTTCTTTGGCCTAATCTTGGCCAAAGAAATCAGTAGTGCAATTACGTAGGACTCGATTGGAATCGATTAGATAAAGACAGTTATTCTCGATAAAATGAGTTTTTATGGTTTTAATCGTTTTCCGTCAATTTAGGGTAGTCCTGAATTTGGTCTTTTGAAACCTTAAACATTTTTAATAAGTACTGGTATTCAGCTGCATCCAGTAAGACTAGAAGCCGGTCCTAAACTTGCTGGGAAAAGGCCCAGCAGATGATGATTTCTTTATTTAAATACTTACACAGTTTTTTTGCTATGCATGATTATTGCAGATAGCTTGTTTTTGTATTTGTGCAGGTGACATCATGCGGTGTCTTATTCATTGAATGCATTATTATGGTCATGCAAAATGATTCACTGATTACATTCGCCTTATAGAAGTAGCCAAATGTTATAAACGTAGTTATGGGTGATCTTGCACATAAAAACTTAGTGAGGCCCAAACTATAACCGTCACCTCCTGCGAAGCAGTCATGCTAGCGAAGGAGGTAGCGGAACGTATATAGAGCGGCCATTGACTCACCTACATTGATTAAGGTTCTTAACTTTAAAAACCAAAAATAGCCTGTTCAAGTCTTCAATGATCATCTATCGTGATCTTCAACATTTATCGATCAAACTTGTATCGTTTTGTTGTTTATTATTTTGGGTCGTACAAAGAGATATCAGGGGTATAGACCGCTATTGACAAGCTAATACGCAACAACTATATTCATTTATTTATTTTATTTATTTAACACTTCAAGCACAAAGTACAGAGGCGGACTTAATGCCAAATGCATTCTCTACCAGTCAACCTCTAGGTGATGCAGAGACAAGCAGTGGTAGGTGTCATTCCTGAAACTTCACGAATAATTTTATTAAAACTACGGTAAACTACAAGGATATATAACTATAGTAATCTATGTTCCACTGAACTCGGAATAGTGATGTCACGGATGTAAATCAGAAATCTATCCTGAACAATACAGAGCAGTCTTAAACACTCTGCCGAAAGCAAGTCACGATGTTTATTCTACAAACAGACAATCGAGTATCTATTTAATGTCTAAACAAATAGTTGTTACAGATTTATTGTTTGAGAGATAGTTACAATGTGACCTAATATCTTGGAATATACAGTGTTATATTATTATCTACGATGCGTTCTATTATGCGTTAGTTTTGTTGGCTTATGTTCAGTTCAAATATAATTTAGAATAATGATAAATTTTTAAAAAAATCTTGTAATTCTGCTGAAAAATCATGTTTAGTCATAGATATCGCTACTAATATTTTTGTATTTTTGATTGTGTATAGAATAGAATAGAATAGAATAATCATTTATTCGCTAATGGACAGCACGACACAAAGAGCAGCACATACATATAGATTATAACAACAAACAGCTTAACAATTAATTAAAACAGCTCAACTGCGCTGAACATGCCCATAACGAAAGGGTAGTCAACTCAGCATATGCTGGGTGTAAAACACTCAGCGCTGGTTTTCAGTAGGCCCCCCGCAGTGACACACGGATGAGGGTAGTAGGTGGTAAATAAATAATGTTATTATATTAAATGGACATTTATAAGTGTACGTAATAAATAAATAGCATACAATACAATAAATATTTTTGTCACAGAGAAAACCTAATTTTATATTGGTAATAATAAAACACGATGATACCTGCTAAATAAATAAGTACTTAGTGTCGCTATAGTGTCTACCTCCGCTCAAGAAAGTTACTCTCTGTTCCTTCCGAAATAATACCGACGATGTCTCAATCTTCACTCCAAGTCTTCTAAGCAAAAATCCACTTTATCCACCAAAACTAAAAGTCCAGTCTCCCACAGGTTCAAGTGCGCCGCCGTCACCAGCGCGGGAACACGATCAGGAGGTGCTATCCAGGCTCAGCAGCACGGCAGAGAAACAGCGAGCCACGTTACGTCACCAAGAGTTACAGCTACAGGAGAAGCAACAGCTGATTGATAGCGTAAGTAGATCTTTATAAGCTTCTTTAAACCCGCCTTCGCAAGAGTGTTTTTTGAAGGGAAAACTTTTGAGCACTTTTTGGGTGAAAAAAACATGGAAGTCGCGTGACCGTCACCGAACGCTTCGTAGCACTCGTAGCAAATCCGCTACGTCGTAGCCACACTGAGGCATTCGCGTTGCACAACACGTAGCAGATATAGATTACTTATTTTATTATTTTTCATCCCCCCATGTCGGAAATCGTATTTTTGCTCTTCGATATCCGAGTGCAAAAGCCGTTTTTATCCTCTAGAGGAATAAAGTAAAGAGATCACCCAGCCTCCATACATTTTTGGGCTATTTTCAAAAGTCCAACCAAAATAAACTTATTGTTTCGATAGATCATAACAAGATAATCATTTTTTATTATGACACCTAAGTGTAAGTCAATCCACCAAGAAGTTATTCAACCACAATCTGAAGTCACCCAGATTGGGGTATTTTTTTTGCCGGCCAACTTAAATAAACGCAATCATTAAAGAGAGCTTAGAGATATAAACATTGATTACTATGTCACCGAAGTTCTATACCCAAGTTTTAAATAAATAATAATGTATTTTTTTTATGTCATTTGTGGGTTTAACTGTAAACCAAATAGTTTGTTCGACCGTACATCACTCGTAGAAAAAGATTCTACAAAAACTTCCTGGCAATCTGATCGACTGTCCGATTGGTAAATGTCACATGAAAATGTATGAAACAAAAAAAGTAACACTGGAATTGGAAGAAGACAGGTTATTGAGTCTAATTCAAGTTATTTACAATTTGACTGAGTTCATAGTAAAGGATGGAAGTTGATAGCACATTATTATTTGCATTAGTTTATTTATTTGTCATCTGCAAATATCGATACTTATTACGTCTGCTAAGTTTCGCTAGCCAATTTACTATGACCCTATATTCGGAATGATATGCCTACAGACTTCATACGTATGTGTGCGTGTGTTTGTGCATCCTTTCCACGCTTTAACATCATCATCATCATCTGCCTAGCCTTTTCCCAACTATGTTGGGGTCGGCTTCCAGTCTAACCGGATTCAGCTGAGTACTAGTATTTACACGGAGCGACTGCCTATCTGACCTCCACAACCCAGTTAATACTAGGTACAGCTTGGCAAAAAAGAGTCTGACGCGGTGACAGTAGGAACTACAAATTTCCTACCTGGCAATACCGCGTTTTCTGCCAAACTCAGCAATGTCATTGGCTTGTCACTGCTCAGGGTTGCCAGAAAGTCGCTAACTACGCCCTCATTTTTATCATACTCTATTTTGCCAAACTGTAATTCTGGCCAGTTGGTATGACTGGTTGTCAAACTTTTTGGGCCACTAACTGACCTGTAACGACTGTCAAAAATGGAAAAATGACAGCCAGGACCAACAGCTTAAAGCGCTTTCCGAGGCACAGAGGAAACCCGGTATGTAAGGGTGGTGGTCACCCATCCACATACCAACCTGGGTAAGCACGGCTTAACCTAAAGATCGGCCCGAGCGGCTGTGATTATTTAGCCACAAGCTCATCATCATATAATCGACCCGAAATCATCCACTGATGGGTAATATAGCCTTCCCTTTTTGTCTCCCGCACTTCCAGGGCCTTGATTCTGCTATTACGATAGTGTCAGAATAGGCCATCATTGAAGTCACAATGATCAAGTTCTGTCAAGTTTTGACAAGTTTGGTAATCTACTATTATAATGGCGCCATTATGACTTCTCAATGAACAACCAGTGAGACTCCATTGAAAGAAATGTCATAGAATATTAATCTCGTACATGAAATCTGGCATGAATAAATGTTCGCATTTAGTAGTAGATTTCGAAAAGTACTAATGGTTTAATAATAATGGCAATACGAAAATGCCATTAAGAGCCCTCTTACAGTCCACTAGCGCCGCCAATCGAAAAAATGTCATAACTCGTAAATAGAATCAAAAATACAAAATATGTTCTATTATTATTGTGGAAAAGGCAATAACGTAATTGTATAACACCTTATCAACACTTGAAATATAGCTGTTTAGCTAAATCGTGCATTCAAAACATAAACGGCCGTTTTTGTTACAAATGCACGATTTAGCTAAACAGCTATATTTCAAGTGGTGACAATGTGTTATAAAATTACGTTATTGCCTTTTCTACAGTAATAATAGACCACATTTTGTATTTTTGATTCTATTTACGAGTTATGACATTTTTTCGATTGGCGGCGCTAGTGGACTGTAAGAGGGCTCTTAAAACACAATTTTGTTACGAGACCATCGACCGACCATTGTGAATTTAGCAGATTACGAACTTTAAGCAAAATGACAATGGGATGAGAATGGAATCGTGTTGGAGTGACGAATATATTAAAATAGCAGAATTAGGCCCCTGGTTCTATGTGTCTTTGATAACGATTTCAGCCTTGGTGTCTCCCCCATCCCCGTATAGAAACCCGTCTCCTAAAAATTCACAACGCGTAAACAAACTTCGTTTATGTAGCAGGCATGTTAGTAACAGCTCTTTACTCATAAAGTTTTTCAGATCATTGACCGAGCCCCATTTTTTGGAAGAATTGTTTAGTAGTACGCTTTTTTGCGAAAATTCTTTTAAATAAAATAAAAAGCCGGTTTAATGTTAAACGACCGGTTTATATGCGTATCTGACTGAAAATTATTGTGATGTGTTCGTTTTGATACCAGCCCTCGCCAATTTGATCTAATCTGCAAAATTGTCTCCAACGATACCCAAAAGAACTGTATACTCGTATCAAAAGAGAAAAACTCGATAATAAAGTCTTTGACATTTCCCAAAGAACGTCGAAATGTCTTTTAGGCCACAAAAAATGTTCTCCGAAGAAAATGAAAAAATAAGTAGTTTTAAGCGACAAAGCTTTCTTGTAATACAACTTGTTCCCGCTTTTAAGGTGAAGTTTATAGCTGTAAATCCTTCAGGTCTTGTTACGCTGTTAAAACTTTATGCCTTTACAAGATATGACATTTTTGTCGCTCCATTTTCGTGTTTAGAAGTTTGGTGGCGTTTCTTTGCCATCTAAGATTCTATGCTTCTGTCTGGGGCTGCGGGACTGTTCGAAAGAGATACCGTGGCCCCGGAACATAAAGGGCGGGGCAGGAACATGGATGGGTTGAAGTCTGACACTCCCTCCCTTTCCGCCTAGAGTAGGAGAAGTCATTTGACGATTTCCTCGTTTTCTTTCTTTCTTCTTTCTCTTCTTCGTCATTTCCCATGCGAAAAAAAGGGATATCTATATGGCAGTAGTGGAGTGCCTAGCCTAAACTCGTGTCTAAATAAAAACAGCCACTCAAGTCGATCTTAAGATTAAGCCGTGCTTGCCTAAGTTGGTTCGTGTACTGAGTATTTCCGTCGGTGACCCTCATCTTGTATTAGATTCGCCTACAGTTATCATGAACTAACAGATTACTAAGCTCTTAATCTTATTCAAGTAGACAGACATCTTCAATCTATTACCAAGTCTAAATTTAGCATCAAACCTTTTCATCAGCCCCCCAGCCTAACTTTAGCGTCCATTAATCGCTCTACCCTCCATAAAGCCTCGAACGAGGTACTGTAAACATTATCTCAACTTAACAACGTAGTCTTTATGTGTACAGCGATAAGGTTGAATGTCGCAGTAAAGTGAAACAAGGCAGTAAAGACTGTCTTTAATGGGGTTGATAACAAAAAGTCTATTGCGTCGTGGAGTTTGCTTCGAATACTTAAATAGGTGTTTATATGAAGAAGATCTACTCTGAAGCTATACTTGTGTATATCAGAGTACTGAGTAGGTAATGGGTCTGCATCTGGAGTATGCCAGACACTTCACGTGGAGTACGACGTGAAATAGGCCTTTGAAAGCGGATTCACCATGTTGAAAAGTAAAACGTTAATTTCGGCGAAGAAGTAACTTTGCTGTGTTTAAAAGAGCCCGGTGAAATTAAAGACGCGTGAGACTTCAACTGTATGTGTGACGGATACGAGAGAATGACACATTAACATAATTTTCTGGGAATACTCTAATAAAGACGACGGAAACAACATTCGGTAAACTAGGTGAAATGCAAGCATAACTTCTTCAAACAATAAAAATGTATTTCACGCATACCATAATTGAATCCACGTCTCCGACGCCCGTCTAATAAACGCCTTCTATATAAGCCCTAGCAGGAAGACATACCGTCTACCTCAGGTGGAGCATCTTTGCAAATTTCATCACATCTTCAAATAATAAGATCTCAATTCGCGCGTACTATCTTGCCGATGGCATTATGTGCTAGAAATAGATTGGTTCAATAAGCCTGTCATCTGTTATGAATACAATGAATCGCAATTTCGCGCGCGTTTTCGCACTGCAAGGGCACCTGATGTTGTTGTTCTTGACAGTAAACACGCCATGTGAAGATCTCAGAAAAACCGTGTCGTGTACCTTATGCAATGTATGACATCTGCCAACAATAAGAACTCAATTCGCGCTTTACATTCCGCCGATAGCGTCAACTACATGATACTTTGGTTCATTAAACTGTCGAATTTGTTTAAAAATTACTGTTAAAATGCCAAACTGCGATGTTCACGCCGCCAAAACGCAGATTCGGACTACACACGCAATCTTTTTCTAGATAGACAATGCGTATTACAAAAAACACATGTATAATACGACTTTACAGGAGACGTACCACCTACCTCACTGCCTGCACTGCTGGTGGCCCGTCTGCAAGTTTCATCACTTCTGCTTATAAAATAAGAACTCAATTCGCGCGTACTTACTCGCCGATGGCATCAACTGCTAGTGAGAGATTGGTTCAATAAGCCGACGTCACCGCACCGCGTGGCTGCGCACATCCCGTCCATTTTATTGAAATGTCTCTCTCTTTTATTAAAATCTCTGGAATATTTTTCAACGCTTCGAGCATTTTTCTCCGCATTTCGAGTCCTGACAATCTGTTTCGCGATAAGATTGGTTGTCGATTGTTTTGTTTTGCAAGTGTTGCCATGTTTAGAGTAACAAAGATTTGATGATTGGTCTATTGTTGTGGGCATTTGTGGAATGCTGATTTTAGAATCTCGCTCGTAGCTCAATAATAACAGCCGCTCGGGCCGATATTTAGGTTAAGCCGTGCTTGCCTAGGTAGGTCTGTGGATGGGTAACCACCCTTACTAACCGAGTTTCCTCGGAAAGCACGTTAAGCTGTTGGCCCCGGCTGTCATTTGTCCATCTTTGGCAGTCGTTACAGGTAGTCAGTGGCCCAAAAAGTGTGACAGCCAGTCTTACCAAGTGGTATCGTATTACCCAGTATTAACTGGGTTGCGGAGGTCAGATAGGCAGTCGCTCCATGTAAAATACTGGTATTCAGCTGCATCCGCTTAGACTGGAAGCCGACCCCAACGTAGTTGGGAAAAGGCTAGGCAGATGATGATTTTAAAATCACTAATATAAATACGTATGTTTTGACGAATAATACTTAGACATTAAATTTGAGCCCAACCATGCTACTTCTCCTCGTATCGATGGCATTCTATAATGAGTCGCTTCAGAACTTCGAATTTGGCGCTATCACTAGCGTCTATCAATTAAAGAGAAGTAGAGAAATAGAAGTATGGCAGAACAGAGACATGCTGCGCCGATCCCAAATGAATTGGGATAAGGTTATGAGAATGACATCACTAAAGCAATATAAGGTGTCCTAGGTAGATAGCGTTCCCCCACCTAACAACACAAAATACCACACCTATTTTCCCCGAAGAGTTTGGCACTTTGGCAGAGGGGTATCTAGCTCAACATAAACAGGGGGACAGGATAGGACATATCCACATTTCGCCAGTTAAAATTATGTTAATGCCCCATGTTGTAGCAAGGGGTAAGACCCATGTATAATACTGATAAATCATTTATGCATCTCACAACTTAGGACCCATTAATCTTAAGACTAATGCTCCAAGTTAGCCCGCGGAATTCAAAATTCATTACCTTTTTTTGCAATTTGCAGGCCAGTGCGAGGTTGTAGATGAAATTATCGTTCGCGACTGTAAGACGTATGTAGTTACAGAATTATAATCTTCAAAATCATCAATACAACCCTCCAAGTTTACAAGGGTCGAGGCACAACTTCGCCTTGAGAAATTCGTTCTTCGACCTCGATGAGCTTGTGGGCTGGTCTTGATGATTTTGATGATTCAATCCCAGTTGTAAACGTCTTTTGGCTTTTTGGCCTTGTTTCGTTCTGTCTCCTGCTGATATGAAGGGAAATGGAAATAACGGATTCTTTCCTACTCCTCCGCTATATTTTTCTGATTAATTTCGTTGTGGGATCCAAGACAGTTAAATTGATTATCTGGAACTTTGTCGAGTATCTTTGTCTCGGCGCTTTTCAAGTGGTTGCCTCTGTTGATTCTGGCTTTCAGGAGTTACAGTGATTTGGGAATAGTGACTTTGCTTGACCCAAAGTCACAATAAAATAAAACAAAAACATTTCTGGGCGAGTTGCTCGAAAACTCGCCCTTCAATTTGGAAACTTCAGACATTTTCGATAAACTGTAGTTATCCCAAAGCTGGATAAAGGGTGTCCCATTCTTCCAATCTGCCTTTGGTTAGATCCTCAAAGAGTACAGGAAAAGGAAGCTTCATTCACACGGAACCCCTTCTATTCTACACCATTAAGATTATGAAGTAGATAATCGTTTATCACATTACATAAAGAGTTCCAGTCTAATGGGAAGTTCCCTCGTCATAATTGCTAGTCGAATGAAAATCAAAGTCGTTGTGTAAGGTGCCGGCAACAGCGGATGGCATACGGAACTACACTATTACTAGGCTCGTCTGAATGAGTATTATGGCATAGCTGGTTTATATCACTGAAGTTATCAAATAAATCTATCAGTAGCGCGTTTTATAGAGTAAGAAGCAGCTTTTCTTCTGCTTTCTTCATCTTTAAATGGTGACTCAGTTGCATCGTGTCTAGGGCATGCGGAAACCGGTTTCGGTTCCATAGTAAAACCCAGGAAATACCGAGTTTTAGGATCACCGAGGTGACCTGCGTTTCCTCTGTGCCTCTAAAAGCACGTTAAGCCGTTGATCCCGGCAGTCATTTGTAGATCTTTGACAGTCGTTACAGGTATTTAGTGGTCCGAAAGTCTGACAACAAATTTTTCCAAGGGTATCGTATTACCTAGAACTGGGTTGTGGAGGTCAGATAGGCAGTCGTTCTATATTAAATACTGAAGCCGATCCCGACAGAGTTGGGAATAAACTAGGCAGTTGATGATGGGTTTGACCAAACCTTTACAGGTACCTACTGCATATACCCCGACCTTCTATTATCTAACAAACTTTCTATAAACACCTATACACAAATCACCTTATCACTTGCCCTTGTATTTGAGTGTAAACACACAAATAACTCCACACACAAGGCTACGCGGGTATCACGAAGGCTACACCCAGGGAGTCCACTTGTGTTATCAGTTTTTGTCTTGTTGACATGTCGTTAACCTTCGTGCTGTGTCATGGTAGGAAGCGGCTTGTTTTGAAGTTGTCCGAAGTTATTGATGATAGAGACTGTTGTTTCTTATGACTTGAGATGGAAAAGCAACACGCTGTATAAGCTAGTCTTAAGATGATTTAAACAACGTGGAAGGGTCCTCGTCGCTAAAGCGAATTTCAAACATTTTGACCATGTATTAGGTATTGCAGTTTTATAGGATACAGTTGTTTTTATTTTTTACGGTTCGAATGAATCGATTAAGCGGCAGTGTCTCTTCGTGTATAGCTATGATGTATCATTGATACATCATAGCACTATTTTCAGTATGATTGTAATGTTTTTAATAAATTTATTTAATGTTTCGCCCCAAAAGCCCGTAGTTCGAAAAATACGGCCACGTGAATGTGTGGGCTTGCCCTTTTAAAACTAAAAACTTCTTCATAACACTACTCCAAGAATCACAATAACCATTTTTTTTTCAATAGTTCATGCAAATTCTGCCCTGTTCAATCAAAATGGCGCTCACGCAAACCCACCCCTAAAGGTCGTAGCGCAAAAGGTCAGAATACAAACAGCCAGTAGTCGTAATGAAAAATTTAATATAACATTATGAAAATCTCGTTACGAGACCTCCTTGCTTATTTACACCTTGAATTATTATGCTCGGCTCCACTTAGTGAGTTGACGAGGTGTATGATGAGGTCGTGTTTGAAATACGAAACTTTTTGGAGCAGACCTAAAAAAAGAATGTAGATTTTCTTTTTTTTTCCAGTCAATACTTTTATTGCGGTAACTGTTTTTATGTTTACTTTGATTAAAATCTTTATTTGATTAATGTTTTCTACATTAATATTATAAAGAGGAAAGATTTGATTTTTTCTTTTTTAAACTTTCACGATCAAAACACATTATAAAACATATGATGACGGGTATTTATCGCGAATTTACCTTTAATTTAATCCCGACGTTTCGACCGGATTGCACCAGCCGTGGTCGCGGGGAGACTGAAGTATTGGAGGTACCGCGACAGCAAAGTGTAGGCGTTTATTCAACTACCCTCACTCATCTTCATAAATGTTAATTAGGGCCGGTTCACACTAGGACAGCACACCACACTAACAGTGTCCGTATATTGAAGCGATTTCACTTGACGAGTACACTTAGTGATCACTGGATTCCAAGCTGAAGAGAGTTTGAACCCGTCTTCGCGATTGAAGTTAGGGTACTTCTTGATCTCAATCGCTTCCCGAACCATTCGCTTATAATAGTGCTTCTCATGGGCAAGGATTTTTGGGTTGTGTAACTCCATCCAGTGGTTGGGTCCTGAGTCTATCACATGTTCCGCCATAGCAGACTTGTTCGTTAGTCCGTGGATGGGTGGTGGCGGGACCATCGATACTGAGTTTTCTCCGTGGTTCGAAAAGCACGTACGTACATAGCCGTTGAACTCAGCTGTCATTTGTAGATATTTGACAGTCGTTACATATAGTCAGTGGCATGTGAGTATGTCAACCACTCTTACTACTTGTTATCGTATTACCCAGTACTACTGGGTTGTGGAGGTCAAATGGCAGTTGCTCCATTTTAAGATACTGGGATTCACCTGAAAGCGGTTAGATTGGAAGCCGTCCACAACATAGTTGAGAAAAGGCAGATGATTTTTTCCTGGATATTCGTTAGAATTTTGAATGCTATATAGGGTGTAAAACACTTCTTTACGAATCCGAAAGGCACTTGTTTTCCCCATCACTGCGATATTTTTTTTGTTCTACACCATACCTGGGAACCTTCTAGTTACGGAGATATGGGGTCAAAGTTACAACTTTTTGACAAGTTTTTTTTAAATACAAGTCTTTTTTGTAGGATTTTGACTTTTAACACCTGTATGACCCCCGTACTATCCAATCCATCCATCAGCACAATGTTTTAAGTGCGTTACATTGAGTTCTACCACAGAACATGATTTATAACCTCAAAAAAAAAGTGGTTTCCCAGCAATATTTTTTGCGTCAAGTTACTTAGTTTAATGTACAGAATGCTTAGTTAACGGCTTTGTGATGATGTGGTTTACACCCTGTATAAAAATCTGGAGGAAGTTTTTACGTTTTAGAATTACTCAATAGCAAGCCAGTCTAGTTTTGTGCTTGGATGACGACCAGGCTCGTCTCCAAACCAGACAAAATATACATGTTCATGTGCAAAATACACTTCTGCCTACCTCCTCTGGGAACACAGACGTGTTACGATACCTAAGTCAAAAATTAAATATTGACAAGAATTTATAGGAGGGACTGCGTGGTAAATTTCTCGGACAATTTGTTGCTGTGGTTGACCATAGATGAATTAATAATGATCTGGTGTGAAAAACAGAAACGCATTCGCAAAAAGCGTACTGTTGGGTTTTCTATGCTCAGCTCAGGTACGAAAGTTGAAATTCCTATACTGCAAGATTATTTTCCTTCATAAGAAACAGAACAGCGATAGAAACTGCTGGACATAGGCCTTCCCCAAGTGTCGCCACATTGATCGGTCCCGTGCGATTCGCATCCAACGGATTCCCGCAACCTTCACCAGGTCATCGGTCCACCTAGTGGGAGGTCTTCCAACGCATCGTCTTCCGGTTCGTGGTTGCCACTCCAGAACTTTTCGGCCCAATCGGCCATCCGTTCTGCGAGCAATGTGCCCTGCCCACTGCCACTTAAGTTTGCCAATTCTTCGGGCTACGTCGGTGACTTTGGTTCTCTTGCATCTCTTTCATTCGATCACGCAAGGCATACCGATTAGAAAAGGCTTTGGCACACTTTATCGAACCTGCCGAAATAGTATGCCTCCCAGCGAGACACCTACTGCCATGGCCAACCTGGAAGACCCTTAACCGATTCCGGAGCCATATAGGCCAATGCAAATAAAACTTGGTCCTGTGGGGTATTACGAAAAAGCAAGGTACCATGAGGCACCGTAGTGCCTCAGCACAAACTATGGCTCACCTCCTGTCCTGCTGTCCTATGTTTTATTCCACCTACACTTTGAGGGGGAGACCTGTCCAAAGCCACCACCAACGCCGTCGAGAATCGAGATGGCAGACTTCTAAACAATATAAAAATAGCCTTCATTTTTTACTCTGACTTTCATAGTCACAATATTTAGAACGTTGGAAAAATAAAAAAAAAAAAACAAAAAAAAAAACTAGATAAGTACATTTATTTTTCTGTAAGTTTCAATAAACAACAGGAAATGGACATACCAGAGTTCTAGTTGAAGATAATTTGACTCTAATAAAGGAATTCCGATACAACGAAGAAGAATGAAAAAGAGACCTACTTCTAATAGGGCTTTACTTACTTAACTTTATTATTATAATATTTTGGGCCTCTGTATTTCCGCTTCAACATAATAGATGATTTGTTTGCGTGTGACGTTGTTACTGCACGCAAGCTTAAAACAAAGACCTTTCAAACACATGTCAAAAGTTCAAAACACTATTATTATATAAATAGAGAATTTACTGTTTAATTTATTTTTGCCTGTATTCCTGCCACATAAACATAACCCCTTTTTAAGGCAATATAACATAGTCATCTTGACCAAGAGCTACTCGATTTAAATGCAGCCAAGTGTGGAGGCTGACTTTAATAATATGAGACATCTCCTCTCCTCTTTGCTCAACCATGATCATCATCATCTGCCCAGGGGTCGGCTTCTAGTCTAACCGAATGCAGCTGAATACCTGTATTTTACATGGAGCGACTGCCTGTCTGACCTCCACAGCCCAGTTAGTACTAGGTAACACGGTACGCCCTGGTAAGACTGGTTTTCTGACTTTTTGGGCCTGTAACGACTCAAAGATCTACAAATGACAGCCGAGACAAACAGCTTAACGTGCTTTCCGAGTTATGGAAGAAACTCGGTATGTAATGGGTGGTCACCCATCCACAGACCAACCTAGGCAAGCACGGCTTAACCTAAAGATCGACTGCACTGTTATTTAGCCACGAGCTCCTCTCTGCTCAACCATAACTCTAAAGCTAAGCGAAGACGAGAAGATAAAAAAAAAATGGTTTGTGGTTTACAAGTCATCTTTGCCAAACATAAAAACTGATGTGTATAAAACAAACTGTTACCCCATGTCTATTAAATTATTTAACAAATTACCTAATGAACTAAACGACCTACCCTTTAGTTTATTCCGAAAAAAATTGTACTCTTGGCTGGTCACAAAATGTTTCTACACTACCCATACCTTAGTTATAAGAATAGAAAATTATTATAACACCTCACTAAGTTCCTACCAATAATAGTTAGATATTTAATTTAGTATGTTTAGTCATATCACCCATTTGGTTTTGTTTGTTATTTTAAACTTTTATTTTATATTTCGTATACCCGAAATGGTTTATATGAGGATCCTTATTGTTAGATTTGAAATGTAACAATTATTTACCATCTATTTACCCTTATTATGCGAATAAATTATTTGATTTGATTTATTCTTCTTGTATAAACTCTGCTTCGTGGGATTCCGGTCCTTAATAGTAGTAGTATACTAGTAGGATTCAGCCAGGACGCATGGCAGTAGGTCAATACCGAACATCTGCGCGATCACTGAAACGTTTGCCAAAAGTGTCTTTATGACTTTTCATTCCCTACACAATTTTTTTTTTTATTGTTAGGTTCAAAGTTCACGAAAGTAGAACCTTTGGCCGATTCCTTCCCTTCAATCGTAGGGTTAATTAACGGAGAACTTTTTGGTAATGTAGCAAAGGAGACTGGAACATTATTTTGTAGAATCACTCTTAATACTCAGTCAGTCAGTATACTTACATTCGAGGAATAGAAATATCAAGTACTAGCTTCTGCCAGCGGCTTCGCCCGCGTGAAGTTTCAAAATTGTCCCATGGGATCTTACTACCGGGATAAAAAGTATCCTATGTTCATCCAGGTTGTAAACCATCTGTGTGCAAAATTTCATCCAAATCCGTTCAGTAGTTTTTGCGTGAAAGAGTAACAAACATACATCCATCCTCACAAACTTTCGCATTTATAATATTAGTAGGACTTGGGATGGGAAATCATCAAATGGCCCCCGTCCCGTTTTGGGTGAAGCGGAAGGGAGTGTCAGACTTTTACTGTCTAAAACCCATCCGTTCTGAATGAATATTGTAATTTTCATCAATACCAACCAGACCATTCGATTGTTCAAGATTCTTATCAGAATAACCAAAACAAATCTTGACACGATGGCTTACTGTTTAATTCACACAGATTGCATCGATGGTACAATGATTTTTTTCATACCATGTCATAAAAACAAACTGCATCGCGTTATCGCTGATAAAATTAAGTCGACAAGTGATTGATATTTAGCATTTTTATCAATTTAGGTCAGATTTATTTGCCGGGGTTGCGGGCCTGTTCGAAAGAGATACCGCGGCCCCGGAACGTAAAAGGCGAGGAAGGAACATGGATGGTTTTTAGTCAGTATGAGTCTGACACTCCCTCCCGCTCCGCCCAGAGTGGGGGGGGGGGGTCATTTGATGATTTCGCATCCTTAAAAAAAAAAAAAAAGGTCAGATTTATTATTTAGCCTGGATTAGCCCCGACTTAGTTTATATTTAACTAGCTGACCCACGCAACTTCGTCTGCGTCACATAAGAGAGAAAAACAAAAGGAAAAAAGAAACCCCGTTTTTGCAACATTTTTCATTCCTGCTCCGCTCCTTATAGTCGCAGCGTGATGTTATATAGCCTATAGCCTTCCTCGATAAATGGACTATCCAACGCAAAAATAATTTTTCAATTCGACCCGGTGGTTCCTGAGATTAGCGCGTTCAACCAAACAAACAAACTCTTCTGCTTTATAATATTACTAGCTGACCCACGCAACTTCGTCTGCGTCACTTAAGAGGGAAAGAGCTCACAAAAGGAATAAAATTTCCCCCGTTTTTGCAACATTTCTTATTGCTACTCCGCTCCTATTGGGCATAGCGTGATGATATATAGCCTATAACCTTCCTCGATAAATGGACTATCCAACAAAAAAAGATTTTTTCAATTCCAACCAGTAGTTCCTGAGATTAGCGCGTTCAAACAAACAAACAAACAAACAAACAAACTCTTCAGCTTTATAATATTAGTATAGAAGTATAGATTCACCCGATGGGGCCTAATCTGAGCGAAACAATAAACTGGTGGTAAAATACTGCCACCTAAGTATGAAATATTGTGCGAACCGAAAGACGTTGCGTTGGACGACCTTCCACTAGGTGGACCGATGACCTGGTGAAGGATGCAGGAATCCACTGGATGCGAGTCGCCAGAGCACGTCTTTGGGTTGAACGTCTTTCAGCTGAAATGATGATGATTTATGGTAGGTTTATGATACCAGACGCCTAAAAATAGGATCCTGTAACTTTTTGATACAAGGTGACTGGTTTTTTCAGCTATTCTCCATAAATGGAGAAGTTCTGAATACCGACATGATCTGCCCAGCCTTTTCCGACTACGTTAGGGTGGGCTTCCAATCTAAACGGATGTACACCGGTATTTTATGTAGAGTAAAACTAAATTACTGGGTCACACGATAAACCTTGATAAGACTTTGTCCCCTAAATACGTCGTATGCAATGATCATCCATCTTGGAATTGACAGCAACCAGCTTTTTTACACGTTCCTCTCACAACAAAAGTTTTTATCTTCCATTGACATAAAATTAGACTCACACATGACACAGCATCAAAGTACAAAAGCCCTCATTATGATAGCGCTTTGCGTGTCACGAATAATAAACTTTAATGGTCCTACCTGCGTGGAAAGTTATTATTTTATACAGGATCATGAAAAGGATCCGTTTCATATTATGTCCTGAAATACTCATCCTCTCTTCACGACGTGTTTGAATTGCAAATACGTTTCCAAAACTATTTTTGTATTCGAAATTTAAAGTCTTTTATTCAAATTAAGACAATAGCCCTTTTTTACTAAATTGTAAGTGTGCCCCTTTTGATGAATAAACGATTATTATTATTATTATTATTATTATTATTCGAAATTTAAAGTATTCTATTGAAAGTAAGACAATCAGCGCTTTTTGAACGTCAAAGAACCAGCCAGTGACTGAAATGGATATAAATATCAGGGTTTAAAGATCTCCATGCCAAATAGAAAGAGGAGTATCAGCCACTCAGACGGGCGCTGTGTCTGGTAGCCTACTGCCCGAAAATAGGGAAGACGACAACAAAACTCCAATTAGTCAATCAGTTAGATTTAAAAAAAAAAATTTGGGGCGTAGTTTTTCTTTTGTTACTCGTACGCACATCAAATATGACGAAGCTACGCGACGTTTTTAAAGTTCACAATACGTCACGCCTAGGTATATTTTTTTGCGAGTTCGGACGTCACAAGCTTCCACTCCCGAGTTTTGATGCGTTTTATCTTTGTCAATATTAATTGATTTACAAAAACAAAAAAATACGTGTCCATCATTTTCCAATACTCTAACTGACGGACTAAATAGATTTGCAATTCTTTGATATTGCCGTCATGCCTATTATTAACGATCTATCTGAATAGTCTTACTCGTAAGTCGCTGATAATTTTAGAACTCTTGTACTTTGTTACTGTAGTACTTTTTTGTAGTGCCGCTACAGGGAGATAGATGCCTTGTCAAAGTTAGCCCCCGAAATGTCATCCCTTCACTGTTTTCTAGTGCTTCAGCTGGGGAGCAGAAGTAGCGAAACAAAGTCCCTAGGAATTTACTGTCTGAGATAGAAGGAAAGTTTTTAGGAATAGGGGACAATATTACAGGAAACTCCATCAAATATCGAACCTTCCTAGTCTTGCTTAGAGAGATAAATAACATACATTATCTAGAACTTACGATCTCAAACATCAGGATCAGCTTCTATTTAAAAACGATCGATCACAGTCTACCAACTGAAACAAAACTATAACCCTACCGCACTAAGGTCTATGTTCCTATAATTATAATGCCAAGTGCTTCAGATCCGCGCTTCAGCTTTTGGGGTCAAGAGGTCAAAATAGGTTAATGTAGTTCTTGTTTTGCATTGAGTTGGTGGGCTGCAGTCGTTGCATAAATTAGAGGCTTGGCTTGCAAGTTTCTGGTCAGCTTTCAGACTGAATAGCAGCTGAATTTTGTATTTTATTTAAATGCTAGGAGTAATTGCTGCCTTCAACTGTAAGCCTTGGTTAGGTCAGGTTAGTTTTCAGGCTTGTTCGCTTTCGTAATGTTTTCACCCTACTTTATACTTGCTATTTTTGACTTACGCTAGAACTTTAGGCGAAGATGGCAACCATAGATATAATAAAGAAGGAGATATAGCGTGGAGTTCAAAATGTATAGAAAACCGATGAAGCCACAGTTGCCCCTCCATAACGCTAATATTGCACACAGTTCTGTCAAAACAATACTACGAACAAGTGCACACACGCGCCATCGATAACTCTGTCATTTAAATATAAACCTTATTTGTTAAACGACAGCGTACTTTTTCCATATAATTTACTCACACTAAAACAATTATCATTGTGTGTTGTCGGGACACGGGGGCGTATACGACACAGTGTTTGACTAAATCGAAGAGTTATCGATAAATGTATCGATATTTTTTATAAAGCTTTTGGAAATAAAGTAAATAAAAATAATATGAAACCTACAAACATTATTCAATGAATAAACATATTAAAAAAAAAAAAAAAATGAAATGACACAGTTACACGTAGTTCTAAATCAAAATCAAAGCATTTATTTCAATTAGGCCAGTTACAGGCACCTCTGAATTGTCAAAAACAAAAAGAAAAGTAAGCATAGAACCACATCGGCCTTCCAACCGGATCACAAGAGTTAATAAATTGAAAAAAAATCTGAAATAGTAATATAACCATTCGCAGTCCACTTTCTTGTCGACAGACTTTGTCAAACCTCCACGAGCACATCACTAGCTCGCGCTCAAATACGGCGGACCGGAGCAGCGGACGCACCATGTGACATTACGGCTTAATGATGTTTACGTAAAAGGCGAGGAAGGAACATGGATGGTTTTAGTCAGTAAGAGTCTGACACTCCCTCCCGCTCCGCCCAGAGTGGGGGGGGTCATTTGATGATTTCCCATCCTTAAAAAAAAAAAAAAAAAAGGTGTACATTGCTTGTTCAGTCACTCAGTGACAGACTAAGGTGGTTGTAAAAGAGCAATGTATTTAATGCAAACATAATAGAGTCGGAGTAATATAAGAAAACATAAAAAAAATAGTACAAGTCAGATATATTTTAGGGATTATGGTTTTTCGTGATTTTTAAGACAAATATTGTAAAATACTTGTACTACCTTGTGGTAACTGATGCCATGACTTCAAAAGTTTTTGTCTTGGCTTCTATTTTTGCACGAAACCACCGAACAAGACGGCATAATCGTTTTTTTTACGAACGCGGTTGACAACACACTAACTCGCTGTTACGGCCATTTTTTCAATAGCTGCGCGACGCGCTCTTGTCCACGTGGTCACCGACACGCCCCCTTGCCACTTCTCCTGTTTTTAATATTTCTGTGATGGCAACGTTGCCAGCCTAGATGATTTTCTGTTATGTTGTGTCTTAGGTTTTCAATGTAAATTTCAATTATCAATGAAAATCTAAATTGAGCCATCCCAGATTTTTGCAAACAACAAGCAAACAATAGTGTACGTAGGACACGATATTAAGTGCCCCAACCTTTGTGGATCAACCACACATCGGGCAAGGCTATCTAAGAAACTCCATAAGTAAGTACTAAAATATATTCCAAGTTATGTTAGGTATGCTTTCACTGAGAATTAAATCCATTTCTAGAATACCACAAAGTATCGCTGTTATTCAATTTTAAGAGTGTTGGAGCCGGCGAATCTCAGGCAGCTGAGATATTTCAGCTTTGTTACTTATTTCAAATTGCTGAGGAGGTCGGTGGCTAAATAATAACACCGACTCAGGCAGTCATTTAAAATAACATCATCTGCCTAGCCTTTTTACAACCTTATTGATGTCGGCTTCCAGTCTAACTGGATGCAGCCGAATACTAGTACTTCACATGGGGCGACTGCCTATCTAACCTCCACAACCCAGTTAGTAAGTACTAGGTAATACTGTACGACTTTGTCAGACTTTCGGGCCAGTGACTGCGTCTAACGACTGTCAAAGATTTACAAATGACAACTGGGATCAACGGTTTAATGTGCTTTCGTGTGCTTTGGATGAATTATTTTGTTTTTACAATGGACACTTTTAACGTGCACATCTTGCTACATTGTTCTCACATAATTTACCATCTCCACATGAATGATGTAACCAAGATTTTGTAACAATAATTTGATTTAAAAGAATGTCCATGGAGTTTCTTGCCCGTTCTTCTCCATAGAGATCTACGCTAGGGAATGGGCAACTACAGTACTTTCACATTTAAATGTCCGGCCTACTTGAAATAAATGCTTTGTTTTTAATTTTTCCAAGACAGGGCAGCCTGTCACGAGTCTATCACTACATATTATAAAACAAAGTCCTCCACCGCGTCTGTCTGTCTTCGCGATAAACTCATAAACTGCCGCACCGATTTTCATGCTGTTTTCACCAATGGATAGAGTGGTTCTTGTGGTAGCTTTTACTATATAATGTACGCAGGAAAAGCCGCGGGCATCAGCAAGTTTGATAAAAACGCTAGTTTGAGTCCCTGTTCGGCGATTACTGGCTTGATGTTTTTTTTTAATTCACTTAAACTAAACTACATAAAAATAAATTGTATTTCAATACCCCGAATGTGTCTAGAACGAGGTCGTAAAGCTATATTAGTCTCGTGTAAGCAATATCTATCTAGGAGGCTTGTGGGTTGTAAATCTGGACGAGGTTTGGTCCGGGCCTAATTTAATGCCTATGTGAGGTGTATCTTCATGGACGGTACTAAATTGAGGTGTTAATACTGTAGGAAAGTTCCGGATTTCTATGTTAGTGATCGTTGGTTTTGGTTTACGGTGTTGGAATTATAAAAAGCCAAATTAAATTAGCTGGAATAACTTCACTGAGTCATGGATGTTTATATGTATAATAAGTATGTATTTACAAACAAAAAAGTATATATGTAGTATATCAACTATCTAGTGTCCACGACACAAGCTTTGCTTAGTGTGGCACTAGGTGGCGCTGTGTATTAATGTCCAGCGATATTTATTTATTTATTTTATTTTATTTTATGGGTAGGTAATAATGACGTCATAAAAATTGATTTCTCGTGCCCATAGGTGTCCGAAAATACCCCATGTATATTTCGCGATTTATGATGGTCTTCGAGTTGCAGTTCCTTAAAATTGTTATGGGAGTCGCTATAAAAAAAAAATACAGACGAATTGAGAACCTCCTCTTTTTGGAAGTCGGTTGAAAAAACGATCTTTATTTTTACAAGCATTCACCATTCCACCACTCCCACGCATCTTTGGTTAATGCAGTATTAAGATAAATAACAGAATCAGGTGTTACTGCGGCAATCCATGACTTGACATTTTATGCAAAATGTTTTGTGATGTTTTTTTCGCAAAATCCAACTAAATATTTTGCATAACCACAATACAGTTAGGTTTGACATAACGACCATTACTTACATCTTCCGCCAACAGAAGACGAAAATGACGACAAATTATCCATCTTCACTTCATCATCTCCGAACAAATTAACCTTTTGAAATCCTCCGCTTTCTTCGGTCGGCAATTTGTTTTCATTAAAACTCACTTAAGGCTTCATTTATTTTATTTGATCAATAAGTTCGCACAAATCTTTAAGAGTAGGCGTGATAGCACAATCAAGAGGGAGGTACACTCACAAAAGTAACATTGAGGTCAATTTTTACGTACTACTGCCGACTTCACTGAGGGTCAGCCATTATCACCCTTATACCCTAGGTAATGCGGCAGTTACTATTTAGCCATGACACTTAGAATATATTCGGAACTGTGTTAGAAAATTTGCCTACATTTTCCGATCTGCAAGTGTATATATGTACTCGTGTCGCATATTTGGCTTCCTTGCGATATCCTCTAACGATTATACATAGACGTTCTTATACAGCAGCTATAAAGTCTGTGAGTCATGCTAACCAGGGGGAGACATGGAAATATTAGCATAAATCCATACTGTATGAATGAGTCAACTTCAAAAAGGCTGGAATTCCGGCATTGCGGTTGCTAATAGGCGATTTGCTTGGGTATTTTTGACTAAGGGTTTTTACAGACGAGCGGCACGTTGCTAACGGCAGATAAACTGCAGCCGTTGCTATTGCCGATGCGTTGGCGGCTGACGCCGAAAGGTTGACGACTGCTGTCGACGGGTGACATCGCGCCACAACTGCAAGTGTCGCCCTCGCCACCCGTGTCGGCAGCCCTCGAGAGGTGGCGGTGGCTACAGTTTATCTGCAGTTGGCAACTTGCCGTTCGTTCGTCTTTAAGAACCATAAGTTAGCACACAAATTATTTGGCATTCTTTTGACCTACTGGCTATGTCGCTAGCGTAGATAATGTGCGCTAGGCACGGTTCCAATCAGTTCCGATGTGAATTTGCTACTAACAAAATTGAAGTTTTATAACTACAAAGCATTTGGGACAACGCACATCCGAAACTGCTGGGTCTTGAAGCATGTAATACTGTGCCAGAGTTCATCGAGGAGAAAGTAAGAACTAAGGTAAAACAGAATGTTAGAAAAAAATATTAAAGGGAAGAAAGTTTGTCGTAGTTTTTACCAATGGAACATCTAATTGGGTTTTAAAAAGCACACGACTTCTAATAAAATGCTATTCTTGAAACCAAAAGATGAAAAGACATAGTAACATTCTTTTTTACGAGTTTTGGCAGACTTCTATGCTAGACGGCAATATTTCTAGAAAAAACTTCTACACAGCATAAAGCCTTTTATTTCAAGCCCAAATGTACCGAAACTGTACGGTACTAGTAAGTACGCAACGTATATTAGTTTTCACTCAAACGTTCTCTGGAAAAGCTCCCTCCATTCATGAAAGCCAAATATAAAATATTTTTATCACAATTATTGTTGTAATATTTGGCGCAGATTTCAAAACAGCAATATTTCTGGAAAAACATTTACAGAGCAAAACCACGACCTTTACTAAACTATTATTATGATAACTAGAAAAGATGTTTGTTTGTTACGGTTTAACTCAAGAACTCCTTTCTTTTCTTTTTTTAAGGATTGGAATTCATCAAATAACTTCTTTCACTCTAGGCGGAGCGGGAGGGAGTGTCAGACTTTTACTGTCTAAAACCCATCCATGTTCCTTCCTCGCCCTTTACGTTCCGGGGCTCTCTTTCGAACAGTCGCGCAGTCCCGGAACTCAAGAACTCCTCAACCGATATTAAAAATTCTTTCACCATTAGAAAGCAACATCTTTGTAACATAGATAAATGATATTGATTTTCGCGGATGAAGCGCAGGCGAAGTGCTATTTCGATAAAACCAAATGTCTCAAAAAACTACTTCACATTTTCGGTACCAGGCTTACAGCAAACAACGTAGGTATATTGGTTTTCGTTCAAGCATTCACTGGAAAACGATGTCTGGACGTAACTACCGACGGCTGACCATGACGCAGCTGATATACGTCGCTCTTCTACAATAAATACGCAGGCTATAAGCTGGCAAATTTTCCATGACAGTAGACAGAAACCAAGTTTTTGTAAATAGCCATTTCTCAATGGAAACAAGGATTTGTGTGGTATAGCTACCACTAAAAAGCCTGACAACAAAAATATCACTATCTTATTAAATTTGGGGTTGAAAAGATAAAACATACTAAAGCTGCTGAAATCATAACCCTTCCTTCTGGCTTCGCTGTAGTCGGGTCCAAATGGAATTGGAAGTCAATTTCTTACAATTCTAGAACGAATGCCAGCCAAAGCAAATACGTAATTCAGTTAGAGGAGTAACCAATCAGCGCTCTCAAGGGACTCTGTAGCTATAGCTAGGTATGTATGGGCAGTTGGCTAACACAATTGTCTAAGATCCATGTTCACCGAAAAGATAACCGTCTGATTATCTAAAAACAGCTGTCACTGTGACATGTTCCCATACAAAAATGCGTTTTAAACAGCTGTTTTAGGTAATCAGACTGTCATCTTTTTGGTGAACATGGACCTAAAAAGTCCAAAGAAACGATGGGTGGACTGCTTGAAAGAAAGATGAAAGAGGAGGTGCCTAATGAAATGACAAGAAATTAATTAGGGCTAGAGACTGTTGATGACGATGGGAAGTCAGTTTTCATCCACAGAACCTATGTCTTGAGTGGTATGGTGTACAGTCACGAGCTGCAACACATTCATCATTCATTCTACATTTAGGCCTGAATTCTTGTCACGCTGTCGGTCGGTCGTGACGTCAGAATCAGAATCAGAATGCTTTATTTGTAAACATAGGTCAAATTATAATAATGATGATACAGGTAAGTGGATCCTCTATGTTTTGCCCAGAGGCGTACAAATATATAATTTTAATGAACATTATCTTTAGGTACTTTAACACTAGTTCAACTTTAAAGATATCTTCTAGTGGTAGAATTTTATAAAATTAAGTTAACTTTCACATTCGTAATAAAATCAATATTAAGAAATAGGTACATCCATGTCAATATTAATTGGGGATATAATCAGTTTCAATAAATGTCAAAGAGATAAAGTTATAATAATGCTAATGTCAAATAAAATTCTAAATAGTCAAAATAGGTTAGGAGATGTTGGTACAATTTTCTGAAGCAGAAATTATAGAATTATCGTCCAGATATTCCTGTAATGAGTAATAGCATTTATTTAACAACATTTTTAATAATTGTTTTTTGAAATTTTCCAGATTTAACGTTTTTACTATTTCAGGTAGTTTGTTAAAAATTTGTTTGGCCATACAGAAGGTGCTTTTATTCATAAGTGCCGTTTTGCCATAAGTCACTTCGAGTTCTAACTTATTTCTATCACGTAATTTTCGGTAGTAACTTTTAGTAGCTATTTTATAAAGTGAAATGTTAGATTTGACGAATACGTTTGTTTCGTATATGTACAGCGATGGCAAGGTAAGTATTTTGAAACGTATGAAGTGCGGTCGACAACTGTCTGTGCTTTTTAGTCCACACATAGCTCTGACACATCTTTTTTGGGCTCTAAATAAGAGTTCTCTATCAACTGAATTGCCCCAGTACATTACACCATATCTAAGTGTTGATGCAACATAGCCGTGATAGGCTGTTAGTACAGATTCTAGGCTCACTATTTTTGATAGTTTATAGAGAGCGTAAGTAAATCGATTTAGTTTTTTACATATTTCGTCAGTCTGGGGTTCCAGGTCAAATTGTTGTCTATAGTCATTCCAAGAAATTTAGTAGCAGTAGCTGATTCTATCTTTGTCCCTAAATAGTTAATGTCATAGATTTTATTTGGTATTCTTTGATAAAAGTGCATAATTTTAGTTTTTTCCAAGTTTATAATTAGATTATTGTTTTCAAACCATTTTATAATTCTACTAGCTTCTGCCAGCGGCTTCGCCCGCGTGAAGTTTGAAATTATCCCACGGGATCTTATTACCGGGATAAAAAGTATCCTATGTGTTAATCCAGGTAATAAACTATCTGTGTGCTAAATTTGATCCAAATCCGTTCAGTAGTTTTTGCGTGAAAGAGTAACAAACATCCATACATCCATACAAACAAACTTTCGCATTTATAATATTAGTAGGATTTAATGTCACATTTATTTCGTTTTCATAAGTATTGGGATCATCACACTTAATAATTACGGTGCTATCATCGGCGAATAGTACCATGGGGTGTTTTATTTGCCTCGGAAGGTCATTTATGTAAAGTAAGAAAAGGGGCGGTCCCAGCACGCTACCCTGAGGAACGCCGTGTTTAATTGTCTCACTTTCTGAACGATATTTTTTCTCGTAGCTAGTATTTAAGGATATTTGTGTGATTTCTACAAATTGCTTCCTGTTCGTTAAGTAAGATCGAATGAGGTCAAGTATGTTTCCCCTGATACCATATTTTTCAAGTTTGTGTATAAGTATAGGATAATCCACATAATCAAGAGCCTTAGTCAGGTCCATATAAATAGCGCACACAGGATTTCTGTTATCTATATTTGACACAATAGGAAGAAGCAGGTCATGTATAGCCATATTTATTGTCTTCTGCTTGCGAAATCCTTTTTGTTCGTTAACCAGTATGTTTGATTTCTCAAGGTAGTTGTACAAGGACTTATAAATGACTTTCTCAAATATTTTTGAAAAGATAGTTATCAACGCAACAGGCCTATAATTTGACATAATTTGTCTGTCGTTTTTTTTGTGTATTGGTATAATTATTGACGTTTTTAATTTTTCAGGGAAGATTCCGCTAAAAATGCTCATGTTAATTAAGTGACTCAGATGTGGAGCTATGTAATGAGACACTTCTTTGATAACTTTAGTGCATACTCCGTCATAACCAACACTATTTGTATTTCGAAGTGAGGTAATATGATTATTTATGTCTTGAGGTATGGTCGGCTCCATAAACAAAGAGTTTGAAGTATTTAAGCGTACGTTAATTTCTGGTATATTTTTATTTTTTGGTTCGATAACTTGATTAATATAAAACTTGTTAAATGCCTGAGCTATATTTAATGGGTTCGTGATTTTCTGTGTCCCTGTTTGAATTTAAGTCATAAGTCATAAGTCATAAGTCATTTAATCATTTGTTAACATAGGTACAATAAATAGTTGTTTTAAAAGATTACAAGCGCTCTATGTTATGCCCGAAGGCGTACAAATATTTTTTGAGTTCATTGACATTTAAAATTGAAAAAACCTTTTAAATTAATACTACTTAAATGCTAAAAGTATTAATTGATTTTGACAAAAAAAAATTAAAAAACATATTAACATTAATAAAAAACAAAGAAAAAATATATAAATGTCAAAACTAAGGGTCACTTTACAACGTCAAAATTCAAATCAAGTAAGCACTTTTAAAATATAATAAAAAGATAAAATAATCATTAAAATAATACAAAATGTCATGTGCAACAATGTCATAAAATGTATAAATGTCAAAACTGAGTGTCACTTACTACGTCAAAATTCAGCTAAAGTATAAACAAAAATAAAAAATATAAAAACTTTAAAATAATACAAAAATGTCACGTGCAACAATGTCAAAAAATGGAAAAAGGAATTGAATTTAAAGATAATATACTATGTCAATGAGTACCGACTATGGTCAAAAGCAGTCATTACATTTTGTCTGTTAAAAATTCTGAAATGCTGTAATATGCTTTATTTAACAGCAAAGATTTAAGCCGTTTTTTAAATAAGTGTATGTTCAACTCCTTAATTGAATTAGGTATGTGGTTGTATATGATTGGTGCCATACAAAAAACACTTTTATGCATCAACGCTGTGTGAGACCTTTTTACGCACAAGTTATTGTTCTGTGGTCGAGTTCGTGTGTTATAAAATGATATTTTGTCAAACCGGTCTAAATTGGTCTTAACAAATACAGCTACTTCAAAAATATATAAACACGGCAATGTCAACAATTTGTAATTAATGAACAATGGTTTACACGAGTCTAAATTGGGGAGTCTGAACATTGATCTAATGCACCTTTTTTGTGCTTTGAAAACTAATTCCCTGTTGGTCGAGTTACCCCAGAAAATTATACCATACCTCAATACTGAACTCACCAAACCATGATATGCTGTGACTAAAGCATCGACGTTAACCACTGGGGTCAGTTTGTATAGGGCATAGGCTGATTTGCTAATTCGTTTAGTTAGCTCCGCCGTGTGTGCTTTCCAGTCTAATTTTTTGTCAATAATTAAACCTAGGAATTTTGATGTCTCTACTTGTGTTATAATTTTATTGTCATAGTATACTGTCATATTGGGATTCGCACGTTGGCTAAACATCATTAATTTCGTCTTTTCAATATTTATTTTAAGATTATTATTATCTAGCCATTTCACTATGGAGGTTATTGTCTGAGTGACAACGTCTTTGTGGTTCCGATTATTGGTACTCTTAATGGTCACAGTGCTGTCATCAGCAAACAGTGACATAGGGTGACTTGTTACTTTTGGAAGATCATTTATGTACAGTATAAACAGCGGAGGACCTAAGACGCTGCCCTGGGGTACACCATAAGCAACTGTGCGATGACTAGACTTATAAGTACGTTGGTATTTAGTATTGGGATCTATATTGGTTACTTCAACGTACTGTTTCCTATTCCGTAAAAAAGAATTTATTAAGCTGAGGATGTTCCCTCTAATACCGTACGCGTCCAGTTTATTGAGCAAGATATTGTGATCGACATAGTCAAACGCTTGTGTCATGTCACAATAAATTGAACAAACAGGTATTCTTTTGTCAACATTCGAAGTTACATTGTTCAAAAAGTCGTATATTGCCATATTTATGGTTTTATTTTTTCGGAAGCCTTTTTGTTCATCGGTTAAGATGTTATATATATAAGATTTGCGTTATTGGTTCCTTAGGAAAGCAGGTTTTACAATTATTAATTACGGTCCATACCGCTTTAGATTTATTTTTGGACGTCTTAATAAAGTAGTTATTTCGTGATGCCTGTGTTAACGTTATAACTTTTTTAAACCTTGCAGAATATGTTTTAAGCGTTTGTTTATTCTTCGGGGAAGGATTTGTTCTATATTGCCATAGCAAGTGCCGTTTCTTTTTACTACATTTCCTTATCCCGTTCGATATCCATTTTGTTTTCTTAATAATTGATTTTGTTATAATTTCGTAAGGAAAACAAAGATCGTAAAAACATCTGAATAAGTCAAGAAAACGATCGTAGGCCTCATTGACGTCATTAGTTGTGTATATGTCCGAAAAAGTGAGACTTTTAATGCAATTTTTAAATTTCTCTATATTATCCTGACAATAATTCCGTCTTTTTATTTTCCACCGCTTTAAGGTACATGTCTTCTTAACAGGACATTTTAAAAGTTGCGCGGTATGATCTGACAGGCCCAATTCTATAATTTCTCCTTTACAGCCTTTTACATTATGGGCTATATTGTCCAAGCAGGTCCCACTGCTTAACCTAGTAGGTTGACAAAATTGCAATTTTAAATTATAGTTTAATAATGTATGTTCGAAGTCTAAGGTTTGTTTAGTTCTTTTCAATATGTTGATATTAAAATCCCCACATAAGACAATCTTTTTGTTATTCAATTTTAAACAAAGCAAATGCAGAATATTATTTAAATTGTCGAAAAATTTATCCAAATTAGATTGAGGCACCCTATAAATACATACAATAATAATGCTGTGTTCTGTCAGTTCTATCGCGCAGCATTCAATTACGTTGATGACAGAATATTTTCCTAAGTTGAATACTTTATACTTGTGGCCGACTCTGGTTAAAATGCACGCGCCACCTCTTTTATTATCTCTGGAGAAACTTGTTGCTAGGCTGTAGTTTGGTATATTTAGAAGTCCTTCCTGCTCAGGTGTCATGAAGTGTTCGGTTATACATATGATGTCGATCTGTTTTTTACTATTTTGTAGTTCTTCCAAACACACAGTAAGCGTATCGCTTTTATTCAGCAATCCAGCAATATTTTGATGGAGGATATGTATATTGTTATAAACGAAAAAAGTTGGGGGTTTCTTTCCGGCTTGAATTGTCTTCGTCATCAATGGTCGTTAAAATCTCGTCATATTCTTGTCTGTTGTTATTATTGTTCGTCTGTCTGCTCGTTTCACAATGTAAGTCTAAATCAATCTGAATGTTCCTCATAATATTGTCAAATATGTTTTTTATTCCGTATTTATTGATTCTGCCCGTAGTGTAGGAGAACATGTTATGTGTCAACTCACGATTGCTGTCGAAAATGTATGCATACTTATGGCTTTGGTTGTCCAGGTGAAGAAGGTTATTAAACATCTCAACTTTGAAGTTATATATAAGGGATCCTGTCTTATATGTTGGAAGACAAATTACTATGTTAGTGTGCGTAATTTTTATAAGCGACTTATTTAGTAAGTTTATTAAGTTTATGTAGTTGTCGTCAGTGAGAACAAAATACAGCTGTCGGTCGCCACTGACGTCAGCGGCGCAGTATGGTGCTATATAGAACACCCCTTTGAAAAAAATTTAGTGTTCCTTAGTAATCTATATCTGCTACGGGCTGTGCTTCTCGCAAGTCTATCTGCTACGCCGTAGCGGATCGGCTACGAGTGCTACGAAGTGTAAGGTGACGCTCACTCGCGTTCCATGATTTTTGTTCACCCAAAAAGTGCTGAACGTGTCTAAAGAAGTTTTAACTTCTAAAATCCGTCAAAAAATTATGTCGTTCTTCTACCAAAGACTCTGTAAGTGAAATGGGAAGCCGTCAAACCATTGAATCACTAGCTATGCGTATAGATATCTTGGCTACCGAAGCCGACGGCAATTTGGCCGTCTCCTCCAATACAATTAGGTTGCCAGACTGCTTTATTCCGCTCCTATATTTACGATAGCAGAAACATCTTTTTGCTTTTAAAAATTGAGCGTGGATTCGATTTTCTCCTAATTAGGAACATTTTACATTTCCTTTTCAATTTTGGAAGTGGTGCGATGTTTCCGGAAGGCGGTTTGTATTTTATTGAGAAAATTAGATTGTTTTTTTTCTCATTTGGGAATTCAGAATTGACGCTTCATTGACGAGCGATGTGGTTAATTTAGTTTGTGCAAGTGCTTCTTTACGGTATGCCAAGTATTTAACTCACGCCTATTTTATTAATTTATATTTTTTATTACCTTTATAAATAAAAAATAAAATATAAATACAGAAACATCACAAAAACCTCAATAGGTTTGTCCGAAAGATGATCCACCTGTAAGCAATCTTAATACTAGACTATTAAGGCGCTTAGACGAGCTAAATTAGCAACTCTATTTGTGGTGGATCAAACTTCGTTTGAAATGCTGTAAGAAAAGAAAAGAATAAGCATTTATTAGCCCGACAGGACAACAAATAAAAAAAAATGGTAAAATTGTGATTATAACACTAGTTTAAAGTAAACATAATGAGAGAATAAAAAAAACCGAAATCATAAGAAAAAACAAACAAAATACAAAACAGAATTTGTCCTGTACAAGTAGTTAGAATAAAGTTCTAATCAGCTTGCACTACAAATTGATTGTTACGTTAGCCACTGCGGGCCAAATAGCGCGAAATGAGTGGTTTCGATCGATTTACAAAAAAAACTATTGATTGGATTAAAAACTGAAACAGTATCATGCAAATATATTGCTTGTAGAATTATTTGCCAAAAAATCTGAATGATCCCATGCATATTAGTATGTTCTTTATTGTTTGAAAGATATTTTTAGAGATAAGTTCGTGATTTCTTTTTATCGAGCCAAATTAATTGTATTATGTTTTCAAAACAGTATCATGCTAGCATATATCCTGAAGAATATCATATATTTTCTGGTCTTGTTTATAGCAGTGAATCATATACTTTTAGTAATTATAAAACTCGCGTTTAGCTCATGTAATCGCTTTAAATAATCATAATTATGGAGTAGGCTTTAAACTACAGAAAATACTGTATTTGTTTCGTCCACGTTTATCATCGGGTCCTATAGCGCATTTCACATAAGAATAAGAACGTCAATCACCTCTCACTGTCTGAGGTCAGAAAGGCATTGGCTCCATGTAATTACTGCCAAACAGTTGCATCTGGTTAGTCTAGAAACCGACCTAAAGAGTTGGGAAAAGGCCTAGCCAGATGATGTTATCGCTCTTTGCCCCTCAGATCTCCCTATAATTATCTTTTCCAAAATAATAGCTCTTCTGTAAAAGAAAAACCTTTATATTGACACCTCTATAAAAACAACTCTCTGACTAGAACACGATCCCTTTTCTTTAAAGGTTATATTTGCGTCGTGGGTGTCGACATTTATAGCCACCGCCCACTGGGCAACAATCTATGGACTGACGAAACAATTTGAAAGGAACCAATAATAGGTTTTCTTTTTTGCATTCTTGAGGGAAAATTGTTTTACGTTTTACTTGTCAGCTTTAAGAGCATAGGCGGGGCTTGATGAGGTCTTAATAAAAAAAGTATTCTTAGAATATACCTACCTATTCTTTTGCTAATTGATCAGAACTGAGTGGAGGTCAGTTTGGGCAGACGCATCGGGGGTAAATCCTGGATGAGGCTGGCACAAATATGTGGAGATTGGCACAACAAATACAATACCCAGCATTGGATGAATTTAGGCTGTGAATGATTATGATAAAGATGTCGTAAAAAATGGTTAAAAACCGGCCAAGAGCTTCTCGGGCCACGCTCAGTGTAGGGTTCCGTAATTTCCCGTCCGTCACAATAAAAAATGCTTGCATATGCGATTATACTACAAAATTAGTCCAGAAATTATTTTGTACAACTTTTTGTCTTTATTGTACAAAAACTGTTGTTTCCATCCAAGTTCAAAATGATTTTCCTAGAAAGTCCTAATAAAGTTCTACTTTTCAGATTTGTTTCATATTTTCTAAACTTATGGTTCAAAAGTTAGAGGGTGGGGACACATTGTTTTTTACTTTTGGAGCGATTATTTCCGAAATTATTGACATTACAAAAAAATATTTTTGATAATGTCAACAATACGAGTATATCACACGTTAGTGTTGAAATTAAAAAATAATCACTTCCCACTTTACATATAGGGGGGCTACCCTAATAAAACACTTTTTTCCAATTTTTATTTTAAAACTTTGTCGGCGTGATTGATACACATATTGGTACCAAATTTCAGCTTTCTAGTGCTAACGGTCACAGAGATTAAGCGAAGACGGACGGACACACAGACATGGCGAACTATAAGGGTTCCTAGTTGACTACGGAACCCTAAAAAAGAAAACTGCGCAAGAAAACCAAGTAGTATATTATGTTAACGCAGCCTGTAATTCCAAAGCTAAGTCTCATCCAGGTACTAAGACACCTTCATAAATGTTACAGAATTATAAGTGTTACATGTTGAATTGGTAACAGAATCAAATATGTAACACTTATAAAAGTGTTTTCAATGTGCTAACCCAAAACACTTACAAAAGTGTAACCGAAACATATCTGTAACAGATGTAAAAGGTTTAACAGTGTTAATAAGTGTTTAACAGGTAAGCTTAGCGTTGCCATTGGATAGCCGAAATCTAGTCGCAGTCTGTTGTAAAACTGATTATTCTGTTACTCATATTAACACTTATTAACACATATAAAAGGTTACAGTTTGATTCGGTAAAATTATTATATCTGTTACATCTAAAAGTGTTTTTCTGTTGAAACTGTTTTAAAAACAGTGTTAAAAATACATAATTGCGGTTACAGTTTGAGTCCCTGGTCTCATCTTACAATGTTGAATTATTTCATTTTACTTCAGTCAGATAATTTCAATCAATAACTTTTAACGAAATACGAATGTCTGCAAAAATCACCACAAATTCTATACAACAACAAACGAAGACCTTGTTTTCCTCCGATGTAAAAATAGACCTGTCAATATGAACCCCCCGAATCTTGCCACAATGACAGTATCTTATCATCGTGGAGAAATCAATTACTTGACGCCCAAATATTTTTTATCTGTGCTTAGCTGTCAAAAGATAAACACGTTAAGATAGTCTTTGCAATTTACTATAACATATTACATAGTACTATCACGTGTTTCATAAATACTGTGTTGAAAATTTTACGTTTTTTGTGAGTGTGACTGAAATATGGCAATTTTGGATACTTTGCAGTTGTCAAATCAAGTGGAGAAGTTGGCACAAGTCAGCCGGGACCTCAGACGGAAGCATAAGCAGATACAGAATCAGGTATGTTTGTTTTTTGGTACTTTTAGAGACGAAATTCGTTTGTACAGTAAGCTTGTGAACATTTTGACAGGAGCCTGACGTTTGACGTAACACGTCGCCGAAATGTCACAGTGACATTCTTTTTTTCTTCATTTGATTCTGGCCTTTGTTATTTGTCCCAATTTGTACAAAATATATACTTTTTTGTTTACTTTGCGTTTTGAGTCATCAGATTTGGGTTGGATTTGGGCCTTGGTACAAATGAGTATCGTCTCTTTCACCAATTTCTGTGTTAGAACATAACACGAACATTATATTTGAATGCTTTTTGATCTTTATATGGTAGAAGGAAATTACTTAGAAGACACACTAGAACAAATCATTCCTGATTACACAGATCAACGAATTATTCATGTTGTACAATAAATAAATTATTGCTTAGATATGCATTTTTGCTGTAATGTTTGTTAGAAAATATAGCATTATACACCGGTTTTATAAAGCTTCTATTGTGTTTTTTTCGCTAGCTTCAACAGGGTTAAACCCTTTCCTTACCGCAAACAAATGATAAAAGTTTCTCCCCTCGCTTCATACTTTTTTTTCTGACGTAAGCACTGTCACATACACTCGGTCACACCTACACCTATTACTTCATTCACGATTTAGTTTCCAATCATGTAAACAAATGTGTTAATGTAAAAAAAAACTTTAAAATACACACATCTCTCTCATATGCGAAAGTTGGAAAGATGGATGGTTGTTACTCAATCACGATAGAACGGCTGAACGGTTTCTGAATGAAATCCGGCACGGTGATAGACTAAGTCTGGAATAATTGGCTACTTTTTATCCCGAAAAAATACATCAAAATTTCCACACAGAGGGAGTCACGGGCAGCATCAGCTACAAGACTTCCGAATTATTTTTCATATGTCCTAGTCATAAATCAACCTAATTTACACTCTCTCAAAGTTGATATTTGTTTGAATGGAAATAACAGCCCTTGGAAACAAAGATTTCAATAGATTTTACCTTTTGTCTGTGCCGCCCTTGCATTGAATTATCATGTCTTTTGAAAGCGCACGTTTTGTCTGTCTTGAGTAATAGCGGAGCTCGTAGCCGCTACATAGGATCGCACTTACGATGCGAAGAAGATTTATGATAGAACTGGGGTTGTATTAAGGCTTGTATGCACACACACTCGTCATCGTTCTCCAGGCCCCTTATTCACAACCATTCGACTCGCTTCCGATTCGGAGTCATGTGTCTATCTCGCTCGTTTTCGTAATGCCAGAAGATGACAGATATACGAGTTGTCGAATCGGAAACGAGTCGAACGTTTGTGAATACGGGGTCTGGTCTGATCCCGAGTTATTTGAAGTCGATGCATCATGTCTTCTATACTAGGTACCTATAATATTACAAAAAGGTAAAATTCGTTTGTAGGGGGGGTATTCTTTAGAACTACGGATCCGATTTCGGAAGTCCTTTCGCTAACGGGAAGCTACATTACCCCGAGTATTTTAGGCTACGTTTAAAAACGTTTTGTTGGATTAATATTTGACGACTCGAATGGCGTAGTGGTAGTGACGCTGCGTTACGTTCTTAGGGTCCTGGGTTCGAATCCCGGTAGGAGCAAATGTTTGTGTGATGAGCATGGACATTTGTTTCCGAGTCATGGATGTTTATATGTATAATAAGTATGTATTTACAAACAAAAAAGTATATATGTAGTATATCAACTATCTAGTGACCACGACACAAGCTTTGCTTAGTGTGGCGCTAGGTGGCGCTGTGTGTTAATGTCCAGCGATATTTATTTGTTGTTACGTGTCGGTACTTATTACATGTTGTTAACACAGAACAGATTCACTCTGCTCCCCGTACTAGTATAGACTGTATTTACGGTGGACCAGTGTTCCTCGTTCTCTGTGATTGTCATGGTAGCATACTTGTGACAAAAAATACTATTTAATTTTTATAACATAAGGCGTTTTAGAATATTGATTAACAAACGAAGATTGAGACGTCTTTTTGCCAAATGACTCGAAGGCAGCTCAATAAAAATGGTAAGTAATTTCTTTTAATGTTATAATTTTAATTTTATCTTGGACTAATTTGAATGTTTAAAAAATTGTATTTTATCTTATTTTAATTTAAATGTTTTATTTTTATCTTATTTGAAATCTGATTTTAATGTTAATTTTTAATTTTTATGGTAATTTATTTTAAGTTTTTTTTATTATTAATTATTTTGTTTATTTTAATTTTGCACTTTATGTATCTGAATTAAAATAATTTATTTATTTAAAAAGACTCGTCTGTTGTATAGTACGCGCCACGAGAAGCTATAATTTTTGTAAACAAAGAATTTCTACCAAAATACGTAGGGACAATTCAATTAACAAGAAATACTCCCAAATTCAGTCAACTCTAATTATCATAAGCGTAATAAGAAACTACCGAGCAATTTCACTTGGTCGGGTTATATTTTGGCGATATAAGAGCTGTCTACTAATGTTTTGTGGTACTTGAACCCATCTGACATCATGGAGCGTATACATTTGGGCCGCCATTTTGAAGTAAGATCGCGCTGACGCTGTCATTTTTTAATTTGATCCAAAGGTTGCGAACCGAAATGTATGTTTACAAAATGTATAGCTTCTTGGCGGGATTATAGCTCCAGACATTCACGTCAGTCTTGTTTTAGTTTTTAGGATTAACATAAGGTTGAGTTTCGCATGTTTAAGAGTATCTCACTCACACACTAATGTATGCAAAATTAAACATGAAATATTAATGTGTAGGCATGATTTTTCATGTATCAACTCATGCTACATCACAACGGTAGAAGCCTCGTGAAGGAATATTTATGTGCGACCGTGCGTCTTAGGTGAACGAATCCATATAAAATGGACGCCATTTTTTTAGAACTAAGTATACTTTCAAGAAAGAAAAGATGGAGGGAGGAACTAGACTCTTTTCACAAGGAATAACAGATATTAATAGAGATAAGTGGAAGGATGGAAGGGTGGCCTTTGCCCCGCAGTGTGACGCAAATTACTGATAATAAATATAGGTACTTTCCAGAAAGTTTTGTGTATGAATTTGGATGAATGTATGACTAAGGCGTCTAAAGAACCGGGGCTGGGGGGCAGTTCGAAAGAGATACCGTGGTCACGGAACACAAAGGACGATGAAAGGAACATGGATGGGTTTTAGTCAGTAAAAGTCTGACACTCCCTTTCGCTCTCCCAGAGCAGGCGGAGCATTAGATAATTTCCCATCCAAAAAAAAGGACGTCTTAAGAAGCGATACTGACCGACTTTTTGTATGACGATATGGCTTGAGGGAGTACTAACTCATAGAGAAGTACAGAAGACTAGCTTTTGCTCGCGGCTTCGTTTCCTGTAAGAATGACATTAGGCTTGTGTCCTGAAAAAATCTAATTTGTCCGTCAGTTAGATTATCAAAATATTTGACACGTATATTTTCTTTTGTTACGTAGACCAAAATTGACGAAGATATGACGCTTTTAAAATTCTCAATATGTCACGCTAAGCTATAATTTTTAGTGCGTTGAGACGTCACGAGCTTCCACTCCCGAGTTATGATGCGTTCTAACTTTGTGTGTAACAATATTCATTGATTTACAAAAACGAAAAATACGCTAACGGACGGAATATACAGAATTGCAATTTATTGATGGTGAAAACTAGCCTATGTTATAAATATAAATAAATAAATATCGCTGGACATTAACACATAGCGCCACCTAGCGCCACACTAAGCAAAGCTTGTGTCGTGGTCACTAGATAGTTTGACAAAATAATAGTAGATTTCTACTATTATTTTGTACGCTATTGAACTGTGCAAGGTTGTTATTTTCTGATTTAGCAAATAAAGAAGTTTTTTTTTTATATTGGGCCGGATCAACAATAAACTGCGATGTGCATAGTGGTTAGAAAGGACCACTGCTAATGTATTTCTAAACCGTCTTCGAAGAATATTAGCGTGTAGATATAAACAAAGTGAAGTGAACTCATGTAGACTAATCCACTTAGTATTACTATCCAGTGCGATAAATGTGGGTACCTATATTTGACACACATTTGGAATTAGCTACTGTATCGATTGTTGCTACACTTTGACGGTGAAAACGAGGGTAACGTGTTTTATTCGTATGTACTTAGTGTAGGCTAAATAAATGTTTATGACTAGTTTTAGTACAGACTCTTCATGAAGCCGTTACCCAAGCATTCTGTACATCAAACTAAGTAACCCTACAAAATAAATATTGCTGGGAAAGGCTTTTTTGTGGGTGAATTACGTTTTACGGTAAAGTTCAATGTAACGCACTCAAAACATTGTGCTGGAGGATGGATTGAATAGTGCGGGGTGCAGTATCATGCTAATATATTTCTTGTAGAATTATTTGCCAAAAAATCAGAATGATCGCATGCATATTAGTATGTTTTTTATTGTTTGAAAGATATTTTTAGAGACAAGTTCCTGATTTCTTTTTATTGAACCAAATTAATAATATACACAAATTAATTATAACACAACAAATATCCTGAAGGATATCATATATTTTTCTGGTCTTGTTTATAGCAGTGAATCATATACTTTTAGTAATTATAAAACTCGTGTTTAACTCATGTTATCGCCTTAAGAATATGTATGATTTACAAATTATTTTGGTATTACGTCGACGCATGCTCCGCAGGCGTCCTAAAGAAAAAAAAATGCTAAAATGGTAGGTAAGAGATGATATAAACTGGCGGGATACTACGAACTGCTGTTAGTTACATTTATTTAAACACTTCGTTTACTCGCAATTAGGTATTCGGGTGACTTAAGAATTAATTGAACCCGACACCCTAATTACTGGCGGGCTTGATGAATTTGGGTGTGTAATTAATTTCTATTAAATTGGACGACAAAGCTGGACGAATTCGCTCAAAAACAAGCGTTAAGAAAAACTATCTACATATACTTCGACTTCGTTTGTAGCCAGAATTTGACATCCAAAATAAAATGCATTAGTTTGCGTACTTGTGTTTTTGCTAATTCAGAATGAGTGTATGTCGTACGCGTCAAAGAAAACCCTTTTACGTAGAATCTAATTATTAAATTAATTGTTATAATTGGGTCCCAATTTCTCTAACCCTCGTCCTCGGGTTACGAAAGCTGATTTATTAAATGAATTATTAAAATTGGGTCGAATTTGCCTCATCCACTGCTTTCTGGTGATGTTGAGCAACGTTTCTTGTTATAATTATCAAAATCCTATCCCTACAGCTAGTAGATCATAATATAGCATAGCTACATACCTATTTTATTGTAAGTAGTACTAGCTGACCCGGCAAACATTGTTTTTCCATAAAAAAATGATGTTAGGGGTGGATAACCCTTATCACATAGAGGTGTGTAAAATAGATAGTAGCCGATTCTCACACCTACTATAATATTATAAAGCAGAAGAGTTTGTTTGTTTGTTTGTTTGGTTGAACGCGCTAATCTCAGGAACTGCCGGCTCGAATTGAAAAATTATATTATATATTTTTGTGTTGAATAGTCCATTTATCGAGGAAGGCTTTAGGCTATATAACATCACGCTACGATTATTAGGAGCTGAGCAGAAATGAAAAATGTTGCAAAAACGGGAATTTTTTTTCCTTTAGTTTTTCTCTCTTATGTGACGTAGACGAAGTTGCGTGGGTCAGCTAGTATGCATATAAAATTTCATAAAAATCGCTGAAGCCGCTTCAGAGGAGTATGGTAACTAACACTGTGACACGAGAATTTTATATATATGTTGTTAATTTTATATATGTAGGGAAAGTCAAAGTCACGGGAAAATAAGGGATGCACAGAACCGAGAACTGTGGCAAAAAAGGGGAGGTCTATACTATAGGGTAAACTGGGTACGGTTGAAACAATTTAGCTTTTATCGTTTATAATTTTGTTGTTTATAAACCGAGTGACGATTATGATACATTAAATTCAAAAGTGAAGTTTTGGCTACGATATGGCTGTATCATTATAGTTCCCGGGTTATTATTTTTAGAAAAATATGAAATTAAAAAAAAAAACGGATTTGTTGCAACCGTCCCCATGCCAGGGGCGGTTGAAACAGCGATTGGGGTCAGTTGAAACACATACAAATAATACAATATGTCAAATAATACAAAAATACTTACTTTTGGGTAATAAAAAACAATATGGCGTCCTGCACACAACAACAACGCGCGGGGAGCGGCGCGCTACTATATTCGCGTTCGGAACTGCCGTCCGCTTCGTTTCCCCCTTTGCCTCCCTCACTCCCCGCGTAACCGTTTACGAGATATTTGCTCTGTTTCAACCGTCCTTTGTTTCAACCGTACCCAGTCTACCGTACCCAGTCTACCCTACCCAGCAGTGGGTGATTTCGAGCTAATATGATGATGACGATGTATGTAAGTGGTAATCTCCGGAACTGATGATCAAATACTATACAACGTGTAACTTTAAATGCGCAAAATCCCAGACACCCCAAGTGAATTTTAATTCAATTGAACTAATTCTGAACAGATTCTAAAGAAAAAATTAAGGTACGAGTATTATGTGCTGTTTTAATTCAACTGGTAATTATTATCCCGCGTACGAGAAAATTTTAAATCGGACGACAACCATTTGTGTTTGTTTGTTTACCTATTTTGGCGGGTTTGCGCACGTGATGGCTGGACCTATTAATAAATAGACAGGGTAATGAATTTTTTTTTTTAAATGTGACCTATATTAAAAAGTGGTTCAATTGATTCTGCCCGTGATTTTGATCAAAATATTTTCAGGTTTTGCGCATTTAACGTTACACGTTGTATACAGGGTGTATTTCACCTCATCACAAAGCCGTTAACCAAGCATTCTGTACATCAAACTAAGTAGCTTTACGCAAAACTTATTGCTGGGAAACAACTTTATTTTTGGAGGTTATAAATCATGTTTTGTGGTAGAACTCAATGTAACGCACTTAAAACATTGTGCTGATGGATGAATTGAATAGTACGGGGGTCTTGGAGGTGTTAAAAGTAAAAACCTACAAAAAAAAAACTTGTACTTATTAAAAAAACTTGACAAAAAGTTGTAACTCTGACCCCCCATATCTCCGTAACTAGAAGGTTCCCAGGTATGGTGTAGAACAAAAAAGTGATCGCAATGATAGGGAGAACAAGTGCCTTTCGGCTTCGTGAAGAGGTGTTTTACACCCTTAATTTATATCATGCCTATTAGCGGAGCAATCAGAATGTATGCGAACGAAGTCGGGTGCGAAGTGCTAGTCATGTATAAGCGACGGCTGGACACACTCAAAATACTAAAATCACCCCAACTTTAGATCGTATTTCTGTATGTTCCAGCTGCATCTCAATAATCCTGAACGGATATTGAAGGGGTTTACCTTATATGAGAGCTTTATGTCCAACCTAAAACCTGAGGTATGTACCATTGCCATATCTCCAACTGAGGCCTGGGAGGATCATCATATTAACATAGGAATAATGAGGGAGTTTTGAAAAAGAATGACGGTTTTTCTGTAAAATATCATCCACTCAGTAACACATTTGTACATACATACACAGACATCTATACTGTTAGTATTGTATCAAAATACCAGTAATGCCATAGCATAGACTATAGTGTTATTTAAAAAAAACTATTATAAGATTGTCTATGAAACATAATATGTTCTGTAATAAATCCCGTTCGTTCGCACTACGTCTCACAAAAAAACGTTGTTTGATTTATAGGTTATGGGCCCAGCGACTTAAAGTATTCAGTTTTATTAGTTTTGTAGTTTAATTCTCGAGTAAAAGTAGTGTAAACATAGTTAGCAGTGTTATTCAGTATTTGCAATAAAAGTTTGCAAGAATGGCAGCGAACTACCTAGTAAATGTTCCCAAGCTAAAAGGGCGGGAGAACTACAACGAGTGGACCTTCGCGGCGGAGAATTTTTTGATCCTGGAGGATAAGTTACACTGCATCAAGGCAGAAACCGGGAAAGAAATAGAAGCCGCAGACGACGCGAGGACCAAGGCAAAATTAATAATGACGATAGATAGTGCGTTATATGTACACATCAAAGACGTCAAGACTACGATGGAGCTATGGGAGAAATTGAAGGCATTATTTGACGATTCAGGATTTACACGAAGAATTACTCTTTTTCGTAATTTGATATCGATTCGCCTAGAAAATTGTGTTTCCATGCAGTCGTACGTAACGCAAATCGTCGAAACAGGACAAAAGTTAAGTGGGACAGGATTTAACATCAGTGATGAGTGGATTGGTTGTTTATTGCTAGCGGGGCTTCCTGAAAAATTCATGCCCATGATAATGGCGATTGAGCATTCAGGCATAAAAATCACAACGGACGCCATTAGAACAAAACTCATGGACATTGTGGAAACGGAAGTGAGCGGACAATCCGATGTCAGTGGTGCATTCGCAAGCAGTACGCAGAAATGGCAACATAAGAAAAATAATAAATCGTCTATGACCAACGCGCAGAAATACCAATCGAACGAACGGAACGCAACGAAAACCAACGTCAATGTCAATGGTGGCGCTAAAAGTCATGTCAAATGCTACCGGTGTAAACAACCAGGTCATTACAAGAATCAGTGTCCAAATGATGATAATACCAATACGAATTCGAAAGAAATACAACGTAAACAAAGTAATGCGTTTAGTGCGGTGTTTCTAAATGGCAAATTCAACAAATATGATTGGTACATTGATTCAGGCGCGAGCATACATCTAACAGCGAATGAACAGTGGATTGAGAATGCTATTTATCACAAAATGAAGGATATATGTGTTGCTAACAGCGAGAGGTTGCAAGTATTATGTTCCGGAGATGTGACCATTTTAACTAAAACTGATGAATGTGAATTTGAGATACCAGTCAAGGATGTATTATGCGCTCCAGGATTGACTACCAACCTATTGTCAGTGAGCCAGTTAATAAAGTCCGGTAATACAGTTCAGTTCACGACAAATGGCTGTGAAGTATACAATAGAAACAGTGAATTGGTGGCCACAGCTGTGTTAAATAATGGAGTGTACAAGTTGATAGTACCTGATAGTGTGGTGGCTAATTTGACTGCATCAGGGATCACTTGGCATCGCCGATTAGGTCATGTAAATAGTAAGTACCTAAATAAAATGACAAGTGCTGTAGAAGGAATGAACCTCCAAGAAAAAGTTGATATTAACAGGATGTCATGCACAATTTGCTGTGAGGGTAAACAGTGTCGTTTACCATTCACAAATGAAGGTTCAAGAAGCGAAGAATTACTGCATTTAGTTCACACTGACATATGTGGACCTATGGAGTATGAATCACTAGCAGGTTCCAGGTACTTCATATTATTTATAGATGACTTTAGTCGAATGATACATGTCTATTTTATTAAACATAAAAGTGAAGCACTCAGATGTTTTTCAGAGTTTAAAGCAAAAGTTGAGAAACAAACTAATAAGAAAATAAAGATATTGAGAAGTGATAATGGGTGTGAATATTGTAACAAAGAATTTAACTCATTTCTCAAGAAAGAAGGTATCATTCACCAAAGGAGTAATCCATATACCCCCGAACAAAATGGCTTGTCAGAACGGAATAATCGAACAATAGTAGAGAAAGCCAGATGCTTATTATTCGATGCGAATATGGAAAAACAGTTTTGGGCAGAGGCTACCAACACAGCTGTATATTTACAAAATCGTACTGTTCTTCCTGCATTGAATGAAAAGACTCCTTATGAAGTCTGGACTGGATGCAAACCTGACATAAGTCACTTGCGAATATTCGGAAGCAAGGTCATGGTTCATGTGGCTAAAGAGAAGCGCCAGAAATGGGACAGAAAGTCAGAGGAGCAGATACTGGTTGGTTACCCAGATGACATTAAAGGTTACCGAATATATAACCCTAGAACAAAAAAAGTGACAACAAGCAGAGATGTAGTAGTCATGGAAGATGAGAATAATCAGTCAGTTTAACAATTGTTATGATAATTTAACTTGGGCTTATGCAAAAAGAGTTTTAAAATATTTAAAAAAAACTACATATTATGGGTTAAAATTTACTAGATGTGGTAATGATAAATTAGAAGGGTATGTTGATGCAGATTGGGGAAACAATATTATTGACAGGCGGTCTTACACAGGTAAGTGTTTCAAATTAGCTGGTAGTATAGTGTCATGGGAGGCTAAAAAGCAAAAAACAGTTGCTCTGTCAAGCACAGAATCTGAATACATGGGCATAGCAGATGCTTGCAGGGAAGCAATTTATTTGCATAATTTGTCAAAGGAAATTATTAATGATTCCTATACAATAACTATATTTAATGATAATCAGGGTGCACTTAAGCTGTCTTCAAGTAATGCTTTTAATAAGAGGACCAAGCATATTGATATTCGCTACCATTTTTGTAAAGACTGTATCGCTGATAAAATTGTTGAACTAAGATATTTGGAAACAGCTGAAATGCCAGCAGACCTGTTCACTAAAGGTTTGGGTAATACCAAGCATTATTATTTTTTGCAGTTATTAGGTATACAGGATGTAAAAGTAATATGATTGTTTTGTTTAATTTAGATGGGGTAACATATTGTGGGCATCTATGTTATTTTGATAAGTGGGGGTGTTAGTATTGTATCAAAATACCAGTAATGCCATAGCATAGACTATAGTGTTATTTAAAAAAACTATTATAAGATTGTCTATGAAACATAATATGTTCTGTAATAAATCCCGTTCGTTCGCACTACGTCTCACAAAAAAACGTTGTTTGATTTATATATACTAATATAGAGGAAAGATTTGTATGTGACGAATAAACTTAAAAAGTACTGGATCGATTTGATAAATTCTTTCAGCAATGGATAGCTACATTATCAGCGAGTAAAATAGGCTATGTTTTATCCCCGTACTCCCCCCACGAGCACGGAACACCGCGGGTGAAACCGTGTGACGTTCGATAGTCATACGTAATTGTCTTCACGTAATGCCATTTTTGTAGTATCTCGGACCTCTAGGTCCTTTTCCAAATAGTTAAAAAGACATGCATCTGATCATGTATCTATGTCTTTCACGTACTTGTGTTTGTCTCTATGCATGATTTGCTAAAAGCTAAGCGTATTCTTTGAACCATACACATGTGTAAGCTTCTTAAATTTCAACTTTATGTCCATGCAGTAAAAGCGAATATGACGTCATTCGCCGTCGTCGCATTCGCCGAGCTAAATGCGACAAATGTGGGGTACCGTGATTGGGTCAAACCGATTCGGTGTCGTTAACTGTTGTCCCTTCCTTAATGGTATTTTCATGGAGCAATTTAGAGGTGTAGGTACGATTATTTGTTACGAGGAGCTCCTGACTAAATAATAATAGCAGCTTGGAACAATCTTTAGGCTAAACCTCGCTTGTCTAGTTTGGTCTGTGGATGGATGACTGCCCATTAAATACCGAGTTTCCTCCTTGCCTCAAAAAGCACGTAAAACCATTGCAGTCTTTGCTATCATTTGTAGATCTTTGACAATCGTTACGGGTAGTCAGTGACCCAAAAGTATCACAACCGGTCTTATCAAGGGGTTTCGTTCTACCCAGTACTAACTAGATAGTGGAGGTCAGATTAGCAGTGGCTCCATGTAAAATACTAGTATTCAGCTGCATCCGGTTAGACTAGAAGCAGACCCCAACATAGTTGGAAGAAGGTTGGGCAGATGATGTACGACTATTTCTTATGCGGGCCGGATAAGGCATATCCGTGCCAAAAACTTCTAAAGCCCCTTAATTCGAATCAGAATGAATTCTGCTCAAATGCAGCTGTTTGGGAATGTTTTTGGCACTGAATCTCATTCGAACACGTTACTGCAAGCTGCTACTATTAAAGGTTTATAAATGTTATCGTATCTTGTCTGGTTAGAGACTTGAATGCACGTTGCTTGGTATTATACTCTAGTTTCGTGTAGTTAGTGTCTAACCTGGTGTCAGAGTTTTATGCGCTCATGGGTGTCTGACTTAGCTTTACATGCCGGCGAGAAAAATCTTCCAGGCATGCTGGTTTCCTTACGATGTTTTCCTTCACCGAAGTAATTGTTTTTATTATGTAACTAGCCGATGCCCGCGTAAAATTACATACAATAACCTTTCTCTTGAATCACTCTATCTATTAAAAAAACCCGCATCAAAATCCGTTGCGTAGTTTTAAAGATCTAAGCATACAGTGGTGCGTGTTTTGGGTTTTAAACTCGATACTTACCTATGATTTGGTATTCTGATGGTCACACCGCTATTTACATTAGAGGTCTCATCAGAATCTACAAATTGCTTTCCCAAGGCCTGTCCATTATTTGCTGCTCTTCTATCATGTACTGAATTCATGGTAAGAGCTTGGGGTCGTGATGACACTTCACACCATGTGTTCTTTATCGGAAGAAAATCAAATAAATATGGTCTGGTTAACAACTTATCTCATCATCACCATTTTCCTGCCCTTATCCCAATTTATTTGGTGTCGGTGCAGTTGTCTTCTACTTTCATACTTCTCTTTTCCTCATCATCTAAGCAGTCACCGCCTTTCTATGCCGTATCATCCTTCACAAAGTTTATCCATCGTTTCTTTGGTCTTCTCTTATAGCATACTCAAAACTTTCTTCATGACATTTCCAGCTTTCCACTCTAACCTCCCTACTAATATTATAAATGTGAATGTGAGTTTGTTTGTTACGCTTTCACGCGAAAACTACTAAACGGATTTAGATGAAATTTTGCAAACAGATAGTTTATAACCTGGATTAAAACATAGGATACTTTTTATCCCGGTAGTAAGATCCCATGGGATAATAATCAAAGACGATGGCAGAAGCTAGTATAATATACTTAAGGTTTAAAAACAGGTTGAAACCTCATTCTAATGAGCATTTTTTCCATTCTCTTCAGATGCGCTTGGTCTGCGAGGAGCGCTCAGAGCTGACGGCCATAGTACAGTCACAACAGAGGGATATCGCCGCGCTACAGCAAGACAGCGCTCAGAACAAGGTTTGTATACTAAGTCTTGCGTGAACGAAGACCGACGTCGTAAGGCGTTTTGTCAGAAAATCTGGTGCAAAAATCATCATCAGCCTATAATGTTCCCACTGCTGGGACACGGCCTCCCCTCAATGAGAGAGAATGGGCTATAATCTATCACGCGGGCCTTGTGCGGGTTGGTAAATGTCACATGTCTTTAAAATTTTTGATTCTGGGACATGTCGGTTTCCTCACTATGTTTTCTTACAACAACAAACAACAAACGAACACAGCAACAATAACAGCAACTAACTACCGAAGTTTTTCAGCTAAATGTTGCTGGGGAGATTAATCCGCCATTTCTCTCTCTTCATCTCATTCCCTCTTCTCCATTTCTTCTTCTTCCTAATTAAAGCACTAGAAAGGAGCGGACGGTATTTTTGGGGGTTCGTTTATTAATATCGACAGTCACTACATTAACGGTCGCTGAATCGATAACGTTCCACCGACGGATTAATGAATTGATAGTACCCCAAATCGATGGTACGCTACATCGACAATATACCAAATCGATAAGTAAACCGTATCGACAGTATACCAAATCGATAGTACGCTGCGCTGTGTGGACAGTATACCATATCGAAAATACGCTGTATCACCACACCACGATACGCCATATCGATGGTACGCTGCATCGATTCATAAACCCGTCGATATGAACCCGTTTTGGGGGCTGTCTCAGGGGATTTTGAAAAAGTTCTGATTATCAGCCTAATTTGAGTCTTTTGGTTTTGATTAAATTACATATTTGTCATATTAATTTTGACAGCTGTATTTTGTACAGTAGAAAATATGATTTAATTGATTGTTTCCAGTACAAATTGTAACTTCAAAATAACTAAGACTGTTCCACTTTTGAATTGTCAGAAGTGCCCAACATGCGGCGTGGCTACTCCGGACGGCGCTGACGACGACGACCAGTCGTGCAAGCCGACCTTCAGTGTGCGCGAGCTGCGCGCCATCCTGCACGAGCGGAACGAACTCAAGCTGAAGCTCAGCCGCGCTGAGGAACAGCTGCACGCGCTGCAGGTCGACCACCAACATGACAGGTATGCCTTACGTTCATAGGGTCCCGTGTTCGTATCCCGGTAGGAGCAAATGTTTGTGTGATGAGCATGGACATTTGTTTCCGAGTCATGGATGTTTCTATGCATCTAGTACCTTGTATTTACAAACAAACAAGTATATCAAGAATCTGGTGTCCACGACACAAGTCTCGTTGCTTAGTGTGGCATTAGATGGCGCTGTGTATAATGTCCAGTAATATTTTTATATTTATTTATTATCATCGTCTGTCGAGCCTTTTCCCAACTATTTTAGGGTCGGCTTTCAGTCTAACCGGACGCAGCTGAATACCTGTATTTTACATGGAGCGACTGCCTTTCTGACCTCCACAACCCAGTTACTACTGGGTACGATACTACTTTGTAAGACTGGTTATCAGACTTTTAGGGCACCTGTAACGACTATCAAAATCTACAAATGACAGCCGGGACCAACAGCTTAACGTGCTTTCCGAGACACGGAGGAAACTCGGTATGTAATGGGTGGTCACCCATCCACAGACCAACCTAGGCAAGCACGGCTTAACCTAAAGTTCGACCCGAGTGGCTGTTATTTTTTAACCACGAGCACAGTTCAATCATTAAAGCCAGTTTACAAAGGAGTATCGTATTACCCAGTACTAACTGGGTTGTGGAGGTCAGATAGGCAGTCGCTCCATGTAAAATACTGGTATTCAACTTATCCAGTTAGACTGGAAGCTGACCCCAACATAGTTGGAAAAAGGCTAGACAGAGATGATCTACATCGCCTCACTATTTCGCGCTGTGCGCATACGCATGGAAGAAATCAACTTGATCATCTGACCTCCTACTTCCTCATCCACAGTGGGTCAGACACATCCCCATCAGTGAGCACAGCCCACCCTGAAGAGGAAGAGGCTCCGGTGCAGGGTCCTCTACCTGCAGAACCAGACGACGCGCCTTGGAAGAGGAATAGCGGCATCAGGAAGTTGTGAGTACACTCTTTTTGAAGTTCTTGTAGGACCTGGTGGGGGAGAGAGATGGATAGTGTGTGTATAGCTCCTTCTCTTTCTAACACTTCTCGGGGTAGGATAGTTCAGTCGGTTCTTATGTGGTGTTGTGGGATTTCAATATTAGACGCTTTTGAATTTGGAACCTAATCAAGTAAACAACTATGGACACTGACGAGTATTAATAAAGGGTGTAAAACACCTCTTCACGAAACCGAAAGGCACTTGTCCTCCCCATCATTGAGATCATTTTTTGTTCTACATCATACCTGGGAACCTTCTAGTTACGGAGATATGGGGGGTCAAAGTTACAACTTTTTGACAAGTTTTTTTTTACTTTTAACACCTCCACGACCCCTGTACTATTCATATTCAACCCATCCAACAGCACAATGTTTTAACTGCGTTAAATTGAGTTCTACCACAAAACGTGATTTATAACCTACAAAAAAAGTGGTTTCCCAGCTAAAATTTTTGCGTAAAGTTACTTAGTTTGATGTACAGAATGCTTGGTTAACGGCTTTGTTGTGAGGTGATTTACACCCTGTATTAAGCCAAATTCAAAAGCGAAGTTTTTGATGATTAATTATCGGGAACTGCTAGTAACTTTGTGATTTACTATGTAATACGTGCTGATGGATGCATTCAATAGGTCGGGGGTCCGAGGTATTTAAAGTATTTTTTTTTATATTAAAAATAAATTTAAGAATTAAAAATTAAAATAAATCTTGTCAAAAAGTTTGAACTTTGACCCCCAGTATCTCCGCAACTAGAAGGTTTCCATGTACAAAAAAAAATGGTCGCATGGAAGTGCCTCTCGGCTTTGATAAACGTATTTTTTTACATCCGTTATATATTTTAGTGCTTCTAACTGTAGAATGTGGGTTTGTTCTTGTGTTTCGCTCCAGATTTCTGAAAGCGTTTACTGAACTCGGTTACTAGGTAATTCTAATAAAAAATTCCTTCTTTAAAAAAAAAAATCTGTTTGAAATGACATCTCTGTGACAGTAAAACAATGGCGATACACACTATGGAACTAATGGCGCTAGCATAGCTGGTTCCAATCATCGTCATTGGTTGAAAATCAAGGAATGTCATTTCATATTTTAAAATACCTTGGACCTCATTGGTCAGATGGAGACCAGCTATGGTGGCGCCATCTACAATTAGCTTTTAACGGTCTTCCCCATTGCATGAATTCTAGTGTAATCCTAAATATGCACAGGGCACAGCACACAATAACAATTTGGGTTGGTGATGGCTATAAGCTCATGATACATGCATAGTCTTGATTTTGTATTTTCAACTTTCGGTGCTGAACCGTACGTTGCAAATCCAAGAGTACCGTCAATGTCTCTTATGGCATTTCAATCCTGCACCCTCGATATGAGTGCATGAAATATGCATGTTGAATATTCCAACCTGAGTTTAACTACTGACCATAAATACTCTCTTTGAGGAGCTTTTTAGTGATTTAGTGTCGGTGTATTTTCCATTTATTTTGTAAATCGCAATAAACTCAGTACTTAAAGGGTGTAAAAAATCTTAACTTTAACAAATGTTCATAATCATGTACTGAATACGTAGTAACAGTAGGGTAGACGATTAAAAACATCTATTTAGTCCGTCAGGTAGATTATTAAAAAAATATTTGACCTGTATTTTTTCTTTTGTTACGTAAATTCAAATTGACGAAGATACGACGCTTTTAAAATTCCAAATACGTCACGCCTAGATATAATTTTTAGCGAGTTCTGACGTCACGTCCCGAGCCCCCACTCCTGAGTTTTGATGCGTTTTATCTTTGTCAATATTCATAGATTTACAAAAACAAAAAATACGTGTCCATTATTTTTCAATAATCTAACTGACAGACTAAGGCCCGTGTTCACCAAAATGATGACGGTCTGATTATCTAAAAACAGCTGTTTAAAACTAATTTGTGTATATGTGTGTGTACATGTCACAGTGACAGCTGTTTTCTGAGAATCAGGCCGTTATCTTTTCGGTGAACATGGACCTAAATAGATTTGATAATGTCGTCATGCCTTCTTTACCCCTTCACCCCCTTCCCCTCCACCTAGTATTGATATAGGTCTATGCACTTAGTGGATGTGTGTATCACCTCACTCTTTTTCCACAGTGTACTTTAACTCTCGTACCTGTGTCAGTTCTAAAACGGTTGTTTCAGTGTGTTGGGTTGGTTGGTATTTAGTGTCCTTTATTGTGGTGGTATTGTTATAATAAAAAAACAGTTGAACTCACTTGTAAATCACATCCCATCAAAACATATCATTAATACTAACTCTTCCTTTGTAAATTGTCTATTTACGCGTCAAACAGAAACGTTGAATAGATGTTTTCTTCTCTTTTTTTTGTAAATAAAGACACTCGCAGAACAGATAAAAGAGACTGTTTTAGGCTTTCACGGTTTAAAACTAAACTTATATTGTCACTTACGGGATATCTTCCGTGATTATTTGGTATTTTGAGTTCCCGATATTTCGACGCTGTTGCAAGCGCCATGATCGCGGGTTGACTGGAGTATGCGGGTGGATGTAAATTAAATTGTTACGAGCAGACAAATCTGTCTACCCTCTTTCTTTGTCTATATCGGGAACTCAAAATACCAAATAATCACGGAAGATATCCCGTAAGTGACAATATAAGTTCAGATAAAAGAGGTTAGAATGGTCGTGTGGGCGGGGCTAGCGCGCTGCTCATATTAGTGAACGCTCATATGTCAATTTACCAACAGTAGTCATTGATTGATTGATGAAACTATAAAAAAGTGAAAAAAATAAAATCTATAAGTACTGTTAAGTTGCCGTGGCAACCCAGAAAGTAATCCGAAGATACTTGTGATGGGATAAACCTCGCTCTTCCTCGAATTAATTAACAATTGTTTATCTGTGCTAATTAGGTATAAATTACACATTAAAAAAAAAACAAAAAAATAAAAAATTATAAAAAAAAATGAGAATCGTGTTTATGGCAGTGTGTTTAGTATAAATGTGTGTTTATACTCGTAAGTGTGTTCATGAGTGTGTGGATGTATATTTTGTGTGTATTTGAGTGTGTAACAGTGGGTGCGTGTGTGAGTGGGCGTGTGTATGTGTGAATGAGTGTGGAAGTGTGTTGGAGTGTGTGTGTGTGTGTGTGTGTGTTGGAGTGTAAGTATGTGTGTGTGTGTGTGTCAGTATGCATGACGCCAAAATGTCTTCAACGGCATCATAATTAAGTGTGAAGAGCCATTCAGTTAATGTCTTCTTACACTCGTACAGCTGCATAGGGTAAATGTTAAGTATGCGATTTACTTTATTATAGACGCGTGGGGCTTGAGTTACATTTTGACGACTAGCAAAAATTGAACGTGCTGAGTATGTTTTGGCTATGTAGGGGCTAATTATATTTTGTAATTTTGTGTATTTTAACTATGGGCCTTAAGTGCCTAATAACGTACGTATGGGTCTCTTGCTTGTAGTAGAGTTAAAGAGTGGGAGACAAGCGGTGACACGCGTTCTAATACAAATCAGGAACCATTTCCTTTCTAACCTCTTTTATCTGTTCTTTATTCTGTTTTCTGTTTGACGCATATTTGTCTATGGGAATTCTATCCATTTTGTCCACCTCCTAATCTTACACTCCAGCTTTTATTTGGTTCTGGTACATTTTTCCCTATGTTTTGTCTAAAAGCATGAAAAATTTTAGCCCTAAGAAACTCTTTGGTTGTTTTTTATTCAAAATTTCTTTGTTTTTAGGTGTTTTTTGTGTAGTTAAATAAAATATGTATGGAAAATGCAACCAGGGCCGAAAGAGATGGCGCACGATACGACTGCACTGTGTTGCATGTTAAATACTACATTCGACACTACACTGTCATGAAACCGCTTCACGCTTGACCACAACCCCCAATCCTCCATCCTTTTTTTGTTTAACCCTACTCACATTTTATATGTCCAGCACTTTTTCATTTTTTTTTTATTTCATTTTTTATCTTGCTAATAAATGTACGGTCAGCAAGATCTCATTTGTGCACATTTTTTTTCATTCTTTTCTGAATAAAAAGTTTTTTTTTAATATACATTTTATAGTACTTCTTGAATGTGCTGTAGATCAATGCTAATTTTGTAATATAAAAATACTATTTATATTTTTTTTTCTAATTGATAAATAGGTAGGAAATATACAATTTCTTTGACCTATATTTGCTTCTGATTGTCTTGGATCGCCATTAACGTGAGCGAATCAAGTCGACTGAAAACCTCAGCCTTGGATTTTCCAAAAAAAATACATTTTGTAATTGAACACCGTCGTTTTCAATAACAGTGTGTTCATGAAAATCAGCTTAATAAAAATACTAGCCTATTATATTAGCCTAGCAAATCAATTTACAAAAAACTGACCGATTTTATTTTTTCCCTTCCCTATTTTATTTTCCCTCTATTTTTGTTTACGTTTGTTTGTTCCCCGCGCGGTAGGTTTCGACTGGCGCTATCGACACGCGCAGAGGGCCGACGGTCGCCGCCTCCAAGAATCTCTTTCGGCCCTTGGTATTGAAGATGTATTGCGTCTGCGGTACGTTTGGGGGTATTGGGGGACGCCTTGAAGAGGGCTGACGATTGGGGAGCACCTAAATACAAATTGAAATCTTTGGCAAAACGTTCGCGGCGCGTTAACCGGATCAAGTCGTCATGAAGAAAAATTGACACTAAAACAAACCTAGAATGTAATTTGACGCATGATTTGAATGTGATAACAAATTGGGCAAGAAACAGAATGGGTGTCTGTGGCATCTGCTACGTTTATGGCCATATAAACATAGATTAAAAATCGACGAGGCTATGGCTGGTGGAATTATATCATAAAATGGCTTATACGATATAATTCCACCAGAATGGGTGACATTCGCTAAGATCTTGTAAGATTTTTTAAGGTAACTACACCTCCGAAGAAAAGACATGACAGTGAATAAATCAATACGCTACAAATTTTTCAATACGGCGGTTTCAGATTAGCGTATTTTCGGTCGATTTGGAAGCGCGTGTAGGCGCGTATACGCGCGCCTTATTCTGCATGCGCAACTCGCACGGGCGTATAAGCTTGTACAAGGGCGAGTCGCGAGATAAGTCGTCATTTTTGCCGACAGATCAGATGTCATTTTAATCAAACGAACACACAACAATTAGCGCGTATACGCGCTCTTGCTTTTTTGAAGCTTTTAACGTGCCACGCCTGTTCGCCCGAAATCCGGTACGAGCAAAAACACGCAAAAAAAAATGGCTCTGTCACCGTTCCCAGGAGCTAACCTCAAAAAGAAGAACGGAACCTTTATAATCACGATGTAGTAACGTAACGGGTGTTTTATAAGAGGTGAAGAACAAATTAAAATAAAACACGGATCATTGTTTTAATATTCATAAAAAACGTATTTAATTTACGTATGTCTGTGATGCCCGACCAAATCGGTGTGCCGCCATTGTTTAACTATTGGCTTACTTCTCTAACAGATGAAGGTTTTTTTGACTGGTAGTTTTATGTCATTTGTTTGAATTTCGATCATGTAGAAAAGAATCACCGTTATTTTTATTTGCAAATCGTCAGCCCTTTCATTTCAGAGCGTCCCTCAAGTTTACCAAGCAGTTGTATCTGACTGCTTATTAAGTTAATTACACAGCTTTCACATTCACACAATGCAGTAGATAGACACTCATATTTTAGTCATATTTGTGTATAATTTAATTGATGAGAACATATTGAAATACATACAACGTTATTTTTTAGTCGTTTTAATCCCTTTAAGGGCGGATAGTATTCATGAAAATGAACAACTTTTACTATGAGACCGACTATCAATACTCGAAAAAAAAATCAACTGCTCCATACATTGTTGGTCGCGTAACTCGAAAAAATGTAGGCAGCAGCTGATTTTTTTTTGAGATTTCAAAGTCGGTCCCATAGTAAAAGTTGTTCATTTTCATGAATACTATCCGCCCTTAAAGGGATTAAAACGACTAAAAAATAACGTTGTATATAAATTAATTTAACTACAACAAATTTTATTGTCACTTACTTAGGTACATTACTAACAGTTTATTCTAAGTTATTATTATTAATCTTAAGTCTCTAACATTGGAGGTCGTTCTACCATGTCCTGATACAATAATTCGTACTATTATGATCATCTAATAGAGTTTTAAACTAGCCCATGTTTGCAGGGGCGATTTTTCATTGCGAGTTTTTTTCTTACCTAGCACAGTGTTGAAAACTCAACAGTGCACGTAAGAAAAATGCACTGATTGATTTAGCTTGAAAATTACTCTTGCGAACGTTTGTACAACCGTTTTAAATCTCCGAAAGCGTCAGGGTCATTCAGGGTATGGTAAAACAGACCCTCATTGAAATCGAACTCATTTTCAGACTACTATTTCTGTGTTTCAGTTTTCGCAAGCTCTTTGTTGAGTCTGATCTCGCCGTGGGCGGGTTCCAGCGTCGCTCCCTATCGTCCCTGGCTCGTGCCTCTCCCTCCCCCCACCCGCCCTCCCCCTCCCCGCGCGCCGCAGGTGCCCCCCCCGCCCTCGCGTAGGCACAGCATCCCTCCCGCACGTCTATCTCCACACGCCACACGCACACATCGACGATACTCCGACATCAGGCACGAGCCTGTATCAAAACTAGACCTCAGACAAGAACTTCAAAACCTTAACCTCGGGACCCAAGAGTTTGACAGCTGGCTCGGAGACAAATTCGAAGAGAATGAAGAGTACGAAAATGAAGTTTACGACGAAAGGTTTGAGCACGATATTCCCTTGCAGCGGTCTGTCTCCCTAGATCGGGGCATCGACATCTTCAATCACTTGCAGGCTATAGGTTCGGAGACAGGCAGTGTTGGTTCCTTGTGGACGATAGACTCGGAAGGAAGAGACAGTATGGCCGATAGGTATAGGAGTTTCGAAGATATCCCCGCTTCTCCGTACAGAGCGAGAAGTAGGCGTGCATCTTTTGGCGTGGAAACGTTCTCAGAAAGAGATCTAGCGTTGGCAGTGTTGAATGAAAGCTATAAAGGTCTGGGCGCCACGAGCGGCAGCGTATCCCCGCAAATACGGAAACTGCAAAGATGTTTCACAACCGCCGGGAGTTTTGACAGTATTAAAAATAATTCAGTAGATAATTTGGTCCAAAAACAAAGACCGAAACTTAGACTGGAGATCCCGAATAGAAGGAACAGTACTAGCTGTCCAGTTTCACCAGAAATCAGCAGGTTGAGGGACTTCTTCCAAAATTCTGCTGATGATGTTGAGACGAACACGTCTGATGATGAGGACCAAGAGTTTGAAGTACAGAAGCCGTTCTATAGGAGCATATCTGTAGAGTGGAACCAAGGTGAGGGAAGCAAAGTGCGGCAGAGACGGTCTGGCGTCCAAGATATGATGACAGATTTGAGAAGGAAAGTTCTGATAAAGCAGGAATTCAAAAGCAGCGAAAATCTCGACAGAAATCGAGGCTTGACAGCCCAATCCTCCAAATATCTTCAAAAAGGCAGCTATGTAGACCGAAACTCAAACTTCGTGAAATTAAAAAAGAACTTTTTGTCTCCGGGCAACACCAACTCAAATGTCATCGTGCCCACTATAATCATATCCCGCGCGAATTCCCGCGGTGTTGCCAAAATATCAAATACTTCCGTAGAAATAAGTAGGAATTGTGACTGTCGAATATGTACCGAGGGTGACGGCAGATACTTCTTACGAAGTGTCCTAAGTAAGTTGTTCGTTAAAATTGTTTCTTGTAAAAGTAGGAAATTGTATTGGGACGAGAATAATAATCTGAACGACAGTGAGATGTACAAGTGTGTAATGCATGTACTAAAGTTAATGCTGGGACTTTGGTTGAGACACCTCGATCATAATTAGGATAATTACATCCAATTTTAACGTGACTGGAAATTAGTTTTCTTTGTAGGTGATGCGGTCATATTTAAAGGTTGGTTTTAAACCATCAAGCTGAACAATTTTCTTCATAAGAATCAGCTGCCTCATTCATTTGGGTCAAGTAGGTATTGAAATTTGTACGGAACTGCAGTTTTGTTTTGGTTACAGTGGTTTTTCAGTTTGATGGTCTGGTCTCACCCTTAAATATGGAAATATTTGATCACACATTTCTTTTAAATGCTGTATAATCGAAAGAAAACTAGTTTTCGATCGAATGAAAAATGAGTTTGTAAAGCAGTGTTGTTGATTTTTGTGAACTCAATTTAAAGTATTGCTTTCTCTTACTATTCAATGTAATCAAAAAGGGACGGAGTAACATTTTCCTAAACTGGTCTTATAATATTTTGAAGTCTAACAACTCAAAATGTTGCCATCTCTTTCCAATTTCATCAATTAGTAAGAGCTAACAATATTCACGCAAATCAGTATTTTAAGAATTGGATGATATTAACCTATCAGGTTTAAAATTTAAATATGTTCTAGTGTTGTTCGATGTTACTATTAGCAGCTTTTATCTTTTTACTCTGCGGTAAACGCAACTTTAACGTAAAATAGTTTCTACTGGCCTACCGGTTTACTAAGACCATGTGTTAAAGGTATCGCTCAGTAAATCGTAGGGCTTAAAGTATCGGTATCTTTGGGAATCGATACTATTGTCCTTGGTGTGGTACCGGTACCAGACGTCTTACCTATTAATGGTATCAGTACCAGACGTCGTACCTATACTATTGGTACCGGTACCAAACGTATTATCTATTAATTATACCGGTACTAGAAGTGTTACCTATTAATGGTACTGGTACCAGACGTTTTACCTCTTAAGGGACTACTCACACCTATTCAGCTCTATTCAGCTTATGCCCATAGAGAACCACGATTTTGTATGAGACGCGTACGCGCGCGATCTGCTGAACAGATGCGTACGCGTTTGTCATAATCGTTGTTTTGTATGGTCGCATAAGATGAATAGAGCTGAATAAGTGTGAGTAGTCCCTTATGGTACCGGTACCAGACGTCTTGCCTATACTATTGGTACCGGTACCAGACGTCGTACCTATACTATCGGTACTGGTACTAGAAGTACTACCTGGAGTATTACTTAGTAATACTAAAGTAGAAGGTGCGCTAAAAAACCGTTTGAGGATTTCATTTTCCTGATGTTTTTTTGCAATATAGTAGTAATACCATTTTTCAACTTTATTATGCAGCGCATAAGGTTGAAAACGGGTCGACCGTCAGTAAGAGTGGTAGTACATAGCCTCCCGCACCCCGCACCTACCTCAGGCACCGTCTCGTACAAACGGTAGGTCTGTAGTACCTTTACACATTGTTAGGGATATTATAACCGGGTTTTGCGAAACGCAAAATGTATGTCACTGTGATCTTTATTTTTTTTTCTTATTGTTGAATCTTTTATGTTGGGTGACGCGTTAGGCTGTCAGTCTGCCTTTACAGTGTAGCTATGTTCTGGACATGCGTTTAATGGCCATTCATCATCATCATTTCATGTCATTTGACGAAGGCCCTTTCATAATAATGAAAATTATGGTACCTAAGCATTTTTGCAGTCGACATAAATAAAGTAGTCCGAAGAATATCACAATTCGTGCGATAAAAGGATTAATTGAAACTCTAAACGGCCTCGAACGACTACAAAAATTCTTAGCGAAAATGGGCACTACGAACTCTAGAAATTTATTTCGCGCCATTATATGGTTTTGGATAACCAGTTTGATCACGGAGTATCGTATTATCCAATACTAACTGGGTTGTGGAGATCAAATCGGCAGTCGCTCCATGTAAAATACTGGCTTTCAGCTGCATCCGGTTAGACGGGAAGCCAACCCCAATATAGTAGTAAAAGACTAAGCAGGTGATGATATGGTTTTTAGGTAAAAACACCTTGAACGAGTTCTCTTAGGTAGATTGTCAGTCTAATACGCTACCCAACGACTTTCGCGCCTCTTACGTAGCAACATTAAAATTATATGAATATTCTACATTACCTATTGTAATTAAACAATCATAAGATTGTAATGAGTGTTTAGCGCCTTATTCTTCGACATTGTATTGTATTCTTGTCAATTTCTAATGACTCTGTGAATGTATAAAAATGTTAAATATTTTGTGTAAAAAGATTACACTCCGGGACAGAGAAAGTAACACACATCTTTTGTATATTTTTTGTTAGTTTTACATGTAGCTTGAATTGTATCTCGGATTTATGATTAATATCAAAACCATATATCTTATCTTTCAAACTAAAACCAACCAAAGTCACTTTAAAAATTTCATTGAAATCGGTTTTCTGGTATTCAATACCATAAGCGTGTACAAACATAGCGCGAAATGATGATTAAGTACTTCAAGTACAAGAATTTACATTCAAGCTTTACATGTTGGATTATACAAACAATTTTCGCGTCAATAAATTGTCCCGTAATGTAGTCTTGTATGATATTACTGTTTTACATAACTGAAAATACACATATTTTCTTTCAGTGAAATATGAACATGCCTAAAAAATTAAAGTAAGACACTTGCTTTTTGTTTTTAATTTTCAGTTACGTAAAACAACGATATACACTGGGTCGAAAGGATATCGACCCACAAACGCCTTACCCCGTATGAAGTTTATCATTAAAAAAAAAACAGTTGGTGCTTGCATTTTGGCGCATATGTATGGCACTATTGTAAATAACAGCTGTTTTTTTTAATTATCCTGTTATTATCCAATTTGTTTTAAATATCAAAAAAGTCTGACAACCAGTCTTACCAAGTGGCTTAGTATTACCCAGCACTAACTGGGTTGTGGAGGTCAGATAGGCAGTCGCTCCATGTAAAATACTGGTATTCAGCTGCATCTGGTTAGACTGGAAGCCGACCCCAACATAGTTGGGAAAATGCTAGACAGATGATGATATCGTTCAGAATATTCTACGTGGAATGTGTTCGGACTTATGTATTAAATAAGTGGTAAGAGTTTATGCGTCAATGTGCCTTCGACTCTGTATATGTTTCTCCCTATAAGAGTGACTGTAATAGTGTTTTACTTGACTTTAAATAGTGTGTATGAAGTATACTAAACTTTGTATGTGATATCGCTGCGAATGTTAATGTTCTTCCATTTTACTTCTGGAAACTGTAGTTCTATTACAGACGTATATTTAGTAAGAGTAAGAAGTATATAACATAAATATAAACACAGCATATAAAAGACATTGCCAAACTGAAATGTTACATTTATTACATGATTCTAGATCCACTTTTTATGTTTTCTCTCATACATTTTTTTATGAAATATTTTTTTTTACAGTTTTTAATAATTGACGATAAATTTCTATGCTGGGGATTCTAAAATAATGTACTGAATCCATGGTCACCGGTTGGTCAATGTCACTTTGAACCCGAATATCGGACTCCAAAAAACGAATCTCTACAATAGAACTATAGTTTCCAAATAATTCACCATAATAAACCGTTTTAAAATGGTAAGTTTTCCAAACATCTTGTTCATATAAGAGTGAGTGCCATGATTGTTGGTCTAAAATCTAAATTAAGGCCAAACATTACATATCTCTTTTGTTCTTGATATGGAGGCTACGGACTTTTTGTATTCGCTTAAGTATACACTCACGGCCAAATATATATGTCACCGTAAAATTGTCAATCACGTTATTTATTACGTTATGTTTCTCTCTAACGATATTCTAAACTCTCGAATAATTGTCAACTGAACATACGGATGTATCTCTGCCCCCATAATCGGGACTTGGGGCACCTCCCCGTTAGGTTAGTTAGGTTCCTTTAAACCCTGCACCCGGGGCCCCTATTTCCGAGTGCAGGGTTTAAAGGAACCTAACTAACCTAACGGGGGGGTGCCCCGAGTCCCGATTATGGGGGCAGAGATACTTCCGTATGTTCAGTTGACAATAATTCGAGACATTACAATATCGCGAGAAAAAACACGTTATATTGTAATATAACGTGTTTGACAATTTTACGGTGACATACACACCTTTCATCGGTCACTGCTGACCAAAGAAATGGTCAACTGTTTCTTTTAAAATTTTACATTATGTGGTTTTTATATCTGAGGACCATCAGTATTTTTCACTCTTGGCCTAAATATATTTTAAAATATTGACATGATTGATATTATTAATATTAGTTTAATTATTTTCATATTTAAAGTATTAAGTTACCAAATAAATAAAATAGCCTAAATCTTTCATAGTTTTGGTGGTTTCGAGTAAAGCAGTTATTATAGTTGATAAAGAAAATGGATTGTTTCTGGTGGTTAAAAATACTACTTTTATATTCTGCCACCTTATATAGTTTGACTGGTAATATTAGTGACCAATACTCACGTGATTCTACTCATGATAACAAACAACTTTTGCGATGGGACCAAACCTACCCCCGTATTCACAACGCTTCGATTCGCTTCCGATTCGGGAAGTCGTATGTCTATCTCGGTCGTTTTCGTAATGCCAGAAGAAGACAGATATACTAGTTGTCGAATCGGAAACGAGTCGAACGTTTGTGAATACGGGGTCTGAAATCGTGAAAACAAATTTGCTGTTCAGTACATTACGACCAGTTAGGCGAACATAAATTCAGGTTTGGTCCCATAGCAAAAAGTAAAAAAAAAAAAATTTAATTTTTTTTAGTAATTTTTTTAGTTAAAAATTGTTTGTTTAAATATCGGTCACTAGTTACCAGTCTACATTGCTGCTATAGTTTTTATGGTGCTAAAGTAGCGTCGCTTCATCTCTATAAATATAAAAAAAAAAACAGAAATAAAACGTAGAGAAAACAAAACGGAATGAAAATTACACAAGTCGTTTTCTACTACTGCTTACTCGAAAGCCCCAAACATATTTATTTCACTAGATTATACAAACCTTAGCACATCGACAATAAGACACATTTTTGAACTAAATTTGAGGAAATTTTAGATAAAACGACTAGACTAGAAACCCAGTTGAAGTTTGACAGGAATAGACAAGTTTTAGGAGTTATAGACCAGACGATAGCGTTATGGTTAAGGACTTTTTCGGATTTACACAAATAGGGTACTCTTTCAATTTTATGCGTCGATGTTATGTTTGGGAAGGCATTCGACTGATAAAAGGACTTTCTTTTGATTTATTTTGTCAGTATAAAAAAATTGTACAAGAGTTTTCGTAACACAATCAAAAAGTCTAATTCGGACATTGTGATTTTTACCAGCACTTAACGTTAAAACAGCTTGTATTATAGCTATTAATTATATTAGCTTGCATTTATATAAAAAAAAACACTGTCTACGAATAATAATTTAAAAATGTAAGACTTTTCACAGTTTTTCACTAAACCCGTAAGTAAGTACTTTATGTGAAATGAAAGATTGCTTTTCTCATTATGAGTTACTAACATAAATCCCTCTAAAATGGTTTATTTTAAACGACGATTCCTTTTCTCAGTCGAGCCTAGTATATAATTATATAGTATATGTATAATAACTAACAAAATAGTGGTAACTGACTGATCATTTCAAATATTCTTGCCATTTCTCAAACATTGCAACGATGCAACTATCTACGTGTCGAGGTGAACTGCCTACAGCTCATCACAATAAGCACTTCTATAAAACTATATACTATAGCAGTTTCTTAGTAGTTTTTAACGGTTATTTATATTAAAAAAAAAAAAACTGTGCTATCTGTTATCTGTATCGAGTGGGCAAATTTTTATGTCCGCAAGTGTACAGTTCTTTCATAGTTATTTTATTTCTGACGTCAACTCATAAGCAACCTTAATTCAATGCGTATAAAAAACATTTTTATTGGGACTGTAATTGAAAATCAAAGATCAAATAACTTTGAAAGAACATTAGGTTTAAATGATCATTCCGTAATTTTTAAGCTGTCGTATTTTTTTTTCTTAATTTTTATTTTTAATTCTAGTCACAGTGCTGCTGGGTACTAGATGTTAAGGGTTGATTCCTTTGATTTAAAGACATTTTTGGCGGGAATTGTAAGTATCGAGCAGTTATTTTTGCTTTAAAAAAAATAGACGCTTATAATTTTTGACGTCAATTTTGTTGAGAATAATTGCGCTGGACTAATATTTAATAATAATTTATTTAAAAACAATTTTCGCCAAAAATATCTTTTTGCTGAAATTAAATTCAAAACACATTTCCAATGGGTTATAGGGAACACTGGCACTATAGTTTGATACCATTGCCTACATAAACTGACTAATTCATTTCTTTTAAAAAGTTATCACGTAGTGAATTTAATACATTATGTTGTAACGACATTGGTACCTAATGGTTAATGTAATATTTATAATTGACAGTGTCAAAATAATTATATCATCTGTTTATATTGTATACTGTCTTTTATTTCACGCTGTCTCTATTTAGATTCCCCAAATCTATATTAAATCCCTACTAATATTATAAAAGTGAATGTAAGTTTGTTTGTTACGCTTTCACGCGAAAACTACTGAACGGATTTGGATGAAATTTCGCACACAGTTTATAACCTGGATTAAAACATAGGATCCCTAGTAGCATTTTTTGTTGGCATTTAGTTGGGCCACATACCTCTGGTTAGTTGGCAAATGCATACAATTGGCGGGCAGTTTGCGGGTTGGGCGCAAAACTGATGGCCTACATGGATTTGCCAACGAAGGCCCAACGTGGATTTGCCTACGAAGGTCCAAAGTAAGTAAGTAAGTACTTGAGCCTGCAACCACTACCAATGTTTATGTCTACTACCGAGCTGGTAGTGTTGAACTAACAACAACCTTGTGTGATCAGTGTTCACAGTGTGAACACTAGTAGGGTTGAAAAAAAATACAGTCCAGTTGAGAACCTCCTCTTCTTGGAAATCGGTTGATTAAACTAAATGTCGCTTTGATGTAAGCTGGTGTTATAATTTCTAGAATTCACTCGAACCCAACCAAATCGTGGTAACACAACGATAGCGACTTCTAATTGGACTACAACGCCATCTATCGAGGTTGGGTACAACTTTTGAACCTTTACGATACTATCATCACGGAACACAGAAAACAAATGAAGTGCAATGCACCAAAATTACTGCAGGAACCGTTGTCACACTTGTCACCAAACTCACACATTTAAACCGATAATCATATATTGCACTACAAAAAAACTATTCATTTGATTCGTTGTTCAAAGTTTAGTCAAAATTAGCCTACATCACAGATTTAGAAATAAACCCTGACGTTTTACAAATAAGATGTATTTTGCTTTAGCGGCAAAACGTGTTTACGATCTATAGTCACACTAGATTCGATTGACGAGTCAACTCCGCTACTTGACCATAGATGGCGGTATTCTGAGTTGTTGGTTGCAATTATGAACTTAAACGCGTAAATCATATGGTTGACATTTGCGTGATCGGTCGGTTTCTGCTGCTACTCGGTAAAGGCCGGACCACGTAGCATATTAAATTTATTTATCGATATCGATAGATACCCCATATTATGGTCTTCAATTCTCAAAAATAAGAGTTGTTGGGAGTACATTTATTTATTTGGTACACAAGCAGCTATTCATTTAAATTATAAATAAATAGACACAGACAGACAGGTAAATTTAGAATTAAGTAATAAAAGTGCTGGTATGTATGCATGCATGCCTTTTACAAGTGTTCAAAGGAGACATTTTTTTTTTTGTAAAACCTAAAAGTATTTTAAATGAAGGTTAGAGGACCTGCTGATGTCTATTTAGTGATCAATGCAAGGTCTCAATCATTAATAAATTATAATAATTACGTTACTATGATTTAAAACATTGATTATACATATTTTTGCTTTAAAGCGTTTATGCAATCTATGAAAAATGAAGGCGACCTTATACTTGTATTGTAATGTAAAACTAAATAAATAATGAATTTCAAAATTGTTTATTCCTTATATCGATATCAATCTATAAATTCAATATTCGACTTGACCACATCACTACTTGAGTAGCGAAGTGCTTTCGAGGGTGTTCTATTGAATAGAATCAATCCAAAATAAACTTTATCTTAATTGTGTAAGGTTGATTTTGCCCAACCGTTCTATTAAATATTAATAAATATTAACAAAATAAGATTTTTATTAGAAAACAATGAAAATTGTACTAACCAATGATACGAAATACCTCCATTTTTAAGATTTTTCCTCCTACTATCATTTTTACACTCTAAAATGGAACAATACGGCATTGCTAGGGATGTAAGTTGTTATCATAACTTAAATCCCTACAAGGAACTCCCAACAGTAGGAATAGACGCAGCAGGCACGTCGTTAGTTGGCCCAATGTTGTTATAATAACTGAAATCCCTGCAAAAATCACCCATCAGTAGGGATAGTAACAGAAGGCCCTTCGTTGGCTATTCATTGGGCAAATAGTGCATGTTTATGACAATGGGCCTATTTTAAGTTTAGGTTGGCGGAACAACTAACCGTCTGCCAATACATTCCCAACTGTTGGCATAAGGAAGCCAACGGCAATTGCTACTAGGGATACTTTTTATCCCGGTAGTAAGATCTCGTGGGACAGTAATCAAACATCACGCGGGCGAAGCCGCTGGCAGAAGCTAGTAATATTATAAAGCTGAAGAGTTTGTTTGTTGGTTTGAACACGCTAAACTCGGAACTAGGTACGAAGTACAAAAATTTCAATCGAGAGGATGGCTTCAAATTGTCGATTACGTGGAATCCAGTTTTGAGTATGCTCAAAAGTAGCAGCCGGCATCATACAAAAAACTCCACAAAACTTGGTGATACTGTGAGTGCGTTTTGTCGTGACTTAGTGTCGAGTTCCAATAGTGCGCGTAGCAAAAGACAAAGAGGGTAGACAGATCTGTCTGCTCGTAACAATGTAATTTCCATCCACCCGCATACTACAGTCAACCCGCGATCATGGCGCTTCCAACAGCGTCGAAATATCGTTAGCTCAACATAATAAATAATCACGGAAGATATCCCGTAAGTGACAATATAAGTTTAGTTTTCAACCGTGAAAGCCTAAAACAGTGTACCTATAGTATTCTACTAGTCTAGCCCTTTCACATATTGAGGGAGTTGTTGAATAAATATGTAATCCATCAATTTGTGGCGGCGGCCATCTTGTACTGATTTTTATAAAATATAGCTAAGAACACTCCCTACTGATTCACTTTTCAAACAAAAAAATACAAAATCAAAATCGATTTATCCGTTCGGCAGTTACGATGCCACAGACACACACAGACACGTCAAACTTATAACACCCCGTCGTTTTTGCGTCGGGGGTTAAAAATTGTGTCTGTTTAAAAATGATATCTATCCAAGTAGTTATTTCCAGAATATTCCATAGACAAACTGGTTCATCAGCCTACTACAGTTCAAGTTCATCTCTACAAGGAAAAATCAACTTTAAACTATAACAAATTGCATCGCCTGAAGCGCTCACACCCTGCCATTAACTTTCGAGACGAGAGAAATTTGAGCCCGTCATACAACAGTCAGACCTACATCAATCATAATTGAGGGTTAAGTGAACTGTGTTTTTGACGTGACAACGTCTTATAAATTGGTTTGCCGGGTGACACTTCAAGAAACTGCGTTACGCTCCGCTCACGTTATGCGCTCACAATGAGAGCGAGTGAGAGGCACGCGTCCCTTCCACTCGGGCATGGTTAGCCCGCCTAAGAGCGAGAGAGACAGACATAAAAAGTGAAAGGCACGCGTACTATTATTTCATCCTTCTTCCTACTATACGAATGAATATTCACATTAAAATTATTTTACCACTCAAAGTCGTTGTCACGTAAAACTTTCGCCCGTATACCGACTTTACAGGCAACCAATTTTTTGGTGATAACGTTATTTTGAGCAGGTGTATGATGGAACCTTTTCATGTTGAGGAATACAGTTGGCGGGATTTATTTGTTTTAAGGTTAATGCTCCAAGGGAAACCCGCGAAATTCAAATTTCGTTACATTTTTATGATATAAGGTTGTATGTTGATTATAAAATTGTTTGCGGCTGTTAGGTATGTAGTTACAGAATTATAACCATCAAAATCATCAATACAACTCGACAAGTTCGTAAAGGTCGAGGAACTGCTTTTGCAAGGTTGTAAGAAAATTTGAATTCCGCCTGCATTGTCATTACTTTCATCAATACAACCTGCTATAATCAATCAACAATTAGCAGATCGAAGTCATCTTGATGGATTTTTGCAGACAGCTACCACCCCTAAGCTCTAGAAGGTTGAAAGGTAGGCTGACTTACAGCGATTATTAAAAATTCTCGATTTATTTCCTCATTTATTCTTATTTAACAATTTATGTACACACTAAATACAGAAAAGAAGAAAGGAATAGAAAATAGGTACAAAGGTGATGCTTATTTCTAAAGAAATCTCTTCCAGCATACCTGCGAAAGGAAAGTAGATAAAAAGAGATGTAGACATAGTGTGTAAAAGATGAGAAAATAGAATACATACAAACAAACGATAAACCTAAGAATATACTCATCTGCCCCAACCATTTGGAGTCGGCTGCCAGTCTTAATTGCATGCAGCTAAATGTCACTGTCAAACTGATAGAAAAGAAGAAGCGAGAACCAATCAACTTCTGAGTCACGGAACCATCACAAGGTGCTACTTGCCTATCATTTTCCCTACTGTTGTGGTCGGCTTCCAGACAATCGGGATGCAGCTGAATACCAGTATTTTACTTGGACCGACTGCCTATCTGACCTTCACAACCCGGTTAGTAATGGCAATGTGACAACCCTTATGTCTGATTGTCAGACAGTCGTTACAGGTAGTACCTGTAACTGTGTCTAAGATCTGCAAATGCCAGCTGTGAACTGAAACCAACGTGTTATTCGAGGCACGGAGGAAACTCGATATGTAATGGATTGCCAACCATCCTCGAACCGACCTTTGTAAGCGCTGATTTACCTTGAAGCGCTAGTTATGTTAAACACATTCATGTCCGCCCCCGTTTTATAGAGCACATAAGCCACCCCACCATATATAATGCAAGTGGGTATGGTGGGAGGACTCCAGGTGGTTTCCCAGCATCGCAAGTGCGACTTGAGTGAAACTACCAGGTGAGTTCCAGCACTATTTCATTCCATGTGAACAGGAGCGAGAGTATTGGCATTAACAGGACACTAATCAAAACCCCGTGGCTGCTACTGAAGTCCTGGTTGGCAAAACCCAATAACACTTCGCCTGACCCGGGAATCGAACCCTGGATCTCGTATTGCGCACTTGCGTCAAATAGAAGTTTCTAACCTTAGGAGACACGTAAGCACACAAGCGCAGTCCAGAAACATTGAGGTCGTATTAAACAGTTTGTTAAGTTACTTTTATGATTACTACCGGGAATGAATTAACATGAATAGAATATGATGCCATCCAGCCGATTTCAGCCACAGAGTCTGCATTCGATGGCTTCCTAGTGTGATTGTAGAGAGCTTTGATGTGCTGCTCTTTTATGTGCTCTCAAGTGGCATATCCATCTTTAGCCGAAAAATTCCAAGCACAAAGCGGAAGAACACTATTGACAAAATAGTAAGCTATTGAGTTAACATAAAGGAATTAAGAACCTGTTATCAAGCTAAGCTAAGCTCTCTAAGCTATTGGATGTAAATTAAAACGAAAACATCTATTGCAGATTCCAACAGTCATTTCGCTTAACTTTCCACTAAGATTATTCAGGAGCATCAGAAATAGCCTGAGTAATGGGCAAATAATGTAGTTTACATACACAATGCAGCTTGAAATGAACGATATTAGAATGTGAAACAACATTACCGCTTATAATAAGCTCACGCGCGTGCGTCTAAGACGAATCGATTGACACTTTATTTGTGCAATCGGTTCAGTAGTCCAGCTTACAAGTATATTTAACACATATTATCGATACATTTACCTCTTTGTGAGGCTATTGACTCATGCGAACCAAGGTCACCGACGTAGCCCGAAGAATTGTGACAGTGGGCAGGGCACATTGTTCGCAGAACGGATGGCCGATGGGGCCGATAAGTTCTGAAGTGGCGACCGCGAACCGGAAGACGATGCGTTGGAAGACCTCCCACTAGGTGGACCGATCACCTGGTGAAGGCTGCGGGAATCCGTTGGATGCCAGTCGCACGGAACCGGTCAATGTCACACACTTGGGGGGAGGGCTATGTCCAGCAGTGGACGTCTTTGGCTGAAATGATGATGATGATGAGGCTATTGACGTAGTAGCCAAATTAGCATAACTGAGCCATAATGCTTCGAGTGCGTAAAAAAATGCCATTTCTTTCAATGGACTGTCAGTGGTTGACCATTGGAGAGTCATACTGACGCCATTGTTAGTAGAATACCGAACTTGTCAAAATGTCAAAATCAACAATTATGAAGTCAATGATACACAATTCAGACACCATTGTAATAGCAGACTTGAGGCCCTGTATAAAAGATTTTAATTTTTTAGGGTTCCGTAGTCAACTAGGAACCCTTATAGTTTCGCCATGTCTGTCCGACCGTCCGTCCTCGCTTAATCTCTGGGACCGTTAGCACTAGAAAGCTGAATTAAAATTGAATAGGGGTTTACTAAAAATCGTTTTTTGATAATGTCAATAATTTTGGAAATAATCGCTCCAAAAGTAAAAAACAATGTGTGTGTGTGTCCCCCTCTAACTTTTGAACCATAAGTTTAGAAAATACGAAAAGTAGAACTTTATAAGGACTTTCTAGGAAAATCATTTTGAACTTGGATGGAAACAAGTTATTGTACAAAAAAGACAGAAAGTTGTAGGTACAAAATAACGTCTGGACTAAGTTTGTAGTATAATCGTATTGCAAGCTTTTTTTTAAAGTTCATTTTCGTATTTTATTATCCTGAACGTATCTTTTTTCAAACAAAAAAAGAATTATTAAAATCGGATTGGATTGAACACTTATGTGACGGACGGGAAACTACGGAACCCTACACTGAGCGTGGCTCGACACGCTCCTGGCCGGTTTTTTTATGTATTCTTGTATATTTTGATTGAAGCTATTAATGTTTGCAAACATATGACGTTTTTTTTGTAATGGTGTGGTTATATGTATATGCAAAAAATTCTTCCCATACAAAATACGTTCAAATTAACCCTGGCCGCTTACCAAGAATTTAGTCAGCAAACAAATGAATAATAAAAAAGCCTACGGCCTAAGAATACCTTTCTATTGTGTGTAAAGTAATATCTACAATCGTTTGTCAAGTAAAGTTCCTATTCAAAGTTTTTTGCGATGACAACGGTACACTACCTGTCCGCATCAGGTGACTGGTGGATAGGTAACTGATAACTGTACGTCGTTGTTCCGAGTGGCACTACGTTGGTAACTGGTTTGTGAATTATGGATGAAATCAACTGAGGTAGTGCCTTTACGTGTGGGTTGACACAAGTATAATTGTTTTGGGTTTTTGGCGTACGTTCACTCACCAAACGATAGGTATTGAAGCAGCCACAAACATAATTTTGATTTTTTTAGTGAGTTCTTGAGTGAGCGATGCGTCTGCGTGGACAGCTGCTATACTTACTATAGTACATTTATATGTTTTGATCGAGTATCAAGTGCAGTGAAAAGTGAATGTGGTGTCAAAAAATGCTACCATTCCATCAGTATTTTCTTAAGACGTTGTCACGTTCAACTATCGTCAGTAAACCGACTTTACAGACAACCAGTTTTTTTGAAGAAGTTTTAATAGAACTCCGGGGGTCGTCGGGGTCCAAGCCCCCAGTGTAGTCTGAAGTCTATTAGTCTAAATATCTGCCCAAATATTAAGAGGCCTGCGGAGCATGCGAATTTCATACAAACGTAATACCAAAATAGTTTGTAAATCAAACATTTTCTTAAGATAGTGTGTATTTATTTTGATTGGATTACAGAATATATAGGTTCCCAAACACATATTTTGAATGTACACTGATATAATCGAGAGTTATGAGAAAAATAAATTCTCTATAGAAATGTTCAATTCCTCATATCTCGTCTTTATATTTATCATTGTCCTTTTAGAATATATATTTGGGAACAATCGAAATATATATACACTACCTTAAGAATATGTTTGATTTTCATATTATTTTGGTATTACGTTTTGTAACGCTCCAGTATTGTATTGACCAACGCCAAGCCATGCCACGCCATTGTGTACACGTACAGCCATGCCAAGCCAAGCCAAGCCATCGCCATTTGGAGCCAAAGTTGTCAAAGCGAGCGAATGACAGTGAATGGCGGGAAACCATACATTTTTGAAGATTTTATAACTTATTACTACTTTCTTAATTACTTTTATTTCTCTAAAATAAATAACCATTGTGAATATACAAGAAGAAAGTATTATTGCACTCCCATTTCAGTTTGTATGAAAAACGCATGCTCCGCCGGCCCCTTAATAGCCAGGTGCTATGACTGTGAGATTGCCAAGAGGCCTTGAGTTCGAACCCAAGACAACCTTCGACTTTTCGAATTCATGTGCGTATAATTATCAGTTTATCTCTAGCTTCAGTGAAGGAAAACATCGTGAGGAAGCCAGCATGGCTGAGAGTAAATTTTCGACGGCATGTAAATCCAAGTTACAGGTCCACGGGCAGCAGAGTTTATTTCATTTCATTTCATTTATTCATTAACAATTTACATTGTGTTGAACATTACATAAATACATCAAATTATAACATGCGGTACCTAATACATTTAAAAGCTTTTTAAAATTAATGTGAAATATTCATAATGACATAATTATTCTAACAAAAAAAAGTACAAAATAAACAAATAGCGGTACAATTTCAAATTTAATGTCAAAAAAAAAAAAAAATAATAATAATATCGGTATAATGTCAAAATTTAATGTCAAAAATATAAAGGGAACAACTTCGTCAAGGTACAAGTGATTATTATATTACTGAATGTCAAAAAATAATAATAATAAAAATTCAAGTTAGTAGCTTTAGTTTGACATAAATTCAGATACCGAGTAAAAGCATTTTTTCAACAAGAAGGCCTTTAATTTTGTTTTAAATGAGTGAGTGCTATAAATTAATAATTTCAAATCAGTCGGTAACCTATTAAATAACTCCACTGCTTGGTATCTGGAACAGTGCTTAGCTATATTAAATTTTGGTGCCATCTTGTGTTTAAATTCCTTTCTTCTTGTGCTTTCTCTTATCTTACGTTCCTCTTGTGATTCATACTCATAAATATTTTTGGCAAAATGATTTAGTACTACTAATATGTATAGGCTTGGTACTGTTAAAATATCTAGTTTTTTAAAGTGCTCTCTACATGAGTCTCTTTGTGAGATCCTTACTATAGTCCTTATGGCACGTTTCTGTAAAGTAAACGCTTTACGGCAATTATAATTATAGCTGTTACCCCACAGCATTATACTGTATCTTAATCTAGATTCTACTAGCGCATAATATATAGCCTTGAGTTGCTTTAGATCTAACGTACCCCTAAGGTTAGGTTCTTTTAGGTTAGGTTCTAACGACACGATAATGAACGAAAATGTACCCAGAGTTACTACCAATAGGACCCTATTACTCGAATATGACTCACTTATATGATACGGACAAAATATGTTAGTGCAATAGGCTAGTTTCCACCATCAATAAATTGCAAATAATTTAGTCCGTCAGTTAGAGTATTGGAAAATAATGGACACGTATTTTTTGTTTTTGTAAATCAATGAATATTGACAAATTTAGAATGCATCAAAATTCGGGAGTGCGGGCTCGTGACGTCACAACGCACTAAAAATAACAGCACGGCGTGACGTATTGAGAATTTTAAAAGCGTCGTATCTTCATCAATTTTGGTCCACGTTATAAAAGAAAAAATACGTGTCAAATATTTTTTGATAATCTAACTGACGGCCTAGTTAGATTTTTTCAGAACACAAGCCTATTTTACTGCCTAGTTGTGTTAAATAGGTACAGGTGTGTTTCATGCATAATTTAACAGAAACTTGGAACAATATTACCGAGATAACTATGACATCACAAACCTGGCACGCATACCTACTAAAGTATAAATTAATCTAAGCCTACACTGAGCGAGATAAAATCAAGGTTCTGTAAGTAACCGCGTAAATTGGCTAGAAATTCTAGGTATTCTAGGCTGATATCATACCTACTTTGTGTGCAGAAGAAACATAAACAAATCTGTGTGGTTCTTTCTTCAAACGACCATCTCAGACACTAATCTGCATAAGTAGTCCTCATGTGAATTGAGCAAGATTGTCTAAACTTCAAAAGAGACTATGACCTCTGAGTTTATTTCGGCAGCTCCTTCTCGGAGTAGTCAGGTACGAAACACTGGCCTCATCTACACTGGACAGCAAATAAACCGAGCCAACCGCTACCTAGGCACTCTAATTCGATTTCCTCAAAAACTAAAAAACCTAGGTACAATTATCAAAGTTGTACCTACAGAAAGTGCGTTTCATGGTGATTAAAATGAACTAAAGAAATTATAAGAAATATCCGACTACCCTTATTGTAGAGAGAAAAAGAACGCTAATTTCAAACTCTTGTGAAAACAGAGCAAATCGTTAGCATTGTGTTTGTTGCTTGATTACAATGTGAGTTGACGGTACTTTCGAATTAATTTGTAGTCATTTTAATCACCATGAAACGCACTTTTTGTAGGTATAACTTTGATAGTTGTGAGTTTTATACTTTTTGAGAAAATTGAATCACAGTTCCTAGGTAGCGGGTGCCTCGGTTTATTTGCTGACCAGTGTATTTTGAAAAAAAAAGATAGGTAGTGTTTCATCATCATCATCATCTCAGCCGAAAGACGTCCACTGCTGGACATAGGCCTCCCCCAAATGTCGCCACATTGACCGGTCCCGTGCGACTCGCAAGTAGGTAGTGTTTGTAAACACCTATTAGACAAAATAATAAACATCATTGATCAAACATTTGATTTTACTGAGAACAATAATTTTACACGCTTTTTTGTTTGTTTGTTGAGGCAAAATCTGGCTACCTAGTTTGGATTGGTGCCCGTTTGATCGACTTAAACATATGGGTGGGTATTATTAGGTAGGTTTACACCTAATTAAATAATAAAAATAAATAATGTTATTATTATTATTTAATATTAGTTTTTTTTTCTGTGTAATTTTTATAAGTACTTAATTTTGATGTGTTTGTCCTGTGTGGGCTAATAAATGATTTTTCTTTCTTTTCTTTCTTTCTTTCTAATTCCTCCATCTCTCTGCCCATCCCTTCGGGGATTACATATAATTGCCTGATGTTGGGCTAACATAAGCCCAAATACAACTCTAAAACAAATTATCAATTACTAGCTGACCCGCGCAACTTCGTCTGCGTCACATAAGAGAGAAAAACAAAAGGAAAAAAGTAACCCCGTTTTTGCAACATTTTTCATTTCTGCTCCGCTTCTGATAGTCGTAGCGTGATGTTATATAGCCTATAGCCTTCCTCGATAAATGGACTATCCAACGCAAAAAGATTTTTTCAATTCGACCCGGTAGTTCCTGAGATTAGCGGGTTCAACCAAACAAACAAACAAACTCTTCTTTTCAATTTGCATCCGTCTCACGTAGAATTTTTAAATAAATCCTGGTCGGCGAACAACCATCGACATAATTTTCCCCATAATCTCAGTTAGTGCAGCACCGCTTATTATCGACACAAATATGTAGGAACAGCACTTTAATAACGTCGGTATGTCTAGTGGGGACTGCGCCGGCATATAATTTTCTGAATACGTGTTGATCTGACGGTCAACACTGTGGTATAGCGAATGAGGTTGCAGGATTAGAAAACGTCGCATGGAAATAACAGATAATATACCTAAATACCTAGAGATTAAGTGCCGTTTCAATGAACACAAATGCAGTGTTATTTTCTTCTTCGTACCTATCGCTGGAACGAGAATGTTATATTTTGTTAGCCCAGAACTTATGGCTACTTCCACCGTTTCATCAGTGGTATTTCAGAAATCCCTTCAGCTGCATGTTTCAAGGCTAAGAAGGCATGGTAGGAGATGAAGCGTAATTTGCAATATAGCTCTACAACCACACTTGTAACTTACCATCAAGTGAGCATCTTCCTGTCGGTTGCAACCTTCTGTGGTCCAGTTAGAAGTCCTTGAACCGTCTTCGGACTCAAGTCGGAAGATGTACGGTCGAACAAGCTTACACTTTACAATGTTATTTGTGGGTTAAACAGTAAACCAATTAGCTTGTTCGACCTCCAACCTCGCAACCTCAAACACGGAGTGGTAATAGAAACGTATCCATACTGGTGCATAATATTTGTGAATGATTTCATTACCACGGCTCCTGGGTCGGGGAGGAGTGTCTCGAGCACTCAATAGATGGAACATAAAATAGTCCGGTTGTTTAGAAAATCTCATAACTACAAACATTACATACCTAGGTACTCCTGTTACAGCTTATTAGTAAATATATCAAACAACAATATATCTAACAACGCTTGGAATGTAAAATGGAATGTGTTGTTAATGTGTGCTATTACAAAAACAACAAAAATCCTGATAAACAACAACTGCTAATACGTCAAAATTTACAACTATTTACCGAATGCCTTAGCGTGTCCTCCGCAGGACAACGAGATGTGGGATTAATTCAGGTGAAGCAGTCATCTAAAAAAATAAACTTCAAATTGCTGCAGTTTTCACTTTCGTTAGATAGCTTACAAGACTTATCAGAACACACTAACTTTATTTTTTACACATATATAGGTGACTGACACACTATCCGATAGATACAAATCGATTTGCGTTATCGATCTTAGCCTTTTAACTGTTTATTTTGTTATGTTGCTGAGTTTTTAAAATAATGTTGATTTAATTTTGATGATAATTTTTCGCCTTAACAGCCACCCAGTTGGTGGATTGTATAACTATTACCGCCTATGTTTTGTTTGACTGATAAACGCGCGTACCTATAATAGCTCTGGAACAGTCAGTCGGATTAAAAAAAAACCTTCCAGCATTCTATCGCCCTATTCTTGAGGAAGGTTATTAAACATCACGCTATGGTCCTTAGCAGTTGAGCATAAAGAAAAAAGGCAGAATCGGCAGGCGCATCCACGGGGCGGAGATAATTCGACCATATCAGTCGTGCCGGCTCGTAAGACGCTCCGAACCGGTTCGGGTCAGGTTGTAACACTTGTGACATACATACAAACTTTCTTTGGTTCACAAAATTCGGCCCACACTGGTGACAGATCTACTGAATACAATTACATGTGGATATTGTATTTAAAGTACGAGTATTTTCATGTTTTTTGTTTTTTTTTTGTTGAAGTTAATTTTTTGCACGTATTTGTGGTCAATTTCGGGATAAATAAAATACAATGAGAGTTGAGTTCTGACTGAATGGACAAATACTATAAAGGGTGTAAAACACCTCTTCACGAAGCCGAAAGGCACTTGTTCTCCCTATCATTGCGATCATATTTTTGTTTGTTCACCTGGGAACCTTCTAGTTACGGAGATATGGAGGGTCAAAGTTACAACTTTTTGACAAGTTATTTTTTAAATACAAGTTTTTTTTGTAAGATTTTAACTTTTAATCCATCCATCAGAACAATGTATTAAGTGCGTTACATTGAGTTTTACCACAAAACATTATAACCTCAAAAAAAAGAGTTGTTTCCCAACAATATTTTTTGCGTAAAGTTACTTAGTTTGATGTACAGAATGCTTGGTTAACGGCTTTGTGATGAGTTGGTTTACAGCCTGTATATGCTGAAGAGTTCTTTTTATGTTATTTCTTCCCTGATGCTCTCTAGACTGTTCTGATTGTGAACGGTGAGTGTTTTTGGCATTACATAATCAGCCTATAATGTTCCCACAGCTGGGACACAAGCCTCACACACACACATGTTACATGTCTTCGATTTTTTGGTTCTAGGACAAGCTGGTTTCCTCATTATGTTTTCCTTCACCGTTTTGAGAGCAGTGGTGATGAAATAAGTTACATAAAGCAATGTCGCTGCCTGGGTTTTTTTGTTAGTTTTCTACCGCAGACGTGGGGGTCCGCGCTCTTATTTACATTTTATTTATTGTTTAATTGATTTAGAAATAATTAAAATTACGATCGTGCTCCATCATTGGACACGTTACATTAAACTAAGCTTATTATTAGTAACTTAAGATCTACGTGAGTCCATCAAATATATATATGTTACGGCTAATACCCGAAGTGCGGCTGCACCTAGTTTTAGCCGGTTAGAACTAGGTGTAGCCACTTACTCTTGGTTAAACCTAGTACAATCTGATTGTTTTCGGGTAAAACTAGGTCTATCCTTCATCATGCCGGCTACAACTAGGTTCGGCCATTCCCTGTTGGATAAAACTAGGTCTATCCGATATCATTCCTGCTAGAACTAGGTCCAGACAATCCCTGTTGGATAAAACTTAGATGCGTGTCCCGCCAAGCCTTCCGCCCCGCGTCACACTCATGACTCACCGCATCTGCAGCAGCGGCGCGGGGTGGAGGACATAGCGAGGCACGCGCCTCTGTAGGATGTGAGCGCCAGGTGCTGCTGATCTACTGCAGGTCTACTAGCGAGTGTGACTCACAGCGTCTGCAGCAGCAGCGCGTGTCTTAGTTTTATCTAACAGGGATTGGCTGTACATAGTTGTATCTATGCTATCGGCAGAGCTTTTTTAGATATTAAAAAAACATCCAATAAAAAGAAACGTAGAGAGTTTTTTTAATCTTATAAATCACATTGTAATAATTAACATAAATTATTAGGAGTACAATTTTTAACAACAGACAATAGTTGCATTTTACAATTTAAAAAATGTTATTATAATTATAAATCACACTTTTATAAAGTAACATAAACTATCCAGGCGCCTGTTACTTGTTTCAACTTGTTTGCATCTAGTTTTATCCAACAGGGAATGGCTAGACCTAGTTGTAGCCGGCATGATGAAGGCTAGACCTAGTTTTACCCGAAAACAATCGGCTCGTACTAGGTTTAACCAAGAGTAAGTGGCTACACCTAGTTCTAACCGGCTAAAACTAGGTGTAGCCGCACTTCGGGTATTAGCCGTAACATATATATATATGTTACTGTAAAAGCCCGAAGTGCAGTAAATCTTAAAATTTCCCAGTAAAACCTAAGTTTTACCAGCTTCAGTGGTAAATGTCCGAAATGTTCTATGATCATCGTTAATTTTGGACATGTACCAACATACACTCGGTAAATCTTAAGATTTACCCCAGAGAAGCGGTAAATGTTAAAAAATTGACAAATCGAAACGTGTCAGATCACTGTGGCGTACTCGCGAGCACTCTGCAGCCCCCCACAAAAGCGCGCTCGCCTCCACGCGCTTTATTTGATCGTTTTGCTCGTTTAAATACGAAATTGAATATAATAAAAGAAAAAAATGGTGAAATCAGGCATTAACAATACCAATTGCATTGTTTAACGTTCTCGAAGAAATACACGTTACTGTTGGACACGGTGGGAGGACAAGGATGATAATGGAATGTTACCGCAAGTATAAAAATTTAACAGTTGAGGCTATTAAGACCTATTTGAGACTTTGCCAACGTTGCCTAAAGAAACAGAAGTCAAATTATAATGATGCGACTCATTATTAATAATAAATAAATGGTTAAGAAACAGACATGACAATAAAAGTAATAAAAAATAATAACATTAAAACTGTATCATCATAAATATAATTAAAACTATGTAAAGCTTTGACTGACCGATAATTAAAATAAACGATTAAGAAATAGTCATTATTTTATTTCCATAACCAACATTAACCAACCATCATTGGTAAATCTTAGCATTTTCCAAACTCTTCTGGTAAAAGCCCGAAATATTGTCTCTTTTTTATAAAATTCGGACATTTACCAACTCATGCTGGTAAATCTTAGAATTTACTGGGAAATCTTAAGATTTACTGTACTTCGGGGTTTTACAGTAACATATATATTTTTATTTATTTTTTTAATTACTAATTAAAATTAACAAAAATCTACACCAAGCTGTTTCATAACTGCATGGCAATGTGAGTCGACCGGCAGCAACCGTCGGCACCCGTTCACGGACATGACCTGCACATCCGCGCCGCTTAGCTCAACCATTTTGTAGGGAACTTAGCGACCGGATGTGCAGCGCCACCTTCGGCACTGTTTTTACGTGAGTATGACAGACTCACCTTGCCATGCAGTTTTACATTCTCTTTTTGGTAACAGAGTTGTTTGGGAGTGGGATGTATTAGCTTTGGGTTTTGGGGTTAAGATGGGGGTTTTTTTGTTAATTACGTCGTGATCAGGGACTTCGCTAGCCTGAGCAAAGCTTCCACAACGACTGTATCTCGATGCTGCATGGCCGTCTTCAGGTTGTACTCAACGACCGTTTTAGTTGGCGCATCCATCGCTCTCTTTGCAAAGCGGCCAGTGGCGTCATCGGCGTCGTCGGTGTAATAGACGCAACTGACTGTATGTCTCGACACCGCCACTACCGCGTGGGAAATGCTGTCGCTGCCTGGGTTCGAACCTACGACTTACTGCTCGGTTGTGGCCGTCACCACTTGTGGCATTTGAAAAATGAGTCCTGATCCCCTCCCTTCGAGAAAAATAGGTATGAAAACTTATATTTTTCGCATTATTTACTAAGCTAGTATTTCAAGAGTCATTGTCCTCAATCCTACAAACAGTCTATTGATCAGTATCTGTCATCATTGATCATTATCTAGAGATTTGATGATAAATCAACAAAGCGTTTTCAAATAATTGTGATTGATGCATATTTCAACATTAATTAGGTCAGCATGAAAAAAAAACAACGTCACTGAGGTGCACTAAGGTGTGTACAAACCAGACTCCGAGTGCCAAAAAAAATCCCGACGAAAAAATCCTATCAAAGAATTTAACCCAAGGCATCAAGCGCCGCAGAAGCGTTCGTGATCATTAGTCCTTGTGGCCAATTGTAGCGTAGCTTAAGCTCATGTCTAGTACTACTCCGACAGGCTGAACTGACCGGCTGGCTGATCTGCCAAGACATTTCCCAACTATATTGGGATCGGCTTCCAGTCTGCAGGATGTGGCTGAGTACCAGTATTTTACACGGAGCGACTGTCTATCTGACTTCCACAACCTATTCAGCACTGGGTAATACGATATCCCTTGGTAAGGCTGAGGCTACATTAGGCAGCGAAATGCGATGCGACTGGAAGAGCGAAACGAGAAAAACATGGTATGGCTACATTACAAGCGAGATTCGTATTTATTTGCTAATACATTCGCTTCAATTTCGCTATGTTGGTGTAGCCAACGCCGTGATTACAATAATGTTGTTTCGATCGCTGAAATCAAAGATCGCTAGTAATATTTGATGTACAGTGTAGCCATATTACTTACGTGAGCATTCATTTACTTGTTTTAATCGCTCATGTGTAGATCGCGTCACGGCCTAATGTAGCCTCAGCATAAGACTGGTTGTCGGTTTTCGACAGCCTGAAGTGATCGGGTGAAAATCAAACAAGTAGCTGACTTAGTTGGACATTCAAATATTTATGAGGGACAAGACGAAGAAAATCGTAAACCGATACTTTTTTATTGTAGTAAACAAGTCGTTCTGTCTAGTGTTATACGCTCGCTTGACAGGTAGCATTCGTGTGCCAAAATCGAAAATGTTCAATATCATTTTGAATGAAAAGACGTCTACTGCTGGACATATTGGCCTCCCCAAGTGTCGCCCCATTTTTAACAGTTCCCCAGCTTACCAGCTCATCGGTCCACCTAGTGGGAGGTCTTTCAACGCCACGTCTTCCGGTTTGCGGTCGCCACTCCAGAAATTTTCGGCCTCATCGGCCATCCGTTCTGCGAGCAATGTGCCGCTCTATAAATATTTTAAATTTCTTTGGTTGTTGTTTACTTTTTTGCGCATGCGATGCTGCTTAACAGTGACACCAACGAATTACGTAATATGTTTTGTTTTCCACAAAGTTGTTTATATTTTGAAGATCCTAAATAAACAATAACAAACAAAATTGTCTACATAGCTGTCTTAATTGTAAAACAGCTACTAATTATTACCTATTAGCTTGTCATAAGAACACGTAATACTTTGCTAATTGTGGCTCGCTGCATTCTTCGGAATTTTGCAACGATTGCTCGCTCGGTTGTTTACTAAAATTATATAAAAGGTATAAGAGGACGGATATGTAATATTACCTATTATGTAGTGTGTCAATATGTTGTATTGATACCGCCTTTATGATGTAATGAAGTTTTATCATGAAAGGTGATCTTTGAGACTGTCGGGTCAAATGGAAGAGGATTTTTTACGTAAGAAGTTATTTGCTCTAGAAACTGAATTACAGATACTACCGCTCATCGATTTTCGATCAGGAAAAAGTATCTTAGTAGCAGCCACGAGAGGACCTCGTGGCAAAATAAAAACAGCCACTCGGACCGATCTTTAGGTTAAGCCGTGCTTGCCTAGGTTGGTCTGTGGATGGGTGACCAACTCATACATACCGAGTTTTCTCCGTGCCTCGGAAAACACGTTAAGCTGTTGGTCCCGGCTGTCATTTTTCCATCTTCAGCTGTCGTTACAGGTAGTCAGTGGCCCAAAAAAAAAGTCTGACAACCAGTCTTACCAAGTGGTTTCATATTACCCAGTATTAACTGGGTTGTGGAGGTCAGATATGCAGTCGCTCCATGTAAAATACTGGTATTCAGCTGCATCAGGTTAGACTGGAAGCCGACCCCAACGTAGTTGGGAAAAGGCTAGGCAGGTGATGATGAGTAGCAGCCACGAAGTCTGGATATATGCGTGGTTGATGACATTAGGCTTCCCCGCTATTAAATGGGACTTTCACACAACTGGTTAAATGTGTGAACTATTAGGTAGACTTCTGCCTGGATTACAGTCCTGATGATGTTATGTTAGGTTACTCGTTTTGAGCTTTACTGGTCCAGTGGTATCTACCTTTTTAAACGGTTTTATTTAGCTCACCCCGTTTGTTTATTTTATTTTTACGATGGGAAATATTCAAATGACTTCTCCCACTCTGGGCGGAGCGGGAGGGAGTGTCAGACTTTTACTGACTAAAACCCATCCATGTTCCTTCCTCGCCCTTTATGTTCCGGGGCCGCGGTATCTCTTTGGAACAGGCCCGCAACCCCGGCAGGCTTCGGCCCTTGCCCCTCCCCTTATGCTGACATCTTTTTGAGGCGCGCGTGGAACACGAACGCGGCGTCGACACGGCATGTCGTCATTAGACGGACGGACGGCTAGCTAGCCTATAGCTAACCGTCCACAGGCCCGCGTCAGCGGTGGCCGGTAGCCATCACGTGGCCCCCGACGCCCGGAGCGTCTCCCGCGGCGGCTGGGAAGAAAGGCTCTCTCCCTCTCACGTTCCGCCACCTCCTAGGTGGTATCTACCTGACTTTATGTTCTAGTTCCGACTGTTTATAACAGACAGGTTGTTTCTTCATCATCATCAAGCACAGTTTGACGTTACAATATAGCACTCTATTTTTGCTTGTGCGAACCTCATCCAGGTTTTACCCGCGATGGAAACAAGCACTTCATCATCATCATCATTTCAGCCGAATGACGTCCACTGCTGGACATAGGCCTCCCCCAAGTGTCGCCACATTCCGGCTTGCATCCAATGGATTCCCGCAACCTTCAACAAGCACTTAACTTCATGAAATTTATCACTGCCGTTCTCAAAACGGTGACAAATGGTTTTCCATTTTTTCCTTCCACTTCCTTCCGTCCTATAACCAAAATTTCGAAGGCATGTGACATCTTACCTGCAAGGACCACGTGGGGGATCATGACCCACTTCGCCTTCCAGAAGCCTGCGCCTCAGTATAAAAAAAGAGTTACACAACCAAACCTAGAACTTCAAGTATCAAAGCCTACCCAATAACAACCGTACCAAACCAATAAGGTCAGTACGCTAATCTAAATTAATTAGAACAAACTGTAAAATAAAATTAGCCCAAAGCAAGCCGCGAACGAACTCATATAACTGTTGTAAACGTTACATAAATTGGTTATAAATTATATTTTATTAGTTAAATACCGTTTAGTTGTGTATAGCATTTATTGGACATGATCGATGTGGAATTCGTGTGACCTGATTGGGTGATTTTTATGCAGATTCTAGACGAATTTCATAAGCACGGAACGGTGAAGTATACTAGATTCCCTGAGTTTGGCCTCCAAGTCGCGCATAAAGGAGTCATTCGGTTTTTCCAAATTTGGACGAGATCGTGGCTAAATAACAACAGCCGCTAGGGGTCAATTTTAAGGTCAAGCCTCGCTAACCTAGTTTGTTCTATGGATGGGTGACCGCCCATTACATACCGAGTTCCCTCCGTGCCTCGGAAAGCACGGTCCCGGCTGTCATTTGTATATCTTTGACAGTCGTTGCAGGTAGTCAGTGTCCCAAAAGTCTGACAACCAGTCTTACCAAGGGGTGGCCGACCCCAACATTAGTTGGGAAAAGGCAGGACAGATGAGTTATGATGATGAATGCTCTTTGCTAGACCAATCCGGCTGATGAAAAAGTGCTTGCATGGCCTCTCTTGCGTGGTATAGGATTATACCCATCAGTGTGGGTATAGTACTGTCAACACAACAGCAGGCCTAAAATGGAACTATGAAGCCATTACCATAAAGTCCATTTTAAGAATTTTAATTTTTAAACGTGATTCACATTATGTTCTGTTAAAGCTTCCATTTTATACCCCCAGTGACAACAATTTGACATTCAGCAAAATCAAAATCAAAGCATTTATTTCAAGTAGGCCAGTTACAGATACTTTTGAACTGTCGAATTAAAGATGTACATTAAATGTAGCTACAGTACCAGTCACAAGACATAAAACTGTGAAAGTACTGTAGGTTGTTGACTATCTGCCAAAGAAGAAAAAAAACTATTTGACATTGACAGCGCCGGCGGCGCCGAAATGACGAAGCGGCTAGGGTGATTTTCGTAGTGAAATTGACAGAATATAGGTACATAACCTTTCCCGACATCATTAACGATGATTGGCAATGATGATTATGATGAATACATAAAATGATCAACTTTCACAGCAGCCATAGCTACCCCTCATCTCTGATCAACATCAATTAGAAAACCATAAATTCCACTCTAATCCACAACAGTTTTTTTTAATAGTATTCTGGCTAACTACCATAGACACTAAAAATCACAGTTCCAAACCATAGAAAAATCTTTAATTGGCGCCATAAAAATAGTTTAGTATTAAATCGATGTTTAGGAGTTAAAATATTCGAGGTATTTTGGAACCTGTTCTTTAGAGGCCATAGATATAAAAGATCAGGTATATTTCTGGTATTTTAATACTTGTCGATACTTCTATAGGTCGGGTTTGCAGGTGTGTGTAAAATTCAATTGACAAGTATTCATTTCATAGATGACCTAAAAGTTCTGAATACTTTGTTACCTTTATGTTCATACTTCTACGGGCAATAAACTCACCCGAAGTTAGCCTGAAGACATACGACAATTCACTAAAATAGTTTTGATGGGCCCATAATTTCAGCGTTTATGTTTTTAACTCCCGACGAAAAACGACGGGGTGTTATAAGTTTAACGTGTCTGTGTGTGTGTGTGTATGTCTGTAGCATCGTAGCTCCCGAACGGATGATCCGATTTGGACTTTGTTTTTAGTTATGTTTGATAAAAATCATTTTTATTCAACAACTCCCTCTAAATGAAAGGGTTTGACGAGTAGAATACTATACGTTATAATAAATTTCAAATCCAAGATGGCTGCCACCACATAATGGCGAATTACTTTTTCTTTTCACAACTCCCTCAGTATGGGTATCAAATGAAAGGACACCATAAACTGGGAATACTTCGTGTTGGGTTTTTTTTATTTTTTTTATTTGATGTATCTTGTAAATCTTTAAAACTACGCAATGGATTTTCATGCAGTTTCAGCAATAGATAGAGAGATTTATATCTAGGTGCAACGCATTTGTGTGAGGCTGGTGCGGGTAGCTAGTAAGTTATCATTCCAAAAAAGACAAAGTCGTTACAAAAAAAACAGTTTAAACAGTTTTGAATTTAGGAGTTGGCTGAAATTATTGTGGTTTTACTATGCGAGTTATATTAGTGAATGAGAAGATGAAAAGCTCACTGTAATAAAAATAGCTGTAATTTTTTGCTGGTGAGCAATTTATATTAATTACGTTGAGAGGCATTCATTGTTCACATTCGAACGAATTTAATAGTGTACGTTTTGTTGATGTTAAGCCTTTTGCCTTGTGCTTGTGCTTGTTAGGCTGTTTTGAAAAAGAACAGTTGCCGTTGTAATTTGGACTATAGATACGGGTGTAAGACTTACTTATTCTTGTAATATGTACTCAATTTCCTTGACTTTTTTTGCCACGGACTACGGATTTGTGTCCAGTGATGGCATTACCGGCTCGCCCCTATTACATCGGAGTTCGGACTTAAACTTAACCGGTGAAATGTTGGTGTATTATTACATACACCTAATACGTTACGTTATTTCAAAACCTCATCTGCACCATCTTCATCATTTCAGCCGAAAGACGTCCACTGCCGGACATAGGCCTCCCCCAAATGCCGCCAGATTGACCGATCCCGTGCGATTCGCATTCAGCGGATTCCAACCTAATTTCAACATGATTTCAGAACTTTGTTTTGTTTTTTTTTTCAAAAACAATACCGTTGTTTAGATGTCTGCTTACCCTGTATTGCTTAACAAGTAAGCACATACTTATAGATTTCGGTGTGTTAACGTTTGCCAAACGCTCGGCACGCATGAATGTGGAATAGCTAGGTGGAGCGTAGAGAGGTGTTCTCTGCGACTACGAGTAACGAGGACGCGAGATGTAAGTGTAGCGCGACGGAGACGTCTTGATACTTGGAGTTGATGCTGCTTTAAACCTTTAACTGGCATAAGGTAATGCCAAATAGGGATTACTAGAAAATAAATTTCAGGTTTTTTTAAAGAATATTTAATGAGTGATTGTTAAGTCTTTAAATAACCTTTGTACAACAATATAATAAAAACCAGGAACACGTGGTGTTATTAATGAGCTGAAAAATATGGTGGGATAAATATTCTCTTTGGCTTATAAACGGAAAAAAACGTACGTAAGAAAGTAAATAACCGTGATTTATTTATTAGTTAATACTTCAAGCACAACGCGTAGAGGCGGACTTTATGCCAAATACATTTTTTACATGCAGTGGTAGGTGTATATCGAAAAACAATTTTAATTTAATAGTGAGATAGACCAAGGTCGTATAAAATATAATGTAAATAATCATTATATACGGATATACTAAAATAAAAATGCAAACAATGGGGAAAACATTAACGTTGCAACTGTACTGTTAGCTATTTCCATGAGTGTCTTTGATTAAAATACTATCTTAGATCAATAATCATATTATGTGGTTTTATTTTGTCAAAACATATTGCTGTGATATGGATGTTTATCTTGGAATAATCAACAAATATTTTTAATTAGATGGCGATTATGTTGATACTCTTTTTGTGTGCGTAGTTATTTATTTTTTGGTTAGGCTGATGATGAATTTGAAAGAAAGAAAGAAAGAAAAAGCATTTATTATCCCGCACAGGTCAAAACACATCAACATTAACAGTATTAAAAACTTACTAATAAAAATTAAACAGATAAAAAAAATCTAATCTATCAATCTAAGTAAAATCTAAACCAAAAAAAAAGAAGAAAATGGAAATAAAATCTAATCTATTAATCAATCTAATTCTAATCTCTTTATGAAATAAGAGATTTGCTGGGAGAGAATATCCCGTTTTAAGTGTTAATGGTCGGGGTATCACAGCCCAAAATTATGTGAGGAGTTCAGAAGGGTATACTGAACACGTGCTAAACGCTTATACGAGGTGTATCTGTTCACACGAAATCTCTAAAGAGGTCATCGTACTCATCAAAAGGTATTCCCTACAATATTTTCGCATAAATCGTCGAAATGTATGGAACAGCTGATTATTTTGGCGATTCAGGGTTTGGTGCCATGGTAGAAGTTGTACATAATGATGAGAACAATAACCCCTTAAGAGATTTCGTGTATGGACAGACACACATTATATGCGCCTGTGTCCCCTCTCCACCCCGTGTAGTGAAAAACGAACAGTGCCTAATTTCTTTATTACTGTAAAATTATTACAATTTGATGGACGTCTGTAATTTCAAAATTAAAACTTCAACTTCTATTGCAATATTGCAATCGGGTTACGCGTTGAAGCATGAAATGAAAGCACGTAAGTCATAATTTCAGAATCCGAGTTCTACACTCTAGTAACTTTAATTGTACAAAATATTACAAATAATTACAAATGTGCAAACATTTAACAACACACACATTAAAATTAAATCTAAGGCTCTAGAATTGCCTTGATTTTAGATTTTCCTCTACGAGTTTACTGTTGTGTCTCTCTCTTTACTAAAGTTAACATCTCGTCTCCGAAAAGTTAAGTTATCTTTTAACAAAACTCCTTTTTAAACAGATTTCTCCTAACTTCCATATGGTTTTCAGTATGTAGTTCCATTTGGAAAAAAAAAAGGAAAAAACTGGTTAGGCTGGCACAGGACCTTAGAGATTGGCACAAGAAAAGAGAGGCCTATGCCCGGCAGTGGGTGAGTTCGAGCTGTGGGTGATGATGATGATGATGAAGTTGAAAAGGTAAAAGGCAAGGCAGAAGTTCAACCTTGGCCAAACTTGGTAAATGACAATTTATAACTAACACTCTATTGTATTTATTATAACTAACATGAGTCTGCAAACAAACTTGTACGTTTTCTTAATATCATTATTGTTTGAAGTATTAAAGAAGCCCCAAAAGATAAGTTCAAGGAGAAATATTCACAAAACAAAGAAACCGGCGTGGAATCGTGAACTTCCTTAATTATGTTTATTTAGTAAAACGATCCGGTAATGTTAGCTTCCTAATAGTAATTAATTACTGCTATTGTTATGAGGCGGTGATTTCAAACGTTTAACACGTTTTCGGTACCTAATTATATTATTCAACTTAAAGTTAATTAAGTTGTTGAAAATTTTTCTTTAGGAATGTAATTAGTCTTTCTTTTTATTAAACATATCATTAAATTTGAAAAGTGAGAATGTAGTTTAAAAACAATACTTGTGCACCAAATAACAAAGGTTTAAAAAAATGTCCAGTCTTCATCAAAGTATCAAGACTATTAAGTTCATCTAAAAATAAGTAAAGGTGAGGTGCTCAGACGCAGCGAGTGACGTGTCTTCTCACTTCTCTTCCTTCAGTTAACCGCGAGCCGCCGCGCAAGACGCACGTACGTCGCGACAGTTCTCAACGAAACACATTATTAATTTATTAATTGGTGTCGCTAACTAACTGTGTTTGTTCTACAAAACATTTTTATACTGTTCATACTGTTTTATAATATAACTTTTCGGTTAGTTTTGTGTAGAAAAGTCTCGTTTTCAAGGACAGTGTTACAACAGATTTGTAAGAATATTTTCAAGTGTTTTTTGGTAACAATTTCTGTACGATTCCGGGATTGCCATTGTGGATTGAAAAGGTTAGTCACTAAAACGTTTTAATCTTATTGATTAGTTACGGTTTTTTGTTTGTTTTAGTTTGTAGTTAAGCTGTGCGGTGAACTTAGTAACTTATAGTACAGTTAACTTAGACGGAACTTAACTATTTGAATGTGTGTGTGTGTTGTGTATTTGTGCTGTAAAGCCATTTTCTCTGTTTTATTTTAAGTTAAAACTTGAAGGTCAATGAATGAAATAACATTACAAAAACTGTTTTTAAGATGGTTCAGTGACGAAGGTTATTAACCTTATTAATGTAGTGATTGTAACCTTATTGTCTTTACGACTTTAAACTCAGAAAGTGAAGTTAATTCACAGACTCGAAATCTACGTTTTCTCAAGGATAATGTACGGAAACTGGGCCAAGTTTTAATTGAAGCCAGAATTTTTAACTTTCACACTGGTAAAAGTGAAGAAATTGTCGTTTGCGAATGTCAATACGAGTTTTGGGGCCATTTAGGTGTTGTATGGCAAATTGAGGTGATTGCCTATCGGATGGGCCGGTTTTTAAATTAACGGATTAAGATTCTTCGGTCTAAGTATAGTGAGTTTTGACTGCGATGGAATTTTAGGGTTAATCGATATTTTGTGGAGAGAATTATCGATTCATTTACAGCAGCAGTGTTAGTTACTTTAAATTTAGACCTAGATATTTTACGAGGTAGTGATAGTATAAGTGGTCGTTGCAAAATTGACAAGATTTTTACATCGAAGTGGATTTCACGACCTGTCTGAAGCAAACCAAACAGAAAGTTACTCAATTTGTCTAGCGTAGATATTATGAAATAGGCCACTGGAATTTTACAAATACTTAATAAACAATCTCTTGCCTGTGACTTCGCCCGCGTGGAGTTCGGTATTTATCCCATGGGATCGCAATATAAAAACCAGGATTAAAAGTATCTGTGAATGATTAAAAGTATATGTGTTGATTCATGTTATAAACTATTTATGTGCCAAATTTCATCCAAATCTGATTGATATTACAGTAGGTAATAATGTAACGAAAATCCACCCGAAATCAAACCGTCCATCCTCAGAAACTTTCGCATTTATAGGACTATAGGTAATGTACGTACGAAGTAGGTAGGTACCTACCTAGGATTTAGAGATAGAATAAGAGATAGAGTTACAGAATAAGTCCGATTCTGCAGTTTATTTGAAATGGATGTAAAGCCCTTTATTATTTTTTGCAAAAAACGTTTTTTTTTTTCACTTTTAGTGGTTCACTTGTGCTTACCCCTTCAAGAAAGTAAGTAAGATAATATAGAGATAATTATCACAATGATGGAGAGAACAAGTACCTTTCGGCTTCGTGATAAGGTGGTTTATACCCTGTATAACTTTTGCACTTTTCTATACTATGTTTAAATACCTACTGTCTTTACCTTACTTAAGTAAATTCTCATAAATGCGGAAATGTGAAGGTTTTCTCTTCGGCACAAGCTAATAGGAAATGGTTACAATATAACCGTACTCGATGGTATTAGCATACTTGGGTAGGTAGGTACAAACTGGTTGACTTGAACGAATCGAGCGTTCAGGGTTGAGACTGTGAATGAAGCATTTGGTTGCTAGCTGCTTTTTTATTGGTTGCTGAGCTGCAACCAGGCAACTCAGCAACCATTTGAATTGGAATTTAGTTTGTTTTATGGTTGCTTACATATAATTTATAAAGTGAGGTGATATATTGCCAAGCGTATCTATAGAAAATACGGACAACGCACCTAAAACAATGTCTAATACCTAAACCAGTGATATAATCCAGACACCTACCAGTTGTATTATTTCCGTGTAGGTACCGCATACGTGAATCTTAATGAGCGACAATTAAGCAATTACTGCCTATTATACATATAGGTATGTACCTCCTTCTTGTAAGTCGGTGTGAGACCAATCTTTAGTTCTAGTTTAATTACTTAGTAGGTACCTACGTTATAGTGTCTATGGGTACAGTAGTGCGGAAACCTTGATATCTAAATCAACGTGGTATTAAATGTGTGTTTGTCTGCTAGGATTCTGCGATAGAACAACTGAACAGTTTTTGATAAAGAAATAGAACACAGATAGATCGGTTCTTGACGACAAATCTGTGACAATACTTTGACTCCATGAAGGAGGAAAATCCTATTGAACTTTTCTTATTTATTAGGTATGTCATCAAAGTAGTTGATGTCTTCGTGTAACGTCAATTCATCTGGAGAAGTACCTACCTACCTACTAGAATTAGTATTACGATTCTTGATGCCAAGTATCATCATCATCATCATCATCATCATCATCATCATCATCGACCAGAAGCTGGTATCTTCTATCACCAGCCGTTGCACTCCATTCTTGGCCAATCGGAGGCCCTAGCAACAGCACGCGGTGTAAATGTCACCGTAAAGTCAATTTTCAAATCGAAAATACAATTTTATCATAGCATTTTAGTTAAATTGTTTGCAACAAGCATAAATAGTATCAACCATCTTTATCTTTCTTTTTCCCAACTACATACGAGTATGTTAGAGTCTTCTTCCAGTCTAACCAGATGCAGCTGAATACCAGTATTTTACATGGAGCGACTGCCTATCTGACCTCCACAACCCAGTTTGTACTGGGTAATACGATACCTACCCTTTAATAAGAGTATCAACCATTGATATGAAAAAAAAAACTTAAATTGATGAAAATATTAAAACACGTAAAAGCATTTAAAAAAATTAAAATTGAAACATACAAAGGTATGTTGCATTTATACCACGCGCTCGTTCAAAACTCAAAACTCAAATCATTTATTTCAACTAGACCATTACGGCACTTTTGAATGTCGATAAAACGAAAAAAAAAGGCTACAGTCACAGACACAAGGCATAATAACTTGAGAATGTACGGTAGTTGCCCATTCCCTAGCGTAGATCTCTATGGAGAAGAATGGGCAAGAAACTCCATGGACATTCTTTTCAATCAAAAATTTTGTTACAAAATCTTGGTTACATCTTTCATGTTGAGATTATACATATATGTGAGAACGATGTAGAAAGACGTGCACAAATAGAGCGTCCAGAGTAAAAAAAACGTAGTTCTTGGGCTTCGGTTTGAAGTGTTTTTCTTTGAAATTTCAGGCACATAACACATTTCAATTTCATCTGCACATTGGTTATCCCCTTGATATTGTAAGTGATAGCAATAAATGACAAAACCACTTTCCATCAGGTTCTGAGCCAGCAAAAACTGTTGGCAGTTTTCTTTTTTCTTCGCTTTTATTAATCTGCGCAAATCTTAAATCATTCTTTCTCACTTTCCTATCTTTTGGACTTTCTCTATCAAGCCTACTGATGTGGTATGAATATACATAATGTAACATATAATGCCTAGGCCCCTTTAGTCATAGCGTGATTACTTATCATTAATACGATTTCGTTGAAGGATTTCAATAGTGAAAGTTGCTGTTAGATTGAGCTAGTGTTTTCTTCATGATATTTTAATGTTGGCTTACAAAACTTGGATGGTATGATATTAATTATAAATTACTAGCTTAGCTCGCAGCTTCGCTTCGGGAACGGGAACGTTTTAAGAGGACTGCAGGAGCTACATTAGCAACTCTATTTGTGGTGGTTCCTTCAAACTTTGTTTGAAATACTGCTAGAATTAAAGTTCTAATCAGCTTGCAGTACAAAGTGGTTGTTACGTTAGTCACTGCGGGCCGAATAGTGCGAAATGGGTGGTTTCGATCGATTTACAAAAATCTATTGATTGGACTAAAAAAATAAAACACTATAATGCTAATATGTTACATGTAAAATTATTTGCCAAAAAATCAGAATGACAGCGTGTATTCTAGTATGGTTTTTACTCGTTAAAAGAATTTTTATTAGGGAAAAGTTCGTGTTTTTTTTATCGAGTAGTATTAATTGTATAATGTTTTCAAAACACTATCATACTTGCATATATTTGAAGAATATCATTTATTTTTCTGGATTTTTTTTGCAGTGAATCATTACTTTCAGGCATTAGAAAACTCGCGTTTTGCTCCTGTAGTTGCCTTTTGAAATGTCTAGACTATGATACTGGGGGATAATGTAGCTTCCCGTTAGTGTAATAATTTTCGGAATACAATGGTGTCGATTCTGTTGTGCACAAACTTAACTTAATTTAGACTATTGCTATCTTTTACTAAAAGGCAGTGCGAGAAAAGGACGGCTATAGCTATGCAATAAGTTAGAGATGTCAAACTAGTTTATGCCTTGCGCTTCACCGTGTTTTTAGTCGACATGTTTTTACGTGCACCCTTCATTTGTATGGAAATATTAGTTCGAATTAAATTTGACAGCTCTAAATTACGTCCGTCTCTTTCTCGTTTTATTAGTGAGAATAGGATAGAAATAGCCAAAATTAAGTTTAGTTTGTGCACAATAGAATCGACACCAATCAGTAGTTTCGAAGATTATCTTACATACAAACTTATAAATATTTCATTATAATATTATGGTAATATGTTAATTCATTTTTCGAATCAGCACAAACTATTCAAGGTTTTTTGAGATACGGAGATACCTGCATAGGCCTTCAGCACACGTGATACTATTTAGAAATTGAAAAAGATCTCATTGATACAAAGCTGCAACTAAGGTGTTGATTTCCAGTCTAACTGAATGCAGCTGATTGCTAAATTTTTCATGAAGCGACTTCCTATCTGACTTGTTATTGGGTGTAAAATATAGTAATTAATCTGCATTTGGCTAGACTGAAAGCCAGACGTAACTAAGTTGGGGATTAGCTTGGTAGATTATGACTGAAACATATTGTTATTTTGACTTATGAGGTTATTTACTCGCGTCTTTTTAACAAGCAATAATTCCAAGCAATATACAAAGTAAACATGACGTAATCAAACTAAATGGCAATAATTTAAACTGTGTAACTTCATTATTCTTGCAGTTCGTTTGTTTTATTAAGTGATCGTTCACGCCTCTTTGTGCATTTGATCGTCAATTTGTGTGCACAAAGTTATTTCGTACAGTCGACAAAAGATTTTAGTATTCAGAAAATATATCATTGCAATTAGTTGCTAATCTTCTTTGAAATTGTTCTCATCAAGATTTTAAAAGCAAACTCAAACTCTTTATTGCATTCATGTGTACATTCAGTTGCTACAATTGTCGTATGTCTTTGACAAATGCGGTTTTTACTTGAAAAGGGTTTTTTCTGAAATTTAAGGAAAAATAAAAGACGTCTCTGTAAATAATTGCTAAAATCCCAAAAAAAACTGTTGCAGGCCCGCCGATTCTCATATTAGCCTGTCAAGTCGACAAATAAATACTTTTAAAGAGCATCTACATATAAGAGTGAAGTGTCATTTGACAAAAAAAGAAACTGCTTCAGCTACCTGTGCGTTTCTCTTTTGTTAACTGTACTTACGGATATTGTAAGTACATTGTGTTGATCGATAGCTTGTACGCTGAGGCATTGACTGGTGATAGCAAGGTCGTGGGTTCAAATTAAGTGGCGATAGCTCATGCTGATGGCTAGTAGAAGGTCATAAGTTTGAACCTCATATACAATGTTGATGTAATCATATTTCTAACTAGCTGCTGCCTGCGAAGTCGTCTGCATGAAGGCTCTACAAGAAACATTCACAGCTCCTCTCTTTTAGGTGATAGCGTAATAATATGTAGCCTATATAATATTCGTGCAAAATTTGAAGTAAATCCATGCAGTACCTTTTGAGATTAGCCCGGACATACATACAGACAAACAGGCAAAAATTCGAAAAACTATAATTTTGGCTTCGATATCGATTGTAGATCACGCTCCAAGTAGGTATTCTTTTTATAAAATACTAGCTTCTGCCAGCGGCTTCGCCCGCGTGAAGTTTCAAAATTGTCCCATGGGATCTTACTACCGGGATAAAAAGTATCCTATGTGTTAATCCAGGTTGTAAACCATCTGTGTGCAAAATTTCATCCAAATCCGTTCAGTAGTTTTTGCGTGAAAGAGTAACAAACATACATCCATCCTCACAAACTTTCGCATTTATAATATTAATTAATTAATTAATTAATTATTAATTAATAAGTAGGATAGTAGGATTCAATGTACAGCTTTGACTTTCCTACGATTTTATTATATGTTTATATATATATATAGATATACCTAAACAAATAGATAAACATAAACATTATGCATTATCATCATCATCTGTCTAGCTTTTATCCATATTTATTGGGGATCCCGTCCTACCAAATTGTCATCATTCTCTTGCTCTTCTCTTATCTCAATAAATTAGTGGTCGGTGCAGCATGTCTTCTTCTCCCAACCTTCTCTATTATACGTCAGCTCAGCAGTGACATCCTTTCCATTCATCTTTTTCCCAACTATGTTGGGGTCGGCTTCCAGTCTATCCGAATATCAGCTGAATACCAGTATTTTACATGGAACGACTGACTATCTAATTATACACTAACAAAAACAAACAAAAGTAATAATCAAATAGCTCGACCATACAATTCAAAAGTTACTTAAGTTTTCCCTTCTATCAGTTTTTTATTGTGACATAAGACACATCACACACTGGGGCCGCGTACCCTCTCATAGAGAAGAGTCCTCTATCCCACTACTCCAAGCAGTCATCATCTGCTTAGCCTTTTCCCAACTATGTTGGGTCGGCTTCCAGTCTAACCGGATGCAGCTAACTACCAGCATTTTACATGGAGCGACTGCCTATCTGACCTCCACAGCCCAGTTAATACTTGATAATACGATACCACTTGGTAAGACTGGTTGTCATACTGTGTGGGCCACTGTAAAGACTCCCAAAGAAGGACAAATAACAGCCGGGACCAACAGCTTAACTTGCTTTCCGAGGCACGGAGGAAACTCGGTATGTAACAGTGGTCACCCATCCACAGACCAACCTAGGCAAGCACGGCTTATAACCTGAGAAACAGAAATACCAAATAAAAGAATAGGCAGATAATATCATTATCTGCCTATTCTTTTCCTAACTGTATTGGGGTCGGCGTTCATTCTTATTGGATTCAGCCAATATCAGTATTTTGCATGAAACAGTCTGGTACTTTAATTTTAATTCCGTTTCAAATAAAGTTCAGTTTAGCGGTTGATCTTGAACTGAAAAAGAATTCAGTGACAGTTAAATACTCTTGAGTTCAAGAACGTCTAGCTCAGTTAGAATGTCAGCAGGTGATCGAAAGGTTGTGGGTTAGATTCTGTCTGTTGAACTTTGTTGTGAAGTATTGTTCAAGAAGTTCAGCTTATTTGGTAACAATAGATTCGGGAAGATATGAAGTAAAATACAAATCGTCAGTTTGATTTGCTAGTGTTCATTGCATTTGTAGTGTGGTGTCAAAGGCCAACGTTTAGGTATGGAGATATTGTCAATAGACTATTGATTTGAAGCTCCATCACATTACAAATCTCATTAAAACCACTTTCACCACACATTATCGAAATTAAACCAACTCATTACAAACACATAAAAAAACCCTTACAAACGAACAGAGAATCAATGCATTGTAACGCTTGAACTACACGTAAATAATAACATTAAGAGGAATGTTGTTTGTCTGCATGTCTGTTTGTTTGTTTGTTTGTTTGCTGGCTTATAAAGCTTATATCAAACAGTATTTGTTGATCAATTGAAAGTGTCAATGTTGACAAATAGGGTGATGCTGTATGCATTGATTTGATGAATTGTAATGACAAAATTAGAATGACAATTTTGATGTACAGACCGCACAACAAGCAACTACGTACAATTTGACTTTATTTAATTGAAATAATACCCGACCAGTATGTTGCCACCTGCACAGCTCGGTCGCTGGCTTCGTTGGAATCCTGGAAGGTGGTAGTGGCTGCGCAGGTTGGATAGGAAATGAGGTTGGGCATATCCTGTAGTGGGGTCCACACTGACATTGTATATGGTACGGGTTATCTAATATATAGATGGTGCTTTTGAAGGAGACCTATGGCTATAATTATATATACCCAGTAGTGGGTTAAGTCTGGGTCTGGATGATGATTATCCTACTAATATTATAAATGCGAAAGTTTGTGAGTATGGATGGCTATATAGATGTTTGTTAGTCTTTCACGCAAAAACGACTGAACGGATATGGATCAAAGAACAATGCCCACTCTCCATACATTGAAAAACCTGATAATTAAAGTTAATGTATACTTATAAGGTATAGTAGAAAGAGTACCTATAAGATTAGAGAATAATGCTTTATAGTCATTTTTACGATTTAAAGTCTACAAAGGTTAAACAATTTAAATGTTTCTTTTTAGGTTAGGATTTGCCTTTACGATAGTTGGCAGTTTGTTTACATAAAAAAGTCTAACTTTGATATTCTATAGTCAGAAGTGATCACTTGCCTACCCATTTCGTTGACCGCAGTACATACATACTTACCTACCTATCTGATGAACAATCGGGAAAACAAATAAAACACTATGTTACAGTGAAATGGTTTATTAATAATCGTCATTTTCATCTAAATCTCTTATAACTACGTCCTCCAAAAATTCTGCTGGCGCAGAGATATTATCTTCAAACCCAGCCCATCCAAGTTACCTATCACACTAACGTCATAACGTGAGTGTAATATCCAATGGTCCGTCGACCGACCAAACAATTACAGCAGTATTCGACTTCTTATACCAGCTCTGCCAGACACATTATTTTCTATCAAAATATAGACTTAATATTGTTTTCTGTGTATCCTGTGTAATCTTGTGTATCCCTGCGCCATTGCCAATCGCAGAACTCAGAACTGTCAAAATATTTAAAAAATGCGTTCGCTCGTGCGAACTCAATTATATTCGGCATAATTAATTCATTTAATTATTATGTTATTTTAAACCGATCTGTATTATGCACAGACTAATAAAAAGTAGTTATTGATTAAATAAAACTTAAAATAAAGTATAAAGCTCAGAAAAAGAATTGAATAAAGTCAAGAAGCAGTGTGCAAAACGGAACGTTGTAAAAAGTGGGTAGTTGGATGCGTTCAGGGTAATTGAGATGCGTTCAAAATAAGCCGTAGAGTTAGCATAAAGAAAAATTATATAATATTTTTTTCCTGGCCTTCTTTTAAAATTGTGATTAGCGTAGTGAATGTACAATTAAATGAGCTAAATTTTAGTATTTATTTCATTTTTATACATTGTCAGGTGAAAAATGGGCATCCTTCTTTAGCACACAAATAGTTTATAACCTGCATTAATACATAGGATACTTTTATACCAGTAATAAGATCCCGTAGGTCAAATGCTAGTGATGACATAAACATTTGCCTTTGTTAGGTAGTCAAATTACTTCTTTAAGAATCCTTTATTATTTAATGCGCACTTGTATTTGTTTATTCATAACACGCAAGTAGCTTATTTATTTACTTAACATAAATCTAGAAAATGAGCAATCAATTTATTGACAGTAATTTTGGTTTTGCCGAACAAAAGACATCAACGCGAGATTTAAATGTGAATGGGATTAAATTATTATTTATTTTGATTTTTTACATTTTAATTCTGAAGAATGATGTTTACAAACATAGTGGAAGTTTCTCATATATTGTATTATTTTCGTCAACATGTCAAACAAATCAATAAGAACACAACCCAAAAGAATTCACACTAAAATAAAACTTTTTTTTTCTACAATATGAATTTTTTTCTTTGTTTGTTAAGACAGGTTGCTATTAAACCCAGGGGGAGGAACCATGGGTTTTAAGTCATACAATAATGTTCTAGACATTTATAAACTACGGACTTACAACATTGCATAAAATAAATATGTTTCAGCATTTCAACCAACAATACTAAACACTTTAAACATTACTTCAACGCTTAAACATAACAATTATTTATAATTAAGACATAGTTAAAGCAACAGTATATAATTTAAAACATAGCGAGCGTGGCACGCGTGACAGGAAGGGCACGAACCGCCATGTTTATTATACAGAGTGTTAACGTTCACGAAGATTGTAGTTTGGGTAAACCTTCTTGATACTTGCATTTTTTATTATGTGATTAAAATAGCCGTTACTTTACACACAGTAGACTATACATACAGTAGCAGCAGTATTAATGCATCATACTTACTGAAAACAGTATAATTGATTACTTTAGTTCGTTATTGTAGTTTCAAACTAGAATTTCAATAAAAGCTGACTCGCCATATTTTTTCCAATAACATTTTAAGAAAATTCTAATTCTTACTTTTTCAATAACATGTTTGAAAAAAAGATATGCTGCGCCGAATCCAAAGAATATGAGCTAAAGGCAAAATATTTATAATGATGAATGACACTACATTCTTTCTTCATTATAAAACAGAAGAAATAGAAATATGAAAGAAATTAGAAATCGAATAAACCTCAAAGATGAAGACGTGAATTTACATTAAAGAAGAAAAGAAAAAACAGAAACTAGACACCATTCTTATCAAGATACCTAACACAACTTTCCTAAAACTATAACATTCCTAGACTTGTGGAGCCATAAAGTCTGCGTAATCATTTCGCGAGTCGCAATCAGATGATCAGTTTAGTGGATGAAAACTTGAAAGTAGTAGAACATGTAATTTTACGCCCACTCGCTGTTGATGCTGCTTTCTTTCACACGACATGGTTGGTATTGGACATCGTTGTAACATATTTAAATAAATATAAATGATTGTTTTTGTAAAATATGAAATCCCACACTTGCTTGATGGTACAACAGGTGTAGTGGTTGAGCAATCGGCTGCAGCGCTGTTTATCGGGGGTTTTATTCTCATTTTTATTATTTTATTATTATCAGCCGTTTGTGTCCCATTGCTGGACAAAGCCCTCTCTTCCCTCCTTCCACTTATCCCTACCTTGTACTGTCAAACGCCAATCGTTGTGGAAGGAGTCGAGTTCGTCCCGCCATCTCCGTTTTGGTCTGCCGCGTTGCCGTTTACTGCTGTTTGGGACCCAGTGTGTGGTTACCTTAGCCCATAGCTCCTCTGGCATGCGACAGATGTGACCAGCCCATTTCCATTTGAGCTTGGCAGCCGTGTGACCTACATTGGCAATTTGAGTTTTGGAACGCAAGGCGCAGTATCGAGTTCCTTACACGATCAGCAAGTTTCACTCAAACAACAGGCAGGCCCAATGCTCGCTATGCTGGCAGGCTATTTGTATGGCCTACAGGTATTTGTTTTGGGTCTAGCTGTTTGGTGTGTGTGAGATTGTTTGTAAACGCACCCACGGTTCGGGGTAAATTAGTAGGGCAGTCTCAAAAAAAAACAAAACAAGTATCTGGTATTAGACTGGCGTATTCTTAGAAATATGTTCTATTAAAAAAATTAAAAGATTTTTTTGTAGTTTTTTTTCTCAAATCTTTTTCATACCTCTTGCACTCGAATAATACCTTCTAACTAATAATAACTCTTCCTTCGTTAGTTCTAGCTTCAACTATTGTCGTTGTCCACCCTTTTTTATTACAAATTATACTGCGTTTCTTTTCAATCCTTTGTTGTTAGAAAATGACTACAAATAAATAAACTGTAATTGACATTTCGACCACCCCTGAGCCACATAAAAATGTTCCATTTGAATCGCTACGGACCTTAACTAGTTTCAAATCACTAAAGGCGATTGTAAACTCTATCCCAACTGCTTAAGATTACAAATTCGTTTTGGACGTCAGATTGTGAACCCACTTGAAAATTATCATGAACATAAAATATGAAGTTGAATTTTTGTTTTTATTCTGCTCTAGGCATTGGATTTAGAACCTTATCTGTTGTGGGTTCGGATAGAGTTTTCTTTGTTATATTTAAGGTTCTCCTAGACAATAAGCAGTTAGCAATATGTAGTTAAATTATTCAAGTTATAAGAATATTTTATGTCTGTCTGTATGTCTGCTTACTTAATATAGGTTTGGATAAAGTTATGTGGCATTGTCTGAGAATAGAAGCTGAGATTACCAAGTACAAAAAAAATGTTGCAACTACTTGGTGGAATGAAAACGACGCAGATACTGTTACCACGTATGCATACAGTACATCATCAGTGTTTTTTTTTTGTATAGAACATTGGATCACGTTTGTTAGTTTTTTTTTCGATGAGTTAGGATCGGTATTCGTATATACTACCAAACTTTGTCGGTTATGATTAAGTCAAAAGTAAATCGAGACAATTGCTACTGATAATAATTTGTAGTAATATTCTCACCATCAACCGGACACAAATTTTGGATTCGTACTTGATTATTGAAGTCTGTAGTTTAGACTCCAGCCTGCTGCTGAGGAATTCCTGATGGTAAAACCCAAAACTTTTTAACACGACCGTAAGATCAAACGCAAGGCCTCAAATTCATTAGTAGTACGAACAAGCTATTTGGTTTACAGTTTAACCCACAAATTACATTGTAAAATGTAAACCAAGTAGCTTGTTCGACCATACTTGCAAACAGTAGAACAACAAAACTATGAAATAGTAATGTACCACAAAAAGAGTTTAGAAAGTATCAAGATTATAATTCGAACTACAAACTATATTTTATTCAAATAAGATAAGAATCAAATAAAGCATAAACCATCTAATAAAGTTGTTTGATTATTTGGCAAGTAAACATTGACAGAGTAGAGACGAAACAAAGAATTGCTCGAAGAGATGTTGATAGAAACTTTTAACACTTTTCACTTAAACAAAATTACTAATGCAAAGAAAAAACAATGACTTTATTAGTTTGGTAAGTTATGAACTTATGAAACAGTAATTTGTAAGGGTGGGTTGTTTGTAATTGATATTTTAATAAATAATTCTATTATTTTAGCTTGAATTGTGACAAATCAAATAGTAATATTATATTCTAAAATTATTTATTGCACATTTTTAATTACAGTTGGTTTTAGTTTTGTGTATGTTTGTGTGACAGCTAGCAGGACCTAATCAGTGGACATTTAGTCTGTTTTCACCGTCATTTAAACATAAACAAGTTAAAACTTACAATCCACCTCAAAGGGGACTGGGCACATGTCTGTAGCACACCGAGCGAGCATTGGGCCTGTAAAACTCAGAAATGTTGCCCTGAAACAGTGACACAGAGTCGTGACCAAGAAGGGTATGACGGAACGAACTGGATATCTTCCTTGAGAATTGGTAAGCAATAGCACAGAAACATGACCATTGGAAGGAATCGAGGGAAGGCTTTTGCGCAGTAGTGGGAATGCATAGGATAGCAATAATGATGAAAAAATAACAAATGATATCCGTAAATGTCTATGAGAAAAACTTAGAATCGCATATTAGAAAAAATGTGAACGAAGTAATCATCGTAAGAAAAGATCGTAGCATGTGGCTGGCCACTAAAACTACTAATAAGATATTCTAAACTCTTTCTAATTACAAAGAAAAAAACCTAAAGAATGCATGTACCATGTAAACTCTGAGCGACACAAGTATGTAATGTGCTCAAGATCACACGATCGATATAACTTCACGCTATGCTAATAATAAACTATAAAACGACACAGAATTGACGTTTACTTGCAAAATCAATTAATGACACGCAGCTAATTGTATGAAATTATAACACTTTCTATGAATTTGTTAATTGAAATCGGCGATTGGGATCTTTATTCTTCGTTTCTCTAGCATTTTTTAGGGGTTGTTCTAACGCCTGTGGTCAAGCCATTCCTTAAACATTATTCTGTTAAATCAGCGCCTGAAAAAGGTGTCCTATGCAGGTTTCAAAATCTCAGTATTTACTAAAGTGTAGTAATAGTAAGCATTATTTTACTTTCAAAATCAGTGCTCCACAATAGGAATTTCAGGGATAAAAAGTATCTTATGTGTTAATTCAGCTTAAAAACTATCTCATGTTCCAAATTTCATTAAAATCCGGTCAGACATCCATACATCCTCGCAGACTTTCGCATTTACATGTAGTATTAGTAGGACTTACCTACCATACATGTTCTTTCCAATTTGTTGGAGATCGGTTTTACACTGAAAATTCGAAACAACATTAAATTCAGGTTAATATACATAAGAAGGTATATCGCATTAAGGTTAATTGAATCTTCAAAAAACTGCCGCCGAATGTATTTAATGTTCGCAGATAAGATTTTACGTGAATTGATAACTTGGGGACATAATGTGGGACTGCAGCTGCTCACTTTCTAAAGGGTGTAAAACACCTCTTCACGAAACCGAAAGGCACTTATTCTCCCCATCATTGCGATCATTTTTTTGTTCGAGATATAGGGGGTTAAACTTACAACTTTTTTTTTTAAACAGTTATTTTTGTAAGATTTTCACTTTTAACACCTCCACGACGCCCGTACTATTCAATCCATCCATCAGCACAATGTTTTAAGTGCGTTACGTTGAGTTCTACCACAAAACATGATTTATAACCTCAAAAAAAAAAGTTGTTTCCCAGCTTTAATTTTTGCGTAAAGTTACTTAGTTTGATGTACAGAATGCTTGGTTGACGGCTTCGTGATGAGGTGGTTTACACCCTGTATATTATTTTCATTAGCTTTTTTGGGATAAATTAGCCTCAGTCCATAAGGGCCCTGAAACGGCAGATCCATTTTTAGGGTCCCGTAACTCAAAAAGTAAAAACGAACTCTTATAAGATCCCTCTCTTGTCCGACTGTGTGTCCGTGTGTTTGAAAACCTATAGGTAGTTCCTGTTGATTGATTCTAGAATCACGAAATTTTGGCAAAGAGCAAGGTCTTACAGCACATGTAAGGGAAATCTGAAAACCATAAATATGTATATTAAAAACAAAAAAAAGAAAACGATTTTAGTATTACAATATTATTATTTGTGGTTAGTGCAATAGCCGTTTCTGGGGATCAAATAGCAAAGTTAAGTTTGTCTTTTAAAAAGTTTGTACGGAACCATCAGTGCGCGAGTCCAACTCGCACTTGACCGGTTTTTGTTAGCTGAATGTGTGGTGGAGTCAGAGTGAAAACAAAATTTAGTTAAATTGTATTTAAGGGGGATGCTCCAGGTTGCGGGCCTGTTCGAAAGCGATACCGCAGCCCCGGAACATAAAGGGCGAGGAAGGAGCACGGATGGGTTTTAGTTAGTAAAAGTCTGACACTCCCTCCCGCTCCACCCAGAGTGGGAGAAGTCAGTAGAAAAAAAAGGGGGTGCGCCAAGGTAGCCTGCGAAATTCAAATTTTCTTCTTACGTTTTTTGCATTTTGCGGGCAGTGCTAAGTTGTATGTTGATAAACATATCGGTCGCGACTGTAAGACGTATTCAGTTACAGAATTATAATCATTAAAATCGTCAATGCAATCCTCCAAGTTCGTAAGAGTCGTTGAACGAATTTTTCACGCTCAAAGTACTTCTTCGAGTCTTATGAACTTGGAGGGTTGTATTCATGATTTTGATGACTATAATTCTGTAACTTAACACAGTCGTGAACGATATGTTTATCAACATAAAACTTAGCACTGCCCTGAAAATAACAAAAACGTAAGAAAATTTTAATTTCGCGATCCACCCGCTGATGCTTTGACCTTAAGTTCGAAAATTAAAAAAAATATTACAGAACTACTAACTACGACTACTAACTACTAACTACGAACTAATAACAGAATAACTAAGCCAGCTGTCGAAAGCACATGCATATAGGTACCTAGTTATTGGAAAGTAACTCCACACGGACAGTTAGTTACATAACGCTTTCAAAATCTTTGTGATCAACTCGTTACGTGTACACACGGACAAGTTGAATGGTTCGAATCAAATAGTTGTACCTTTATACGTGGTTGTTATTTGGTGTGATGTGATACAAGTGATTTATCTCTGTAAACCAGTTTAAAGTATTGTTGTGAATTGTTTTGTGTTTCATTATCACTTTTGGATTGGTTTCATTTGTTGGTTTCAAGAAGGAAGTGCCCGCAAAATTGAAATTTAGTTGAGTTTTCTTGCAATTTGCTAGTCTGTTTCAAGTTGTATGTAAAAAATAAATATTATTCGCGTCTGTAACACGTACTTAGTTATTATAGTATTGTAATTGTAATACGCTATCACAGTTCACAATTAGACTTAAAATGTAACTTACGGGATATGTTCCGTGATTTTTATTTGTATTGAGCTCCCGATATTTCGAGTCAACCCGCGATCATGACGCTTGCAACAGGGTTGAATTATGCATATTATTACTTTCAACTTTTTTTGGTTTTTGTTCCGTTCTGTTGTACATACTAAATGTTTGTAATGCGTTGTGTGTTTATTGTTTATGTTTCTTAATTTTTTATGCACGTCATAATATCTCTGCGACAAATTGTTTTTTTTTTTATGCAACAGATTTTATTTAGCACAAAATTAACTGCAATTTCTTTCTTCTCTGTCTACTTGACATGATACTCCATTTATCTCTCAAGCATGTAAACTGGAAACGAGCATTTTAACCGACAGTTAACCTCGAGATGTCACAGCCTGTATCACAAGATGATTCGATTTGAATTATGGCCGCCATCTTTAAAATCTACGCTATCCCAGTTAGGGTGACCATATACTCGAAAAACCTTTTAAAAAGTGACAAATTCATTTGTTTCGTTTTTTGAAAAATCGAGAAAACCGGTACGGATTAATTATGGACTGGATAGTGACAGATATTTCAGTACCGCGTGTCCAGCGCCGCTTCCACACTTTGTCCGTCCGTGTTTGACAGCTTTTTGACATAAAAGACCGGAATGACATTTAATTACGAATGGCAACCCTAGCTCCAGTAGAGAATGATCGTTGATTGAGGCAAGCGACCAATTACTCGTCTTATCTCTAGTTTACTATCGTTATCTCCTTTGAGAAAAGCGGTGAGAGGGGGCAATGACATTGTAAAATGAAGCGGAAGGTCAATCGTAGGAAGAATAGCCAAATAAGCACCAACTGTGAGATGAGTATGAAGAAATATTTGGCGGCACTTGTTTTAAAATAAATGTGAGTACATCTTGCTTTAACGAAAATAACTTCACCATCAAACAATGCAATGCAGCTCATATTCCTACTTTGACTTACGAAAAGCTCATCATTTCTAAGTCCGAGTCTGATATAAGAGATTAGAGATTTATCTAAGATAAGATTATCTTTAATAACAACGGCAATAGTTAGAGATAAGTAGAAGGAGGGAAGAGAGGCCGTTTCCCTGCAGTGGGACACAAATGGCTGATACTAATAATAAATGAGAATATTTTATTCTAGAGTAGAAGTGCGCCGCCAAACATAACATGGATACTGTTTCACTTTCCTAATTAAAAATATACACGTAAATTATTGAAAACGTGTGATTAACGTGTATTTTGCTATTGTACAAGTTTCTTCCTTCCTGAAATGTGTTATTTATCGTACAGAAGTTAATACCCAATTATAATCAATGTAGTCGTACACACGGCCACATTTCAGGTTATAATAACCTGACCCCGTATTCACAAACGTTCGACTCGTTTCCGATTCGACAACTCGTATATCTGTCTTCTTCTGGCATTACGAAAACGACCGAGATAGACATACGACTTCCCGAATCGGAATCGAATCGAATCGTTGTGAATACGGGGACTGATCTCGTTTTGTATAAGCTTCTCGTACAAAAGAGAACTGCGAATATTGGTTTTGCATAGCTTGATTGGTTGTCGTGCGTACAAACCCATATTAGTACATTTAGTATATGAACACCTGCAATAGATTTACCGTAAAAGCTTTCCTTTAAACTTCAATGAAATAGCCACATCATTAACTATTAAGTAGGTCGACTTCCAGCCTATCCGAATACAGCTGAATACCAGTATTTTACATGGAGCCACTGCTTATCTGACCTCCACAACCCTGTAGTACTGGGTAGTACGATACTTCTTGGTAAGACTGGTTGTCAGATTTAAAAGGCGTGCGGAGTATGTGTTTTTCATACAAACGTAATACCAAAATAATTAGTAAATCAAACATATTCTTAGGTTGTGTGTATTTATTTCGATTAGATTACAGAATATATAGGATTCCAAACACATAATTTTGAATGAATACTGATTTAAACAAGAGTTATGAGAAAAAAAAAATCCATTGTAATTTAAATTCTTCATATCTCACCTTATATCATTATTCTTTGAAAATATTTATTTGGGAACATAGATATTCTGTAACCCAATCGAAATATATATACACTACCTTAAGAATGTGTTTGATTTTCAAATTATTTTGGTATTACGTTTGTATGAAAAGCGCATGCTCCGCCGGCCCCTTAAGGACCACTAAACGACACACGGGACCGTGGAGATTAGCACAAAAAAAGAGGTTTAATACCCAACAGTGGATGAGTTCAAGCTGTGGATGCTTTGACTCCTGTCAATGATCTACAAATGACAGCCGGAACAAATGACAACTGCTTAACATGGCAAGGAGGTAACGCAGTATGTCATGGGTCCTCAGGGTCACCGATTCACGAACCAAACCTGGCAAGAGCGGCTTAACCTGAAGATTGAACCGAGCGGCTGTTATTATTTAGCCACAGGCTCTTCCATCACTACATATTATAAAACAAAGTCTCCCGCGCCGCGTCTGTCTGTACCTATGTATGCTTAGATCTTTAAAACTACGCAACGGATTTTGATGCGGGTTTTTTTAATAGATAGAGTGATTCAAGAGAAAGGTTTAAGTATACAGGGTGTAAACAACCTCATCACAAAGCCGTTAACCAAGCATTCTGTACATCAAACTAAGTAACTTTACACAAAATTTTTTGCTGGGAAACAACTTTTTTTTTGAGGTTATAAATCATGTTTTGTGGTAGAACTCAATATTGCACACTTAAAACATTGTGCTGATGAATGGATTGAATAGTACGGAGGTCGTGGAGGTGATAATAGTCAAAATCTAACAAAAAAAAAACCTTGTCAAGAAGTTGTAACTTTGACCCCCCATATCTCCGTAACTAGAAGGTTCCCAGGTATGGTGTAGAACAAAAAAATGATCGCAATGATGGGGAGAACAAGTGCCTTTCGGCTTCGTGAAGAGGTGTTTTACACCTCGTCACTTCAAGCCGCGGACATCGGCTAGTTATTAATATAAAGGATTAACCATATAAAAGAGATTAACAGAAGAAAGCTGAACCACTTCGCACTATTCGAAATTACCTGCGATTGAGAATGGTCATAAAGTTAACATGCAAAACAAGTTTCTGTTTATATATAATGTATTTATTTATACACTGCGGCCTTTAGACGACATTCCACATTGATAGTGTAATACTTTAAAATGGTTTGATGTAGTTGGTTTTTCGTTCATTTAAATGTTAAGGGTAACATTAAAATAAAAGGGTAAAAAAGTCTCACGGTAAAGTTAAAGATGGTTACTCTACCCATCGATTATTTAGGGTAATAAAGTTGATGATAAAAAAACTAATTCGTCCGGCAGATAGATAAAAAAAATTTTGGACACACATTTTTCCACCATCACGTTATTAAAAAATAAAGACACAGTGCGTCGAAAACTCGTGTGAAGTCGAATTTGAGTACATTTTTTACCGGAAAGTGACGTCACAAGATCTTTCAAGATTTTTTTATTAATTTGATAAAACAAAAAACACGTATCTAATATTTATAAGTGGAGACCTGTAATTGGCTTTCAGACTATTGTACTGTCCTTGATCTGTTTGTTTTAGCTGTAAGTCTCCCATGTTATTTAAATAAATAAATAAATTTATTTAAATAATTTTACTGACGGACGGAGATTACAATATTTTTTTTTAGTAAGGAATCGTCCCTATTATGCCAAGTCTAACTCAGCGTAATCAACCTAGATAGTTTTCACTAATAATAATAAATATCGCTGGACAATAAACACACAGCGCCATCTAGTGCCACACTAAGCAAGGCTTGTGTCGTGGACACCAGATAGTTGATATACTACATATGTATATACTTTTTTGTTTGTAAATACATACCTACTTATTATACATAAAGGGTGTAAAACACCTCTTAACGAATACGAAAGGCACTTGTTCTCCTCGTCATGCTGATCATTTTTTTGTTCTACACTATACCTGGGAACCTTCTAGTTACGGAGATATTGGGGGTCAAAGTTGCAAGATTTTGTTAAGTTTTTTTTTTATATACCACTTTTTATCGCATGATTTTTACTTTTAATATCTCTACGACCCTCGTACTATTTAATCCATTCATCTGCACAATGTTTTGAGTGTGTGACATTGAGTTATACAACAAAACATGATTTATAACCTCAAAAAAAAAAGTTGCTTCGCAGCAATATTTTTTGCGTAAAGTTACTTTTTTTGACATACAGAATGCTTGAAATTCACCCTGTATAAACATCCATCTTCGTTGCTGTACCAGGGAGAGGCAATCCATCATGCAGGGCCAGTGCAAATTGATAACGTATGTCTTCATTCTTCAGTCTTCGAAAATCATCATCATCAGCCAATTTATGTTCCCACGGCTGGGACACAGGCCTCCTCTCTATGAGAGGGAATGGGTTGTAACCCACTACGCGGGCTCAGTGAGAATTGGTAGATGTCACATGTCTTCGAATTTTGTTGTTCTAGGTCATGCCGGTTTCCTCACGATGTTTGAGAATGTCGGAAAATAGGAAATAATGATAGGGTCCGGTACAACCCAATGCCAGCTGGGTGATTTCCGATTTTCTATGGTCGGTAATAAAAATCTAAACAGGGTAATCAAGTTTTTGTAGTAAATAAAATACAAAAATAAGCAATAAACCTTGATAAGTTAATTTAGGAAATAAAGTAATCGCAATTACCTATGGGTAAACTTGAAACTATTATTATTAAAAGTCTGTTAAAATACTTCGTGTTTTCAATGATTTCTCTCTCGCGATATTGTAATATCTCGAATTATTAGCAACTGAACATACGGAAGTATCTCTGCCACCATAATCGGGATTTGGGGCACCCCCCCGTTAGGTTCCTTTAAACCCTTTTTTTTTTTTTTTTAAGGATGGGAAATCATCAAATGACCCCCCCCACTCTGGGCCGAGCGGGAGGGAGTGTCAGACTCTTACTGACTAAAAACCATCCATGTTCCTTCCTCGCCTTTTACGTTCCGGGGCCGCGGTATCTCTTTCGAACAGGCCCGCAACCCCGGCAGGCTTCGGCCCTTGCGGGCCCCTCTCATTTTGCTGACATCTCTTTGAGGCGCGCGTGGAACACGAACGCGCCGTCGACACGGCCTGTCGTCGTCGTTAGACGGCCGGACGGCTAGCTAGCCCATAGCCAGCCGTCCACAGGCCCGCATCTACGGTGGCCGGTAGCCACCACGTGGCCCCCGACGCCCGTTGTGTCTCCCGCGGCGGCCGGGAAGAGAGGATCTCTCCCTCTCTCGTTCCGCCACCTCCTTCGCTAGCATGACTGCTTCGCAGAAGGAGGCGACGGCTTCCCATTCCGTCTCGCTCCAGACCATGGATTGAACCAGGGCCGGACGCGAGAGGTCGCCGCCGCCGATCGCCGCCACGAGGACACGGCGGAGCTCCGCCCACGCAGGGCAGACTTCCACCGTGTGCTCCACCGTGTCCTCCGGTCGATCCTCGCAGTGGAGACACCCGGGCGATTCCTCCCGCCTGATTCGGTGCAGGTACCTCCCGAAACATCCGTGTCCGGCGAGGACCTGCGTCAGGCGGAAGGTGAGGACGCCGTGGTTTGGATTTCTCAGGAATGGTACAATATCTTTTCATGAGAGTTGTACCACTGGGCAAGGGGGACCCCTCCTTCCCTCCACACCCCGTGAGTTGACTACCATCGCATGCATTTCACGAAAAATAATGCATTATGTTGTAAGCAGTATGTTCATTTGACAATATTTCGAGATTTTACAATATCGCTAGAGATATTACAATATAACGTATTTGTCAATTTTACGGTGATATCAATAAAAATATATTCGAAGTTTAAATTCTAAACTCGTTTCACGTTTACTGAGTTTTTCATGACGCTGTTTCCACAGTATTTATTTAGATTACACCTCTATTTCACCAAAGAAGTAACAGAAATCTGGTAAAGTAACCCACATAAAATGCTTAATTGTGAATTGAACTCTTTGTTGCACTTGCCGACCTGCCAATCCGACGTACACACCATTACACTGACTACAAACACACGAAGCCTTGGGCAAAATACAACATGCTATTAAAGCCTAAAGCGAGATACAGATGGACGTAAAAGGCGACCGCTTTCACCTGCGCATGCGATGACTCGCCTCTTTCAATACATTATATTATTATTACTTTAGTTTAAGCTCATTTTCACTAAGCTCGGCTGTTTTATGGGTAAGTTAGAGGATTATAGTTAAACTAGTTTCTGCCCGCAGCTTGGCCCGCTTGGGGTTTGATAATTGTCCCAAGGGATCTTACTACCAGGATAAAAAGTATCCTATGTGTTAATCCAGGTTAAAAACTATCTTTATGCCAAATTTCATCCAAATCCGTACAGTGGTTTTTGCGTGAAAGAGTCAAACAATCACACAAACTTTTGTCTTTATAATATTACTAGCTTCTGCCAGCGGCTTCGTTCGCGTGAAGTTTGATTATTGTATCATGGGATCTTACTACCGGAATAAAAATTATCCTATGTTTTAATTCAGGTTATAATCTATCTGTGTGCAAAATTTCATCCAAATCCGTTCAGTAGTTTTTGCGTGAAAGCGTAACAAACAAACTTACATTCATATTTATAATATTGGTAGGGATAGTGTGATTTAGTTTTCCTCTCATTGAGAGGAGGCCGTGTCCCAGCAGTGGGAACATTATAGGCTGATGATGATGATGATGATGATGATGATTAAGTTACATTCGTGTAACTTAAAGCTTACGATTTCTAAGTGTAAACTTAACTTCGCAACGGAGAGCAGATAATGGGATTGCCCTGGTAATACACCTAAATCTCTGCTTATTATCTATCTATTTACTATTATTATTAATAAGTCTGCCTCGATGGTCTACTGGTCGCAAACGCAACTGGTGAGTCACCCTATTTTTCTTATGTCAAAATAGGACATACACACATCACAGTACTTATAAAGGTTAAGCACGCATTGTACTATACAGTTCACTAAACGTCTGCCAATCTTCACCCTTATAATCTAAGTTATAAGGTTTAAAATGTTCCATGGTCAATGAACTCGGGGGGGAGTATCTATAAACAATTACAATGCGTCATTTATAAAGAAATGATGTTTGTGTATGTGAGTTGATTTTTTTATGTTATGTTATGTGACATGGATTTAATCTATTGGGTACTTTAAACTCATTATGTCTGATATGGTTGAGCTTAACACTGATTCGTAAAGTATACCAAAACCTGTGCCCAATACCAATTTAAGCGCCCTCCACACAAACAACAGCACGCGCCGTTCCATTCTTCGCTCCGAACTGTACGTGTAGATGTGCGGGTCTAACAGTCCGATCTGGCGTGTCGACGCGAGCGCATATCTCACAGTTTTACGCGCGCATCCAGTATTAGCACCCTCCACGCGTAAAGTTCGGACCGCGGGAAACATCACGTGCCGTTCCATCCCTCGCTCCATATGATCGTCCATTTTTCTTATTACTCCGTAAAAAACTTTTAAAAGTTACAACTTTCCACGCGCCAGTCCAAACTGCAGTCCACACTCTTGAAAATCTATTTACAAGCACAGTTCGGAACGTTTGTCTAGATTATTAAGAAAGAACACAAGACGACGACGAAGACGTTTGTCTAGTTGATTATGTAAGTTCCGTCCGCAATCCAAACCGTGAATGCATTTTTAATCGTAATTAGCACAACAGTTTGATCCGCAGTCCAAACTGTACAGATCGAACTGCGGTTTGGAACGCAGTCCAGGATGCGCGGTCCGAACTGTACGTGTGGAGGGCGCTTTTAGATTGATTCTGATTCATCATTTGCCTATCCTTTGTAGGCGACCAGTGAAATCAGATGCAGCTGAACACCGAACACTGAAGCGACTGCCTATCTGGCCTACACAAATCCTTTAGTTACTGGATAACACAATGCCTCTTGTCTTACCTAGTAATGCCCGAAATTCAGACAACGAGTCTTAACTGGTTCTCTAAATTTTAGACCACTTTTGGCTTTTTGTAAGATTCCTTACTCGGGGCAAATTATATCACTTTAATTTTCCGATATGTGCATACTTTAGTGGTTTAGTAATTTGTTTGCAATGTTGCATTCTGATTCTATGCTTGAATTTGCATAATATTTGAATGTTTTTTTTTTAATTTCTAGAAAATATTTGAAGAGTATTTTGTTTTCGAACACAATAGAACGTTATTTCAAGATGGCGCTAATGTCAAAACAATATTCGTAACCGCATCAAAAACATTTTAAAATAAGATTTATCGAATTCTTTTGAATTTTAAAACTAAAAGTAAGTATTCAAAATTTAAATGTCAAGAGAGTCAAGGCTAGAAATATACGGCAAATGCTGTTAGTGAAAATTAGCATAGTATAATGTTAGTAATGATATAAACACACTTGTATGATTTTTATCTGATTTATATACGAGTTTATGGAGCCTGAATTTTATCTAATTTGCATAAACGTATGGACGGAGATAACAATCTGTGTTTGATGTTTGCGTAAATGTGTAGTTTTACAAACTAGTATAACTTAAATATATGATATGTCAAAATAGTATTTTTTTTTTGGTATAGGTAATGTTAAAGCTTCCGTCTTCCATAAGAGTTTTGTATCTATAGTATAACGATGAATATATTGCGTACTATATGTGAGCCAAATAAGAATAGTACTGTCAAGATGCCATTTTGTTCCGCAATACTCGCGAACTTCATTACCAAAGCGTACTGTAAGCGTAATTTGACAGACATTGGTGCCGATTCTCTTGTCACAAATTTCTCTAAACTAGACTAAAAATCACTAAAATTTAGTTTATTCCTGTCAAACGACGTTTCCTATTCTGAAATTGATTAAAATGACATAACTTAAATCAATTATAGTTTGACAGCACTAAGTTATTCAATTTAGTGAAAATGGCAATTTCGCCATTCTGAAATTGACGTTTTTCACCTAAAACTTTGATTGTCAAACTAAATCAGACTATTTTTAATCGAGACTAAAAAGATGTGGAATAAAATTAGTTGTCATGAACTAAAATTTACAAAGCAGATTTCTCTCGTTTTTCTTGAAAGTTTGGATGTGTTTGAGTTCAGAATGGAAGCTTATGTGATTGCAGCAGTTGTCGATTCGGCAGAAAGGTAAATTTAGTGTTATTTTATTATGATACAATACGAAATGCATTCATGAAAACTTACAAGGGAAATCCGCCGATAAGACGACCCACTGACCAGGATTTGCGTACTAAACATCTAATGCACATGCTACTTTACATACACTTCTCATAATCAAAGCCCCTTCCAGGTTTTGTGTAATAACTAATAAGAAATAACTATGTTTTAGAAACTATCAAGAGAGGATTCAATTGGAAAGATAAGAGCAATCCAACGCATTCCAAATGGCAGAGAAGAAATTCAATAAAAAGACACCTAGATCGGGGGCACTTTATTTGGTGGATAAGCTGAATCCTCGTTTGGATGAAGGATTTATCCCCAAACACCTAAAGGTTAGAACGGTTTTGTGTCCTATATATTATATGTATGCAGTAATTCACTTGCTAAAACAAGTTAATTACTGCATACATACAAGGAACTGTAATTCAGTAAGAATTACATTTCCTGGATTTTGTTTTTGTCATAGTGACTTTTATTACGTGATACATTACACCAAGGCATTACTTATTAAAGAAATAAGTTAGTAAATAGTAAATACATGAGGAAAGATCTCAGTGGCTTCTTGGTAGGTCACTTGTAAACTTTATACCTATTGGGTATATCTATTAACTAAGTACATATAAAGTTTTATTTATTTTAGGAACGGATACCCACTATACAGTCATGGCTCATGATTCCCATGGTGGTGCCACGTACGGAAGGGGATGCTTCATTATATTGAGTGCCACTCAAGGGCAAGAAATGTGGTAGAAATGTGTAATAGGCGCCTAGTGAACAGAACCAGAAAATGCTACAAAAATTATTCTGGCATATTGCACCCTGTACAATTGGAAAAATTTGATTGTAAGTGTTTGATTTGATTTATATGTAATTCTGTTTTATTTGTTTTCAAAATAAGAAATCTAATTAAGTGTATCTTTGCAGATGAAGAAGACTTTAATGTCACCGAGCATAGCGAGCAGAGTGCTATTGCGGAGGATACCTGCACAGATTTCCTTGCTGATGCGTGGAAAATTCAGCAATCACTTGTCACTTCTTTTAATTAAATGAAACATTTTATTTCTTTAATGTTAAAATATTTATTTTCTCCTTAAACCTTAATCAATCAATCAAAGCATTTATTTCAAGTAGGCCAGTTAAAAAAAAAAAAAAAAAAAAATTAAAATTTGGAACTATTTATTTCACATGCAATCCTTAATTATATACATCTGCAATAACGCTCAATCTTTCTATTGTAAGATTATGTGCGCTATTGTTTATATAGGTTACTCGCTCACAGGTATTTGTCTAGTAGTGGGCCCACACGTATGCCCCTCCCCCGTTTTATATTTTTCAATGGTGAAGTACAATTTCAACTTGTTTTTTATCTGTCGAGGCTTTTTATTTAGTTACAGGCGCTTTTGAATTGTCGAAACAAAGATAATAATTAAATATAGCTACAGTCCCAGTCACAAGACATAAAAACTGTGAAAGTACTGTAGTTGCCCATTCCCTAGCGTAGATCTCTATGGAGAAGAACGGGCAAGAAACTCCATGGACACTCTTTTAAATCATAATGTTGTTACAAAATCTTGGTTACATCATTCCTGTTGAGATGGTGCATTATGTGAGAACAATGTAGCAAGATGTGCACGATAAAAGTGTCCATAGGTAAAACTAACAAAAACAATTCAAAAATAAAATTATTAATTAAAAAATAAAAACAAAAGCCGTGGCAACCAAGACCAGACCAGTCCCAACCGACAGCGCCCGTTAACGAACATGACGCATGTATCAGCACCATTCAACTCAACCATTTTGAAGGGAACTAAATGACCCGACACACTCGCCACCATCAGCGGGACATTTGAGTGAGCATGACATACTCTTAACCGCCAGGGCACATTCAAGTCAAAAAATAAAAACGAAGGTTTCCAGCGAATGATAGCATTCTAGTACATGGCACTCACACAATATGGGATATGAGGTTATATAATACTAAAGATATTGAATTTATACAATGCAAAGATAGTTGTACAATCTTCAGCAGCTCCAACAATTAACAAAAAAGAGTAGCGATTATGAATCACAAAATTGAAACCGCATATTTAATACATGTTTCTGGATAACATGCGTTGAATGTCATTGGGATCTGCCCCTGCTGGTCCTCCACTAGTAGCCCTGATGGAATCCCTCGCCTTTCTTGCCTTTGTTTTCAATTTTGTCACCCACACACTCCAAATCTGTTGAAATTAAATAAGTTTAGAATACATGAAAATTATGCATGTTCTTATCCAATCCAGTATAACATTTCATCTTACTGAAACAACTTACATTGTTGCCACTGCTCTCAATACTCAATACGTTTATTGCATTCCACAATACTTTGGGATCAGCTTGATTTTCTTCTTGTTTTACCTTTTAGAGTATATACTAGTATAGTGTACACAAGTACCTATACGTTACTTTACTACTACTCGTAAACGAATCGAACATCAAAGAGTATTTATTTGTTAATTAATTATGTTAACCGACCAACAAAATAATAATATTATTGACGTGTGACATCTGACATGACAATCAAAACAAAGATAGGGCTTTCCTTCCAAACGCCGACGAAAATAACGGTTATTTTCAACTACAAAACCGAACATATTTTTTTAAGATCAAATTTTTATTTATTAATAAGCTAAAATTAGACTGAAATAAATAACAGGACAAATCATGCTACCTCATAGATTTTTAAACACGGCAGTTTTGTCGATTATGATAAAATCATAGGTTTTAATCATATTGAAAACCGAAAAGTTTCGCCAAAATTTTAAGTCATTTCCGATTTCCAACCCTAGCAGGATTACTATGGTCACAGATAATAAAAACTGAAAAATAAATATTTAACAACAATAATGTTTTACGCACTTATAATACTCCCTGTATTTCATTAATGATTATTGATAAACAATTTTAAATAATTGTTTGATTTCACTAGGGTTTTTTTTTGCAATTCGGATCATTTCGTTCACTTTCATTCAGTTTTTATTTTAATCTCCGACAAATCTTAGTCTATGGTCTATTCAATTTAGCAATTGTCAAACTCGATTTTAATTGTGTCAAATCTAAAACTAAAATTAGAGAATTTTGTTTTCAGAATAACTTACCGAAACCAACTAACTAAAATTAAGAAATTTTAGTTTTAGTTTAAGTTAGTTCGGTGTACAAGAGAATCGGCACCAGTGTGTTTCTGGCAGTACTAATTTGATCTCTATCGAGTGAATTTGGTAGCAAGTCCTATTCTTAGTTGGCTCGTATAGTAGTTCTCTGCAGTCATAGAATCATAAGCAAAACGTTTTTATTACCCTACTACCAAGGAAGGATTATGTTTATCGCGCATCTTTATAGATTTCTTTATTTCCTCGTATGTTCCAAATGGCTGGATGGATTACAGCATCTATGATATTCATTATAGCACTTATCAAAATTATTTTAACAACAAATTTTATCTTTTTTCCAGATCTGGCGATTTTCCCGTTTAATTTGTAAGTACATTATTATCTTTATTTATTGTTTCTAAACACAATACTTAGTGCTCCTAGGAGTGAGAGCGAAATCGGTAACTGTTTTAGTAATCGCTTTGTCTTAATTTATAAAACATGTTACCGTATCTCTATCTTGCTCTAAGGCTGAGGCTACATTAAGCCGCGATGCGACCTGCGACACATGAGCGATTAAAACAAGTAAATGAATGCTCACGTATATGGCTACACTGTACAATATTGCTAGCGATCTTTGATTTCTTTATGCGATCGGAACAACATTACTGTAACCATGGTATCAGCTACACCAACATAGCGAAATCGAAGCGAATGTATTAGAAAATACGCCGAAATCTCGCTTGTAATAGCCATACCATGTTTTTCTCGTTTCGCTCTTCCCCTCGCATCGCAAATCGCTGTCTAGTGTAGCCTCAGCCTTATAGTTGATATTCGTGCGACGGTGACAAGTATAACTCTTATTATTGGATAATTATCGGAAAGTTTTTTTTTTTTTTTTTGATAATTATCAATACTTTATTTATCGGATAAATTATCCATGCTCATTCATAACTTCATAATTATTAAATTTCTGACGCAAACCACTTTTGTTGTTAAATCGAATTCTGTCCAAGCAGACTGATTATATTTCGGTATTTTCGTAACTACTACTCCGGTTCTCTACAGTAAAATAAACCTAACGAAAAGAACTAAAAATTCGTTTGTTTATGAAACACAATTTAATTTTATTAATTTGGCACCTAACAAATTTTTCTTACGTGTTGAAACGGCAAACCGCGTTCGGATAAACGGGAAGTCACATTAATAGTGATTTTTGTTATTATCGAGATAATTATCAGTGATAATTATCGAGATCGTTAATGGTCTAAGCCTTAGTGCTCTTAGTAGTCGGTGTTCAAGCCCTAAGAACAGCGATACAATCAAGAACATGTCATGAGGTGATCGGAGGCATGCGACATGTCTGAACGCGGATGTATTGAGTGCTAACCAACGCATACTTCGACTTGAATATTTACACTGTAATACATGTTTATTTGTTTAATTTTGCTGTATTAAATAGTTGCTTAGTACGTAGTTAAATAGTGACGTAAGCTATTGTTGGTTGCGGTGACAATGTTGACCACAAATCTTCAACCAATCGCTTAGGCGAGGTTTTATGAGGTGTTCACCTCATAAATAAAGAGTGTTTGTATTTTTTAAGGCAATTACATTAGTTAAGTCAACATTTTCATCAGTCTGTAAAAACAATTATTTGAATACAAACCATCTTTCAAAATATACAAAAACAAACTACTTTTAAATTATCCTTATTTACGATACTATTTACCACACCAACCACTTATAACCGCAAAGTACATAAGAGCATTAAACTAAAGCAACTAAAGAGGTACGGACAGCACATTCATCAAACGAAGTAATGTTCACTTTTATGTGATTACGTTGCTGACGGCACAGCAATGTGTAATTGTGTATACCTAATGATGGTAAATACGGGTAACTGCGCTGTCTACACATTTATATACAGGGTGTAAACCACCTCATCACAAAGCCGTTAACCAAGCATTCTGTACATCAAACTAAGTAGCTTTACGCAAAAATTATTGCTGGGAAACAACTTTTTTTTTGAGGTCATGTTTTGTGGTAGAACTCAATGTAACGCACATAAAACATTGTGCTGATGGATGGATTGAATAGTACGGCGGTCGCGGATCAAAATCTTACAAAAAAAAACACGTGTTTAAAAAAAACTTGTCAAAAAGTTGTAACTTTGACCTGGGAACCTCCCAGGTTGAGAGGAGGTTGTTGGGAGGTTCCCAGGTATGATGTAGAACAAAAAAATGACGAGGAGAACAAGTGCCTTTCGGATTCGTTAAGAGGTGTTTTACACCCTTTATTTTTATGATGAGAGATATGATTGATAAATTGTTGATTTGATGTCATTCTTTAGTCAAAGTCATCATCTTCCTAGTCTTTTCCCAGCAATGTAAAGAGTCGGCTTTCAGTCTGACCGAATGCAGCTGAACTGACCAGTATTGTACATGGAGCGACTGCCTATCTGACAACTCGTTAATACCGGGTCATACGACACTCCTTGGTAAGACTAGTTGTCAGACTTTTGGGCCACTGATTAGGGCCTGTAACTGCCTGTCGAGTCTCAAAGACAGCCGGGACGAATGGCTTAACGTGCTTTCCGAGACACGGAGAAAATTCGGGCCTGTAATGGGTAGCCACCCATTCATAGACCAACGCAGGCAAGACCGGCTTAACCTGAAGATCTGCCTGAATGGCTGATATTAAATAGCCACGAGCTACAATGTAAAAAAACGAAACAAACCATAATTAGTCCGCAATAGCGCGATACAAGAAATGCGTTCTTATCGATTCTTACTCAAAGATAGGACATTTAAATAATGAGAATTCGACTGGTAACTTTTTTTAAACCTCTTTTAGGTATTTTTATTACATATATATTTTTGCGCCTTGACGTGGAGTTGCGCGATCATTCTCAGCAGATCCATTAGCCAGATCCATGATGGATATAGGTAGTGAAAATTACTTTTCTCATTGGATCCTGATTTCAAAACATGGATCTACTGAGAATCGTTAATTCTCAGAAGATCCATGGCAAAATCCATAATATATCTATAAAGGATCTAGTGAGAATTAATTTTCTCATTGGATCCTGATTTTAAGGTATGGATCTACTGAATCTGGGTCTGATCCATGGGTATTTGGAGGGAAAAAAATCAGTAGTCTCCACATCTTGAAATCAGGATCCAATGAAAAAATAAATTGTTACTGGGTCCATCGTCGATCTGGCTAAAGGATCTTCTGAGAATGATCTTTGTTTTGACACCAGCCCGTTATACAATACATACAATACTATACATGTGGTGTGTTGCTCAAGGTCATCAGCGTACGTTGAAGCCTCAACCTGACATTTTTTAACTTGTCAAGAAGTCCATGCTAGTTACTCCGAAAGTTGAAGTTACATATCCTTAGGGACAAAATTATGCGACCGAGAAACTCCACGGACACTCTCATTAATCTTGATACGTTATCAGCTTATGCAAATTGTGGTTTAACGATAGCCTTGGTTTAAGCGCTCTATTCAAGTTTAACAAGCAACTTAGATAAGATTACCTATCGTTTGTGTGCTGGAGTAAATTTCATTAATTCAAGGTGCAATTAATTCAGCCAGTATTAAAGAATATCATTTCCAATTCCAATCCTATTGCTATTGCAACATATTGTCCAACATATATTCTCTATCACATGCTAAGCTGGACGTTAAATTTTATATGATTACATACTAATTAATGAATAACACGCAATCATATTAAACATTGGAGCTGAATCATTTTGTTCATATTATTGGACTTTCATCTCTATAGTGAATGAAGCAGAGTTGCATATTACGTTTTATGTGGCGATCAGAAATTTGGAATTCTACTTTTCTCTTCATAAATGTAAGGAATTTTTATGTTCTAGAAATCCGTTTTGAAATAGAAGGCTGGTTTGATTGTGCCAGGTTTTTTGTTTTTTTTTTTCGTGAAAATATGAAAGTAGGTACTTATGATCTACTGCCTGAGAAAATACGCGTGACGACAGTATCAAAAAAATTGCAAATCAGAGTAGGTATTGGAAAATAATGGGCATGTATTTTTTTGTTGTTGTAAATCAATTAATATTGATAAAACGCTTCAAAACTGTATAACGTATTGAGAATTTTAAAAGTGTGGTTTCTTCGTCAACTTTGGTTTACGTATCAAAAGAAAAATATGGCTTTTTGAAAATCTAATTGATGGACTAATTAGATTTTTGTGTCGTCGAAGATTATAAAAATGGTATTCAATAATTTAGGCTATAGAAGTAGGGACACAGCAGGCAACAGAGCACAAAAAAATTCTTCTTGAAATCATGACATCATGAATATCTCTCTCTTCCAGTACAAGTACTTACTTCAATTACTGATCCACATTAACGTACTTAATATAAAGTTTGCTATAAACATCGAAAGTTGAAAATCAAGGCTGTATACTACATAGGTTCAAGCACCTACGCTGACAATATGTAATTGAAAATAAAAAGCGTAGTAACTAAACGGTTCCCACACAATTTATTATTATATCACTACACACTGCAAATACACAGCTACGTTCGAAAACGTGTGAAACATAAATTCGTGAAAGCTGACCAGCCAAAGAGTTTCAAGCAAATAGTTTTACACGTAAAACTCCACTTTCATTTCCTTACGACGCGCGTTTTGGCGCGCATTTTGACAGCTGTCAATTTAAAGTTCTTTATGTCGCGTTCGAATTAAGGTTTTGTTGTTACCTTTTTTTTGTAGTTACGGTTTTCAAGTACAGTGATCCGTTTGATTAAATTTAATAAGTGTGAATGTGAAATGAAAGAAAGTTTCTGCGTTGTAATCACGTAATTATGTTGCCATGCTGATATTTTCGTTTCGTCTGACCTTCTGATTCAGTACCTAATCAAAATTTTTAATTAACATTTCGGCCGCATACTAATTTATTGAGCTAAAATTATATTCTGTGTCAAGAGTGAACCAGTATATTTAGAATACTAGCTTCCGCCAGCGGCTTCGCCCGCGTGAAGTTTGAAATTGTCCCATGGGATCTTACTACCGGGATAAAAAGTATCCTATGTGTTAATCCAGGTTATAAACTATCTGTGTGCTAAATTTGATCCAAATCCGTTCAGTAGTTTTTGCGTGAAAGAGTAACAAACATACATCCATCCTCACAAACTTTCGCATTTATAATATTATAGTAGGATAGGATTAATTGAGTATCCACATTAATAAAGCAATAATTCTGTTTCATCTCAAATCGCGTTCAACAGGATAATTACTTATTTAAGTTTTGGTAACGATCGGAACTACTTGAGAAATTTATTACACGATCATATTGCCTATCTACGAGTAGGTTAAGCAAGGTCCATTTAATACCTACACCCCATAAACTTTATCAAAACGCTAATCTATAACTTCTCACGAAATAACGCTAACCGGTTCAAACTTAACCTAAATCTCGCAAATAAACCGCGTTTTATTATTTCAAAGTTAACTGCACACCTGTTACAAAGAATGTTTATAAACTTACAAAAACCGGTTCTTAACTTGAACCAAGCATTAGTCTTAGTACTTAACCGTAGAGTTTAATTACTTTGATGATCAAACATCAACGGTGAAAAGAAAAGCCGTAAGTGACATTGAACGTGACGTTGAATTTTCAACTTATTGCAGTGAGGCGAAGGTTGCATTTATAACAGCGTGTTCAATGTCACTTCCGCCATTTCTTCCGCCGCCGTTGACATGTTTTTCTGTAGATTAAAATTCATGGCAAAAGGTTAGTGAATCATCTGATAAGGTAACGTAAACAGAATGTGTTATCTGAGGCAGATTAGAGCTGTTTTATAGGTATATACAACGGTGACTTATAAAATGGCTGTAATTTTCCGGTTTAATTTTATCACCTGACCACTTACAATCTGTGGTCATAATATTGGTTGATTGCGGATCTATAACATTAAAAAAGGTGATTAAAATCAATATCAGTCAAAATTATACGACAAAAAAAAAAAAAAAAACAAAACTTAATTGTAAAAATGTAATAAATATTGGTACTCAATAGTTTTTTATTAAATAAACATAATAATTTTATTATTATACTTAATAATTGAAATATACTTAAGTAATAACAATTTATTATTAAGTATATTTAAAGTAGGTACTATTTCTGTGCAAGACAAAAGAAACTTTCCAATAAAACTGACGAAATATGGTGTACTATAAATTAGCTACGCCTCTGCCTTATCTTTCGAAGATTACATGCGTGATGTTATGTTATGAAAATATCATTCATCCTTTTCATAATTATAAGCGCGATATTCCACCTCAAAAAGAAAAAACAACACTATCACACGCCATCTGACAATAGAAAACAAAATGGCGCAGGTGATTTTTTTTTATCTACACTAATATTATAAAGAGGAAAACTTTGTTTGTTTGGTTGTAATGAATAGGCTTAAAAACTACTGGACCGTTTTTAAAAAATCTTTCACCATTCGAAAGCTACATTATCCACGAGTAACATAGGATATATTTTATCCCCGTACTCCCACGGGAACGGGAATTACGCGGGTGAAACCGCGTGACGTCCGCTAGTTACTTATAAATGCCACAATGACATACAGCCATTACAGATCATAGAGCCAAGTTACCGTCGCTATCTTGATAAGCAAACAGGTTAGTTTCAACGTAAACTCATTTATCTAGATTTGCATGGTTTACTTAAGTTGTTATTAGTACTAACTGTTTATCTCTTCCTTGAGTGTTCATAAATTAAAATGATTTAAATATTATTGTGTGGTAAGATTGTCATTCTGATTATGTTTCGAGTAATGCGCTTGTGACAATCGTGTTGACATAGATTTTAAAGTGATGATTATCATTTAGTTAAGCTTTATATGTTAAAATTAAAAAGGTGTGGTAGCTATTTATATGAGTGCCAGAGTTAATAGTATAAATAGGTAAATAATATTTTGGTCTTCAATATTTGAAAGCCTTTTATCATAAAAAAACTGACTTTCAAAAGAAACACTAACAAGAGAAAAATTACTTATTTTTCGGAAGTCGGTTACTTTTGTTTGTTTCATTGTCTTTTTTGCCACCGACTTCCAAAGGTAGGTGAATTTATTTTCCACCGTTGTACCACGGGTCATAATCATAAATATCAGAAAAAAGAGTTGAACCATGGGTAAATTTAATTCTCCGTAGTACAACCAGTTGGACATCGCAGTTGTACCACGGGTCGGGCACGGTTTTTTCGATGCCATTGCGATTTAAATAAATGCCCCTAAATTAATATGGAATAAAATATCCTGTGCCAATCATTTTTCATACTTAAGGTAAGATAAGATATTTATTTTCAAAATAAAAAAAAAATATAAAAATAATTAGCAACAGCCATACCAGAAGGCACGTAAAAGTACAAAATACACTAGAGATGCCAAGTAGGTACATAATAATAAAGATAGAGAATGCCAATACTTATAAAGACTGATTAACTATAACAACAATTACACTATTGCGAAAAATTTTGATACACTTTTCACACCACAAACAAACAAATTTAAATTCTAAAAACATTCATGTTAAAAACCGACTTGCACACCAATCAGTCAATTACACTTCAAAGGAATTAAAACAGATACTTCTATCAATATTTATATTAGAAAACGTTAACATCAGGAAGAAAGAGTTACATGCAAAATCAATCACTAGGTACATGAATATAAGGAAATAATAAGAATGCGTAGCTTCTTAATTACGTACATAATTATGTGTTTGTTAATGTTGGGTATACAAAGTCTGGCTAATTATAGTGTTATGTGATACGGGGAAATGAGGACCTTTCTTTATGTTTTTTTTTTGTTATAAGTCCTTCAAATAAAGGGTGTAAAATACCTCTTAAAGAAGCCGAAAGGCACTTGTAGTCCCCGTCATGGCAATTTTTTTTTTGTTAAACATCGTACCTAGGAACAAAGAAATTGGGGGTCAAAATGTCAAAATTACCCCCAATATCTCCCTCCATAACTGGAAAGGTCCCAGGTATGGTGTAGAACAAAAAAATGATCGCAATGACGGAGAGAATAAGTGCCTTTCGGCTTCGTTAAAAGGTTTATTACACGAGATTCTTTTTATGCCGGTAGTACAGTCACGTGCACCAATATGTAAACACTTAAGAATTTTTAAAAGTGTCTTTCTCCTACTGTTCTGATTAAAATTTAATGTTGTTACGTACATAGTATTCTGAAACTCATACTTTTATGAAAAAGATCATATCTCTTAGTTACAATCGTTATTTCTCGCGAAAATAGTTTTTATAGTAAGGAAAGTGTATATGTCACCGTAAAATTGTCAAACACGCTATATTACAATAAATATAACGTGTTTTTTCTCGCGATATTGTAATGTCTCGAATTATTGTCAACTGAACATACGGAAGTATCTCTGCCCCCATAATCGGGACTTGGGGCACCCCCCCGTTAGGTTACTTAGGTTCCTTTAAACCACTCGGAAATAGGGGCCCCGCGAAGCGGGGCTCCGTCGACTACGCTTTTTAGGGGGAATATAAAGTGTTTTAAGGTTATGTTATATTAATCGGTATTTTTCAGGAATGGTGCATTATCTTTTCATGAGAGTTGTGCTACTGGGAAAGGGGAGGAGTTTTCCCTCCACACCGCGTAAATTGACTACCATCGTATGCATTTCACGAAAAATAATGCGTTTTTTTGTAAGCAGTATGTTCATTTGACAATAATTCGAGACTTTACAATATCGCTAGAGATATTACAATATAACGTATTTGACAATTTTACGGTGACATATACATATTGGTGTTCTTGACTGTACCTGTGTGTTTGATATGCTATTGATACATTCTAGTGGGCCTAGCAGACAGCGTTATCTTTCTTTCTATTCCTGATACGTTCATAGACCGCTCATGACATGGTACGGTGTAGTGGGCAACCTCCCTTGTCAGCAAAATGGGACTGATACCACACGACACGAGGCTATTCAATCTCACTTTTACTATATACATTGACATGCACGCGACTACGCGAAGGAGTGAAAACAATTGATATACATATGTATTATGTATGTACTTTCTACCAAGAAACGTTTCATTGCATTCTTGACCTCGCGACAAATCCTGTTCTGTGGTGAACAGGCATTTTGCGAATTTCACTTGTTTTTGGCGAAAGAAAATGAGTTTTATGTTATGAGTACATATGACTCATATTATTAGCCTAAGCGTAACGTGTCTGCCTAGGTTGGTTTGTGGATGGGTGAATATTACGTACTGAGTATCCTCCGTGCCCCTTAAAGCACGTAAAACTGTTGGTCTCAGCTGTCATTTGTTTGTCTTTGACAGTTACAGGTAGTTGGTAGCCCAAAAAGTCTGACAACCTGTCTTACCAAGACTGTGGTATGGTATTTCCCAGTACTTATTGGGTTGTGAAGTTTAGATAGGCAGTCGCTCCAAGTAAAATAGTGGTATTCAGCTGCATCTGGTTAGACTGGAAGCCGACCCCAACATAGTTGGAAACGGTTAGGCAAGTGATGACTGTCTTTGTGATTGTCACTTGAAAGCCGGGACCGACGGCTTAACGTGCTTTATTTATTTATTTAACACTTTAAGGCGCTTAGACGAGCTAAATAAGCAACTCTATTTGTGGTGGTTCAAACTTCGTTTGAAATGCTGTTAGAATAAAGTTCTAATCAGCTTGCACTACAAAGTGGTTGTTACGTCAGCCACTGCGGGCCTTGTAGAATTATTTGCCAAAAAATCAGAATGATCGCATGTATATTAGTATGTTTTTTATTGTTTGAAAGATATTTTTAGAGATAAGTTCGTGATTTCCTTTTATCGAGCCAAATTAATTGTATTATGTTTTCAAAACAGTATCAGCATCCTGAAAAATATCGTATATTTTTCTGGTCTTGTTTATAGCAGTGAATCATATACTTTTAGTAATTATAAAACTCGCGTTTAGCCTTCGCCTTAAGCACAAAAGTACAGAGGCGGACTTAATGCCATAGGCATTTTCTACCAGTCAACCTTGCTTGCTTGCTTGCTGTTGCTTGCTTGCTTGATGCTTTCCGAGGTACGGAGGAAAGTCTTTTCCTTTGAAAGTCTCTTTCATTTTCTGGGTCGACCTCGGCAGTGCCGTCCGTCTTAAGTAACCCTTGTGTGGAGACTTTTGTTCAGCGGTCATGGTGCATGCTGGTGACGTGACCCGCCAAATCCCATTTTAGCCTAGCACCTTTGTACCAACTTCCACTAAGCCCGTTTTGGAACGCAGCTTTTTAAAATTACTGATGAAAAATTTATATGTAGCTCATTATAATGTATCGGACGGACACTTCGTAACCGTTGCGCGCTGAAGTCTCTTCCACCTATAAATTTACTAATCAAAAAACGTTTTCTGCCAATCATGAACTACTAAAGACTGCTACAATAACAGCCGCGGACATATCGCCATAATCGACAAGTTTAGCAGCTGAATCAACCGGCTCTCATGATATAATCCGTTATACGTAACTCGAAAGATAATATTCATTACTGTAATTGGATTACGGATGTCAAACTAAATTGCTTCGTTACTTAGTTATAACTAGCTTATGTCCGCGACTTCTGCTGGGTGGAGTTCCATATTTGGCCCCTATGATCTTACTACCGGAATAAAAAATATTGTATGTGTTATCCAGGTTATAAACTATCTGTGTGCTAAATTTCATCCAAATCCGGTAAGTAGTTTTTGCGTGAAAGAGTAGCAAACATCCGTTCATCCATCTTCACAAGCTTTTGCATTTAAAATAATATTATGTATTTGTAGGATTTTCTGGTAGTAAAGGTATACTTAGAAATCAAAACATTCCTGGGGTGTTACCATTGTATATACCTAATAATATTATCAAGAAGTAAAATTTGTTAGTTTAGATGTAGCGGAAATGTTCGGAACTATTGCGCTCATTTCAAAAATTCTTTCATAAATGGGATCTTACGTTATATTATTCGAGTGTCTTATTCTACACCTTTTTAGGAAAAACTAGTAGCATCGGCCATCCGTGCAATCACTGCGCCCTGCCCACAATCACTTACTTTCGACAATTTTTCGGGCTACTTCGGTAACCTTGGTTTTCTTGGTTGGTAACCTTGGCTGCATCAATGGCTTAATATAAATCCTGGAAGGTCATGGATAGTGTTGGTGAATTTCGAAAATGTTCTTTGAACGGCGCTGCCCTTAAATCAAATACTCCCAAAAAGCTTTGCCAAAATTCATAGTACCCTTAATAGTAAAGTAGGTTGAATGAGCTTCCCCTCAAACTAGAAACAACTGAACATCAATATCCTACTGGACCAACTGTCAACTGTCATGACCTAGCCACAGACACCGGTACTTTATTTTATAGCTTGTCTCTTTATACCGTTGAATACTACTCGCCCTATAAGGACACCGCCGTATCGATATATTATATGGTGTTGTTTGCCAGTGTAGGCAGAGACTTGGCAGTATACGACACAATTAGTTGACAGTTCGACACGCACTAGCTTCGCTTGGTGATTGATTTTCATATTTTATTTTTTTTATTTAGCCTGTACTGACCCACTGCTGGGCAAAGGCCTCCCCCAATTCCTTCTATGTGCTATTTTCGGACCAACCCTCGTGATGCGCTTCCAAATAAAATTTAATAATCCAGATTCACGGTGTATTTTGATGGCCCCAAGTAGGTAATATTAATTAATTAGCAACTATATCCACTGAGATAAATCAAGATAATACGAGAATTGGGGTCTGTAGTCTTTCGAGTTATTTAGTAGGTGTTATGACATGTTTTTATCGTGAGTTTCCATTTCGGGTGCTTCATTTTTTGCTTGCGTTTCCAAAGTTCTCGGCACTAGGAATTTCTCCGGTATCGTGGGTGCGTTACAAACACTTAAACTCACATACACAAACAGCCATACCCAGAACAACTATCTGTAGGCCATACAAATGTTTGTTCCGCGCGAGAATCGAACCCGCAACACACAGTACAGCAGCCAGTGACTGCCTATCCGACCTCTACACCACAATAGCACGTTGTTGTCAGACTTTCTGGCATCTGTCAATTTTGTTCAGAAAATTATACTTAACTAGCTGACCCACGCAACTTCGTCTGCGTCACATAAGAGAGAAAAACGAACAGAAAAAAAATGGCTATTAAAAAATAAGGGTTGATCGTAGAAGGGTGATAATTTAGGATTGTATGTATTTTTGTATGTTGTATCATAAAAAAATAAAATTAAAAATTTAGGGGTGGACTACACCTAAAATTTAGGGGGATGAAAAATAGATGTTGGCCGATTCTCATAGATACCGGATAAGCACAAAAAATTTCATCAAAATCGGTCAAGCCGTTTCGGAGGAGTATGGCAACGAAAACTGTGACACGAGAATTTTATATATTAGAAGATTGAAAAAATAATCTTGAATCCTTACACCATTAACACCCACACCTAGTATTAAACTAGCTTACGTTCATTTCCAACAACTTACTAACAGAGATCGGTAGGTGGTTATCTCTGTCTGTTTGATATTTATACTGACGGTTAGAAAAAAAACGTCATAGAAAAGCTTTTTGATTTTTCTAGGTATAGGTGCGGTGACGCGGATCGGATATTTCAGGCTAATTTGGTTTATACAAACACTAATAGATACGAGACGTAGGCACCCTCCCCGACCCTTGCTCGAGCCAGCCCGAGCAGCCGAGCAGCCTGCTGAGCCTGTAGTAATAAAACAGTCCCTAAATAATGACAACCAGATCCAGCCTGTCCCTTTGTTTCCCCCAGCGACGCCCTAAGCCGACAGTCACAGGGGGTGCCCTTAGAGCGCCGTCACTTAGTTTAGAGTCATTTAACCCTGGCTGGAGGCCTTAAATTCAAGGCATCCACAGGACTTGCCGGTTAAGCAGAAGCCAGTCTTCATAGACTGAACAGCGAGATGCCCTACACAAAAAAAAAAAGAGACGTAGGCATATCAACTAACATACGTAAGTAAGTCATAGAGATCGGCCTTAGAATAATGAATGAACCTGAGACTGCAGTAGTTTTTATGTGTATCGACATTACCCATTCAAGTTATAACTGAACAGTCACGCAGTTCTATAGCCAACCTTCTTATGTAACCTTATAACACATAACTTGTCAAAGACATGATCGACCTTTAATTATTAGTGCAAAAACCTATGTCACATGGGAACTGAAGGCTTTAGCTGTTCTTTGATTACATAATTGCGCGAAATCTATACTAATATTATAAAGCAGAAGAGTTTGTTTGTTTGTTTGTTTGGTTGAACGCGCTAATCTCAGGAACTACCGGGTCGAATTGAAAAATTCTTTTTGCGTTGGATAGTCCATTTATCGATGAAGGCTATAGGCTATATAACATCACGCTATGACCATTAGGAGCGAGCAGGAATGAAAAATGTTGCAAAAACGGGTTTTTTTTTTCTTTCGTTTTTCTCTCTTATGCGACGCAGACGAAGTTGTATGGGTCAGCTAGTTGGTAGATAAATAAGGTTTTCTGCACTTTTGATTCTTCCAGAATCAATCTCCTTAAGTCACTAGTGAATGAGTTTCTTTTGGGTCAGTTCGTTCCATCATCGATCTCTTGTCTGCCCTCTGGACTAGATTGAGGTGAAGAGTAGGCACATTTAATGCAAAAAATAAAATCTTTCCAAAATCTACAAACTCACTGCATTTATCGAATTTCTTCTAAATAAGTCGTCATATTGAGTTATTGGTGATGTTGTTTGACAGTCGTTACATGTAGTCAGTTGCCCGAAAGTCTGACTACCAGTCTTACCAAGGGGTATCGTATTACCCAGTAATAGTCGTGGAAGTGAGATAGGCAGTCGCTCCATGTAAAATACTGGGATTCAGCTACATTTGGTTCGATATGAACGTCGGGTTCCGATAGCTGGGAAAGACTTGGCCCATGATGAACTGCAGTTTGGTCGTGTTTTAAATTGTTTCCTGCTATTTTTTTAACTGTCATACATTTCTTTAAACTGTATAGTTAAACATGCATCATCATCATCGGCCTATTAATGTTCCCACTGTTGGGACAGACCTCCTCTCTATGAGAGGGAATATAATCCACCACGCGGGCCCAGTGCGGATTGGTAGATGTCACTGTCTTCGAATTTATGGTTCTAGGCCATGCCGGTTTCCTCACGATGTTTTCCTACTCGTTTAGAGAGCAGCAGTGATGTAATAAATTAAACAAAGTAATGCGCCTGTCTGGGTTCGAACCCACGACTTACTGAACGTAAGTCGGGGCCGCCACCACTGGGCCACCGCAAGACATCATCGCCTGTAGGTATTTCATAATAATTCTACCCAATTCTTCCGCATCCGACCTGCATAACTTCTAGACCAAAATCTTTTGAAGTCAAGTCAAAAATCTAGCACATAGTAACCATTACATAAGTTTATGTATTACGTGTTGTTCTACATTTTCATAGCTAAACGAATTGAAGGTTCCATTTTGTGTTTGTGTGTCATTGCATGCTATGACGCTATCATATCTTAATGTGGTGGGCAGAACAGTCGAAAAGATCGATAATCAAAGAACTGACATTGTTAAAACTACTACACCATCACATACCTTAAAATTCAAGACTATACCTTGAATTTTAAGGTATGTGATGGTGTTGGCTTCCAGTCCGACCAGTGTTATGGGTATTTTCACGATAATCGGGATCTTGGAGACACGGAAAACCTTGACGTGAACAGAATAGTCGAAGGCCGAGACCTGTAAACGTCACTATACAGGATGTTAACCACCTCATCACGAAGCCGTCAAGGAAGAACTCTGTACATCAAACTAAGTAACTTTACGCAAAAATTATTGCTGGGAAACGACTTTTTTTTTAGGTAAATCACGTTTTGTGGTAGAACTCAATGTGACGCACTCAAAACATTGTGCTGATGGATGGATTAACAGTACGGGGCTCGTAGATGTGTTTAAATTAAAAATCTTACAATAAACTTGTATTTTTAAAAAACTTTGTCAAAAAGTTGTAACTTTGACCCCCAACATCTCCGTAACTAGAAGGTTTCCAGGTATGGTGTAAAGCAAAAAAAATATCGCAATGACGAGGACAATAAGTGCCTTTCGGCTTCGTTAAGAGGTGTTTTACACGCTTTATAAGCACGTACTGTAGACTAGCTTATACATTTCCCCGGCTGTAAGCAGCTCCTGCCCTTTTCTGAATTAATTTGGGATCGTGCTGCATGTCTTCTTTTTCCATATTTGTCTATTAATCGTCATCTCATCAGACACCTCTATTTTTGCCATATCATTCTTAACACAGTCCATCCTTTGCTTCTTTGATCTTCCTCTACTCAAATACCCATCCACATTCATACTCAGAACTTTCGCTTTCTATTTAGCATTTTTCCTTTTTTTTTTTTGGAATTCGGCAGATGTGCGACAGTGCCATAAAAAAATCAGAGGTTTTCATTTTTACAAAAAAAAAAAACAGTTTCCATGAACTCGATAGATGGCGTTGATCCGACTACGTTACTGGGTGACAAAGCCAAAACGCTTGAAAAAACAAACGTCACATACGCTCGTTGACTGACACTTTCGTTTGCATCAGCTTCCGAATATAATCATTAGGTCCAAGTGATATTATGTGACGTTCTGTTCCTTGCAGTAACGTAGTCAGACTAGCGCCATCTATCCAGCGACTAGGGAAGAGTTGAAAAAGAAAATCCCTCATTGCCAAAGTATGTAATTGCTAAGACATTGCTGATAGCGCTGCTCAAAACACACATTTCGTTTGACCCGTTGCAGTTGGTGTTGTTCAAAACAAATCAATTTGTATTGCTGAATGATTGCAAGTCGACAGTGTATTACAAATGATTGGATTGCAATATATCTGCGTTGAACTCGACAGCAATAACTCAATGGCGGTCAGTACTAGAGTACAAGTTCACCTTCACAATTCAAGTTACACAGTCTTTGTTACAATACTTAATTAAATACTTCGTTTTGTCAAGGGATATCGTAATGCCCAGTACTAACTGGGTTGTGGAGGTCAGGTAGGCAGTCGCTCCATGTAAAATACTGGTATTCAGCAGCATCTGGTTAGACTGGAAGCCGACCGCAACATAGTTGGGAAAGGGCTATTAGCCAAGATGATCCAGCCTTGAGGTGCGACATGTTACCCGTTCGATGGCAATAGGGTCGCCCCTATTAGTTGGAACTTATAATTAACTGGCGAAATATGGGTGTACGATTGGGTATATTTCTACTGAACCCTTCAGGTATTACAAGCAAGATGTTATGTTATGTCCGGAATGAGACGGAAGTTCTAAATAAAATACAGGACCTTTAGCTCCATCTCATGTCCAAAGTTAAGTAAGATTAACCGGTTCACCACACCAGTGGTCTTAAACATCCATAAGTCGCTGGTTCTAATCCGGCTCGAAGGACCGTGTTGAGTGGTTTGAATAAGTATACTATTATTTTTAATTTAAAAAATGCAGATTGGATTCAAAAATTGGTTGCCTGTAAAGTCGGTATACGGGCGAAAGTTTTACGTGACAACGACTTTGAGTGGTAAAATAATTTTAATGTGAATATTCATTCGTATAGTAGGAAGAAGGATGAAATATGTCTGTTTCTCTCGCTCTTAGGCGGGCTAACCATGCCCGAGTGGAAGGGACGCGTGCCTCTCACTCGCTCTCATTGTGAGCGCATAACGTGAGCGGAGCGTAACGCAGTTTCTTGAAGTGTCACCCGGCAAACCAATTTATAAGACGTTGTCACGTCAAAAACGCGTGCTTTGTTTTTTATGTTCTCCTTGGTACCGTGACCGGTGACCTTTGTTTGATATTACTGATATTTATAAAATAATCATAGACTAAATGTTGTGTTGCCAACAAATGCGGACTTATCAATAGCCAATGCACAATAGTAGAGAAGGAAAGTTATCTCCTCTGAGGTTAGCTTTATTTTTATTTTCATAAGCATTGAGGTGCACAGCGCGAGATATCACAAAGACAAAAACTAGTTTGGATCATAATATTTTGGTACAGATAGACAGAAAATGTGTCAGAATTTTCAATTCAGAAACAATCTAGGTGAAAATAAAATACCGCATTGTGGTTACATTGTTAAAATGAGTACTTAGTGATTAAAAGCCAAAATGAAAAGTCATTAAATCTTGTTGTTTAGCGATTTCTCAAAAAAATTGACACTTAAGCCAGAACACAACTGCAGCATAAAAAATGAAACATAATGCACATGCAGAACCTCAAAAGATGATAAAAATAAGTTTTCCTTTTTATGTTTTTTCAAAACCTTGAGCCTTGACCCTAAATAACCGCCAAACCAAAAATTTATAAAACGAAAATGAAACCATGATCAACCTGTTTATAAACAAAAATCTTCTTGGAACACACTTGTGTGCTTGATCATACATTTTGGGTCACCCTTTTTTATACAGTGTAGGCGTGTCTTAATAATGGGTACAGGTTCGATTCCCGATCGCGTGCCGTCTTAAAGAATGTTAATACTTTTCCTTTTTTGTTACCAGTTTTTTGTACATTGAATATTTTTGAAGATTGGGTGTCGGAATGGATTATTTAAAGCCTTTTTCGGGTCATGGTTTGACGTCACTTTTTATAATGTTTTGTTGTTTTTATTTAAGGTGTTTTTATCTGCATAGTACTCTCACTGAATACAATATATTCCTTCCTTCTTACTTATGACATGATTTTAGAATATTTTTCTCATGATTTCTTTTTTATACGCATAAAGAAAATAAATGACAAATAATCAAATAGATTATTTCCTGCTTTATACGTTTGAAATTGTACTTTGCTATATACAGTTGGAGATTTTCTCAGGCTCTCGCGGGCTAGATCAGTCTGATTTGGGGGTTTATCTCCTAAAAGTCTTGAATCTTGGAAAAACAAAAGTCGTTTGTTTAATTCAAATTAAACAAAATAATGACTTTCGTTTTTTTTTGAAACGTCAAATTACCCCATATGTGTGAAGGTCACCCTATATTTCTACACATAAGTACTTTTTTACATAATAACCAAGCATCACGCTTGCAACCCCGGAAGGTTTAGGCAGCGACGTGTCTCAGTAGCTACACCCACATTTAAACATAGTTTTCTTAAATAAGTTAACCATATTAAAGATTGTACACAATTTACTTTTTGCCCAGTTAGAAGTCGAGAGGCGTGAGAAACGATATAATTATGCACTAAGATAATTTGATTAGTAGAATATACGTGCGACTCGTTTAATTAGTGGTTATTGCTTTAAGTATAATTAAAGGTGTAATGTTACACTATAAACTGTGGTGTTTATCAATTAAATCACTGAATTACTGACGAAATAATAGATCGTATATCGACGTAGCTCGAAGAATTGCCAAAATGGTTTTTGCATAAAGTTACTTGGTTTGATGTACAGAAAGCTTGGTTGACATTCTCGGACGTTTCGTTCGTGATATATCGTCGCCATGTTTTTTTTGACATTTTCCAATACATCTGATCGCGAATAAAACAATGTACGACCATAGTTTCAATAAAAAATATTATTTTATCGCCATATTTGTTTGCGATAGTGTCAGAGATGATCGCTATGAGCTCATCGTGATGTCACTGTGTACTGTCTTCATTTTACCTGTTGTATGTTGTATGCAGATTTGAATTGTGAGATTAACTGAAATTAACGTATGTAAAGTACGGTCTATTTTCATACAAATTAACTTCATGACAAACGTATTTAAAATACAACGTGGAGGAGGAGAAGAAGAGTTTGTTTGTTTTTTTGGTTGAACGCGCTAATCTCAGGAACTACCGGCTCGAATTGAAAAATTCGATTCATTTATCGAGGAAGGCTTTAGGCTATTTATAACATCACAATACAATCATTAGAAGCGGAGCAGGAATGACAAATGTTGCAAAAACGGGGACGTTTTTTTCCTTTCGTTTTTCTCTCTTATGTGACGCAGACGAAGTTGCGTGGGTCAGCTAGTCGAAGCGTAAAAGATTATCACGTGTTCAGTATATTATTCGGAACCACAGAGAAATAATCTGACCAACAGAAAAGGTCTGCGAAAAGCAGATTTTCTATGTCCCCCTGTACACCGCATAGAAATTTCACAGATTCTGGCTTGACACTGAGAAATTCCTGATGAATTGTCGATCCAATCCAATAATTCTTTTCACATCTTGACTTGGACTTCGATCCCAGTACCACATACTCGAAAGTAGCCGTAGCGACTAGTAGACACAAATTGGATTATCTGTACTAAAATGTCATTGACAAACAGAATTCGCTTGCTTTTCCATGTTCGACCTAAACCCACATTAATAAGACTTCTTTCCGTCGTTATAATGATCTTTTTTTATCGCGCACTGTTTTCATCATCTTTAAAAAGCAGTGATAGACCAGTGGTGTCGGACTGCCAAATCATAAGTCTCGAGTTCAAATCCAAGACACTCAAGTCTGAAGTTTAGAATTCATGTGAGTAGTGTATAGTTATACACTACTAGTCATACAAAACTTGGAGATAAATGCAAATTCAATATTATATACCATAATAGATAAATTATTCCTGGAACGAAAACTGAACTATATAGGCGGAGTTGCTATCCTATGTCTATTCAGATATACAACAAGATTCCTAACCAAATTAAAGAACTTCCAATGGTTAATTGATAAGCCCTTCTATAATGTAAAAGAATTCTTTCAGTTTAAATATAAATGATTAACATTGTACCAAAAAAATGCATTTCATTATTTTATGATTGAACTAGCTGACGGTCACGCAACTTCGTCTGCGTCACATAAGAGAGAAAAACGTAAGGAAAAAAAAACCGTTTTTACAGCATTTTTCATTCCTGCTCCGCTCCTTATGGTCATAGCGTGATGCTATGTAGCCTATAACCTTCCTCGATAAATTGACTATCCAACGCAAAAATAATTGTTCAATTCGACCCGGTAGTTCCTGAGATTAGCGCGTTCAACCAAACAAACAAACAAACTCTTCTGCTTTATAATATTACGAGTAGTATAGATATATTAGGCTACTATTATACCATTCCATTGTAAGAACTTTTGTAACCACATTTATCGGCAACTAAATCTATGACTTCGACTTTGACTTTCACATGAATTCTAAACTTTATTCTGGCTTCGGTGCAGGAAAAATATGGTGAGGAACCGAGCATGCCTGAGAGATATATCTCGACGGCATGTAAGGCATGGGCGTCATAAAATCTCTGACACCTGGATTAGGCGTCACACGAAAAATAAAGTACGAAGCATTATAATTTGTTTATTTACTTCATCAATTCAGCAAATTCTTTGTTCGCCCCAAAATGCTCGGTAACCCATTAGAACCGTCTCATCGGCCGATTTGTCAAGCACTTGACCGAGTTACGGTATCGAGTCGCAAATTACCGAGAATCGATTCTTCCGGAAAATCGATATAAGCGGTTGCGTAATCTGTATCAAGTGCGATTCGGGTTGCAACGATTTTTAAGCAAGTAAGGTTGTTCGTGATATTTTGGTGTCATTGGCTGTATGTGCAAATTCCTTTGCTTATCCATTGTTGCAATTATAAATAAATTGAGGAATTGCAATTTTGATTGTCTTTTGTTTTTAGTTTTCTTGGTAATTTATGAAAGTCTATATTAAGTTGGATTTTCAAGAACGCAATGATTTGAGATTCATGTAGTAATAGGCATATCAGCATTGATGTGTTATTTCTTATTGCTTTGCATAAATTACTTAGAATGTAATACTGTTGCTATACCAAATAAATAAAACTGAAACTATTTCCTAAATGAGTTCTTATTATTAACGTATTTATCAAATACGTTTCAACTCCAAATTTTTCATTTATTTTTTTTACTCTGGACGCTCTTATTGTGCACGTCTTTCTACATCGTTCTCACATATATGTATAATCTCAACATGAAAGATGTAACCAAGATTTTGTAACAACATTTTGATTGAAAAGAGTGTCCATGGAGTTTCTTGCCCGTTCTTCTCCATAGAGATCTACGCTAGGGAATGGGCAACTACAGTACTTTCTCAAGTTATTATGCCTTGCGTCTGTGACTGTAGCTTTGATTTTTCTTTAAATTTTTTGACATTCAAAAGTGCCGTAATCGTCTAGTTGAAATAAATGATTTGAGTTTGAGTTTGAGTTTAAAAAATTTAGCCACGCGAACACCGCTCACTGATGCAGTAAATGGAACATCAAGTGCGCAGGCAACAGGGCTTTAACAAGGTATTATCGAAGGCACATCTGCTGAAGTAAATTTACCACTCAACCGCCACACACCAGCCATACAATACTACGTACAAACAACAATCAACAGCCCAGAGAAATGCATAGACTAGCTCATAAGTAATAATTTGCCTCCCTTTCGCCGGTGCTGACCTCTGTTGGCGAAAGTTGGCAAGGTTACAACTATTGATATGTTAGCCGCTCCAAGTTTGTGCCTAGGCTCAAATGCAGTTATAACCTGTGGTTTAGATTATGTAGTTGATTGTTTACAATGTGTAAATACACATAGGTTTCAGTACAAAAGTGCTTGAATTAGTAATTAGTTTGATTTAAAAATCAGGTTGGGAGTAAAAAAAATATATGTTCAGAGCGCAAACCCGTTCATCCATTTTTGCATGAAAGAGGGTTTGTTCCACCATTCACACATCCTCAAACAATTTACAATATTAGGATAATTCCCACAAAGAATTCCACAAAATGTTTACCAAGAGCGACCTTCTAAAATGCGAGTAATTCAGCAACTCGTCCCACATGCCCACGGCCCATTAATTGCCAAAACAACTATGACGCACATGTCCCTAATAAAACATCTAAACGTCGATATCACCAAGACTAAGGCCCGTTTTCTATAACTTATTTACGTATAACTGTCAGTTAATATGGCCTACGTCTGGCACTTATCGGTGTTTCTATAAACAAAGTTAGCTTGAAATATCCTATCCGCGTGTCACTTTGTTCATAGAAAAATGAAAGAAAGATTTTCTGTGATGTTTTGTCTCTAATCGTCGACTAGCAAAATGTCAAACAGACAGGAATAGCAACCTATCGAAACCGAACAGTAAGTGGTTGAAAATGGCCTTAAGACTTTAAATGCACCTAATTCGCACCAGGACATAGCCTAACTTATACACAGCCAGTAGCTCTGCTAACCCCGAGTACCGTAACCATGTTTGCCGTGTAAAAAACAAAATGCTCGAGCTATAAGGAATGTGACCGGTTGAACTAGCCTTGGCTGGAGGGCAACTGGTAGTGGACAATGTTGGAGACTAGCCGAGACGTTTGCACAGGTTGTGAATTGAAGAAACTTGTATTTTAAGCTAGTTTTGGACGCAAGGGTAAGGTTATTTCGTGCGGTTAGTTTGGTGAATGATGCAGATGTGAACGTAATTTTTGTAAGCTGTGTAATTTAACCTTTTTATTTTTAAGAACCTATTTAAATCATGAAACCCCCCATTTTCTGAAGCACGTATTGCATGTTCTATCTATTCTATCCTACTAAGTAACAAATGCGAAAGTTCATATGGGTATGGATGTATGGATGAATATTTGTTACTCTTTTACGTAAAAACTACTGAACTGATTTGGATGAAAATTTGCATACAGGTAGTTTAAAACCTGTACTAAAACATAGAACATTTTGTCCCGATAGTAAGACCCCATGGGACAACGATAATACATCACGCGGACGAAGTCGCTGACAGAAGCTAGTTATCTATAAATGACTAATTATTCTCAAAATGTTAAGTATTTCGAGTAAAGTAAGTAAATACAAGTTAAATCATACTAAAATTCCAGGCAAAATCATTTCGGAGTGTTCAATTGAACTTAACAAACAAAACAGTTTGTGCTTAATTCACGACCATGAAGCTAAAGGTACTCAATGGAGTGATGCAATTTGATGACGTAACATCCGGTAAATGAACACCTTCACTGGTTTTTGCACGGTTCGATCTTGACTGACTATGACTCTGAACGCGTTCTATGAACAAATAATTAAACACTTTCGAATACCATAGCTTTTTTTCAGCCAGCATTATGCTGAAATTGGTGCCTTTTCGTCTTTCGACGGTTCTTTTTTTGTTAGTATTTAATATTCCTTTTTTATTATTTTAAACGATGTTCATAGTATTTTCTATGCATTAAGTCCCAATCAATATATTTTACTTTTTTACTAGCAAACACCCAAATAATGTAATGGGTATGTGATGAGGTATTTTGATTTTCATTAACTCGTCCCAAATGGGCCGTGGGACGAGTTGCTGAATTACTCAGGGTAACGAATCGCGTGAGACTAAAAGTTATTTTACATAATTGCAAGGCATAGTTTTCTCTCCGGCCCCGCTAGAGGTCACCGGTGACGCAGGCTCAGGCTGCTAATACTGCTGGGTAGGGCCAGCCATCAATGTTCATTGATAAATTAGTGTATAAATCTGTAAACAGCGGTGGCCCGGTGGTGGTGGTCCCGACTTACGAACAGTAAGCCGTAGGTTCGAACCCAGACACGCGCAGTACTTTTTGTAACGTATTTCATCACCACTACTCTCAAAACGGTGAAGGAAAACATCGTGAGGAAACCAGCTATGTCCTAGAACTATATCGAAGACATGTGACATCTACCAATCCGCACTTGGGGCCCGAGAAGGCCTGTCCCCGCAGTGGGAAAATTAATAGTTTGATGATGATGATGATAATGTATCTATCTAGAAAGATATATTTCATTAAAATGCAACAACAACAAGTCTTACCAAGGGTATTGTAACCCAGTACTAACTGGGTTGTAGTGGTCAGATAGGCAGTCGCTCCATATAAAATAGTGGTTTTCAGCTACATCCGATTATACTGGAAGCCAACCCCAACATAGTTGGGAAATCTAGACTTATTGCTGGCACACAAAAAAAAGCTGAGCATAATAACTTGAGAAAGTACTATAGTTGCCCATTCCTAAGCGTGGGTCTTAGTGTCCATGGAGTTTCTTGCCCATTCTTCTCCAAGAATGGGCAAAAAACTCCATGGTCACTCTTTTAAATCGAGCCTGGCAGGGACAGATAAAAGCTACCAAAAGCTGGTGTAAATCCTGTTTAGTGTTGCTGTAGAAAAACATAACATTCTGAAACCGTTAACCATTTTTACAGGCTCTGAGGTTATCGTCAAAGTCTTTTTATAAATGACAATAAATATTCCATTAATATTACGTGTGTGGCCAAACCAATGGCGCTGTCGGTAAATCTTTTGAAAAATCATACTTCAGTCACTTTATGACGCCTATAAAAATACATAAAGAGGCATCAATCATTATGACTCAAATACAGTATTGTCGTCTGAAAATAAAAATATCTTTTTAATGGATATTCTTTTCAGAGATGCCTGAAAAAGGCATCTCTGGCTTAATGCAGGCAAAGACGCAGCAAAAGTCTGTAATGTGCAATCGCGTTTTCCTTGATTTTTATTATCCAATAAAACGTTTAAATACGTCCATAACGACATGAAACGAATCAATTTAATATTTTTATATTCAGTTATTATTAAATAGAAAAACGCAATAGAATCATTTTTTTCAGATTTCTATGATTCAATGCGTTGAATGTCGTGTGGTCTCCTAAAGCATCTGTTTTTATCCTGCTGGGACAAAGCATCATTGATTCGGTGATAATTTTCCGGTCTTTTGTGTAAGTTTACTGAAGGAATTATTTTGGAAAAAAGAAATTCGCAAACGTTATTGTCATAAGGCAATACTTGTCTGCTTAAATGTTTTGACATAGAGAAAAAATTGCCAGATAAGCCTAGATGTCTTTTATATAAGCCCCATATATTTATACAAAGAATAAATAATTTGGAAGTATTGACAGTTTGGACGCGAAAAAAAGCTTCAAACAATGACAAAAAAAGGGCACTTGACGAAGCAATCAATTGGTTGATATTATAGTAAATATTATACTCTGGACTCCATACATTTCTCATTCACTGTTTGAAATCGATATCCTTAACGTTGACTGGTACTTTAAGTACAGCTTATCCGTATAAGGAAGGTTAGTGTGATGAATAACTAATTATACCCACAAACAAGGCTCTAACCTAGGGACGTTAATTATGTCAACAGGTCAAACATCCATTATATTAAACACCACACATTCATTTTATGTTTTATTCATTTTTTTTCTTTTTGAAATATAAATAAAAAAAAATAAAAAAACATTATATAAATATTATAATGTAAAATTGGCACTCATTATTATTATTTATTTAAAAGAGTTCATAACAGATTTTCTGACTCAACGATTAGAGACGACTTCCAGTCCAATCGGATGTAGCTGAATACTAATATTTTACATGGAGCGACTGCCTATCTGACTTTCACGGTCAACACAGTTAGAGGGTAATATGATACCCCTTGATAAGACTGGCTGTCAGACTTTTTGGGCCACTGACTACCTGTAACGGCTGTCAAAGATCTACAAATAACAGCCGAGACCCAATGGCTTAACGTGCTTTCCGAGGGACGGAGGAAACTCGGTGGTCACCCATCCACAAATCAACCTAGGCAAGCCTGGCTTAACCTAAAGATCCACTCTAGTGGCTGTTATTACTTAGCCACGAGATTCTCGATAAGCTGGTTAAAATACCGTTGCATAGTAAATTATTCAGTACCGTATCAATGCGTTGATAACGGGTTACTTACCAATAACTTGCGACCAAATAGACGTTCGCTGTCATAATAACCTATTGACTTAGTTCAGCATACTTACTTTATAGCTAAAAATACTGTTTATTAAAACTAGTTTTTTGGTAGACTATGAAGGTATATTGAAGTTTCAACATTTAACCGTTAGAAACATCCATTCTTCCTTCACTCCAGCAGTTTTTCAAAAAACCTTAACTATGTAGGTAACTAAAAAAAAATGTTCCCGATAAAATGAGTTTTTATGGAGTCAAAAACTAATTTTATCGAGAATTACTGTCAAATTTATCTTATCGAGTCCTATCGATTCCTACGTACTTGTACTGCTACAATTTTTATATAGTTTTAAATTATTTTTGTATATTTTTTAAAAATGTAAGAAATTTTAAAAAATAAACAAAGGAATAATAAAACTTAATGAAATAACATCACGCCTGTTATCCCCGAAGGTTTAGACAGAGCAGGTGTAGTACACCTACATTTCGCCAGTTATGTTTAACTCCCATGTTATAGGGTGCGACCCCATTGCCAACAATTGGCCACAAATCCAGACTTCGTGGCTACCCTGTCAGTTATCGTGTAGGTCGAGTTATAACTCAAGGAGGTCAACGACAATAAGAAATAATTTGCAATTAAATACTATGTAAGAACATCACAATGTAAGTATATGCCACCGTAAAATTGTCAAACACGTTATATTACAATATAACGTAATAATTCGAGAGATAACAATATCGCTAGAGATATTACAATATAACGTGTATGACAATTTTACGGCGACTTATATACAATTTTCACAATGACAACAGTGCTCTATCAAGTTGATTCATTGAATCAATCTATCAATCAATTATTTGAGTCGATGATTGATTGATGATTGTCTGACCCGTTACGCGTTCGCGCTCTGACGGATTCCTCGGAACTAATGCTGAATTATAGCTCTGGCTCAATTGAATTGATCAAACTTAAACTTGAATTAGTGGGTATGTGTGAATTATTTGTTCTTTAGTAATAAGTATTACGAAATACAACAGTATAGAGTACTACAGCCTTACCAAGGGGTAAAAGAGGTAAAAGTCTTAGTACATTATAAAACATATTAAAACGGGTATATATCACAAATTTACCTTTAATTTAAGCCCGATGTTTCGACCGGATTTCACCAGCCGTGGTCGCGGGGAGACAAAAGGTAAGGGGAAGGAAAAGGAAGGAGGGGAGTCTTAGTACTCGGTACTAACTGGGTTAAGGGGCCGGCGGAGCATACGCTTTTCATATAAACGTAATACCAAAATAATATGAAAATCAAACATATTCTTAAGGTAGTGTGTATATATTTCGATTGGATTACAGAATATCTATGTTCCCAAATAAATATTTTGAAAGGACGGAGGATGATAAATTAAATAGATCAAACAAAATAACAAAATAAATCAAGACTATAAAGGTAAATAATTCTTCTGTCTTATAACAGTTACATTTCCTCTACAATTAACACTGTGTATGATGAATAGATTTATCAATACCATTGACATAAAAACAAACAAAACCATCCCACGCGACGACTTTGGAATCTTCCCAAATACAGCTTCAATTATGAGGAGATTAATTCGTTGAACATTGATTTTGGAGGGTCATTCATTAGATAGTCTATTGTTCAATAACTATAATCAAGCTTAATTTGCTTAGTTATATCTGCATCAGAAGTGTGAAGGCCGATATGGCTAAAGGAGGTGACTTATGATATGACGAGTAATTTATACTTTTATACTAATATTATAAAGCAGAAGAGTTTGTTTGTTTGGTTGAACGCGCTAATCTCAGGAACTACTGGTTCAAATTAAAAAAATATGTTTGTGTTGGATAGTCCATTTATCGAGGAAGGCTTTAGGCTATATTATTATAACACCACGATATTACGAATAGGAGCGGAGCAGAAATGAAAAATGTTGCAAAAACGAGGATTTTTTTTTCATTTCGTTTTTCTCTCTCTTATGTGACGCAGACGAAGTTGCGTGGGTCAGATAGTTATTGAGAAGTCTGGAAGCAAAACACATTACTGCGACCGCAACTAAATTCGGATTAGGTCAGGAGGCTGATGATGCATTAGAAGAGAAGAAAGAGAAAATATTCATTGCACACAGTCATGATGTGTCTACAAAGTCAATACAAATACAACAGGACGGAAACAAAAAATTCAAAGCTGGCAAGTCGTGACTGCGACAAGCAGGTTACCACTCAGCATGATGTTATATTACTTATCAGATACACAAGCCAACACAAAAATATTTTATGTTAAGCAAATATAAAAGGTGTAAAACACCTCTTAACGAATACGAAAGGCACTTCTTCTACTCGTCATTCTGATCATTTTTTTGTTCTACACTATAGTGTAGAACAAAAAAACAGGTATACCTGGGAACCTTCTAGTTACGGAGATATTGGGGGTTAAAGTTGCATGATTTTGACAAGCTTTTTTTAAATACCACTTTTTATCGCATGATTTTTACTTTAAATATCTCTACGACCCCCGTACTATTCAATCCATCCATCCGCACAATGTTTTGAGTGTGTTACATTGAGTTATACCACAAAACATGATTTATAACCTCAAAAAAAAAGTGGTTTCCCAGCAATATTTTTTGCGTAAAGTTACTTTGTTTGATGTACAGAATGCTTGGTTAACGGCTTTGTGATGATGTGAAATATACCCTGTATAAACTTGGTGGACCGATGACCTGGTGAAGGTTGCAGGAATCCGCTGGATGCGAGTCGCACGGGACCGGTCAATTTTGCGACACTTGGGGGAGGCCTATGTCCAGTGTAGTTGACGTCTTTGTGAATGAAGAAGTATATAAAAAGTGAAGATCTTACTTGGAATAAAAAAATAGTCTGCGTAGCTGTCACAGGGAGTATGCTACGTTGAATGGCAATTCCGATTCATTGGTCGAAACAACGTTTTTGGAAGGCCTATTTTTAAGGCCTGATGAACTGTGAGACTCGGTAGGTGCTTTGGCTCTACGGCCGCAGTGTAGCAAACTGGCTCCGGCTTAACTCGGCATGAACCAAGTTTAAAAAAAAACACGTGAAAAGTGGTTTCGGCTGTTCCAATTTAATGCTGAACGAATTCGATTCAATAGAGTTTAAGTACTTGTTATAGTTTTAATACTTTAATTAAATATTTCACGGTAAGAGAAAATTACAAAAAGGTCTATTATGCAATTTTCACGCCTTTATCGAGTTTTGTCACAGCGAGAAAATATTGATTTTCATTCTTGTGTAAGCATTTTCTCGATAAGATTGATGATTCGGTAGACGAAAGACCATCTTCTAATAAATAAGACTTAAGGCGCTTAGACGGGCTAAATTAGCAACTCTATTTGTGGTGGTTCAAACTTCGTTTGAAATGCTGTTAGAATAAAGTTGTAATCAGCTTGCACTACAAAGTGGTTGTTACGTCAGCCACTGCGGGCCAAATAGCGCGAAATGAGTGGTTTCGATCGATTTACAAAAAAAGTATTGATTGGACTAAAAACTGAAACAGTATCATGCTAATATATTGCTTGTAGAATTATTTGCCAAAAAATCAGAATGATCGCATGCATATTAGTATGTTTTTTTATAGTTAGAGTTAGATATTTTTAGAGATAAGTTCGTGATTTCTTTTTATCGAGCCAAATTAATTGTATTATGTTTTCAAAACAGTATCATGCTAGCATATATCCTGAAGAATATCATACATTTTTCTGGTCTTGTTTATAACAATGAATAATATAGTTTTAGTAATTATAAAACTCGCGTTTAGCTCATGTAATCGCCTTAACAATAAGAGGCGATATAAAAAAAACTTTGCCCCAGTTGCGGATTATAGGCGAAATTATTCATCATATTTCTGCCCTTATCACAGTTGTCTGGATATATCCAGTTGGATTATCAAGAAATATTTAACCGTATTTTTTCTTTTGTTACGTAAACCAAAATTGGCGAAGATATGACGCTTTTAAAATATTCCAATACGTCACGTACGGTACGTATCATTTTTAGTGCGTTCTGAGTTTCTGACGTCACGAGCCCATCTCCAGAGTTTTTATGCGTTTTATCTTTGTCATTATTCATTGATTTACAAAACAAAAAAATACGTGTCTATTATTTTCCAATACTTTAACTGACGGACTACTAGCCAAATGAATGCTTCCACATTAATTTTCCTGTGCGACCCACCACTCTATAGAATGCACTGCCGTTTTCCCTGATCATTATAATCTTGATCTATTCAGAGTTCAAGTGAATAGGTTTCTTCTAGGAACGCATGCTCCATCCTAGGCCAAATCATCACTTCATTCAGGCAAGTTGCGGCCAAACGCCAATCTACTAAGTATTTATAAAAATGGCGTCTTCACAGAATGAATCTTCTTCTTCCATATGTCTCCTATGGAGTCACTCCCTTGCCATCTATATCAGCTTTTACTCGATCTATCCATCGCCTTAGTCTTCTTCTATTCAAGCCATCCGCAAGTATATACTCAAAACTTTCCTCATGACAATTCCTCATTCCTCTGCATGACATTTTTCCGTCACCGGTGACACTTTTAGACTTCCTCTTTTGGCGCGATGTTATATTATTTATCATTTATTAAAGAAATAATAGTTCTCCGTATGTTAGTGATCGTTGTGTGCTACCGAGGTCGACAACATTTTAATAAATTCTAATTGTAATATTGTTTATTCCTGATTCTTTGTTTGAAGAATGTGCAGTGAATGTAATATTTTACTTTATTGAATACATTGGTGAACTTGCTAAAGGTGGGTCCATATCCTTATGGAAATCGCTGGTTATTATTAAGTGCAAGAATGTGGGGTTTGCCAATCTATTGGCAACTGTAACCACCTAAGATACCAATCAATCAGCTCAGCCTATGGCATCCCATTGTAGACAATGTGGACATAGGCTTCTCCCTATCTGCACCGGAACACCCTGTTTGACACCTTCCACATCCAGTATCTCCTAGTCACCTATTGAGTTCGTCAGTTCATAAATGATAGTCGTCCTTGACGTTTTCGGTCTGGACGGCCAATATCAGCTGTAGCTGGCACTGCTCTTGGCGATCCTTGGTATCCACGCTAGGTCTACTCCGTTTCAACTATCATCATCATCTCATCTGCCTAGGTTTTCCAAACTATTTAGTCTAACCGAAAGTTCTCCTTTTGCTGAAGCACGAATTAAGTTCATAGTCTATACTCGTCTGGCTTTGCTTTTTCCCGACTATGTTTGGGTCGGCTTTCAGTCTAACTGGTTCGAGCTGAATACCAGTATTTCACATGGAGCGACTGCCTATCGGATCTCTTCCTGGTGCTAATTAAAAATGTTACATTTGCTACCTGATATATATTAGACTCCAGTTACAAATATTTCTTAAAATATTTATTGCAGTAAATAAAATAACGAGCATCACATTCATTGCATAGTATCTTATCTTTTCAAAATATTTCCGGTCACAAATCTACAGGGAATTCTTCACATTCCAGCTTTATCTTTTGACTGATATTGATTTGGAAACACAAAGAAATGGGTTAACTTATCTTTTTCACTGATTGAGAGTAATGGGAAGTCATATGTTACATTATCTATTACTTTTTTTAATATAAGATAATAACGTTGGATAAGTAAGTTCTTGTCATCAGTTCAGACCAAACTACACACGGATTTCAAAAGTGATCATAGTACTTATGTCTCGTTGACTCGTTGGTGTAGTGGTTGCAAGTACTCGCAAGCATGACTGTTGATTATGAGGTCTTGAATTCTAGGTCGGGAAAAGTGTTATTGGGTTTTTTCTATCAAGAATTTCTCTGTAGTAATCCCGGAGGCTAGATTTGTTGCTACTCAGTTCTTCGGCCTTCGACCATCTCCGGCCAGCTGCGGGATATCGCCTGTGACTACAGGGGAGTACCTATCCCTGCATTTTTTTTTTATGTAGGGCATCTCGCAGTTCAGTCTGAGAAGACTGGCTTCTGCTTAACCGGGCAAGTCCTGTGGATGCCTTGAATTTAAGGCCTCCAGCCAGGGCAAAAATAACTATAAACTAAGCGGCAGCGCTCTAAGGGCACCCCCTGTGGGGTACGGACCTCGGCTTAGGGCGTCGCTGGGGGCTGCAAAGGGACAGGCTGGATCTGGTTGTCTTTATTTAGGAATCGTTTTATTACTACAGGCTCAGCATCGCGGGCTGGCTCGAGCAGGGGTCGGGGAGGACCTATCCCTGCAGCAGTGACTACAGACAATTGTAAACTACGACCCTACAAATTTGTGTGCCTCCGGCTAAGTTTGCCTTTATTACAATGTTTTAATGGTAGAACCCACCTTTTATTTCACTGCCACTTATTAGGTTGTAAGACGGGTGGAGGCTACACTGGGATTGATGTCATTAAGCTCGCCCTATTACATGGGACTTAAACATATCTGGCAAAATGTGGGTGTACTATTAGATACACCTTTGCCAGGCTTTTGAGTCAGGCATGTCTTCAAAAGCGTCGTTTTGTTGAACCAATTTTACTTATCGACAACACTGCTGTTACTAAACCGGAACTATCTTGTAGATAAAAAGCATGTACCTATGTGAACTTAACTGGGAATTCCGCTATTTCTAATAATTTAGTTCAATTTTAATTGAAACCTTAACTTAAACGTTACAAAGTTCAAATCAGCCTGTATGCAGAATAAATAGGAAATATTCGAACCGTAGAGATTCGCACAAACAAAAGAGAGGCTTATTAATCGCAATAGAGGGTCGTATTCAGATTATACATGAGAAAGATGAACTGTAACTCAGTCTTACCTTTACAAACGCCATTGATAAGTCACTCAGCGTACTAACAGCACACGAAAGCGCGCGTGGCACATCGGCTGCCCATGCGCCGGTCGTTGACAGCGCATGCGCGGCGTGCCACTTGATTTTTTATTCAGTAACCTTCGATTTAAAGCGTTGTTTGTAAGACTTAGGCAATATGGCGCGTGATTTAAGCTAAGTATCGAGGTATTGTATAGTTATTGAGGTTTTAATGATGGAGTTGACAAAGAATAGTAAAATAGTCAGTCAAAGCCCACTCTTCCATGTCGTGTAGTTGGTGCCTAACCTGCCCCCGTATTCACAACGCTTCGATTCGGGAAGTCGTATGTCTATCTCGGTCGTTTTCATAATGCCAGAAGAAGACAGATATACGAGTTGTCGAATCGGAAACGAGTCGAACGTTTGTGAATACGGGGTCTGGTGCTTTTATGCCGCCCATGGGCATGGCTTTATATGCCGTCGAGAAATATCTCTCAGGCATGCTGGTTTCCTCACGATGTTTTCCTTCACCGAAGCAAGTGATAACTATACAATGCACACATGAATCTGATATATCAGAGGTGCGTGACTTGGGTTCGAACTCCAGACCTTAGACTTCCGGGGTTGCGGGCCTGTCCGGGGTTGCGGGCCTATTCGAAAGAGATACCGCGGCCCCGGAATATAAAGGGCGAGGAAGGAACATGGATGGGTTTTAGTCAGTAAAAGTCTGACACTCCCTCCCGCTCCGCCCAGAGTGGGAGAAGTCATTTGATGATTTCCCATCCTAAAAAAATAAAAAAAATAAGAAGACCTTAGACTTGACGGTCCGACGTTCACATCACTAGGCTTGATAGCCCTTTAATTATTATTATAAGTCAGTTTTGACGTTTTTAACCCCCGGCCAAAAGAAGTGCGTATCTGTGTGTCAATCTGTGGCATGAACTCCTGAACGGATGAATCGATACTGGTTTTTTCGGTTCCGTCCCATCTCGTAACTTTCCTATTAGGACTTTGGGTTTTAATAATAAGCAGAGTTACGCTTGCAGAAATGAATTTATATTAGAGAAAATATGAAGACAGCCATTACGTTTCTGTGTTCGCTCAAGAGAGTGTTACCACATTTTAATACTATACATTAAATATAAGTGTTGCCATCCTTCATTCCTCAATATTTCCCAACACAACTTTTAAACAAAAGAGCATCATAAAAGTCCCATTTCGTAACTATATTCTTCATACATTGAGTCCTGTTTACCAATAGACCTTTTTCTCATCATCATCAGAATGAAAGGATCCATATAGCTTGTAGCACTGGTGGAGATCAGTGTCTCCACAAATCCTAAACAACTCAACAATACCACCAAATTAGTACCACATTCAACGTATACACCACGCAGTAACAGCCAAAATACTACCCGAAAAAATGCCTGCAACGTTTTTGCTGGTCCATACAACATGAGTTTTTTGCGCTGTACAGATCTTTAGAATGTAAGTGCTGGACGCTTTATTGAACAATTCGATTTTTTTACGAGTTCGTTAGTGCTTGTTACTGCGTTTTAAAAGGATGAAGGAGTTTTAAAGCGTTTCTTTGATTGGTTTGATTTTATGGCTGATTTTTAGGCGACAGCTCTCCTTGGTAAGACCCGTTATCAGACTTTCGAGAAACTATAAACTACTTAGTGACTGTCAAAGATTTACAATTGACAGCCGGAGCCAACAGCTTAACGTGTTTTCCATGGCATGGAGGAAATTAAGTATGTGATAGGTGGTCACCCATCCATTTACCAACGTAGGCAAGCACGGCTTAACCTGAAAATCGAACCGAGCGGCTATTATTATTTAGCTACTGAGCTCATCACGAAATCCTTCTTCTGTATATTTTGTAACATATTACCGTATCCAACATTTATAATAGACGACAAAAAAATGTAATTAGTCCGTCTGGTTGATTATTAAAAAATATTTGACTTATATGTTTTCTTTTGATAAGTAAATCAAAATAAACGAAGGTACGACGCTTTTAAAATTCTTAATACGTCAAGTAAAATTACCACTCAGTGGTTACTAAATAGCAGGAAACGACAACGCGGCAGGGCCAGAAGGAGATGGCGGGATGAGCTAGACTCTTTCGCAAAGGATTGGCCTACAATCGCACAAGATCGCGAAATGTGGAAGGAGGGAAGGGAGGCCTGCAGTGGGACAATGTAGTACCGCAGTCATTGTGCCGATAGTCGTGTCAGCCAATGGCTTAATAGCCAAGAGCCTCGACCAACATCTTAGGAGGCTCTCGCTTGGCAGCTGGATCAAGGGCTTGATTCAGAAAGCACACACGGCTTCGGCTTCTGGACACGGTGCGTATTGTTAGGAGGTTCCTTTTGTCAAGACCCCTGACCACCGGTAGCTCGGATCCTGTTCCCAGTGCTGGTGGGCTACTATTTTTTCATATTTTTAAATGTTTTTTATTTAGTTTTCTAATAGAATATTGTAAATAAAAATGTAAATCAATATGTAAATAACTAAATAAAGGAAATAATAATAATAAATACGTCACACTTTTAGCTCGTTCTGACGTCACTAGTCCCCACTCCCGAGTTTTGATGCGTTTTATCTTTGCCAATATTCATTGATTTACAAAAACAAAAAAATACGTCTACATAATTTTTAACACTCTAACTGAGAGACTAAATAGATTTCCAATTTTGGGACACTGTCGTCATGCATACTAGGTAATCTGTGCAAATAATAAACAACTTAGTACACCTAGAATGCGGCCATTAACACATAAAACCTAGGACATAAGCACTAGCCCGTTGCCGCACTAAGTCCTAAGCACCGTTACCTTTCCTGTCCTAGGCTGAGTGTTATACCTAGATACCTAGCTATCTATCCACCCAGCTAGCTAGCTACCTAGGTATTTAGGTATGGTTAGTACCGGTCAACTGACAGTTATATTCACGCCTATTACCTTAATGGGCAAAGTAGGATATTGAAGAGATGGAGACAGTTTTGAGGCGAAGTTCTTCGGGTTTATCTTGGATTCAGAAATGTTATTAGGGTTTTAGAGATATTTAAGGGGGAAAATAGCAAAGTAGCAAGCTCGTGAGCACTTACATAAAAAGTTGGCAGACTTATCCCACATTTAATTTTTGTTTGTTTTCTTCATCAACATTTTTTTTTTATTTTCTTCATCAACATTTCATATAATTTATTGTATGTATGTATATATGTATTTATTGTTATATTATAGTCTTCATAATTTTCTTTACTCTTGCACCTACAGTTTAATCTCTGCATCACCCTAAGGTAGACTGGTAGAAAATGCCCAAGGCATTAAGTCCGCCTTTGTACATTAAGTGCATAAAGTTTAAATAAATAAATAAAATATAATTACTACCAAAAATAACTTTGTGACCATTCATCTATCCTAAAATATCAATTGATCACCAAATTTTGTGAATTGAGAACCAAATTTTAATAAGGTGTTTGATGACAAACTACTCGTAGTTTTGCCTAGGACGACTTAGGGCACCCCGACACGGATAATTTAGGTTAGAAGGGTATGGCCATACCCTTCGTGGTTATATTTTTATAAATCATTGAGAAGTAGGGCCCCACGGAGCGTGGCTCCGTCGACCGGGTCTCCCTCGACTAAGATGCAAGAGCATAACAGTTCAATTTCTGGTGGACATTAACTAAAAATATTTTTTGGTTCTTTCACGATTAAATGGGGATCAATTTTGGTGATCATTGGCAATCAAAAGTGATTTGTTTGCCGTTAAATGCTAAATCTGGTGGTTCGTTTAATTGTATGCCAATATTTAAATTGTATGTAGTTCTTTTTCTTTATCGTGTCAGTGTGGTTAATGTCTAACCTAGCGAGACCCATAGGCCTCAGAGCTGACGTGACTTTATATCCCATCGAGAATTATTTCTCATGCATGCTGGTTTCCTCACCATGTTTTCTTTTACTGAAGCAAGTGACAATTACAAACAAGTCTGACAACCAGTCTTACCAAAGGGTATTGTATTCCCCGGTACTTGCTGAGTTGTCAGAGTCAGCTAGAGTCTATCAGAGTCTGAGTCTGTGAGGTCAGATGGACAGTCGCTCCATATAAAATACTGCTATTCAGCTCCACCCGGTTAGACTGAAAGTCGACCCAAACATAGTCGGGAAAAAGTCAGCCAGATGAGTATAGACTATGAACTTAATTCGTGCTTCAGCAAAAGGAGAACTTTTACAAGGAAGTACCTATTTAAAAACTATAAAAACCTTGAATTAGATAAGTTTTATCGTGCAACTTTACGTAAAATAATTCAAGTTACGTGCGCGCAAACAATGAATTGACACTTTTTTTTTTAATCTGACCTGAAAGTTTCAAGTCAAGGGAATTTTTAATAATAGCATCGATTTTCGAATAATTGCACCTTGTTTTGTTACTTACTTCGTGGGTTACTAATTAATTCAATGTTAAGTTTAGTAATCATTTAAAATAGATAGTGTGTATTTACTTCGATTGTATTATTGAATATCTATGTTCCTAAATAAATATTTTGAAAGGAAAATGATAATTATAAAGACCATATAAGAGGAATTTAAAATATACAAAAAAAAAAAAAAAAACTACTTAAGTATAGAATTGATTTTTTTCTCATAAATCTTGTTTAAATCAGTGTACATTCCAAATATGTGTTCGGGAACCTAAATATTCTGTAATCCAATCAAAATAAATACACATTACCTTAAGAATATGTTTGATTTACAAATTATTTTGGTATTACGTTTGTATGAAATTCGCATGCTCCGCAGGCCTCTTAAGTTGTAGTTCGGAGGGGTTTACAATTGACGGGAGTATTGAGTTTGAACCAGGGTTCAAAGTGGTATTTATCTCACTGCTGGGCAAAGGCCTCCCCTTTTTCCTTCCAAACCTCTCTATCCTGTGCGGTATCTGGCCATGCTCGCCCCGCAAATAAGATCAGATCGTCACACCACCTTCGCCGCGGTCTACCTCGACGGCGATTCCCTCCGTCAGGCGTCCAGTGAGTGACAATTTTTTAACTCTGGTTTAAACCCAAAGGCCCTTATTTCAATTGAAATGTATAAACTTTACGAGTCAGTTATTATACTAGTTTTACCCGCGGCTTACGCTAAAGCGTACAATAGGGATGAGATAAAATGTATCCAATATGTTGATCCAGCCCATAAAGTATCCGTGTGCCAAAATTCGCTCAAATCCATCATCCGTTTTTACGTGAAGGATAAATAATAAATATAATAAATAAATATCGCTGGACACTAACACACAGCGCCATCTAGTGCCACACTAAGCAAGGCTTGTGTCGTGGACACCAGATAGTTGATATACTACATACTTGTATACATTTTTGTTTGTAAATACATACTTATTATACATACATATAAACATCCATGACTCGGAAACAAATGTCCATGCTCATCACACAAACATTTGCTCCTACCGGGATTCGAACCCAGGACCTAATGAATGTAAGGCAGCCTCGCTACCACTACGCCATTCGAGTCGTCAACGATGATGGATAAACAAATATTCAATACATCCTCAAAAACTTTTGCATTCATATTAGTTTATTTTCAACTACAACTTCGCCCACGACTTCGTCCACAAAAATTGTAGTAGTTCGGCTCATTTGCATGACATAAATAATTTATATCCTGTAAAATTCCTTAATTTTTCTAATGGTAATAAAAATGTTTAAAATCGGTCCAGTAGTTTCAGAGCTTATTCGGTACAAACAAACAAAAAAATCCTTTCCTCTTTATAACATTAGTAAAGACAACCAAATAAAAGCTTTCATCAGTTACCGACAAAATATTTGACCGATAAGGAAACCGCAATAAATACCTGCTACATACCGTCTCTTACTTTCCAAACAAAATACCTGTTATCAGTAATACCTAAAACACATACTGTGACACGATTAACCATAAATGTTTCAGTGACGAACAAAAACTACCAAAAGAACAAAAACTTTCGCTCGCTCCATCACTTCAATTTTTTCGTTTTAATCGCTATACATGACTGTTTTTGTTAGGTATAATATCTGCATGTGCGGTTTTGAACAAGCATTGGATGCGAAATTTTGTGTATTCTTCGAGTGGTTGCTTCATCGCGGGGTAAGGTTGTGCTTTCACAGATATTTGTGAACTGTGTCATGTTTTTTACGTAATATATAAATTCTGGTTGCTATCTATAAATGTCACCTTAAAATTGTCAAATACGTTATATTGTATTATCGCTAGCGACATTGTAAAATCTCGAAATATTGTCAAATGAACATACTGCTTACAACAAAACGCATTATTTTTCGTGATATGCATGCGATGGTAGTCAACTTACGCGGTGTGGAGGGAAGGAGGGGTCCTCCTTTGCTCAGTGGTACAACTCTCATGAAAAGATATTGTACCATTCCTGAGAAATACCGATTTTTATAACCTAACCATACAACACTTTATCACGTTACATTGTAATATAACGTGTTTGAGAATTTTACGGTGACATAATTATATTAATATTGTATAAATCATAAACAGTTTTAACTTGTCAGCGGTACTAAACAGTAACATGCACCTTTGCCTGTCACCCAAGCATGGTATTAACCATCACCCTGAAGGGATACTCGTGCTAACTAAATAATTATACACCGAAATAATGACTACGTGCGAAGATCAATGGTCTATGGTCAGGACATTGACCTCTGTCCATAGACAAGCTTTTTAGCGCCTTAGGCCGTAGTGATGTGCAATTAGGGGTTTAGTCGATTATGATTAGAAGATTATACGGTTGTAATCGACTAAAAGTTTTGATTAAAGAGATTAGTATTTAAATATTTGTGGGATATTTTGGTTAAGCTTTGATTAGAGATGATGCTGATGTAAGATCGTGCTTTCTTTATATTAAGTCTTATAAAATCGCTATTGATTATGGTAAAATGTGCAATGGAAAATTTTGGTAAAATTATATTGCTTTTAATAGAGGTTTCTCTAAAATACTGTTACTTATTAAAAATGGCTTTTTTATACTTTAATTTTCTCAATGGTCGCTGTAATTTTTACACTAACTTTAAAAACAAAAGAGAACAAAGATTTCTGTTTTTTACTGTTGTCTATTTTAAGCCTATCTTCGTGGTTGCGGGTACAGGGTGGTCGACCCTTAACCACAAGAAAACGTGGACAAAATGATTCATATCTATTTGTTCATAGTTTATTTATAACGAAAATAGGTTTTAAATACTGTGTGTTAGGCTTTAAATTTGCAAATACTATTGATAGGACCTCAGTTTTGTTTTTTTCTCGTCTTCTTTTGAATTATAATAAAATTATTTATGATTTGTTACAAGTTGTCCTCGCTTATATCTACATATATAAAGTTTTTTACCATTTGCTTCTGCGATTATCAATCACCAAAATAAACCTTTCATGTAGTACCTATTTAGTGACGGTCTAAGCTTTTAACCTTTATGCCAAAAGTAATAAAGTTGAAAATTGGTCGACTGTCAGTGAGCTCGGTAGTACCTAGCTGTTTACTTACAATTTCCCACGCATTACCCTAAATGGAAATGATGATCTCAATGAAATAGTCAATTTGCCAGATAAACCATCACTAATACGATTCGATTAACCTAAATCGACAAATAAACCCATCCCTAGACCCTTCAAAGTGCATTGCAAAAATAATTACGAAATGCCAATTTGTACTAAATAATACCAGCCTATTACGATCACTGTGTGGCATGGACCTCTTTTCATACAGTGTGGATTTTCTGCAATTTCCTTGAGGACGTTCCTAAGTGTGTTTATAAGTTTATATGCTAATAGTTCCTTATCTCCGGTTGTCGACCCCGCGATAAGGCTAGCACTTAACCGCCGCCGCGCCGCGGTAGTCAGCACCCACTGTCGACGTAATTTGAATTTTTATTCGAAATAGGACTTGTGTTAGACGAATTATTATGATGACGTGTTTTTTTTACGGAATTAAATTATAGCTGGGATTTCTCGATACTTTTACAGAAATTGACGTATCGTGTTTCCTTTTCTTCATCCTGAATAATGGCCTCTAGAGCTATATTTAATATTTGTCATAAAGTCAAAGACTAGTGTAGACATGTCCCTGTCATTTACTTTTTTTCAGCAATAGCAACACATGGGGCAAAAGTCTCAGTGTCGCGTTGAAATGCATGGTAGGTAGGACTCTTTCCTTTCGGAGACTTTTTTTCATTTTTCTTTTTTTTTTCTTTTTTTCTGGCAGTGATAATAATTATCTATATCATTTTACATCTTTCATTTAAATGAAAAAAAAACTCTAGTTAAACCTAACAAAGTCGCAGTATCTAAGATCAGTAAACACGGGTACCGTGTGCCTAAATGTTAACAAAATAAATAAAACGTGTGTAAGTTAAACAAAAACGAGTGCCACAAGAAGTTACCATAAAATTATGTACGGACAGTTAAACTTTATTACTGTACTTACTGATAATTATAATCAATGTACATAAGTTTGTTTTACGCAAACAAACAAATAAAATAATTGTTTTCTTTTCTTTTGTTGCAGATCTGCGAATAAGACATCCATATTACATTGAGAGGTAAATATCTAAAGGTTTATCAAGATTCTTTATTTACATGAATTAATATGGTATGTTACATGATGGTCTTATAAATTCGAAGGTTTCACATATTTCGCTGACTTCATCAGCATGCAAATTTAAAAATTAAAATATCTAGCGCATTTTACTCGTAATATACAAATATACGTTCTAAATTTAATAAAACATCTAAGAAGCATTATGTATTATTTTAGAATTAAAAATACTCATGTGTGGAATAAAATATCGTATTTATCGTATTATTATATTATATTTATAATATCGTATTTATCGTATTTATATTTTTTTTTTATCGTATTTAAGTATGTAGGTATTTAGGGCGACTTCTTATTGTTCAGCCATGAGTTCCTTTATCGTACTTATTTCGTATATAAAATAAAAAAAAAAACGTTGTACTTTCTTTGTAGTTTCGTAGAATTATTTAAACAATAATTGTTTTAAGTACTGAATATCTATTATACTAGGACTTGTAAAAAAAATTAAGATATCGGGAAAAACATGAAAAGAATATCTTTGTAAATTTGTAAGAAAACACTGACAATAATTATTTTTAATTGATGCATAATACACGGATCTCAAAACGGTGAAGGAAAACATCGTGAGGAAACCGGCATGTCCTAGAACCAAAAATTCGAACGCATGTGACATCTACCAATCCGCACTGGGCATGCGTGGTAGATTATAGCCCATTCCCTCTCATTGAGAGGAGGCCGTGTCCCAGCAGTGGGAACATTATAGGCTGATGATGATGATGATGATGATGATGATGATGATGCATAATAAAAATATTTCGAAGTGATGGATAATAATCCGCAGATATTTCAGAATATAAGGTTTCAGTTCTTTTAGTTCAAGTTTAAGTTAATTTAACATCTAAGAAACTTACAACAAAACCCACTCGACAATAAAGCATAAAGCTTTTAAAACGAAAGCTCCGCCAAGTAACGTCACACTTCCGTCTCCGGAAGTTACGCCATGACAGCTGTCTATTGAATATGCGCTATTAGATTATGTAATAACTTTATTTGAGTTATTAATAATTGATAGTTCTTTTCCTATGGTGTTCGTGACATGTTTGATAAAGTTATGGCGTGAAGATCGGTTCTTATTTTTTTGGTGACGCCGTTTATTTTTGGAACTTTTTTGTGCAAAACCATACTGTGGTTTATTCACAAGTTCCTTCCGATATTCGGTTAAGAATAGACGATTACTTTCAAGGAATTTCATATTCCTTAATCGACTTCTAAAATAATTTACCTAAGAGGCCTGCGGAGCAAGCTATGTTCATAAAAAGGAAAATGAATATGTTTTTCATTCTTAAGGTAGTGTAGGTTAGGTAAAAAGGCAAATAGGTATATATTTTGAATAGATTGACTGATTTAAACAATAGTTAGCAGCAAAAGTTTTCAATAGAAATTTTAAATTAAAAGAATTACATTCCCTAACATAGTGCCGAGCCACATCCAGTCAACGTGTATCTGTGTTACGCATACTTGTTAACATGTATCGAACGAATATTTTGCCCGCAATGATTTGTAATCTACCTTTAAAACATTTATAAAATCCACGTCAAATTTTTTGTAATACCCCAACTTTTTGTTATTTTTAAGTGTTTAGTATTAATATTCTCATGTAAGTGAATAGTGTAATTCTTATGAGAATAAATAATCTTAAACCTCAAATTACTCATAAATAATCTCGTCTTTATATCATTGTGTTTTCAAAATATACATTTGGGTACATAGATATTCTGTAATTCAATCGAAATAAATTTACAAATTATTTTGGTATTACATTTGTATGAACAATGTGTGCTCCTCGGGCTCCTTAAGGCTTCTGGTACCTTATCATCATCTACAAAACCTTTTCCCATCAATGATAGTTTCGACTTCCAGTCTAACCGGTTGTAGCTGAATAGGTACCTGTATTTTACATGGAGTGACTGCCTATCTGACCTTAACTACCCAGTAAGACTGGTTGTCAGACTTTCGGACCACTGACTACCTGTAACGACTGTCAAAGATGGACAAATGACAGCCGGGACCAACGGCTTAACGTGCTTTCCGAGGCACGGAGGAAACTTGGTATGTAATGGGTGGTCATCCATCCACAGACTGACCTAAGGATGCGCGACTTAACCCAAACATCGACCCGAGTACGTTATGTTTTCAGTCCGTTTTTGACGTTTCCATGACTCCATCATCGTTGCCGCTGGTGGAATATCAGTTGGTCCGACCCGGGGAGTCCCACATAACCCTCTCATCCCCCGATGGGAGGGTATGCGTAATGCACTTTTTCCCAGGGTCAAAAAAATAAAAAATAAATAAACTCTCATGAGATGGCCAAACATGCTTACAAATGCTTCTCTCAATGAGAGATTTTCTCTTTCAACTCTTCCCTAGTCGTTGGATAGATGGCGCTGATCTCGGTTACTGTAAAGAACAGAACGTCACATAATTTCACTTGGACCTAATGGTTATATTGGGAAGCTTATGCAAACGAAAGTGTCAGTCAACAAACGTATGTGACGAGTGTTTTTTCAAACGTTTTGGCTTTGGCACCTAGTAACGCAGTCAGTTCAACGCCATCTATCGAGTTCTTGGAGACTATTTTTTTTTAGTTCTTAAAAATAAAACCTCTCATTCTCGCGCCAATCTCTTCATCTAAACACAATCTTACCGTTTCATATCAGTTTCCTCACTACAATATTTCACTTTTCTACACGATAACTGACAAATGCTTGCACTGACTGGACAGGTTTACTCAAATCTGTATGGTTCTTTCTTCAAAAGACCATCTCAGACACTAACATCTACATGATCCTCATGTGAATTGAGCAAGATTATGTCTGGACTTCAAAAGAGACTATGACCTCTGAGTTTGTTTCGGCTGTTTCTTCTCAGAGTAGTCAGGTACGAAACACCGGCCCCATCTAGTTTAAAAAAAAAATTGACGTGTAAAAGTGTTTGTGAAAACCTACTTACAAAATAAAGATCATTTATCATTTATCATTTATCATTCACTTCCTCACTATTGTTGGAGAAAAGCTTTAACTATTAAGTTCCTAGTTAAACTGTAATGGGGTAAGCAGGCTAATGAGTGTGCTATTATACTTACTGATGTCTAGTGGTCATTATCATTAGGAATACGTCATTATTGACGCCTTTCAACCTCTGAGTGATGGGGTCCCTCTAAGGGTCTTATAACGAGCAGCTATTTCATTTAAAGATATTATTTATACAACGTGTAACAGAAAGGGTATAGTCATACGAAAGGTTAAAATTTTCAACGACCCATACTAAATTCCAATACCTACTCGACCAAAAGTATGAAACAGCTGATTATTTTTTACGATTACAATGGTGGTCCCATAGAGAAAGTTGTTCAGTTTGATGGTCTATCTATAGCACACCCTTTCCCCAACTATGTCGGAGTCGGCTTCTAGTCTTACCGGATGCAGCTGAAAACCAGTATTTTACATGGAGCGACTGCCTATCTGACCTCCACAACCCAGTTAGTACTGGGTAATGATACCCCTGAGAAAGGCATCACAATTTTTGGGCCACTGACTACCTGTAACGACAGTCGAAGGTCTACAAATGCTAGCTTTCTGAGGTACGGAGGAAACTAGGTATATAATGGCTGGTCACCCATCCAGAGACCAACCTAGGCAAGCACAGCTTAACCTAAACATAAGCTACGAGCTCCTCCCTTAGCTGACGACCCGAATGGCACAGGCAGTAGACAAGCTGCTTTATGTTCTTTGGGTCCTGGGTTCGAATCCCGGTAGGAGCAAATGTTTGTGTGATGAGCATGGACATTTGTTTCCGAGTCATGGCTGTTTATATGTATAATACAACATGTATTTACAAACAAAAAAAGTATCTATGTAGTATATCAACTATCTGGTGTCCACGACACAAGCCTCGTTGCTTAGTGTGGCACTAGATGGCGCTGTATGTACTGGCCAGCGAATAAAAAAAAATCTTCTTAAAAAATCTTCTCTTCTTTAGCCAAAATCATAAAATCATATTGAACTGGCTACAAAGATAAAAATTCTATATCATTTCACACTTGAACACTCCAATAAATCAACCATGAATGAACAAAACGGAATAATTCAGCAGAAAATATGTTGGTACAAGTTTCGTTGAAGAATGTACTGCAAAAACTTCTGTAGTTTGTACATGCTCGCTTTAATTGATCGTGCGCTGTTTCCGACTTTCATTTAGAGCTAAATGTATGAAAAACGCAGGCGTAGGCGCCTTGTACACTGTATACTGATGTATCAGTAGGTTCAGTTTGGAATTAGAACATAATATTATCTACGTTCGTAATCTCGTGGGAGGAGCTCGTGGCTAAATAATATCTAGCCGCTCGGGTCGATCTTTAGGTTAAGCCATGCTTGCCTAGGTTGGTCTGTGGATGGGTGACCACCCGTACATACCGAGTTTCCTCCGTGCCTCGGAAAGCTCGTTAAGCTGTTGGTCCCGGCTGTCATTTCTCTATCTTTGACAGTCGTTACAGGTAGTCAGTGGCCCAAAAAGTCTGACACCAGTCTTACCAAGTGGTATCGTACTTCCCAGTATTAACTGGGTTGTGGGGGTCCGATAGGCAGTCGCTCCATGTAAAATACTGGTATTCAGCTGCATCTGGTTAGACTGGAAGCCGACCCCAACATAGTTGGGAAAAGGCTAGGCAGATGATTACGTTCGTAATTTTCGAAGGGTTGGACAGAGCTGTACCGATTCTCTATAGTACACTATGTATCTTAATGAAAAAAAAAAAAAAAATGAAAATGAAAAATGTTTTATTTGTTTTACAAGTAAACTTAACAACTAGTGATTGAAGCCTCCTTTTAAGCAAAAAAGCCTGTGTTAGGAGACTCCGCTCTTCCAAAACTTAAAAATATTAACATAAAATTACTTGTTTTAAGTGTTATAAAAACAGGCGATTTAAAATAAAAAGAGATAATTAAAACTAGACAAGAAGCATGCAGATGTGTGAGAGAGAGTAGGGGTGTGTGAATGTGAATATGAGGGTGTGTGAATGTGACTATGACTATGAAGGTGTGTGAAAATGGAGGTGTGTGAGTGTGAATACTGAGGTGTGTTACTGTGAGTATAAAGGTGTGTAAATGTGAAGTTGAATGTGAGCATCTGTGTGTGTGAAAGTTAAGTGATAGTGTGAGGGTTTGTTAAATTTAATGTAAAAGACAGAGTGAGTGTAAGTGGCAATGAATGAATCAGACTGTATACGTACAAATAGGAATGATGAGGACATTAAGTGTTAGGTTTTATTTATTCCAGTAGCTTCTCCGTGTCGTCATAAGTGAGTGGTTTTATCCAACTAGACACTATTTTTTTACAGTCAGTTAATTGTTTATTGTATATGTAGATCTCTTTGTTTACTCGATTGTAAAGCTGAGCTGAGCGTTTGTCGTATTGAATACGGGCGAGCTTGGTTTTAGTTTTAGGAAGTACAACTATATCTTTTCTTCTTTTGAAGGTTAAGCTGGGATCAAACTTAAGAGTTTTATGTTTCCTGAGAATAGTTTTAATTATATACAGTTTGCGGACAGAGTGTAAGTTACTTATTTGATAAAGACTTTGTGTAGGGTACCTTAGGTTTTTGAAGTACATTAATTTAATTAGAGCCCGTTGTCCCCGCTCAAGGTCTATGAATTTAGTCTTAGCCGCCCCACCCCAAATGGGGATGCAATATACTAAGACAGACTGGACTATAGCTATGTATATTTCATTAAGTAGATTTCTGGGTTTATTTGTTTTGGCGGTTATTTTATTTGGCACAATATGCCTTAAATTTTTGAAAATCCAACTCAGTTTTCTAATTCTGTTGGTAACTAGTTCAAGATGGAAGTACCAAGATAATCTTTGGTCAACAACAATACCAAGATATTTGGTTTGGGAAACTTTGACTAATGTTGGACATAAGCAGTTAATTGAGTCGTCACACTCGTGTACCTTTATAATAAAGTCGGATTTTGGTTGTGTCCTGTGTGATATGCTAAAACATATGTAGTTTGTTTTAGCTGTGTTAAGTGTAAGTAAGTTATTTGAGAGCCATTTAGCAATTTGAGTCATACCAGCTTCAGCACTTCTAGCAACATCGTCCCAAGACTTCCCAGAAAAGACTACTGCCGTATCGTCAGCGTAGGAAAAAACTTTAGCGTTATTTATTTTAAGGTTGCAAAGGTCATTAATATAAAGAAGGAATAAAGTAGGGCCTAGCACACTTCCCTGAGGCACACCAAAAGTGACTTTTGCATCGTTACTAACGTATTCTCCTACCTTAACTCTTTGTTTCCGGTTCGAGAGGTAGTCGGTAAACATTTTAAGTGGAATTCCTCTTATACCTGACGCTTCTAATTTGTTTATGAGGATAGGAACAGAGACGGTGTCAAACGCTTTTTTTAGGTCCAGAAAAACCGTCAGACATTTATTTTACATTTAATTATTTATTTATTTTATTATTTATTTTAATCATCATAATCAGCCTATTAATATTCCCTCTGCTTGAACACAAGCCTCTGTGTGGAGGGAATGGGCTATAATGGTCCACGCGGACCCAGTGCGGATTGGTAGATATCACATGTCTTAAATTTTTTTGGTTCTCAGACAGTTTCCGCACGATGTTTTCCATCACCGTTTTGAGAGCAGCGGTGATGAAACAAATTACACAAAGTAATAATAATAATACCTTTATTTCAGACCAGAGATCCATAACAAAACAAAAAAAAAAAAAAAAAAAAAAATTTGGCACTTACTAACTTAAACACGTTAAACAAAACAACCACCTATTATAGCACATATCTGAATGACGGTCTGTGTGCTGCCACCCAGCGACACATTATTCTACCATCCAACCTGCCGGCTACAGTAGCCACGAAGCTGTTGTTACTGCACCTGCCTTTTTTTGCCGAATCGGAAATCATCAAATAACTTCTCTCGCTCTGAGCGGAGCGGGAGGGAGTGTCAGACTTTTACTGACTAAAACCCATCCATGTTCCTTCCTCGCCCTTTATGTTCCGGGGCCACGGTATCTTTTTAGAACAGTCCCGCAGCCCCGAACCCACGACTTACTGTCTGTAATTCGGAGACGCCACCGCTGAGCCACCGCTGCTCTTAAGTTTAAGTCCTCTGGAATAGGGGATGAGCCTATTGTTATTAATCGGGATTCGATTCCCAGTTCAGGTAGAGTGTTATAGAGTTTTTCTATCAGGAATTTATCATTCTGGTTTGGTGCCAGGTTAATACATAACTGGTGGTTTGGGTGTGTGATGCTTAAATGCTGTATTAAATTATAGTTTGACACAATCATAAAAACCTCATTCACCAAATCTTCAATAACCCAAACTGAACTTAATTAACTTAATTATAAAATCTAGATGAGAAACAAACTGGTAACCCAGTTCCAATTCAATAGCTTATTATTTCGCATTCTAAACAAAACCCAATCATATCGAACATAATTCCGACTTAGATTACTGAGTACTCTTCTATAGTGGCATTGTCTAGTTTTTTTCATTTACACCGTAACACATAGATACATCTTTTTATTGTATTTCTGATTGAGTTTTATTGTTAAATGAAGTTGTATGATTATTTAAATGAGTTATTTTGTATGAGGACTATTACTTTCTTTGTAGACGGAGGACTGGGGCACGTGAGGAAAGTTTTGAGTAAGGGTTTATGAATCTATACTAATATTATAAAGCAGAAGAATTTGTTTGTTGGTTTGTTTGATTGAACGCGCTAATCTCAGGAACATCTGGTTCAAATTGAAAAATTATTTTTGTATTGGGTAGTCCATTTATCAAGGAAGGTTTTAGGATATATAACATCACGCTACGACCATTAGGAGCGGAGCAGGAATGAAAAATGTTGAAAAAACTGGGATATATTTTCCCATTCGTTTTTCTATTTTTTGTGACGCAGACGAAGTTGCGTGGGTCAGCTAGTGAGTTTATGAGAGAGATCTAAGATACGATAGTTGTATTGTATAAACGACTGACTAGTTTAGTGGTCGCAACCGAGTCTGCTGAGCATGAGATCCTGGGTTTGATTCCCGGGACAGACAAAGTGTTATTGGGATTTTCCATAAACTCAGTAGCAGCCACGGAGACTGGATTTGTGCCCCGTTGGTGGCAATAGGCTCGCCCCCTATTATATGGGAGCTAAAGATAACTGGCGAAATGTGACGACGACAGCAGCGATAAAATTTATGACGACGGCAACGGCAAAATTTTACGACACTTACTCAAACAGCACAAATAGCTCTGGATGAGCTAATTGAAATTGTAAAGAGTGAAATAAATAGGCAAGAAAAACTTGCGTTCACACGAGTCCAGTCACAAGACAGACGAGCGAGAAAGGTGGTGGTGGGAGCAAACTGCCCCGAAAAAAATAGTCCGTCAAGATAACAGCTACCTGTTCTGCCTTGGCTACTGTCAAGACAGTACTGTCCTGTATGTTCAAACAGTAGCAGTACTGTGCTGCCCACTGTTCTGCCCTCGTGTAAAACCAGCATTACAATCCGTGCCACGAAAGATGAGACCTGTCACATCACTTGAAACGAGTGAAACTTTGCGAAATCTTGAGTATGCCTCCAGGTAAAGAATTAAGAAGATAAAGTAGGAAGATGGTTTACGACGTGTACACCTACAGGATGTATTTCACCTCATCACAAAGCCGTTAACCAAGCATTCTGTATATCAAACTAAGTAACTTTACGCAAAAACTATTGCTGGGAAACAACTTTTTTTTTTGAGGTTATAAATCATGTTTTGTGGTATAACTCAATGTAACACAATCAAAACATTGTGCGGATGGGTGGATTGAATAGTACGAGGGTCGTAGAGATATTTAAAGTAAAAATCATGCCATAAAAAGTGGTATTCAAAAAAAAGCTTGTCAAAATCTTGCAACTTTGACCCCCAATATCTCCGTAACTAGAAGGTTCCCAGGTATAGTGTAGAACAAAAAAATTATCAGAATGACGAGTAGAACAAGTGCCTTTCGTATTCGTTAAGAGGTGTTTTACACCCTTTATATGTCAAAAGAAGTATTTTGTTACACAATTAACTCGTATACAAGTAGTTTGACAGGTCTCTTCTTCCGTGGCACGGACTGTACTCTCTCAAGCAATTTTCCAGGCAGTGTTTCTTAAAACTTATCACCAAAGCGTTTAGAAGTCGTGCACAGTAGGCCATAGACACACAGCCCATTTTATTCATTTCTGTGATTCTCCGTGGGTATGTACCAGCTGGATGTAAAGTGAAGTTATAAGTATGAAAGTATATGTCTTCCGTCGAACCTTAATAACCTATTGTTATTCGCCAGTCACGCTCTGAGCACGGTGTGGGTACGATTCCTAATGTTTTTGCTCGCCAGTGTACGTGGCTCGGAATAGGAATCGGTTGTTTTGGTAGGATTATACAGATGCGAACCCCGTGGGGTTTCAAGTGACTAAATGTTTAAAACATTTCTTGTTATTTTAAAGTTGTACCTTTTAAAAGATTTTAAAATGAACCCGAGTGCATAGCAGAGTTGGAAATTATCAGGATAATTGTTTTCTTTGATACTTAATCATTTGTTTTTAATAACTATCAATGTTAGTTCATTAATAAATTTTTGACTTCGAAAAAAGAACTTTATAATTAGTAAGTAATTATTTTATTCTTTGAAACCAGCGTTAAACCTATTTTTTTGTTGCGTGAAACTTTTGATTGTGTTTGTGGATTAAACACAATATTTATGGCACATATTATCGCTTTTTGATACAAACGTAAGTGGCGAGGTTGAAAATCATACATACCTACCTACTCGTGAAGTTTTCGGATACATTGATTACAGCAGCAATTGTTTTATTAATTATTGTTTTATGATTTTTGTTATTATCATGATAATTATCAAAGTATATCAATCTAGTTATCCCAAAATTATCCAATAATTGGATTTGCTGTAAGAAAACCCAATTCTGGGTTAAACTCGACATTGTACATGAGCTATATTATTGCAATTTATATGTATACTAGCGCCCGCCACGCGGTTTCACCCGCGTAATTCCCGTTCCCGTGGGAGTACGGGGATAAAATATATCCTATGTTACTCGTGGATAATGTAGCTTTCGAATGGTGAAAGAATTTTTAAAAACGGTCCAGTAGTTTTTAAGCCTATTCATTACAAACAAACAAACAAAGTTTTCCTCTTTATAATATTAGTATAGATTTGTAATTTTGTTTCCAATAAAGTATGTGAAATAATTACGATTAATTAAAGAAAATAATTACGTTACTCATTTCGAAGCCTGCTCAAAATCAATCAATTAGGTATATAAAAATCAATGCCACTTTTCATTGTAATTTTATAACTCAAGAGCGGGCTCACTTATCCAAACAAAGTGTCAGGCTTTGTTGGGACCATTTAGCAGATGGTTTATGTAAAGTTTGCACAAAATCGCGGGTCAGCTAGTATTGTATGATGGAAGCAGCTTAAATTAGAAAATGGATACTAACACAGTTAAAAAACACATGAAAAACATAACCTTATCTTTGCTGTCACACAGTCGGGTAAAAAACGCTTTCAACAGTTCAAGTTACAACTAAGTTATCTACATATACTAACACTAATATTATAGAGACGAAAGATTTTTATTTTTGTATATGACGAATAAACTTAAAAATTACTGGACTGATTAGAAAAAATCTTATAGCAATGGATAGCTACATTATGAGGCAGTAACATAGGCTACATTTTATCCCCGTAATCCCACGGGGACGGGAACTACGCGGGCAGGGGGGTGAACTTTCCTTCCTTTTTCGTTAAACAAAATTTTCATAGATAGTGCTGCTATCTGTGTGTTTGAGAACACAAACTTTTTAACTGTTTGACTGTAAGTTTTACAACTGTCATAAAGAGAACAGCTATTTTGGACAACATATCAGTGAAGTAGATAGCCTAGCGGTGACAGCGGTTACCTTGTGAATAATAGTTCCCAAGTTCGAATCCGTAGTCAAGAATTACTTCTTGTATTTATTTGGTTGAACAGAAACTAACAGTGCCATCCAACAGTTGAGGTAGTTAGTTTTAAAAACGAAAACCAGAGTTGCGCATCTATCTTGTATTATCTATGTAGGTACGCGGGTGAAACCGTGTGACGTCCGCTATAGTTATCTAAATAATCGATAAATGTGGGTGAACTTCTTGCCCCCATTCCGAACAAAGGGGGTAACGCACTGCCCCGGGGTACGACTTATGTCACAATCAGCACGAACTATAGAAATACAAAAATGATATAAATAAAAATCTCCTTTTGTGCGTGCGACCGTTTCGTGTCGGGGTGACGAAATGGTACGTGTCTATTAAACGTTTAGGATTTTGTCATTTAGATTGTAAAGTTATTTAATATTGTTAAATTGAGGTGATAATCGGTGACTGGATCTGTAACTACCATTTCTATTTTTTTTTTACTTATTGTATAATATAAGGATCACTGAAACATTAGGGATATTTTTTTCAAACTTTCATACTTGTTTTGCTCCACAAGAAAAGACAATGAAAGAGACTGAATGTTTAAATAATGTTCAGCATTAAATGTGTAGCAAATGGACCTATTCACAATGGATTACGTACATCAATTCAGCCGAATGACGTTCACTGCTGGACATAGGCCTCCCCCAAGTGTCGCCACATTGACCGGTCCCGTGCGATTCGCATCCAGCGGATTCCTGCAACCTACATCAAGTCATCGGTCCACCTAGTGGTAGGCCTCCCATCGCAATATCTTCTGGTTAGCAGTCGCCACTCCAGAACTTTTCGGCCCCATCGGCCATCCGTTTCTCGAGCAATGTGTCCTGCCTACTACCACTCAGTTTTCATATTATGGATTACGTTTATTAAACGTAATTTAAAATCCAATGTTCCTAAAACGCCTTAATAACAAATCACCACAAACCCCACAATTAAAATAAAATTACGCCATTTAAAAAAGTAAACAGCCAAGCAATAATAGCACTAATTGCCAAACAATTAAGTATAAAGTTGACCGCCACATTACATCACCGGTACCGGTAACCGTATAGCTAACGGGTCGCGCGTGGCAATTTTAACATTATTAGTTGACGCGTAAAGGTATGCTCACACGACACTGCAATCACCGTTTGTAGATGCCTTGGTGATGGATGTCACAAACATACATGACAATGAATTAACACATCTGTAAGAATATTAAGGACATTGTTATGAGCAATAGGTTAAATAAATAGATAGACTATTCTTTATAATGTATACCAAAAGGGCCTGCGCAGACGACGGACTTATTGTGCGTGACTGACATAAAGTCTGCGACAAATTTTGCGTGATTAATGTATTTGACTACTTATTTGACCTTTTTTGTCGACTAAAGGGCGATCAGTAGGAGCCTCTCCATCAGTAGATCCTTATAGTGGTCAAAACGTAGTGAAACACAATTAAACACGCAAAATTTGTCGCAGACTTTTTGTCAGTCACGCACAATAAGTCCGTCGTCTGCGCAGGCCCTAAAGGTCAAAGTTCTGACTGTCAATTGCCATGACGAATAAGAGATGGATATACTCCCAAATAGCGTCACAAGACGTTGCCAACTTGCTTAAATTTAGGTCATGTCAATGTTGACATGGCCTAAATTTAAACATGTCGGCAACGTCTGATTGCATTAATGTTAGTGTAATCATGTAATAAATAAAGGTTGACTGGTAGAATGGCATTAATTCCGCCCCTGTGCTTTGGGCTTGAACTGTAATAAATAAATACATGCTCTGACTTTTAAGTATGTCTAACTTTAAGCTACAATTTTATAAAACATTGAATATGTCTAGAAATATCACGCTAGATAATCTCATGTGCCTACATATTTCGATAAATACCTAGCACAAGATTTAGCACGCATTGTTGTAAATCGCCATTAAGTCATCTTACCAACACAGTCGCCAGCTGCAAAGGACATCTTTGCAATAACAAGTCTTTCATTTACTCGTATTACAAGCTTACCAGTTACAGGCACTCAAGAATGAGAAGATTTCATTTTGAAAATTTAAAAAAAAAATAGTTTCCACGAACTCGATAGATGGCGTTGATCCGACTACGTTACTGGGTGCCAAAGCCAAAACGCTTGAATAAACACATGTCACATACGCTCGTTGACTGACACTTTCGTTTGCATCAGCTTCCGAATAAAATCATTAGGACCAAGTGATATTATGTGACGTTCTGTTCCTTGCAATAACGTAGTCAGACAAGCGCCATCTATCCAGCGACTAGGGAAGAGTTGAAAAAGAAAATCCCTCATTATTGTAAAAAAAATCGAAGCGACAGTCCCACAAGGCAAAATATCACCGCTGTGTCGGTGATTCCAATACCGTGAGAGGCCATCTTGAACCTTTAGTTACGTGTAACCGTTGACACAGTTGAGTTACACGCTCGCGTCGGAAAGAAAGAAAAAGTAGTTATAAGTAGTTATATCTCTCGGGTAATTGTAGGGAGACTAAACGGTACCGACATTTAGTGCGCTCATGTTGGTAATTGGTTTTTGTACTGTTGTATTGCAGGTTCATTGTTAAAAGGGACTAGTTTAGGGTAACGGTTGGCAGGGACTCAAACTGTAACTGTAGTAATGTGTTTTTAACACTGTTTTTAAAACAGTTTCAACATAAAACACTTTTAGATGTAGGTAACAGATACAATAATGTTACCGAATCAAACAGTAACCTTTTATATGTGTTAATAAGTGTTAATATGTGTAACTGAACTAATCAGTTTTACAGCAGACTGCGACTAGATTTCGGCTATCTAATGCTTATAAGTACATTGTAAATTTGGCAACGCTGAGTTGACCTGTTGAACACTTATTAACACTGTTAAACCTTTTATATCTGTTACAGAAATGTTACGGTTACACTTTTGTAAGTGTTTTGGGTTAACACATTGAAAACACATTTATAAGTGTTACATATTTGATTCTGTTACCAATTCAAAATGTAACATTTATAATTCTGTAACCTTTATGAAGGTGTTTTTAAGTCCCTGACGGTTGGTGTTGGTCGATTTTAAATCACGGGAAAGGTGGTATGACGAGGTTTATAAGGAGATTGGCGAGGCCTTTTCCAGCTGTGGGATATTTGAGAGCTAAACAAATAAAAACACGTTACTGTAAGGCGTGGAAAGGTAATAGGGATACGGATAGATTTAATTTATGATATCTAAGATAGATATGAATTTAAACTCTACAGGCACAAAGGTCCATCGAATCTTCTTAGAGTGTTGATGGCAATACGCAATAATGAGTGGTGTGTCTAAATTGTGTAGATCCGGAACTGAGATACTAGTTTAGCGCTTTCAGTAGAAACCATCAATTCTTGTAGTGAACAACAACAGGACAAGCGGGACACGATATTAAGTGCTTCATCGTTTGCGGAACAGTACACAGGTCCATAATGGAGAACAACATGTATTCTGTAACATCATCTGCCTAGCCTTTGTCCAAATATATTGGGGTCGACTTCCAGTCAACTCGGATGCAGCTGAATACCAGTATTTTACATAAAGCGACTGCCTATCTGACCTCCACAACCTATTACCCCTAGGTATGACTTGTTGTCAGACTTTTTGAGCCACTGACATGTAACAATTGTCAAAGATCTACAAATGACAGCCGAGACCAACGGCTGAATTTCCGAGGCACGGAGGAAACTCGGTACGTAATGGGCGGTCACCCATCCCCAAACCAACCTAGGCAAGCACGGCCAATGTGAAACTGGACCCGAGTCCATAACAGAGATCGACGTGTATACTATAACAAATTAAATAAATCTATTTCCTAATACTGATGACACTATTAGGTACACTCGTCTACATTCACGTTCAAAAGTCAGCCATGATCAGACAATGGTGTTGATTCTGTTGTGCACAAACTAAACTTAATTTAGACTATTGCTATCTTTTACTAAAAGGCAGTGCGAGAAAAGGACGGGTATAGCTATGAACAAAGTTAGAGATGTCAAACAAGTTTATGCCTTGCGCTTCACCGTGTTTTTAGTCGACATGTTTTTACGTGTACCCTTCATTTGTATGAAAATGTTAGTTCCAATTAAATTTGACAGCTCTAAATTACGTCCGTCTGTTTCTCGTTTTATTAGAGAAAAAAAGATAGCAATAGCCTAAATTAAGTTTAGTTTGTGCACAACAGAATCGACACCATTGCAGTGTAACAATGCAGCACAACGAGGCAACGCGGTCAAGTTGTTCTCACTGCAAGTAACGTCTTCCATGTCTTAATTAATGGTGAAACGCGCATGATTAAGGGCAATGCTTGATGGGAATGTCATGGTGAAGTTTTGTCGAGGAAACTTTGGAAAAACAACGTCTTAAATGCACTTAGAACTTTTATTTATTATTATAAGTCTATATTGTCCCACTGCAGGGCAAAGGCCTACCTTCCATCCCTCCACATTTCGCGATCTTGTGCGATTGTAGGCCAATCCTTTGCGAAAGAGTCTAGCTCATCCCGCCATCTCCTACTGGGCCTGCCGCGCTGTCGTTTCTTGCTACTTGGTATCCACTGAGTGGTAATTTTTGCCCATTACTCCTCCGACTTGCGGCAGATGTGACTAGCCCAGTTCCACTTCAGCCTAGCAGCTGTAATGCCAACATCAGCTACAACTCTAATAAGCTAGAACTCTTCTGAAACATATTTTTTCTTTGCACGTAACTTCAATGAATAAAATTAAAGGGTGTAAATAAACCCTTAACGAATCCGAAAGACACCTGTCCTTATAGTTACTGCAATATTTTTTCAATACACTGGTTCTTTTCGAACTACGATTAGTTTCAAAATGCAGTGTATTTCACACGCGTGCATTTTCATGTGTTTTCTACACGTGTGCAGAAAGTAAAATTGCCACAGATAACTATACCTATACTTAGTCAAACTTAGTTAACACAGATATTTTCCATTCTTTTATTTTATTTCTTCAAAAGTGTATTGAAAAACGTCGTTTGATACACGTGGACATTTGTTATTGCAGTTCTCGGCTCAGAAACACTACTCGCCTACGGCTCGTGTGTCAATACCGCCTCGAACGGCAATAATAAACTTCCTCCACTTGTATCAAAATGTACTATTTTATTCTACACCATACTCGAGAGAACCTTCTAGTTACGGAGATATAGGGGGAAAACGTGATATCTCACCTTTTACCAGCATTGTAGGTACTAGAATACCAGCGCTGTGACATTTTTTTAATGTTACAGCGTCATGCTGAGATAGGAGCCTTTTGGCCTCGTACAGGACGAGACGGGACGTCTTTTCTTTTAATTTTTTTTGTCTGTTTAATTTTTATTTGTTAAATATTGATAATTTTGATGTGATTTGTCCTGTGCGGGCTAATAAATGTTTTTCTTTCTTTCTTTCATGAATTGCGTAGAGTTACTTATAGTTTGATGTAAAGAATTGAAGGCTCGTGAAAGGTGTTTACCTGTTTACTATCTGACAGAGTGCCCGGGAAAAATGTCATTCTATTTTTCACACAATAAAACCCAGTATCACTGTTCCTTTAAGAAACGAAACAGAGAATTTCACACTTCTAAAGTGAGAGTCTTACAACATACTCGTAGTTTGCGGTTTGCTCCGTGTATCACTTAATATTACGCTCGTTTCCTATTGCATAACGGTGCTCAAATTGTATGATATTGTTTGGACTTAATAGATGATATTGAATAAATAAATAAATAAATATTGCTGGGCATTACACACACCACCATCTAGTGCCACACTAAGCAAGGCTTGTGGTCACCAGACAGTTGATATACTACATGTATACAAATGTCCGTGCTCATCACACAAACATTTTCTCCTACCGGGATTCGAACCCGGGACCCTAAGAACGTAAGGCAGCCTCACTACCGCTCACTCCGCTACCGCGTCAAATTATTATTCTCGAGGTATAGGATGACCAAGGAAATGAAAATGTGATGGATGGTCATTATATTTATCAGTATTTAGTCATATGAAATTTGTTCCTTTTTATCACATGTTCTTACCAAGACAATTCCCTTTCAACGTTTCCGTAGGGAAGGGAAACAATATTCAACAATCTTACTATCTTACTAATATTATAAATATGGATGTATGGATGTTTGTTACTCTTTCACGCAAAAACTACTGAACAGAATTGGATGAAATTTTGCACACAGGTAGTTTATAATATAGATTAACACATAAGATACCTTTTATCCTGGTAGTACGATCCCATGGGACAATTATCAGACTTTGCGCGGGCGAAGTCGCTGGCAGAAGCTAACAATTCAATAATTCTTCTTAGTATCAGCCTCTGAATAATGGTGTATTCTTTTGACGATGATTTAAGTCGTCGACGTCACGTAGGTACTAAGTATAAATGGACTCATCACGAACCCAAGCCAAGCGAGTGCCTACATGAAACCCGGGAACTACGGAATAAATATTGCTGGGAAACGACTTTTAGGGGTGTAAAATGACGTTTTCTTGGGGTACTCGCACTCGCACGCACTCAAAGAAATTGTTGGAACTTCGACTTCTAACGTCTCCATAAATGGAAGGATCCCAGGTATGGTCCAGAAAAAAAAATGCAATGACAAGGAGAACAAGTGCCTTTACACTTACACTCATTATAGTGAAGGTTTTGGTTCAGAATTTGTCCCAATAATTCGACTAACACATTTTGATACTTGAATCCACGACCTTAAATACCCGCAGGGCCACTGCCAATGTAATATAGCATAAATTAAGCCAGATAGTGTCCGTATAACGTGATACCCTCAAGGCTTTTTCAATAGATACAGTGAGAAAGTATCAAAACTTTTTCTTATAACAGTCAATTACACAATACACTGCGATGGCGTGGCGTAATCAAAGATGGCGTCCAATAGTTACTATAACAAAACAAAGGTATGATTTGGTGAAGTTTTTCTTATTGTTTTTGTTTGGTGAAATAGATTATAATTAACAGTTTTCTTGTTTACGTTTTTTTTAATTCGATTGTCATTTCATTCGATCGTTGCACCTACTACTGATTGCGTATTTTCATCTCATTGAATATTAATTTTCTTTGTGTAATTTATTTCATAACCACTGCTCTCAAAACGGAGAAGGAACCTAGAACCAAAAAATAGAAGACAAGTTACATCTACTAAATCGTACTGGGCCCACGCCGCGTGTTGGATTATAGCCCATTCACTTTATAGAGAAAAGGCCACTGTTCTAACAATAAGAACATTATTGGCTTATTATAAAGCTTATACATCATACTGAATTATGGATTCAAATTGAATGTCGGTGCAATTGGCGCAGTGGCTGAGCGATTGGCCGCTGAGTCTTTTACCTTACTCTGAAATAATAACTACAATATAAAAGAGAATGTGGATTAAAAACAAAGTCTTAAAACAACAATAAACCTGGCTCTATTAACCTGAATTTCAACGGTCCATCGCTCGATACAGTAAGCATTATTAGAAGCCGGTAATTTGATGGAATTATTTCTATTATTACGGTATATGATGGCCGCTATTACTTTTAATATAGTGTGTGTTTTAGCGGTAAATATATATTAAATGGATGGACAGGTGTACTTGATGGATTAGAAGGCGCCTTCTCTTGATAGATGTGTCGAAAAGGGGACATGAAATGTTTCATGTGATTGTTTGAGCACTTAGGCGGTTAATTGTTAATGATCATAAAGCTTTGACGGTAATAACTCGTGGCAAACGTGGTTTCTACCTTTTGTATGATGGGAAATCATCGAATGACTTCTCCCACTCTGGGCGGAGCGGGAGGGAGTGTCAGACTCTTACTGACTAAAACCCATCCATGTTCCTTCCTCGCCCGTTCGGTTCCAGGGCCGCGGTATCTCTTTCGAACAGGCCCGCAACCCCGGCAGGCTTCGGCCCTTGCGGGCCCCTCCCCTTATGCTGACATCTCTTTGAGGCGCGCGTGGAACACGAACGCACCGTCAACACGGCCTGTCGTCGTCGTTAGACGGACGGACGGCTAGCTAGCCCATAGCCAGCTGTCCACAGGTCCGCATCTACGGTGGCCGGTAGCCACCACGTGGCCCCCGACCCCCGGTGCGTCTCCCGCGCCAATTTTCTACCTTACCTTAGAAAACACTGTAATCGGATGGTCTCGGCTGTCATTTGTAGATCTTTGACAGTCACAGGTAGTCAGTGAGCCGAATTAGGTTGTGGAGCTCAGATTGGCAGTCGCTCCATGTAAAATACTGGTATTGAAAGCCGACCCCAGATGATGAAAGCTTAAACGGTTGTTTGCTGGTTTTTATTTATTTCATTCTTTCACAATTACTTTAGTTGGATAAATCGCTTCCATGTGCAGTTTCTGACTACTATTTTTATGTCAGTGGGATTCAAAAACTTTGGATATTATGGAGGATGTTTAGGACTAGGAGATATTTTATGCGCCACCCATGTTCAGCTCACAACCTTATTTCATGGTGAATCTCGACTCATCTGACACTTGCATTAATTGTTTTTAGTTAGTTTAGCTTCATCATCATTAGTCTGCCCTTATCCTTATCTCAAATTACTTGGAGTTCGTGCAGTATGTCTACTTTTTCAATACTTCACTTTTACTCGTCATCACATCAGACCTATTGTAAAGAAATTGATCAAAATAAATAAATAAATATCGCTGGACATTAACACACAGCGCCACCTAGTGCCACACTAAGCAAAGCTTGTGTCGTGGACACTAGATAGTTGAAATACTACATATGTACTTTTTTTGTTTGTAAATACATACTTATTATACATACATATAAACATCCATGACTCGGAAACAAATGTCCGTGCTCATCACACAAACATTAGCTCCTACTGGGATTCGAACCCTCCTGGGTTCGAATTCTTAGGGTCCTCCCTAAGAACGTAAGGCAGCGCCACTACCACTACGCGATTCGGGTCGTCATCAAGTTTCGCCAACATTTTGTTGCCACTATCGTAAGTCAAGAAAGCCGTGAAAGATCGCGTATCTTCAAATCAGTGCATCAGGTAACGGTGTCTCAACCGGGGCTTCACCAAATGCTAATACAACACAACTGTAATGTACATTTGATTTTGTTTTCGTGATGAAATGCGCCATTGCGGTTTCTGGTTGATCGCCCGAAAAAAACCACTGGCGGAACATTTCGTTTAGAATTTGGGAGATTGAAAAATTTATGAAAAATAAGTCATTTTCTACAATATTTTTTGTGAGAAAAACAACCGAAAAACTTTTTCAAATTGTTGTATAAATACGAAACGCTCTGGCAGCTACTGCCATGTTTCAAGACCCTCTAGTTGCTCCTTAATGCAGACAAAAATTTATACGAGAAAAAAAACACACCGGTCAATGTAGCGACACTTGAGGGAAGCGTATATCTAGCAGTGGACGTCTTTCGGCTGAAATTATATCGACATTTTCTAGGTCTTATTGTATCTCTACAGATTTCGTTGATAGATCATTATCTAAATGGGTAAGATTTAATTATTTAGACGGTCGTTATATCACGGGGGCAGGCCCAAGAAACGGCGTGACGATTTGAACTCGTCCCAGGGGAGGCAAAACACCGGGAGAAATGAAAGAAAGAAAGAAAAAGCGTTTATTAGTCCGACAGGACAACACGTAAATAAAAAAATAATAATAAAATGGTAAAATTGTGATTGTGTATTGTGTGTGTGAATCGGGAAAATAGGATAAACAAAAACCAATGAAGTTCTGCCATTGTGAATTATATGAATTGCTTAAATAAAGGAGCATACCAATTGTCTAGCCTGAGGAGTTTAGAGAAAAACAACAAAGATTTTACGCCCCGAAATCCAACGCCTAATCCAAACGTTCTGAACCGAAAACACTGCGAGCAACCACGGCATTCAAATTATGAAGTAAAGACAATTAAAGGTTGCCCAATTCGCCTAATGTCATTACAGGCGTGTTGGTTTTTGGCAACCAATTATAATGGACCCAAGGCCGGTGGAGCAACCACGCGTGAGATATTTTTTATTAGCGTGATTTTCACCGTTCTTTTTGTTTTATCGCAATTTAAATATTAGGTTTGTAGTGGGTTATTAAGATTGTAAATAAAGCATCGCTGTGAAATTATGGTTGCTTTTAATGAAAGATAAGTTGATTGGGGTCATTGTGACCTTTCTAGTGAGTGTTTAAGGCTTGAATTTTATTACATAAGTTAAGTTATAGAAAGTCTATTAACTAGTCTTACAAGGGGTATCATATTTTTTGTCGAGCTTCATTGTCTCGGCGCTTTTCTGTAGTCGCCACTGTTGTTTCTGACTTTCAGGAGTTACAGTGCAAACGAGGGTATCGTGGTAAACAGTAATTGTGGTTTGGAGGTCTGATAGTTAAGAATAAATGGTAATGAATGTGATGGTTCAGTGTATATTTTCTAGTTTGGTTCATGCCATTTTATTAGACGAGCGCTAGCAGAGCCCTCAAGTCTTCTACCTTGACCTACGTAGTATTATTATAGGGTACAATATTTTCTCATAATCATTCGACAAAAGCCAAAAAAACCTCCTCTAACTTGTGAAACAAAGGGCCAAATCTCAGCCTATCCTAGCCATCTATTAACATTTGGAACCGCTAAACACTACTATTTAGCACTATTACAAAGTACATAAACCATCTATTAGGTAACAAGTTGCGTCTACAAAATATTACCGTCGTATCAGCCCAGTATTTGACTTTGTATTCGATCAACGAATCATAATAACCATATGTGCTGAATGCAAAAATTTTACGCGCATTCTTAAAACAGGGCAAATGAAATGTGGATGGAATTTTGATAAGGTTTTTGTGTGTAGTTTATTTTGGCCAAAAGAACGATGGGACATCATCGTCGTCGTTATTATCGTCTCGGAACGAACTGTGGGCTAATTCTATAATAATATGGGCTGATTAGTGCCCTGAAACAGTGACACGGGGTCGCGGCAGACCACGAAAGAGATGGCGGGACGAACTTGATGTCTTCCTTGAGTATTGGAAAAAGGTACCACAGAATCGTGATCGTTGGAAGCAATGGAGGGAGGACTTTGCCCAGCAGTGGGACATTAAAGGCTAGCTATAATAATAAAATCTTCTCAGTATAGCTTCGTTGGTCTTGGGTTCGATTTCCTGATCATCATCATCATCATCATTTCAGCTGAAAGACGTCAACTGCTGGGACATAGGCCTCCCCCAAGTGTCGCCACATTGACCGGTCCCGTGTGACTCGCACGCAACGGGTTCCCGTAACCTTCACCAGGATCGGTCCACCTAGTGGGATTGATTTCCTGATCGAGACAGTGTTATTGCATTTTTCCATTGGTAATTTCTCAGTAGCAGCCACTGAGTCTGGATTTGTGTCCAGTTGACAGCAATAGGGTCAACCTCTATTACATGGGACTAAAAATCATAACTGGCTAAATATGGGTGTACTGTTACGTAAACATTTGCCTAACCCTTTAGTTGTGGCTCAATGTTTGTATGTTTGATGATGAACTGCATCAATGTTTGCATGCCAAAATGTTAGAATCTATAAAGATTCTCTAACATTATTGTAACCATCTTATTGTAGTTACCTACATTCTGAACAAATAATGACTATTCTATCCTATTCTATTCTATTCTATTCCTTCGGGGTAACAGGTGATGTGAATATCAAATAAGAATTAGGTAAGCACCAGTTCATTTCAGAGGTTTAAAGACCACGATTTTGGCCTCGCTAATTGACTACAAATAAAAAATACGAGTAGGTACGATACGTTCTTCAGCCGTAATTTCAGAGTTTAATTCCATACCACACTTTTCATCAATCCTTCCATACAGTTGCATACGAATGGAATGTTTTATCTGCTTACAATTCAGCTTAAGTATCTTGAGTTGACTTAGAAGTAATGTGCTCGTAAATGATCCGTTACCAACTTATGTAAGAATTTCAAGATACGTTCTTGAATACCAATTTGTTTTCAAAGTTTTGGGTTGATCTCTGGAGAAGCTCGTGGCTTTAATAATAACAGCCGCTCGGGTCGGTCTTAAGGTTAAGCCGTACCGTGCTTACCTAGGAATTTAAACTTGCAGCATTGTAATCAGCCTATAATGTTCCCACTGCTGGGACAGGCCGCCTCTCTATAAGAGGGAATGGGCTATAATCCACCACGCGGACCCAGTGCGGATTGGTAGTCTATGTCACATGTCTTCTGATTCTAAGATATGCGGGTTTCCTTACGATGTATTCCTTCACCGTTTTAAGAGCAGTGGTGTAATAAACTTATATTGTCACTTACGGGATATCTTCCGTGATTATTTTTAATGTTGAGCTCCCGATATTTCGACGCTGTAAGTGACAATATAAGTTTAGTTTTAAACCGTGAAAGCCTAAAATGGTGTAATAAATTATACTAATTGATGCACCAGTCTGGGTTCGAACCAACGACTTACTACTAGTTGACCACCGCTGCTCCCTAGTACAAAATGTTACTAATTTTAACAAGAATAATCTTGATACTTTTTTGAGTGGAAAACTAAAAAAACCACCAATTGGAAGCTGATTGGAATATGGGATGTAGTTACTTTTATGTCATATTATCTAACCAGATAGCATTTTGGCATTTTCTCATGTTTCTACTTCATCATCATCATCATTTCAACGAAACGACGTCCACTGCAGGACATAGGCCTCCCCCAAGTGTCGCCACGTTGACCGGTCCCGTGCGACTCGCAGCCAACAGTTTCCCGCAACCTTCACCAGGTCATCGGTCCACCTAGTGGGAGGTCGTCCAACGTAACGTCTTCCGGTTCGCGGTCGCCACTCCACTGTCTCAACTATTTTTACTAAATAAAAGTGATTTTATTCAGCTGCAGTAGCGACTTATGCAATAACGATGCATCTGCGGAAGAAGTATAATTAATTAAGTTATTTATAGATCTGTGTCAAACTCTCAGACTGTTATGAAACTTTAATTCAAAACAACATTCGCTAAAATTAAAGGTTTCTAGGTTTTTAGAGTTTTCCTCTATTTACTAGCTATTCGATTTTTAGAGTTCCGTACCCAAAGGGAAAAATAGGACCCTATTACTATTTAAGACTTCACTGTGGGTTCGTCTATCTGTCACCGGGCTGGCTCATGAACTGTGATAGCTAGACATGCCGCTGTAACAACAAATACTAAAAACAGAACGAAAATAGTATATTTTATATCGAGGGACTAAAGGAAGCCATAATATATCAGAGGTGGTTTGACTCCCGAGCGTGCGATAGTCAATGAAACCGAGGGTATATTTAGTTGGCGTTTAGTCTCAAGATGCAAACTATACTTTTCACTTTGATTGCGAGAAAAATAGTCAATTTAGTACAAAAACATTTGTTTGGTATTTCGAGTTTTAAGGTTAATCTTCCGCGATTTTGGCGGCAAAAGATTATCCATTATATCTTTTACTCTTTGCTCGACGTCAAACTCTTCACTGTCGCTGAAAAAAGCTAATTTCATTAAAACTAAACAAATACACTCGACAAAAATTCTGAGAGTTCGCGGTCAGTTTTTTCTTCTAAACCAGTCACAGATTAACAATTTAAAACACATGGCGCCACCTTCTTTGCGGAAAAACCATGTAACTAAAACTCCAACATTTTCGCAATGAAGATGTATTCCACAGATATAGTATATATTTACTGGCTGTTTGAGTTTGTCTATGCTATTACTCCCTAGGGAGCTTCACAGGGCTAAATTGGCGTACTTTTAGAGCATGAGAAGTGACATAAATATTTAAGTGCGGCTCAAAAAAAAAGTAATACAAAAAACATGGCTCGCTATGGGCAGATTTTTTTTTGTTCAAATGACTGTTATTTATCTGCGTTCAAACATAGTGGACGTAGGCAGAACCACCTTTGGCCTGTTCCATTTTCATACATCAAGTCATACATTGCCTTTGATCAATCTCCCGATTTAAAATGCAATTGCTAACAACAGTTTTTTCTCCTTGTTTCAGTCCCCCAACAATGACATAAGCCCACAAGATGGCGCTACGGTTGAAGAAAGACATAAAGAAGGCGTCGTACTACGTGTGGTTCCTAGGTGCGCAGGAGTCGCGCGGACTGCGGGGGGAGGAGTTCGCTCTACCCGCTATCAGGATATTGGAGGAGAGGGCACGTGACTTGGAGCCTTTTAAGGTTACTTTACAGGTTGGTACAATCATCTACTTACTACATTTAGACCGAGCACTATGCGGCCACGATCAAGTCATGTTTGTTAGTTTCTCGCCCTGGCTGGAGGCATTACATTCAAGGCACCCACAGGATAGTCTGCATAAGCAGACGACAACCTCTCTAGGTTAAAAACCGTTCTTCAACGAATTTTCGATCAGGTCACGTGTCCTGACGCAATTTTAACATTTTTACCCATCCCAAGAAGTGCACAACGCCGCTAAAGAAGTTTTCACTTAAAAAATCCAGTCTAGTGGCATGACCGGCCGCATCTCTTGAATAATACTAGTCAGTCGCCTGGTTGTGCGACCACTCCCCATCCCTCGCCCGAGCCAGCGACGCCCTCAGCTGAGGCTCGTACATCGCAGGGGGTGCCCTTAGCGTGTAGTCGCTTAGTTAGTAAGTTTTCGCCCTGGCTGGATGCCTTAAAGTTACACTCAAGGCACTCACGGGATTGACCTGCGAGATGACATTAAAAAAAAACTTTGCTCTTGGACGAAGCTTAATTGTCTTGCGTCTTGGTGTCTGTTGGGTAGAAAACTAATTATGATTTTAGGCAGACGTAAAACATAGAATGGCTATAGTATAGACTAGCTTTAAAGTTGACAGCACTACTGGCACAGTGTCTAAGCGGCTGGCTTCAATTCTGCATGTCGTGGGTTCGAACCCCGCACGAAACGAAAACATTGGTAAGGCCTACAGATATTTAATCCGAGACCTGCTGAATTGTAAGCATGATCGTTTAAACGACATCTTTCGATTTAGGCTGTTTTTGTCAGTCATCAGAATATTCAGGCTATGCCAGAATATGTCACCAATATTCTGATAAGTATAGTAAGCAAACCACCATCTCATAACAATATTGTCTTTATACACATTTACGGTGGCTTGGCTATTGACTTTCTGCGCTTGGGGTCAAGGATGTATTTCAAGAACGAAACAAATATTTGTGTGGTCTACCGATCGTTGTTCCGGGTCTAGGTATCTACTTATGTTTGTGAGGTCTGTGTGAGATTGGATAGCACACACAGACCTCCCACCGACACGGGAAAAAGATCTAGTGTAATAGAAAACTGCATGAAATTGATTTCGTGGATGGTTCTAAGCTGGTCGAGGCATTATTTTGCACCATAGATGGGCAATGGAGAGGGCTATGCTCGGAGTTTCCTTGCGTGATCGAATCAGAAATGAAGACATCCGCAAGAGAACTAAGGTGACCGACGTAGCCCGAAGAATTGCCCGGCCCGATGGGGCCGAAAAGTTCTGGAGTGGCGACCGCGAACCGGAAGACGATATGTTGGAAGACCTCTCACTAGGTGGACCGATGACCTGGTGAAGGTTGCGGAAAACCGTTGGATGCGAGTCGCAAAGGATCGGTCAATGTGGCGACACTTGGGGAAGGTTTATGTCCAGCAGTGGTCGTCTTTCGGCTGAGATGATGATGATGATGATAGATGAGCTTCAGTGTCTCAGCGCTTCTCTGGTGGGCATTCCTATAGTTTCGGCTCACAAGCGGAGGAGCTCGTGGCTAAATAATATCAGCCACTCGATCTTTAGGTTAAGCCGTGCTTGCCTAGGTTGGTCTGTGGATGAGTGACCATTACATAGGTACCGAGTTTCCGCCGTGTCTTGAAAAGTACGTTAAGCTGTTGGTCCCGGCTGTCATTTGTCCATCTTTGACTGTCGTTACAGGTAGTCAGTGACAACCAGTCTTACCAAGAGGTATCGTATTACCCAGTATTGACTAGGTTGTGGAGGTCAGAAAAGCAGTCGCTCCAAGGCTCCAGTTGTAAACTGGTACTGGTATTTAGATGCATCTAGTTAAACCGACCCCAACGTAGTTGGGGAAAGGCTAGGCAGATAATTATGTGGGTATTGCAGTCATTATCAGATTTTGACTTTCTAGTTACTCTGAAATTCTCACGAATGTTTTCGCATTTCGTCATATCTGGGTGTGGTATAGTAATAAGGAAAAATAATAAGTTTATTACAGCGAGGGCGCGCCCAAACTCATTTTTGTTGACATACATACCAACGGAAATATGTTATTGCCTCCTTATTATTTGGTGTTATTTCAAAGTAAAGAGTTTTCACACGGTTGACATTTTGTGACCCTACCATTCATTGTGTTAAATGTGCCATTACACTCATAATTCATAAAACTCGAACAATCTCCGTAACCAAACAATCTCATCATCAGGACTTTGGAGTGTAGATATACAATAGACATAAGAATAACTAATTCAATTCGGCTAGATTACAATGCAGGCAAAACTTTCTTTACATGGACTATTTTATTGGTGATCATGATATTTTAAGCAGTTTCTTGGGGCTATTAATCTCTTGTATGGCCACTGGCCAGGGTGACATCGCGCACCGAAAGCACCGTCTGCTGCGAAAAATGAAACGCGCGCGGCGTTGTATATATTAGATAGAGTGGCGCAGATAAAGATACGCTCCAGCTCCGGCAGACTACTGTAGCTTATTTCGAGCGTAGATTATTTTCGGTTAAGGCAGAAGCGCCAGCACCTTCTTCTGCGAAGCACTCATGCTGAAGGAGGCGGCAAAACGTGAGATAGAGAAACGCACGTCCCAGCCGCCGCAGGAGACGCCCCGGGTGTCGGGGTCCACGTTGTGGTCCCGACCACCGTAAGAGCGGGCCGCTCGCTGTCCGTGCGTCTTATGACGACCGGCCGTGTCGACTGCGTGTTCGGGTTCCACGCGCCCCTCAAAGACAAGTCAGCAAACCGCAAAGCGGTCCAAGCTTTGCGGTTTGCTAGGCAAGGGCCGGTGCCTGCCGGGGCTGCGGGACTGTCCGAAAGAGATACCGCGGCCCTGGAACACAAAGGGTTAAGAAGGAACATGTATGGGTTTTCATCAGTACATGTCTGACTCTCCATTCTAATCCGCCCAGAGCGGGGTTCATTTGATGATACCCAATCCGATAAAAAAATGTAGAAGCGCCAGGGTAGTTCATTTAATACTATGATTTTTTCATGATTTGGTCATTAAAAGAGTTTATTGTGATTTTAATGATTATAACTAAGTAAAACCATATTTGTTACGGTTGTAAATCATATTTTAATCACCATACAACTTGACGCTGCCCCAAAATTTGCAAAAAAACTAGTTACTTTGTCAAAGCCAAAGAGTTGACCAAACAACGAACCGAGCGTTGTATCATAGCATTCCAAAGTTCTTTAGTTCCGATCCGTCTATAGCAATGGCAGTGAAAGTTTTACAATAGTTCTAATTGATCTGTTTGTTATCTTATGTTACCTCTAACAGTTATATAAGATTGTTAGCAATGGTTGCATAGTTTCCTTAGTTCCGAGTACTTGATTGATGGAGTGTATTGAAGGAAGTTATGTCCGCAGTTATATCTGAGGAAAGATTTGATTTCCCGTCGTACCGTATGCACCATTGACCTGCACCATCAATGGTGCAGATGAAACTAATTAGTTTCGTTTGCACCATTAATATTAATACTACTTACTTCACCCTACTTTCCTTGTCATCGTAAAATAAAAAAACCAATATAAAGCCGTATTTTGCTTGTGTGCAGAACCATTTTAACCCCCGACGCAAAAACGACGGGGTGTTATAATTTATAAGTTTGACGTGTCTGTGTGTGTGTCTGTCTGTTGCATCGTAGCAGCCGAACGGATGAACCGATTTTGATTGTTTGATTTGAGTGATTTTTTAGTTGGGTTAGTTGAGTTATAAAAGTGAAGTTGGGCAGTATTGTTCGAGCATAAAGTCTTACTCGAATAATGATTGATTCAAAGAGTCTTACCAAAGGGTATCGTATCACCCAATACTAACTGGGTTGTGGAGAGATGACCAGCCATTAGATACCTTGTTTCCTCCGTGCCTCGGAAAGCACGTTTCGCAGTTACTCCCGGCTATCATTTGTAGATCTTTGACAGTCGTTACAGGTAGTCAGTGGGCCAAAAATTGTGATAACCAGTCTTTCCAAGGAGTATCATTACTCAGTACTAACTGGGTCCATGTAAAATACTGGTATTCAGCTGCATCTGAATAGGCTGAGAGCCGACTCCAACATTGGGAAAAGACTTGTAAGCAACTTTATTGAACGACGATACTACAACGTACTAAACTAGTCAACAGCGCGTCCACTGCATCGTCAACATCGTTTCAGCCAAAAGACGTCCACTGTTAGACATATAGGCCTCCCCCAAGTGTCTCGCCACATTGCTCGGTCCCGTACGTCTCGACTCTCGAACCACTGGCCACTAACTTTTCATTTACCATCTTTTTTCTCCCCAGGTATCCCACAAAGGTCTGAAGATAATCCAGAATGTGACGGCAAAGGGAAAGCAGCAGACGATAAAGCACTTCATCCCGCACGGCAGCATCACCAGTGCGGTGGTCCAGGCGGATGTGGTGGCGTGTGTGCTGTTGCTTTACAACCCGCTCACTGGATGTCCGGTGCACGTGCATGCTTACAGGTGAGTGTTCTGGTGATTAGGAGCCGACTGGACTGATTTTGACAAGCAGTCCTTGGGGATTGTCGACAGAAGTGCAAACTTAATTAATCCAAAATAAACTTTTTCTTATTTTTGACAGACTTCTAAAAAAGGAGGTGGTTCTCAATTCGGATGTTTATATATATTTTTTATGTTATGTTATAACTCCGTCGCTTGGCAACCGATTTCAAAAATTAGTTTTTTTTTGGAAAGGGTATCCTTTCCAAATGGTCCCATAGTCACCAAGTCGGGATCTAAGCGAAATCGAGGGAACTCTTCAAATTTTTCTGATGATGAAGCCAAGAGTCACGGAACTCAATAATGAGACAATGTATCCTAGTCGTGTTTGGGCTTGTTGTAAGTGTAACGGTATGCACTAAAAAGTGAAAAATAAAAACTTTCATGCAAAAAATAAAACCGTCGGTAAAAAAGTAAAAAAGTCCGTGACCTTTATTTGTTTGTTTAATTTTTTTTGTCATCGACTTCAGAAGCTAAAGTTATTTTTCACTGTTTTGTTTTTTTTAAGTCGTTTTTTTTTTCAGAAAAGTTATTTTTAGATGAATTTGATTTCGACTAACCGTTCTATGAAAACGTTCGGTGACGATGACGCGAGTTCCATGATTTTTGTTCACCCGGTGCTCAACGCGCATAATGAAGTTTTCACTTTAAAAAAAAACTGGTCATTAACCCGTATTACATACAAAACAAGACCAGAAAACGCCAGATATCCTTTTCCTAGGAATCATTTTGACACGGCTTGGAAGATTGATGTAGATGAAGCCTGCGTTCGCTTACGAACATTTTGTCAAAAACAATACTTGTTTGTCTTAATACCAGCTATCGATTAATTTAGGGTTATATGCGTGGCTGCAACGTTGAAAAAAAACATTTAAGGGCCGAAGTTAGGCCAGCTATTTAATTCAAACCCCTTTTTTTTTCTTTTTTTTTTTTGGAAATCACCAACTTCTCCCACTCTGGGCGGAGCGGGAGGGAGTGTCAGACTCTTACTGACTAAAACCCATCCATGTTCCTTCTTCGCCCTTCATGTTCCGGGGCCGCGGTATCTCTTTCGAACAGGCCCGCAACCCCGGCTAATTCAAACCCCTTTGACAAGTTTTCGCAATAGATCAGTAATATTTTTCACTAGAAAATGATATAGCACGAAAGAAGGTGTTTCATGGCATGACGTGTAATAGAGAGGCATGTAAGAAAGAGACTTGCTGCGCCGATCCCAAATAAAAAGGGATTAGAACAGAAGAATGAGTATAATGACGTCCAATGGGTGCGAAAAGTGGAATGGCATTTTTCCTTGCTCCTAGAATAGAGCCGACGCGCTTGGCAGCATGCTCTGTTTCTCCCTCTAGCTAATGACGGTTCTGAACGACGGAAAAGGATAGGATCTGATAGATGAGGTGCAACCCTAAAGCTTCTTCCAACAGTATGTCCCTCAACCATAACATGTATTTTGTTGATTGTTGTATAATTCCGTCGACACTTATGAACCGTTATTCGACCTGATATTAATCTTTACATCCATCTTCAACGCTCGTGCTGTAATAAGGTATTTCTAGACAATTTGCTGACAGATTTATTTGACAAATTAAAGCTCTAATGGCTACCATTAATTACTAAGCCAAGGTTAAGTAGACATAAGTCCGTTTTTAGAATTTTCTGCTCTCTGCTCGGTACCGAGAGTTGAAAATCAAGAAATTGAAACGCATTAGCCGTTTAGGGCGCAGTTTTAGAAGCAATTTATAACGCATTAATGTTATTTAGCGTCATATATTTGCCGCAAAATACATACCAACACATCTGTTTTCATCACCACTGCTCTCAAAACGACGAAGTTAAACATCGTGAGGAAACCGGCATGTTCTAGAACCAAAAATTCGAAGACATGTGACATCTACCAATCCGCACTGGGCCAGCGTGGTAGATTACAGCCCATTCCCTCTCATTGAGAGAAGGATGTGTCCCAGCAGTGGGAACATTATAGGCTGATGATGATGATGACATCTCGCGACGACCCGAACGGCGTAGCGGTAGTGAGGCTGCCTTACGTTCTTAGGGTCCTGGGCTTGAATCCCGGTAGGAGCAAATGTTTGTGTGATGAGCATGGACATTTGTTTCCGAGTCATGGATGTTTATATGTATAATAAGTATATATTTACAAACAAAAAGTATATATGTATTAAATCAACTATCTGGTGTCCACGACACAAGCCTTGCTTAGTGTGGCACAAGATGGCGCTGTGTGTAATGTCCAGCGATATTTATTTATTATTATTATTTATTTAGTTCTCTGTTTTACTACCATAAGAACAAATAAACTGTCCTGCAGTTTGGCAGAAGATTTGTGAAATATTCATATTATTATGTAACTTTTAAAGCCAGTTGCCAGCGAAGTGGTAGTTAAGTAATAAGTTCAAAACACTCCTTATAAATACGATTACCTAATAAGTAATCGTATTTTTTTAAAAGTGTAGTCATCTCTAAATTGTAGGAAACGAATGTCATTTTAGCAAGTTTTAAGGTCACATCACATCGTTAATGTCAAGTGTCTTCACAAACTGGTTTTAAATAGTACATCTAACTAAGCAAATCTGTGAGATTTAGCGATGACGACTCACCAAAGTATATCTTTGTTTGCACCTTGAGGCTTGAGGCGACTGCAACTATAGGTAGCAAATAGGTAGCAATTTTTATCAACAGCTTAACGGCCCGATACAGACAACCTGCTATTTTAACGTTAACGAATTTGTCGCCCAAAATCAGAATGATAGCATCTACATATTTTAGCATGGTTTTTACTCGTTAAAAGATTTTTTTAGAGAAAAGTTCGTGAAAAGCGATGAAAATTAATTGTATTATGTTTTCAAAACACTACTATACTAGCCAATATCCTGAAGAATATCATACAGGGTGTAAACCACCTCATCACAAAGCCGTTAACCAAGCATTCTGTACATCAAACTAAGTAACTTACGCAAAAGTAATTTTTTTGAGGTTATAAATCATGCTTTGTGGTAGAACTCAATGTAACGCACTTAAAACATAGTGCTGATGGATGGATTGAATAGTACGGAGGTCGTGGAGGTGTTAAAAGATCAAAATATTACAAAAAAAACTTGTATTTAAAAAAAAACTTATCAAAAAGTTGTAACTTTGACCTCCCATATCTCCGTAACTAGAAGGTTCCCAGGTATGGTGTAGAGCAAAAAATGATCGCAATAATGAGGAGAACTTTCGGCTTCGTGAAGAGGTGGTTTACACCCTTTATATGTTTCTGGTTTTGTTCATTGCAGTGAATCATATACTTTCAGACATTATAAAACTCGCGTTTAGCTCTTGTGGTCGCCTTAAAGCTAAAAGTAATATTTGTCATAATTACTCAATATATGTATTATGATACTGCTTGCCCATACGGTCCCACTACTGGACAAAGGCTCCATCCATTCCTTCCAACGGTCACGATTCTGTGGAACTTATTTCCAATTTAACATGTAAGAACTAGGAAGACATCCAGTTCGTCCCATCTTTTACATTACTCCATACTGATTATAAATATTATTATGCGAAATCGGAGAACTGGTCCCGGCTGTCATTTATAGGTCTTTAGACAATCGTTACAGGAAGGCATTTGGCACGAAAACGTTACAACTAGTCTTACCAAGAGGGATCGTATTACCCGGTACTAACTGGGTCGTGGAGGTCAGATAGGCAGGAAAAATACTGGTATGTAACTTCATCTGGTTAAATCGAAAGCTGTGAACCTATCATAGTTGGGAAAAGGCTAAGCAGATGATGATGATGACTCAAGTGTTCTCATTGCTGGGAGATAAGCCTCATCTTTGAGAAGAAGCCTGCAGAAGGCCTAAATCCGGCACGAGAACCCAGTGCTGGTTGGTGAGTGTCTTCGTACTTCTGGTTTTATGATGTTTTCATTCGCGCTTTTGAGAGCCGTGGGTATAACGCCGTGCCTGTAAATAGTCCTAATGACCCCATAATAAAACCAAGCATGATGATAAGAATAAAAGTTTATGTATTGACTTAAAGTATATTGCATACTGTATCCATTGTTGTTGATACGGCTGCAGTGATAAGCTGATAACGAGAGCTAGAAAACAATAGATTTAGGTTTGTAGGGAAATAGCCTCTTAGGTATTATTAGAAGTTAATGGTATAATAAATTATAGTGAAGGTGTACTAAGTACATAATAAAACAATTGAGATTCAAACATGCTCCTTGAAAAATACGCACTTCCCACCCAGATTCATTTTAAAAGCAAGAGTGAACAGGCATCTTTTGGGCGCGCTCGTTCCATCATAGACTTTATTTATCGCTTTTCATCAGGCGTGATCGAGATCAAACAATTTGGTAATAAAAAAATGAACAATCGTCAACGTACCCCCGAAATGGATCTAAAAATGATTTTCAATAACTGAGCAACCCTTTTTCTATATTATGTTCTCGGGCTATCAATAATCTCGACTATTTACGATTGTTTTTCGTCTGCCAGACCAACGGTTCTAGTGGTTCGAAGCACTATTACCGAAGAACACAAGAAGTACTTTAAATTCTCGGGTGGGGCAAAATGTCGATTGAAATCTTTTCGAGATAATTCTTTCAGCCGAATCCCTGATTTTGAATTAATGCTCGTTTGACGGCAGGCATGCCCTCAATCACGAGGAACTTCATAATAACTGGTTGATCTGTGGAAAGAGCAAAAGGAAAATGTAAGGAGCATTGCCGGTTACGTCCTGTAGTAACTGATTGGAAAAAGATAGGCAACAGTACTTTCACAGTTTATATGTCTTGTTGAGTAGGACTGTAGCTACATTTAATTTTCATCTTTGTTTCGAAAATTAACCTGCCTGTGTCTGTAACTGCCCGACTTGAAAAAAATCTTTGATTTTGATATGTATGGGTTTATTGTTGACGTTGTTTTTGACACAACAGCTAAAAAGATTTCAGTCAAAAAAGAAGACTTCACCCCTTGGTAAGACTGGTTGTCAGACTTTTGGGCCACTGACTAACTGTAACGACTGTCAAAGATCTACAAATGACAGCCGGGACCAACAGCTTAGCGCGAACACGGAGGAAACTTATTATTATGCTATGATAGCTAGATTTTATTAACATCAAACTTTCACAGAAACTATGTCATCATACCATAACTAAATATTTAGCACAATATCTAACAAAGGGTGGCATCTTCACCTGACATTTGACATTTAGTGTTGCAACTCCCAAGTCGCATCCTTGTGCAACTCTGTGAGCTTAGCGTCCATTATTTATGTTGCCAACAACAATATCTCAGAGGTTTGCCAGAGGAAATAATAATAATTGTTATTTAAATGTAAGTTGGCTGTTTTTATTGAGGTTTTGGAGTGTAGGTCTTGGTGTACACTGAAGAGCTGAAGAGTGTAGTTTTGAACTATCGAATGAGCTCCGCCTTTAATTTATCATGGTTGCATAGAGCTTTTATCTAGATAACACAGCCGCTCGGGTCGATCTTTAAGTTAAGTCGTGCTTGTCTAGGTTGGTCTGTGGATGGGTGACCACCCAATACATACCGAGTTTCCTCCGTGCCTCAGAAAGCACGTTAAGCAGTTGGTCCCGGCTGTCATTTGTAGATCTATGACAGTCGTTACAGGTAGTCAGTGGCTTGGAAGTCTGACAACCAGTCTTACCAAAGGGTATCGTATAACCCCAAGCACTAACTGAATAGCTTAGAAATCACATTAAATTAGCTTTTGCTAGATCTGAAAAGAAACATCATCTAATAATTATTAACTCGGATATTATTATATTATCCATCAAAATGATGCTTGCAATACACGCACAAAACTACCACTTTAGGATTTCCATCTCAATGTAGCAACGGTTGGCATATCACGTTCGTGCGCTTGCGCATCTAGAGGTCACAGCGACATCTAGCGAAGGCTCGTGGAGAATTCGTTACGAGACCCACTTCTCATAAAGTTTATGGTTATTGAATGGGTTAGGAGCTCGTGGCTAAATAATATCAGCGGCTCTGGTCGATCTTTAGGTTAAGCCATGCTTGCCTAGGTTGATCTGTGGATGGGTGACCACCCTTACATACCGAGTTTCCTCCGTGCCTCGGAAAGCACGTTAAGCCGTTGGTCCCGGCTGTCTTTTGTCCATCTTTGACTGTAGTTACAGGTAGTCAGTGGCCCTAAAAGTCTGACACCAGTCTTACCAAGTGGTATCGTATTTCTCAGTATTAACTCGGTTGTGGAGGTCAGATAGGCAGTCGCTCCATGTAAAATACTGGTATTCAGCTGCATCCGGTTAGACTGGAAGCCGACCCCAAAATAGTTAGGAAAACGCTAGGCAGATGATGAGTCCATTTATCGAGAAAGGCTTTAGGCTTTATAACATCACGCTACGCCCATTAGGAGCGGAGCAGGAATGAAAAATCTTGCAAAAATGGGGATTTTTTTTTCCTTTCGTTTTTCTCTCTTATGTGACGCAGACGAAGTTGCGTGGGTCGGCTAGTATTTACATAAAACTATTTACTTAAATACTTTATTTTTACTCTCCAAAAATATTTCTCCCTTCAACTCAATTTTCATCCAAGAAACCAACAACCAAGGTCATCGCCCTCTATTCACACAATTTGAAAACTCTTACTCTATGTGTAAATTTTATCACTACTACGATCAATGTTTACGACAATCATCTAGGCGGGTTGATATCGAGTACAGGCAGCTGAGATTGTAAATTAAAAGCCGCTTCGCTCAGTAATAGCTGCAAAAAAGGTTTGAAAACCGGTAGTGACTGGCAATAACCTAGGCGGGTAGGGTTGTGCCTTGAAAAAGGGGCTTCGTTGACTAAAGCAATGTTTTTTAAAAAGCTGACAGTGAGAGGTTTTCTTTTAGAGAATAAAAAAAAATAGTTTCAAAGAACTCGGTAGATGGCGTTGAACTGGTTACGTTACTAGGTGCCAAAGCCAAAACGCTTGAAAAAACACACGTCACATACGTTCGTTGACTGACACTTTCGTTTGCATAAGCTTCCGAATATAACCATTAGGTCCAAGTGATATTATGTGAAGTTTTGTTCATTGCAGTAATATACCGAGATCAGCGCCATCTATCCAGCGACTAGGGAAGAGTTGAAAAAGGAAAATCCCTCATTATACTGTCATTTATCTACACAAATCAATAAAAATGAGAGTGTCTGTTTTTAATATCAAACAGCTTTTACTGAATGCAAATGAGAGTATACAGGGTGTAAACAACCTCATCACAAAGCCGTTAACCAAGCATTCTGTACATCAAACTAAGTAACTTTACGCAAAAACTATTGCTGGGAAACAACTGTTTTTTTTTAGAGGTTATAAAACATGTTTTGTGGTAGAACTCAATGTTACGCACTTAAAACATTGTGCTGATGGATGGATTGAATAGTACAGGGGTCGTGGAGGTGTTAAAAGTCAAAATCTTCAAAAAAAACTTGTATTTATAAACAAACTTGTCAAAAAGTATGGTGTAGAACAAAAAAATGATCGCAATGATGGGGAGAACAAGTGCCTTTCGGATTCGTGAAGAGGTGTTTTACACCCTCTACATACGGTACGAAGTACCTACCTACTTCTTAAAACATTTTTAAGATTTCTGTCTCTCTGTCTGTTTGTTCCGGTAAATCTCCGAAACGTCTGGACCGATGACTAGGCCTTTATTTTTTTTAAAAGAACTAGTGTTCCATTCACAATTTCAAGCGTTTTCATGGAAGCAATATTCTTTTCATAAATTCACGCAGATGAGGGACGCGCAGCAGATAATAATAATTATTATTCTAATATTTATAAAAGGCTAGTAACCCTAATAACCAGAACCTCCCGGTTATCTTCCTAACGAGCCAACGTTAGATGCTGTATAACATAGAAGCCGTTTTGATTAGAATTTAAATGAAAATCATGAAACTTGTAGTTGAACAGTAAAAGTACCTACAGCATGTGTTTCACTTACAGCTATTTTATAAGCTTGTTTTAATTTGAGTTTGTTTTTACTTGGAGTAAGAAAAGAGGTTTAAGTTTTCGATGCGACCTTTTTTTTTTTGCGGTACCTAGCTATATGGTGGTTTAAAAAAGTAAACTGTCATTGAAAACCATAGATAATGCGGAAAATACTTGTGAAATCCCGGGACAGTTCAAATTTTTTTTTCTTCTCATCCTCTTAAAGTCGTATAAAATAAAAAATATGACCAGTTAGAAAAACTTTTTAAGACTGAGTTGCCATACAATAATAATGGCCAATAATGGCTAATAGTAATAATAACACACTGTGCAAACATAAAACTGTAGTAACATGTTTAAGTAGTCCACAGCGTTGTGTTAAGTTTATTTATGTAGTTACTTTAATTAACATGTGTTCAGTCGAAAGAGACAAACGAATTCAATGGTTTCTGACATTTAATAATGCTGAATTATGTTGAAAGGTTACGTTCTTATTCGTTAATTAAATTCGCTTGTTTCCAGAAACGAGGGACAAACTATCTTAATGATGTATGACATTTCACTAAGTCGCCTTTTGCGAAGAATTTTCTAAAATTCAAGATTTATCACACCTGAAGATAATCTTTTACCTGCTTTGTGGCTTTAAAAACTCGTTTTTAATATGAAATTTATGATAAACTCATTCATTAGGGACGGCCAAAGGTGCGGTAAAACCCCACTGTTTAAAAATCAAGGATAGTGTATACTTTCTAATGAATAAGAAATAATATAAAAGCATTTCTAGCGCGAAGGTGAATAGGGCGACCTCTGACAAAGACATGAAAATACATATACGGTTAAACAAATCGAAAACATATCCATCGATCGTTGTCCATACAACATTTTTTTGTAATAGCCTTTCACCTTACCAATGGTCACGTATCGCGAGTAATTCACGCCTTTTGACAGCTCGCGAGTTTTGACAGCTGTTCCAATATGGCCGACTTCAATAAAAAAATACTTTCACTTAGATTTCGTCGCTACAAATAAGTTTTGGCGGCAACAATAGAACACGTTTGGGTGTTAAATAGAAGATAGTTTGCTAATGCTGCGTGAAGTGAAAATTAAAAATGGCGGCTGGTTTTTTTTCTATTGGCACTGGCATTGTTGAGTTCTGTCTTGTATCAATATTTTTATTTATGAAATCGATTTGCTGTGACACTCTCGATTATTACAGTAGTTGTTATAAGCAATGACAGTGCACAAATATGTCAAATTATGCCACAGATTATAAAATATATGATTGGTCTCAGTAAGGTCATTATGATATCATCATGAGAAACATTTTGGGAACAAATATTTGCTTACCGGAACCGAGTAATAATTTATAATAAGACTTATCTAATGTCTACAATCTTACAATTCTTCAAGTCTTCACTATAAACGACCTACCCAAAAGTCCTTTCTTTGGTATTGTCGTCGTTTCGTTGATCTCCTTGAGTCATAAGTCAAGCTACACGATAACTGACAAATGTTTGCACTGACTGGACAGGTCTACTCAAATCTGTGTGGTTCTTTCTTCAGAAGACCATCTCAGACACTAATCTGCATAGCCCTCATGTGAATTGAGCATTTTCTGGACTTTAAATTTAAAGAGACTATGACCTCTGTGTTTGTTGCGGCTGTTTCTTCTCAGATTAGTCAGGTACGAAACATCGGCCCCATCTAGGCTTTAAAAAATGACGTGTAGATAAAAATGTTTTTTAAAAACCAACTAACCAATTTTTTATGTATACCAAAATCTCTATTTCATATTCAAGCAAAGACCTACCCATTATCAGAGCATACTTAACTATTACTGCACCAGTTATACGCCCCGCACATTTTTATTAAAAGAGTCTTCTTCACCTTGACATTTAAATCAGAATGTCGGGTCAAATGACTCAGCCATCAGAGGTCAAATAGAACAGGATAATAATATAATTAATTAATGATCGCATCATCAACCACTACAAACTGACCTGCTTATTATTTGCGTACTGATTTTTAATTGATGTTAGGAATATTGGGACACGGCCTCCTCTCAATGAGAGGGAATGGGCTATAATCTACCACGCAAGCCCAGTGCGGATTGGTAGATGTCACATGTCTTCAGGCCGTGTCCCAGCAGTGGGAACATTATAGGCTGGAAGGATGATGATGATGATGATGATTAGGAATGTTTAGTTGAAAGCCTCGTTAGGTTTAGACTGTAATGGTGGTAACCCACTCATTCAGAAGCCTAGCCTTCTGATTGAGTGGGATGGAGTTCTTTCTCCGGGTTAGGCAATGATAATAGGTGTTTCTGTAGGTAAAATTATCTATGGCTCACCGCAGTCTGGGTTTCAGAACTAACTGGGTTGTGAAAATCTACTGGGGAGTACTAACTGGAGTCAGATAGACAGTCGCTCCATGTAAATTACTGGTATTCAGCTGCATCCGGTTAGACTGGAAGCCGACCCCAACATAGTAGGGGCAAAGGTTAGGCAGGTGATGATGACACCGCAGTCTGGGTTAATGCATGTTATGTTCATCCTAGATAAGGTAATTCATCATCATCATCTCAGCCGAAAGACGTCCAGCTGCTGGGCATAGGCCTCCCCCAAGTGTCGCCACATTGACCGGTCCCGTGCGACTCGCATACAACGGATTCCCGCCACGTCTCCCGCCTCGTCGTCTTCCGGTTCGCGGTCACCACTCCAGAACTTTTCGGCCCCCATCGGCCATCCGTTCTGCGAGCAATGTGCCCTGCCCACTGCCACTGAAGTTTAGCAATTCTTCGGGCTACGTCGGTGACCTTGGTTCTCTTGCGGATGTCTTCATTTCTGATTCGATCACGCAAGGCAACTCCAAGCATAGCCCTCTCCATTGCCCTTTTAATTAGGTAATTGGAACTTAAAAAATGTGATGAAATGATGATGAACGCCGTAGGTTTAGATTTTGTGAGAACTTTGGGAAAGAAAACACGTGTGATATTTTGACTCTTTGTGAGCCAATTTGCACATGACAAAGCAAAGAGATCATTGTTAAAATTAGGAAAATAAAAAAATAATTTTTTTCGACTGTCTCAAAAAGTCAACTAAACAGACAAAGTTCACCGACTTCCGGAAGTAAAGATATTTTCCACTTTTTAGTGTCTATTTTGCAAATTCCAGCCTTTTTATTTGTGGTGTCTCAAAGAAGAAAGGACACCGACCCCAATGTAGTTGAAAAAAACTAGTACTATGACCACATCTCAACATCAATCAAAACTCAACAGCTGAATGGGTCAAATAGTTGAAGTTAAAATGCCAAATCTGCCAGCAGAAGGCATATGAATTTTATCAATTGATTCTCTCATTCAATGATTCACACGTTACAACCAAAGTACTAAAAGTAACAGTGCCTTGGCTGTATGTAAGTAACACTTGTTGATAGAAACCTTGAGGATGTCTATTGTGAGCAGTCAGTGACAGGCAGCTTTGCATCGCCTACGGAATGAGTTACAGCCTTCGAATCACTCGGTGAGATATCTGCATGCCTTTATTTAGGTAGTTGATGAATTTGAGGAGTTGGAACTTCTCCGTATGCAGCCTTTATTTGTGCCCAGTTGATGGAAATTGGCTCCTTCTCTATCACAAGGGTCTTAAACTCACTGTGGCGTAAATATTAGTACCTACACTTCTGCCTAACCTTTTCGGGATAACAAGCGTTAAGTAACGCTTTAATAACATAAAGGGGCTGGTTGATCTTTTGAGATCTTTTAAGGCACTTCTTAATTGCCTGCAATAATAAATAAATATATAAATATCGCTGAAAATTAACACACAGCGCCACCTAGTGCCACACTAAGCAAAGTTTGTGTCGTGGACACTAGATAGTTGATATACTACATACATACTTTTTTGTTTGTAAATATATACAATGTTCTTAAGTGTCGACAATTCCGGTTTGTAAAGTGAGTTTTATGTATTCCTCTATTGTGTTCACATGCGGTAATCAATCGTTTTCTATCAGCCTATTTGCCAACAAAACATAAACAACTACACAGTATACACGAAGCCAAAGATTGCCAAACAGTTGGCACTACACTACGACTCAATTCATTGTCGGATTCACTACAAAGAGTACAGAGCCTAGTCAAATATTCTAGTTCTACACTTAATTTACATTAAAAACATTACAATACGTAACACAACAACATGCCTACTATTCTGCTTTATAATATTCCCCGAAGCACGAAGCGATTCACAAACAAACTCTTCTGCTTTATAATATTAGAATAAAATAAATATGAGTTTCTATTAAAAAATGTTTAATATTATGACGGGTAGAATGGCTCCTGTTTAGTTGAGGTCAGATAGGCAGTCGCTCCATATAAAATACCGAATGCATTCATCTGCATTCGGTTAGACTGGAAGCCGACACCACTATAGTTGGAAAAGGCTAGACAGATAATGATGATGATGACGGGTCATGACGGGTAGACTCATATTACGAGTACCTCCATGATAGATGCACAACCTGAATGCTGCCAAGATCAATGCGCCTTTAAAAGCATTGATGTTCACTGAATATACATTGCTCAATTGAAATTCTTACAGCATGTAAGCAAAATAAACAGATAAATTACCTTTTTCGCTAAAGGTCGCAGTTGCTACAGAATTGAGCACAATGTTGTATTGAGGTATGCAATCTGCATCTTCTATAAATAAAGTAATACGTTTTATAATACAATGTTTCCTTTTATTAGAATCAACCTGTACTGCTCTTGAATATCAAGACTATGTGGGTCATATAATTATATTATTTAGTTCGTTAAAGTTTAACGATTATCTGGCAGTTTGAGCACTTTATGCCACCTGTCAAAACATGTCCGTTCTTCGGCATCGTTCGTCGTATCTTTGAGCTCCTTCAGTTACGAGTCGAGCTACAGGATAAGAAAGAAAGAAAGAAAGAAAAATATTTATTTAACGTCAGTTATTAAAGCACACACACAATAATAAATAAAAAAGATACAAAACAATAAGTTGGACTTAGTAGTAATGTGCTGTGTGCCTCACGGCTGCGCCAAAAAGGTCCATTTCAGCATTCATGCCAGACAGGTGTAGAAGCTGTCTGACGCTGGTCTTCCAATGAACCTTGAGAGGGTACGTTACAGAATAGACGGTTTCAAACAATATATAAACAAATAAACAAATGGTTAATAAGAATAAATAGATAACGAGTAAATTAATTGAATTTGTATTTACGAGTGCGAATATAGAAAAAAATATATATATATATAAAAACTAACAAATGCTTGCACTGACTAGATAATTTGACTTAAATCTGTGTAGCTCATTGCTCAAAAGACCATCTGTCACACTTTCAGGCCCCTTATAACGACTGTCAAATAGCCTTATGACAGCCGGGCGGGACCAGAGTCCCTACTCTCTAACGCTTCATCCGTATATTTGACTCCATCCGTCTCTCTCACTCGCACTCATCTGCAGACGTGCGCAAGAGAGACGGATAGATCCGAATATACGGACGATGCCGAAGCGTTAGGGAGTAGGGCTTCAGAATTGTATCGTGCTTTACGACATCGACCTCTCCCAAGCTGGATGTGAACGCACACATTCAGCCTTTTCCAGCCAACTTTACACGTAGGACTACGGATCCCCAAAATTAAAGTTCAAACACTTGTATTTTTTCCTTAAACAGGAATGTGCAAGATCCAAGTGACAATTGACAACCTTGACATTAAAATGTCAACATTCCTTTATCGATTGAGTTCGAACATCGGAGCGAATCGTGTATCTTTGTGTCGCTTCGTTTTTGTTGCCCGCGCGCATAAGATGCGTCGACATCGAAGCGGATTAAATTGATAGGATTAATTAATTATTGAATAACTAAGATTAATGGAATGTCATACAGTTGATTGTTTTGTTAAAGTTATCTGATGCGATGATCGGAGGATTCTCACATTTATCGATTAGTGTTTCTGTCAATCTGTGTGATCTTTGACTTAGACTAAATTAAAGAATAACTTTAGAGAAGCTCTCAATGAAACATTATGAACTAAGTTAGAAGAAAGGACAGGATTCATCAGATTTTTTTCTGCTATAATCGAGACATCGGCAACTCTTCCCGTGACCAGAGCAACGGGCCAATTGTTTCACCAAAGAATCAGCAGTGCCGTCCAGCGTGGCAATACTGCCAGCTTTCTGGGCACTATTCCCATTGACAGCAATGACAAATAATTTTTTGACGGCTTTTCTGTCTTTTTTTAAGTTTGTGTTTGTGGTTATCATCATCATCTACTTAGCCTTTTCCCAACGTTGGGGTTGGCTTCCAGTCCAACCGGATGCAACTGAATACCAGTATATTACATGGAGCGACTGCCTATCTGACCTTCACAACTCAGTATATAATTAGGTTAACAACAAAAAACATTCATGAACGGAAAAATATAACACAATCATCTTCGTGGCATCAATTAGGTCGCATGCTATCAATTTGCGCGTTAATTACTAACACTTAGTTAGGTAGCTATTCTTCATTTTCTAAAATAACACCAGCTAGGCAGGTGATGTCTCCTGAAGAATGTAGCCTTTAAATGTCTTCTGTATTAAATAACCTATCTAGAATTATTTTAGGTAGCTTGATAATTATAAGGAAAACCTTGATAAGTGTACTTTTTTCTGTCACAACGCACCGTGCGTTGTGAAAGAAATAAAGAAAATCCACCATCTTCTTTTAGAAGGTGGTGGATCGAACTTGACTGATATCTTACTATTAAACACTGTTTTAGGCTTTCACGGTTTAAAACTAAACTTATATTGTCACTTACGGATATCTTCCGTGAATATCGGGAGCTCAACATAACAAATAATCACGGAAGATATCCCGTAAGTGACAATATAAGTTTATTTGACTATTATTATATTATGTGAAAGTTTGGATGGATGGATGTTTGTTATTCAATCACGCCAGAATGGCTGAAAGGATCTGGATGAAAGGCACAGATATATAGTGTGGTATAGCACATACGCAAAAAGCTCCCGTGGTTTTTGAACTCCACGCGGTAGAATGTTTATTTTAATTTTATTGCTGGACATTTTACACAACGTGTCATCTACTGCCACACTAGAAAGAAAGAAAGAAAGGAAAAGCATTTATTAGCCCGACAGGACAACACATAAAAAAATGGTAAAATTGTGATTATAAAACTAGTTTAAAGTAAACATAATGAGAGAATAAAAAATAAAAAATAAAACATAAGAAAAAACAAACAAAATACAAAACAGAATTCTGTCCTGTACATACAAGACCAAAAGGCTCCTATCTCAGCATGGTGCTGTAACATTTAAAAGAAAAACGTCACAGCGCTGATATTCTGATAAGGCCCAAAGCTCACTAAGCAATGAGGCTTGTATCGTGGACACCAGATAGTTGATATACTACATAGAAACTTTTTGTTTGTAAATACATACTTATTATACATATAAAAATCATGACCGATGATTATATAACCGTTAAACCAAAACTTACTACAAGGTTATTCGAATACCAATGTACCAATGGCAACCCACAACAATGTAGATAAAGTCAGGTTGGTTGCACCAACCAAACAGGTTTCATAGGCATCTGGTTTATACAATAATACCTATCTATGACATTTATGTACGTACCACTACTTGTCAAACGTGCATTAATCAGTAGCTTTAAATATTGAATTTGAATTATTCAAATTGCTTACATGCTGTGTGGCATTTAAGAAGAATTTAGTTAATATTTATCTGGTGATGAAACTTATTTTGTTGTGGTGGTGAAATTGTTAAATAGATCTCAACTCCGTGCAGCGTTTGGTAGCGAGCGCAGAACACGAACAAGAAAGAGGGTAGACCGATTTGTCTGCTCATAAAGTGATCATGGTGAAACCAAAATAAATAGCATATTTTCTGTTTCATTTGAGTTATTATCATGTTTTCAGTGTTAATGGTAGTTATGTCTCAACATATTCTACGAAGAATATTTATGAAATATGGCTTTTTTACGTACAACATTAAAACATACTCAAAAATGGTTTATCCAAAAAAACAAGAGTCAACCAACTTTGAATTCTGTTATGACTTCGAAAAATAACCATCTGACAAAAGCTACGAAAGCTTTTCTTACGAGAGACAAGCGACAAATCAACCATAAAGTTTTATAACCATTTAAATCTCGAACCCTATAACTGCAACCATCTGTCACTTCGCTCTCATTCTCACATAAACAAGGTTGTATAACCAGCCAGTTCGGATGACATAACTCTATGCTAATGCTCTATAGTTTATGGTAATCGCAGGGCCGGCCCACCTATGCGTGGTCCTTCTTGCGACACATCCGTTCTAAGCTGATACCGGTGCATTGCGATAGAAGCTCGACCGGTATCGGATCAACCATGACACATGTGAACTCTGAGGTTTTACGCGTAGATAACTTGAACATTGTTGATATACATCAGGGGTCGGCAACCTTTTGGCAGGCAAGGGCTACGAGGAGGCAAAACAAAAGTAATCTTTGGTAGCTCTTAACTTTTTAACGGCCTTTTATTTTACTATTTATTCTGTTTCCGCACGGACAAAATTCATCATGCGAATGATGTGTAATGAATGAATGATGTGTAATGTCAATGTGTGAATAATGTGTGTGTGTGTGTGTCGTGTGATTTGAATGTGAAAATGTATAATTTTTCCAATCAACCTTGAAACTAATGCTTTAAAGTTGAAAATCTTTTAAAGGAAATTTTCTTTTGTGACAGATTGTAGTAGCTTCATGTACTGGCTTCTGTACATTATATATGAACATTTGGAAACGCTAAGGCAGCTGATCTAGGTGTTTTCAAATTTCTATGACAGATGTCCAACTTTACATTAGAACAGATTGATCGGTTTAACCTTTTTCGATTTCAATCGTCTAAAGGTTCGTATGTGAATGTTGTTTGTAGTTAAGAAAATATTTAAATGTCAAAAAAAGATGATTACGCATACAATCATTACTTACGGCGTTAAGCAAAGTTTGTAAATAAGACACTAAAGGGCTAGCAAAAGTAAAGGCGATCTCTCCTTTTCTCGTAAACTTGGGAAGCGGATAGATAAATTAACTGCATTTTAACACTTGCTTAAATATACCTCCAAAGAGTATCAAACTCTAATCAGTCCAACGAAAGTACAAAAGTCATATGAAACAGATTTTTTAGCAAGGAGTTATTCAATCCTCCCTTTGCAAATATGACCCAACCTTATAACCGCCTATTGTACCAACTGTCATATTTGACAGATGAGGCCGGCGCCATATTGTAATCAAGTTTGACATTACCTCGGCGTTCGGGGGCTGTCGGCTCTCATTCGGGTGCTCTCGGAATGCGTATGCGTGACTTTAGTTGTGCAATGGACACTTTGTCATGAACGATCGTGTTTCAAAGACACGAATAATGATGAATGATGAAAATGGTTTTATATTGTAATATTTATCTTGACGTTTTGCATGAGAATTGGACATCTTGCTGTTAAACAATAGCTTTGTGCAATCATGTTTAGTTTGTGGCACGATGTGGATTGTGTAGTCACTAGTTTAAGTTATACTTGCTAATAAGGTTCTCAAAAATATGACTAAATAAAACCACTTTTATTTGAAGTCAGTTAAATAAGAATGGTTTTGTCACTGATATTGTAAATACATTACATGAAAGGGAAAGGAGTAAATGATGCCGTGACATCTGACAGGGGAGAATGAAATAAGAAAACTTGTAGCCCCGACCCCGAGTAGAATGGGGCAAGGGCAGAAATAAGATAAAGTTGATAGTAAAACACAACATAGCTTTCCAAATTTTTTATCTATACGATATTGTTTGTTTGGTTGAACGCACTAATCTCAAGAACTACCTTCTCGAATTGAAAAAATATTTTTGTGTTGAATAGTCCATTTATCAAAGAAGGCTTTAGGCTATATAACATCACTCTACAATTATTAGAAGCGGAGCAGGAATGAAAAATGTTGCAAAAACGGGGTTGTTTTTTCCTTTCGTTTTTCTCTCTTATGTTACGCAGACAAAGTTGCGTGGGTCAGCTAGTGTATTATACAATACTTACCTACATGCACAATTGCAGTCGAGCACCTATAAGGTTAAAATCACTGTTACCCAAACTTTTGTCGCAGAGCGGGACACGTGCATTTTGTGTAAATGCATTACAAGAAATGTACATGATAGTAGTCCTATGTCCGTCATCATCTGCCAAGCCTTTTCCAAACTACGTTGGAGTCGGCTTCCAGTATAATCGTATGCAGCTGAATACCAGTACTTTACATGGAGAGACTGCCTATCTGACCTCCACAACCCAGTCAGTACTGGGTAATACCCTCCCCCTTTGGTAAGACTGGTTGTCAGACTTTCGGGCCACTTACAACCTGTAACGACTGTCAAAGATCTACCAATGACAGCCGAGACCAACGTTTTAACGTACTTTCCGAAGAAAAATCCTATGTCCAAAAGCCTCAAATCTCTGTTTTCTTGTCCACAGATGCGATTCGGACCATACAGCAGAAATGCTTTACACGCACCTCCAAGCATTAATAGACAGACCAGAGAACCAGAAGAAATTCGCGGATATTGAGCGAAAGTTACAAATGCGAGGAGCCTTGCCATCTTCGAAAAAACCTCCGGATTCGTCTCTAGGGAGCGAAGTTTCAAGGGAGTCGGATTCTGGGAGCACCGAGGAGCGATGTGTGGCCAACCTATATGACAGTTTGGCCGCTGAGTTGAAACAAAAGTTATCGACAGGTAAAATGGGATTAGGTCAGTCTTTTTATATTTTTTAGTAGGTAGATGTGGCTTGCTTCTCCACGCCTTTTTGCAACGGTATTGGTATGTAGATTTGAGATTTTTTTCAAGTATTTTGCTGAATGCTGCTGAAGAAGGATTAAATGTTGTATGCCTATAGAATTGTTGTGATTAACCATATACTGGTGGGTTACCAAGGGGTCTTTTAGAAGTATTGTATTATCTTAGTTTAGTGTGAGAGGGAGATGGAGCTAGACGACCGGTATAGCGCCATTTCTCTCCCACACTTAATATTAACACTGCTACTTGTCTGTAGTGTCATGAATTTAAAGAGTTAAAGATAAAACCTACCTTTCGCATCTGAAATTATGTTACAAAGATTTATTTGATAAACTTAAAAAATATAAAAATTAAGAGCTTTTTATTTATGTGTGCTATTTTTTGCCCAATTTAAGCTTAGCTGTCGCAATAGAAAACATTTATCATGATTGCGATACCACACGCTTATAGCCCCTTATTTTAAGTATTTTTTTTACCTTGTCATACACAGAATTTATGGTCTAAAAAAGTATGTAACACTTAATCCACAAGAAATCATGTTTTGCACTTCCAACCAATAAAAGGCATTTAATCAGTCTCCAAAAATAATGACGACAGAATAAATTCATAACTCACTCACTCGTCCCCACTCACATTCACTCACTCGCCCCACTCACTCGCCCCCACTCACTCACCCCCATAATTTTGCAGGCAAGAGCCCGATCCTCCTGCCTCCTCGGGATTACGACACGGTCCACCGCCAGAAAGGGAACCTCTCCAACATCGATACGAGACGCTGCCTCAACCAGAACATCGTAGGGGTGAATGCCAGGCGTAAGCTGGAGTCGTCAGGCGGCAGTTCAGGGATTGGCAGCGATCTCGCCCCTTCGCCGGAGAGGAATGAGTACAGACAGCATGATAACCATAGCACCAGTGGTGAGTAGTTTTTAATACTTGTTTTATCGATTAAAGGTGAGCTTAATCGAGCATTCGTTTTAAGCAAATTGTCTTATTACTTAGCAACCCAGGCTGATTAACGTCTAATAAGTTCTAAAATAATATTTCACTAAACTGACAGCTGTCAGCATGCACAATACATTGATGTCGATATATTTTTTTGACTTTTTTTTAGTTTAATTTAATTGGCACTAACTAATACCCATATTTACTTAATGACTGCATAAATTATGCATTTTTTATTTCGATATGACCATAGCTACTAGTCCCTTTAGTTTGACAGCTGTCATTTTGATCAACTTAGATTGTATAGACTGGTATAGACAGTATCTTATACCTGCAAACATTCGAGTTTCTTTGACTTCCTTTTTCGTACCCCAGTGAGTAAATAAAGCTATTATTACTATAAGAAAAAAAATACGATTAGGCAGTTGCGTGTATCATCACCGAGATGATTGTCAGATGTTTTTTGTAAGGTTTCAAGATGAGACTGAACCCATGGTTGAAATAAAAAATGTATTTCCGCGTATGAATTGAATATGATTAGTAAAAATAAAATTAGGTACCTACCTATAAGTGGTGAATTTTTATCCTTATTGGTGTGTAACTTTAGAGACGATTTTTACTATAATCTTAGACCTACTGGCTAAAAATATAAGCTTACGTTAATAAACGATAAAACATAACACATACAATTTGCAAATAAACTATAGGTCGCTACGCGGATGTTTAATTTTAATTTGTTATTGCATAATTATATATTTATTTGCCAGCATCAGACACAACGATCACATTATTAATTAATAAATACACTTCAAAATCAAATAATCAGAGACCAATACACACCATACAAATACTATTATGAATAAAATAATTAATTCTCTTTTCTACTCTGTTTGACCAGTAAGTCAAACAGACACCTACAATTATCTTCTGCAAAAGTAACAATCAATTCATTAAAAAAATCTAAATGGTGTCTTTAAATGCGGTCATTCGTCGTGACCGACCCAGTTTGCATCATCGACCGATTCGTACCAAAACCACCAAGTTCTGAATAACTTACTAAAAAAAGTATTACGTAGTATTTAGTTATTTATTATTACTCACATAAATGCTCATGTAATATTAGTGGTAATTTCCGTCCATGTAAATAAATTAGGTAATAGAAATAGCTTGCTTTTTGTGGTCATTTGAAGCTGTTGTGGTCTTTCCATGATTATGTGAACTAATATCGTTACTCAATCAACGGCATTATCACTAAAATACAAATCTATTTAGTCCGTCAGTCAATGAATATTGACAAAGATAAAACGCATCAAAACTCGGGAGTGGGGACTCGTGACGTCAGAAATAGCTAAAAATTATACCTAGACGTGACGTATTGGGATTTTTTAAAAGCGTCGTATCTTCGTCAGTGTCGATTTACGTGAAAAAAGAAAAAATACGTATCAAATATTTTTTAATAATGTACCTGCCGGACTAATTAGTTTTATTTGTCATCAATCCTATTAGGGAGGTATGCAAATACATACAGGGTACAAAAGGAACCTTCGCGAAACCTTCAATCAATCATTCTGTACCTACATTTGTTGCTGTACACATAGGATCTCGTAGTCATCAGAGCGATGGTCGCCATTTTGTTTTTACTAATGTCATCACGTGTCATTCGTGTGTCAAAGTTTAAATTGTTCAAAATCACATTTTTGTATGAATAAATTCCCAATGTCTGCTCTGTGGAGGCAGTTTTCTATAACTTAGTTACGTATAACTGTCCATGATACACGTCTCGTAGCTATCGGTCTTTCTATAAACAAAGTTAGCTTGACATATCCTATCCGCGTCACCTATTCATTGATTCATAGGAAAATCAATTTAATGTATTTATTTATTTATTAAAAGGAGAACCACCAACAGCTAAAATAAATGAGTCAAAGAAAGCTTTTCTGTGGCGTTTGGTTTCTATCGATCTGTAAACAAAATGTCAAACAGAGATAGCAACTTATCGCTATCTGTTAGTAAGCTATGGAAAATGCCGTAATATCTTTACCTAAAATGCACAAACAAACACACAGTCGACACATAGTCTTTAAAATATTCCAAATTACATTCATATTTCGATTGCTTTCATGAAATTGATCCACATGCGCTCAAATGTCAAGAAAAGTTGCGCGTTCGAGTTACGACACAGTTGGTCAACACTCGCAGGTTTATCGGTTTCTTAAGAGTTTTTTTATTATATTTCCGGATTGTCAAGTTGAAGTTAGCTAAGTGATTGGTGGATTGTCACTGGATTTAATATTTTGGAGAATTTAAGTATATACAGGAGGACCGTTGTATGTAAAATTATAAAAAAAATGGTTGTCCTTCAATAAGCGATAGATTTCAAGTTTTTTATTGTAATAGTTATTGTTTATAACTTAACATCACGCCTATACTCCATGAAGGTTCCCGCAGAGCCTGCCGGGGTTGCGGGCTTACTACCGGGGTTGCGGGCCTGTTCGAAAGAGATACCGCGGCCCCGGAACGTAAAGGGCGAGGAAGGAACATGGATGGGTTTTAGTCAGTAAGAGTCTGACACTCCCTCTCGCTCCACCCAGAGTGGGCGAAGTCATTTGATGATCTACCATCCTAAAAAAAATAAAAAATAAATAAGGTTCCGGCAGAGCAGAGCTGTTTCCACACAGTTCACCCACATTTCGGCACAGTTACCAATCCCTAATGTGCCTAGCCTTTTCCCAACCATGTTGGGGTTGGCTTCCAGTCTTTGTTTATTGGGACAAGCCCGCCACACTGTTCCCAAACCACTGTAACTCTTGAAAGCTAGAATCAACAGTGGCGACCACCAGAAAAGCCCATGAAAAGCTCGACGAAGTCCAGTGTAACCGGAGGCAGTTGAATGCCAGTATTTTACATGGAGCGACTGCTTATCTGACCTCCACAACCCACTTAGTACTGACCCCTTGGTAAGACTAGCTATCAGACTCTTTTGGGCCACTTACTAAACTACCTATACCAAGTACGACTGTCAAAGATCAATGACAGCCGAGACCAATGGCTTAACGTGCTTTGTGCCGAGGCACGGAGGAAACTCGGTATGTAAGGGTGGTCACCCATCCACAGACCAACCTAGGCAAGCACGGCTTAACCCAAACAAGAAAAAAGCTAAGTCCAACTTAAGGCGCTTACACGAGCTAAATTAGCAACTCTATTTGTGGTGGTTCAAACTTCGTTTGAAATGCTGTTAGAATAATGTTCTAATCAGCTTGCACTACAAAGTGGTTGTTACGTCAGCCACTGCGGGCTAAATAGCGCGAAATTAGTGGTTTTGATCGATTTACAAAAAAAACTATTGATTGGATTAAAAACCTAAAACAATATCATGCTAACATATTGCTTGTAGAATTATTATCCAAAAAATCAGAATGATCGCAGGCATATTAGTATGTTTTTTATTGGTTGAAAGATATTTTTAGAGGTAAGTTCGTGATTTATTTTTATCGTGTCAAATTAATTGTATTATGTTTTCAAAACAGTATCATGCTAGCATATATCCTGAAGAATATCATATATTTTTCTAGTCTTGTTTATAGCAGTGAATCATATACTTTTAGTAATTATAAAACTCGCGTTTAGCTCGTGTAATCGCCTTTAATGAACAAAACATTCTTCTCTGTTCTACAAAAACTTAAAATGAAAACAATATCTTTTAATAACCAGTTCTAATCTTTAATCATATCTTCGTCTATAATAGCTTCAATAGAAAACCTAACATATTATTAATATACAATTACTGTATGGTAGTCGTTTTCTATAGGAAATGACGTCATAAGACGGTTATTACTGCTTAGAACACAGCATCAAGCCATTGTTGTTTGTATACATAATTGTTTTATGATAAAAAATGGGTTTGATCAGGAAAGACTTTGTATTGAAAGGTGTAAGAATGCTGTCATTAGGAATGGCTCTGCCTTTTATGATATTACTAGCTGTGGTCCACAATTCGCACGTGGAAATTCTTATGTGTGAAAATTGTAGACTATAATTTATCTCTGTGCCAAATATCATTCAGCCGTTCTGGCGTGATTGAGGAGTTCCTATCAGGAATTTCTCTGAGCAGGTACGGACTTTCGATTTATGCTCGGTTGATGAATACCACATTACCAAGTACTAACTGGACTGTAGAAGTCAGATGGTCAGTCGTCTCCACGTAAAATACTGTTATTCAGCTGGATCCGGTTAGACTAGAAGCCGACCCCATAATGGGAAAAGGTTTTAGGTAGATGATGGAACCTTTTTCATAATATTAACAAACAATTCACCCCACTTTTCAACCTACAGCAAAAAGAAACAAATAAACTACATACATTGCCATTATTACAACGTATAATACTACGTTTGCTCTCAAATAGTTCAAGACTATAACCTTCACCGTATCAAAGCATTGAAACACCTAATGACTTATGAAACATGTGCCTCAAAAATGTTCACACCTTTTTACAACCGACCTACTTGATCCACGCCTGATATGGAAATCGAAACTCTATGTTTGAAATAATAGGGTGTTGAACTGTACTTGTGTGCAGAGTAGATTATGGTTTATTTTAGAGGGTTTATTTTGGTTTTTCACTGTAGCGAACTTGGCCAATGCGTTCCCTTTCAAAATATTTGACGGCTATTTTAGGCACGCGTTTTTTTAAAAAGAGGTATGCAATTTTCCGTTCTTAGGGATCTAAAAATACCCTTATCGAATCCAAAAGGTATTTATAAATTCTCTCCATTTGACACTATGATCATTTATTTGCTCTACCCTTACTAGGGTATTTCTAGTTACGGAAACATTTGGGGTCTAACAACCCCCGAACTATACAAATATTGCATCCACCAGCACAATATGTTGAGCGCATTTCATTACATCCTACCGTAAATCATGATTTTTCACCCCTAAAAAGAAGTCGTTTCCCAGCAACAATTTTTACGTAAAGTTACAAAGTTAGATGGACAGAATGCTTGGTTGACTACCGGGATTCGAACCCGGGACCCTAAGAACGTAAGGCAGCCTCACTACCGCTGCACCAATCGGGTCGTCAAATGCTCCCTTTATACCATTTACAGTCAGAAATGACAAACCTACCTCTTACAAAAGATTATTAAAAGATAATGCCTTCACACCATTAAAAATAACTATCAAACCTAACTAACCTCAAAAGAGAAGAATACGCCAGTTTCTCACATGAACAAACACAAAATAGCCAGCTTAGAAACTCCCACGCATTAAAAACAATACAGTGCGACAGAGACAAAAGATGATTCACGCATTTCTGTGCGACAGAGATAGAGCATGATTTTCCATTATGGACGCGAGTTTTCCCAAAGAAGAAAAAAAAGCGATTGTCTTGAAAAGATTTTCAATTATACGACCTTCCTATTCACTGTGGTGATTCTTTTGTTTTTTTTTGTTTAAATTGTGTGGTATATATGCAAGTATATTTGATAAACAGAAGCGAGCTTTGTTTACAAACAAAAATACTAACAGACATTAGAAGTTTTAGTAGTATTCAACTGTAGAAAGCTAAGTGTGCAAGCAATCATTTGATTTAAAAGAGTGTCCATGGAGTTTCTTGCCCGTTCTTCTCCATAGAGATCTACGTTAGGGAATGGGCAACTACAGTACTTTCACAGTTTTTATGTCTTGTGACTGGGACTGTAGTTACATTTAATTTTCATCTTTGTTTCGACAATTCAAAAGTGCCTGTTATTGGCCTACTTGAAATAAATGCTTTGATTTTGATTTTGATTTTGTGAGGTTTCATACATTACTAGGCTGTTGTCGCGACTTCGTTCGCGTGGAAAAATGTATAAGTGTGAGAAAAAAGGCCCATGTGCTTTTCCTGACTATAGTCTGTCTCCCAGACCCGTTCAGTCGTGCAAGTGTTACTGCATAAGGTCCTGCGTTCGATTCCCGGGTTAGACAAAGTGTTAGGCTGTATCACCAGGAATTTCTCCGTAGTAAGCAATGTGCCCGGTTGATGGCATTAGGGTCGTCTACTAGGTAATACACGGGGCTTTTAAAAAAACTGGCGAAATGTGGATGACTAGGTTCACTTCTGCCTTACCTCTCGAGTTTATAAGCGTGACGTTATGTGTTGTTTAGTGAAAGTCAATAAGCCAGAATGATCTTTAGTTTCCTTCGTTTTATCTATACTTAATTAAATGTTCATCATCATCATCATTCCAGCCGATAGACGTCCACTGCTGGACATAGGCCTCCCCCAAGTGTCGCCACATTGACCGGTCCTGTGCGACTCGCATTCAACGGATCGCCGCAACCTTCACAATGAATGTTCCCCAGTACTAATTAACACACGATCATTAAATAATTTCGTTACAAATCATAATAAAGAGACTGTAATCTAATCATCATCAACTGTAGATTAAAATCAATCTACATTTGTAGGTCACACAATAAATACTAGAATAATTACAAAATAACCAACGTTTTCAAGCAATCAGACATTCGACATTACAGCTATTTCTTGTGCAATACGTTATGTCATTAGCAAATTACATTTTGACGACGAAAACACGTACAAATGCTAAAAAAAGATACCAATTTGAGTACTAGCTTTAAATGATAGCGAACAGGCTGGAGTGCCCTTATGTCCGGCATTGCTGTAGCAGGCATGTTGCTCCTCAAATGCCGATTAGAAAATTATAATTATTGTGATTATTTCTGCAGAGTAGTTTTGTTAATTTATTTTAAAACAATTTCTAATGTGTTTTAAATTTTAATTTGGACTGTTATTTTATTGTTTATTTGGTTATTTTAATTCTGATTGTGATATTTATTTTATTTTAATGTTGACTTTAATTCTGATTTTTAAATTGATTTTCATTTTAGATTAAGATGGTGAATTTCATTTAGATGTGGATTTTTAACTTTGATTATTATTTTTGATTCAAATAATGGAATGTGATGTAATTTTTTCATGTAATCTGTATGGGCTTACTGCCTGAACTAAACGATATTATTATTATTATTAAATATTAAAATCTTGAGGTTGAGCCGGACCTACCAGGTAGGTCCGTGGATGAGGGACAACCCATCACATACCGAGTTTCCTCCGTGCCTCGGAAAGCACTTTAAGCTGTTGGTCCCGGCTGTCATTTGTAGATCTTTGACAGTCGTTACAGGTAGTCAGTGGGCCGAAAGTCTGACAACCAGTCTTACTAGGGGTACATTATCGTGTTATCTGCACTGGCACAGTTGCGGAGGTCAAATAGGCAGTTGCTCCATGTAAAATACAGGTATTCAGCTGCATCCAGTAAGCCTGGAAGCCGGTCCCAACATATTTGGGAAAAGGCTTGGCAGATGATGATGATTTTAACCCATCCCGTTGTCCATACTGCCAAAACCTACAACTTATCGTTGATTTAGCTAAATTTTGAGCAAGTTACTGTTAGCCTGCGTCATGCCACTATTAAATAAATAAATATCGCTGGACATTAACACACAGCGCCACTTAGTGCCACACTAAGCAAAGCTTGTCGTGGACACTAGACACACACTAGGTACAAATACAAATACTAATGAATAATACATAATATTTGTATTTGTACACACTAGGTACACATATATACTTTTTTGTTTGTAAATACATACTTATTATACATATAAACATCCATGACTCGGAAACAAATGGCCATGCTCACCAGACACACATCTGCTCCTACCGGGATTCGAACCCAGGACCCTAAGAACGTAAGGCAGCGTCACTACCACTACGTCAATCGGGTCGTCACACTACTTTTGGGCAAAGTGGCGACTTTGCGGAATCCCAGTCTTTGCACAGACGTGTTTATATGAACGTCTAAATACTACACAAAATGTGCTTTACAATAATTGTTCCAGTAAAGAATGAGAGTTGAAAAATTAAATGTAAAAGTGTAATTTAAATGTAGGAATGTTTTGAGAAAGTAATTTGGTGTAAAATGTTATTGTTCTCATGTTGAGGTCACAGTTAATTTATTTGTTATTTTTTTGTAACTTTTTTTAGTACCTAGGTGCTTCTCCGAATTACCTACTAAAGAAAAACGATACCGACCTTCAAATAAAATTGAACTAATCAATCCTGAAAACATCAAGTTTTTGTTATTGAAACCAAGTCTTAACCAACATTTACAAATAAAGGTAAAATAATATTCAACGAAAGTTACAGGAATCTATGATTTGTCTGTTAATTTATCACAGCCATAAGAAATATCGTAATACAGATTCGTACTTGATTAAAAGTAGGTTACGGTTCCTTAGCAAAAGCACACTATGTTATTGGATGTATGGGATTGTATGGACACTAATCATAAAGAACCAAAAACTAGCAAAATAATTGCAACACACTCGATGTAAATCTAAAGAATTTCGTGGAACAAAAGTTTATTAAACTCAACAACAAACAATGCTTTGAAAATTATTATATTTTCCCATAAAGCACACTGGAACCAGAACAAAATACTTTTAACAATGAAACGAAACTGAGCACTTTACCCGAATCACATGGAATTGGCGCGCTTTTAAACAAGATGGCGGATGGCGCGCGGTGTGGGAACGTCTATGGTTGACAATTTTTTTCTTTTTCAACCGACTTCCAAAAAAAGGAGGTTATCAATTAGTTTGTATGTTTTTTTAGTAGTAATGATTGCTTTCATAGAATTTGTTTTGTTTAATAAATTAAGATGGTAAAGATTTTCTGTTAGTTTTTCAACGTTATAAATCGTAGCAGACAAAATTTAGCTGCTAATTACAACGTACATCACGCCTGTAAGCTCCAAAAGATTAGGCAGAGTTTTGGTGGATGGTAAGAGCGGGTGAGACTATTGCCAACAATCAACATTGGAAAAATCCAATGTGGCCGATTTGCCGATTTGTGGCTGTGGTTTTTTTTTTTTTTTTTGATCGGCTACTGAAAAATCGATACCTACATGGAAATTAAAGGTCCTATTTAAATCACTCACTATCTGACTCATGAACCGGATTTCGCAAAATGCACACAGGGTAGGAATAATAGGGTAGTCGACCAAAAAACTAATAAGTCCGAAAATTGACGAAGATATGACGCTTTTAAAATTCTCAGTACGACACTTGGTAAAACTGGTATAATTATTAAGCGAGTTCTGACGTCATGAGCCCCTACTCCCGAGTTATGGTGCATTTCGTCTTTGTCAATACGTGACCGTTATTTTCCACTACTCCAACTGACGGACTAATACTTCGGAAGTTATTTGTGCAACAAGAGAGTAAAGTGGGTTTTTACTGCGAGTGTTGATTTTGAATCCCGAGTAAACGAAGGATTCTATAGTTTAATCACGAGCGTAGCGAGTGATTCTAGTTTAGAATTCTGAGTAAAAGACACGAATGAGTGAATGAATGAAATGAATTTGAAGACACGAGATGCGAATAACTTTGGTCTCGTGTAACACATACAACTTTTCACGTAAGCAGCGAGAACATTACCTATACCTAAACAATACAAAACAAACCTACGAAACAGTACATACAACAACATACATACAACAACAACATACTACATACAACAAAGTGAGATATAAATAATGTACAGATATTAAATAATTTACAGATATTTACCGCGAGACTTTTCAGGCAGGAAATTTAATTCTACATTTTTACTTTATGCTTCAATTTTTCGCGTGTTAAATAGCAGACTTCGTCACTGGGCTCACTCATATGTAGGTATTATTATTATTATTATTTTATTATCCAAATTTTATTTTATTTTGCAGCTAGTATACATTGACCTAATCATTGCTAGCGTAACAGAGAATTTAAACAACAAAAAAAATGAATCCCGCAATTTTTTTAATGCGTCCTGAAAGTAAACTCGCGGTATTCTGTCTCAACATTAAAGATTGTTAAAACTATGAATAAATAAGCAGATAAATGATAAACTTCGTATTTTTTTGCTTCCATATTCTTCATCTTAATTTAATTACAAAAAAAATATAGTTCGATTATTTGAAATACAACATTTATTTATTTAAAACCTAAATACGTAATATACAATATTACGGTTATCGATTTACAACATCGGTATCCGAACGTTTACTGTTTTTTTTTTATCTTTTTTGGACCTACTAGATATGTAATTTGAAAATAGAATTTCGAATCCACTTGTTTCTATCTCTCGCTTTTTTCGTATCGAAGTGAAAGTGAAGTTGAAATCTTTCGAATTTGTGAGTAGACTTGCACAGTTTTCAATAATAAAAAAATATATATATATTAAAAAGTTACTTTGTCTCACGCTCGCACCAAAATCGAATTTTGCTCACTGTCTATAAAGTTCAAAACATCAAAACCTGCTTTGTTGAGGTACTGAGGTGAAAAATACATTTGCAATTATTTGAAATTGTTGTCATGCCTATTGACAAGTGAACTAAATCTATTACTATTTGGCTATTTTAATATATAAAAGTTTCACTGTCCATCCATCACAGAGAACGTCCATCAAAACAGACGGTTACCAATCCATCAACATTCTTAATAATGGCCTACATCGCCAATAATTATATTAAGCCTAAATATAAAAGCTGACAAGATATACACACACACACACACATAATTTCGATAAGATAACCAGCATATATATCGCAGCTATTAACTATACAGTTTGAACTTTCTAAAGGTTGACGCACATTGAGGCGGGCCGCAACAATCTTTTTCCATCAACTGCCCTGTTCTCGTGGTCGGCCAGGTCAGACAAGGTGTTGTTTGATTATGAGGAATACCTCGATAACAACCAGTCTTACCAAGGGGTATCGTATTATTTAGAACTAACTAGGTTGTGGACATCGGGTAGGCAGTCGCTCCATATAAAATACTAGTTTAGCAGCTTTGACTTTGAAAGCTGTCGGTGTGACTCCCACGGGCCTCGGAAATCACCTTGATCCGTCTGTTGGTTATGTGCTTGATTTTTCGGCGAGCACACCTTGTTCGATTAACCTGCAGGTTCATCGAACTATTACAGTGAGAGAATCTCTCTTTTCTCACTCTGATATCACTTTTGAACCTGCGTTTGCGCACACTCTTGGGAGAAAAGAATATATCCTGCGTCTGTGGCTAGCCTCCGCTGAGTTAGTACTCATGACCGGTAAACGGTCAGGATGACTTATACATTTTTTAAGAATCATTGCAGGCTACAGGCGGGCCGGACCGCGCGTGTTATTTTTTTTATTTTTTGTGATGCGCTGCGGCCCGCATTGGGTCTAGTGTACGCTTACGTTTATGTTTCAATCAAAAATATACTAACTGTTTTATGAACCGCTATTTAGTTTTAAAAATAACACCATGACAGGTGCGTGTTCGGTTATACACGATATCAAGTTCCGTAGTTAACTTGAACGTTGAGTTGTGACCTGTTTTAACGCCTTTGGCTAAGATTCGCTTGAATTGTCTTAAAGTTAAATCTCATACTTACTCTATTAATTTATTATTTAACTTTACCCCATGTCAGTAATTTCTCCTGACCCGGAACAACTACCTTTAGGTCATTAAAATATATGTTCCGTGCGGTAATCGATCCAGCTACTCACAGCGCAGCAGCTAATCATTCAGCCATAGCGCCATCCATGTCGCTGACGAAGACAGTATCATCATTTCAGCCTAAAGTCGTCCAAGGACTCACCCAAGCTGGACAAAGAACTCACTCAAGAGTCTCCACGTTGACCGGTCCCATGCGACCTGCATGATAGTGTAATCTAGTAAAATAAAAACGTAGCCACATGCACCTCAAAACATAACACCTACAGCTACTTAGGTACAAAACACAACATCCAGGGTCTACTCGTGTATATCTGTTCAAACTTCTTTTGGCTTGGTCAATATCCGAGGGAACTGATCGCTCCATCTTGTTTTTTTTCAATAGACACATAACATCACATAATACACAATACATAATCACATCCCCGATGTGTTGCCAGAAGTGTCCCCTAATAGTACAGCCACATTTTTGCTCGTGGCTAAATAATTACAGCTGCTCGGTTAATCTTTAGGTTAAGTCGTGCCTAGGTTGCTGGTCTGCGGATGGGTGACAACCCATTACCTACACACCAAATTTCCTCTTGCCTCGGAAAGCACGTTAAGCTCGGCTGTCATTTGTAGATCTTTGATAGTCGTTACAGGTAGTCAGTGGCCCAAAAAAGTCCGACCACCAGTCTTACCAAGGGGTATCGTAATACCCAGTACTAACTGGACTGTGGAAGTCAAATAGGCAGTCGCTCCATCTAAAATTCTGGTATTCAGCTGCATCCAGTTAGACTGGAAGCCGACCCCAACATAGTTAGGAAAAGGCTAGGCGGATGATGACTAAGATACAACTTGCAACTTTTTGACAACCCTACGACTACTTAAAATCAAAATCAAAATCAAAGCATTTATTTCAAGTAGGCCAATAACAGGCACTTTTGAATTGTCGAAACAAAGATGAACATTTAAAGTAGCTACAGTCCCAGTCACAAGACATAAAAACTGTGAAAGTACTGTAGTTGCCCGTTCCCTAGCGTAGATCTCTATGGAGAAGAACGGGCAAGAAACTCCATGGACACTCTTTTAAATCAAAATATTGTTACAAAATCTTGGTTACATCATTCATTTTGAGATGGTAGATTATGTGAGAACAATGTAGCAAGATGTGCATGCTAAAAGTGTCCATAGTAAAAACAAAATAATTCATTCAAATAAGCCATGGCAACTAAGAGATGACCAGTCACAACTGACAGCACCCGTTCACGAACATGACGCATGGATCAGCACCATTCAGCTCAACCACTTTGAAGGGAGCTAAATGATCCGACACACGCGCCACCATCAGCGAGACATTTGAGTGAGCATGACATACTCTCAACCGCCAGGGCACATTCAAGTCAAAACTAAAGTAGGTTTCCAGTGAATGATAGCTTTCTAGTACATAGTACTCACACAATATGGGCTATGCTATTATATAATACTAACATTGAATCTATACAATGCAAAGCATCCATGATTCCACAACAGGTTCTTTATCTATGTCAATTCTTTAAAAACACGTTGGCAAGTGTTTCGGAGATGAGATCCCGTTAAACGGAAAAGTGAGACCAACACTACGTTCCATTCCGAACGAGTCAGGCGCATAAAATTATAAAAGTAGGCTACAAATTGTATTTCAGAAGTATTTTTAGTGTCGATAGTGCTAAATACATAATTAGTTTTTTTGTATTTTCGTGGTTGTTGTAAGAATAAAAGCTTGGATGTAGTGCCGTTACGCACATAATATGTTGTATGCCAACACAGTCTTTCGGTCATGCAAATATTTATGATCCATTCTGGATTTCTGGGGGCCTAAACATAAACTATGTCGCTTAATACTAAAAGTGAGTCAGTCAGCCCGACTCCATCCACTGCTGGGTATAGACCGCTCTTGCCAAGCTCCACACTCTTGTGCCAGCCTGATCCATGAGTAAGAGTTGCTAATTGTGGACAATTTTCCGGAAGACATGCCACTTTTCTTTTAACTTGCATGTAGCCACCTCCTGGGTACACTAATAGCTAAGAACGATTCAGGTGACCACATAAGTACTCAAAAGACCATCAAAATCGGTAAGTCCGTTTAGGAGGACAAGAATAAAATACACAGCGGAATTTAAAATATAGATAAAAAGAAGACCTAATAAAGATATTTTAAAGGAACATTAAGCTGCAGTTTTTGGCACAAGTAACTGCAGTTGATTCGTGCGATAATGCGGAACTAATCTTATCTTGAAAGACGAGAACATTCCACGTAACGTTTCGACGTGGTTTACCGTTTAGTTAACTTTTGTAGTTGCACCTGCGTCTACGGGCAATATTGTTATTCATTTCACATTTCTATTACACCACAAATTACCTACGTAGATTGTCTTCGTGATACAGAATACTTACTTCAGTATTTTTTTTATTTCACATCAGTTTAGTCCGAATGCTCAGACCCCAGTCGTATCAACAAAATGTTAATTTCCATAAATACTAATCAAACTTTTCTATCTTTCCAGAGGAGGACTGGGCGGAGAGCACCGCGTACATGATGCACGAAGCCTTCGACGCGTCCCCCCCGCGCCGCGCACCCTCTCCCCACCGCGCTTCTCCCGCACGCCGAGCCCTCTCCCCGCGCAACTACGACCGAGGCTACCCCGATGACTTCTCAGACCAGTTCCGTGACCAACTCGCTCCCTTCCGTGACCAGACCTTCGAGCGACGGTTCCGACATGAATCACTGGAACGCGTCAAACCAGAGAAACCAGTCGAGAAGTTCCAAGATGATTCTATCAACTACAGAAGACGATACGTCGCGGAGACCAAACCTTCCAACAGGAGCATCGATAGGGTCGAAGATCGGAGGTTCGGGAAGCTACAAAGGGGTGCCAGCGAAGGCAGCTTGAAAGTCGCTGAAGCGTCCCCGAAAGACAGATTCAACGTAGCTAAAGAAAAGTTCATGAATCTTGAGCGGGAGAGGTTCAACAGAGAGCTGGAAGCGCACATGGCGATGAGGAGGAGCATGCTGGAGCGGAACAGTCGCTCGACTTCTTCCCCCGACGAGGAAAGGAGGGACGAGCGACAGGACCGGCACAGAGACGTGAGCTCCCGGAGAGAGCCCGAGCGCTCTCATCGCGACCTGGAGCGCCATCGCGAGCCTGAGAGGCGTAAGGAGGCTGACAGGATGCGGGACATTGAGCCGCGGGACTTGCCGCGGGATCTACCTCGAGATCTGCCGCGGGATCTACAGCGGGATCTACCGCGAGACTTGCCGAGAGACATGCCGCGAGATCTACCGCACCGGGAAATGGAAAGACTCCCGCGCATCGGCAGGAAGCGTGACGACGGGAAGCGCTACGAGTACGGCGCAGAGGAGTACTTGAACAGGGTCGAGCCCAAGCCGCACAGGGACGAGTTCGACAGCTTCGAGCGACGTGGTAGGAGGGAGCTCGACAGACGCATCGAGGAAGACGAGATCATCGAGCCAGTGATTGAAGACAGGAGGCGGGACTGGAACGACCGCCAGAGGGCGTTCAGTCGCTCCCGCTTGTTAGACGACCAGCGGCAGTCGTACGTCGAAGGCGACCGAGAGAGGTACTACGACCGAGACTATCGGGACTTCCGCGACCTAGCGGACCGACAGCAGACGAAGTTCCGCCACAGCTATGCGGAACCAATACCAAGGGGACGACTCGGTACTGTCAGACCGTACTGAATGCCATAATAGATTCATAAATGTTAATTTTGGAATATTGAAACTGTAGAACCAAAAACCGCATGTTTTGTTGAAGTTGGACGAAGGCGAAAGCCTGTAGGATTATTGTCAATACCTGATTCATTCGTTAATATATTAATGGACACAAATTTCGTTAACATACTGCTGGATTGTAAAATGGCGTCTGAGGTGAAACCTCTTTTTGAATTTTACCTGGTTGGATATCGTAAGACAGCAGTGTGTTAATTTTAGGAATAATAAATCAATTAAGTGCCTCTACGAAATAGATTTGTATTTATAAATACTCATAAGTGCAGTAAACGTCACAGATATATATAATAATAATTTACTTTTGTAAATATAAATGAAGTACCTTTTGTTATAATTATTTTATGTAGAATACACAAATTCAAGACATTGTTATCTTATAAAATATTGTTATAAATATGTTTTTTATCGAAGAAAATATCAATAATTATTACGTAAATAGAGAAAAAGAACAAACATAGAAATCATTCAATTACATTTTTGTTGTTAAATTTTTCAAAATTTTAGTTGTTTATCTTTCAAAAATTACTTATTTCAATTAAGTTTTCAGATCGTTTCATTAAAAATTTAAATATAATATATATATGGTCGACTAAAATTTATAAAACTCGTCTCCTGTGTAATTCATCCAATCCTTTTGTAATTATATCCTATTTTTTAAATAAGTACCGAGTTTAAAAAAAAAAAATTACGTAGTTTAACTTGTTATTTTCAAAACGAACATAACCACAACTAAATGGTAAAATATAATGAAACGATCTTCTTTGTTTGTAATTTATTTGTAAGTTAATATAGATTGTAAATGAATATATCATGTTTTATGAGAGGATTTTTCAACAATAAAAAATTACACATTACATTAGTCATTTTTTTTTTCGACTTTTACTTGGTTAGATGGGGATTTTACGGTAGACGACAAAAAATCGAACAAGTCCGTCAGGTAGATTTCCAAAAAATATTACGCACAACTTTTTGTCTTTTTGTCTCCAGGACTTGAATAGAAAGAAAGAAAGAAAGAAAGAAAGAAAAAATGTTTATTTGACGTCAGTACATAAAGCACACACACAATAATATTAAAAAAGTTACAACAAAAAAGAGAAAATACATAGTATGTACTGTGTGCCTCACGGCTGCGCCAAAAAGGTCCATTTCAGCATTCATGCCAGACAGGTGATGCTGTCTGACGCTGGTCTTCCAATGAACCTTGACCTTGAGGGGTTTAGTGACATACAGAAAACAGGTTCAAACATACTTAGGTAATAAATAAATGGTTATACATTAGTATAACCATTTATTTATTAAATATGTTTGAAACTTGTTTGGTTATGGTTTGGTAATAGGGTAAACTACAGAGCTGTTCAGGCCGCGTAGAATTAATACTACCGTAGAACCGAGTTTCTCCGAAGAAATCGACAAGCCATTGATTTATCTGTAATTTTGTCGATTCAATGACGACGTTTCTACGGTAATCGCTACGTACTGGCCGGAGAAAATCTGAGTCATCGATTCGATGGAATAAACAAAACTTTTGTGTGCGTACGCGCAGCGGAATGTTGTTGAATTTAAAGATATTAATTATGCAGATATTTAGTGTATGACGTCGTATAATTGTGTATGGTAAAAAAAAATTTGTGCACGCAACCATTGTGGAGAAATTCACCAAAAACTGATTCCGCTGGGCGAACGTTGTCCTGGCGGAACTTTTTTTAATCCATACACTTTAGAAGAAAAGAGATGTGTCCAAAAATTAGTGTGTATTTGTGTGTAATTGTGTATGTATGAATAAAACTAGTGCATGCATAAACTTCGGAGAAATTCAAGTTTCCGCTACGCGAACGTTTGGCCATTAGCTAGTTTTCATATAAAGCGCTTACATAGAGAGCTGTAGATTTTTACATACGTTGCTTTGAATTTGTTTATATTTAAAAAAAAAACAGATTTAGAAAAAATCCTAGGGCTTAAAAGATAAAAATATAAACGTAAAATACGCTTATTAGGTCTTAGTTCATAAAGTACCTATGCACTTTGGGGTCTAGATTTTCACGTTTATATAAACCTTGTAAGTGTCTGCAACATGTTGCCAAGTATCAATGATGTTCCGTTAGTAACTAAAGAGTAATAGGACAAATTTACCATGAACAGATCACTGTTTACAAAGCAGTCAAATATCACGACGTTCTGAAGGAATTGCATGGTCATATGTATGTCAATAATTAGTGTATTCATTCAACTATTCTTATGCAAAATTTCATGTCATTAAATTCAGTAATTAAAGAAAATCAATTATAATACTGACTAAGCATCGAAAACCTACATAACCCGACCAAGTTCGGATGGCTACAAAAAAGCGGCCGTGCAATATATTTAGGTAACATCCCAAAATTTACAGTATAATACCGGTATTGAATTGGTATAGGTGATAACACAATTGTTGTTTCGATATAATTTGTAGGTCATTTATTTTTGTACACCTACTTTTTTAAATGTATTTGACTATGACAGAAAGTAGGTAGGTAGGTAGGAAAAGTTTTTATTGAAGCTCGAAATATTATACTTACCCTAATTTTCGTCATCCACGCGAACGAAGTCGCGGGCAAAAGCTAGTTCATAATCTATTTTAGTTAAAACACATTTACGTCTATTGCTGTCATTGCAAGCGTTTGTAAACGTTATTATAATTACATAATTAAGTATTATATGTAATTAAAAATATTTTTGTACGCGGATATTTAAATAGAGAAGTACTTGTTAATTGAAGATTTGTTTTTATCGTAGATAGCGGCGTTATTATTAAAAAAATATTTTTCATTCAAGAAATGCAATTGTTTTATTTTTTCCTAACGCTTGTGTACGCAACTGTACCATATTAATAAATATTATATTGGAAGGTTAAGAACGTTTCTTAGATATATGGCACGGCCGCTTTTTTGTAGCCATCCGAACTTGGTCGGGTTATGTAGGTTTTCGATGCTTCGTCAGTATTATAATTGATTTTCTTTAATTACTGAATTTAATGACATGAAATTTTGCATGTGAATAGTTGAATGAATACACTAATTATTGGCATACATTTTACCATGCAATTCATTTAGAACGTCGTGATATTTGACTGCTTTGTAAACAGTGATCTATTCATGGTAAATTTGTCCTATAACTCTTTAATTACTAACGGAACATCATTGATACTTGGCAACATGTTGTAGACACTTACAAGGTTTGTATAAACGTGAAAATCTAGACCCCAAAGTGCATACTTTAAGAACTAAGACCTAATAAGCGTATTTTACGTTTATATTTTTATCTTTTAAGCCCTACGATTTTTTCTGAATCTGTTTTTTAAACAAATATAAACAAATTCAAAGCAACGTATGTAAAAATCTACAGCTCTCTATGTAAGCGCTTTATATGAAAACTAGCTAATGGCCAAACGTTCGCGTAGCGGAAACTTGAATTTCTCCGAAGTTTATGCATGCACTAGTTTTATTCATACATACACAATTACACACAAATACACACTAATTTTTGGACACATCTCTTTTCTTCTAAAGTGTATGGATTAAAAAAAGTTCCGCCAGGACAACGTTCGCCCAGCGGAATCATTTTTTGGTGAATTTCTCCACAATGGTTGCGTGCACAATTTTTTTTTTACCATACACAATTATACGACGTCATACACTAAATATCTGCATAATTAAAATCTTTAAATTCAACAACATTCCGCTGCGCGTACGCACACAAAACTTTTCACGATACGGGTTCTTTCCATCCGGTGGGCCGTTGGTGTGTTTTCTAATATAATATCATGCCTGTAACCCCAGAACTGTTAGACAGATGTGTACCTAATTTTAGCAATGAGAAGTTTTCTTTCTGAGAACTAAAAAAAAAATCCAAGAACTCGGTAGATGGCGTTGAACAGACAACATTACTAGGTGCCAAACCCAAAACGCTTGAAAAAACACACGTCACATACGCTCTTTGACTGACATTTTCGTTTGCATAAGCTTCCGAATATAACCATTAGGTCCAAATTAAACTATGTGAAGTTCTGTTCCTTGCAGTAACATATCGAGAGAATCCCTCATTATGATGGGTCAAATGTATTAAGAACAAGATGATTGCCATATACCACACAAATCCAGACTATTTCTGATGGAAAAACCCAATAACACTCCACCCAACCTGGTAATTGTAGACCCAGGACCTCAGAAGTCAGATCAACGAGACGTGCTATGTAAGGGAAGAATGTCATCATCATCATCATTATCATCAGCCTATAATTTTCCCACTGCTGGGACACGGCCTCCTTTCAATGAGAGGGAATGGGCTATAATCCACCACGCAGGCCCGGTGCGGATTGGTAGATGTCACAAGTCTTCGATTTTTTTAATCTAGGACATGCCGGTTTCCTCACGATGTTTTCCTTCACCGTTTTGAGAGCAGCGGTGATGAAATAAATTACACAAAGTAATGCGCCTGTCTGGGTTTGAACCCACGACTTACTGTTCGTAAGTCGATGAATGGGCCGCCACCACTGGGCCACCGCTGCTCAGGGAAGAATGTGTCGTCGTGAATATCTGAGCAAAACTTGAGGCACTTTCTGAAACCGTAAATGGTAGGCTTATGCATGTAGATGTTGAAGAATGTGGAAGTATTGACAGATGTCGTAATGGCAGTAACGTAATGGCTTAACAGGTTTAAGGAAATATCTGTAGCATCTATGAGATCTTAAATTGTAGCTAGTCCTAGTAAGGCAACAAATAAGAGTTCAAATAATGAATGTCAAAGAAATGACTTTTGCAAAGATAGGAGCATCCTGACAAATGGAGTTTTCTGGACCGTGTTAAGTTATATTTTCATTTTATCTTTTATCATGAAGAACATTAGAGGCTGTGAGAAGATTTTGTGGTTTTTTTCTTCATCAGGGGTCCTTGTTACTCGGGGGGCCCGTATCCTTGATACGGCTGATACAGCGGTAGCTACGCCAATGTTTATAATACTAGAACGCAAAAGCGAGTTTGGCACTTACAAGAACCCCACAACAACCGTCGGATGTCTGGTCTGAGGATCCAGGGTAGCCGGCGAAATTTCTCTGACCTTTTTTGCAATTTGCTGGTCCAGTGACAGGTCGTATCTCATCATGTAAGTCGATTGAATTACTATTACATGAAAAACTGAATAGAATAGAATAAGAATAATTTATTTAAAAAGAAGGTATTACAAAAGTATACATTTAAGTGCAGTAGAGTTATTTTTAACAATTGTATAATTAGTGCTTATAATTAAACTACAATTACAATAATATATAACAGTTGCTGCCGTTTCTGGTACCTAACGAAATTGTCAAATACAGATGTAAGGTAGCGACCAACCTGATCTAGGTTTATTTAATCCTGTGTTTCAGGCCATCACTTTACATTGCATAATTTAACTAGGACAGTAAAAGTTTTCAAAATAAAGTAAATCTAATAACAATTACAACAAAAATCAAACTGGTACAAAACAATAAACATTACAACTAATTTTAGGAGATGTGTACAAATTAGATACGAGGGCATAACATAATCAAACTAGGACTTCTAGAAGTTTTTCCGTGTCCGTGTAATTAAGTGTCGCTAAATAACTGAACATGAACAGATGATTTTAATGATTATAATAATGTATCTACATACGTGTAACAACCATCATCATCTGTCTAGCCTTTTCCCAACTATGTTGGAGTTGGCTTCCAGTCTAACTGGATGCATCTGAATACCAGTATTTTACATGGAGCGACTGCCTATCTGACCTCCACAACCCAGTTAATAGGTACTGGGAAATACGATACCACTTGGTAAGACTGGTGTCAGACTTTTGGGGCCACTGACTACCTGTAACGACTGTCAAGGATGGATAAATGACAGCCAGGACCAACGGCTTAGCGTGCTTTCCGAGGCACGGAGGAAACTCGGTATGTAGCCATGCTTGCCTGGGTTGGTCTGTGGATGGGACCTTTAAAGGTGGTCACCCATCCACAGAATAGAATAGAATAGAATAGAATACTCTTTATTATGTACACCATAAAAATATAAATACAAACATTTTAAACACTTTACAAGGGGTGACACAATGGGCGGTCTTATCGCTAAAAGCGATCTTTTAAAGGCAACCTTTGGATAGATTTAAAGGGGAAGGAGAGACAATACTGCACACAGACCATCCTAGGCAAGCATGGCTTAACCTAAAGATCGACCCGAGCGGCTGATATTATTTAACCACGAGCTCCTCGTGTAACAACCGCAAATTAAATTTTAATCAAGATACGACCTGACACTGACCTTGCTAATTGCAAAAATGGTAAGAAAAATTGAATTTCGTGGCTACCCTGGACACTCCCACCTTAACGCAGAATGAACAACTTTTAACTCTAGCCATTATAACTCTAAAATACCTACTGATTTGTGGACTGCCTCTTTGGTATAGTAGTCTTGTTGGTAGAGGGTCCATGGAGTTTCTTGCCCGTTCTTCTCCATAGAGATCTACGTTAGGGAATGGGCAACTACAGTACTTTCACAGTTTTTATGTCTTGTGACTGGGACTGTAGCTATATTTAAATGTCATCTTTGTTTCGACAATTCAAAAGTGCCTGTTATTGGCCTACTTGAAATAAATGCTTTGATTTTGATTTTTTTTTTGTAAGCGTAACTGCTGAGCTGGAGGTCCTGTGTTTGATTCCCAGGTCGTGCAAAGTGTTATTGGACTTTTCCATCAGGAATCTCTCAGTAGCAGGAATGGAATTGTGATTTGTGCCTGGTTGAGAGCAATAGGCTTGCCACCTAATACATTGGGTTTTAAAATAACTTGCGGAATGTGGATGTACAGTCGAACAAGCTAATTGGTTTGCAGTTTAAATTACATTGTAAAGTGTAAACCAAATAGCTTTTTCGACCGTACTATTAGATACACCTCTGCCTCACCCTTCCGATATTACAGGCGTGATGTTATGTTATGTTATGTAACTTAAACATAACCAGTGGATTGTGAAAGTTAGTTAAGTACTGTCACGAGCAATGAAAGGATATCACTATTCAAAATTCAAAAGCGATTTTCTCTTGAAATAACGGTTTCCACTTTGAGATAACACCTATTCGTAACAGCATTGCTTCAAAAAAGCATGTTCTTGAAAACACAAAACTTTAAATCAATACAATAGGAGAAAATCACATTTGAGTTTTGCTAAATGCTTACACTTCATTGATTGCTTACCTGTTCATGTCTACCTAACTCTTCATCCTCATCATCAGCATCCCTCTCATAGGCTGAAGATCATCATCATCATCATCATCATCAACCTTTAATGTTCCCACTGCTGGGACACAGGCCTCCTCACTATGAGAGTGAATGGACTACAACCCACCACGCGGGCCCAGTGCGGATTGGTAGGTCACACGTCTTCGAATTTGTTGGTTCTTAGACATACCGGTTTCCTCACGAAGTTTTCTTTCACCGTTTTGAGAGCAGCGGTCGTCTGGGCCCACGACTTAGGCCAGATTTACACGAAGCCAGTAACACTGGCGCCAATCCTCAGGCAAGCCAGCGCTGACCTGGCCCGTGTGGTTTAGATGTGGCCAATGGATTTATTTAATTCCTGGATTATTCTTGTGGTAGCACACATACGGGTAAACGCTACCAACTGGCGCGATGCGTCTACACGCGTCCTCATGCTGGCGGGTTGCGGGGCACGCGGGTGGAGGTCACTGGCTTGTGAATAACCAGCGCTGGCTTGTCTTGAAGAACTGTTTATACGAGGCCAATAACAAGCCAGTGCTGGCCTGGCAGCCAAGACTCGCTTCGTCTAAATCTTGCTTTACTGTTTGTGAGTCGGGGCGCCACCACTGGACCACCGCTGTTCCCTTCGAGGATTAAATGCTTGATATTATGTGTATGTTGTTATGTAGGTACATTGGTACCTATACTGGTCCCTACTTAGTAATGTTCTAAATACTCTCTGCTTCTACTAGTTACCTTAAGCAGGCTAAAGCGGGGTAATTATATTAAGTGTTTAGACTTCCGCCGTTTGGTTACATTTTTATCAACGATTGCCTAATAAGTCATGAGTTCGAAATTCTTTAGCAAAAGGATGTATTAATTGGAAACCTGTTCGTAAGTGCATTATTTTTGAATTTGAATGAGTGCGTAAGGCTTGCAATTCCCTAAGGGTAAGCAGACACCTCTGCATAGCCTTTAAAACGCCCTTAAATGTGGTGTTATTTAAGGTACAGGCCTTCTCTCTATGAGAGGGAATGGGCATACAATCAAAATCAAAATCAAAATGTTTTATTTCACATAGGCCTGGATGGGCACTTATAAATCGTCGAAAAAGGTGCACCACGCAGGCCCAGTGCTGATTGGTAGATGTCACAGGTCTTCGATTTTTTTCGTTCAAAGACATCCCGATTTTCTCACGATGTTTACCTTCACCGTTTTGAGAGCAGTGGTGATGAAATCAATTACACAAAGTAATGCGCCTGCCTGGGTTCGAACCCGTCGGTCGTTTAATTCGTAAGTCGGGGCCGCCACTACTGGGCCACCGCTGTTCTGCAAAACAATAAAAGTACAGCCGCAAATAGTATTTGCTGCTGTACTTTTTTAATTTCTTATTTAATCCTATTTGCCAAATAGGATAAAATAAGAAATGAGCACCTACATAAGAGGGAGTCCGAAAGTGGCGCCGTTGTCTGAAAAGTTGTGTGGCAATTGGTTGGTGTGAGCCTATCTGGCGGGCACCAACGAGATTTTTCAATAGGTGATAACTTTTCATAAAGACATTATTTTGAACCTAAAGAAAATAAAAAAGATATAGATCGCCCAATAGTGCTTGGAGTTAGAAACTATTATGTACCTTACAAATCACAAATTTTGACTTTCTGAGAGCTATACTTTAGGAGTTATTCGTTATTGAGACAAACGTCCGGCTAGCGAGCCCCTTTTTTAAATACTACTTTTTATATGATACAATAGCATTATTGGGCGATCTATAAGTATAATAACAAAAACAATAATCATAAGGGGCCCGCTAGCTAGACACTTCATAGAAACGTCATTTAATCAAAACCTGTAGAGGTACAAAATATATCTTATTTATTTTCTTTAGGTACAAAATAATGTCTTTATGAAAAGCTATGACCTATTGATAAATCTCGGTGGGGCCCGCCGGATAGACTCACACAATTGGTTGGCGTGGTAGTAATGGTCGATAATGGTCATGGTGGTTATATTATAAACCAATTATTTGCATGCTTATGTGAAGGCAAAATGTGGAGAACTCTATTATAAAAGAACACCGATGTACCTATTACCCATGTTTGCAAAGAATAAATGATTTGATTTGATTTGATCATTGGTTGGTCATTGCCTTGTAATAGAATTGTGTTTGAATGACATTAATCGTATTGTCATTATTATAAAACCCGCCAGATAACTTTATAATTATATTTTTACATATTATTTATTAGTGCTCTAAGCAATCTGAAGTAGTAAAAAGTTCGTTAGTAGCACCGCAGTCATTCTTTTGTCACTACACGAGGGGAGTCAGCCACAGGTACCTCGACCGCCGGGGGCCTAAGCCACGCGACTCTATGCCATTTCTTTCAATGGAGTGTCAGTGGTTCACCATTGGAAAGTCATAATGACGCTTTTTGTTAGTAGATTTTCAAACTTGATAGAACTTGACAATTATGAAATCAATGGTCGACTATTGCCCCGAATGAAGCCCCGGTGTCATTATGTGCCTAATTGCGGTGAAATTAGAGCCATTTCATGAGCGAGTGTGTTGAAATAGGTGGTTTATATATATATTTTTTTTTTCAAGTAAGTGCAAACTACTGTAATTTTTTTGTAGACTGTAGTTTTCAGCAAGTACTTGAAATTTGGGACGAAGAAAAACTTCAATAGTGATGTGGGACAAACTAAAATTTTTTTTGGAATGTGGGTCAAAACTTCAAGACAAACGAAGAATAAACATAATACACATTACATAATATTTATTTTATTTTTATACTTACTTGTACATTATTAATACCTATTAAAGTTCATGCAATGTTACTTAGTTTCCAAATACATAGATTACAAATTATATAACCATAACAATAAAAAATATGTACAGCCGCGAACAGTAATATGTACACATTGTACACATATTTATGTAGGTATAACACACATAATTATGTAGGCAACATCGAGGAATATTGAATACAACTTTAAGATTAGTCCTATTTCGTAATAGCACGTATTCCAATATATTCGTACTTAATAACTGCAAATCTCAATTAGTAGATACAGCAAAAATAATCCGTTTTTTAAATTGTTGCCTGTTGACAAATGCTGGCGACTGTACATTTATAAAAATCACAATTTAAGGGCGTCAAATCCATGAATTAACACAAAAAAGCACAATACTTATTACGTAAAAATATCAAACAATACTACACTACACAAAAAACAAATTGAAAATAATGGTACAAAAAAAAGGCAAAAAGAAAAACGAATTTGTGTTTGGTTTTAAATCAGGTTTTCTTTTTAAGACAAAAAAATAGTTTCCAAGAACTCGGTAGATGGCGCTGAAACTGACTACGTTACTAGGGGCCAAAGCCAAAACGCTTTAAAAAACAAACGTCACATACCTACGTTCGTTGACTGACATTTTGACACTTTCGTTTGCATAAGCTTCCGAATATAACTACTAGGTCCAAGTGAAATTGTGTGACGTTCTGTTCCTTGCAGTAATAGACCGAGATGCGCCATCTATCCAGCGACTAAGGAAGAGTTGAAAAAAAAATCCCTCATTGAGAGCATAAAAAAAAACTTTTAATAATTCGTTCGGATTAATATTGATGAGATGACTTGGAGGAAGAAGTATGGATGAATAGGACATGCGGCGAACACACTAAATGGAAAAAATAAGGCCAAGAGAATGATGATTTCGTACTATCTATTTTATCTAGCGTGGAATATCCCACTGTTGGGCAAAAGCTATTGTTTTCATATTTACGATTAACGCATATTACGGCTAGTAAACAGACTCTTCACATCACGAAGCCGTCTACCAAGCATTCTGTAGGTAAGTACATCAAACTGAGTAACGCTGCGCAAATAAAATGCTGATAAACTACTACTACTTACTACTACTTTTTTGGAGTGAAAAACACATTTCACAAGACAACTCAATAAACCACAGCACTGAGCTTATGGAAGCATTGGGTAGTCAACGAATATTGGGGGTATTTAACGTAAAGTTAAAACATAAAAAAAATATTCTGAAACAAAACTTGTTGAAAAGTTAGAACTTGGACCTCCAATTTCTCCGTAACTACGTACGGTCTGTACAAAAAACTGATCGCAGTGACGAGGAAAACAAGTGCTACCTGGCTTCGTTAGTATATTTACACCCTCGACATGTATCGCTTAATTAACCATTCAATCAACCGCCTAGCCTCTTTACAAAACAGCGGCCTTAACCAGCGGCCTGAAAATAAAAACATGTAAGTTCCGTACTTGAGGCACCCCGATGTTAGATTAGAGAGGTTTCTTAAAGTAAAGAGGATAGACGGTTGATTAAACGGCTAATTAAGCTGCGACATTTGCATCATGTACTAAGACGAGAACACGAACACAGCATTCGGGCATTATCAGAGACAGAAAGCTAAACGTAGTCTGTCGCAGTCCTTGTGTGTTGGTACACCTAGTCCCTTCTTTCAAGTTCCTCTTTTCTTCCTTTCTTCTGTCCTCGGTTGCGTCATGCCATTGGTTGTCGCCGTGTTTATTCTGTATCGTCTTCCAGCGATGTGTTTGAGCGGCTTAAGTCATTATCTTCTTCCTGGCCTTCGAAATCATCTGCAATAACAAACAAAATCTATCGTCAAACTCTGACTAATTGGTCGAATGGTCGCAGGCGCTACTTTGCATGATTCGATCCCTATGTTAGGCTATATTATCCAACCTCTCAGTAGCAAACCGGAGATTTGGTTTGTGCCCTGTTCACGTCATTAGGCAAGCCCCCTATTACAATCAAATATAACTGCAAAATGTGGGTGTACACCTCAGACTAAATCTTCGGGGATTACTAACACCTGCATGTGTGTTTTCGTTCACATATTTCATTAATTGTTAGCGAAGTAGATACCAGGGGGGTTAAACTTCTATACATTGGCTTCAAACCAAATTTTTATAGATGTGTGTATTTAAATACACACATCTATTTTGGACACCAACTTTTCAACTGTTTGACAGCTTACAACTGTAATAACGAGAACAGCTATTTTAGGCAACTTGTTAGTGAAGTAGATTGCCTAGGGGTGACAGCGGTTGCCTTGTGAATAATAGTTCACAAGTTCGAATCTTCAGTCAAGAATTACTTTCTGTATTTATTTGGTTGAACAAAAAAAAACTAACAGCGCCATCTAACAGTTCATGTACAGTTTTAAAAACGAAAACCAGTTTTGCGCATCTATCTTGAGTTAAACAATCGCGTCAGACCGAGTCGGTCGGTGTCGGTGTTCGTGAACGGGCGCTGTCAATTGAGACTGGTCAACTCTCAGCTGCCACGGTTAATTTGAATTTATTAATTTTTTTAAGTTGATTTAATCTTTTCTCTGGACGCTCTTAATGTGCACGTCTTTCTACATCGTTCTCACATATATGTATAATCACAACATGAATGATGTAACCAAGATTTTGTAACAATACTTTGATTGAAAAGAGTGTCCATGGAGTTTCTTGCCCGTTCTTCTCCATAGAGATCTACGCTAGGGAATGGGCAACTGCAGTACTTTCTCAAGTTATTATGCCTTGTGACTGTGACTGTAGCTTTGATTTAGTTTTGTATTTTTGACATTCAAAAGTGCCGTAATGGTCTAATTGAAATAAATGATTTGAGTTTGAGTTTGAGTTTGGTCTGGGTCCACAGATAAACAATAAGTAACGAGAAAAAGTAGAAAAGTTGCAGTTCTCCACACAGCCAAAAAAATTGTTAAATTACAAATTCCAAGTCATTCCATGTATCTAAAGTTACTACAGAAATGTAGCAAAGTAAAATTAACAAGCAATTTTAAGCCTAATGATCTCTGTCTTACTGTTTCTGCGGCGATTCCTCTTGGCACTCCAGGTCCTTCCCTTCGTCCTTCCCTTCGTTTCTTCGGTACTCTTGACAAAGAACTTGAAAGTCAAAACTCCGTTGTCGATGAAAGTATTAGCGTACCGCATTGGCAACACTGCGCACTCTCCCGCCTTAAAAACCTCTTCGATATCGTCGATAGAGGATCGACAATTGTCTGTGAACATATATTTCCTACCGCTATCCCTTTTATCATGCACATGTATTTCATAAACCCATTTCTTGGCACTAATTTTTGTGCCGACAAGCTGAACAGCCATGAAGACTTTGTTCTGTATTTCGGATACTTTCAGATGGAAAATAAAATAGTAGCGTAATTTAAGGAGACGGACATATCTTCTGCTGTTTCCGTGGAAGGTGTTAACTTCCATCTCTTCGCCTAAAACAGAGGAGCCTAGGAGGTTTTTTCGATGCATATCAGAGAAATGGCTCCACAGTTCATTTGTTTCACCTGCAACAAGAAGTTATTTACAGTTAAATCGGGAAATGTATGAGTTTCGTAAATAGGTGACAAACCAATCAATTGACACACTTTTTAAGAGGTTCTGTGACGTCACTGTTTGGCCAACTCAATAATTCAACTCTAAAAATCTAATTAGGCAATTCATTGAAAATGAATCGGGTTTTCTGTCCCAAAATAACGTTTATTTTAGAGATTGGTGTTCTGGAATTACTGTTTTATGGTGGCATCTACCCTATTTTTGTGTGAATCAAATCACGTCTACTTTCAAATAAGCGTCGTAGATTGTAGATTGAAAAGTATTGTATTCTGTTATGATACCTTTTAATTTACAATTACAATTTAACAAACGATGGCCTAGTAGTGCGACCATTGTCGTTCTGCCAAGTCAATGGTCTCAATTTCGAACCTAAGACACACACGTCCAATTCTTGTGCGTACTAAATTATTATCACTTGCTTCGGTGAAGGAAAACATCGTGAGGAAACCAGATTGCCTGAGAGAGGTTAGAGCCAAGTCAGAGGCCCATGCGCATCATAAAACTCTGACCCTAGGTTAAGAGCACGATAAAGTAAGAAAGCTATGCTATCATGATGACACAAAATAGGCAAGTAGGTACGTCCATGATGGTTGTAACAGCTATAATATTACATGCCGTCATCGCATTTTCGGATTTCTGAAGAAAGAAAATGTTTCCCGTAGCGCATACTCTAGGTATATCTATAGTACATTCTACTATCCTACTAATATTATAATTGGCGATAGTTTGTGAGAATTGATGGATGTTAGTTACTCTTTCACGCAAAAACTACGAAACGGATTTGGATGAAATTTGAATTACAATACAGAAAGTATAAATCCTGTATGAATGATAAATGATAAACTGATGATGATGGACTTTTTATCCCAGTAGAATGATGATTTCGTGGGACAATATTATCCACCACACAAGCTTGCAATGAGATGTGTTTAATAATAAAATCTTACCTTTCCATTGACATTTGGGAAAATGTGTTCCAGCGAGGGGACAGTCTTGTTTCTTGAAAGGGCACTCTTTCATATGAATCTCCATGTTTGGTAACCATATTGAAAGCACACAACCCTTACTCCTATGAGGACATGGTATTTTCTTCTGAAATATTAGAAAACAACATAGGTCGTAGGTCTCTTATGCAAAGTGTTGAAATAGGTCTCCGAGTATCTTCAACAACTGAAATTAACACTAAACGAAAATTTCCACTAGAGCATATGGCAGAAATCACCGCCGACTGGAAGGGTCTGGCAGTGTTGATTATTATTTTTTAACAATATTGGTAAATATCGGAAATACGGACATAATATTGTATGAAAATCAGGACTACAACATTAACAAAAGTGTGTTTTAGTCAAAGACATTCAAATCTAAGACGAGCTAGTTTTAGTAGTGATAAAACAAGCACTGTCGGGAGGCCAAGAATCTTGCTTTATTAAAATTGTCACGACAGGTCGCTGCTCAGTTGCTGCCACTTACAAATCCGGCAAACATCAATAATCTTAATTTTTCATTACGGAAAGGGTTGTCGTGGGGTTGCTGGGTAGTGCAGCGGTGTACTATCGCAGCAGCAATCAAGGCAGACCTCTCTTTACAGTGGCAAAGAGAGGCTGTCGATCATGGCATAAAAGAAAAAAGGGTTACCATTGAAGGCTCTTGCAAAAAGATTAAGTAACATCAACTATGAAATACCTGAGCGATTTGATTGTCAAACTCATAACTCCTCCTGTCAGTAAGATCACTTTGGCAAATGCCGCATTCACGCTCCAGAATCTTGCATTGTTGGCAAGAGCCGTGCCCATTTTCACATACAAACATTTTCATTGTAGATCTTGTGAAACACGTAGCGCACCAACGCAAGACATCAGCATCTTTGGGCAAGTTATGAGTTCTGTTGAGGAATACCAAAATTAAATCAAATTATATTGAGAACCTCAGAACTCAAAATAAGGCTAAGAATTTTCATAATTAAAAAAAAAACAACATCTGCCTAAGCTTTTCGCTACTACTTTGAAGTCTGCTTCCAGTCTAATCGAATGCGGCTGCATATACCAGTATTTTGCATGGAGTGTTTGCTATCACCTCTCTTCAACCGAGTTAGAACTGGGTAGCACATCCCTTGTTCAGATTGATTGACAGCTGAATAATTTGTGGCGAAAAACGCACTAAAATGGGGGATCTAACTATGCGGTCACACAGAGTTACAAAAGGAGACTTTATTTCATTTATATTGTTAAAAATTAAGGTCGCCAACGTAGTCGAGAAAAGGTTAGGCGGATGAAAAGTTATAGATATGGAATCAAGCAGAAACTTGACAAAATGTGTTTAACTAAATATTTTACCTCGGATTGTCTTTTTCGAGTTTTTGCTTAGCGGTTGCTTCGTTTTGTGCTCTCTTAGGGGCCTTATCCAGTAGTGCTTTCTTAGCGGCTTCTTCTTTCCCGCGCGCTGTAATATGGGCCTGCAACTTCTTCAATGCAGGTTCATTTGCGGCCTCATCTATACGCACTCGGTTAATAGCGGCTTTTAGTTCTATCCGAGCGCCCTCTTCTTGTTGTGCCCTCTGAGCGGCCACTTCTAAACGTGTTCTCCAAGTGGCCTCTTCTAGACGTGCTCTTTGAGCGGCCGCTTCTTGTTCTACTCTCCGAGCAGCCGCTTCTTGTTGTGCTCTTTGAGCGGCCACTTCTTGATGTGCCCTCTTGGCAGCCTCTTCTTGTTGTGCTATCCGAGCGGCCGTTTCCTGTTCTTCTTTCCGAGCGGCCGCTTCTTGTTGTGCCCTTGTGGCAGCTTCTTCTTGTTGTGCTATCCGAACGGCCTCTTCTAGGCGTACTCTCCAAGCGGCCGCTTCCTGTTCTGCTCTCCGAGCGGCCGCTTCCTGTTCTGCTCTCCGAGCGGCCGCTTCTTGTTGTGCCTTCTTGGCAGCCTTTTCTTGTTCTGCTCTCCGAGCGGCCGCTTCTTGTTGTGCTCTTTTGGCAGCCTTTTCTTGTTGTGCTCTCCGTGAGGCCGCTTCTTGTTGTACTCTTTTGGCAGCCTCTTCTTGTTGTGCTCTCCGAGCGGCCGCTTCTTGTTGTGCCCTCTTGGCAGCCTCTTCTTGTTCTGCTCTCCGAGCGGCCGCTTCTTGTTGTGCCCTCTTGGCAGCCTTATCTTGTTCTACTCTCCGAGCGGCCGCTTCTTGTTGTGCCCTCTTGGCAGCCTCTTCTTGTTCTGCTCTCCGAGCGGCCGCTTCTTGTTGTGCCCTCTTGGCCGCCTTATCTTGTTCTACTCTCCGAGCGGCCGCTTCTTGTTGTGCCCTCTTGGCAGTCTCTTCTTGTTCTGCTCTCCGAGCGGCCGCTTCTTGTTGTGCCCTCTTGGCAGCCTCTTCTTGTTCTGCTCTCCGAGTGGCCGCTTCTTGTTGTGCTCTTTTGGCAGCCCCTTCTTGTTGTGCTCTCCGAGCGGCCGCTTCTTGTTGTGCCCTCTTGGCAGCCTCTTCTTGTTCTGCTCTCCGAGTGGCCGCTTCTTGTTGTGCTCTTTGAGCGGCCACTTCTTGTTGTGCCTTCTTGGCAGCCTTTTCTTGTTCTGCTCTCCGAGCGGCCGCTTCTTGTTGTGCTCTTTTGGCAGCCTTTTCTTGTTGTGCTCTCCGTGAGGCCGCTTCTTGTTGTACTCTTTTGGCAGCCTCTTCTTGTTGTGCTCTCCGAGCGGCCGCTTCTTGTTGTGCCCTCTTGGCAGCCTCTTCTTGTTCTGCTCTCCGAGCGGCCGCTTCTTGTTGTGCCCTCTTGGCAGCCTTTTCTTGTTCTGCTCTCCGAGCGGCCGCTTCTTGTTGTGCTCTTTTGGCAGCCTTTTCTTGTTGTGCTCTCCGTGAGGCCGCTTCTTGTTGTACTCTTTTGGCAGCCTCTTCTTGTTGTGCTCTCCGAGCGGCCGCTTCTTGTTGTGCCCTCTTGGCAGCCTCTTCTTGTTCTGCTCTCCGAGCGGCCGCTTCTTGTTGTGCCCTCTTGGCAGCCTTATCTTGTTCTACTCTCCGAGCGGCCGCTTCTTGTTGTGCCCTCTTGGCAGCCTCTTCTTGTTCTGCTCTCCGAGCGGCCGCTTCTTGTTGTGCCCTCTTGGCCGCCTTATCTTGTTCTACTCTCCGAGCGGCCGCTTCTTGTTGTGCCCTCTTGGCAGTCTCTTCTTGTTCTGCTCTCCGAGCGGCCGCTTCTTGTTGTGCCCTCTTGGCAGCCTCTTCTTGTTCTGCTCTCCGAGTGGCCGCTTCTTGTTGTGCTCTTTTGGCAGCCCCTTCTTGTTGTGCTCTCCGAGCGGCTGCTTCTTGTCGTGCCCTTTTGGCAGCTTCTTCTTGTTGTGCTATCCGAATGGCCTCTTCTAGGCGTGCTCTCCGAGCGGCCGCTTCCTGTTTTGCCCTCTTGGCCGCCTTATCTTGTTCTACTCTCCGAGCGGCCGCTTCTTGTTGTGCCCTCTTGGCAGTCTCTTCTTGTTCTGCTCTCCGAGCGGCCGCTTCTTGTTGTGCCCTCTTGGCAGCCTCTTCTTGTTCTGCTCTCCGAGCGGCCGCTTCTTGTTGTGCCTTCTTGGCAGCCTTATCTTGTTCTACTCTCCGAGCGGCCGCTTCTTGTTGTGCCCTCTTGGCAGCCTCTTCTTGTTCTGCTCTCCGAGCGGCCGCTTCTTGTTGTGCCCTCTTGGCCGCCTTATCTTGTTCTACTCTCCGAGCGGCCGCTTCTTGTTGTGCCCTCTTGGCAGTCTCTTCTTGTTCTGCTCTCCGAGCGGCCGCTTCTTGTTGTGCCCTCTTGGCAGCCTCTTCTTGTTCTGCTCTCCGAGTGGCCGCTTCTTGTTGTGCTCTTTTGGCAGCCCCTTCTTGTTGTGCTCTCCGAGCGGCTGCTTCTTGTCGTGCCCTTTTGGCAGCTTCTTCTTGTTGTGCTATCCGAATGGCCTCTTCTAGGCGTGCTCTCCGAGCGGCCGCTTCCTGTTTTGCTCTCCAAGAGGCTTCTTCTTCTTGAGCTCTCTGAGCGGCCTCGTTTGGTTTTGCACTTTTGGCAGACACTTTCTGGATTTTTTCTTGTAAGGCTGCTTTAGCAGTTTCCTCCAGGAGTGTTCTCCGCGCGGTTATTAAGGCCGCGTCCTGATTTCTTCGTTGTGTAACTAAATCTACGACCTCTTCTTGCAGCCTCTTCTGTGCTGCAACAAGCGCCTCTTCCTGTACTTTCTTGTGTGCAGCAAAATTTTCGGCGTCTTCTTGCAGTTGCTTCTGCGCTGCAACAAGTGCCTCTTCCAGTAGTTTCTTCTGTGCAACTAAATTTTCGACCTCTTGCAGTTTTTTCTGTGCGGCAATAACCTCCTCGTTCTGGTCTATCCATAATGAGGTAGCAACTTCAGCTACTTCCAAGAAATGTCTATCTGCTGCAATGAACAGCTCTCGCTGCGGTCCTCTCTGACATTGCTTCTTATGGGTTTCGAGACGCTTCACCTCTGCTTCAGGCGCTTGCTTCCTGAAAAGAAAGGCGAATAATGAAAATATGTAAAAGGAATAACAAGGTCGACTATTAATGGTGTAAAACGACTCTTGACGAAGCCGAAAATCACTTGTTCTCCCCATGACTGCGATCTTTTTTTTTGTTTTAGAATCAATAAAATATTTCTTGGTTAGAGTATCCATGGCTCCCCAGCAAAAATGTATACACGTAGTTTGATGTACAGAATGCTTGGGTGACGGCTTCATGAAGAGTCTGTTTAAACGCTGTGTGTATGTGGCAACAGACCATTAACTAATCTAGAATGTATCGATGCAACCTAGTGAAGGAGAGTGAGGAATCACAAATTTGAACAGTTCACACTGATAGCCTCATCGGTCTTGCTTTAGGTCCTGGCTTCGATACCAGATCGAGAAAAATATTATTAAGATTTTCTATCAGAAATGGCTTGGTAGCAGCCCATCTCGTACACAATACACAAGGCGAGTAGTACACAATGTCCTCCGAAATGTTGGTGTACTAAAGGCGCACCTTGTTCTTATAAGGATTAGAGGCTCTATTGCTAGGGTTGCGGGCCTGTTCGAAAGAGATACCGCGGCCCCGGAACGTAAAAGGCGAGGAAGGAACATGGATGGTTTTTAGTCAGTAAGAGTCTGACACTCCCTCCCGCTCCGCCCAGAGTGGGGGGGGTCATTTGATGATTTCCCATCCTTAAAAAAAAAAAGGCTCTATTGCTATATCTAACAAATCGTGTTTTAGAGTAAAAAGGGAACCCTTGCTAAGACTCCGTCTGTCTGTCTGTCTGTCACCAGGCAGGTCTCATGAACCGTGATAGCTAGACAGTTGAAATACTCACAGATGATTTTTTTTAATAAGTACACAACAATATAACAACAATTTAAGTAATAATCAAATATTTTGTGAATGGATCTGGCACTTGCGCGAACCCATTTGCGCGAAAAGACAAATGCGCGAATGGACTTTTGCGCGATTGGACATTTGCGCGCCAGGACACATGCACGACTGGACATTGATAGGAAGGGAAAATGATGCAAAGACGAGATATGGAGATATGGGACAATTTTATTTTCCATCCACCCGCATTCTCCAGTCATCCCGCGATCATGGCATTCATGGCGCTTGCAACAACGTCGAACTATCGGGAGCTTGAAACAACAAATAACCACGAAAGATATCCCGTAAGTGACAATATAAGTTTTGAGGTATGGGGAATTTAAAATTTCTATTGAAAATGTAATTTTCTCATAACTCTTGTATAAATCAGTGTACATTCAAAATAATTGTATTTTGGAACCAATATTCTGTAATCCAATTGAAATAAATACACACTACCTTAAGAATATGTGTGATTTACAAATTATTTTGGTATTACGTTTATATGAACTTCGCATGCTCCGCAGGCCTCTTAACAGGTGTTATACTTCATCATTATATACGTGACCCGTGATAGTGTGCATTCTCATCACCAGTCACATTTAAAATTACACTTCATGCATTATTATGAACTAGCTTTTCCCCAAGGCTTCGCTCGCGTTGATTTAACACTTGACAATCAATTCGGGTTGTACTCTACTTGAAATAATTCAAGCATGATTCGAAGGCACGTGGCGCCGTCTATTATCATAAAAACGTAACTTTCACCATATCTGAATCAAGTACCTTACCGTCCCATTACACCACGATGAATCTACTCATTTTTAAAACCAAATTCCGTGCACACGATGTCCACATGTTTACCATCCTTACTTGTTGACGACCCGAATGGCGCAGCGGTAGTGAGGCTGCCTAACGTTCTTAGGGTCCCGGGTTCGAATCCCGGTAGGAGCAAATGTTTGTGTGATGAGCACGGACATTTGTTTCCGAGTCATGGATGTTTATATGTATAATAAGTATGTATTTACAAACAAAAAGTAATGTAGTATATCAACAATCTGGTGACCACGACACAAGCCTTGCTTAGTGTGGCACTAGATGGCGCTGTGTGTATTGTCCAGCGATATTTATTTATTTATTTATTTATTTACTACTATCGGTAAACAAAAAAAAAAGATATGTGACCTTTTAACAATATTGTATTTTGTTTTACAAAAAATCTTAGGATTTGTTAATGATCACAGATGTTTGACCACTCTTAGTATCAACCAATAGAAATGAAACAAAAGAAGAGAACCAAAGAAGACCACTGCAAACGGTACAGTGGAACAAGCCATTTCGTTTACATTTTACAATGTAATTTGTGGCTTAAACAGTAAACCAAATAGCTTGATTGACCGTACATTGAAAGCTTACAGTGCGCGGTGGTTAGAATCACGTTTGGCTGACTGTACGTTGCATTCGTTCAATATTACGTCAACAACCCTCGTCATACTGCATACTCGTAATAGGATTCTAGGGAAAAGTAAAACAAAGAACACCCTTTTATTGCAGTTGTAATAATTTGTGTGCTCGTCTGTTGTTTTGTTGCAAGTTATTTTAACTAAAGTAATTTAAAAACGTGGTCATAAATAACGGAAAAGGATTTAAAAAATACCACGCGCCTCTGCGTTTTGGGCAGTATTTTTTAGTATGTTTTACGTTTTAGTTAGGCACTTCGATTTATTCGAAATCTAGCAAAAGAATAGGACATTTTGATACAAGTGGAGAAAGTTTGTTATTGTAGTTCAAGGCGGTGTTAACACACGAGCCGTAAGGCGAGGGTGTTTTTGAGCCGAAACTGCAATAACAAATGTCCACGTGTATCAAACGACGTTTTTCAATACACTTTTGAAGAAATAAAATAAAAGAATGTACTTAAAATATTTGTGTCCTGAATTATTACGAGACTATGATTGAAGCAAAGGTATGAAGCTATTATACAGCCTAATATGAAAAGTTTTTTATGAATGTTTTTGAATTTAGAACACAAATAAATGTTAATTTGCTGATAAAAGAAAACAATTGTTTTAAAGAATCATGTTTATCTATGATATTGAATTTATAAACACAATTTGAATATTCAAAAAATGATTACGCCGCCGCCGTAAAGACGTAGATATCGCTTTTCCGAAATTAAAAAAAAAACAATCACCTCTGACTCTACAGTCAGATGTGAATATTTTTTTTTAATCATGCATTTACCAATTTGGACTAAGTATAGGTACAAGTACGGCCGTCGGATCTTGGCAAGTCTGAAGTTAGACTTTGCGAATTTTAGCGCTTGAAAACTCGTACAAAAGCAAAGTTTAAAAAAAAATACCAATAACAGTTTTTAACAGCAATAACTACTGCAAATTGCTTTTATTTGTTTAAATCAAGTTTTCAAGCGCTAAATTCGCAGAACCTAACTTCAGACTCGCCAAGATCCAACGGCCGTACTTTGTCATTTTTTTTTTCCACATGTGTGTAAAGACATGAAAAATGCACGTGTGTGAAATACACTAAATTTTGAACCTAATCGTAGTGAAAGAACCAGTTTTCGAGGAAGTGTATAGAAAATACAGTTTCATCTAGATTTGTAAAATATACAACACAGAATTAAAACATTGTCGTACCTAGACAGTTCTAATTCAGCCAATTGATAATAAATCTATTCAAATATGAATTCCACTAATATTATAAATGCCTGGATCCCGTGGGACAATTTCCGATCTCCACGCGGGCGACAGTCAACTTTTAAATATTTAACCGTCAGGAAACAAGCTAAGTGTCATTTGTAAACAAGCGAATTTAATTCGTGAAAGACCTGTCAAATAATGAAGTAAGTTACGAGTCGGTTTATCTTAAGAGTGCAACTCGAACTTCGTGAAATTCGTAAAGTCTAGGAAATCTAAGAAGTCCGTTTTGACAGCCGTCAAATCCATAGTACATTACATTGTTTATTGACACCGCTATCGGACATTAAACTTTATTACTATTACGCTAACTTCAAAACGGGCCTTTTATTTTTGAATAATTTACGTGAAGTTTCGTGGGATTTTAACTAGCGAGTAGTCTACTCCTTACTTTACATGAAGATAGAAAAAAAGGGAACCAAAAAGAAAAAGAAAATGTTCATGACCGTTGTTTTTAAAGTTACACGATTTTTGTTACAGTCAAGATAAATCTTTATCAAGGCATTATATCATGATAATTAGTACTTCAAACAGTGATTGTAATCAACTGGACACGAATTTAGACTATGTATTGCTACTAAAGGTGGGTACAGATTGGTGCAATGCAACATGTAATGTAATATTCTGCCTTACATTGCATGTTCCCTGCTGCCTTGGACGTGTGGCGCGCGCGGTACGCGCATTGACTACGAATCATTCGAGAACATCTGTTCCCGCATTTCGTTACAAACACTAGCCCTCGTCACACGTGTTATTTTCTTTGCCCACATCACTACTTAAGTCGATATACACGAATCATGGAGTCTGAAGACAGCCTTCTTGCTCTGACGATTATCAGTGCTTCATTGTAATTATTTTTTTCCTTTGCTTTTTCACGGCGGTAAGAAGAGAGAAGACTTGCCATTTTGTTAATGCACTTTTCTGCTGTTATTTTCAATACATTTACGATTTCGTCCCACGCATCTTTCTTTAAATTTTGTTCATAAAAGTTTTCATTTTGAGGGTTCCATAAAACTTCCCTTGTTCTGTATTCCTCTATCAATAAAAGTGACTCGTCATCACTCCACGCACCCTCTTTCACCGCCATGATCGTTGCGCATGCGAACGAAACGAACGACCGTCCACGGCTGAGTCCTGCGCACACTGCGCGCCCCTTTGTGTTCGTACTAAAAACCGACAAATCTCGGATCGAGCCGCGCATGAGTTGTAACGCTCGGAGCGTGCGCGACCCAGGCGCAGTTCGTGCGCGCGAGGCGTCCACACTATGGGAATCCTGTTACATTACATGATACATTGCAGCAATGTGGACCTCAAATTCTTGCATTGCATGTTACATTACATGTTGCATTGCACCAATCTGTACCTACCTTTAGAGATTCCTGGCGGAAAAAAAATAAGTAAGAAATAGATGGGTGACCTCAGGCGCAGGTCTTACACTTTCACAGGGTCATCCAAGGCATAGAGCGATCTCGACAGAGTTAAGAAAATGGCCGCCATCCGTAAACAGGCCGCGGCAAGCAACTCAAAATCGCAGATGATATATTGATTTGTAAGTTATGTATTTTTAAGACAAAACCAATATCAATAATATTTCTGGAATAGTACTTACCTTGGAGGAATATTCGGCTCTTTAGATCCTTGGGCCCCCATATTGGTATTGTGATAAAAACTTCAACCTTTTTTGACAAACAAAACAAACAAGTATTCTTCACTCACGACTTCTTCGACACCAAATCACAACTGATACTATGTAGTATAGTGAACCCAAGTTTATATAATATTATCAAATCAAATACTTAAAGTACATTTATTTACTAAGTACGTACTTAACAAAATAGGTGCATCATTAGCATAGAGATTAATAAGTATGGTATATGATCATTGGTCATAGACAAGACTCCAAATACACCACCCACCACTTAACTTTAGGGTTGGGAAAGTATCGATAGTGAACTATGGCACACCACGCGACCATAGACTAACAGCATTATTACACGACTACCCAAACAAAGAAAGTGGCACATTCCTCTCGTCTTTAAATGCATCAAAAGGCGAACTAAAAAACGGTATTTTTATCATTTGTCCCTATTGTCTTCCTTTTCCGGCGTGGTAATGGCGGACCTTTTTTTCTGATCCTCGATTTTAGTCTGCTAATTTAACCCAAAACTGTGAATCAAACGTAAACCTATTGCTTGAGCGATAAAGTTGAAAATCTGTTAAAGAAATTTGACAGATTCTACTTGCTTGAGAAAACAATATGTAGACCAAATGTTTGGTATATTTTCGTATTTACTCGAGTTCTCATAACAGTATAAAGGAGAAACGTACTTTGCCTATAGTTCTGAATGCTTTCTTGATCCCCCAGGGCCCAGTGACGTATTGGATTGTACATCACTGAAAAATCCGGTGCAAGATCACGCATTGTATGTTGTTAACTTGTTAATGAGCCCCCGAAGGGTAGTTATATTCAAGTCTCATATAATTGGGAGCAAGCCTATTACTATGAACTGGGCACAAATTCAGAGTCCGTGGCTGTTACTGACATATACCTGAAAAAATAGTCCATCAAAATGTTATTTACACTTAGATCAACCATTTTTTGTATTACTTAGATGAAGTTTTTTTTATCTGACTAATCTGAGACAAAACACCGAAACAAACTCAGTGGTCACCATAATTTTCAGAACATGAAAAGCAAGAATCAGTTATAATAATTTTATTATTTCAACTTTCCTAAACTAAATGAATGATAATGAATCAAATAAAAACCGTAATTTATCGAAATTAGCTTCTCTATGGTTTTTGTATCGACATAAATAGGACAACGACTACAACACTAATTATATTTCGGTAATTCCCCGTAAATTGTAGGGGAATTTGCCCTTTATTCAGAAATATTTACTTATTGGTTATTGAATAATTACTTAATAAGCCAATAATAGGGAATTAGATAACAACACTCTATAATAGTTCTTGTTATCTGTTCTTCAAATTAACACAATTGATTTGAAACAAAGAGATTTAAATATAGGATGATTGGTAATTAGACTAATTAGTGTACGATACTTAAACATGTGATCGTACTCTTGATAAAAAACGACTTTTAATAAGAAACAAAACTTGATATCGCGAAAAAAAAAACAGTTGTAATAAGTACATTTATGTTCGCCTTATTTACTGAACAGCTGATTTATATTCGCGATGTAAGGTTTGGTCCCAAAGTAAAAGTTACCCGTCACCCTATATAGCGTGGAATTTTTATGAAGAAGCATAAAGGTCAGCTAGTTTATACATCACTAGTTTTTTGTCCCGATTTCGCTCGCTTAAGGCGATTACATGAGCTAAACGCGAGTTTTATAATAACTAAAAGTATATGATTCACTGCTATAAACAAGACCAGAAAAATATATGATATTCTTCAGGATATATGCTAGCATGATACTATTTTGAAAACATAATACAATTAATTTGGCTCGATAAAAATAAATCACGAACTTATCTCTAAAAATATCTTTCAAACAATAAAAAACAAACTAATATGCATGCGATCATTCTGATTTTTATTTTTTTAATCCAATCAATAGTTTTTTTGTAAATCGATCTAAACTACTAATTTCGCGCTATTTGGCCCGCAGTGGCTGACGTAACAACCACTTTGTAGTGCATTATTTATATTAGAACTTTATTCTAACAGCATTTCAAACGAAGTTTGAACTACCACAAATAGAGTTGCTAATTTAGCTCGTCTAAGCGCCTTAAGGTTGAAATTACCCACTCATAAAATACACACTCTAAGATTGTGTATGTAACTTTCTCTTGATTAGTGAATGAATTTTCGGAACCGCATTCATTCGCAACCTCAATTGTTAAATTCGGCTCAGTAATTTAGGTGGAATTTAAAAAAATGTTAAAATCACACAAACTGCTAAAATCATAACCTTCCCTTTTAGCTTTGCCGTAGTTGGGTAAAAATAAAACAACAAAGTATTATTATCATATTATTGTATTTACAAAATATTGCACTTGGCTTGCGCCGCGACGCTCTGACTTAATTCTAACACATATTGCACAAAACATTGCACCGGTTACAAAGATCGACAGTTCACTCTTAAAATATTACATTTATACAAGAACAGAGGTCTAAAATGGTCGTTTTAGCAGAACATTAAAATTCCTAAAATGGACTTTATGTTTATTACAATAAAGTCCATTTTTAGAATTTCAATTTTTTTATGTGATTTTCATTATGTTCTGCTAAAGCGGACATTTTAATCCCACAGATTGAATTGGAATTAACATCAATTTACCGAATATTTTGTTATAAAAAACATCTTGTATTTTGAGCCGTAAATAGGCGCTAAGACGTCCTTAACCATACATCAAGACAAAACACATGATAAAAACACGTCAAAAACCCGTGAAAGAACATTATGTTTTTACATAAGTATGTTTCCGTTAAATTGATTTTAATTTCAATATTAGGTAGATAAATTTTATAGTCAATGTATTCTACATTTCACAAAATATATAGAAAATACAATTTCAAGCATATGTCTCACCTTCATTTCTAATTAATCTATTCTCAGATAAATAATAAAAACTAGGTAACGAAATTTCTTAAAACTTGGCTATACACACTGCCGAGCACCAAAATGGACGTTTTCTAAAAAATATCCTAGTTTTAAAATTATTTTCTTAAAAATAATTATTTTTACAATTAAAATTGGTGAGACAGGCGCCTAACTTTATACGTAAATATACAATTAAAGGAAAAAAATGCTTAAAAATTGCTCCGAGATATATTTTCAATAATGTAATGTTTACAGGATTTTATATTAAAAACGTTAAACCAGTCTCATCATAATAAAAAATAGAATAAAGTATAAAAAAGAATCAAAATTCTTTAGTTTCATTTTCAGGGTATAAAATAACCCGAGTAGAGCAAAAACTAAACCACAGAGAAAACACCCACCCATCCAACTATTTGTTACTTCATTTCTTTTGACATTCTATATCTTAAGTAGTAACGTAATATGATATTTTTCACTGGGACTGAGTAACTTTTGCTTTATAGGGACGATTTGTCAGTTTTTCTATTTTTATCCATTCTGGGCATTTTATAGTGTTGCAAAACTCAATTTTTATCTCAACAAAGAGAGACTATGCAATTCTTTCAAATGAGCATTTTAACGTCTTCTCGCAATGCAGGACCTCATTAAACCCCATTCCAAAACTTTTGAAGAAAGTGTAAACAAATTCGAAACTGTACCACACCCCGTATTATTTGTACGTCACTGAAAAAGATTAAAATAATCCTGCGTTGAGTAGCAAAACTTATTTTTTAGTCCTGAGTTTGCAGTACAGTGCACAACCTTCATTCTTGTATTTTATGGTTTATATAAGAGGAAAAACAATTGTTTGTCAGACATATTTATTTACGTTTTCGACAAATTGTTTTGGAACAGAGTAAATAGTAAGGATTAGATGTTTAGCCCATTCCCTCTGATAGAGAAGAGGCCTCTGTCCCAGCAGTGGGACATTCATAGGCTGATGATGATGATATGTTTTATTGCGTTAAGTTTGAAAGTCGGTGAAAGTGTAGTGACCAGTTCACAATAGTGAAGTAGAGATAGACTAGAATAGACCATCGCCTACTATCACTAAGTTATTACTAAATACAGGATGTGTATTAAAACTAAAGCAGATTTAGGAACCGAAACCTGGCTATCAACGATTTACTTCAGAAATGTTTTTCCCTTAGAAGAGATAAACGTATTCCAGCTAGCGTTGAATTTTTTTTTTATGTAGTTACTACCTTGCTTTATACAAGTGAACTGACAGAATTGATGTAAATGGCAAAAAAATCGCCAAGTTCATCAACCAATTCTAAGTCCAGTGTATATTTCTACAAGGTTTAGGATTTAATAGGGTAGAAAACACCACAGAACAATAATTCCAAAACACCAATCTCTTTAAAAAAAACTTTCTTTTAGGGTCGAAAACCCGATTTATCTGCAATTAATATTTTGAAATCAATAAATAGTTGATTCATTGAGTTGACTAAACAGTGACGTCACAGCGTGTTATTGCAATACAAAATTAATGAGAAAACCGCGTTTTGACAGCTCTTAAAAAGTATGTCAATTGATTGGTATGTCAACTACCCTATCCTCATTTTAAAGAACTACTTATTAACCAATTTCAAGCCTACATAATTCAATACACATCCTGCACACTAAATTATTCTATGTATAAAGGTTATTTTCAAAAAATAAATAACTACATACATAGTTTTAACGTTAACAATCGATATACTTAATAACCTTATTTTAAAATAAGGTGGTATACGTGTATGAGATACAAAACTTAGTAACGTTACGTGAGTATACAAGTTTTTTTTTTAAATTAATTTAATCAAGAAAGCATGTGTCACAATCTATTTGGCTGCATTTACACGGTGTTTTAAGCGGTAAGAAAAAAAACGTGTTGTTTTTAAACGTTACAACGTTGAACAAATCAAGTGTAAATTAAAAATATCACGTGGTTAGTTCGTTACGTTATAACGGTATTAAGCACGTTATTTCTATCTCAAGCTAGATTAAACATTTATACACAATTGGAGCAGCTAAAACACTGTATAACGGAGATTGTCTTCCAAATGGTTTTTACTTTAGGCAGCTTTTTGGCACAATATAGCAACCAATTATCTATGGTTCTTTTACCCGAATTCCTCGGTAGTATTTTTTAAAACGTCAATAAAACGCCATTAAATGTCACAAACAATGACATAGTTTTTCCTGTTCGTATTTCTTGTACCTACATATAAAATAATTTTGTCAAAAAATATATTGCACTTTTTGTTAAAAATATACTAATTATCTAAAAAAATATTGCACTTTCCGAACATTTGGAATGATTTTCATTTATTTTGGTTTCTTTTTTTATTAGAATAAAAAAATAGTGTGCTTTTATCCAATAATCCTCTTCGTTTTCACAAAATTTTGTTTTTTTATTATTTCATAAATTCTCTTCTCGTAGTTGACAATGCATGAATTCTTGCTTGTGTAAATAAAATATCAATTCCAGACATTTCTGATTCATTGTCTATTATTATATGGAAGTTTTTAGGTTTTCTGACTTTATTTTGATGCATTTACAAGATACTTTTCCAAACAAGGCTAATAATTATTTCATCATGTAAATACACCCAAATGAAAAGTCACAAGTACTTGTACAATCATTTTACATAAATCAATGATTTTGTTGCTTCAGTTTAAGTTTTATTCGCCTGATTACGTTGCAAAAAATAATAACAATCATAAACTATTGCAATGAATAATGATTGCAGAAAATAATTACAATTATTTATTAAAGCAAAGTCACCGACTTTACTTGTCTTAGGGCAAGTACCCTAACGTGTCTTCTAGACTAGCGTTCCTGCTGAGAGGTGCGTGCGCGAACAGTGAAGCGGCGGGGACCCTCGCGCGGGGCCCACACAGCGCGGGCGGGGGCCCGGGGGCCCGCGCGGGCCCCAGGCCGGGCCCCAGCGCGGGCCCCACGCCGCACAGCGCGCGCACGTCGGTGCGCTGCGACAGACGCACGTCCGCGAACAGCGCGGCCATCTCTGCTGACTTCTTCACGGACAGAGCCTCCTGTGAGCCCGCGCCTGTACTGCGGACTGGACGAAAGGTTTTTGGTTTAACAATGGTAGTTGCTACATGTAATATACTGGTATTCAGTCAGTCAGTAAACGTCGAAAGTCTTTGGTCAAAGGACAGCCGACCCTTGTAGGTCTTTGACAGTCGTCCTGACGGACTATCGTAATGATCATTAAGTACAGTTTTAAGTACAACAGGAAAACTATTAAGGTTGGGAAAAATATGTTCCCTACATATTGACGAATTAATTTTTATTTTAAAAGGTTTTCATATAAATGAAATAATTTACCCCACAAGAGCTTTGGGATATCCAAAAAACAATGATAAATATTTCATAATTTCAGACGTCCACTGCTGGATATAGACCTCCCCTAAGTATCGCCACATTGACTAGTCCCGTGTGACTCGTATCCAACGGATTCCCGCAACCTTCACCAGGTCATCGATCCACCTAGTGGAAAGTCATCCAACGCAACGTGTTCCGGTTCGCGGTCCCCACTCCCAAACTTTTCAACCCCATCGGCCATCCGTTCTGCAAGCAACGTGCCCGCCCAGCAGTGCCACATCAATTTGGCAATTCTTCTAGATAAATATGTATTTAAATAAATTAAATATAGATCGTTACCAGTAAGTCGCTGCATATTCCTGGCTCGAGGCTTGTTCTGAAGTAACAGTTCGTAGTCCAGCGCGACGCTGTCGGAGCTGCGCGCGCGCCGGCGCCGGCCGCCTGCACTGGCGCCCCACCGACTGGAACATCAACTTATTGTAAGTATACGACAACACAGAATAACGTAACTACGCTCTCAACACTTGATCTACTATGGAAGTCCTTTTGTAACTGCCATGGATCATTTGAATTGCTTTATTTTAAACTAGCTGACCCACGCAACTTCGTTTGCGTCACATAAGAGAGAAAGAGCTCACAAAGGGAATAAAATTTCCCCCGTTTTTGCAACATTTTTTATTGCTGCTCCACTCTTGTTGTTCATAACGTGATGTTATATAGCCTAAAGCCTTCCTCGATAAATGGACTATCCAACGTAAAAAGAATTTTTCAGTTCGAGCTGGTAGTTCCTGAGCCTAGCGCGTTCAACCAAACAAACAAACAAACAAACTCTTCTGCTTTATATTTAATTAATTAGTATAGATTGTTGATTCAATTTTTATATTCTGGACGCTCTTATTGTGCACGTCTTTCTGCATCGTTCTCACATATATGTATAATCTCAACATGAAAGATGTAACCAAGATTTTGTAACAACTTTTTTGATTGAAAAGAGTGTCCATGGAGTTTCTTGCCCGTTCTTCTCCAGAGAGATCTACGCTAGGGAATGGGCAACTACAGTACTTTCTCAAGTTATTATGTCTTGTGTCTGTGACTGTAGCTTCTTTTTTTTCGTTTTATCGACATTCAAAAGTGCCGTAATGGTCTAGTTGAAATAAATTATTTGAGTTTGAGTTTAACTTTTACAATGATAATGTCTCACTTAACTCTACAAGTCTCTCTAGTCCTCATGTGTCCTCATTCTGTCGCAGAAGGTATCGGAGGCCTACTATAGTAAGATGTAACAATGACAATGTCTCACCTAGTTCTGCCACTCTTGTCCTCCTGTGTCCTTATTCTGTCGCAGTAGGTATTGGAGGGGCTACGCAAGTACTCCATACTGTGAGAGGCCTGTACTCTCCGGGGCCCGGTGCAGTAGCACTTGTTGCTGTCCGCGCAACTTTCGGAGTCGCAAGAGCAGTAGCTAAAGTCGCCATCGTAACATTCCCTGGAATTAAAGAAGTACTTTATTAAAAACTTTTCGTTTAAATTTTGGAAAATACTTCTATTTTATGTATTTTGTTCGGGGAAATGAACAGTTTTACATTCAAATCTTGTACCTACTAAGTTATAGGTATACAAGAGTTAATATATTATAAATGTATAACATACGAAAATATTGTATTCGATCGTTGTTTAGACGACAGCTAAAACTAAAAATATGGAAAATTTTGAGTAGCGTCAACATGTCAGCGTTAACAAAATCATTACACTAAATTCGGAAAAAGGGAGAAACATACATTTAAGCAGATCTAAGCTCATATTACTTTTCGAATGTTTTAAAAATAAAAATGCACACCTGCTTAAAACTCAATTTAATCGTTTAAACAATCCCACTAATCAAGCCAAATATTTGGTGAAATTAATTCCTAAATTCAACTGTAAATAACTCTTAACTCAGTTCAGTAACTCACATGTCCCAGCCGTCTGCTACGCTCTGATTATCGACCACATTTCATTTCTACTACCAACTAGTTAACACAAAAATCAACCATAACTTGAACCACTTAAAGTCGAGATTGAACTGTTTAAAAGGATATTTAATATAATTAATACTACTATCTCTGAGACTCCTATTGGTTGATATGTTCAAGACGTCGAAAGTAGAGAAATTTTTCATTAAAACAACTAAGCTAATAAATGTGTGTGGATTGCTCTTATGAATAATTTTATTTTAAGTTATGTTCGAGATTTCATAATTTTTGTGGTAGGGTTTTTAATTGCAGTTATTTTTCGCCCTATTACTTAAGATAAGTAGTGGTCATTTTGAAGCGTAAAACCGTTTCTCTTGACGCTAGCTTCAATGGTAAACTCAATATATGCACAAAATATTACAGTGGCCGTCACTTGCAAGAACAAGATATTTTCATTTATCATGAAACCAGTGAGACATGGACGCTCACATAGGAGACTGTCCACCGAGTACAAGTGGCACAAAGTCATGGAGCGAGCCATGCTCGGTATAACCCCCTTGGATCGAGTGCGCAACATCAAAATCTGCCGTCTACGACGTCGGTGACCGGGCGGGGTGCCTCAAATGGGCCTGGGCAGGGCATCTCTCATCTCTCATCGCGGAGATGGCCGATGGACCAAGCTTTGACCGAGTGGTGGCCAAGGCCGAAGAAACCAGAATCATCCTTAAGCTCGATGGGTCGCCGACATCGTTAAAGTCGCGCGAAACACCCGGATAAGGGACGCACAGAATCGGGAACAGTGGTAGAAAAAGGGGGAGGCGTATACCCAGCTGTGAGTGATTCCGAGCTAATATGATGATGATATAACCTGCGTGTCCATACATGGCCGTTTTAGTAGCGTAATACGTCAAATTATTTGCGAAACTAGAATCTGCAAGTTCTGTAGAATTGCATGGGTCTAACATCGAAATCGCAAAAAAACCAGCTGTCCAGTATTTCTACTACAAAACTTCAATATCTACTTGACGGTTGACCCAAATGTTGCTGTTTTATTCCGCAATTTGTCCCATGAAGGAAGTTGTTCAGTTTTATAGACTGATTCACACCCTTTTAATATGACAACACCTTTTTCGTGCATATAATTTCTTTGATCAGCCCATGTCCTACTGCCGGCAAAAGCCTGACCAATATCTTTTCAGGAACTCTTTCCGTGCGGGGACCAATGTGATTGTCTTAAAGAATTAACATTTACAAAATTTTTATGACCAAGTAGTTAAGATTTCGTGAACCTTTCAAGACAGTTGAAAATGTCACAAAATTTTAATCTACTACTACTATGTTCATCCCAGCAACGTGTAATGGGTAATCATCTCACATCTGAAGTGTAGCCACTCTAGCAAAAAGTCAATGACATAAACATGTCGGCCATTGCGCAAAAATTGCTAAAACTCACTTTTAGTTTTATTGAAGCCATTATCGCAAATATATCCAAATTACTTTCGATATTCTAACAGCAATAAACATTCGCTGCTTGTAAATCTTTAAAGTTTGCGAAATATTTATATTTTGACGAAATCTAAAGTTGAAGCTAATGATGTATCTCGTTTGTATTCATTCGTAAGAAAAATACAAAAAACGAAATAATGAAACTTATTATAATATCAGGATTTTCATGGAAAACGTGCGTGTTGGTCTAAGGTCAAATTGTTTGTGAACTAATACACAGTAGTAGTATTTTAAGTAGCAAGAGACTTAACTTTCGTTACCACAACAAACAAAATACTGAAAACCATCATTCTCCTACCCTTATCGCATGTCTTCTTCTTTCATACTTTCCTATACTCATCATATCATCAGTCATTTCTTTTCTTGCCGTAACATCTTCATCACAGTCCATCAATCGTTTCTTTGGTCTCTAGTCGTGGACCTACCCTGCCACGTTTATACTCAAAATATTCCTCATGGCTTTTATTTTTCCCATTGCTCGTCATGACATACCCATATCAAGCCGATTGCCACATAACTTTTCAGTCACTGGGGCCAACATCCGCATTAGCTTTCTCATCTTAGCCACTTGTAAACGCCTTTCATTCTTCCCTTTTAAAAATACTGAATACGAAATCAAACTTCGTTTATTTTTGCAGATCATTATTTTGTTCATCATTCAATCACATTTACCTCAATTTTAACACACACGAACACAAGTAAGATGATGAAATATGATGCGCAAAATTGCTCGTCTAACGAAATTTAAATCAAGCTGGTGGCTTGAATTAAACTTCGTTAGACGATACTCCTCCGCCATACTTTTCTGATTAATTCGACACTCGACTTCGGACTTCGTCGAGCTTCATTGTCTCAGTGATTTTCAGGTGTTGATTCTGGCATTCAGGAGTTACAGTGGGCAGGGAATAGAGTGGCGGGATTGCCCCAAAAAAAAAACTGTTATGTAAAGTTAGCTTCAAAATAGAAAATATACTCACTTCGAACAATCTTTGCAGCTCTTGCTTTTACTTAAAAGCTTGGCCTTCGCCGAATCCTTGGTTTCGACCGCAGAGCAATAGCACTTGGCTTTGCTCCCACCTTTCAACGAGCAGTAACATCTGTCCACACAGCTCTCAGACTCGCATTCAGAACAAGACACGTAGCCACTGGAACTATTCCTGTTCTGACATCCAAGTCTATTGCTCAGGGTAAGAAAATCTGAGTCTTCAGACGTAGAAGTCCTCTCTCCCGGCCTGGATTTTCCAGTTCTTTTTGAAACATGGACGATCTTGTCGGATCTTTTCGAATGTCTTTGTCTCGATGCTTGTCGTTTTGGGGTAGGTAGCATGGGCTCTTTGGGGCGAAACTGCCGCAAATCGTAGCTGGAGGTAGACACCGAGCTTTCGGAGACCGGGTCTTTCGCTAACTCCTCGGATCCGGGAGGTTTGGTGTCTTTACTTCTTATGTCTTTGCCGAACGGCATTCGGAAAACCATTCGGAGGCCGCTCGCGCCTTTTAGTATCTTTCGTCTTTTGTTTTGAAACATACTGTTTCTTCTGAGAATCTTTTTCTTTTGCTTCTTCATTATTGCTTTGCTATGTTGAAAGATTTCGTCTTTTGTCAAGGTTACTGCTAGTTTCAGTAAGAATTCTTTGTATATCGGCTTCAAATCATTGAAAGACATCCCTTCAGCGTCTATTATGGCATTTAGGATCTCGTCCATCGAATGCAAGTTCTCTTGAACTTTGAATTCATTAAAAAGTTCATTGAACCCTAACGGTGAGCCGCCTCCTTTTTTCCCATTGTTTCTGGAATTCAAAATAAGAGTTGAACATTTTTCACACAAAATGTGATGCATATGGTTATTTTCGCGAATGAATGACATTGTTAGGATGGCAGTCCAGTACTAGTAGGTATTACTTTGTGAAATAATTAGTCGGAAATTTTATTACTAAAACAAGATAGCGGCTTCAGTTCCTTTCTAACTTAAAAGACCACTCGCTTAAAGAACCATGTAGCATTTTACAAAAATAAATGAGATTGCAAGTCTTGAAAGCAAAATATATAATTCTATCGAACAACTTTGGCCATTTCTTGGTATAACTAATACCACAATGATTTGTAAGATTTGCCTTAGTTAATCGAGGCATGCTACAAGTCATAATTGAGCACAATAGAGCAGATTTAGCCAGTCACTGATCAAATTAACGACAACACAAATAAAGAAAAAAGGAACAAAAAAGCAGAGTACATTGGCTTTCTCAATAAGGATGTTGCAAGTGTAATGATAGTTAAAAATAACTCGGCGGCGTATTGGATCAGAGGAATGCAGCGGACGCGCTTGCGTTGCCACAATTACGGGCATGCGAGTGCCGACACACTCCACTAAGCACGGTCTATGCGCCTCTCGTTACAGCAATCCGAACAAACATATTGATCATGTGAAAAACTCAAGATGTCAGCGTGAACTGGGTAAAAGGAAATAACAACTCAAGCGTGCCAACGAAATTACTAACAACCAATTTCAACACTTGATTTATACACTAGAACAATTTAGAAATACATACCTGTGTCCAATCGACTTGTACCTAGTGAGTCCTCCCGCGTTTAGGAAGCTACCCGAGCGAGGAATGGCTACTTTGGTCAGTATGTCTCCTGATTCGTTTATGGACTTTCTGCCACTCTGACTCCTCCGTAGAGGCTCTTTGGGAGGGTCCGGTGGGGCTTCCGAAGGTGGTTTTATAGGTATCGGCGGAGGTAAAGTCGGTGGTCTCTGCAAACTTTTTCGTCGTTCTAACTCTCTAAACAGTTCTATTTTCTCGGACACCTTGCTTTGGACGGACGATTCACTGCTGTTTACATGTTTGAGGTTTTGAATCTGACGATGGGTGGGATTCTGAGCCTTTTTTACGGACTTCTTCGAGCCCTGCGTATCGCTTCCACTTGTGTCGTTATGCTTTATCGAATCCAGCTTGGCTTTCACTTCTTCTACTGTGATTCTTTTCACATCGGCGGGAGGGATCGACGGAGGTGGGGGTGGGCGCGGCAGGCTCTCTGAAGATAACTTCTTCGTCCTTTCCAGCTTGGGCTTTTCTGTGTAAGATTCGCAGGCTGAGAACCCGTCGGCTCGGTCGCTGTCGCCACTGAGTGAAGACGTACTTCTCTTCTTGCGCGGCGGCCTCATTGGGATTTCTTTTGGCGACATGCTGCTTCCAACGCTCATACAGCTGACTCCGTTTCGATTCTTGAGCGTCTTCTTGTCATTGTGACCCTGCCGGCTCATGTGCGCCATCAGCGATTTGTATAACGTGGCCGCTATCACGATAGCGTCCTCTGTCGTCTGACATACAAACCCATGACACTCCAGCTGCTTCGCGACGCCGATCTTCCTCATCACAACAGCGAAAAGAGGTGAATGCGAGTTTTCGTTGTGGGAGAGGATGTACTTCTTGTCTGGTGACTCTAAAGTTTTGAAAAGGGCTTGTCGGTCGATGTTATCAGGATCGGTGATAAGGGGCAGGAAGGCGTAGCAAAGATCGTGGTCGTCTTCCTCGGAGGGTTGGACGACGAACTTCACGGCTGACCAGACTGCTATCGTGGGGAAGGGGTTCAATTGTTCGAGGTCGCCTTTGTCTCCTTTGTTGCGGACTTTGAGTCCGCTTTTAGAGATTTCTAATCGTCCGTTTAGGCCGTTTTTATGGCGATAGTTTCTCCTATACGTGAAGTATAGGTCTCTTAAGGGCGTCTGCAGGCCAGAGAGGCTGGTGACCTTGCTGTGCAGGGGCGTGGAGCCGAGGTAGTGCACATTGAAGATGTGCACGCCGATGGACTCAATGGCCTGCTTGGACTCGCCCGCCATGTCCGCAAACATCCTCTCTATGCGATCCTGCACTGTGTTATTAACATTACTGACTTTGCTCTGACAGTACCCGTCGTCATCTTCGTAGATCGTCACTTTGCCTTCGTGCGTCGAATTCACCTGCGAACAAGAAGATTATGTTGTGAACTATGATTCAATATAGCACTTCCGTCAACATCTTGGTTATGAAAATAAACTGAGGAATACAGTAGTCTAACACAGTAACAATTTTCAGCAATTATGTTCATTTTAATTAATCCAATAACGCAGTAGTACATCCGTGTATGACTTTGTATTATAATACCTATATATCTTGTCACAAGTAGACCGTGCAGACGTGCTTACCCTGATGTTTCATGAGAGAAACTTTTCTATATTAAACTAATTAAGACTGGAGATCTATCTTCCATTAGGAATTTCTCGGTAGGTAGCCACCCGGAGCCTGAATTTCTTTCAATTTAATACCAATAAGCTCGCAAAATTATAGTTTCATACATACTTAAACCTAACTTGCGAAATATGGGTAAGTATACTTTCCACCTCCTCAAAATCTCAAATACAACAACATAAGGGAAATAGACCAACCTTTTCACAGCGAAATACCAATAAAAAAAGTAAAGTAGACATGAGACACTTCTTGGTACCAAAGGCGACAGAAACAAGTTTATCACCTACTTCTATTCCAAGGCAAACCCAAGCAGACATCCAAATTGAACAGATTCAACAGTAGCAATCAGTCCCTCCTCCTCCTAAATCGCAGAATATTATTAGCAATTTTCACTCTCCCAGCACGGTTGGTCCCCGTGGGAGCAGTAGACCGAAACCCTCCATCAAAAATGAAACTTTTCTAAATAAAAGAAACAATAAATATCTCCACATTGGTACGTTAAACGTAAGATCCTTAATAGGCAAATCAAGATTCTTAGAATTAGAACACGCTATTTCAAAAATTAGCTGGCATATTATAGGACTGTCTGAGGTAAAACTCGAGGGTAAAGAAATTATAGAACATGAAGATTTTATTTTAATGTATTATGGTCAAAAACATAATAGAAACGGTGTTGGATTTTTAATAAAAAAGCATTTGAAAGACAGTATTAAAAATTTTGTGACGTTCTCTGATAGAGTGGTAAAATTAGTAATCCAAATCGAATCCAAGACAATAGATATTATACAAGTATACGCGCCTACCGAACAATCACCACTAGAAGAAATAGAAGAGTTTTACAAGAACCTTCGAATAGCGTTAAAAAACAATAACAAAGACACAATTATCATTGGTGACTTCAATGCACAGATTGGTATAGCCACTACCGAGGACAAATATGTCATGGGAGCATGGGGATGCGGCAGAAGAAGTCCAAGAGGTCAGACCCTAATCGATTTTTGCTTCGAACACCAACTACATATAGCAAACACCTATTTCAAGAAGAAACTCAACCGTAAATGGACTTGGGCACATCCAAATGGCGTTACACGAAACGAAATTGATTTTATTATAACTAGAAACCATAACAACATCCACAACGTCGATATAATATCAACTTCACATCCTACTGATCACAGACTGGTACGGGCAGCGCTTCTACTCAACTATAATCGAATGGTGTCAAGAAAGTGTTTTGGAGAAAAAACTACCACCGTAATAACACCATTCGACATGAAATATTTACAAGAAACGTTCGGTCAAGCTGTGAAAGACTTAAGATATACGGATACTGAAAATACTTACTCTACTTTAATTACAAAAATTAGAGAGAGTCAATACAAGGGAACAAAACAATTAAGGTATAAACCAAACTTGATATCGGAAAACATTGCAAGAATCATAAAAGAGAGAACTCAACTAAAAGAAAAGAAAAATAAAACTGCTATAGAAAAGAAAAAATTGTCAGCACTATACAAATTAATTAGAAAGCAAATCCAACACAAAATTAAAGAACATAGATACAAAATTATAGAAGAAAATCTTGAGAAAAGGGCGTCAGTTAAAAGAGCATACAAACAACTTGACTCTAGCAAGAAATGGATTGCAAAACTGTCAAAAAATGGACAGCAAATAACTAACCGAAACCATATTTTAAAATTAGCCACAGAATTCTACACAAAACTGTATGAATTTTCCGATCCAAGACAAGCAGTGAGGAAAGAACTAGAACTGACTGACTCAGAAAACGTTCCACAGTTTCTAGAGTGCGAAATAAGCAACTCAATACAACAACTCAAGTCTTCAAAGTGCCCTGGAGAAGACCGTATAACAAACGACATGTTAAAAGCTATCGTAGAGCCCATCACACCTATTCTAACCACTACATTCAACGGAATTCTAACAAAAGAATCAATACCATCTGATTGGAAAACTGCAATAATAACACTGCTATACAAAAAAGGTGATCCTGGTGATATAGGCAATTATAGACCGCTGAGTATGTTACAAACACTCTACAAATTATTTACCAGCCTATTACTAAAAAGAATTTCGAAGACACTGGATGAGAATCAACCTAGAGAACAAGCAGGATTTAGAGCGGGTTTCTCTACTAACGACCACATTTTCACCATCACACAGATAATTGAGAAATATAACGAACATAATAAAGAACTCTACATAGCCTTCATAGATTACTCTAAGGCGTTCGATTCTATTTCTCATGACTCTCTTTGGCATTCACTACAACAACAAGGCATACATAAGAAATACATAGACATGTTAAAAGAAATCTATAAACATAGTAAAGCAGTGGTTAAACTTGAGAAAAAAGGAGAGCCGTTTAACATCCAGAGAGGAGTAAGGCAGGGAGATCCCATATCACCAAAATTATTCAACGCAGTCTTAGAACACATCTTTAGACAGCTCCAGTGGAAAAATATGGGCATCAAAATAAATGGCGAATTTTTAAACCATCTTAGATTTGCGGACGACATAATCCTTATTAGCGAGAGGCACTCGGAGCTAGAAGATATGTTGATATCCCTCGATAAGGAGAGTCGCAAATGCGGCCTTCACATGAATGCTGAAAAAACATGTTTACTAACTAACAGTACGAGAGTCCCAATTAAAATACAAGACACACCATTAGAGTACGTAGACAGCTACATATATCTCGGACAATGCATTCGTTTCTCCAATCTAACAGAAAATGAGATAGATCGCAGGATAAAAAACACGTGGAAACGATACTGGTCGCTTAAAGAAGTATTTAAATCACGCATACCAACACATCTGAAAAAGAAAGCTATGGACAATGTAATACTTCCTACACTGCTCTATGGTTGCCAAAGCTGGGCATTCACAAAAGCGTTGGTAAACAAACTTCAAGTTTTTCAACGGGCAATGGAGAGAAGCATGCTAGGGCTTAAGCTAAGGGACAGAAAGAGAAACAAGGATATAAGACAGCATACAAACATTGTGGATGCTGCCGAACTAGCATGTAGGTTAAAATGGCGTTGGGCAGGTCATGTAGCAAGAGCTACAGACGGACGGTGGAGTGAGAGGGTTCTTCACTGGATACCTCGAGATACACCGCGCCCCCGCGGTAGACCTAGGCGCCGTTGGTGTGACGACATTATAGCCACTGCTGGTCATACCTGGACGAGACTTGCTCAAGACAGAGAGAAATGGCGACTGATGGAGGAGGCCTTCACCCGTAAATGGGTACCCAAAACAAACAAATAATAATTGAAGATAACTTATCTAATTCTAATATGCACTTATCTAATTATTTTGTTATTTGATAATGAAAGTTAATTTAATCACGACCTGAAACATGTTAGTAAATTGTTAATGTTTTATCAATCGTTATTTAATATTGTATTGTTAATTTAATTTATTATGGATGATTGTGCAATTATTCTGTGTAAGGTCATTAATTATTTAATTTATTTTTTGGTTTATTTTGCATGATTTGATTATGATTTTTTAATTTAGTATTGTGAATGTGCTAATATTTGTATAGAATTAAGTGATTATGTGTATTAAACCTACGATAATTTGATATTAATTAGGTGATTGATATGAAAAGTTTAATCTAATTTAGCATATTTTTCTTACTATTGATGATAATAATTACATTAAGCCAAGTGATTTCAGGTCCTAAATTAAATTTAATATGAATTCTTAATATGCCAATTTTAGTTATATTCTTGTTGGGAAATAAAGGCTTTTTTATTTTTATTTATTTTTATTTATTTATTATACTTTCCACTTCTGCCTAACCCATGTTTTGTAGATAGGTATGTCATCAAATGCGGGTCTGATCTTGAAAAACGTTATTTCGAATTTGGAAAAAAGCCTATCCTCAACGATCGACGTATGACCGACGACGATCGATCGTATTTAATCAGTTTATTAGAATCATATTTTAATGATGATGATTTTATAAAGGATGTTAGGAATAAAGGGTGTAAGACACCTCTTAACGAAGCCGAAAGGCGCTTGTTCTCCTCATCATTTCTTTGTTCTACACCATACCTGGGAAACTTCTAGTTACGGAGATATTGGGGGTCACAGTTCCAACTTTTTGATAAGTTTTTTTTTTTTAATACAACTTTCCTAATATTTTTACTTTAACGCCGTTACGACCTTTGTGTAATTTATTTCATCACCGCTGCTCTCAAAACGGTGAAGGAAAATATCGTGAGGAAACCGGCATGTCCTAGAACCAAAAATTCGAAGACATGTGACATCTACCAACCCGCACTGGGCCCGTGTGGTAGATTATAGCCCATTCTCTTTCATTGAGAGGAGGCCGTGTCCCAGCAGTGGGAACATTATAGGCTGATGATGATGATGACCTTTACGACCCCCATTCCATTCAATTCATCCATCAGCACAATGTTATAAGTGCGTTACATTGAGTTCTACCACAAAACGTGATTTTTCATCCCACATTTTTGCGTAAAGTTACTTAGTTTGATGTACAGAATGCTTCGTGATAAAGTTGTTTACACACTGTATACTACGACTGCCCATGTAATGTTCGCTTACGTGAGCAAAGACGAGGGCACAGCTTGTCAAAAATAAACCTACATTAGAATGATTGATGGTTACGATATCCAAAAAGATGAGTTACAAGCCTATTGTGTTAGATACCTCTAATTACAAGGTTTTTATAACTTAATTAACATTTCGACATCTGCAATCTTAAGGCTTGCTTGTCGCAATAGTTACATGAATCTAACATATTATGTGTGTATGTGATTTGTAACTGTGGGTCGTCTTGTTCTACTACCCTTGAAGCCCATTGTAACTTAAAAGTAATTATTATGTTAGCTACAGATGCAATAAATTCTTAATTAAGGTCTAATTTTGCATTGTTAAATTTCGTTTCTTGTTTCGTTAGTTAACTGATCTGTATCTTTCATTGAGTTGGGTAAGTTAGAAAAAGGTAAGTGACCTGTCTGTGGATGGATGTATAACCGTAACGAACCCAGATTCCTCCGTATCTGAGGCACTACTCTCTAACGCTTCGTCAAGGTCCATGTTCACCAAAAAGATAACAGTCTGATTATCTAAAACAGCTGTTTAAAACTCATTTTTGTATGGGAACATGTCACAGCTGTTTTTAGATAATCATACCGATATCTTTTCGGTGAACATGGACCTTAAGGGGCCGGCGGAACATGCGTCTTTCATACAAACGTAATACCAAAATAATTTGTAGGTAAATCAAACATATTCTTAAGGTAGTGTCTATTTTGTTTCGGGAGGTACCTGCACCGACACGGGCGGGAGGAATCGCCCGGGTGTCTCCACTGCGAGGATCGACCGGAGGACACGGTGGAGCACACGGTGGAAGTCTGCCCTGCGTGGGCGGAGCTCCGCCGTGTCCTCGTGGCGGCGATCGGCGGCGGCGACCTCTCGCGTCCGGCCCTGGTTCAATCCATGGTCCGGAGCGAGACGGAATGGGAAGCCGTCGCCTCCTTCTGCGAAGCAGTGATGCTAGCGAAGGAGGTGGCGGAACGAGAGAGGGAGAGATCCTCTCTTCCCGGCCGCCGCGGGAGACGCAACGGGCGTCGGGGGCCACGTGGTGGCTACCGGCCACCGTAGATGCGGGCCTGTGGACGGCTGGCTATGGGCTAGCTAGCCGTCCGGCCGTCTAACGACGACGACAGGCCGTGTCGACGGCGCGTTCGTGTTCCACGCGCGCCTAAAAGAGATGTCAGCAAAAGGAGAGGGGCCCGCAAGGGCCGAAGCCTGCCGGGGTTGCGGGCCTGTTCGAAAGAGATACCGCGGCCCCAGAACGTAAAAGGCGAGGAAGGAACATGGATGGTTTTTAGTCAGTAAGAGTCTGACACTCCCTCCCGCTCCGCCCAGAGTGGGGGGGGTCATTTGATGATTTCCCATCCTTAAAAAAAAAAAAAAAAGGTAGTGTCTATTTATTTCGATGAGATTACAGAATATCTAGGTTCCCAAATATACATTTTGAATGGATACTGATTTAAACAAGAGTTATGAGGAATTTAAAATTTCTATAGAAAACTTATTTTCTCCGCCGGTCCCTTAATCAGTATTTCTTTATCATGTGGTTAGTGCGGATAGTGCCTAACTTGATGATGCCAGAGTTTTTATGCCGCCCATGGCCCTCTGACTTGACTTTACATGCCGTCAAGAAATATCTCTCGGGCATGCTGGTGTCCTCACGATGTTTTCCCTGCACCGAAACAAGAGACAGAACAATACGCATATGAGTCGACTCGAGACATTATGTTAGTACTAAATAATTTCATAATGAGTGTGCAATATCGTGGCATTATTATTGTGATGAAGACTATCAATGCAAGTTATATTGTATTTCTCATGGATGTTAATGTCAACTCAAACTGAACAGGTGTCCCCGATTATTTCTACTTTATATAATAACGAAGCTCGTGCATTTGTTGTGAGACATTGATGAGACATGGGAACGAACTTGTGACATCACAATGTTGTAACATTGCTGAGGGCTTTCGTGTCTGCCTTCATTTATTCTACCTGAATCTTTAAATATTATAAAAAAAAAATTGTTAAACATATAAATAATAATAAAAAATAAAAATAGGGGGTTGAACTATATTTATAGAAAAAATATATATTTGGTAAATTAACTACTTAATTTTGTCATAAAACCGTTATTAATAAGTATATAAATAGATTTAAAAACAAATTTATTAATTAAAAACAATGATTTAATAAATTTTATAAAAAACTAGGAATAATAATCAAAACTTATTGATTTTCTTATATTTTAAATAAACTTATAAAATAAACTCGCTCCCGCTGTCTGTACGTTTATATCTTTAAAATTACGCAACGGATTTGAATGCAGTTTTCAGCAATAGATAGAGTGCACTTAAAGTACTTACGGGATACTCGTAATATCCGTGATTTTCTGTTACTATGAGCTCCCGATATTTCGACGCTGATGCAAAAATGATCATGATCGCGGGAATACAAACATAGAAGCAGAAGAAAATCACGGATTCACTGATCCCGTACCTAAGTACCTTAAGTGTAGTGGAACACCGTGAAAGTCTAAAACATTGGAATAGATAGAGTGATTCAATAGGAAGGTGTATAATTATGCTGCATTGCACCCGTGTGAACCCGGGGCGGCTCGCTAGTTAACTATAAACTTCAAGCCTGCATTTCCCTAGAGGGCTACGGGCAAAGGTGAACCTGTAGTACGGTATTAATATTGACATTTAGTGCATCTACATTCCGTCAGTTATGAGTAATAATAATAATATGTAGTATAATCATCTTATCAATATGTAGTATGTTAATATGTAGTATATCAACTGTTTGGTGACCACGACACAAGCCTTGCTTAGTGTGGGACTAGATGGCGTTGTGTGTAATGTCCAGCGATAATTATTTATTTATTTAAAAAGGGGCGACCCTATTGCCATCAACCGGGCACAGTTCTAGACTCCGGACTGCCACTGAGAAAATCCTTTTGACAATACCGAACAACATTTTCTAGGAATCGATCTCAATAGCATATTATGGGTTCTGCAATAGCATTAGGTTACGATCAAAAGGTAGAGTCAGCAAAACAGTTAGGTTTACAGGCTAGCTGTCTTCTTACTACTATTATATATGGATAGGATTATAATCAATCTGTTTGCAATTTCATCCAAATCCTTTATGTAGTTTCTGCTTCTGCGTGAAAGTATAACAAAAATCGATCTTTACAGTCTTTAAATTTATAACAGTCGAAAGAAGATTGCTGTCCTGCATACCTAACTGTTTTGCTGACTGTACCAGTGACATGACACTATTTTTGAAAATAAAATGAACTTCGGATGTGATCACAAAAAATCATGTGAACATCAAATACCCAATGCCAAAACTTTACTGACTAAAACCCATCCATGTTCCTTCTTAGCCCTTTGTGTTCCGGGGCCGCGGTGTCTCCTTCGAACAGTCCCGCAGCCCCAGCAGGTCAGACCTTGCGGACCGCTTCCTGTGTGCTAACATCTCTTCGAGAAGCGCGTGGAATACGACACGGCCTGTCGTCATAAATAAGACCGACGGAAAATAGTTGATTGTTACACGAGGGTTGAAATGAATTCCCATACGAGGTATTTATCTACAGGGTGTAAACCACCTCATCACAAAGCCGTTAACCAAGCATTCTGTACATCAAACTAAGTAACTTTACGCAAAACTTTTTTTTTTGAGGTTATAAATCATGTTTTGTGGTACAATTCAACGTAACACACCTAAAACGAATATGTATATGGAAAATAAAAAATAGCAGTTTTATTTTCTTATCTGCTCGCCACTTAAAAGTAATAGTAATTTTTAGTAATATATACCTATTGGAAAAAAACCAAGATTTCGATACAGCTTATAGAGTGAGTATCCCGGCAAATTATATATTCTATTTAAAATTTAAACTATGGAACACACTGCGTCTCAGACAGGGGCGGACCCGCTCAGTTTTTTTTTAATTCATACTGTCTGTTTATACACTTAGATTTTCTGTTTAGTTTTTAGTTCTATTTTTTAAATTTATTTCCGCCCTAGGGAAGGAAGCAATTACTATGAGTATTTCCCCCCCAAGGGTGGGAAGTAGCATTTTCCACCCGCTGTTCGGATCAAACAAACACTTCTTTCCGAGTATGAGAAATGAAAATGATTTACCTTAGGTTCTCTATCTTGCTGCACCGGCGCGTAGTGATGGCTGGTGAGGGAGCGCGTGTCATCGAACAGCGCGTCGATCTTGTGCTTGTAGGAGAGGGAGGAGACAGACGGCGCACGCGCACGTCGCGGCTCGTCCTCGCGCGCGCCCAGACGGAACCCGCCGAGCGGCGCACTGCCGTTCTCGCACGTCACCATCTGAGGGGAAATTTATCTCGTTAATAATAATAATCATTTATTGAACAGATCTTACAATCCAATTTGTTAGTTGATACATACACACATCTAACCAGGAAACAGAAAACAGGATACCAATATCTCAAGAATTCGTCAATAAGAAGAGAGAGGAACCCTTTATTGTTGCCAAATAAGATGCACACGCAAATAATATGTTTATTTGTGTGTGCATCTTATTTGTCCTGAAGAAGAGCTCATTGCTAAATAATAACAGCCGGTCGATCTTTAGGTTAAGCCATGCTGGCCTAGGTTGGTCTGTGGATGGGTGACCACCCTCACACTTTTTTCCGTGCCTCAGAAAGCACGTTAAGCCTTTGGTCCCGGCTGTCATTTATCCAACTTTGACAGTCGTAACCGGTCAGTGGCCCAAAAAGTCTGACAACCAGTCTTACCAGGGGGTATATTATTACCCGGTAGTAACTGGGTTTTGGAAGTCAGATAGGCTGTCGCTCCATGTAAAATACTGGTATTCACCTCCATCCCATCCGGTAACACTGGAAACCGACTCCAATATAGTTAGGAAAAGGCTAGGCAGATAATGATTTTATAAAGGGTGTAAAACACCTCTTCACGAATCCGAAAGGCACTGGTTCTCCCCATCATTGCGATCAGTTTTTTGTTCTACACCATACCTGGGAACCTTATAATTACAGAGATATGGGGGGTCAAAGTTACAACTTTTTGACAAGGTTTTTTTGTAAGATTTTGACTTTTAACTCCTCCACGACCCCATACTATTCAATCCATCCATCAGCAGAATGTTTTAAGTGCGTTACATTGAGTTCTACCACAATACATGATTTATAACCTCAAAAAAAAAAGTCGTTTCCCAGCAATAATTTTTTCGTAAAGTTACTTAGTTTGATGTACAGAATGTTTGGTTAACGGCTTTGTGATGTGGTGGTTTACACCCTGCATGTCCTTAAACTACTCATCATCATCATCATCATCAGCCTATAATGTTCCCACTGCTGGGACACGGCCTACTCTCAATGAGAGGGAATGGGCTTTATAGCCCATTCCGCATGTCCTAGAACCAAAAATTCGAAGACGGACGGTGCCATATTATAGCCAATAGACCCTGTTTCCATCCGGGAATCGCATGGCTATTGCATTCAGTTACAAACGCGATGATCGATTGTATTCGTTCTGATTTATTGACCGAATGATCGATGGATCCGTAATACCGTTTTTGCTTATCTATATAATAGTGGTTTTAGTATCGTTTATGTCGGAAACCGGTGTGTTGGTTTTGCACTGTTTAACGCACGTTCAATATCCACGCTAGTTGGCCATTTTCGTTCAATTTGTGGACTTCTAGAGTATCTATTACTTCTTGTCTCGACTGCATGAACTTATAGTTTTGCCAGCCAGCTACTTTTATCGCCAAGTCATAGTACGAGTCGAGTATGTTTAAAACATTAGAACATTATCTTTTTTTTTCGTTGTGAATGGCATTTCGTAGATCAACCTTTGAGGCTGGCTTCTGCTTAACGGAACTATCCTGTGGATGCCTTTAATGGAAGGCCTCCTGCCAGGGGCAAAAAAACTTTTAAACTAAGCGACACCGCGCTAAGGGGGCCTTCTGAGGGAGCCTCAGCTTAGGATGGGGAGTGAAACCAAGGGACAGGCATCTGAGTGGTACAATTTTTGGGCAGATTTAAAACACTGGCTCAACATTGCGGGTGGTTCGATTAAGGGTCGTGAGGGGTAGAACGTCATCAAAGCTCTTAATGTAGGTCATTTATCAAAACACGGTTATTCTGGCCGGTCTTTACAAACATCAATAATTGGACCAAATTGGTTTCTTTTAAGAGACACTATTTAATTGACTCGAATGCCAGTTCTCACTAAACCTAGACAAAACTTTTATTGATGCATATTTCAAAAATTAAAGCAGCCTGTCCGATGAACCTTTGGATCAGCGCCCAAGGTTCTAAATTGCAGCAGTGCAATCATTATATTTAGGCTTTTAGAGTCATCAGATATACCTGTTGCAATTTATAAACGGTTATGATGTACTGTTGATACGTTCCAGTGGGCACAGCAGTTCCCACGGCCCATGGTATGGTACGGTGCAGTGGGCAGACTCCTTAGAGATAAATTATGAAATGACCACTGTATCGATGGACCAACCTATACCTAGGCCAAGAATCCAAAGAGATGAGTTACATGATTCATACAAAATGGCATACAACAATAGCAGGCATGGTTCACCACGACATGCAAATACTTAGCTAATATTTCCGTTTGGCAATCCTATCACTTTCCAACCGCGGTCAGACACTATTTGTATTGTCATGCAGTGATTCATTGAAGAAAATAATCGTGCGTGGAGATGAAGTGGCGTTTATTCTTCGAGATATTCTCTTTGTGGTTTAGCGGATATTTCTATGGGCAATGAACTACAGATGGCAATGCGGGAGATTGAAGTTGCGGTCATACAGACAGATTGCGAACCGACTTCAGACACCGACAGGTTTTTTAACAGAGAAACAATGTTTGTTGATTAATGCGATAATGATTCATCATTTAATCTATTTAATGAAAATTGTAACGAAAATGATAATTTATTAATTTGCCTATAATGAATTATATTTTTAATGATAATGCTACTTTATTAATTGACTAATTGAATGATGGTTGTAGGGATAATGATAATTTAGACAGAAATACTTAAAAATGTAACAACACGTCAGGAATATAAATGAATAAACGAAATAATAATTTATTAATTGATCTACTGAATGAAAATTGTAATGTTAATGACACTTTATAAATAGATGCGGTGCAGTCATTACCCGTGGTCCCGGTGGGTCAACCCATTACCGGATCCACGGGTAATTTTAATTACCCGTGGTTCCATGGCATTAGGGATTGTTTACTGGACTTCTGAATATCATCATTCTCTTGCCCTTTTCCCAATTCATTTGGGGTCGGCGCAGCATGTCTTCTTCTTCCATACTCCTCTATTTTTCGTCATCTCATCAGACACTTCTTTTCTTACCATATCCTTCTTAACACAGTCTTTGGTCTTCCTCTACTCAAATACCCATCCACATTCATACTCAACACTTTTTTCACGACATTTTCCTCATTCCTCCGCATCACATGCCCATACCACGATAACCGATTACCGCACAACTTTTCAGTCACCGGCGCGGCGCCACTTTCAGACTTCCTCTAATATACTCATTCCTTACTTTATCCATTCGCGTAACTCCACACATCCCCCCTAGGCATTCTCATCTCCGCGACATGCAGATGCCTTTCATTCATCCCTTTTGTGGCCCAACATTCTGATCCATACAACACAGCAAGTCTAACCATTGTTTTATAAATCTTCCCCTTGAGTAATAGATCGAAAATAAAAATCCATAATACCTGGTAGGTACCCAAGTCACAGGCTATAAACCTAGTTTGGGTGCCAGGAGATAATACTAAACGCACTTTATGTTGAACCATATTACTGTACTTGTAACCATTGTGAACATTTTACTGAAAATAAACTTATTATTATTATTATTAATAACAGCATATCATATCCCACCGACCACTGGTATCGAGTGATTGCCATAGATATATATTATGTTGTGATTGCATAATTTCACTACGGGTTTCTTGGTTTTTTATTTGTTATGTTATCTACCAACTACCAAGAGGCCAGATCCATAAAATAAATATATGTTTCATAAATAATTTAAATGCTGAGCTTTGATATTTCATAACAACTACAATTGTGTATTACCCATATTGGCAAAAGAATATGTATAAACTAGTATAAAGGGTGTAAAACACCTCTTCACGAATACGAAAGGCACTTGTTCTCCCCATCACTGCGATCATTTTTTTGTTCTACACCATAGTTGGGAACCTTCTAGTTACGGAGATATGGGGGGTCAAAGTTACACCTTTTTGACAACTTTTTTTTAAAATACAAGTTTTTTTCGTAAGATTTTGACTTTTAACACTTCCACGACCCCCGCACTATTCAATCCTTCCATCAGCACAATGTTTTAAGTGCGTTACATTGAGTTCTACCACAAAACATGATTTATAACCTCAAAAAAAAAAGTTGTTTCCCAGCAATATTTTTTGCGTAAAGTTACTTAGTTTGATGTACAGAATGCTTGGTTAACGGCTTTGTGATGAGGTGGTTTACACCCTGTATAATGTTATACTATTCTTAAAAAAACATTTAAAGTAAGCATGACCTCAAACAGATTCTCGAAGAAGGTTAAGGAAGGCTTTTGCCCTGTAATAACAACCGTAATATCGTCTAATTAAAACATAAATTCCAAACAATGTACACACGAAAACATTAGTAGTTACATAAATAAGTACATAGTTACATTCATAAACGAAAATGTGACCTGGCATGTTACAATTCACATCTGTGCCAACATACCTTAGATTTATGAACACTTCTGTTTATTTGCAATCAAATGTAATTAAAAGTAATTGTCAGCTGTCATTATTTTTTTGCAAATTGCAATCAATCGCGCGTTTGACAGTGTTGATCGGAGGCTATTGCATGAATAGCCTCTATAAGTAAGTGCAGTCAGCAAAACAGTTAGGTTTACAGTCTAGCAAACTGTTGACTACTATTATAAATAGAAAAGGATTTTAATCAATCTGTTGCAATTTAATCCAAATCCTTTCAGTGGTTTCTGCGTTAAAGAATAACAAAAATCGATCTTCACAGACTTTTACATTTATAATAGTCGTAAAAAGATTACTAGCCAGCATAGCACTCTGCACTCTGCTCTGCTCTGCTCTCTAGCACTCTTTTGTTGACTGTACATAACATAACGCCTGAAATCCCAGACGTATACTAAATAGTACAACCACATTTCACAAGTTATGTCAAGTCCCATGTAAAAGAGGGTGTGTCTATTGCCATCAGCCGGGCGCAAGCTCCGTTGCTGCTACTACGAAATTCCTGATGGAATGACCAAATGACATTTTGTACGACCTGGGAATCGAACCCAGTTCCTCTTGCTCAGCAGTCGTGCTTGTGGCTACTAGACCAAGGAGGCAGTCTCTCATTCCCGCTGTTTCTCGCTCAAGCATATGACAATTTTGAGCAAACAAAAAATACAGGTAAGTAAATGCTTCCGATTAACATTCATGATTGTCTTCCTAGCCTTTTCCCAACATTTCGAGGTCGGCTTCCAGTCCTACCAGATGCAGCTGAATACCAGTATTTTACATGGACTGACTGCCTATATCTGACCTCCACAACCCATTTAGCACTGAGTCACTTACCAGTGATCTTTCTTGGAATAATTGTGTTGCTTGTCAGAGAGACACTGATGCGTGGACGACTGTACATTTATTTTCTTGAGGAGACATCACACACAACTGGGTGCTAATTACCCAAACCTTGGAGGTAATTTATGTTCAACAAGTATTACCGTCCGATTTTATGTATTTTCACATAAAATACAAGAACTTTGCCCGGTAGTTATCTATATTAATATTCTAAAGAGGGAATGTTTGTGAGGAATCTCTGGATCCACTGAACACTGAAAATTCATATAGCAATAGAAAGCCACGTTATTTGTGAGTGTCATTGGCTATAACGCGAGCGAAGATTCTAGTATTTTACAATTTTTCGACTTCATGTAAGAAGTCGAAAAATCTTATCTTATCTGCCAGTAAATTCCTTCGTGACAGTCTTCTCTCTAAAATCCACTGTGATATATTAATATCAATACCTGACAACTGTATTTAATTAAGTCCATCTTAAAGCCGACAAAGCCTTATTAATAGAACTCATTTATCCACTTCGAAATATCGATAAAATATATTTGCAACAATTTTACCGAACATAACGTTAATCCTCTTAAAACCTGTTGATTTCGTAATCGTACTGGTCAGTAGAAAGAAATGCAATCATTTCTGTTAAATCAAAGACACTGGTGGTTTCACTTTTCTTTATAAACTTCATATTAAAAATGATTTTTATGGCTAAAATCTGCATTATTGGCGCAAAATTAACACTTCTGACGCACGAAAATGTTGGAAAGGAAGCCGTTTAGAATCAATTTATAGTTTTGTTGACTTTTATCATGTAATTGGAATAAATCATTGCCGATTTTGATAGATTCCCGGATGCTGTTAAATATTCCTTTTGTTTTACATTTCTTGTGTAGCAAGCAACGACCTATTGTCGGGCCTACGCTGTCCCCCCATATTTTAGTACTAATGCTGTAATGTAACAAAATAATATTGTAATATTAAATAGGCGCATAAAAGTAATTTTTATTTATTTAATATGCTACATACAATTATAAATTAAAATAAACTAAACTAACTTAAACTTTAAACTTAAAAAATGGCGTCAAAAAACTCCTCCTCAACGCTGTCAACTGGTAAGTCCCCAGGAGACTGGCGGCGTTACCGCGCTGTATGGCAACGCTAAGCCTTTGGCCAAGGTAAAAGCCAGCCCTAGGGTCACGGGAAGTGTCAACTAAGCGTTTAGTAATTTCTTTAAAAAGGCTGTGTGCACTCGGACCCCACGGTCCTAGAGTTTCAACCCCAAACGGCTCGAAAATATAGTTACCAATAAGGTTACTATATTTACGCCGCTTGAGGTTCTCAGCAGCCGCAGCGTTTTTCGACGTTTTATAAGTGCCCATCTAGGCCTATGTGAAATAAATATTTTGATTTTGATTTTTGATTTTGATATGTAATTAAGCTTTTACCTACTCAAGACAGTCGTCGCTCCAAGTAAAGTTTTTGTATTTAGCTGCATCCAGTGTCCAACATAGTTGGGAAAATACTACGCAGATGGAGATGAAGTCCGTTTATTGTCATCATCTGCCTAGCCTTTTCCCAACTATGTTGGGGTCGGCTTCCAGTCTAACCGGATACAGCTGAATACCAGTATTTTACATGGATCGATTGCCTATCTGGGGGGTCTAAAATGGCCACTTTAGCAGAATCATAATAGGATAATAATTAGAATTGCGTTACAATATTTAAAATGGTCTTAAAATACAATTCATAATTATTATTAACTATGCCTGTGATCATTTTAAAAATTCTAACGCAATTCATATTCTTATCGAATTATGATTCAGCTAAAGCGGTTATTTAAAACCCCCTGACCTCCACAACCCAGTTGGTACCGTTTAATACAATATCCCTGGGTAAGACTGGTTGTCAGACTTTTCTTTTTGTTCAGCTAAACATTCTGAAGTTTATTTATTGTAAACTATGTATATTCCTCATTTTGGATGTCATCATCACTCTCTCTTGTCCTTATTCCAATTCATTTGGAGTCGGTTCAGCATGTCTTCCCCTTCCATACTTCTCTAGTTTTGGTCATCTCATCAGACACTTCTTTTCTTGCCATATCATTAGGATGTAAGATATAAAGGGTGTAAAACACCTCTTAACGAAAACGAAAGACACTTGTTCCCCTCGTCATTCTTATAATTTTTTTGTTCTACACTATACCTGGGAACCTTCTAGTTACCGAGATATTGAGGGTCAAAGTTGCAAGTTTTTGACAAGTTTTTTTTTAAATACCGCGTTTTATCGCATTATTTTTACTTTCAATATCTCTATGACCCCCGTACTATTCAATCCATCCATCCGCACAATGTTTTGAGTGCGTTACATTGAGTTATACCACAAAACATGATTTATAACCTCAAAAAAAAGTTGTTTCCCAGCAATATTTTTTGCGTAAAGTTACTTAGTTTGATATGTAGAATGCTTGGTTAACGGCTTTGTGATTAGGTGAAATACACCCTGTATTAATAAATAAATGTCTATTGCGTGTATTCACACATTAACATGTTCTATTAATAATGCAGATTTTCTAAGTAATTGGAATGCCAAAGCAATTACAGATTAATTCGCCAACGGAAGCATTAAATATCAAAAATTAAGATTTTATTTATTATCAGGGATTAGTTGTATCCTTACGACAGTTAATAGTTTCCGATGTAAGTAGAAAGGCAGGAAACAAATTATTGTAAGCAACTTCTGCACTTTCAAACTGATTTTGTAATCTCAGATGACATCAAACTAAGTTGTTTGTTTGTTGAACTAAGGAATTTCTTACCCGTTCTTCTCCATAGAGATCTACGTTAGGGAATGGGCAACTACAGTACTTTCACAGTTTTTATGTCTTGTGACTGGGACTGTAGCTACATTTAATTTTCATCTTTGTTTCGACAATTCAAAAGTGCCTGTTATTGGCCTACTTGAAATAAATGCTTTGATTTTGATTTTTGATGTTGTTGATAGCGAAACCGTAGACTGCATTTTTCAATCTATTATAGTGATTTGGTACATAAAATAGTGTAAAAATCACAATTACAGTTTCAGATAACAACCCGAATGGCGTAGTGGTAGTGACGCTGCCTTACGTTGTTAGGGTCCTGGGTTCGAATCCCGGTAAGAGCAAATGTTTGTGTGATGAGCACGGACATTTGTTTCCGAGTCATGGATGTTTATATGTATAATAAGTATGTATTTACAAACAAAAAAGTATATATGTAGTATATCAACTACCTAGTGTCCACGACACAAGCTTTGCTTAGTGTGGTACTAGGTGGCGCTGTGTGTTAATGTCCAGCGATATTTATTTATTTTATTTTTTTATTTCATAAACCCCTTCGCATCAATGTGGCATCGAAATCTAGCTTCCATCTTTATTTACCAGAAACCAGTACTTAATCGAAGATGGCCGCCAGCACCTTGGTAATAGAATTCATCATATACAACAATGCATACGAAAACATTGTTCCAACAAGATCTTCTGTCTTCTTTATTGAGTGGTTTGGCGTCAGAGCCGCCCGTGGGACTTTGCTTTTCATGCCGTCGAGAAATACCTCACAGGCATGCTGGTTTCCTCATGTTTTCCTTTAGCTAAGCAAGTGATAAATATACGCACATTAATCAGAAAAATCAGAGAGTCAAGTTCGAACCCAAGATACTCGTCTTGGGTTCGAACTTGAGACCTTTGACTTGGCAGTACGACGTCACACCACTAGGCTATCATTAAAGACGTATTTTTACTATTAACAAAAGCAAAATATTAGTAAAACTTCTTGATAAAAGTGTTTTCTAAAATACTCACTTTTTGGCAAGACGATGGGCCGTGGGCCCAAAATTTATTAGCATTGTAGCACACCTTCACCAAATATCCAGAACACCTGAAACAATAGCATTTACTATGTTAATAAACTAACATTTAATTAATATTATCTAACATTATTGTACTAAACATCACAACCAGTGCTACCAAGGGGTATCGATAACCCAGTGGTAACTGGGTTGTGAAGATCAGATAGGTAGACGCTTCATGTAAAATACTTGTATTCAGCTGCATCCGATTAGAGTGGAAGTCGACCTCAACGTAGTTAGGAAAAGGCCGGACAGATGATGATTTTTGTGCTAAGGTCGGGTGAAGTGGATGTCATGTCGCATTGGCTTGTATGAAATCCGTTGCGTACACCGCTCAAACACGCGGACGAGCGGCACTCACCGCAGTTCCGCGCGGTCCACCGCCAATACCAACACATTTGTTTCGACGCCACCGGCTGACCGCGCGGATGAGCGGTGTTGTGTGAGAATCGTCTAAGGCCTAAATGATAGTAAAATCTCATGAAAAAGAAGAGCACAAGACTTTTTTGCAGATTTTTAAGCAATTCTTCGATAACATGTTTGTTTGTTGTTAGGATCGATCAATATAAAGATTTTAAAATATTTTCTTCAAAGATTTCTTACGCCGAGCGAAATTCGATTTTAAAATTATGTGGTTAGCACATCCTGGTATGTGTGGTCATTTTACTATCCAGTGAAATTACCTCATATCCTATGATAACCACAGACTAGCTGAGATAACATTTAGCCTTGAGATACAGCATGCAAAATACAGGGTGTAAACCACCTCATCACAAAGCCGTTAACCAAGCATTCTGTACATCAAACTAAGTACAGTGCCGACCAAAAGTCGATAGGCAATCTCACAAAGCAATAGCTTGACGTTTAGTTTGACTTACGACCTTCTACTTTCAACAAAATAGATATATTGTCAGCAACTAGTTGTAGTTCATAATTTCAATGCCAAAATCTAAGACATGGTGGGCTAGCGGTTGGGCCCGTCCAGAATTAAGAGTGAATCAGTAAGCCGTGAGTTCAAATCCCGCACAGTTACTTTTAGACTTTTTGTAAGTTTTTACTCTACAGAAATATTATATTCTTTGACTTGTTTGCTTTGTTCACACATTTCGTAAAGTTAGGGAGGTAGATAGAAAAATAAGTCAAGAATTTAGTTAGATTTCTGTGAGGTAGACATGAGTTTTATGAATATTTTAACTTGATCGGAATGAACTTTGTCGTTTGGTTGTAGTCATACATAATACACTATATAATGTAGTAGTTGATGGTCAGTGACGTGTGGTTTAATAGATAGCAGTATTGTTGTTGGTGTGATTCTTAAAATGCGGGCAAATATTAATATTATGGCGAGGGCGACTATTATCGCGCTGCATAAAAGTGGCCTTAATAGAACTGAATGTGAGTATTATAATTATTTATGAATTGTAACTTAAACATTAAAAATTAAAAGCGAATGGGTATTATAAATTGATCATGCATGTAAATTGTATCACTACATATTTTAAAACAAAGTCTCCCGCCGCGTCTGCCTGTCCCTATGTATGCTTAGATCTTTAAAACTACGCAACGGATTTTGATGTGGGTTTTTTTTATGGATAGAGTGATTCAAGAGGAAGGTTTTTGTATATAATTTTACGCGGGCGAAGCCGCGGGCATCGGCTAGTTAAATTATAATTGTATTAAGTTGGCTATAGTTTGAATTTACTTATTCCTCCGTAACCTAAACTGTTCATCCGATTTCGATGAATAAGGTGTCAATCTATTCGTTATTATGGCCCGGGTAATATAGGTTTTAGTCGACTTCAAAAAATAAGGTGTCTATTTTACCTTGTTCACCCCGAGTTTAATATACTTAGCAGTGTTTTTTCAGTCATCATCATCATCATCGGCCTATTGATATGTTCCCGCTGCTGGGAAAGGCCTCCTCTCTATGAGAGGGAATGGTCTATAGAATCCAACACGCGAGCCCAGCGCGGATTGGTAGATGTCACAATGTCTGCGAATTTTTGGTTCTAGGACATGCCGGTTTCCTCACGATGTTTTCCTTCACCGTTTTGAGAGCAGCGGTGATGTAATAAATTACACAAAGTAATGCGCCTGCCTGGTTTCGAACCCACGACTTACTGAACGTAAGTCGGGGCCGCCACCACTGGGCCACCGCTGCTCGCCGCTGCTGTTTTTTCAGTAGTTGTGTTTTTTAGTTGTAGTATACTTAACAAATTCTTGTTGACAATAATTCTCAACCTTCAAAACCTCCACAACGGGGTGGACATCGGGAATCATTGAATATTTATATCTCAAGGTCATTAACCCGCCCGATCATTGACACGTCGAAACAAAATTATAATATTAATCTTGAATAGACAAGCGTTGTTTACTTAACTATGTAAATGAGCATATAAAGGAGAAAGCGAAAGTTTTTCTTGGCGAAATGTAGCGGATTGAATTAAATGGTTTTAAGCCGCATTATTGTTAATAGGTAATTTAGATGCTGATTTGAAAAAATAAATGATCCGATCTTGTTATATGTAAGTATTTGGTAATATGTTGTTTAACGGTTATTCATAAGCGTAATATACATAAGCGAAGCGCCGACGATATCAAAGACTTTTGACGACCCGAATGGCGTAGCGGTAGTGAGGTTGCCTTACGTTCTTAGGGGCCCGGGATCGAATCCCGGTAGGAGCTAATGTTTGTGTGACGAGCATGGACGTTTGTTTCCCAGTCATGGATGTTTATATGTATAATAAGTATGTATTTACAAACAAAAAAGTATATAAATGTATTATATCAACCGTCTGGTGACCACGACACAACCTTTGCTTTGTGTGGCACTTGATGGCACTGTGTGTAATGTCCAGCGATATATATATATTTTTTATTTTTTTTTACCGAATGATCCGAAACATTATAAATGTAATTTTTATAACTCAAAAAAAAAAGTTGTTTCCCAGCAATAATTTTTGCGTAAAGTTACTTAGTTTGATGTACAGAATGCTTGGTTGACGGCTTTGTGATGAGGTGGTTTACACCTTGTATATTTTAATGTATTTGCTTTAGGCCTAATACGAGTATTTATTAGTATTTACACACCCTCACCAATTATATTCCGACGCAAGTGTTTCTTCGAAAAGATCCACATAGACTGCCAGTTTCATTAATCATAAGATTTATTTAATAAACCGATAACCTTTCCCACAAATCATTCAAATGTCATAATTATTAATAGATACTATAGTAATTTAAAGAGTAGAACATAAAGCGCATACCACACCGCCCGCCAGCTAGCGAGCGAGCGAGCGAGGCGAGGGAAACTATATAAACTAAGCAAAGCTTTGGCGAGCTAAACTATGTGGGTTCACACCGAAAACTAGCGAGGCGAGCGAGGTGAACGAATAGCATGGCTGGCATCATCGAATATTTCAGTCGCATCGTTTGTATCGTATTTGGAATTTTGTATATGGCCGTTGATTATTTTTTCGCGATTTCAATGAGGGATTTTCTTTTTCAACTCTTCCCTAGTCGCTGGATAGATGGCGCTGGTCTGACTACGTTACTGCAAGGAACAGAACGTCACATAATATCACTTGGACCTAATGATTATATTCGGAAGCATATGCAAACGTAAGTGTCAGTCAACGAGCGTATGTGCCGTGTGTTTTTTCAAGCGTTTTGGCACCTAGAAACGTAGTCGGATCAACGCCATCTATCGAGTTCATGGAAACAATTTTTTTATTAATTGTCAAAAAGAAAACCTCTCATCGTGGTCCCATGGAGAAAGTTTTTCAGTCAAATGACTTCTCCCACTCTGGGCGGAGCGGGAGGGGGTGTCATACTTTTACTGACTAAAACCCATCCATGTTCCTTCCTCACCCTTTATGTTCCGGGGCCGCGGTATCTCTTTCGAATAGGCCCGCAACCCCGGCAGGCTTCGGTCCTTGCGGGCTCCTACAATCTGTAGCACACCCTTGGATTTGAACAGGGTACAAAGCTACATCTTGTATAGTTCACGGAGTGAATCAAAGTATGAAAAGAGGTGAAACGATGCTCGCCCGGCTCGCCCGCTTGCTTGCTAGCTCGCAGTGTGGGCTGCGCTTAATAAATTGTATCACAAGATTCCCAATATAGAGTCGTTTTAATTAACTCAAGGCTAGGCTTTAACTAGGTTTTTAGAGTGGTGACCTAGGCAGGGCTGTGTTATCGGTATTTGATCGGGTATTTCGATCTCATATTGATAGTGCCCAGAGTTAATGATATCTGCAGAAATAGATAAAATTGGTGTGTCTGTTTGTAATGACAAAGTGACAGCTTTTTACTTATTTAATCTGTCACATGTCTGTCTGTTTGTTTCGGCTAATCTCCGAAACGACTGGACTGATTTAGACAGGCTGGACTTATACTGGCAGGTTTGATAGTGTTATAAGGTGTAACCTAAGATACTTAAAATTAATATTTGTTTTACAAAACTGAAAAGCAAGATGTTTTCTGAAACTTTACAAACTTGTTCATAGACTTATATCGGTTATTTTACAAATCTGTACCTATGTTACGAGGTCCATGAAAAAGTCTCTCTAAAATAACGGATCACCTGCAAGTTTGTATTCATTTATTTACTAATGTTTTTGATTCTGTTACGATTAAGATTTTTTCAGCTTGTTCCTTCTTGTTTGTGTGACAACCCTTGTGTTAAAACTCTTTGCAACACCAAAGACTCGATGATTGAGAATGCAATCTTCTTGATTTATTACGAAGACATCCGCATATTTGGTAAATTGGGATTAAGATTTAAATCAAAGGTCGAGTTTATTTTAGAAACAAGTTAACAATTCAGACTAACTCGCATCTAGCATCATGATTAAATTCTCATGAAACAGTGAAACAATTCAATGACATATAAATGAACTTAGAGGAATACATTGATGATTTTAATAATTATAATTCTGTAAATATGTTAATACGAGTAGGTATGTGATCATATAAACTAACACAGACCTGAAAATTGCGAAAAAACCTAAGACGTAACTCGGTGTGCAAATCCACACAAGGGGCGGTTATTCCTCCGCCTCGAAACCATTTGTACTATACCTACATTTAAATGTAAGTATATCGTGCAATACACCACGGCCCGGAATATAAAGGGCGAGGAAGGAACATGGATGGGTTTTAGTCAGTAAGAGTCTGACACTCCCTCCCGCTCCGCCCAGAGTGGGAGAAGTCTTTTGATGATTTCCCATCCTATATAAAAAAAGGGGCGGTTATTCCTCCGCCTCTAAACCATTTGTACTATATCTACATTTGAATGTTAGTATATCGAAATCTAAACCTGTTTGCAATACACCACCTTTTGAACCGCAGTAGCGGCGCACGCGTTTCACAATAGAGAATTTATCCGCGTTTCCACTTCTATTGTTCACAAATTATTACCTTACACATTCATGTTTGAAAACAAAAGGGACAGTTTCTTTCCGCGTCATTGGGTAAGTTAAACTTTCTGTATACTAAACAGAGTTTAAAGTAGTGGCTAGTAGCTCCCTGAAAATGGACTTATCCGCCGGTACGCTAAATCTATACTAATATTATAAAGCAGAAGAGTTTGTTAGTTTGTTTGTTTGGTTGAACGCGCTAATCTCAGGAACTACCTGCTCGAATTGAAAAATTCATTTTGCGTTGGATAGTCTATTTATCGAGGAACATCACGCTACGATTATGACGAGCGGAGCAGGAATTAAAATAGGTCAAAACGGGGATTTTTTCCATTCGTTTTTCTCTCTTATGTGACGCAGACGAAGTTGTGTGGGTCAGCTAGTTTAACTTATAAAAATGTTGTAGATTTTATTATTTTGAAAAACATCTGTTTTATTTATAAAACTTAAGAAGACGGGTATTTATCGCGAATTTACCTTTAATTTAATCCCGACGTTTCGACCGGATTGCACCAGCCGTGGTCGCGGGGAGAAAAATAAAAAAATAAAAGGTAAATTCGCGATAAATACCATAATACCATAATAGTTTTATAATGTGTTCTGATCGTGAAAGTTTAAAAAAGACATCTGTTTTATTTTACAGGATGTAAATAGACACTTCATGAAACCGTCAACCCAGCATTCTGTACAGTCAGCAAAACAGTTAGGTTTACAGGCCAGCAATCTTCTTATTACTATTATAAATGGAAAAGGGTTATAATCAATCAGGGCCTCGATTCTGCTATTACAATAGTGTCAGAGTATTCGATCATTGATTTCATAATGATCAAGTTCTGTCAAATTTTGACAAGTTTGTTAATTCCACTATCATAATGGCGCCATTGTGACTTATCAATGAACAACCACTGACACTCTATTGAAAGAAATGTCATAGAATATTAATCTCGTACATGAAATCTTGGATGAATAAATGTTCGCATTTATTAGTAGATTTCGAAAACCATTTGTACTAAGGGTTTTATAATAATGACTATACGACAATGCCGTTAAAACACAGTTTTATTATACGAGACCATTGACCGACCATTGTGAATTTAGCAGATTAATAACTTTAAGCAAAATGACAATGGGATGAGAATGGAATCGTGTTGGAGTGACGAATTTATTAAAATAGCAGAATTAGGCCCCTTTTTGCAATTTCATCCAATCCTTTCAGTAGTTTCTGCGTGAAAGTATAACAAAAATCGATCTTTACAGACTTTTACATTTATAATAGTCGTAAGAAGATTGCTAGCCTGCATACTAAACTCTTTTGCTGACTGTACATCTAACTAAGTAACTAGGTACGCAAAAGTTATCGCTGGGAGACGACTTCTTTTTGCTGTGAAAAATCACGTTTTACAGTAAAACTCAATGTAACGCACTCAAAACATTGTGCTGATGGACGCATTGTATAATAGCAATTAGGTTATGTAGGTATTTAACGTAAAGTAAAGGCCATAAATACTACTATTTAAAAAATACTTGTGAAAAAGTTAGAACGTTGACCTCCAATATCTCCGTAACTAGTAGGTTCCTAGGTATGGTCCAGAACAATAAAAAAATGTCACAATGACGGGGAGAACAAGTGCCAAACAATGCCTTTCATAAAGGGGCAATTTACACCCTTTATTAACTCGTCGTCGAATACGTCTCGACTCTCGACATTTCCGTGGCAATCGTTATTTTGTAGACGGTGGTAGATATTTTTTATTTAATTTATTTATTTATATGGCACTTCAACGACTTCCTCACTTACATTTACGCCACTTACAGAAGTGTACAGCAGTCATAAAATATTAAAAGGGCAAATAATATTACAGAAATTGCATAATTTGTCACAGTAGAAAGATATTTTGTTTTTTTTTTAAGTTAAGGTTGGGCTATGTACAACTTTAAGCCGGTGGGAAATATAGAAATATTCAACAAAACAAAATATGTATAAATTAAGAAAAAAATAAATAAAAAAAAATATGAGTCAGATAAGGAAGAGAATATTAACTTACTTAATTGACGGTGCGCCTGTCAAGAACAAATTTTACCCTGGTTGAAAGAGATTACCGACCGATGCTTAAAGTAGCCGACCTCGACCGAAGAAACCACAGACCAAACCAAGATTTCAAAATCTGATGCTGCAGCCAATTTCGAAAATCACAGCATCACTTTCATTTCTTTCTCAACTATGAATTATTCATACTATTAGCGAATTAAATTAGATCATTAAATACATAATGCGGTTGACAAACTAATACAGCTTTAAATGTCGTTTACATAATAATTATCTATACTACTCGTATTATTATAAAGCAGAAGAGTTTCTTTGTTTGTTTGAACGCGCTAATCTCAGGAACTTCCGGCTCGAATTGAAAAAATATTTTTGCATTGGATAGTCCATTTATCGAGGAAGGCTATATAACATCACGCTACGACCAATAGGAGCGGAGCAGCAATAAGAAATGTTGCATGCGGGAATTTCACGCGAACGAAGTCGCGGGCAGAAGCTAGTCGTTAATATATGATAGCCCAGTGGTGTGAAATCGGACTGCCAAGTCATAGGTCTTGAGTTCGAACCCATTGCAAGATGATCTGTGGGTACTAAAACAGCATCCCTGAGGGGTATTAAATTCTTGACGGCATGTCGGATGCCCAAGGGTGGCATAAAATCTCCCACCAACCACCAGAGCCACCTAACCAGGTTAGCCATTAACCACACGATAAAGAAGAAAGGATGAATAAACTGGTTGATTGAAATGATTTAATTAAACTGATAGCCGGAGAACAATAACTTTGTAATAAAACAGTCACACAATTGTGAGATAGTAGTGTTTAATTTAGCCTACGCTTGCAGTTCATGGTTAGAAAGATTGGCATCTAAAGGGTGTAAAACACCTCTTAACGAATACGAAAGGCACTTGTTCTCCTCGTCATTCTGATCATTTTTTTGTTCTACACTATACCTGGGAACCTCCTAGTTACGGAGATATTGGGGGTCAAAGTTGCAAGATTTTGACAAGTTTTTTTTTAGATACCACTTTTTATCGCATGATTTTTACTTTAAATATCTCTACGACCCCCGTACTATTCAATCAAATATGAGTTATACCACAAAACATGATTTATAACCTCAAAAAAAAAGTGGTTTCCCAGCAATAATTTTTGCGTAAAGTTACTTAGTTTGATATACAGAATGCTTGGTTAACGGCTTTGTGATGAGGTGGTTTACACCCTGTATAGTCTCCGCCACGAGAAGCTATAAAGAAGACGGATCACAATCCATACAAAATTACCCCACGTCCTATAACAAAGTGACGTATCTCAAAAAAAAGATAAAAATGTAAAAAAAAATATGGCATGCTCCCTAACTTCATTTTTTTTTTACACCTTCTTATGGAAAAATTGCTTTAAAAATAGTGCAGGCGCTGTTATGAAAAAATCTTTCTTAAGAGTATTTATGGACCGATTTTCAAAATTCTTTTTTTGTTTGAAAGGGTACCCCCAAGGTAGTCCCACGGTCATAAAGTCAGGCCTCTGGTCTCCAGGATTCCGGAGAAATTAAAGTAAAATCGCAAAAATAAGCTCATTTTTGTACTTCACATTATTCGTTTTTCACTGTCTTGATGTTTTTTTTTAATTTATTGCATTATGATGAGACAGAAACGTCAGTGGTAACGCGAGGAAGTGGTCGACAGAGGTTTTTTCACTTACAATAACACAAATGAGAGTGACGAATAACGATAGCGACGCGACGCGGCAAGCAAGCTAAAGAAATGCAAGTGAATAATGTTGTTTCACTTTTGCAAATCTGATGCGTCGCAACCTAAACAAACCAGAAAAGGAAAAACCTGACCTGACTGCGGTCCGATGCTCCGTGCCAAGAACGAGCTAGGTTGATGAGGACGGCTTCACTAAAGTAGAAAGGAAGAAGAAGATGCCTTGTGCGCTACCGCACCGAGTGGACCCAACTTGCTGCTGCGCACTCCTGTGCCTAGGACGCAGCTGTACATTTCACGTCTGCATCACTCCACTACAACTGAGGAAGTCGTGCAGTACTTGAATGTGAAGACCAACTTCATTCTGCGGGTGGAAAGGTTGGAATCGCGCCACAACTTCTGTTCCGTAACCATACATGTCTTTTTTTAATCTATGCGCGCACTGTGCTTGCGAACGAATGAGAGACCGAAGTCGAATCCAAGATGGCAGCAGTTTAAGTTGCCTAAGTGCGCGCTCCCGGTAAAATCCTATGGATGAAGGTTAATCGTCGCTAAATCGCTATCTATATAAATCTACCTGGACTTATTGTGATTCCGCAAGGCTCATATAGTGCAGTACAGACTTTGGTGCACCATTTTTGTAAAAACTCAACCAGACCGGCCGGTCGTCGTGCATCGCCAGCCACGTGCCACCACAGGACAAGATTCCTTCGAAAAGCCTCAGGAGACTAGCAGGTGAGTGACGCACTTATACTTGGAGAAGGTCTAACGATCTCCCCTCGAGCAAGCACAGTTAATCTTAATACGAAATATTCAACAAAAATACGAACACATCGAAAACTGAGCTTGCCCTCCAATGTACCACCATCGGCTTGGTACATTTTTTGGTGCCGAAACCAGGGAACTAACGGATATAATTCGACAATATTCAATCGTTTACCAGTTAGAAGTAAAGTTCGCGTAAAATCTTAGGTAATTTTCAACGTTCTGCACAAAGAAATAAAATCTTTTTTTTTCCACTTATACCCCCAATTATTTCCCACTTTTGAGCAATACATATTCGTTTTAGGTCGATTGCTATACATTACACTAGTTTATTTCGTTATTCGTTGAAAAACAAAAAAGTGTATTTTCAAACGTGCATCGATCTTTTTCAATAATGTATCATCGATAAATTCTTTGTGTGTCCGATGCATTCTTGTTCATTTGCTATAAACTCGTGTGGCTACACGTATTCCGCTGTTATATTTCATCGAAGTGGTTAAACAATTTGATATAGCATCGAATCCCAACGCCAAACCACATTTAACCATACCTACCTACATAGGACATTTTGTAAAAATTGATCAACCTTCCATTCGAATTATTTGAATTTGTATTCTCATCGCCGCCATATTGGTTCGAGTATTTCTTTGTTCTACGATTTGAAATTGGATTGAACCATAGACGATTTAGAATTTTCTAGTAATTGAATGAATGAACTGCGATTGAGCAGTTGACGTATGGTGTTCGGATTGGTCGTTCTATTTAGTTTGAAATCTTTGTTTACGTAATTTTCATTGTTATTTAGTTGAACTTAACGGTGCCTTTACTTATTCATCATTTACTTTTATTGTTAAATACATATTGTTGTAACGTTATCAAGGCCAACTAATAAACAAAATGCCTTATTATTCTAAAAAATCATTACGCAGATTGAGTAAAGGTAAATCGGTTGAAGTTGAATACCCAACTGAACGCGACTTACCGGTATTACGTAGAAAACGTACTTTAGCGTTTAATAGGTTATCTAAGACGCTTGAAGTCGCTCGGTTAGCGGAAACTCACGAATGCGATTTAAGTAAATTTTTGGCACATCACTCAGACTTAACTAAAATAATAAATAACTTTGAAGAAGCCCATGACGACATACTTAGCATATGCGATCTTACAGATGAACAACAAGCGGAACAAGATAGTATCAGATCCGACTTCGATGAACGATATTATGAGATTTTGGCGATACATCGACGCTTAATGAAAGTCCATGAGCCTAACGAATATAACGATGAGCCAAATAAATCTCGTAATGAGTCGTCGAGTGTACTCAAAGTGAAATTACCTAAAATTAACTTACCTCAATTCAGCGGTAACATAAAGTTGTGGCCCGAATTCTTCGATATCTTCAATTCGCTGATTCACGAGAATGGTTCACTTTCGGATACGGAGCGCATGCACTACCTCGTCTCTAGTCTCGCTGGTGATGCGTTAGCACTTATACGAACCTTTCCTGTGACGGGCCTATACTACCACGAAGCATACTCTGCATTGATTGCGCGGTATAAAGACAAGCGGGAACTTGCCTTTACTTGCTGGAAGGAGATCTTGAACGTTAACCTGAAAGCCAACTCACCCATTGATTTACGACGTGTCCTTGATTCTTTCAACGAAAATCTATCGATTCTCAAACGGCAAGGGCTACCGACGGATCAGTGGGATTTTGTAATCTGTTACCTTTTACTATCGAAAATGGATTCAAAATTGCGTTGTGCTTTTGAACGAGCTACTGCTTCTCATGAGTTTCCAAGGTATCAAGATCTCAACGATTTTTTGTACACCAGATGCGAAGCTTCGGTTCGCGACACACACTTTTCCGCAAGTGGTCGCGATAACCGTGCAAACGAAAAACCACATAAGCCGAGTGGTTCACGAAATTCTAACACAGCGGTCGTAAGTAAAAAACATACTTCGACATTCCTATCGAATACCGTAGTTGACAAACCCCTTGTAGTTGCGCCCTCATCATCGAATTCAACCACAACGAACGCAACTGCACCATCGTCGTCAACATCGTCGCGTCCTTCACGAAATGCTCTTGTGCCTCCTACTGAACCTCGAAAGTACAAGTGTCCGTTCTGTGGGGATGACCATTCTATTAATCAGTGCAAATCGTTTACTGACAAATCTGTTCAGGAACGGCTTGACTACGTGAACACCAATCATTGGTGCTTCAACTGTTTGAAGCCATCACATGGCATCAAAAACTGTAAATCAATGTTTACGTGTCAAGTGTGTCGTCAACGACATCACACCTTGATCCATCAAGATTCAGATGTTTCGAAAACCGATAATACCGAAAAGGCCACTACCTCGCAGGTCAGTGTACTTACCAATATCGGTGATCGTTCCATGGTTCTGTTATCCACAGCGAACATCAGGATTCGTGATTCATCGGGTCGTTATCAGACTTTTCGTGCTCTGATTGATTCCGGAAGTCAGGCCCACTTCATAACTGAACGTGCTGCTGAACGTTTAGGTCTTCAACGAACGCAGTCAACGCGTAGGATTCACGGCCTAGGTCATGCTTCAACATCCGCTAGTGGTACAATCTGCTTAAGCGTAGGTGTCCACGACAACGATTTGTTTAGTATTGAAGCGTTAACATTACCCAAGATCTGCGGCAATATGCCAGTCGTTAAGCTGAACAAATCTGCGTGGCATCATATTCGAAATCTTAACCTAGCGGATCCTGGTTGTCACTTACCTGGTCAAATCGATGTCCTTCTCGGTGCTGAGGTCTTCCCTTCACTACTGTTACCAGGTAGTGTTAGTGGAGGATTGCAGCAACCATCTGCAATAAATACTGTGTTCGGCTGGATCCTATTGGGAAACGTCAGTTCCAATGACAATCACGAACTGCCAAAGTCGTTCTTCGTTTCAAACGATAATCTTCTCAATGAGCAGGTTAAGAAGTTCTGGGAAATGGACAGCATTCCTCAGTCTTCAAAGTTATCACCGGACGAAGAACTCTGTGAACAGAAATTCGTTACCGAACATTCCCGCGATGCTTCAGGAAGGTATACCGTTACCTTGCCTTTCAAAGAAAAGGACAAAAATCTAACTTTTCCTGGATCACGAGAATCGGCTTTACGTCGTTTTAAATCATTGGAACGCAAGCTAGCGGCAAATGGGGTTTTGTGCGAACAATACTGCGACTTCATGTCCGACTATTTACAAAGTGGTCACATGAGTCTAGTTCCTGCAAAGGAAATCAACGAGGGTTGTTATTACATACCTCATCATTGCGTTTTACGACCTGACAGCGCTACGACAAAGCTAAGAGTGGTCTTCGACGCTTCTGCGAAGGACGCTCGTGGTGTGTCATTAAATGAAACGTTGCTCGTTGGTCCTAAACTGCAGGCTAACATTGCCGAGATCCTGCTTCGCTTCCGAACACATGCTGTCGTATTTACGGCCGATATTCGTCAAATGTTTAGAAATATTACAATGTCAATGGACGATCGAGATTTCCAAAGAATTTTCTGGCGATTCAAACCAACGGACCCGATTCAAGAGTATCGATTAAATACCATAACTTATGGGGTATCATCTTCTCCTTTTCTTGCTTGCCGCACTCTCAAACAACTCGTAGAAGATGAAAAGGATTTACCTCTCGCTCGCGAAGTGGTGACTTCTGATACATTCGTTGACGATATCGTGAGTGGCAGTTCTGATATCCAGACAGCCATCCAAGTCAAAACTCAGGTCATCCAACTCTTAATGAGAGGTCAATTTGAGCTACGGAAGTGGGCTAGCAACAAACCAGAAGTGCTTGCTGATATACCTCCGGAACACTGTCTCACTGACTTTGTGTCTATGGATATCGAAAAGTCGAGCACCCTGAAGATCTTGGGCCTGAAGTGGTGTCCCAGGAGAGACAACTTCTTGTTTGAGGTCAAACCTATCGATCGCCAATGCACAAAGCGTGCAATTCTAAGCGAACTCGCACGCATTTATGACCCCTTGGGTTTCCTGACTCCTATTACCTTCTTAGCTAAGTGCTTGGTTCAGAAGTTATGGATGTTAGGTATCAATTGGGACGATTCTCCGCCGTATGAAATCGTTGAACAATGGCGATGTTATACTGACCAGTTATCTGTCATCAAGTCCTTGGAGATCCCTCGATGCATTTCTGTAAAAGATATGAAATCGTGTGAGCTCCATGGCTTTGCTGATAGTTCCGAGTTAGGTTATGGAGCTGTGGTCTACTTACGTGTCACTTGCGTCGATGGTAGTGTATCTGTATTCTTTCTGTCTTCAAAATCTCGCGTAGCACCTGTAAAAAGGATATCATTACCTCGTCTTGAATTGTGCGCGGCAGTCCTCCTGTCCGATCTTCTGAAGTTCGTCAAAGAAAGCTATTCATCATCTTTACCCATAACTGACACTTGTGCGTGGTCAGATTCGATGGTGGCATTGTCATGGATTCGATCTTACTCGTCACGTTGGAAAACCTTTGTCGCCAACCGAGTGAGTCATATCCAGGATACTATTCCGGAAGCCCGCTGGAACCATGTCTCCAGTTCGGACAATCCAGCTGACATTGCCTCTCGCGGTCTTTATCCTGCTGAGTTGGTCAACAAATCGTTATGGTGGGCGGGGCCCTGTTGGCTCTCTCAACCTTCTAACACTTGGCCAAACAACAGTAACAATGTTAACGAAGCTGATGTATTAGCTGAAGAGCGCGCGGTCTCTTTGCTTGTTCATAACGACACCAACGTCATTGATTCCTTACTCGAAAATTTCTCATCAATTCGTAAAGCACAACGAGTACTCGCATATTGCATTCGCTTTGTAGAATGCGCTCGTAAAATCTCTTCGCGAAGTTCTGACCATCATTTATATCGCACAGAGCTTCATAACGCTTTATTGATTTTCGTACGCAGAGTACAATCATTGCATTTCGATGAGGAAATAACCCGTTTGAAAGATTCAAAACCTCTTTCAAAACCTATGCAAAAACTTAACCCTTTCTTAGATAAGTCGGGAATTCTTAGGGTGGGCGGTCGCCTTTCTCGTTCTGGGCTCGAGTATGAGCATAAGCATCCTGCGCTGCTCCCTAAAAATTCTAAACTTACGTTTATGATCATCGAATCACTTCATCGTGAAAATTGTCATCCCGGTATAAATACAATGCAGTATCTTTTGACACAGCAATTTTGGATACTATCACCAAAACGCGCAATCCGTCATTGTTTGTCAAAGTGCTTACAATGTTACCGTACGCGCCCTACACCGCTTGAGCCTTTTATGAGTGATCTACCAGCGACTCGCATCAACCAAGTCAAGCCATTTTCAATAGTCGGTGTCGATTATGGCGGACCGTTTCGCATTAAGTTAGGACGACATCGAGGAGCTAAAATAAGCAAGGCTTACCTTTGCTTGTTTGTGTGCTTCACAACGAAAGCAGTCCATTTGGAAGTCGCTTCGGACTTGACTTCGGACGCTTTCATAGCAGCGCTTCGTCGGTTTGTTGGCAGACGGGGTCGTGTCAGCGTTATCCATTCAGATTGTGGAACTAACTTTGTAGGCGCTTGCAACCTATTAAGTGAGTACATGAAGGACGCATCTAATATCGAAAACATAACATTCAAATTCAATGCTCCGGCTAGTAGCCATTTTGGCGGTGTATGGGAAATACAAATAAAGGCTGTTAAATCCCATCTTTATCGTATCATTGGTGATCAGACTTTAACGTTCGAAGAGATGACAACGTTGTTCGTACAAATCGAATCTATGCTGAACTCACGCCCTCTTTACTCGCTGAGCTCAGATCCCAATGACTTAAACGTATTGACTCCGGGTCATTTCTTAACTTTAGAGCCGCTTACTTCAGTCCCTGATGAGGATTTATCAGGCATTAATCTTACTCGGTTAGGAAGATGGCAACTGATTCAGCGATTCCAACAAGACTTTTGGAAACGCTGGAAGGTCGAGTATCTGCAATCGTTGACTCAGCGAGCAAAGTGGACCAAGCATTGCACCCCGTTAGCTGTAGATTCAATCGTGGTTATCAAAAACGAAAACACTATACCGCTGCATTGGCCTCTCGCTCGGGTCACGGAATTACATCCGGGTCCTGACGGCGTGGTACGTGTGGCCACCGTTCGTATGGCAAACGGATCACTTCTTACGAGACCTCTTGTGAAGTTGTGCCCTCTGCCAACTCAGACTGACTAGACAGATCGTTTACCGTTACTTCAATTCATTAGATTCTAGTTTAGTTTAGGTTAGTGTTAACTTCAATTAGTATTAGACAATCGATCGCATCAGCTCGTCATTCGTTTTTTTTTTTCGTTGTTCTCGGGTTCCGCTCTTTCAACTTAGTGAAAATACTATGCATTTTGGTGGGCGGAATGTTCCGTAACCATACATGTCTTTTTTTAATCTATGCGCGCACTGTGCTTGCGAACGAATGAGAGACCGAAGTCGAATCCAAGATGGCAGCAGTTTAAGTTGCCTAAGTGCGCGCTCCCGGTAAAATCCTATGGATGAAGGTTAATCGTCGCTAAATCGCTATCTATATAAATCTACCTGGACTTATTGTGATTCCGCAAGGCTCATATAGTGCAGTACAGACTTTGGTGCACCATTTTTGTAAAAACTCAACCAGACCGGCCGGTCGTCGTGCATCGCCAGCCACGTGCCACCACAGGACAAGATTCCTTCGAAAAGCCTCAGGAGACTAGCAGGTGAGTGACGCACTTATACTTGGAGAAGGTCTAACGATCTCCCCTCGAGCAAGCACAGTTAATCTTAATACGAAATATTCAACAAAAATACGAACACATCGAAAACTGAGCTTGCCCTCCAATGTACCACCATCGGCTTGGTACAACTTCAACTTTAGGTCATTTGTGGTTCGAGTTCCAACCCAACATCTACAGACCTGCTTGAAAGATGACTTTTGGCCGAAGGGTGTATATCGTCGCTTCCGAGGACGGTAACGCGACACCACGCAACGAAAACACGACGCCGACAAAGCTGCGTGTATAGTTATAGTATAAGGTTAAAAATATGTATTAGTTTGTTATTGTTGTTTAATGATATTTAATGTATCTTATATAAGGGTCTTAGTTGCCCGATAAATTATTATCATTATATAGTATTCAAAGTAATAATTGAATTCTGTGTAATAATATAAATCAATAAATAAATCAATATCACTGGACATTAACACACGGCGCCACCTAGTGCCACACTAAGCAAAGCTTGTCGTGGACACTAGATAGTTGATATACTACATTTATACTTTTTTTGTTTGTAAATACATACTCATTATACGTATAAACATCCATGACTTGGAAAAAAATGTCCATGCTCATCACACAAACATTTGCCCCTACCGGGATTTGAACCCTGGACCCTAAGAACGTAAGGCAGCGTCACTACCACTACGCCATTCGGATCGTCAAAAAGTATAGTATAGTATTCAAACATTCAAGCTCTAGCTTTTGTTCTCACGTTTTCATAATCAGATAAATAAAGAGATAATCGTCAGTTGATCGTTGATTGAACAAAATAAATGTACTGTATTAAAAACTACCTTTACTTTTTTACTTTCATTTCTCCAAGATCTTGGAGACCGGAGACCTGACTTTATGGCAGTGGGATAACCTTAAGGTTACCCTTCAAACAAAAAAGGATTTTTTTAAATCGGTCCATAAATTCTCATACGAACAATTTTTTCATAACACCGCCTGAACTATTTTCATAGCATTTTTTTTATATGAAGGTGTAAAAAAATGAACTTAGGAAGCATGCCATATTTTTTTTACATTTTTATCTTTTTTTTGAGATATGTCACATTGTTATAGGACGTGGGGCAATTTTGATCCATCTTCTTTTGTAAACACACAGTTGGGTGCGCATTCTTTGGTTCAAATTAAAAAATGACAGCGATTGCGTGATCTTACTTGAAAATGGCGGCCCAAATGTTTACGTTCCAAGATGTCAGATGCGTTTCAGTACCACAAAACATTAGACAGAAGCGCTTTACATCGCCAAAATATAATCCGACCAACTGAAATTGTTCGTAAACTTCGTATAAAAAAAAAGGACGAAATATGAGGAACTATAGAAAACTTATTTTTTAATAACTCTTGTTTAAATCAGTGTCCATTCAATAGTACATTTTGATAAAAGTGGAGAAAGTTTGTTATTGTAGTTCAAGGCGGTATTAACACACGAGCCGTAAGGCGAGGGTGTTTTTGAGCCGAGAACTGCAATAACAAATATCCACGTGTATCAAACGACGTTTTTCAATACACTTTTGAAGAAATAAAATAAAATAATGTAAAATATTTGTGTCATGAATGTCACGAGACTATGATTTAAATTTTATTTTTTTCTGAGCTTTGCTTTCGCCAGGTTGAAGGAGAGGCAAAGGTATGAAGCTGTTATACAGACTAATATAAAAATAGTTTTTTATTTAATTTTGAATTTAGAACACATTAAACGTTAATTTGTTTATAAAAGTAAATATTACTTAAAAAATAATCATATTTATCTACGATCTTGAATTTATAAACACAATTTGAATATTCAATAAATTTTTACAAAGAAAGACGTAGATCACTTTTCCGAAATTAAAAAAAAACATTCACCTCTGACTCTATAGTCAGAGGTGAATGTTTTTTTTAAAATTATGCAATGAACCAATTTGGACCAAGTATAATTATGTATAGTTATACTTAGTTAATTTTGCTTTCTGCACACATGTGCAGAAAGCAAAATTGCCATAGATAACATGAAAAACTCACGCGTATGAAATGCACTGCATTTTGAACCTAATCGTAGTGCGAAAAGAACCAGTTTTCGAGGAAGTGTATTGAAAAATATATTTCCATTCATAATATTCTGTAATCCAATCAAAATAAATACATACTACCATCAGAATATGTTTGATTTACAAATTATTTGGTATTACGAGTGTATGAACTACGCATGCCATGCTCTCAAGATACGAACAACGAACATATTACCAGCAGCTCAAAAACCAATTGTTGTGTCGCTCCGTCGCAATGTCGCCATGTCGTCACTTCAAATAAAGCTGACCACAATTCTGAACGGCCCTTATCTTATGGACTTATTATAATTTGCTTTCATTTCGGACGTGTGAGGTATTTTAATTGCAGATCACTTGACCGAGTTTCCTATTAAAGAAGCCGAGACATGCGCACTCATCTCGCTAAGTAAACTAAATAACGGGTATTATGGAGACTTGTGGGTACTTAGGTAAAATGTGGGCTAATATTATTTGATGAGGTTTTATTTGAATCGGAAGTTAGTTAGCATTTTGTACCGACTACCGGATTATGGAATAGATACTAATAACTTTTTCTAAAACACTTCTCATGTTTTCATTTTTATTATGTAAGTATGTATAAAGGATGTAATACCTTAACGAAAGCAAAATACACTTGTTTCTTCTGGTATTATTTTGTATTGGACCACACCTAAGAACCTACTTAACGGAGATATTGGAGGTCAAAGTTCCAACTTTTCCACATGTTTTTTTGTAATACTAGTTTTTAAAGTGTAATAGTAAACGGGTAAGGATGTACCTACATCACTATCACTTTATATTATAAAAACAAAGTCTCGCCGCATCTGTCTGTCCTTATGTATGCATAGATCTTTAAAACTACGCAACGAATTTTGACGCGGGTTTTTTTAATAGATAGAGTGATTCAAGAAGGTTTTGGTATTTAATTTTACGCGGGCGAAGCCGCGGGCATCGGCTAGTATTATTTAAAGTAAAGATGACGAACGTTTACAATTAAATGCGTCCATCAGTACAAAGTTTTGAGTGCGTTACATTGAGTTTTACTGTAAAACGTGATTTTTCACCCTTCAAAAAAGTATTGTTTCCCAGCAATAATTTTTGCGTCACGTTACGTTACTTAGTTTGATGTACAGAATGCATGGTTGACGGTTTCGTGATGAGTCTGTTTACACCCCGTACTATTATAAATGTGAATGTTTTGTGAGGATGGATGTTCATTACTGTTTCATGCAAAAAACCAGCTATTTTATAACCTTGATTAACACATAGAATACTTTATCCCGGCAGCTTGAGCCTGTGGGACTACAAACGAACTACACGTATGCGAATCCGCGGCATCAGCTAGTTCAGAAATATATTGCACTAGCTTCTGCCCGCAACGTCGTCGTTCGCGTGAAGTTTCGATATCACAACGCATCGCCTGCTCAACGGAAGCTTTTTTCCCGCTTGCAACATTTCTTATTGCTGCTCCGCTCCTATTGGCCACAGCGTGATGTTATTTAGCCTATAACCTTCGATAAATGGACTATCCAACGCAAGGAGAATTTTTCAATTCGAGCCAGTATTTCTTGAGATTAACGCGTTCAACCAAACAAACAAACTCTTCTGCTTTATAATATTAGTATAGATTTACGGGAAAGTGGATTCATTATTTAAACATCCCGAACTTACGCAATATACTGAATACATTTTAAATGTAATAAGTATTCAGTATTGGAAACCTTTCTATTAGTAATAAGACAGTAGCAGTTTCTCCAGTCTATAAATGTCAGTATAATTGATGTTCTCTCTTATTTATGTACATATTTACATTCACTAAATAATACTAATGATTTGGTAATATGAAACTGGTCCGAAATTATTGACGAGCATTATACAGGGTGTTTGGCTACCGGTAGCCGAAACTTTAAAGATATAAAGAAAGAAAGAAAGAAAAAGCATTTATTAGCCCGCACAGGACAAGTCACATTAAGAGCCCTCTTACAGTCCACTAGCGCCGCCAATCGAAAAAATGTCATAACTCGTAAATAGAATCAAAAATACAAAATGTGGTCTATTATTACTGTAGAAAAGGCAATAACGTAATTTTATAACACATTGTCACCACTTGAAATATAGCTATTTAGCTAAATCGTGCATTTGTAACAAAAACGGCCGTTTATGTTTTGAATGCACTATTTAGCTAAACAGCTACCTAGACCAATTGCTAAAATAATTTGTTAAATCCTAATTTTATATGATTTGATTTATCACATTTTAATATTGTGTAAAATCTAACTAATTTCTTTAAAAGTCATTGCATTGTATCATGTCAAATTAGAGCAGAGGATAAAATATCCAGAGTAGGGTCGCGCGCCATCTTTACTGTCTTGATGGGCTTGACATGCGGTGACAGAGCAAGGATTGTGTGGAGAACGGTGGTGGATCGAGGATCCAGGCGGATTACTGGTGATGAAGTTAGATTGGTGTCACGAACCTGCTGCTCGAATATAATTGCTAAGCAAACTAGTTATTGTGAAATATTGCCATTAAATTGTGTGAAGCAGTGAATACTTTGTTTTGTATTAAATGAAAAAAAAACTAAATGCATAAGATTTTCATTACCGAATGTTAAAAGTAGTGATTGTGAGATAATGTTGAATAAAGAGAAACTCGAATTCGTAGATAAAACGGTTTTCCTGGGGCTTACGCTTGATTCAAGGCTACAATGGGGTTCTCATTTAACATCTCTTGCGGGGCGCTTAAGTTCAGCAGCATATGCCATTAGAAAAATCCGTCAATTCACTGATGTGGATACCGCTAGACTGGTCTATTTTAGTTACTTCCATAGTATAATGTCTTACGGTATTTTGCTATGGGGACGGGCTGCTGATATTGAGTCTATATTTATTCTGCAGAAAAGAGCCATCAGAGCCATATACAATCTTCGTAGGCGCGATTCTCTAAGGGAACTATTTAAGGGTATTGGCATCATGACGGTTCATTGCCAATACATCTATGAAAACATAATGTACGTCAGAAAAAATCTGCATCTTTTCGGTAAAAGAGGCGACAGACACAATTACAGTACTAGAAATAGGGACCAACTAGTTCAGCCAGGCTTTAGACTCGCTAAAGTAGACTCATCTTTCATGGGGTACTGTTTGAGATGCTATAATAAAATTCCACAAAGTATTCTTGAACTGAATGAGACGAAATTTAAAACATGTATTAAACGCACACTATGTAAGCAAGCATATTACAAGTTGAGCGATTACATCGCTGATAAAAATGCTTGGCTCAATGCTGGTCCTGCTCCACAAGGACAGGGGCGCAAAACTTGATAGCATTAAATGGTATTGTTGGAGCTGCTGAAGATTGTACAACTATCTTTGCATTGTATAGATTCAATGTTAGTATTATATAATCGCATAGCCCATATTGTGTGAGTACTATGTACTAGAAAGCTATCATTCACTGGAAACCTACTTTAGTTTTTGACTTGAATGTGCCCTGGCGGTTGAGAGTATGTCATGCTCACTCAAATGTCTCGCTGATGGTGGCGCGTGTGTCGGACCATTTAGCTCCCTTCAAAGTGGTTGAGCTGAATGGTGCTGATCCATGCGTCATGTTCGTGAACGGGTGCTGTCAGTTGTGACTGGTCATCTCTTAGTTGCCATGGCTTATTTGAAAGAATTATTTTGTTTTTACTATGGACACTTTTAACGTGCACATCTTGCTACATTGTTCTCACATAATCTACCATCTCAACATGAATGATGTAACCAAGATTTTGTAACAATAATTTGATTTAAAAGAGTGTCCATGGAGTTTCTTGCCCGTTCTTCTCCATAGAGATCTACGCTAGGGAATGGGCAACTACAGTACTTTCACAGTTTTTATGTCTTGTGACTGGGACTGTAGCTACATTTAATTTTCATCTTTGTTTCGACAATTCAAAAGTGCCTGTTATTGGCCTACTTGAAATAAATGCTTTGATTTTGATTGATTTTGATTTTGTGCTCGAATTTCACCCAAATGACGCCCACTAGGCTCCGTGAACACTGATGATGTCGAGAAGGATGCTGCTCCTCCGACATATATTTAAAAATTAAAAGAAACGAAACTCGTCCTGTACGAGGCCAAAAGGTTTCTATCTCAGCATACGCATTTCTATCGACAAATACACGTTCATAAATACACCACACCCCGCGAATGCCAGCCATTTTGTTTTTCTAACCGGCTGATATCTAGAGTATGTTCAATGAAATACTAAATATCTATGAATTTAAAAAACCTAGAGACGTACAAACGATCTCATTGCAAGGGTAAATGACGCGGCTATCAAGTACCTTTGTTTGATTGATTTGGTGTTTTTATCACCGGCTTCTGAAGCTAAAGTTATTTTTCACGTTTTTTAACTTTATTTTTTACAAAGGAAAATTTTAATGAGTATCATGCAGTTGAATACCAGTATTTTACATAGATCGACTGCTTATCTGACACCCACAGCCCTCCAACTTCAATGTCACTACAAAACTAACAAATAAACCTACCGTCACATCTGTCAAAATCAGATAAATAAAAACGATTCACAAGAAAAAACTCTCCGCTACAAATAAGAATGATAGCCGCGCATTCAATCGCATGTAATAACGGCGTGCACCGGTAACTTGCGCTGCCACCCTGCGAGACGCGCGGTGGACGAGAACAGTTACGTTTACCCTAGTTGCCTCGATCGCGGCCAACCTATATCAACGTTGTAAAATGAGGAAATTAAACCATTAAAATTATTATCATGACTGCTTCGTTGTTTTACTTGGTAGTTGTAAGGCCTCCGTTGCAACTGGACAGAATCTCAGCTGGACAAATTAGCAACTGGACAGAACTTAATAATAAATAATAATAACTATCGCTTGACATTAACACACAGCGCCACCTAGTGCCACACTAAGCAAAGCTTGTGTCGTGGACACTTATAGATAGTTGATATACTACATATATACTTTTTTGTTTGTAAATACATACTTATTATACATATAAACACCCATGACTCGGAAACAAAATTGTCCGTGCTCATCACACAAACATTTGCTCCTACCGGGATTCGAACCCAGGACCCACTACGCCAATCGGGTCGTCAATACTAGTACAGTCCATGTCATAATTATGATCATGACTGCTTCGTTAGTTAATTAGGGAGTTGTCAGGCCTCCAAAGCAACTGGACAGAATCTCAGCTGGACAGTTTAAGAACTGGACAGAACTTGTACACACTGTTTTAGGCTTTCACGGTTTCGGTTTTTTTCGGTTTCAGTTTCGGTTTCGGTTTCAGGGTTATCGGGAGCTCAACATAAAAAATAATCACGGAAGATATCCCGAAAGTGACAATATAAGTTTAGAACTTGTACAGTCCATGACATAAATATTTATTTTCGATGAAATTTGATTCCCGGGATGGGTAACGTGTTTGCGGGGTATTCCACCAAGAATTTTCTCAGTAGCCGCTGCTGAGTCTGGACATGTGTCTGGTTGATGGCAATAGGGTCGCTCCTATTACATGGGACTTAAAATATTACTGACACTTACACCCACAAAGAAGAGACCCGTTATCCCAGCAGTAACTGATAAAATGCTTACCTTCACGCCTCTAGCCTCCGAAGGGTTAAACAGAGTTGTACCTAATAATACACCCACATTTCGACAGTTATGTTAAATTTCTATGTAATACGGGGCGACCCTATTGACATCAAGCGGGCACAAATCGGAAGATTTCATGCTCAGCTGCAGCCGCGCTTGAGTCAAGTGAAAACTACTTTTGACCGGTGAAAACTAGTCAAAACTGCTTTTGACCGGTAAATACTAGTCCAAATACTTTTGACCGGTGAAAACTAGTCAAGACTACTTTTGAACCGTAAATACTAGTCCAAATACTTTTGACCGGTGAAAACTAGTCAAAACTATTTTTGAACCGCAAATACTAGTCCAAATACTTTTGACCGGTGAAAAGTAGTCAAAACTACTTTTGACCAGTAAACACTAGTCAAAATACTTCTGACTGGTGAAAACTAGTCAAAACTACTTTTGAACCGTAAATACTAGTCCAAATACTTTTGACCGGTGAAAAGTAGTCAAAACTACTTTTGACCAGTAAACACTAGTCAAAATACTTCTGACTGGTGAAAACTAGTCAAAACTACTTTTGAACCGTAAATACTAGTCCAAATACTTTTGACCGGTGAAAAGTAGTCAAAACTACTTTTGACCAGTAAACACTAGTCAAAATACTTCTGACTGGTGAAAACTAGTCAAAACTACTTTTGACTGGTGAAACTTATTTTAACAAAATTTATATTGTCGCTTACGGGATATACGACGACCCGAATGGCGCAGCGGTAGTCAGGCTGCCTTACGTTCTTAGGGTCCTGGGTTCGAATTCGAATCCCGGTAGGAGCTAATGTTTGTGAGATGAGCATGGACATTTTGTTTCCGAGTCATGGATGTTTATATGTATAATAAGTATGTATTTACAAACAAAAAATTATACATCTATCAACTATCTGGTAACCACGACACAAGCCTCGTTGCTTAGTGTGGCACTAGATGGCGCTGTGTGTATTGTCCAGCGATATTAATTAATTTATTATATCTTCCGTGATTATTCATTATTTTGATATCGCGTAAGTGACAATATAATTTAAGTTTTGTACTGTGAAAGCTTCAAACAGTGTTTATTTTAACAATAAATAACATTTACACAGAAACTTATTAGGTTTTTAGATTTCTTAATTGCGACCACAAAACCAGCGACTGTCTTATTGCATTCCTCAATCCGAATACGGAATAAATACATATGTATAACAAATTAACAAGATTCTCGTAAATCAATCGGTTACCTAAACTATAACCATCAGATTACCATATTATCTATAACTATTTATATATTACGTAACAGACTAATTTCACCATTCAACGATACAATTTTTATTATCCATATCCTGGCTACGAAAATAAATGCGAAAGTCTAATGAATTTTATGACTTTTGAATACTATCTACTAATTATTAAAAAAACAAACATTCTCTATGTTTGGTGTTTTAATTAGATAGTTTTGTTGTTTGTTTCTGCGATAGACATTTTAATCTCACTATGGTTGTCAGTAATAGAAAACGATTATACAAGGTGTAAACCACCTCATCACAAAGCCGTTAAACCAAGCATTCTGCACATCAAACTAAGTAACTTTACGCAAAAATTAATAAATCATGTTTTGTGGAAGAACTCAATGTTACGCACTTAAATTATTGTGCTGATGGATGGATTGAATAGTACGGGTGTCGTGGAGGTGTTTAAAGTAAAAATCTTGCAAAAAAACTTGTCAAAAAGTTGTAACTTTGACCCCCCATATCTCCGTAACTAGAAGGTTCCCAGGTATGGTGTAGAACAAAAAAAAATATCGCAATGATGGGGAGAACAAGTGCCTTTCGGCTTCGTAAAGGGGTGTTTTACACCCTTTATTATAGACAGGAAAACCAAGATCGTTTTTACGGTTCCGTAGACGAAAGTTAATTACCGAGACACTATTATTTAAGCCGTTGGTCCCGGCTGCCTTTTGTAGATCTTTGACAGTCGTTTCAGATATTCAGTGGCCGGAAAATACGACAGCCAGTCTTACCAAGGGGTATCGTACTACACAGTACTAACTGGGTTGTGAAGGTCAGATAGGCAGTCAGCCGACCCAAACGTAGGTGGGCAAGGCTAGGAAAATAATGAGGGGCCTTAAAAATAACCCCTGGCTTTCTGCCTGATTCCTGCTTCTATCCCATGTTATTTTAAGGCCCATACTCTATTTTTACAACATTCAACGTATGAGTCATGGGAAATGCTGACGCATAAATATAGATATACAAATAAAGTTTCAATTTCATCTCATCATACCTTATAATCATACTAATTCGCAAATTACAAAGCGTGGTGTGATCGCTAATTGAAATTCTAAAAGTTAAATCGCGTGACAAGAGCGCATCAATCGATTTGAAGTTTCGAGGTACGACAGATACATTAACTTTTTACTTGGCTCCAGGTATGTAGAACTAACACAACACGAAAACATTTAAAAAACAGCAAGCACACTTGTACACCGGTACCTATTTCGGGTGGATGTTCCAGCAGTGCAAGCTTACGTAGGATTCGATAGGACTCGATAAGATAAATTTGACAGTTCTCGTTAAAATGAGTTTTCGTCTCCAGTAAAACTCATTTTATCGAGAATAACTGTATGTTATCGAGTCCTATCGAATTCTACGTACTTGTACAGCAGGTTAGCCTGCTAACTTCATGTTTTCGTATGTTTTTTGATAATAAAGAAACTGGTAAGTAAAGAAATAAAGTCGATTGAATGAATTTTTCAAGAAATAGTAATTCAATCGACATTCATGAACTTGGAGGGTTGTATATGATTATACCTAATTCTGTAACTACATACGTCTTACAGCCGCGAATCATATTTGAATCAACTTTTAACCTACAATTTGCAAAAGAAGGTAAAAATAAAATATCGCGTGCTACCCTGGAGTAACCACCTGAATAAAAAAGGAAGTTCTAGAGATCACCCAAAACTATCTTCTTCATTAACCTTTTCGGTTTGTACGCAAGAGTTTGGTCCTCTGCCAGTGTCATCCATCCATTTTTGAACAAACTAAAACAAACAACCCTAAATAGCTTGGTCCCAGCTGGTTCTAAAGGATCGAGGGGATAAGATCGCACTTTAGTCTTACATATAGGGAGGAAAATTCTTTATCACCAGATGAGCAGAAGTACGGCAGAGTGACGAAATCACCGTTTAAATGGTTAAAGTTCTACGGGCCCGAACAAAGCGCTAAGCTTCCATTTATTGTGCATACCGCCAGACTGTGGAATTCACTGCCGGCTTCTCTGTTTCCGATCATTGTAATAAAAACTTCATCAACGTTCGAGTGAATCGGTTTCTACTAGTCAAGCGTGCTCCACCCCAGGTCGCATCATCGCTTCACATCAGGCGAGTTCAGGCCGAACGCAAATATATTTAGGGATCATTCTCAGAAAGTCCATTGGCCAGATCCATGATGGATCTAGTGACAGTTGGTTTTCTCATTGGAATAAATAATAAATGTTTAAGAAGAATAGAGGAGGCCTTTGCTCAGGAGAAGGACAGCACGGGCTAACCAAAAAGAAAAAAAAAGAAGACTGGGTTCGACGTAAGTGATGTGGAAATTTCAAACCCTTTTAAATGTCATTAGCAGTTCGAAACCATGGACCTACAACATCATCTTTGTGCCACCCTCGTCCCTATTTGTCTTCTTCTTCCCTTCTTCTCTATTCGCTGCCATTGCCTGATTCAGTTTCAGGTTCAAGAACCCTGGCGGTTGAGAGTATGTCATGCTCACTCAAATGTCTCGCTGATGATGGCGCGAGTGTCGGACCATTTAGCTCCCTTCAAAATGGTTGAGCTGAATGGTGCTAATCCATGCGTCATGTTCGTGAACGGGCGCTGTCAGTTGTGACTGGTCATCTCTTAGTTGTCATGGCTTATTTGAAAGAATTATTTTGTTTTTACTATGGACACTTTTAATTAACGTGCACGTCTTGTTACATTATTCTCATATAATTTACCATCTCAACATGAATGAGGTAACCAAGATTTTGCAACAATAATTTGTTTTAAAAGAGTGTCCATGGAATTTCTTACCCGTTCTTCTCCATAGAGATCTACGTTAGGGAATGGGCAACTACAGTACTTTCACAGTTTTTATGTCTTGTGACTGGGACTGTAGCTACATTTATTATAAATTAGAAGTAAGAAGGGAAGTAGCTCTCGCCACTTACTTATTTAAGATTTTGCGTGGAAAAAATACATAACCCAGGCGTTCTAAGAACGGTTGGGTTGTGTCTACCTGATAGGTACGTGGGCCGCTCCTGTAGGTGCCGCCCGCTCGCACCAACTTGCTGCAGCGCGTGCACTCAATATGGTGTCACAACAGATTGATTGCTTCAATTGTACACTGAGCGAATTTACACGGGCCGCATTTTGCGCAATTACTTTAGTTTGTCAAATTAATTAACTTATTCAAAACATAAGCAATTTAACTTTTAATATAACTGCTCTATTGTATTAGGTACATAAAAAACCTGTAATAGTAGTTGTATGTGTTGTTTAAATAAATAAAAAAATACATTTAATTTTCATCTTTGTTTCGACAATTCAAAAGTGCCTGTTATTGGCCTACTTGAAATAAATGCTACGATATTGATTGATTTTGAACAAACCATCCATATATCTCAACTCGAAAAATTTGAAGGACCGTTTCGATCACAGAATTAAAATGAAACCAAAGTAATAAAATAAATCTGTTATCATCATTATCATCATCTATCATAATTCGTAACATTAATCAAACATTCGAACGAAATACTTCGAAAATTATATAAATATATAATTTACATAATTAGTAAACAATGCTACTGTGCAATATACAGGGTGATTGGAAGATGGGTGCAAAGCTTTAAGGCGAAGATAGTACAGACAATTTAGAACCATTTAAGCCATGGTTGTCTTAGACGAAGTCTTACCAAATATTTTTAACCAAATTTTTAAGTTTTTTTTCGGAAATTCTCAAAATTTAATGTAAACTGCATAATTATGGCCAAATTGAATGATAAATGAATTCATTTTTTATTTATTTAATTAAAGTAATGTGTAATCAATCAAGCAAAACATGTTTTAGGCTTCTGTGTCATTAGACATTTTTTTTACAGACATTTAAAGATCAGAAAAAATAAAAAAATTGTACAATACGTCTTTTAAACCTTATTAAAAAAAAAAACGGAGGGTGCTTTTTTTGTTCAAACCTTTTTGAAGACATGCTTGATAATCGCTCTTTCTTTTGAGGTATCATTTATGCGGATATCTTACAAATTATTGAAATTAGGGCCTACAAACCAATTTGAGGGAGAATTTTTTTTATTTTAGGCAGACTAATTAAAACAACATTTGAATTAAAATTATTTATTTTTCATGTTCAAAATGACGGCCGTGATTCCTAATACAAGCACGGCCCCGTCTTCTAACTTCTGTAGTCGTTATTTTCAACATCATCTCCTGCTTCATTGTCTCAAACGCTGAATTTATTCTTTGTATCAATTCTTCTCTAGTGTTAATTTCTTTGTTGTTATACACCAGTTCCTTGGCCCGGCCCCACACGAAAAAGTCCAACGGGGTCAGATCTGGGGAGCGAGCGGGCTAAGGGATGGGTCCATCCCTGCCGATCCAGCTATCAGGAAAGCAATTGTTGAGGTGTTCCCTTACATTTAAAGTCCAATGCGCTGGACAGCCGTCTTGCTGAAAGATGACTGTTCGGTCTCTTTCGAAGATCGGGACACCTGATTCCTCTACCAGCAGTGGTAAATCAATTTGCAGAAATTGCAAATAATTTTCGCCATTCAATGGATCAGGCAAAAAGTGGGGCCCAATCAATGTTCTGCCAATTATTCCAGCCCATACATTCACAGAGAATTTCATCTGAAATGACACCTGCTTCTTAAAATGTGGATTGTTGTCTACGTCGGCCCATTCATGGATGTTGTGAAAGTTTGTAATACCTTCCCTTGAAAATTTACTTTCATCGGTCCACAAGATTGATTTCAGAAACCACGCATCTTCGATGTCTCTGTTGAGGAGGAAACGGCAGAACTGAATTCTTCTTTGAGGATCTTGCTCTACTAGACCTTGCACACTCCTGCCATGGAACGGATACTTATCATTTTGGTGCATTGTATGCCACACCTTCCATTGAGAAATGTTTAAATTTCGAGCTACTGCTCTAGTACTGGTAGTAGGATCCGCTTGAAATGCTGCTAAAATGTCTTCGTCGACGGCAGTTTCGTGTCTGCCCGGGTTGACTCCAGGTTCCACGCGGTGAAACCCATCTTGGGCAAGACGACGAAACGTGTTGTAAAACACTCGGACATTCGGTATCCTGCGATTCGGATAGCGCTCTTGATACATCCGTCGCGCCAAAGATCCATTGCCGTCTGCTCTACCGTACATAAATACGATATCCGCATATTCTTGATTGGAAAAAGTAGCCATAGTCACTTAACAATTAAGAAAAACGGCGTAGGAGCGCACTAAACGTCAACTCAACACAATTAAGTCAAAAATCAACACGTGCAGGAGCGCGAGGCTACGACTGGACACGGTGAAACAAAAAAGTTCAAAACTAACGCAAACAACACGTGCAGGAACGCAAAGGGCTACAACTGAACACGGTAAATTGTGAATCAACACGACAACGTCCACTCACAAGGGCAGTAGTTTGACTAATAAGTAAAAGATGTAACGGCTTCATCACAGACCGACTGACCCTGACTAAAGAAAAGCGACTTTGTTGCCTCAGTAACTAAGACCATTTTGCTGTAAAAACCAACTCTTTATCGCTTTTTGCTATTCATTGGGCGTTCTACCTGGAAATGCCGTCGCACCGCGCTCGGTGGCCATTGTTTAGAGAATCCCCTCAATGGGTTCCCCTCAATTGGTTCCTGCATGTGCCAAAAATTCTTAGAATTGAACAATGTTATCATTTCGAGCACATAAAGTATTCTTTTAAGCAAAAATTTTGTGTTTTGTTAGACTGCCTAAAATTTAAAATTTCTCCCTCGATTTGGTTTATAGGTCCTAATTTCAATAATTTGTAAGATATCCGCATAAATGATACCTCAAAAGAAAGAGCGATTATCAAGCATGTCTTCAAAAAGGTTTGAACAAAAAAAGCACCCTCCGTTTTTTTTTAAATAAGGTTTAAAAGACGTATTGTACAAATTTTTTATTTTTTCTGAGCTTTAAATATCTGTAAAAAAAATGTCTAATGACACAGAAGCCTAAAACATGTTTTGCTTGGTTGCTTACACATTACTTTAATTAAATAAATAAAAAATGAATTCATTTATCATTCAATTTGGCCATAATTATGCAGTTTACATTAAATTTTGAGAATTTCCGAAAAAAAACTTAAAAATTTGTTTAAAAAAATTTGGTAAGACTTCGTCTAAGACAACCATGGCTTACATGGTCCTAAATTGTCTATACTATCTTCACCTTAAAGCTTTGCACCCATCTTCCAATCACCCTGTATAACGTCATTATGTTTGTTACGTGTTAAATAATCTGGGTAATCGATATGCACTAAAACCACAGATTTGGTTATGTCAACAATTAACATAGATGGCGGAATGTGAATTATTCAACCGTTTTGTTTATTATTTTGGCCCCACAGTGACCCCGAGTAAAATACAAGTAGCATTTGACTGCAAGTCAAACGAAATGGTTTCAGTTATGTAAAGTTTTAGTGACATGGTCATTACATCAGCAAGTAGATTTGTTGTAACTGGAATATTAGATCTAAAACTGACAGACAATAATTTATTTATCCGTCAAAATGCACAAATACATAATTATGCGCATATTTGGCGCATAATTCGTATTTTTTTTAAAACCTCAGTTGCATAAACGTGGACGCGCATTTATTCGAGCCGAAAGAATCGAATTTTAGATTATTAATTTTATTCGAATCACTAGCTCACCCACGAAACTGTGTCTGCGTCACATTAAGAGAGAAAAAGCTTACAACAGGAATATTTTTTTGCCGTTTGTGTAACATATTTCATTTATGTTATTATTGGTTGTAGCGTGATCGTATGTAGCCTTTAACCTGTCTCGATAAATGGTCTATCCAACACAAAAAGATTTTTTACCAGTATAGTTAATGAGATTAGCGCGTTCAACCAAACAAACTCTACAGCTTTATTAATAGTATTAATAACTTATACAGATTATGTGGATCTAAGTCAAACTTATCTAATTAATACCGCATACCTACATTTATTTTTAAAATAGCGAAAAGTTTGCTCGCTCCGGAAGAAATTGAAAACAAAATTCCAAAACTTAAATATTTCTTTCATGCCAAAATTACGCAACGCAGTCCATAGGAAAATTGATTAGGTACGGATTCCATAAATATTCTATAAGTATAGAATATAAGTGAGATAATTATTGACTTTCACGCCCAATTGATTGCCCTTAAATTAAATAATTTAGTTAAAAACTAGTTACAGTAATCTTCGATCTCTATTAAGCGTGTTATTTGCATGTTACACAAGTATTTGATAACTTATACTGTGATTACTTTTCCGAATAAATTATCACTCTTTTAATAATAAAAGCTAAGGCGATGGAGGCAAAAATAACACTGACTTCAAAAAACACAAAAAAAAGAAAAAAAAACAAGTACTTAAATCAATCAAACAAAGGTCACTGACTTCTGAAGCTAAAGTAATTTTAATTTTGTTTTGTGTTTTTTTTTTAATACAACTACTATATTTTTTTACCAGCAGCAGATTGATGAGGTTCTTCAAGGAGTGAAGAAAAATATTTACTAACTGTGCCTCGATTCTGCTATTACGATAGTGTCAGAATAGGCGATCATTGAAGTCACAATGATCAAGTTCTGTCAAGTTTTGACAAGTTTGGTAACCTACTAATATAATGGCGTCATTATGACTTCTCAATGAACAACCAGTGAGACTCCATTGAAAGAAATGTCATAGAATATTAATCTCGTACATGAAATCTGGCATGAATAAATGTTCGCATTTAGTATTAGATTTGTACTAATGGTTTTATAAAAATGGCAATACGAAAATGCCATTAAAACACAATTTTATTACGAGACCATCGACCGAATATTGTGAATTTAGCAAAATGACAATGGGATGGGAATGGAATCGCGTTGGAGTGACGAATTCATATAAATAGCAGAATTGGCCCCGGGTTGTGAGGAATGTGACCACCAAAATGAGCATAATCAATGCACTTACACTTTCATCTCAACAATAATGTTCAACATTATGTGTAACTTCATTGGCAAGCAAAGTAAACACACATTGCATCGCGTTTTGTTAGATTACATGCAGTTAGGCTAACGCATGCGTTTCTAAGTGGGCTTTAGAGGTAAACGAGTACCGTTGTTAATATCATATTGTATTATGATGAGGGCAAATTTGGAAACCACATTCGTGACGTTGCTAATTTTCTGAACGCTAAAGAAGAACCTCATGGCGAATTCTTCTATAGTAATGCTCTCATCATCATTATTGTATGAGTCGAAAGCCGTCAATTGCTGGTCATTCTTGGTAGGTATATTTTCTTTCCTGAGTTCTAACGGTCCTACGCTGTTTGCATCCGTCGGATTGTGGCCGTCAGCAGGTCGATAGATCACCTTGTCAGGACTTACGTCCTTCTACCACAGATTTTTGGCCACGTTGGCCTTTTCACAAGCAATGATAAATGATAAATGATATTTATTTTGCAAATTGGTTTTCACAAACACTTTGACACGTCCTTATTTTTTTAAATAGATGGGGCCGGTGTTTCGTACCTGACTACTCTGAGAAGAAACAGCCGAAACAAACTCAGAGGTCATAGTCAAGTCCAGACAATCTTGTTCAACTTACATGATAACTATGCAGATTAGTGTCTGAGATGGTCTTTTGAAGAAAGAACCATACAGATTTGAGTGGACCTGTCCAGTCAGTGCAAGCATTTGTCAGTTATCGTGTAGCTCGACTTTTAACTCAAGGAGCTCAACGAAACGACGAACAATACGAAAGAAAGGACTGTGTTCTAAGTTCTCAAAATAATAGAATATGCTAAAAAAACTGCAAAGGTGAGTCAGCTATCACTCACTGTACTTGTGAAAATCTGAAACTGAAGATTTTTAAACAAGTTCCTCACATTCCTCTACAAGAAACTCCAAGTTACGTTCAAGTTCTTATCTTTACTCCATGGAAATCATCCGACTTAAGAAATCGATATGCTGTAAACCTGATCAATGTTGGTATTATCGATAACGGTATCAACAAGAATGTATTCTTGCGGTGTTGATCTTGTCATCTTATTTATACCACTGCACATTGGGTTTGAGAGAAAAGGTAGTGTTCTGTGATAAATATAAGCATGACGGTAACTTGACTGGTATTTGGCAATTTTACAGAGGTTGAGAGTAGTCAATTTACAAACTGTGTGTGTATTCTAAAATACAGGTTGGAAGGAATACCGACAAACGGATACCAGGTATTCAGGTCCCCTTCTGGCTGGTCACATTTCTTATCTGGATCTGGACCCTTACTTCAATACTGCGGTATCCAACCAGCCAGAGGCTCCCGATTATAGTACACAAAATATACCTGAATATGACCAATATCTGTCGTTGTATTTGATCGATTCAGTCGTGAAATCAAGCGTCTTGGACAATCACCATCGACAAATGGTGATAGTCTTTTCCCAACTAAGTTTGGTTGACTCCCAGACTAACTGGATGTAAACGGAGTGTCTGCATTTTATATGGAGCGAATGCATGGCTGGTCAAGGGTCAAGGGTCAAGGGTCGCTCATTGCTGGAAACAACCTTTCCAGCAATGAGCGACTGCCTAGCTGTTCTGGGGGATCAAATCCTTTCCATCCTCCATTTCCCTCGAACGTTACAAACTCGTGATGCGTTATCACTACGGATGTATGTCCCTCTGTAACTGTTCTTGGAAAGAAATTAGAAATCAAGACAATGACATTTCAAAAGCTACTGGTTTTTTAAACTGTTTTGCATTTTGAATTACCCATTGAATGGGTTTGATTAGTAAATCGTGACTCTCACATTGTGTTTGTGTAAGTATTCCGTTTGATTTCATTACAATGTGGTTCCAACTATAATTTGGACTCATTGTATTTACTTAAGTACTACTTACTTTACTGTGGAAAAGGCTTGTGTCCTGAAGAGATCTAATTTGTCCGTCACTTAGATTATTAAAACATATTTGACCCGTATTTTTCTTATGTTACGTAAGCCAAATTTGACAAAGATAAGACGCTTTTAAAATTCGCAATATACGTCACGCGCGGTATAAGCCCGTTCGTACACAAGGCAACAAAAATCTTCGATACTAGACGATTTTAGTTTCCAAGCGACTGCCGCCATACAAATCCATAATGTCGGCGACGCGACTCGTGTATGAACTTCAATGGATTTGTATGGCGGAAGTCGCTTATATTTCCCCCGTTTTGCAACATTTCTCATTGATGCACCTCGTCTAGTGGTTGTGGCGTGATAATATTAGCCTATAAACTTTCCCCGATAAATTGACTATCCAACACAATTTTAAATATTTTTTGAATTCGAACCAGTCATTTCAGAGATTAGCCCGTTCAGCCAAACAAATATTAGTTTAGATATTGCATAACATCTCAATCTATGCGAATAAAATGATTAGATTCATAAATCGTAGTACTGGTATCACAAAGGACGCGCTACCACAGCCTAGATACTCGTAGAACCAGTATGGTAGCACAAAAACCTACTGCCCACCTTACTGAGCCACATTTTGCCGTAACGGTGCAGTGTAAGGGAGAATTGAAGCTGCTTTTACTAAAATTGAAGTTATGAGCTTAAAGATTTATACTGGTTGGACTAATCTGAGCAGTTGTATTGAGTGGAACTTAGATTATATCGTTGTGGAAAGTAGCTGTTTTATAGGAGCATATGTATTTGGATCAAGGCTTTAGATTGCGGTAATGGTGGAAATAAGATCAGTTATAAATAACTTGTGATACATTGAAAAGCTGTCGTATTTATCGATAGCAGAGTTTATATTAATTATAATTTTCCGAATATAAATTCATAAGTAAGAGATTAAAAAGAGCAGTTTAAGAGATATTTAACAAAAATAACGTCCCTGGGACACATGGGGAATGTGTGTTACTTAAAGTCATCTACCAAGTCTTTTCTCAATCCTGTTGAAGTCGGCTTCCAGTCTGACCAGATGCAGCTGAACGTAAGTATTTTGCATGGAGTGACAGCCTATCTGACCTCCACAACCCAAGTACTGGGTAACACGATACCCCTTGGTAAGGCTGGTTGTCAGACTATTCCTGAATTTAGCATTCGAGTTAGATCATTCTAAAGGCATAGCCGTTTTACCCTGGGTGAGGCTAGCACAAGAACATGGAGTTTATTACAAGCCAAGAGAGACCTAGTCGCATCCCTGTGTGGAGTCGTGCAGTGGTTGATGATGATGAAATTCGTCTCCAATATCCTCAAGTTCAAGACTCCAATATATCATATTGACTAGTATTAAGTTATCAACTGAAATACTAAACATGTCTTATGCGTTATGCAAATCATATTTAATAGCGTAGTCCACAGTAATAATGTCTGCACTCTTATTAATTTCACAGCTTAAATGGCCGCTGTCGTTAACTACTCAAGTTATATAATATTCTCTAACTTGATCGTTACTACTAGTTTGTCTTCAAATGGTTGTGAATATTATAATGGAGTGCATTTTGCATGTTTTTGTTAATTGTTTTCTAATTGAGTTCCATGGAATCTTGAAGATTTGCATAGCAATAACGATACTACAACAATTAATGGAATGTTTTGGCTCACCATCTTTCCGCCCCTACCTCAAGTTACTTGTGCATGATATACATTACAACTCTATTCCCGTTATCTTAGAAATCACCTAGTTTTAGGCCATATCACCTTTCACACAATTAATCCATCGTTTATTTAGTCTTCCTTAACTTTAATAGCCAAATTCCGAAAACTGGTCTTATGATATCGACATGTTCCTTATTCTTTTTCTGCATTTATATTGGTGACTGCATTGTTTCAATTTTACTATGTTTGAGTTTCATACTCATTTACTGAAATCCTGCATCTTGTCATATGTCGTTTTTCTAATTTGCACCAACTCTTAATCTACCTACTTTCTCCATAGTGTTATGTTATTTTCTATTATTGAAGCGCAAAACTTCTTTAGGCGCGTTGAGCACTTTTGGGTGAACAAAAATCATGGAACTCGCATTATCGTCACCGAACGCTTTCATAGAGCGGTTAGTTAAAATCAACCTTAAACTATTAAAATAAAGTTTATCTTGGATTACTTAGTTTTTACTTCTTCCGGCTGTCCCCAAAGACCCGCATGAATTTTATAGCATAATGATTTTAAAATTTTCTGTAGATTTATCCATAACTTGCGCTCCGTCTTCATCATTGTTAGAGTTTCCTTGACCCATATCTAGAACATAAAAACCTCGAGATTACAGCTCAGATATTTTTTTAATACAAATCTTACGTTGATATCATAAAACCGGTAAAACACCATCGGTTGTTACTACCAAAGAAACCGGTACGTTATTCAAATTTTGTAATTTAGGCATAACATTTATATAACACAGTTTCGTTTTTGTTGATCAGAATGTTATTAGAAAAAGTTTTATTATTGCATTTGCTTATTTACTACCTAAGTTATTTCACTTTATATTTCAACATTTGTAGTGAAAGTTCGCAATGAAGACGAAATTTAACGTGTTGTTAATTAATTCAGTGTTTTACGATGCTTTGTGATGGACGGCTTGTATTATTATTATAGTTATTTGATAAAATGTTTGCGTAAAGTTACTTGGTTTGATGTACAGAATGGTTGACGGTTTCGGGTTCTGTTTGCACGTTGTATTTTCCCATCGGTAAATAACGTAGGTTAACAAATTCTGGTTATAATCATGATCTGTCACTTTTACCAGTAACAATTCATCAATACATTTTCGCATATTGATCATCAAATTATTAAGGCGATTTCATTCAGACAAATTGCCTTCAATTTAGAATTCGGACCAATAAACTATTTATAATATCTTTGACTTAAAGAGAAATAAATAAATAGCATGGTCGTTAATTTAAAATTTATAAGTGTGAAAGTTGGATAAAATATTTATGGATGATAGAGGTTCGTTTACTTTAGAATGAGCCTCATCTCGTCATCATCATTTCAGCCGAAAGACGTCCACTGCTGGAAATAGGCCTCCCCCAAGTGTCAGCACATTGACCGGTCCCGTGCGAATCCCCGCAACCTTCCGTCCGTCGTCCAGTTCGCGGTCGCCACTCCAGAACTTTTCGGCCCCATCGGCCATCCGACTTCATCTACGAGCACAGAATAGCAGTTCTGCATGGTCCTATATTGCTGACCGCATTGTCGACGCTGCCGCGAGCGATAGCATTCCTACTCTGGTTTTTGCTTGCAGATTTTTGTGCAGAATGGGCAGAAGAGCATATCTTGCAGAGGGGCTCTAAACTGGCATGAACTATTAAAAGAAGCAGAGGTTTGCCAACAAACTAGTTAGCATAGGTATTACCTGCTCTGGTAATCTGGCATGTTCTTAGTATGAACCATAAGTCTTTAGCTAAGCCTGCAGCATCATTCTTTAAAGTGATAGGTACTCCCATTTGTCACAGTTCAATGTTGCCCACCCTTGCATTTCTTCCACTTCTGTATCATGGGTGCGTATCCGGAACAACTATTTATAGGCCAAACAAATATTTGTTATTTATTTATACTTCATGTACGCTAGGATACATAGAGGCATTCTCTACCAGTCAACTTTTGGGTCAAATATCCGTGCGGGAATTAAACCAGCGACTCGCAACGTACGAGCCATTTACTCAGACCGCGCCAAAAGTGCCGTCAAATTGCTGGTCATATAAAAGTCATCAAAAAACGTTAAATATTTTCAGCTCACCAAAATTAGCTCTCCGACAGGCTACCGTTAAAACTTATTCGGTAGAAAGTTAATCCAAATAAATGTATGTGAAGTACAGTAAATACTTTCGAAGCATTAAATTATTGTATCTTACGACTTAGCGACCGGTTGACATTGGCATTTATATGGTTTTATACATCACGCTTATCAGTTATTTAATTATTGGTATCAATACAATTCCCACCCAAGAAGATTTTTTTTTGAACATAATATCACGCTTGTGATCGTCGACAATTCAGGCAGAAGTGTACCTATTAGTAGACCTAGATTTTACCAGTTATGTTTAAGGCGATTACATGAGCTAAACGCGAGTTTTATAATTACTAAAAGTAAATGATTCACTGCCATAAACAGGACCACAAAAATATATGATATTTTTCAGAATATATGCTAGCATGATAGTGTTTTGAAAGCATAATAAAATTAATTTGACTCGATAAAAAAATCACGTACTTATCTCTAAAAATTTCGTTCAAACAAAAAAAAACATACTAATATGCACGCGATCATTCTGATTTTTTGGCAAATAATTCTTCAAGCAATATATTATCATGATAGTGTTTTAGTTTTTTAATCCAATCAATAGTTTTGTAAATCGATCGTAACCACTCATTTTGCGCTGTTTGTCCCGCAGTGACTGACGTAACAACCACTTTGTAGTGCAAGGTGATGAACTTTATTCTATCAGCATTTTAAACGAAGTTTGAACCACCACAAATAGAGTTGCTAATTTATCTCGTCTAATCGCCTTAAGTCTCATGTAATAAGACGACACCAGACTCCGAAGCTGCTTCTTGGAAATTCACAAAAGAAAAGCCCAATAACAATTTGCCCGGCCCGGAAATCAAACTCAGGACCGCATGCTCAGCAGTCGCGATTGCAAGTTCAGCTCTAGACCAAGGAGGCAGTATACCATTGGTTGAGGAAGTGTCTCTATGACGCTTTTTTTATTTTTTGTTTAGACTAGGTATAAGTTCTAGATTCAAATCTAAGACTATATTCTTCTATTCCATTTCAGATACATCAAGTTCGATACCTCTAACGGCATAAAGTACGTGCACAACCGACGAACACTTCAAAGATAATTTTCAAATCACACGGAATAAACGACTTTTACCGAAGTTCTCCGAAGTTTGCCGAAGTGTTCCGACTTTCGAGCCGAACGAATTCGTATTACTTCGCACCTTATTGGATTTGTTACTTTTACACACTGACATGGTTTATATTTAGGTAGTACTTACTGCAACTCAATGAGAATAATTCGTCACACAAAGGGCCGAGAGGAAATTATTACTTAAATGAATTAGTGGGCCAAAGACATGATGCTACTGCTTTTTGTATATTGAAATCGGCACGTCAATGGATCCTGTCAAAATGTATGGTCGACATTTATTTATTTATTTATCTCAATCAACATTTGATCATACAGAATTCAAAATTACAAAGTCAAAAGCTCAATGGAATTAAAATCCACATCACAATTAAAATCATTATTGAAATATGACCGTCTTAACTCGTCTTTATATGATTGCCCTTTCATAATATATAATTGAGAACATAGATAGTCTGTAATCCAATCGAAATAAATACTCACTACCTTATGAATATGTTTGATTTACAAATTATTTTGGTATTACGTTTGTATGAAAGACGCATGCTCCGCCGGCCCCTTAATATAACAAGTAATATAACTAAAGTTGCTTTTAAATCTTAAACTAAAATGTTTATACTTTAGGGGAAAACCAACTTTTCTTTATTCTACAAGTTTGGCTGTTGACCCTGCTGAAAAATGATCTAAAATAGTAAATACCTTAAAAAAATCAAAATCCAAATATTTTATTTCACATAGACCTAGATGGGCACTTATAAAACGTCGAAAAAGGTGCACGATTCGCGTGGGTCGATTCCATGGAGAAGAACCGGCAAGAAACTCCATGGTTACTCTTTTCAAATCATTTGGTATTACAATATTATGACATTACATTACAGCATTAGTATTAAAGACTTAAAGAAATCTTAACTAATTTCCATTCAATATCCAACTCAAAAGAACTTGTGAACCGCGCATCAATAGTTACATACATGAATAATTTATAATGATTGAAATTCTACGCCAATTCATACTATTAAAATTTTCTCACATGCTAATTTTACACACGCAATCCTATTAGACCGAGTAAACTTAATAATACCATACTTATTACTTAGCAAAGTCGGCACTAATCATAATTACAGTAATTTTGTGACACTTCGATGGATAATAGCGTGGATAATAGTGACTTTTAGACCTGTTTGCATGACACTTAATAGTATCGCTAAGCGTGTTTATTTCTCTGTCAATCGTTTGAAGTTGAGTGAGACAGAATTATGATTTAGATAACTATAGATACCTAACTTTAGATAACTTAAGATAACTTTAAATAACTTTAGATAATATTAGATAACTTTAGATAACTTTAGATAACTTTAGATAACTTTAGATAACTTTAGATAACTTCAGATAACTTTAGATAACTTATGATAACTTAAGATAACTTTCGATAACTTTAGGTAACTGTAGATAACTTTAGCAGTAAGGAGAATGTGAATCTGAATCTCTTATATTTTCTTACGTTTTTGGAAATTTGTGCCCGGTTGATAGCAATAGGCCCACCGGCTATTAAATGGGACTTACACACTTTCTGTTGGACAGCGGACAGAATTGACATGCTCTAAAACAAATAAAGAGATCAAGTTACAAAACAGCCAAAATTTGATGTTTTTTTTTTTTTAATAACAAACCCTGTTTTATTATCCCTGTAGAGATTTCCCGTAGTATACCATTTTCTACATCCACAAAGCCAGACCCATCTTTTTGCATTCTTTAGACATTTTAACGATCGTGAAAACCATTTAGCAACCCCAGTCTTATGTAAATGCCTAATATGACAATTAACAAAGCTAGGCTATTGCTAGATAGTGATACATCATCTGCCTAGCCTTTTCCCAACTACGTTGAGCTGGAGTCGGCTTCCAGTCTCACTGGCTGCAGCTGAATACCAGTATGTTACAAGAGACGACTGCCTATTCTGCCTCCACAACACAGTTAGTACTGGATAATACGATTTGCTGATTTTTTTCCGCTTTGTGTGACTGGTTGTCAGACTTTAGGACTACTGACTACCTGTAAGGACTGTCACAGATCAATAAATGACAGCCGGAACTAACAGCTTTACGTGCTTTCCGAGACACAGGGGAAATTCGATATACAGAGTGTAAACCACCTCATCACAAAGCCGTTAGCTCTTTGACAAGTTTTTTTAACTACATATTTTTTTTGTAAGATTTTGGTAAAGTTACTTATAACTTTACGCAAAAATGATTGCTGGAAAACAACTTTTTGAGGTTATAAATCATGTTTTGTGGTAGAACTCAATGTAACGCACTTAAAACATTGTGCTAGTGGATAGATTGAATATTACCCCGGTCGTGGAGGTTTTAAAAGACAAAATCTTACAAAAAAAATATGTAGTTAAAAAAAACTTGACAAAAAGTTGTATCTTCGACCCCCCATATATCCGTAACTAGAAGGTTCCCAGGTATGGTGTAGAACAATAAAAATATCGCAATGATGGGGAGAACCAGTGCCTTTCAGCATCGTGAAGAGGTGATTTACACCCTTAATAATGGGTCGTCACCCATCCAACCTAGGCTTAACCTACAGATCGACCCGAGTGGTTGTTTTTATTTAGCCGCGAGCTCTTCTTACATAATATAGGGATTGCTAGCGTTAATTACTGTACAATATCATACCGCAGTACCAATCAATGGCTGTCTCAGTCACTTATTCTTACCACACCACACACCAACTGCACTATCGTTGCACACTCAAATACATGGCACAGCAATTATAAACTGGAATCATCGAACAGAAGTTACATTATGTGTACAAGCTATCACAAAAATGTTTCAGCGGACTACGTTTAATTAAGTTCAATATTTATCGAGCTGAATGAGTAATAGTGTTGTCGGGAATGAAATTGGAATGGTTTTTAATGAAAACTCTTTTGTATAGATACTCATTTGTGTGGGTTTTATTGAGGCGGCACCTGCACCAACTGTGCCTTGCGAGAGCGTTATGGTTATTCTCTGTTATTACTCCGCTATACTACCACAGCTGCACCCCGACAGCCGTAGGTTCTAGGGCCAATATGGCCGACCTCTTACCATTCCAAGCTCTGTCAATTTTAACTACATTTTTTTTTGTCAAATCATCTAAAGGATGCACATCATGTAAATAATTAATTTAGTAATAGTCTAGGACTTGAATTAAACATTTGATGAGATGCATTTCCGCGTTGTTCCAATTTTTTTTACCAAGTAACAGAAAAATTAAATAACCTGGTCACAAAAAATGCTAAGACACACGCACAACACACCGTTCAACCTTAACCTACTTTAAATTTAAAACAAAAGAAGAGCACACAATACCAGCACCGTAAGCGTTCCGTTCTCGACGGTACCTGCGCATACGCACTGCTGTGCACTTCCTACTAGGAACTCGCTCCTAATCCGTTACATGCGCGTGATTGACGAGAGCGTCTCGCTTTAGGCGTTTGTAATCATTTTGTCGAGTAATTAGTAACAGAGGAGAGAAGAGAAATAAATGATGATAAAGAGAGACTGGAAAACAGGTTGAATGACACTTCGAAAAGTCAAAAACGTGTTCTGGGGACTAAAGTTGAAACAATGGCACTCACCTGACCTAAGACCACCTGATATAATATATTATTGTAAAGTATAGTACATTTTGAATCAAGTGGAGAAAGTTTGTTATTGTAGTTCGAGGCGGAATTAACACACGAGCCGTAAGCGAGGGTGTTTTTGAGCCGAGTAGGTACAATAACAAATATCCACGTGTATCAAACGACGTTTTTCAATGCACGTAAATTATTTAATAAAATATTGAAAAAGGCTGGAAATAGATACAAGATGACGCCAAAAAAAAATTTTATGGAACCAGTACTTTTAATGTCAAATAAACCTGTGAGGAACATTATTTTGAAATTCTACAATTTTTTTCTAATGAAAAACGGTATGGAAAAGTTTTGGGAGAAAAACCTCAACTGAATATGAGACCTCTTGTAATTTCTGACTGTCACTTATGAACACCAAAAGAAAGTACCTTTGTCGACTACAAAAACTTGTATTAAGAGTCTGGTACAGTGTATATGAATGTAACTAGCAGCTTTATTCAAGTAATCGTACCTCGAATCGTTCCATTTTAACGGTAACATTCACATCCCAAGGCAGATGACCGAATGAAGGGTACCCTACTTTCAATTCCAACAACCTTCGACTCGGAGCTTTTAATATAAGCACTAAAATCTGTGAAGGGAATATTATTTGGTGACATTTTCTTTTATATTCGACGATTTTTGGTTTGAAGTCCGGACAGAACTACATAAACTGAGCACAGCTTATTTCAGGAGAAATTTCCTCCAGCGGACCTGTGGAAATCCTTTATGCATGGTGTAAAAGGACGCATCGTCAGTCTATCAAAACAAGATTCTATTGGGTGACTGGCAATTAGTGTACGATCTCATGATAACAAACTATGGAACAAACTTGACATCGCAAAAAAAAATCAGCTGTTCATTATACAGATATTTTCCCGTCGTACCGTATGCACCTATTGACCTGCACCATTAATGGTGCAAATGAGACAAATTCGTTTCGTTTGCACCATTAATATTAATACAACTTACTTCACCCTACTTTTCTTGTCATCGTGAAATAAAAAAACCTATTTAAAGCCGTATTTTGCTTGTGTGCGGAACCATTTTAACCCCCGACGCAAAAAGGACGGGGTGATATAAGTTTGAAGTGTCTGTGTGTGTGCGTGTGTGTGTCTGTCTGTGGCATCGTAGCAGCCGAACGGATGAACCGATTTGACCAGCTAGGCGAACATAAATGTACTGAACAGCAGTTTCTTTTTCTCGATTTCAGGTTTGGCCCGTAGTAAATGTTGTAGTTATTACTAGAATAAATAGGTTCGGGGTGGAAATTAGAGGAAAATAAATGTACACCCGTGCGAAGCTGGGACGAGTTACTTCCCGGTTCTTCTCCATACATAGGACACGAGTAATCCGAACCGTGCACCTTTTTCGACGTTTTATAAGTATCTTGGCCTATGTGAAATTAAATATTTTGAATTTGATTTCAATCCAAAACATGGCCGACTTTTACAACATCATCATCGCTCGCCTTGGACATCCATGTCACAACTTCCAAGGGTGTGTCTTTCATGAATAATGCACATTAAAATAAAAGAGATAGGCACACAATCTAGGCAGAAACGTATTGTGTAACACAATATCTAGATATTTAAATAATTTATTAGGCTTCCTTCGCATTCAATCTAGAATGTTTAGACACTAAACTTTATTACTGCCAAGCCTCCATCCAATCACCGATGATACAAGGAAAATTACGAAATCTTTGTCTTTTACGATATTTTTTTATCGTAAATCTAAAGTTGATGTAATGAAGAATCCCATACTTTCTCAAACTTTCATTTAGAGCACAATAAACAAGTTTTGTCTGAGTCTAGATTGTCAAAATTTGCACAAATCTACATTTTATTGTTTTTACGTTCAGAAATAACTTCATTAAAAATCAAAAACCCTGATTAGGTGTTGTAGATACATAATTAGCATTTAATTAAATCGAAATATTGTTTTAAACTTTTACCAAAACTTTTGAAGTGATGTAATAGTTCGAATTTAACAAATTCTCGTGTTTTATTAGCCTAACAACAACCGGCATCCTATTCATAAAAAAACAGCAAGTTTTTACTTTATAAGTACCGATTTCTACGAAACATGGAGAAACTAGAATTTCGCTAATGGAAATAAGTTGTTTGTTTGCACCATAACATTAAACATTACCATGCCTCTTTTAACGTATAACTTGTCATGATATCATTCAACACAGTTATTACAAGACATTTGAACCTTACGCCTATGATCTTAAGCTATTTGAGCACAGTGATGGTGTTTCTATGGATTTTTCTCTCTATTTCCTAGCATTACGCGTCCCATTACACGTAATCTGTAACTGGTACACGGACGGGGAGATCCAACGGAAAGTATTAATTTCCGACGGTGTAGAAAGCTGAGCTAAGACTCGATCGAACACTGGAATACCTATAGATTATCTGAGATAACATCGTGAACGGATAAACAAACGCGACTAATTTATAACAGGAACCATAGTAATTTGAACGATAAAAATCTGTCGAAAAACGTTGAAAGTTTCAAAATCGGAACGAGTACTTATTACTCCAAACGATAGGGAAATGACTGGCCACAAAAAAAGTTCCATAATGATCCATTGTGCACCGAAAAGGAGGTTTAAATAAAATCTTGTTAGCGCGACCTTAGACCTTCACTTTCGCTGCGACTAAACAAAATAAAATAACAATAAAACTTCCGCATTGTCATTGCGATCTTGAAACAAAATAAAGAAAGGCTGTATGAGCTGGATCCTTGACCACAATCCTGTCAAAATTTTGACAGTGACATTTATAACAAGAACAGAATTGGCGCGATACTGTCATTGTTTGAAGGAGAAATTCCAAGTCTGGTTTTAACAAACACAATGGTGACTATGGTCATAAAGAAGCAGCGAGTTTTGACAACTGTTTTAATGTGCTTAACCTAAAACTTAAGTGTCATTTGACTGGTAACATTGTTGAGCAACGAGCTAGCTGCTAAAATTTACAAGTACGGTAAGAGTAGGTCAAAGACTTAACAATATTTTATACACGGACCAAAGAGAGCTTACTTAAGTGCTGCTTAGTAGCAAAACTGGAAAAGTGAAATATTAAAAATCAATAAAGTGGGAGAAAAACGCTTTTAAACGTTTACTACATGTAAGTTTTATTTGCTCGGGACTTTACAATAAAAAAGAAAACATCTGGCTGTTTAACCTTTTCATCGATAGTACAAACAAAAAGAACCACAAAACTTCCAGAGAAGAAAACACAAAAACTTTGGTCCCTAAACACGAAAATACAAAACTGGAAAACTACCACCACGTTCTACAACGTTCCACGTTCTACCACGACATTCAATAAGTCCCGTTACCAAATCAATCAGCGTACAGATCGCGTGAAATCTAGCATTCTAATGATGACTGTACAAGAGATGGGTATGCAAACACTAATGCATATTGAACGCGATTTAATTTGCAATTTGCAACACAGATGATGGTAACTGTTCCCCTTAGCTGGGTGTTGCAGCTGCCACGGCAAGTTGAGCAGCTGATGTATGTAACGTTTCTCATTTCCTATATGCCTATCAGTGGCGAGGGATTCATGAAACTCGAAACATACCGGCTTCCCTTCGGAAGAACCACTGAACTGAAGTCTACTATTGCCAAAAGAAAAACGTTCTCACATATATATATAATCACAACATGAATGATGTAACCAAGATTTTGTAACAATATTTTGATTGAAAAGAGTGTCCATGGAGTTTCTTGCCCGTTCTTCTCCATAGAGATCTACGCTAGGGAATGGGCAACTACAGTACTTTCTCAAGTTATTATGCCTTGTGACTGTGACTGTAGCTTTGATTTAGTTTTGTATTTTTGACATTCAAAAGTGCCGTAATGGTCTAATTGAAATAAATGATTTGAGTTTGAGTTTGAACAATGTAGGTAATTCAGTTAGGACGTGATTGCCCAAACATGAGTACAAATGGTTCGATGTATGGTTGTTTCAAAAATTATTAAAAATATGCACCGGACCGGGTTACCTGTTACAAAAATTTACCCTTCACTATTGATGCCTATCTATACTAATCTATACTATCTATACCAATATTATAAAGCAGAAGAGTTTGTTTGTTTGGTTGAACGCGCTAATCTCAGGCACTACCGTCTCGAATTGAAAAAATATTTTTGCGTTGGATAGTCCATTTATCGAGGAAGGCTATAGGCTATATAACATCACGCTATGACCAATAGGAGCGGAGCAGCAATAAGAAATGTTGCAAACACGGGGAAAACTTTATTCCCTTTGTGAGCTCTTTCTCTCTTAAGTGACGCAGACGAAGTTGCGTGGGTCAGCTAGTGCTTTGATATGCAACTCGACTGAGAAAACTGAAAAGCAAATAAGTTTTCAGGTTTTCGGTGGGGTTTTTTTTTTAATGTAAGACCGGTTTTCAGACTGTCGTGATACTGACTAGCTGTAACGACTGCCAAGAATCTTCAATTGACGTGGTTTCCGAGGATCCATTCAAGGCGCGGCTTAACCTAAAGCGCCCGAGCCCCTACTAGCAGGCACGTATCCAGGGGGGATAATTGGGATTTATCCCCCCCGAAATCTGACTTAAATAATAAACGGGATCATCACCCACTGCAGTGATTAGAGCGATTTTTACACCGTTCACATTATGGTTGTTTCAATGTTTGTCCAACCAAAACTCTGGATACGTGTTTGCCTACTATTATTCAGGCACAAGCTAATGATGGTGATGACTGATGATGAAGACAAGAACTACTGAGAACAGATGTCCAAACAAAGTAACAGTCTATCAGCGCAAAAGGTGAAAAAATCAAAAATCCATTGACTTCCACTATTTGAACTTCAACATTACATACGACAGTACCCAACGCCCGGCTTTCAGCGCTTCCAAGTCTTTCTCCCGAGAGAAGAACTGAAGAAATACCGAAACAAACACTCCAGTTCATCCACGTTAGAAAAACTTATCCCCTCTATAAGGCGAAGAGATGTTCTTACACCCACAGATTGAAAATAACGGTGTTATATGCAAATTTTTAGAAAATGACTTAGACAGACTACCACCTTTCGTATACTTACCTACCACAAAGTAAATAGTTTGTGCTAATAGTTGATTAGAATCTATTTAGAGCCTAATGAACTCCAAGGAATGCCTCGTTGGTGAAGTAGCCGCAATCGCGACCGCTGAGCAAGAGGTCCTGGGTTTATTCCCAGGTCAGGCTAAATGTTACTAGGTTCTTCTATCAGGAGGACAGATCGGTAGTCAATCCATACAGGGTGTAGACCACCTCATCACTAACCCGTTAACCAAGCTTTCTGTACATCAAACCGAGTAACTTTACGCAAAAATTATTGCTGGGAAACAACTTTTTTTTTTGAGGTTATAAATTATGTTTTGTGGTAGAAGTCAATGTAACGCACTTAAAACATTGTGCTGATGGGTGAATTGAATAGTACAGGGGTCGTAGAGGTGTTAAAAGTTATAATCTTACAAAAAAAAACTTTAATTTTGACCCCCCATACCTTCGAAACTAGAAGTTTCCTAGGTATGGTGTAGTACAAAAAAATGTTCACAGTGATGGGAAGAACAAGTGCCTTTCGGCTTCGTGAAGAGGTGTTTTACACCCTTTATAAAACACTGGTATTCGGTTACATAGGTTACACTAAAACCTGATTACCTGACCCATCCAATGCATAGATGAAGATGCTGAATTAAAAATCGACTAATGGCAGTATTTAAAATGGACGATTACCACCTACACATGCAATTTATAAACTTCAACTTAAAAGGAAAAGAACGGTAGCTACAAAATAGCATTTGGACACTAATTATGGGTGCGCTTAATCAATTACGGACCGTAAGCCAGTCTGAGAAAAAACTAACATGGCTAGAATTTATTTACTTTGCAAAATAAATACACTGTAATTTGCTACTTAAAAGCAAGTAAGAAACCGCATTTATGCACCATTAAGGAGTATTCATTAGGTAGACCCCTTTTGCATTCAAATTATTAGCAACGGTTCAGGGTGACATTCCTCTGTTTTTTAAGAATGTGGACCTGATGAGAATCTGGTCCACAATGTACTTTCAGATTTTACATAAGGACCAATAACAATGAATATTAATTGTGAAAGCTTTGAAAATGCAGAAAAAAACACTAAAAGTATTATGGGCTGACACACGAGTTTATAAGGATTTTAATGAAAAACAGTTCAATTCTGACTTCCATTTTGATTTATTCCGCAATCTACGAAGTTTAACAATACACTTTACCCTCCTCAGTCTGTTAAAAAGACTAATGAACGTTGTAGATTTCTGTTTTTATTTGAGTAACTTGCGGTATGCGAATCTACCTAAAGAACCCTTTTAGAAACCCGAGCATGTTTATTTTTTTTAAGAGCCCTCTTACAGTCCACTAGCGCCGCCAATCGAAAAAATGTCATAACTCGTAAATAGAATCAAAAATACAAAATGTGGTCTATTATTACTGTAGAAAAGGCAATAACGTAATTTTATAACACATTGTCACCACTTGAAATATAGCTGTTTAGCTAAATCGTGCATTTGTAACAAAAACGGCCGTTTATGTTTTGAATGCACGATTTAGGTCCATGTTCACCAAAAAGATGACAGTCTGATTATCTAAAACAGCTGTTTAAAACACATTTTTGTATGGTAATATGTCACAGTGACAGCTGTTTTTAGCTAATCAGGCTGTTATCTTTTCGGTGAACATGGACCTTAGCTAAACAGCTATATTTCAAGTGGTGACAATGTGTTATAAAATTACGTTATTGCCTTTTCTACAGTAATAATAGACCACATTTTGTATTTTTGATTCTATTTACGAGTTATGACATTTTTTCGATTGGCGGCGCTAGTGGCCTGTAAGAGGGCTCTTAAACTCCATTAATCTAACTTGATTCTACCCAAAGTCAGTGCCGACTACAAATGGACCGATACCCATCACAAGCAAATTAAAACTGAACACACCTGTACTTTCCATTTCTTGGAACGTTATTTCGGTAATAATTTAACGGCATATACTCAGTACGAGTATGGTCATAGACCATTTGCATCAAGTAGGTCATCGCGTGTGTGTACTCCTATTATCAACACAGTTATATCGATCAACCGGTACTATATGACGTTGAATACCTTTTGTGAGGTTTAGTCTTCGATATCTGATGATTTTGGTGGATTGGAGAGAAAATAGAGGTAGTTAACTAACTCTTTTACCGATAGTACGAACTCAAATTACTTTTATTTTAAAAGTTTCGTGTAAAAGTGTTGGAATGAATCTTATAAATAAGTGTTAGCTATTTTGATGACACGTGTCACGTTTATTTTATAAAATGTTTGAAAATATCTTATTATTACGGTTTTGAATGTTAGTTGTGAAAACTACGTTTATGACTTCGGTTACTCATTAATTTAATTACTAGCTGTTACCCCCGACTTTCACCCGCCCTAAATTAATGTAAAAATATGACTTCCCTATTTGAATTAGATTTTGCTAACATTTTTAAGGGTTTTTATTGTTTTACTCGAAATCTTAATCTTTTTTCTAAAAGAAAAGTATAATATTTAAGTTACTCCTAATAACATCAGTAATCTGCCAGTAAAAGCCCGCAGCAGGCGTTTCGGAGAAACAAGCACAGAAATGAAAAAATCGAAACATGTTTTTTTTTTGTTATTCAATTAGTAAGTACCGTATACGATTTTATACTTCGTCAGTAAAAGCTGTCATTTTGACATAAACAATAAACATTTAATTTATCGTTAAAATAACCAACACACAGGTTTACAATGACAGCTAAATTCTGAATTTTTGCCAAGACTTTGCCATCAGTTTTATGTGAACATAAATCTTTTCTAGTTTTAAGGCAAGTTATTGAATTCTTCAATCATTCGTTTTGTTCTAATGCAATTTTATCTATAATAAAAACCACCATTTCAGTACCTAGTATAGTCCCCTGCAGCATTATGGTACATTTTACAGCTTTTAGAAACGATAACAAAACGCTTTTAAACTGTATTGATGGAGTATTTATTACAGCATTAGTATTGCATTGTATGTGAAGAGCTCGTGGCTAAATAACATCAGCCGCTCGGGTCCTAGCCTAGGTTGGTCTGTGGATGGGTGACCAACCTTACATACCGAGTTTCCTCCGTGCCTCGGAAACCACGTTAAGCCGTTGGTCCCGGCTGTCATTTGTCCATCTTTGACAGCACTAGGCTAAGGTTCACCGAAAAGATAACGGTCTGATTATCTCAAAGCAGGTGTCACTGTGACATGTTCCCATTCAAAAATGTGTTTTAAGAGCCCTCTTACAGTCCACTAGCGCCGCCAATCGAAAAAATGTCATAACTCGTAAATAGAATCAAAAATACAAAATGTGGTCTATTATTACTGTAGAAAAGGCAATAACGTAATTTTATAACACATTGTCACCACTTGAAATATAGCTGTTTAGCTAAATCGTGCATTTGTAACAAAAACGGCCGTTTATGTTTTGAATGCACGATTTAGCTAAACAGCTATATTTCAAGTGTTGATAAGGTGTTATACAATTACGTTATTGCCTTTTCCACAGTAATAATAGAACATATTTTGTATTTTTGATTCTATTTACGAGTTATGACATTTTTTCGATTGGCGGCGCTAGTGGACTGTAAGAGGGCTCTTAAGCAGCTGTTTTAAGATAATCAGACCGTCATTTTTTTTATGAACATGAACCTAACACTGGTAAAAAACTAGCAAAGCTTAAAAACGTTAATATTAAACGTACAATCATCATCATTATTTTGCTCTTATCCCTATTCATTTTGTGGTTGGTGCAGCATGACTTCTTCTTTCATACTTTTATAATTATCCTCATTTCATGAGACACTTCTTTTCTTGCCATATTGGTCCTTCACACAGTCCATCCATCGTTTCTTTGGTCTTCCTCTACTCAAATACCCATCCACGTTCATACTCAAAACTTTTCTCACGACATTTTCCTCATTCCTCTTTCGTACAATCCCTATCCCTACTAATATTATAAATGTGAACGTAAGTTTATTTGTTACGCTTTCACGCGAAAACTAATCAACGGATCATCATGAAACTTTCTACACATATTCTTGGAGGTATTAGAAGTAACATAGGATACATTTAATTTAAAAAAAAAAAAAAATGCAACTCGATCCGCGTACGAAGTCGCGGGCAGAAGCTAGTATGAAATAAAACAAAAATCTTGACGTTTTGTGAAGTTGCGAAAGCTGTGTAATGAAGCGGGTGGCCAGTATTAACATAAATATTTTATAATTGTCAGGTAGTATACCTGACTAGATTCTCATAAAACTAAGTACGGTGGTAAAGCTTCGGTTCTTCGAGTTATTGCTACTTTATTTATCGTAAAAGTCACTTGTATAGCGAAACTGCACAGTATAAATAAACCTCACACAAACCCGCCGCATAAAAATAACATCACACCTACTACATAGACGTTCACAAATGTTCGATTCGATTCCGATTCGACAAGTCGTAAGTATGTCTGTCTTTTTTTGGCATTACGAAAGCGAGCGAGATAGACATACGTATGCGACTTTTGTGAATAAATATGTTGTAATCCCCGTAGGTTAGGAAGAGGTGTATTTCCTACCCAATAGTTTTGCATTTCGCCAGTTATGCTAAGGGTGAAGCGAATACTGATCTGTAAATTGTGAAAAACGTAAGAAATTTTCAAGTTAAAGTCTTATGGCCATCTAATGGATTTGTGCCCGACAAATCCAGTCTCTGTTGCTGCTACAGGCAAATTTCCAAAAAAAAACCCAACAACTCGACCTAGGAATCGAACACATGACAATATGCTCAGCAGTTGCGCTTGCTATCACTAGGTTAACGAATTAGCTACACAAACAACTTCATCACTACATATTATAAAACAACGTCCTCCGCCGCGTCTGTCTTTTGTTCGTGATAAACTGAAAAACTACTGCACCAATTTTCATGCTGTTTTCCAATGGATAGAGTGGTTCTTGCTAAACGTTTTAATATATCATTTGTGCGCGGGCGAAGGCGCGGGAATCAGTTAGTCTAGTACAGTGATTCCCAAAGTGGTCCAGATGGACCCCCAGGGGTCTACGGGAGACCCATCGGGGGTCTACATTGGCTTGAAGAAAATGGGGGGGTTCACAAGCTGTAAGTGGAGGTCCACGAAATTTTACCTGGGTTCGATGCCAAAGAACAAAAATGTTGGCTTAGCTTGATCAATGTAGCCAGATATTAAGCTAGGTACTAGAAAGAGTAATAAAGATCAAATGTTCCGGTGATGACAGGTTGTGTTTCGGTGAAAAAGGTCGTGTTAAGTCATAAAAAAACACATTTCGAAGCCAGAAGATTACAATTTTCGGATTTTTGCCAAAAAAATATCTTGGGAACAACGATCCTCATGCAATCCTAACAGATAGTGCGAAAAAAATATGGTCTTGCTTTTCTTTTTTAGTTCACGGGCTTGAAAGAAAATGCTACAGGGGGTCCACCGACACCAAAACAAATTCAAAGTGGTCTACCAGGAAAAAATGTTTGAGAACCTCTGGTCTAGTATAAACTTAAAATCTCGAATATCGTACTAGTAAAGTACCAGAGCGAGCCGATAAGACTTTCTCAATTACAACTGACTTTCTTAGTTACGATCTATATCTGACCTTGCGTTGAAACAATGTCTTTCTATTACTTCTTAAACTGCTCACTCACGCATCTACAATGAAAAGTAACGCACTTTTACACGATTTATCGATTGATATAAACATTGTATTCTCTTTATTGCAAGGTTTTATTTAACTTGCCTTGTTTAGTGTGAAAAAGTCAAATCTTGCAACTGGATTTCAAACCAGTTCTCCGCAATCGATTGAGCTGAAATTTTGCACACACCTTTGAGACTGGTGACAATACAATTTTGTGACTGACATAACGTGATCCTATAGCCAGGATCGTCTCAGCATATCCTCTCATAACTCCTCAGTGGTTAATAGCCCCGACACGGAACTTTATAAAGGGTGTAAAACGCCTCTTGCTCTGCCCATCATTGCGATCATTTTTTTGTTCTACACCATACCTGGAAACCTTCTAGTTACGGAGATATGGGGGGGTCAAAGTTACAACTTTTTGACAAGTTTTTTTTGCAAAATTTTGACTTTTAACACCTCCACGACCCTCGTACTATTCAATCCATCCATCAGCACAATGTTTTAAGTGCGTCACATTGAGTTCTACCATAAAACATGATTGATAACCTCAAAAAAAAAAGTTGTTTCCCAGCAATAATTTTTGCGTAAAGTTACTTAGTTTGATATACAGAATGCTTGGCTTTGTGATGAGGCGGTTTACGCCCTGTATACGCGTTTAATTTTGATAGATAAACATGGTTTTTTTTCTTTAAACACACATATAAACATGGTTTTTTTTTCGCTTATAAGCTTGTTTAAAAAATCTTTTTATATCTAACACGACATAAATAGATGATTTATTCTTTATTGCTTACTATAAATAAAGAGCCGTCTGGATGGATACTACTTACAAATAAATAAAAAGTTTGAAACAATGACGGCGTTACTGCAATTATTGATGAAAGCTTTGGCGAGGTTTATGAAAGGTTATATTTTATTATTGTAGCATTATTGTTTTATTGATAAATTCTTTGTTAAATGTTACTATTATAGAAAAAGTTTGTATTTTTAGTACTTTTAAAAGAGAAAGAAGATACCATGAAGAAATGTAAATTGTTTTTTTAAGCCTTGTATCAAAGTTTAAGTAACTTCAGCGAGCATCTTCAGCACATCTTTGATTTGATGATGATAGCAGCTATCGATTGTTACAGTATGCGTGTCTGATCAAATCAAAGTTGTGCTAAAATTGCTATCAGTGATTGGATTTTAACTTTGATGGCTCATATCTCAGAAACGTGACACTTTAGAACATTTTGTTTCGTACAAAACTTGTTTGTGTTGATACCAGCTATCGATTAATGCAGGTCTTATGCGTGGCCGCTACTTTGAAAAAAAAAGCAAAATGGCTGAAAAAATCCGGTCAAAAATCTCTACAAAAGTGTGTTTTTATTAAAACAATATTTGTTAGCTACTTGATTCACTGATTCCTATTATCTACTGAAACCCGAACCCGTAATACCTCCTCTATTATAAAGATCTACAAAACTTTTAACTTTACGTTTGACCTACAGTGTATAAAATGACAAGTCACTCTGAAAGTAGGGTAGGCAACAAAAAGTATTCACTGTCACTGCTTTTACTGTCAGTACTCGTAATGAGTGTTGCATTTCTTATCGATATTTAATTATTTATGTCGATTGTAGGTCTGGTGAAGACTGATCAGAAAAAGTATTGCAGCTATATGGGACCAGAAATTGTACGTACCTTTTGAATAATATGTTATTTTTACAAAAAGGTATATATGTAGTTTAGCAACTATCTGGTGTTCACGACACAAGCCTTGCTTAGTGTGGCACTAGATGGCGCTGTGTGTAATGTCCAGCGATAAGTAAGTTAGTAAGTACTACTAGGTACACCTCTGCTTTACCCCTCGGGGATAACAGTCGTGATATTATGCTATTTATTAAACTAAATATTTTTGCCTGACATTTTACAAAAAAAAAACAAAACTATGTAGTAAGTATATCAACTATCTGGTGTCCACGACACAAGCTTCTTTGCCTAGTGTGGCACTAGTTGGCGGTGCGGCATATTTATTTATTTTATAGTCATAGATTTCCATCCTATAACTTCCTGAAGATACTCGTATAAGACACCATCCTAAGACCTACCTTAAAAACGGTTTTTTTTTTCTACTAAATAAACTGTTCCTACTGCACTGTGTGTTGTTTAACCAGATATTATTATATCTGTTCGGAAGTACAGTTAAGTATTAATATAAAAGGTTGAATAAATTAAAATAGCCGAGTCTAAGAAGAAAATCCAAGTTCGGATGTGGTTATTTAGTCAGCCATTTTATGACGATGATCTCATTCAAATCTACATTTTGCTTTTCTGTAAATTTTACAGTTATATTTTACCATACCAAGAGAATTTTTCTTCAGAAATACTCCAAACAAAGCTAACAAGACCACAGTAAATTTTTCACTCATTTAATTAATTCAAAGATAATAATATTGTTTTTTACACTTTTGTTTTCAATTATTCTTTGTACCATACACAACATTGTAGTCAAAATATAAATCTTGAAAGTTACACTTTTAAAATATCAATCAAGTAATCAGTATCGTGAAGTGAAAAATTTAAAATACTCTACCATAAAAAAAAAGAAAATTAAATATAACATCAGGTCTTTTATCTCCAAAAGTTAAGGGATCGAGGGAGCTAATAGCCATCAACTGGGCACAAATCCAAAGCAGACAATTTTTTTTTTGTTTATGCCACCCACATACACACACACATAACGACCAGGTGGACCCAAAAAAAATTATCTCCTTTCGGACTGCCGAGATATTCTTAATGAAAAACCCAATAACATTCTGCCCGACCTGGGAGTTGCACCCAACACCTCATGCACAACAGCCGCGCTTTCGACCACTCGACCAACAAAGCAGTCTCTGTTTGATCTACTTCTAGATTTAAAACCCTCCAAAAGTAGGTACTACATTAAGACCAGACTAACCTGCAATAAGTGTTCTGGCAGCCATTCAAATAAGACAGAATTGCGCAAATTAGTTAAATAAGACAACTTGTATGAAAGTAGACCTAGCTTTGAAACTAGGTCGAGATTCGCAGGCAAACGTTACTGGTCTAAACATGTACTGTGTAAGTATTACTTGGTAGTGTTAAAATAACAATATCCAGTTTTATTTGAGACTTGCTGTTCTGGCTGTTCATGACGTAGAACTTATTGTACTCGTAGCAATTAGAGTTCTTTGTTGCCGTTTGGAGGGAATCAATCTACGTAGAACAGATCAGTCCACAGCAGCTGTAAACTGGCTACCAGTTTGTTTTATTGGATTTTGTTGCCACCGACTATCGGAAGTAATAATTTTCAACTTTATGGTGTTTTTTTTAAGTATTCTTTGCTTGTATTTTGCCATTTTTAGTACTGTACGTGTTTTTTGTTAATGCCTAAGGAAAAATGTCTATGTTGTTGGGAATGATGTATTGAAGACGTGGTAAGCTTTTGTGTGTGCCTTCGTGTGCGATCTCCCTTCCACCCTGTATAAATATCGCTGGACAAGGCAGCCCCACTACCGCTGCGCCATTCTCCTCTGTCAACCCGACCCCTCTGTTGACGACCCGAATGGCGCAGCGGTAGTGAGGCTGCCTTACGTTCTTAGGGTCTCGGGTTCGAATCCTGGTAGGAGCAAATGTTTGTGTGATGAGCATGGACATTTGTTTCCGAGTCATGGATGTTTATATGTATATACAAACAAAAAGTATATAATATGTAGTATATCAACTGTCTAGTGACCAAGACACAAGCCTTGCTTAGTGTGGCACTAGACGGCGCTGTGTGTAATGTCCAGCGATATTCATTTATTAAAAAAAAAAAAAAAAAACAAGCACACAGTCTATCACTCCTTTTTCCTTCATGTCACTCCTCACACAACACATCTATCGTTTTCTTCGTCTTCCCCTCCCTCTCTATCCATGAGCATTTATATCCATCATTATTTTAAGGACGTGAGATTCGTCCCTCCTCATCACATATCTGTACAAGACAGACAACCCTGTATGAAGATTATGACGGTATTGATTAAGTATTTGATCTCAAATATCTCGTATCCAAAACGATGAAATGGTTCTCAAATGGCTGTTGGTGGGTAGATCGCGAGACATTACGTATAAAGATTTCAAATAGGGAAGCATAACAAACTGGAATACCCAGCTCTCGATTTTGGAATAATTGAATATTAACAAGAGCAAATTAATTTAATGCATATTACCAACATTCATTTCAAGTTTCGAAAATTGTATCAGATGAGATTGTTTTTTTAAAGGTCGATGCAGTTTCGTTTATGTTAAGTGATTTCACAGGTGATGACATCAGCTTCAAAGTTGCTAATTCAATTATGTATGCAATTTATATGCACATTATTTACAAACTATAAATACACTTTTAATCTATACTAATATTATAAAGCAGAAGAGTTTGTTTGTTTGTTTGTTTGGTTGAACGCGCTAATCTCAGGAACTACCGGCTCGAATTGAAAAAATATTCTTGTGTTGGATAGTCCGTTTATCGAGGAAGGCTTTGGGCTATATAACATCACGCTACGATTATTAGGAGCGGAGCAGGAATGAAAAATGTTGCAAAAACGGGTTCTTTTTCCTTTGGTTTTTCTCTCTTGTGACGCAGACGAAGTTGCGTGGGTCAGCTATACTCAATAAAAGCTAAAAACCGAAAACGCCAAACTAGTGTCTCAGTTCTGGCCTTCTGGGTCAACACAATTTTGATCGATACAATAAGCGCATGAATCCTCCTTCTCCGAAGTCCTGGTCCTCATTACTGAGGGTCGTGAACTCGTGATCCTCCCAAAAATCATTTTTTCCCTGACGATTTTTCGCCATCTCCATTTATCCTTGGTCAAGCGAAGCGCAACATGAAATTTCAAAGAAGATAAATACCTAAGAAAAACCTTTTTTTTTATTACAAGGCGTCAAGAAACTCTTCCGCATCGCTGTCCAGATGGCTGGCAGCACTGCCACGTTGAATGGCAATGCTAATTCTTTGGCCAAAAAACATAATAATAATTCCAAACCCCAGTTTGAAAAAAATAATGTCAATGACCCGTACCATCGTCGATTGATTACCAACTAGACATTCAAAAATAACCTTTCTGTATTTTGATTAAAAACACAATCATAATTACTTTTAACAACAATCACAAATTATTGTCTGACGTCACAGAATCCTGCAACATAATTACCATAAAGTCAAATATTGCATCGTAAAAACATAACATTTCACCAAAAAAGTGAATTAACATTTATTAATATTGATAGAGTCATCTAATATAAAGTAGTTAGCCAATCAACATAACATAATTATTATGAAATTGTTTCTGAATGTTTTAAGAAATACATTTAATTTGAATTTGTAGACGCAATCGATGAGACAGACAGTGAAATCTATACTTTCTACTTGGTTTATAAATGTAAAAGTATTAAATTTTTAAGTAATTGTTGTTTTTAATCCTGTTTTTCGTAAGACTGCCTCGTTGTTGACTGTAGAAACTAGCTCCTAATGTGAAATATTGATTATTATTATTTTTTTGTTTTTATTGTTTTTTTTTTCATAATTCTATAAATTTTGACATATTTCCCTATCAAATAATTTGTGTTTACCTCTCGCATGATTCATATTTTTTTGTTTCTCATGTAACCATATATTTGTACGCCTCTTGATATAACCTCTCTTTAATTTAAGAATTGTATTCACTACCTATGTAATGTTACACAAATAAAATTGATTTTTATTTCATTTTTTGGTTTTGGATGATCTAGTGGCCGCAAGCGCGAATGCTGAGCATGATGTCCTGTGTTCGATTCCCAGGTTAGGTAATGTGTTATTGGGTTTCGTCCATCGAAATTTCACGATCATGGATTTGTGCTCAGTTGATAGCAATAAGCTCTACCACATATGGGACTTAAAAACATAACTGTAGAAATGTAGATTTACTTTTAGGTTCACCTCCGGGAAGCCTGCCGGGGCTACGGGACTGTTCGAAAGAGATACCGCGGCCCCGGAACATAAAGGGCGAGGAAGAAACATGGATGGGTTTTAGTCAATAAAAGTCTGACACTCCCTCCCGCTGCCCCCAGAGTGGCAGAAGTCATTACATGATTTTCCATCGAAAAAAAGCAATAGTAGCCCCTTAGTAAATAGTCGTGGCTTCGACTTATGAGGCTTATAAGGAACTATTGTCTGCCAAACATGGTTGAGCAGTGTAAACGCATACAAAAATAACTCTGTTACCACTGTCTCACAATAAATATTTATGACTTTGACTATAGCTTTGACTAGAGATTCAATATTGCTGTTAAAGTACCCATCCAGCAGCACAGAGCATTGAGGACTTTGACGACACTACTTCTCATTTTCAATATTTATGCTCTGCGCACAGCAAAAAATAGTTTTAATAAATAAATTGGAAACAACTACATCTCAACAGATGATCTATTAAACTCCGTTTACGCTATATTTTTATAAACATATTTTAATAATAAAATAATAAGCTATAAATTACACATTAACCGATAATAACAAAGTTAATAGAACAATCTGCGGCTCAGTCGTAAAGAATGAAACGATCAATTTACGCACATAACCAAATTATAATTAACAGGCGTTCAATAAAAGCAATAATTTATTATTTATAACTCTATTTTCTAAAATGGCAAACCTGTCATCGTGTTGAGAAATACAGTCGACAGCGTAATCTACACTAATATTATAAAGAGGAAAACTTTGTTTGTTTGTTTGTTTGGTAGTAATGAATAGGCTTAAAAACTACTGGACCGTTTTTAAAAATTCTTCCACCATTCGAAAGCTTCATTATCCACGAGTAACATAGGATATATTTTATCCCCGTTCTCCCACGGGAACGGGAATTACGCGTGTGAAACCGCGTGACGTCCGCTAGTTAAATATATAGGCAGTTGTAAATTGCTAGTTATATAAGTAACTAGCGGACGTCATTAGTATTAGTGTAGATCAGTGATCAAGAAATCATTGCAAAGAAAGAAATACAAAATACAGGGCGAAAGAGATATCGACTATCAGAGCTTTTTACTTCAAAACAAAATTTAAACTGTTCCATACCTTTCGACTTGCATTTTTATATGAAACAGCAATAATTCATACCTGATAATTTGAGCCTTGAGAGAATAATGTATAAAAAAAGTTTAAGAAATGATATCCCCATAAAAATATACGTCACTCATCATCTGCCTAGGTTTTACCCAACTATATTGGGGTCGGCTTCCAGTGTTACCTGACGCAGCTGAATACCTGGGGCCTAATTCTGCTATTTTAATAAATTCGTCACTCCAACACGATTCCATTCTCATCCCATTGTCATCTTGCTTAAAGTTCGTAATCTGCTAAATTCACAATGGTCGGTCAATGGTCTCGTAGTAAAATTGTGTTTTAACGGCAATGTCGTATTGTCATTATTATAAAACCCTCAGCACAAATGGTTTTCTAAATCTACTACTAAATGCGAACATTTATTTATGCCAGATTTCATGTACGAGATTAATATTCAATGACATTTCTTTCAATGGGTGTCAGTGGTTGTTCATTGAGAAGTCATAATGGCGCCATCATGATAGTAGAATTAACAAACTTGTCAAAATTTGACAGAACTTGATCATTATGAAATCAATGATCGAACACTCTGACACTATTGTAATAGCAGAATCGAGGCCCAGTATTTTACATGAAGCGACTGAGTATCTGACCTCCATAACCCAGTTAGTACAGAGCCATACAACACCCCTTGGTAAGACTGGTTGTCAGACTTTCGGACCACTGACTTATAACTATAACGACTGTAAAAAAAAAAACAAAAACATACGTCGTAATGTTTCCAAAAAAATGTGCAAATTCAGTATAACGTAGTTTGTGTCTCAACACTAACTTGTTGTGAATTGTGATGCTGTCTGTACATGCGAAGATTTTTTTGTACCAAGCAACTTTTAACAGAAGTAGAGCAATTAGACACGGCGCATTTTTGTGAGCAATAAATAAAGGGAAAATAGAAAACTTGTAATTTAATTTGGAGCACATCATTCTTTGAGAAATAATTACATTCTTGATGTGGTGAATTTCACCTCTAGTGTGCGAGTAACAAGTTCACTTGAACAGTACTTTTAAGAGCCTTAAAACAACATTCATTTTATTTTTTTCGTGTGTTTAATGCCTAACCTTGTGTTAGATTTGGCTTAATATGCCATCAAGAAATATCTTTCAGGCATTTTGGTTTGGTTTCCTCGCGATATATTCAATGTCCATCAATCCAAAAAAATTAAGGTTCGCGTCGAAAAACAATATTACAAACATTTTTTTGTAAATATGAATTACGTATAAAGGCTGTAAAACACCTCTTCACGAAGCCGAAAGGCACTTGTTCTCTCTATCAATGTGATCATTTTTTTGTTCTACACCATACCTAGGGAACCTTCTTGTTACGGAGATATGGGGGGTCAAAGTTACAACTTTTTGACAAGTTTTTTTTAAATACAAGTTTTTTTTAAAGATTATAACTTTAAATACCTCCACGACCCTCGTACTATTCAATCCATCCATCAGCACATTGTTTTAAGTGCGTTACAAAAAGTTCTACCAGAAAACATGATTTTTAACCTCAAAATAAATTTGTTTCCCAGCAATAATTTTTGCGTAAAGTTACTTAGTTTGATGTACAGAATGCTTGGTACGGCTTTGTGATGAGGTGGTTTACACCCTGTATAAGTTGTTACTTTGCACCCTGGTCAAATTCAAGGGTGTGCTAAAGATCTTAAAACTGAACAACTTTCTCCATGGCACCACCCTTTAATTTGACCCCGATGCAAAGCGACATTACAATTTGGCGTAGTATTGACCAAAAAAAATATTCCACAAACCCTCCTTACATGACTCAAACGGGTAAGTTTTGTTGGTCGGAATGTCGGATATTTATATCGAAACAATCTTTCACGAGCCATTACTAGCCCCAATCTTCGTAATCAAACACCAATTAAAAGATCACGAATAATTCCAGGTCAATTAAAAAGAAATAAATCAATTTGAGCAATTAACCTCACTATATACTTATGTTACATAACATAACGCCTGCTATCCCTTTAGGCTTAGGCAGAAATTGTCTTTTTTAAACTTTCACGATCAGAACACATTATAAAATTAAAGGTAAATTCGCGATAAGTACCCGTCTTCATATGTTTTATAATTAGGCAGAAATGTATCAAATAGTGGACCCCCATTTCGCCAGTTACGTTAAAGTCTCATTTAATAGGGGGTGAGCTTATGCCATCAAACAGAAACCAATCCATACTTGAGAAACCCAATAACCCTTTGCCCAATTTTGAAATCAAACTCTAGACCGCGTGCATAGCATAGAAGCACCACTTTCAACCACAGCCTAACGAGGCATCTTTCTCATAAATAGATGTTATATAAAATAAAAGATGGCGGCTCGGATGCCCAGGGCACCCACGCGTGTATAATCATCTAGCAATTAGCTGAGGCTAAGTGGTTAGCCAAATAAATATTAAAGAGAGATCGTTTAGAACGACTTCTGTTTAATTTAGACTAGTTTTTTGATGTGTTGTTATAGAAAATAGCTGTAGCGAAATCGACAAGTATGTATTTGCTCATGCTTTCATGTACATATTTATGATTTGGGTCAATGGCAAGATATCTCGCTGGACATTACACATAGCGCTATCTAGTGCCACACTAAACAACGAGGCTTGTGTCGTGGACACCAGATAGTTGACATAGACACTTTATTTTTTTTAAATACATTTTTATAAACTAATATTATAAAGCAGAAGAGTTTGTTTGTTTGTTTGGTTGAACGCGCTAATCTCAGGAACTACTGGTTCGAATTGAAAAATTATTTTTGTGTTGGATAGTCCATTTATCGAGGAAGGCTTTAGGTTATATAACATTACGCTGCGACCACTAGGAGCGGAGCAGGAATGAAACGTGTTGCAAAAACGGGGATGTTTTTTTCCATTCATTTTTTTTCTTTTATGTGACGCAGATGAAGTTGCGAGGGCCAGCTAGTTATAAATATAAACACCCATGACTGGGAAACAAATTTCCATGCTCATCACACAAACATTTGCTCCTACCGGGATACGAACCCCAAGAACTTAAGGCAGTCTCGCTACCGCGGCTGCGCCATTCGGGTCGTCAATAAGTATATCACACGGTCAATGCTAAGATGAAAAATTGATGACTTCTATGGTGGTAAGGTTAGTATCTTCCCTTTTAAAGCACAAGTGGGTCGTCGAATTAACAATCATCTGTATATAGGTTTACAGGTGGATACTCCGGGCCTTACTGTTTGTGTATGTGAGTTTAAATGTTTGTAAACGCACCCACGACTCAGGAGAAATCCTAGTGTGTTGCAATGAAAAAAAAACACAAGACTTTTTAATAACAAAAAGACTAAATACTCACTCATTATCTGCCTAGCCTTTTCCCAACTATGTTGGGGTCGGCTTCCAGTCTTAGCGAATGCAGCTGAATAACAGTGTTTTACATGAAGCGACTGCCTATCTGACCTCCAGAACCCAGGTACTGGGTAATATGATACCACTTGTTAAGACTGGTTGTCAGACTTTTGGACCACTGACTACCTGTAACGACTGTCAAAGATCTACAAATGACAGCCGGGACCAACAGCTGAACGTACTTTTCGAGGCACGGAGGAATCTCGGTATGTGAGGTTGCCATCCATCCACAGACCAACCTAGGCAAGTACGGCTTAACCTAAAGATTAACCGGGCTGTTATTATTTAGCCGCAAGACTAATTACTTGGACTAACTTTTTTTAAATGCAATCATTATTAATTAAGTCCATTCAATTTGCTTATCATTCTGTCAGAATCTGTCAAAATAAATTTGTAATTGTAATATTATTCAAAATGCTAGTCATTGGAGTGAAGATTTAAATAAAATGGTTGGTACAGACTCAACATATCCAGCTACTACTACAAAACGTCTATCAAATTTATTTAATAGATTTTCAACTTTGTTCCTAAAGCATTAAGTTCCAAGGTTGTTGATGTGCTTTTGTTTGTACTTATTTCGTTAACTTGATTTGCATTTGCATTATGATGTTATTATTTCTGTAATTGCTGTCACAATTATTGATTGCTCATTCGCAACTGAAAGAAAGTTATTTTAGCCGAAAGGGAAGTTCGTCTTGAACTTTTCCTTTTTCAAAAGTTCATCACTTTATTTATATCTATTCTGTCGAATCTATACCTGTACAAAAGATATCTTTATTATTTTGAGAACTAGTGACAATTGAAACACAAAATAATCTGAGATATTAATCAAAACGTAGTCTTCGGCTTAGGCTAATGTCCAAACAAAGGTCTACTAATTCTTGTTTTTTTTTTTCAATTTATTTGTTGTTGGTTGGCACAACATGGCTTTTTTTTTCATACATCTCTAATGGTTAGCAACTGAGAAGTCACATCCTTTCAAGCCATGCCATCTTTCAGACAGCCCAACCACTATTTCTTTGGCTATCCCTTGCTTCCACTAGTCACCTAATCAAAGTAAGAAAGCTCTCTCGTTTCGTTTACAAAGGGACATTGTACTATCAAATATGGTATTTTAATGATCAAATTAACGCTAAAATGATTCCGAAAGGGGTTCATCAATGGAATTGAAGGTCAATTCATGGGTTGAGAATTAAAGAGCCACAGTCATTCTTTTTAAATAAAGAGAAAATCATGAGTGACGTCAGAGTCAGGGCCAGTCAGTTATTGAACTTTGTGATGGGTATACGGAGAACTTTACAAAAGAAATAATCAGTGGCAACTCTATTGAATATAAAATTATCACTACGGGTAATTTTTGTAGAGGCAGTCAATAGAAATTGTCGAAATAAAGACGGTTAGCAGAAACAAGATAAATTAACGAAGGCAGTGTGATCTATATAATTTTTTTGTTAGTTAGTTAATTTAATTTATTTATTAATAATTATCAGGAATTACAGGTCAGTTTTAGATGGACCTACTTGGTGTCCGCTGCGTTATGTAATTAACTTTTGTTTGGTAATGAAAGATTACGATAAACTAAACTGTACTACTACTAAACAGCTAAAAAGAACTGAACTATAGTCTACATCTCTTTTTTTAGTATCTCCTTTCGCAGGTATACTGGAAGAGATTTCATGCATTAGAAATAAACATCACCTTTGTACTGTTTTCTGTTCCTTTCTTCTTTTCTATAATATTGAGTGTGTGCATCAATTGTTAAATAAATATACGGTTTAATAATTGCTCAGGAATAAAGTAACTTGAAGCCAATGGTTCGTTCAATTGTAGGGTGCTCTTAACAGTAACTGCTACAAGACACAGTAACACAAGATATGTGATGCGGACACTTTTTGAATCGTCATCAACATCTACAAGATCCTCACTCCTCACCATATTATATCTTTTCTCTTCACTCAAAATCATAACACTTAGGTCAGCAATTTTAGTTGTAGTTGGTCGTTGCAAAAGCTAAATGGGGATTCGGGGCATAGAGCAATGTTACTTAAAGTGACAAGTATCCGCCATCCAAATTTTAATTAGGAATCTAATTAGTATTGTAGCGACACGCCATCAACACAGCGCTGACCACAAGAGACCACTCTCTAGCTACCACTTTCATTCTCTTCATGCAGAATGAATTAAAGCAAACGTTACTATAATAAATATTTATCATCAGCAACTACCTACAAATTGACACATACACCCAACCAACATTATAATCCACCTTAAAGTTGTAGATGTAAGGTAGAAAGTCATCTGCAATGCTGTGATTATTTAGGTACCCAAGTAAATCACGGAGACTTGGGCTTCGCAACTTTTACTTAAAACTTTCGAGTTATTGCAATGTGTTAGAAAATTGTTGAACAAAAGAGAAGCTAATAAACTACCTATTCAGTGGTAAATGCACAGTAAAATTATTACCAGTATTTGGAAGAGGAATCCCTGTTTTGTTTTCTTAGTTAATTCTTTAGTGTTTATTAAGTTCTGGGTTTACAATTAAATGTATTTGTTATTGTTTCTCTGGTGATGTGTTTTCTTCATCATTATAAGTTACGCCCGGAAGACCCTAAGAATTATACACGAATTACACCAAAGCAAAAAGACTATATATATAGCAAAATTGCCATAATTGTTCACTCACTATGGTTATACTAAAAATCATGTAAAAATCCAATGTTTTTTATCTTTCCAGTCTGTTGAAATTACTAGGAAAGTATTTTAGAAAACATTTTAATCAAATGTCCATTCCCTTTGATATTATTTAGAAAACGTAATAATTTTATAAAAATAGTAAAAACAAAAAAGCCTATTATACAGAAATGAGACTTACCATAATAAAGTCCAAAAGAATCACCTCGATAAATCCAATATGATTATAACAAATTCAAAAACTTTTAACAAGAAAATTAGAGTACACTACACATCACAGATTATACAAGTTCAATTTACGCGCGCAAGAACCATAGACTGTTTTTTTTTCGAATCGTGAAAGCGCGGCTGCGTGCGACGTTCGTGCCGGCCAGTGGTCAACTGCCTTCGAGTTCGTTTCAACATATGCACATCCACGATTCATCTCAAAACAAGTGAAATTCGCTGTTTAATAAATCTTGTTTTAATTATTTTTTCAGATATGAAGTGTTTGGTTTGTCAAGGGTTTCGTGAAGAAGCATGGAGAATGTATACTTACTTTTTGGTTTGGGAAAAAATGTGGCCTGTTGTGTGTTGTTGGAAAATCGATGAAATTAAAAAAAAACATTTTCCGTTTCCTTTCATTTCTTTCCAACCCCTATTCTTTTCCAAACTACACGTTTAAATACCTTTAATTGTAACCAACCAACTAACTAACAAAACAGGTGCCATACCAAAAACTTTCTCTCGACTATTTTGTCAATATTATTCATAATTACGTCCACAAAAAAAACTTTCTTTGATGTGATGTCTACTGACGTAATATGACATCAGGCATAGAGAGAAAACTTCTACTAAATTATGACATTAAAACGAGCAACCCTGATTGCTAACTCAATAAGTGGAGGAGAGTGTGTATGAAAGAGCAAAGTATTGAATGAGCCAGGTTTTGATGCGATTTTCATAATCAACAAATCTGCTCACTATCTTGGTACTTCTTTCAATGATGAGACGTACCCATTCTGTGTTTTCCATCTTAGTGTATAAACGTTTTTTTCAGCAATGCAACTTTATTTTCTATACCATTATTATCGATTTAAATGTGTTTTAATTTATAAGTAAACAGCCTAGAAAGATTTTTCGGAGAGACCAGAAGACTGGCTTATTATGTCTTCATACACACTCTCCCGCACTCCATAATTAATCGGAATGACAGCTTAGTTATCGATAGGCTTCTAATCTAAACGAGAAAGCAGAGAGCCGTGCACTCCTGAGACCATGAAAGTGCCTGCCAGGGGCCTTAACATTGAGCGTACAAATACATCCATACTAAAATTATTTATGCGAAAGTAAGTCTGTATGTCTGTTACCTTCTCATTTCAAATTTATTTATTTTCTCCCACATCTAAATATTTGTGGGAGAAAATAAAATAAATTTGAAATTTGAACTGAACCGTTTGTTAAACTTTATGCAAAATGTTTAGTTTTAATTCCGCGATTCCAGGCTTGGATGCAGCAAAAATATGGACATAGAAATGATGTATACAGAAAAAGCAATAATAATTAGCATGTCATTCACCGAAACCTATACTTGACACGTGTTTGCCTCTCCACGGGACATGTTTATCGTCATCATCATAATCATTTCAGCTGAAAGACGTCCATTGCTGGACATAGGCCTACCCCAAATATCCGCCACATTAACCGGTCCCGTGCAACTTGCATACAACGGATTCCCGCAACCTTCACCAGGTCATCGGTCCACCTAGTGGGAGGTCTTCCAACGCAAACGCACTGCACTTAAGTTTGGCAATTGTTCGGGCTATATGCGTCGGTAACTTTGGCTCTCTTTCGCGGATGTTTTCCTTTCTGATTTGATCAATCAAAGAAACTCCGAGCATAGCCCTCTACAATGCCCTTTGGGTGCCTTCATCGGGACATGTTCGTGAAAGTAAAAGTAAATATTGTGTATTTCCGCATAGTAATGCTTAATTCCATAACTCATAGACAAGTAGCTCGCAACCTATTTTTTTTTTTTTTGGAATGGGCATCTCGCAGTTCAGTCTGAGAAGACTGGCTTCTGCTTAACCGGACAAGTCCTGTGGATGCCTTAAAAGCTCGCAACCTAGAGAATGACTGCAAAGACATAGAGGTTTCATCCTAGGTAGCAAACTAAACCGCGCACAAAAGCATGTCATGTGCATAGACAGAGGTATCTGTATTACTTCGTATGGTTATGTTATGGTGGTCTGGGGAAACGGTGCGGGTTACTTATGGTCACAGACGTACTGTAATCGGTTAAGGTGGAACACGATATGACGAGGAGAGTAATGGGGGAATGTTAGTGAGCCCATCATTAACTAACCATAGATTTAAGAATATTGCAAACAAGAACTTCGCAAGCGACTTCGTGATAGCTCGGCAAAGCATAATATCTGATCAAAGTGTATTAACTCCACCCACCGTAACAAAAATAGTAAAAACGGATTTTTTATCTATTTCAAACCTTGTTACTAACTAATGTCAAATTATGACGCATCAAACTGTATTACTTTTTATTATAAAAAAGAACCAAAAGTGCACATCGTTTCAAACAATATTAAATCCAGGTTTGTGTACGTGTGCTCTCTTTAAAGTACTATGGATTATGCGTTTATCTCAAAAGTTACATTGACGGAGTTAATACACTTTGATCTGTTACTGGAATCTGGGCATCTAAACAACAAAAACGTAGTCTATTTTGTGTAGTAACTTGTTTGTCCAATAACTAAATAATACTTATGCCATCATAGTAGGTACCTAGACAAAAATTGGCACGCTTGGTTTTCATACAGACACTTGTGTTGTCCAGGTATATGTATATCTTAGCTGCCATGGATCATTTGAATTGCTTTATTTTAAATTGTTGATTTAATTTTTTACTCTGGACGCACTTATTGTGCACGTCTTTCTACATCGTTCTCACATATATGTATAATCTCATTATGAAAGATGTAACCAAGATTTTGTAACAACATTTTTGATTGAAAAGAGTGTCCATGGAGTTTCTTGCCCGTTCTTCTCCATAGAGATCTACGCTAGGGAATGGGCAACTACAGTACTTTCTCAAGTTATTATGGCTTGTGTCTGTGACTGTAGCTTATTTTTTTCGTTTTATCGACATTCAAAAGTGCCGTAATGGTCTAGTTGAAATAAATGATTTGAGTTTGAGTTGATCTGTGATAGCGACTGAAATATCCGCTTGGTGAATATTATTGTTAATAGAACACGGCCAAGTCGTACCGCTTTCTTACCGTCCTGTGTCCCTCGGCTATATCTGCTATCATCTCGCGCCTGACTGCTACAGATGATGCGATAACTTTTCTCACAGTCACCGTCGCTGCGAAGGAAGCGGCCGTCATTCAGACGGCTATGGCCCGTAAACACTTAGCTTTTATTATATAGATGATACTAAAAGCAATATGCATTAAACGTTAAATGGAAGTGTTTTATCATTTCAACTCTTTTTTCATAATATGGGAGTCGTTACAAGGTAGTCAGCTCAAAAAGGGACTAGCTAACACTTATTCAGCTTAAGCTAATAGAAAACAACAATTTTGTATGACACACATACGCATACAAAATCCTTGTTATCTATGGGCATAATCTGAATAACAGTCCCTAAGTCTAGACAACCAGTCTTACCCAGTACTAACTTGGTCGTGGATGTCAGATAGGCAGCCGCTCCATGTAAAATACTGGAATTCAGCTGCATCCGGTTGGACTGGAAGCCAATCCCAACATAGTTGGTGTTGTCATAATATGCGATCCATATCTCACAGTTGGGAAAAGGCTAGGCAGATGATGAGATAAGCCTTAAAGCCAGAATCAATAGTGAAGCTCGACGAAGTCCCAGAGAATTAATTTAACTGTCTTGGATCTCGCAACGAAATTGATCAGAAAAGTACAGTGGAGGAGTAGTAAAAACCATAGTTTAATTGAATTTATTAAATGTTATAGATTTGACGTATTTTTCTTCATCGTGCGTCTATGAAAAGATGGTGACATGGTCTTTCTGGTTCGTCCACGCATAGTCCTTGCATAGATCCAGGACCGCAAGACTACTTATTTCCTCATTAACAAAAGTTTGGCATCGAGAAGTAACTGTAACTTTATGACCAGTGAAAATTTGAAAAAAAGAATTGAAAAATCTTTGGCACCACTGAAAAATTGACCGTCGACACCAGTTAGCGCGTATATCTGTCACCGTTAAATTGTCAAATACGTTATATTGTAATATCTCTAGCGATATTGTAAACTCTCGAATTATTACCAAATGAACATACTGCTTACAACAAAACGTTATATTGTAATATAACGTGTTTGACGATTTTACGGTGACATATCCACAGAAACTGATGCCTTACATTTTGTTAATAAAAAAAAAAGTAATGTCTGGTGACCTTGTGATCTTGAACCAATAGCTTTTTCATTACTCATACTCGGAAAGTAGGTCTGAAGTTGCCTAAGAAGCGGGTTGAAAGTAACACTTTTCAGCCCAAGGGAAAATCGCTTTCAACTGACAGCTGTCAAATTATTTAAAAAAACTAGTTCTATTTTCACATTTCTATTGAACCATGTTCCAACTTCTATACAGCCTCTAAATTACAGCGCGATGAAAAATTGAAATAACACAAAATTCAGTATTAATTAAAGATTTTTTTTTCAATAACTTAGTTATAATTTAGTTACAAATATTTCTTTTAAAATAACATTGATTTGGTCAACACATTTACTATTTTTTCAGTGACGGAAGTGAAAAATAAAAGCTGAATAGCCGGCCACAGAAAAAAACACAAAATAGGCGGGAAAGCGGCAATCAGTTTTTTTTTTCGAGTTGCTTTTATTTTTATTTTTCTTGTATTTGTAATGAAAAGCACAATGTTTACCTCGGGTTAAAGACTTATTTAGTCCCTCGAACTATTGGCGCTCGCGCTACGCTTGGGCGCCTAACCCCGTCTCGGGGCTAATTAAGTTACTTTCATCCCTAGGGTAACAATGTACTATTGTTAGTTTCTGCATACCTCGGAGAATAGGTGTGTGAGCTAAGCTACGTTAATAAATTAGTATGTATAGAAGTATTTTTCAAAATTGGTCGTCATCGTTCAAAAGGCTGTTGCCCAGCCACACGTCGCAGCAGACGTAAGATGACGTCGCGTAGTGACGGTCAGAAAGTGAGCCGCTATCACCGCTGGTATCCGCTGCGATACTCGCGCACCGTGTCAAGAACATGCGCTAGACTTTGTAGCTGCAGATACGACATTTTACTCTGGACCAGTAGCGAAGGATATTTTTTTGTGATAGGTAAGCTGGTCCGGTGCATATTTTAATAATATTTGAGAAAACCATACATCGAACCATTTGTAGTTTTAGTCATGTTTGGGCAATCACGTCCTAACTGAATTACCTACATTGTTTTACTTTTGGCAATAGTAGACTTCAGTACAGTGGTTGATCCGAAGGGAAGCCAGTAGGTTTCGAGTTGTAATAACCCCTCGCCACTGCTCTAGACGATATACCTAGCCGCCTCGAAACCACTTGTTTGTATACAGGGTGTAAACCACCTCATCACAAAGCCGTTAACCAAGCATTCTATACATCAAACTAAGTTACTTTACGCAAAAATTATTGCTGGGAAACAACTTTTTTTTTTGAGGTTATAAATCATGTTTTGAGGTAGAACTCAATGTTACGCACTTAAAACATTGTTCTGATGGATGGGTTGAATAGTACGGGGGTCGTGGAGGTGTTAAAAGTCAAACGCTTACAAAAAAAACTTGTCAAAAAGTTTTAACTTTGACCCCCCATATCTCCGTAACTAGAAGGTTCCCAGGTGTGGTGTAGAACAAAAACGTGATCGCAATGATGGGGAGAACAAGTGCCTTTCGGCTTTGTGAAGAGGTGTTTTACACCCTTTATACAATCGAGGGCTTTATGATCAGCCACTTGTCACTATTCGTATTTTTGCCGTGTTATGCAAATCGGGTTTAGTGGGTAATATTCTTACTCGTGAATGTATAAAAGTGCAAGATTGAGAAAACAATGAAAGTGGCTTATCAATTAAAGTCCTCGACTAAACATACGAGCAAGTGCTTTTTTTTACAATTTTATTGTTTCGTTAATACGCTCACTAAAATACAAATGTCTTCTTTTCTCTAGCATCTCAAGAACATATTTTAATTTTCTTCTTAGCGGGTCAATTCTATACTGAATGCATATAATATGTTTATAGTCTAAGATTCGCGTAATGCCTGGTTTATCCTAGGTTTGAATAATAGACTCTAATTTCTGCTTTTGCCTGATCCAAACAACCCTAGAAGCAACCTTAGAAGTACCTTACTTTCTTACTTTTTACAAATTAGCTGCCAGCGCCGTTTGTTGAAATTGCTTCCGGCACTAACTATGAATAACAAGCGAAAAACGGGGTTCGTATAAAATATCGGTGGATATCGGTTAAATATCGGTGGGCATTAACACACAGCGCCATCTAGTGCCACACTAAGCAAGGCTTGTGTCGTGGACACCAGATAGTTGATATACTACATCATTAAATACTTTTTTGTTTGTAAATACATGCTTATTATACATATAAACATCCATGACCCGGAAACAAATGTCCATGTTCATCACACAAACATTTGCTCTTACCGGGATTTTCGAACCCAGGACCCTAAGAACGGAGGTATGTTGGCATACGGAGTAGATTAATAAAACAAGAAAAACTTAGGATTCAAGAGTGAGCAAACTCGCAAAATATACCACCTTGAGTTGGATTGGTTAGGTTTGAAGGGGATGGCGGGGTCTAGTGAGCGAGCGAAGTGAGCCAACTAAGACCCACCATCCCTTCATGTTAGGTGACTTTTACCCTGCAAACAGAAATAGGGCTTTGTCAACTACGACTTATTTACCTTGAACTTTAGGTCTAGTTTAAATAACCAAACCTTGAAATCATCGTATTGAGTTTCGGAGTTGGACTGTCCAAGTTGGTCTCTCTTAGGATTAGACAAGCAAGGTCGAAACACGCTATTGGTTTGACTAAGACTTCTTGTCAAACCTGAGATTTAGCTCCCCAGACCTAGAAGCTTCGAAAGGAGACAATTTTTTTTGTTCGGCGATTGGGCCACCCACATAAATTGCAGCATTTAATAATGAAACTTACACGGATTTCTTTCTTATAACCTCTAGATTCCAGTGGTTAAATTAGCTAAGCATTGTCTAAACGAAATAAATTTGAAAAAAGTAAATGTGAAAATAATGAAGTTGTCTGTCAATCACTAAAAAAGTGGGTTTATAACGTTCCGTGCCACGTTGATTGTTTAAACCATCTATGCGATTTTAGTGTAAACCTCTAAAAGTAGTATTAAAAATGCTCACAGTTTGAAAATATTTATTTTTATATTATTTCTGATTCGATAATAATCATAGCCGATATGATTACCAACGGGTAGGACCGTACATTTTGTAGTAAACAGAAAAAAATGCCCCTATTCATGTAAGTATTTGCTGTCAAATTCATGTCTACGTAATATTTCGTTTAATACCATAGTAAAATGGCTACTTCTTTTTTGGTGTTATTATGAATAATAAATGCAACAAACAGGTGGGCCCAAAAAAAATTATCTCCTTTGACTGTAACACATACATTAGGTACTGCGATGCAAGTAGGCAGAAAACCCAACCACAATTCAAACACGACCCACCCAAATATCCACATCTGTTTCTCAGTAATCTGTGCGCGCAAACACACGCCAGTGTGCGCCAGTACAGTTATTAATTACATATACCACCTATTTGCTTGCCGGTCGGCAAACAAGAGCGATTAACTATTATAGCTGAGACAGATAGCCAGCGCATCAAGCTTTGGCTACCACCATCAATAAATTGCAAATCTATTTACGAGTAGTCCGACAGTTAGAGTATTGGAAAATAATGGACTTGTATTTTTTGTTTTTGAACATCAATGAATATTGATAAAGATAAAACGCATTAAAATTCGGGATTGGGGGGGGCTCGTGACGTCAGAACGCACTAAAAATCATACCACGGCATGACGTACTTGAGAATTTTAAAAGCGTCGTATCTTCGTCAATTTTGGCTTACGTTACAAAAGAAAAAATACTAGTCAAATATTTGTTGAGCATCGCACAAATTAGTTTCTTTTGTCATCTACCCTATTTTTTAATAGATTTTCAAATTTATCGCTAGAACATTAGGTTCAAGATTGATTGGGAAAATTTGTCAGTTTCCGATAACTTGATATGCTGTCTGTACGATCTTTAATTTATTATCACGATGAATTGAATGCGTTTCTTGTAATGAGTGATCTGGATCTGAAAATGATTGATTGTATTGTATCAGTTGCTTGATTCGTGCAGTCGATTGATTTCGTTTACGATTGTGTGGTGATGTGTGGTCCAAAGAGTTTAGACAAGAGCCTACCTCTTCCAAAGCGTTTAGTTCATGATACGATGTAATTTGAGTTCATAATCCTTGGGATCCATTTTTTGGAACCTTGTCTAAGATGTACGGGGTATGCCATAACTCCTATTAAAGCCTCGGGGCAAGGTGCTAATTTTTATTGCAATCTTTGTCTGTACCGGGCGATCATGCCAAAAACCAGTGGGAGTACCAAATTGCCAATGAGTGAGGTTCAAAGAACAAAACGCGCAAGAAAAGTAAATTTAACCTTTTGACCGCCACAGCAAAAAACGCCCGCGCGTTGCCTCCACGCCAAGCCACAATTTTATCTACTATTTTGTCACATATTTGTGTCGTTTGGCGTACAGGGCACGCGCTTGCTTGTCACGTATATGTGACAATGCCGTCCAAAAGGTTAAAGCGGTAGAACAAGTACTCAGAGGCTCTTTTTTACCCTGGAGATGTTTTAAGTTGAGAGATAATCTACTTTACGCTACTATTAATTACGTACTTCTTTTTTATCAGGCAGGAAAAGTTATAACTTTTAAACATCCTGAACCTCTATAGTGGGGGGGGGCTGCTCCTAAGCCAGTATAAAATGTTCAAACCTCGGAACAAGAATGACACTAGCAAGACTGCTTAGAGTGGCTACCGTAATCCTCTTCAGAATGTTAGATAAGCATTCTTGATACTTGTAGGTTTCATTTTCAGAATCAAGACTTCTTGGACATCATGAGATAACATCTAACCACAAATACTTATCATTCAACCGGTTGAGTGACATACTATACCTATAGCGTTCAACTACTTCATGCATTTGCGCATTAATACAACCTGCTGTTTACCGTACGTTGCTTTAATAAATTGTTGTAATAGTGTTTTTTTAATTTAAAAAAAAGGAAAAAAAACTAACTTGGACAAGGAAGGTAATGTATTATATTGTTTTAGAAAAACTGCATGCACAATGATTAAACACTGCTTCTGTTACATCATCTTTGAACAAAAGAGGTTGTGAACCCTGTGTTTTCGCCAGTAGGTATGAGTGCCAGGAAGCTAGTTAAGCTAGGTGTAGGTACACCCAGCTTACACCCACATTTCCTCAGTTATGTTTTTTAAGTCCCACGTAACAAGGGGCGAGCCTATTGCCATCAATTGGGCACAAATCCAGACTCCGTGACTGAGGCCCTACTCCCTAACGTTTCGTCCATACGGACGGATCTATCCGTCTCTATCGCGCACGTCTGCAGACGAGTGCGTGTGAGAGACGCGGATAGATCTGTCCGTATGGACGAAACGTTGGGGAGTAGGGCCTCTGTTACTAAGGAATTCTTGATGGAGAAATCCAATACTTAACACTTAATCGTATACAACGTTATTTTTTTGTTGTTTTAATCCCTTTAAAGGCGGATAGCACTCATGAAAATGAACAACTTTTACTATGGGACCAACTATGAAATCTCGAAAAAAATATCAGCTGTTGCCTACATTTTTCCGAGTTAGGCGACCAATAATGTATGAAGCAGCTGATTTTTTTTTGGTCCCATAGTAAAAGTTGATCATTTTCATGTGTACTATCCGCCCTTAAAGGGATTAAAACGACTAAAAAATAACGTTGCATATCTTCATAACGACACTCTAAGAAGAAGATGGTCAAATCATCAGAATAGTTGGAAAACACTAGATCAACCGTTACGGAAACCATAATAACCAGTATTAGGTCGTCTCAACCGTCTTCTGTCATAAATCCGTCACATTTACGACAGATCTTCGTCAAAGATTTAGCTAATTGGCAATTAACACTCGTACATGTGCCAAAAGTTAAATATTTAGGTTAAATAAGCAATGGAAAGTAGGCTGAAAAGCGTATACATAATGTTTATGATGTAAATGCTTTATTTCTTGCCCTCTTACGGTAACGGAAGGATTATGTAAAGTTGTGGATGTCCATGTGCTAACTGTGTTTACTTTTTACTTGATTGCGTCGGCAAAAAGAGTGTGTATGTATGATGTTGCTGAAATATGTGGGGTAAGTGCTTTTTTTCGGATGGGAAATTATCAAATAACTTCTCCCTCGTTTGGTTAAATTTAATATGCTTGCAAAAGAACAATACGGATTTAGGAAAAACAAATCCACATCACTTGCTGCTTTTAACTTAGTCAAATCCGTATTAAATAACATGAACTCGAAAATTACAACTTCTGCTTTGTTCTTAGACCTAAGTAAAGCTTTCGATTTCGTAAAACATTCTATTCTAATTGACAAACTAAGTAGGATGGGTATTCGAGGCCCGGCTTTAGAATGGTTCAAATCATACCTGTCTAACAGAACTCAAAAAACAAGAATCACTAAATTCGACGACACAGTGAATAGTATCACAAATTTTGATTCCCAACCACGAAACAATTACTTTGGTGTTCCACAAGGAAGCATTTTAGGGCCTCCGTTATTTCTTGTGTATATAAATGACCTTCCTCAAGCTATAGACCAAGATTGTGTCCTGTTTGCTGATGACACAACAGTTATTATAGATACTAAAAATGGTGAATCACAGGAGTCTAATATAAACAACATTTTGAATAAAATAATTGCATGGTTAGATTTAAACGCTTTAAAAATCAACTTAGAAAAAACGAAAATTTTAAACTTCAAAACATATAAGAGTAACTATCTACACCTTAAAATAACACATAAAGATCAAGCAATAGAACAAATTCATAATACAAAATTTCTTGGCATTACAATTGACGAACACTTGACTTGGAAGGACCATATTAATGGTACTTGTATTAAAATAAACAGATTTGTTTCTGCCTTAAAAAAGGTTAAAGATGAAACCTCCAGGCAAACTGCGATAATGGTGTATCACGCCTATGTATGCTCCATCATCAGGTATGGTATCATTGTCTGGGGTAACTCCACTGAAATAACTAGGGTTCTGTTAGCACAAAAAAAATGCATCCACACAATTTTCAATTTGGACTGGACTAATTCCTGCAGACCAGTGTTTAAATCACAAAACCTTCTTACAGTTCCTTGTATATATATATATGAAATTGCCAAATTTGTCAAAACTAACTCTTCGCTTTTTGAATTTAAAAACAATATTAATAAACGTACAGTTACACAGTATCTATTAACAATGCCTTTACCTAGAATTGAATTATTCAGACGTAATTGTGTGTATATGGCTCCACTAATTTTTAACTCACTACCAAATTTTATTACAGAACTACCGTACAGTAAATTCTGCAAAGTTTTAAAAAAATGGCTCATTTCACATAGCTTTTATTCCATAGCAGAATTTCTAAAAAAAACTAATTGTCAGTCATATCACTATCGAATTGAATTGTAGAGAATTACCTATTTGTATGTTTTTATATTTTATATTTATAGAATAAATTTTACTACGCTAACAATTTGTTGAATAACTTAAATACTTTAATATGTTAAAAGTTCTTTTGTGGTTTGTAGGTATAATTATAATTGTTATTTTGTGTCTAAAATATCTTAACTTTAATTTGTTAAAAGTTCTTTTGTAGTATGTAGACATTATAATTGTTATTTTTGTTGTTTTGTTTTGTGTCTATATAATTAAAATTAGAAACAGGTATACCTAATAGTTTGTGTTTATTAATATTTGCATGCTATTTTTATGGCGAAATGTGTCATCGCACTAAAAGCTTTTTTTACCACCTTTTGTACCACATTTACTGCAAATAAATTATTTTGACTTTGACTTTGACTCCCACTCTGGGCAGAGGGGAGGGAATGGTGTCGATTCTGTTGTGCACAAACTAAACTTAATTTAGACTATTGCTATCTTTTACTAAAAGGCAGTGCGAGAAAAGGACGGCTATAGCTATGCACTAAGTTAGAGATGTCTTTACGTGCACCCTTCATTTGTATGGAAATATTAGTTCGAATTAAATTTGACAGCTCTAAATTACGTCCGTCTCTTTCCAGTTTGATTAGAGAGAAAAAGATAGCAATAGCCTCAATTAAGTTTAATTTGTGCACAACAGAATCGACACCAGTATCAGACTATTCTGACTAAAACCCACTATGTTCCTTCCTCGCCCTTTATGTTCCGTGGCCGCGGTATCTCTTTCGAACAGGCCCGCAACCCCGGCAGGGTGGGGTAAGTGCTGCTGATATTATATAACTAGCGGACCTAGCGTTTCCGTTCCTATACGAAGATAAAATATAGCCTATGTTACTCGCTGATAATGCAGCTTACCATTGCTGAAAGAATTTTTCAAATCGGTCCAGTAATTTTTGAGTTTTTCGTTACTCACAAAAGCGTAAAAGTTTTCTAAAGGCAAAAGCCATGTATACAGTGGCAACTTCCCATTTACATGAACTCATTGTGCCTACGCGATCTCTTTCAGTCTTGTTATCCTTTCTCTCCCAGAACTCTTTTGCATTAAAAATAAAAATCTTTCCTCTTTATACTATTATACTATTATTATAGATGATACAAAAGTATACATGATTTTGCGCTTTTGCCTGTCTTACATGCCTTGTGTTTTACTTCACCATACAATATAGTTGGAAAAGGCTAGGCAGATATTGGTCGGCTCCCAGTCTCGGAATGCAGCTGAATACCAGTATTTAACATGGAGAGACTGCCTATCTTACTTCCACGACCCAGTTAATATACCTACTTGGTAAAACGATAACCCTTGTTAAGTCTGGTTTTAGGACTTTCAGGCCAATGACTAACTGTAACAACTGTCACAGATCTATAAATGACAGCTGGGATCGATACGATTCTAGAATCGACTCTGACCCCGTATTCACAAACGTTCGACTCGTTTCCGATTCGACAACTCGTATATCTGTCTTCTTCTGGCATTACAAAAACCGACATATGACTTTCCGAATCGGAAGCGAGTCGAATGGTTGTGAATAAGAGGCCTGGACCCATGAAATCAAAACACGCAGTTTTGCTCTAAGCTATAGCGATAATCTCAGTCACGCCATCTATGATCGTAAATCTACAACAGTTAACGAAGATCTCAAAGAACTTTCTCTTTTCAGATTGCTTGGATCGGTTACCGACGAGTTCGTATTATTCGTATTATAGAATTTTACGCTAGATGGCGCTGTGTGCAAAATAAACTTGAAAAATATGCAAATTAAATTCTTTGATTTCCTTTTTGTTTTCTTTATAAGTGTTGACAAGGATCTGAACTTTTCCGTTATCTATAATAATAATAATAATTTATTAGGAAAAATACAACTTTGACACATAATAAAGTACACAACAGTCACTGTATCTTACCTATTAAAAACATTAAAAAATGATGTGGTCAACGTGTTCGTTGGAAACTGTAAGTTCCTCTCCATGCTCCATAGTCTATCGAAGTATCAAGTCTTGTCTCGAGTAGATACTGAAAGAAAGAAAGGAGGAAGAAAGAAAAAAGAAAGAAAGATTGAGTATTGCACCACTTTGGCAAGCACTGGCGATCAAAAGGTTAAAAAACACGATGTATTTCTACGTGGTAAGTAATCGTATATGGGTCGATGTCGGGACTCCACACTGTACTTATAGTTTTTAACCGACTTCCAAAAAGAGGAGGTTCTCAATTCGTCTATTTTTATTATTTTATGTATGTTCCCCGATTACTCGAAGGTGGCTCTGTCGATTTGGATTATTTTTATTTTGTTTGAAAGGGTATACTTCACAGGCGGGGTTACAATCATCAAGTCAGGATCTGATGATGGAATCCTGGAGAAATAGAGAGAACTCTTCAAATTTTATAAAAACACATGACGCGATTTGGGAAGATCTGATGAAAAACTTCGGAGATAGGCAACGGAACTCCTTTAGCAAATGGACTGGGATTGCTGAAATCTCATGTCTGTCTATTGTTGACACCAGTTCATAAAATAACATCACGCCAGTACGCTGTGAAGGGGTAAGCGCATGTGAACCACTAAAAAGTGAAAAATAAAAACTTTTTCGCAAAAAAATTGGTTGCCTGTAAAGTCGGTATACGGGCGAAAGTTTTACGTGACAACGACTTTGAGTGGTAAAATAATTTTAATGTGAATATTCATTCGTATAGTAGGAAGAAGGATGAAATGAACCGGTGTGTATGCCTATCTCTCTCACTCTCTCTCTCTCGCTCTGTCTCTCTCGCTCTTAGGCGGGCTAACTGTGCTCGAGTGGAAGGGACGCGTGCCTTTCACTTTTTATGTCTGTCTCTCTCGCTCTTAGGCGGGCTAACCATGCCCGAGTGGAAGGGACGCGTGCCTCTCACTCGCTCTCATTGTGAGCGCATAACGTGAGCGGAGCGTAACGCAGTTTCTTGAAGTGTCACCCGGCAAACCAATTTATAAGACGTTGTCACGTCAAAAATTAAACCGACTTCTAAAAACACAAAAAAGTGAAAAATTACTTTAGCTTCAGAAGTCGGTGACAAAATAACGAAATCAATCAAACAAAGGTCACCGACTTCTGAAGCTGAAGTTATTTTTCACTTTTTTATGTTTTTTGCTTTAAGTAATTTTTCCTCATGGTAAATATTGTGTGTTTTTTAATCTGTTTTTTCTGTCCAATAGCAAGCTATTCAATTCAAATCCAAGAATTTGTCTGTTATATTGTACATATTTTCTAAGCGTACAGTAATTTTTCTCCTTGTAGATAATGTATGTGTTTTTTAATGTGTTTTTCTGTACATAAGCTTGAATTCTTTTGTTATATTGTACTGATTATTTGAACTTATATGAAACTGTAAACCAAATAGTTTGTTCGAATACTTCTTACTACTATTATAAGAACAAGCGAAAGTTGGTGAGTATCGATATTTATTATTTTTCACGCAAGAATTACTGAACGGATTGGGATGAAATTGCAAACAGATTAATTGTAACCCTTTCGCATTTATTATAAGAAGTACCAAATGAGATTGCTCGCCTGCATACCTTACTCTTGTTGACGGTCAGAGAAAGATTGTTTTTATAAAACAATAGATAATACTAAAATGTTAGAAATTAATATAATACTAAAATTTAAAAAAAAAACCTTGGAGTCTTTGGGGACAGTCGATAGAAGTAAAAACTCGGAGTGTTAGGTGACGGTTACGCGAGGTCCATGATTTTGGTTCACTCAAAAACTGCTCAACGAAAAATAAGTTTTCACTCCAAAAATATTTGTGTAACTAGTTACCTACACAGCAAGCAATACACACTTACCTATCTCAAAAGAAGGAGGAACTTCAGGTTGGAGACAGAAATAAATAAAATACGATGTTTATATGTTACAGACTACATTTAATTGAATAACTTTAATAATAATTGAATACATCGTTGTCTGTTCGTTGAAAAAAAATCACGATACAATATTTAACATAATCATAGAATATTTTACGTGTATCTACAAGAATATTGTACAATTTTCATTCTTTTTGCATTGAGTTTTTTTTTCGATAAAATATTTTTCTAATAATAATAATAACATAACCGCCCAACCCCAGACTAAAAGCCTGATACACACGAAGCTAGTAAATAAGCAAGCAATAAAGCTAGCAACTAGCTCTCCACACTGGCTTAACATTATGTCGCAGTATAATTGGACATCTACCAATCCGCACTGGGCCCGCGTGGTGGATTATAGCCCATTCACGAGGAGGTCTGTGTCCCAGCAGTGGGAACAGTGGGATGATTGTGCTGATGATGATGATGACAAATGAAGAAAAACGTCAACTTGAATTCTGGAGTTTCTACAATTTTTTTTTTTAAAAACCGATTGATCGGTCGGCACATCACATTTTTATTCCGGTTTGCAGAACCAAAACAAAAACAAAAATGTGATACGAGCAGAACACGGCTGGTGAAACTGGTAGCTGTCATTGGAAACATATTTTTGTTTCATCCTAGTATATTCAGAACAAATAAACGATTTTTTCAATTCGATACGAACGGTAGAACAAGCTATTTGGTTTACAGTTTAACCCACAAATTACATTGTAAAATGTAAATCAAATAGCTTGTTCGACCATACATTTTGGCGACATTTTAGTATGCTCTACCAGTTTTTACTAGCTTAATTTACTAGCCTCGTGTAAAACAAGCCTTACCATGCTTTAATAAGTCCCACGTGACAGGCAAGGCATCTTACAAATAATTATAAAAAATAAACTAGGAATGATAAACTTTCATAATGGCACTCATAGCCTAAAATATTTGATGATGACATTTTTATATATTTTTGCGAAAATGTTTTCTTACTATTTACATTATTTTTTTTAATAATTATCAAACTTTTTTCAAGTAGTAATCAGTTATTTTATTGGATGACATTTTCGTTATAACATGCTTGTTTCAAACGCCAATGGTTCGTAATACACTCAAGAGATGGCGCTTAAAACAAATTAAACTTTCTCAAAATACAATAAAAATTATGTTCATTGATATTTATTCTTAAATCTTTAAGTAAATAATAATATTAAATAATATTCGTTGTTATTTTTTTTAATATAACAAAGGCCTGTAACAAAGAGAATTTTGCGAAAATCACCAGTTGTTTAACGCTCACATTAAAAATCATCGTAGGTATTTTTCAGAGAAGTTCATAATTCGACACCTTTAATTTTTTTTTATGACTATAATGCCTTTAAATTTGTTACTTACATTTAATAGGCCACTTAGTTAGACTAAGAGGGTTTCGCTTTTCAGATTCATATTTTCGTTGATTTAATATTAAAAAGATTTTTTTAGAGCATTACCGCTTGTGTTTCATCCTACCTATCTTATACATACCAGCTTACTATATTCCTTCTATTTGACTAATATTTTACTTTTGTACACATGTTAACTATCAAAAACTTGTTTTAGGTACATTTAGTGCCTTTTCAGACTTACAGTTACCGGATAATACGGTTCCCTTGTTCGGTTTACATTAAAACCGGAACCGCATACATGTTTGACATTTGATATGTTCATAATTACACAGACAATTTTAGAATATGAGACAGTCATTTGCTGTTTAAAGACAATTCAAAGCTTCATTCACTCGATTCAGGGTTTTCTTTTTTTTCTAAGAGCAGATATTTCTAGTTAACCAGACATTGAAAGACAAAAAAAACAGTCAATTAAGTACATCATAGAATTTATCGAGTTAATAATGGAGTTATTATCCGTTTAACGCCAGTTAAACCACAAAAATCAAAACATGGTTTAACCATGGTTTAAAACGTATTTTTTTTTCTGGAAACCAATTAATATATATATTGTAATTTACAAAAAAATATTTACTAATTTTCAATTATGACGGGACTCGAATGAAAAACAAATCAATGAAAATAAAATAGTCGACAATATGAAACTATGATAAAAAATACACAATAGCTGACTTATTACTTCTTAAACCGGAATACACTAACTTAACCATTTTCTCTGATATTAAGGCACAATTAAATAGGTATATAAATGACTATATAGTGCTTATATACTAGATGCATACAATTATGTCAAGAACACGTTTAATAATAAAGTAATCCAACGTCATTATTTCCCAGAAATGTAAAAATTCAGCTGGTAGCTTAACAGCTGCATGGGGCGATCTTCAAATAGTCCAGTTAAGCAGATGACAACCTCTCTAGGTTGAACTGCGAGATGCCATTTCGAAAAAGAATCGATCTTTAAATTTGCCTATATTGGGCCGTGGATGGATGAGCATCCATTACATACCGAGTTTCTTCCGTACTGGTCATGTCCCGGCTACCATTCGTAGACCTTTGGCATTTGTTACAGGTAGTCATAGTCACTTGCCCGAAAGTCTGACTACCCGTACCAAGGGGTTTCGCGTTACCCGGTACTAAGGAGGTCAAATTAATTAAATAGTTTTGAAAAACAAGCTGGCGGAATTCGTTCCGAGTTGTGCCACGCGCCAAAAGATTCTTGTAATCCATACGAATGATGGCAGCCGTGGTGTTGTCAGTAGTTGGAAGTCAAGCAGGCCTCCCGGTTTTGTTGCTATAAATTTAATAAGATACTAAAGATGACCTTCATTATGATAACAAACAATTTTTTTGTCGCATCTGGTTAGACTCGAAGCTTTATAGATATTAGAAAGAATGCAGATGTGATCGCCCACTAAATGATCTCGACTTCCAAGATCGTTATAATAATGTCATTGTCACCACAAAATTGAATTATTTAGCATAATTATAATCACGGCTGAATTTATTTATTGAGTGATTTAAAAACATTTGTTGGTTTTAACGTTATTTTTTGGCAGAATTTCGGGTCTCGGTACATCCCGACTATAATGACCTAAGTATATTGTTTTCCTAGCTTTATCATTGATGACAACAGATTTCCATTGTCTTGCCCACTAGTGTGTACTATCTATCTACTAGTCTGATAGGGATAGTAAGTAGACTATGTGTAGCAAAATATCAATCATGTAAGTGACAATATGATAAAAGAAAGTTGTCATGTCGATTCGACAGATATAAACAAAAAGGCGAATAACATAACGCATTTTAAACTTCTAATGACGCAATTATAATTCGATCAGTTTATTACGAAACGTGCTCTTAACTGCTAAACATATTTAAATGAAATATACCAATGATATTAACAACATAACCTTTCAAATTTTACTTAAAACAATAAAATCGGGCCTTCGCGCGGCCTCGAACGGCATAAAAACTCATGCAATCATTGTTCAAATGATTTTTCAATATCCGTGAATTAAAATCGATATTTAATTACTAGAAATAATTAAATTACAGTTTCTTAGGTACCCTGTTTAGCGTAGGTACGGATTTCTAAAGTAATTAATCGATAATCGGAAACAACTCGAGAACGTTCGTGACAAATCGATTAAATAGAACCTCGATTTGATTCAACGATCGTTCTGCCGCGTTCGCATTTTGAAATTGGGTTATTATATTTTACGGCTTAGTACACAATGTTTTATTTTACAAATGACACTTCTATATCGATTGCTGTTTTTGTTTAGCCGACTAAAGTTTACCAGCATTTGATAATTTTTGACGTATTTTGATAGATTTTATATCATAGGTACTTCAATCGTCACTTTTACACAAATTCAGCAATGAATTTTATTAGACGGCTATCATCAGCCTTGTTTTATAAGTATCAACAACACCTAGCAATATCCGTCTTAAAAAAAACGGATATTTTCTCATACGTTACGTTTAACCGTGATTAAACTCCCGTTAACGTAACGTTATTTCATAAAAACGTCGTTGATCCTTTGTCATTTGAGTGCACAAGTTATTTGGTTGTATTCGTTAGATTCGTGATCGAGGTAAAATGTGTTGGCTCCGATGGTGCGCTGCTCTCGTCATCAGCCGATAGATGGCGCCCTTCCAGCTGTGGCGTTGTGTTATCTGAAATAGAAAAAAAAGTATGTTAGATTCCTCTTTATACATAAAGGGTGTAAAACACCTCTTAACGAATACGAAAGGCACTTGTTCTCCTCGTCATTCTGGTAATTTTTTGGTTCTACACTATAACTGGGAACCTTCTAGTTACGGAGATGTTGGGGGTCAAAGTTGCAAGATTTTTACAAGTTTTTTTTTAAATACTTACCACTTTTTACGCATGATTTTTAAATATCTCTACGACCCCCGTACTATTCAATCCATCCATCCGCACAATGTTTTGAGTGTGTAACATTGAGTTATACCACAAAACATGATTTATAACCCCAAAACACGAAATTGTTTCCCACCAATATTTTTTGCGTAAAGTTACTTAGTTTGATATACAGAATGTTTGGTTAACGGCTTTGTGATGAGGTGAAATACATCCTGTATTTATATGTCTCTATGTTTGTAAAGAATGGCCGAGATAAAGTGACCTATCACCGAAAAGATGACGTTAAAGTCAAAATTACGTCAATTCTGTCCAGAGTGATTACCACTGGTCTAGAAATACCTGTTACTGAAGTGGAAATGTACGGATTCAAAATATACCTACCAATTTTGTTTTTTCAAGCAAGACTCACGTAGATATCTCAGGTCTGTCTCTAATCACAAACATGCAACTAACAAATAAGGTAATTAGTTTCTTCTGCTACTTACAAGATATTTTGTTTTGTTATTGCTCTAGTCTGAAGGCCAGCTTGCACCACTAATTTAAACCATCATTAAGTTTCTGAGAATTCTTTTAACTTGGCAGAGACAGAGTGATTTAAATAATTACGTTTAGCGACAAATATGTTTAGCAATTAATGGTGCAAGTGGGCTTGAACAACAATTATTTTCCTATTTCTTAATCACTTATCTGATTACTTTTGACGACCCGTATGGCGTAGCGGTAGCGAGGCTGCCTTACGTTCTTAGGGTCCCGGGCTCGAAACCCGGTAGGAGCAAATGATTGTGTGATGAGCATGGACATTTGTTTCCGAGTCATGGGTGTTTATATGTATATTAAGTGTGTATTTACAAACAAAAAGTATATTTGTAGTATATTAACTGTCTGGTGACCACGACACCCGCCTTGCTTATTGTGGCTTTAGATGGCGCTGTGTGTAATGTCCATCGATATTTATTTATTTATTATTTATTTACTTTCATGCTGGTCACATTTTAGAATTGAATACTTCTATTTCTATTCAATATTAATGAGACTATGGAAGATTTTTTCTACTAATACACACCAATGTAAAATGAAATTATAAGATGGTTTATGGGTTGCCTAGACAAACTGGTTGGAGTAAACCACTTAAAACCATGACCTTGAAGTCGATTTAATATTTGATCGGATGAATATTTATTTTTCCCAACTCCTTGATTGGATTACTTAGGAAGGTATGTGCAAATATTTAAGAAATAAACTGGTTTTTAAGTAATTACACAAAATCATGTATTTAACCTTGAATTGACAATTATTTTAAAATAAATAGTTCCACTGTGTGTCCCGTAAAACACTTATTGTAAATTAACAAAAACGCTACTTTACCTAGGCGCATGTCTCTGTCGCATGACGTGCGGCAACTCCCGGCGCTCGTCTTCACCCAGCTGCAAGCCTGCCACCAGCTGCATGATCTCTCGCTCCTTCTTCAGTTCCTCGCGACCTGACTCCACCTGGAATCGAGAAGTAAAGAGGTTAAAACAAGGTGTCAGCGACAGTTCACGAAGCAGTCAACCAAGCATTCTGTGCATCAAACGAAGTTACCCAACGCAAAAATGTTTGCTGAGATACATTTGTTTTTGGGGTGAAAAATCACGTTTTACCGTAAAACTCAATGTAATGCACTCAAAACATTGTGCTGATAGATGCATTGAATAGTTACCGGGGCATAGAGGTACTACCCTAAAAACTACTAATTTCTCATTCTTTAATTTATCTTTATTAGCCATCATCTTGGTTGTCACTCCCTTCAATCTATGCACGCACACACTACAATATAATCGTTCAATTTACTTGGTGAAACGATAAAAGAAAGGTATCTTAAAGATGGCCTAAATAAACGAATGAAAACCGATTACATAAATGACACAACAATAAAACATGTCACAACAACAAAACATGTCACCTTTGGGCACCCTCGACCCAATACTCAATAACGATAACGTTTCTCACAACGTATAACTAGTTATAACTGTTACGCAACGGTTACAGTAACTACGCAATACCGAAGCGGGTATTATTTCCTTATGGTTCAACGTGGGATATTTCGCTACACGCACGAACTTAAGCGGATAAAAGTGATTTTGAATTAAGAACAATTTCGTAATTCGAACGTTCGAAAGAGGTCGGTTTAAAACTGTTTTGGTTAGTGCTAAACAATTCATTTGTTTTGTGTTTGCCATAAAATGTGTGCGTGCACTTTTTGTTGTTGATTTATTATTCATTTATTTTCTAAAGTAGGGTGGAGTCTCCTAATATCGGCCGCCTCCTAATATCGGCCGTTTCGAGAAAATGGAACATAACTATAAAAATATCCCTTAAATCATAATAGTTTTAATGCAAAAAGTGACTCTATATCCCTCCGCATAACCTCCCATATTTTGATGCGGGTGCATCAATATTTGAACGTTCAGTAGGCAAAAGAGCACGCGCAGGTGCGGACATGCGTCGTTTGGTATCATTGCAGAGTCAAATCCCTGAGTGGACGCATTGCGAGGATAAGTATTTGAAGGGAACTAAACATACCTATGGTATTACATTTTATTTTTTCATGAAGAATAACAGTCAAAGTACCTTTTAGATAGGATATTTTTTTATTTTTTTGTCTATTTAATTAAATAATCGCGGGGCCGAGATTAGGGATCGATATTATTGACAAATCTCAATATCGGCCGGGTGGCCGATATTGGGGAAATGCATGGAAGTGTTAAATAACATGTTTAGCTATTTTATATGTTAGCAGTAACGTCAATAAGGTTAAAAATGAAACAACAGCTCAGTTTGATAACTAGATCCTAACGTCGGCCGCCTTAAAACGATTTTTTTCAACTACGGCCGATATAAAGGGAATCGATGCGTAATAACGGCCACCTTAATATTGGGAACAAACAACGTTAGGGAAGAAGAAAAAGAATTGAAGAGAATAAAGCGGAGAGAGAGAGACAAAATCTGGAAATGAGTATAAAAAAATAAACCAGCCAAAGAAAACAAAAGTAGTAGAGTTTATTTAAAGGACAGAAATCGCGAAACCGACCTCACTGGTTTAGCTTCTCAAGACAAGTTTGGAAAAGGAGAAAGTTCTTTGTGCTGGCTGTGAAGAAGAACTAATTAGTGATGTTGAAGAAGATGAAGACAAAAATATTGGATGCGACATATGCCACTTACACAGTCCACCCTGGGCGAATTATATTGATGTGGCTAAAGAAGATTTTTTTTTGTACTTGCATCCGAGTCTTAAAAATTAAAATAATTTCTGTTATTACTCGTATAAACTAAAGATCGCAATTATTAAACATTGCAAAAAAAAATAGAGAAAGAAACTCCAAAAACAAATAATTATAAATAAAAATTATTTCCAAATAAAGTGAATCAAATAAGAAATCTTAACTTTAAGGGATAAATAGTGTATTAAAGAAAAGAAAAAAACGTAATGAAAATGAATGTAATTATAGAAAAGATTTGTACCTGAGTTGAAATATAAAAAGTTGTCATTTTTTATTTTAGCAGTTTATTGACCTTACTTCGCCTTAGAAAACGTATGGCCGATATTAGGGTTACAGGCGGCGGATATAAGGGTGTTAGAGGCCGATATTAAGGGAAATCACCATATTCGGAAAGAAACATCTATATTTTAAAAAATAACAAAATATTCATAATTTCGCGAATGTAGTAATGGAGTTTCAGTATCCCTTTACCCAAAAAAGGCATTGCAAGAAAGCAAAAACAATTAACGTAAAAATTACAAGCAGTCAAAGTTAAATAAAAGTTGACATGGCCGATAATTGGTGCCACCACCCTAACATAATGGTGTCGGATCTGTTGTGCACAAACTAAACTTAATTTAGGCTATCGTTATCTTTTCCTCTCTAATGAAACGAGAACGAGACGGACGTAATTTAGAAGTGTCAAAATTGGAACTTATTTCCATACAAATAAAGGGTGCACATAAAAACATGTCGACTAAAAACACGGTGAAGCGCAAGGCATTAACTAGTTTGACATCTCTAACTTAGTTCATAGCTATAGGTCCTTATATAGACTAGTCGAAGAAAATTAAGTGTAGTTTTTCTAACAAAATAGCAATAACCAATGGTTTATTGCTGGTGATGTCTACGTGCTTAGTTATTACTACTAGGAATGCCGATAACGCCACGACACGTACAATTTACACCTCGACAACAATGACGCAATAAATCAGCAGATAGAAAGGTTTGATTTACAATAATTGCTTAAAAACTGGTCATGAAGTGTTAACTTTGCTGTTTTTCAACTTTTCAAATGCTAGATCATTGTCAAGGTGGGTTTAGCTGGTAGATTTTCACGCGATGCGATGCGCCACGCTTCTAATAGGTACTACTTATAATTAAGAATTCATGAGACGTAATTATGTACATAAACAGTAAAAGAACGTGCTGTAAAAGCGAAGTTATGATGGCCTTAGGAACACGAGTCTTATAATCCGAGGAGCTTGTCACTAAATAGCAACAACGGTTCGGGACAAACTTCATGTTAATCCGCGGTAGCCTTTTTTTTTTTTTTTTTTTAAGGAAATCATTAAATGACCCTGATCTGGGCGGAGCGGGAGGGAGTGTCAGACTCTTACTGACTAAAAACCATCCATGTTCCTTCCTCGCCTTTTACGTTCCGGGGCCGCGGTATCTCTTTCGAACAGGCCCGCAACCCCGGCAGGCTTCGGCCCTTGCGGCGGGCCCCTCTCCATCCGCGGTAGCCGAGATTGGTTCGAGGATCGGTGAGTTTCCTTCGTGTCTCGAGAAGTACGTAAAGCCGTTGGTCCTGTGGTTGTGGAGCTGTTTTGCAAACCATGCTCCTATTCTGTGCGACGGCGACGTCCATAAAAATGAAGAAGTTTTGGGCTAACAAAACGTGCCAGTGCCACGAAAAAGAAGCAACATATCTGTTTGCTAAGCTAATCCGCTAGTCTATTTTAAGTCCTACTCATTGTTTTGTATCTTTTTTATTTATTACTGTGTGTGTGCTTTATTAACTGACGTCAAATAAATATTTTTCTTTCTTTCTTTCTTTCTTTCTATATCCTCGCGAGCCTGAATTCTGAGATTTAAAAATAGAACGAAGAACCCGAGACGTAATTTCATTTACGACTGCATTATTTCGCATCCCATTCCAATTACAAAATCCATTTCGATGTCACCGACCTACCTCACCGATCTGTCAAATTACGACAAATGTCATTGCAAAAGAAGAAAAAAATATGTAGCTTCTGCTCTCCACATTACGTACTCCCATCGGCATAACTGCTCGCGCAATTTCAAAGTCATTTCATAGTGCGAACTGCGAAGGAAGTTCGTGGAGTTCTCACGCCGTAATTGTGAACATGGTGTTGTTAAAATTATTGAAAATCGAGTGTCGACTCAGTGTGGGTGTCATCTTGATTTATTGAAGTGTAAACGTAAAGTCTTTAGGCGCGTTGAGCACTTTTCGGGTGAAAAAAAAAACTATGAAACTCGCGTTACCCGTCCCCTAACGCTTTGTAGAAAAGAAGCAAATCCAGGGGTGTAGTGTTACTTAGAAACTGGATTCACGTGCATAGTCTGCAAATCGGCCCCAACACAACTGGGAAAGGACTAGGCTTACGAAATAGTATAAACTAGTGAAAAACGTGATTACGAAATCTGAATCTTAGTGATGCTATGATTTTGCATAATAAACAAAAGTACTTACTCAAATAGTTTTTGCAAAGTCATTTCCTCATGCTATGAAAGCATAAGACAAAGTGGAAAGTGGATAATGTAACCACAAATTCGTACTGACATTGTTCAACTTTGCAATCTCATGAAGATTCATCATCATCTGCGTAGCCTTTTCCCAACCATGTTGGAGTCGGCTTCCAGTCTTACCGGATGCAACTGAATACCAGTATATTACATGAAGCGACTGTTTATCTGACTTTCACAACCATCACTTCCACCCATCGGAAGACTGGCCTAGCAAGCTGCACTATAATTCTACCTCAAGTTTACTTGATTAGATTGGATCTTTAGACCTCTTTTCTTAATGGCTACGCTGTCAAATTCAAGTGAATTACTGTGTATATGATAAATTGAACGTAATAATAAGAGCAAGTTAATCAAATCAGTCTCAGAAACAACACTAATTGACAGTACGGTCGAACAAGCTAAAACTGTAAACCAAATAGCTTGTTCCACCGTACACCGAATTATACGTTTACAACTTAACAGCTTTCAAAAACTTGTGATGATACTTGCCAAATATCCGCTCAAAATTCATATTTGCTCAAAGATTTCTCTACACAAAAATAGCCCCTAGCTCCCTGCCCATCCCATTAAATAGCTATCGTAATGAATACACATAACGCAACTGACGGTCGTCTTACTTTCTACGGCCAGCTATGCAAACGCTGTCCATTTGCACTGCGACGCGCATGCGCTGTGTGCTAATCGTCTGCGTACGCGCATTTGAATGTACGCTCCGATATTGGTCGTTTGTAAATACCTGTGTGTTGGGAAAGGTTCGGAATGAATGTGAGAATCGATTGGCTTGTCAAAACCACGACCATTCTAAGAATTTGAAGAGTATGTGGCAACATTGAAAATGTCAATTTCAAACAGTCATTCTTTGAAGCCAAACAGATTCGTCTATCTAGCCTTTTTCCAACTATGTTGGGGTCCGCTTCCAGTCTAACCGAATGTAGCTAAATAACAGTAAGCTGCACATGGAGCGACTGCCTACCTGCCCCCGTATTCACAACGCTTCGATTCGCTTCCGATTCGACAACTCGTATATCTGTCTTCTTCTGGCATTACGAAAACGACCGAGATATACATACGACTTTTCGAATCGAAGCTTTGTGAATACGGGGGCTGAGCTCTACAACCCAGTTAGTACTGGGTTATACAACACTCTTTGGTAAGACTGGTTGTCAGACTTTCAGGCACGGACAACCTGTAACGACTGCCGAAGATCTACAAATGACAGCCGGGACCACCAAAGAGAAAAGTCCTGATGGAAAAACCATAACATGTTGCCTGACCCGTGAATCGAATGCAGGACCTCCTGCTTAGCTGTTGCGCTTGCGACCACTAGACCAACGAGGTAGTCTATTGTCCAGTCGATCGTTAGTAAACATACAGATATCTTTATCTAAAGACTTTAGTCAAGTAATCTGTCATAATGACACTACGCAGGAGTATTTTGAACGACCTCTAAGAGCTTGTGCACCGATCTAGAAAGATCGTAATTTATATAATTTTATCACTGTCCCAACGCCATTTTCCAATAGAAATTGGATTCGAACTAATATTGCAACAAATCCATCGATTTTAAATATTAATAAATGGTGCAACAATGTATGGTTGCGGCCCGTTAACTCTGCCATATACAATGAAAACCGTGTAACCTAGAAATGGTAACTTTGCATGGACCTAACTTTGATGTGCGATCACTGACTATCGAACACTGCCCGAGTGACATGTCTAATCTTTGTTCTGTATTTTAAAATTAAATTTAATTAGTAATTATGTTATAATAAGGTGTAATTATGTGCATATACGTATAATAAATGCGTAAATACTCAGGAAAATTGTTATCCTGAAAATTGATAAAGTTTTTGGTAATACAACGATACCGGTAACCTAGAAACAACAGCTGACGTTCTAACTACGAAGTTAAACGGATTATTCGGGGGAAGTATTGTCTACTTTTATTTAATAATAGCACACAATCGTCACTGTAACTCTCTATACACATCCATGCCAATTTCTAGTCTGTTTATTTTTGCTGAATCATTACCCTGCACTGGTTACAAATCTCTTTGTTGAGAACCGGTCATAAAACAACAAACACAATAATACTTTGTTTTGTTTTCAAATAGATATTTTCAATACAAATGAATATATATAGTGTTTATGATCATTTTATTGTGCATTATTAACTTTAATTAAGTAATATCATTAAATAAGTTTAAATTTTCTTGTAAGAAATCTACCCACATAAGTAAAAGTAAATCCCTAAGACAATAAAACCATTGAAATTGAACACTTTTAAAGCTAATATAGAGTAAACCTCATTCATTTCTTATCTAAAGGCTCTTTCTTGTCTTTCTTTTTTGTTTTTTTTTTTTTTTTGTTTTGTGTTTTTCCCCTTTCATCGCTGACTTTCCTTTATTGATATATTCTATTAGTATTCTTACCGTTTCTTAATTTCTAATTTTCAGTAACCCATCCTTAAACCATGCCTGTGATGACCCGTAAGGCTACTGCTCTGGATATGGAGTTGAAATTGAGAACGGCCCTCCAAGAACTTAAAGAATCAAACCTCCAAGTCCAACAACTGTTACAGGAGAGAGAGGAGAGTGAGGTGGAAGTCGATAAGATTAACCTCAAAAACTCCAGCTTAAAACGGGAGCTAGTAGACCTTCATCAGCAATACTTGGACGTTGTGGATGAACGGGATCAACTGAAGGTGGTCACGGATGGTTTCAGTAATTGTAGTGATTTATATGAGCAGGCTTTATTTAAAATTAGGGACTTAGAAGATAAGTTAATTCATGCCAATAGTTGTATAATAAAGTTACAGAAAGAAAGTGCATGTTCACAGGCTAGAGAAACAAACCTCTTATATGATGAATTATTAAACAATAATAATAATTGTAACCCCCCTTCCTTAATAACTATTGATCTGACAGAGGATTCATTAATGAAACAAAATTATACAGTTAGCAATAACAAATTAAAAAAATATGCAAAGTTGAACAGAATAATAAAAAAATGTAATCAATTTAGGAAACAACAAAAACGCTTTTCCAAACATATTCCACTGAGGAAAGAGCGTGTTGATTTAGTCAATAAGTTAAATAACTATCAAATAAAATTGGAAGACAGTGTAAAAATTTATCAAATTGATACTCAGCAATTACAGTCTGAAATACAGGTACTTCAGAATTCACTAAGTTCCCTTTCTAGTAGGTATTTGATCTCTCAGAACCAAATTAGGGAACATATTTTTGCAGCAAATGAGTTGGTAATGGGTCAATGTAGTTGTCAGACCGTTACCAACCATGACAATTTCCAGCCTGAGGTAACGGAGGACCCGTCCCAGGTTGAGAATTTGTCTCAGGACAGTTTACCGAACCGACAATCAAATAATTTTACTCATGATAGTCTGCCTGAGAGTGGTAATTTTATTTCTCATAATAGTCATGATTGTAATCTTTCAGTTATGTTCTCTGACAGTATAGGTAAGGGGCTAGGTAAATTAATTAGCAATAACCTGAATTATTGTACCCAAAACAATTGCATGCCAGGGTCAAGCTACAAACAGGTTATGGCATCTGCGACAAAAACCGTTTGTGATCCTAGTACCACCATAACTATATGTATAGGTAATAGTTCTAAGATTAAGAAGGAAGATATCACTGACTGTGTATCTGAGTTGTTAAAGTTAAAATGTAGTAAAATCATATTGTGTGCTTTTCCCTATTTTGAAAATTTGGGTAATAGAAAAAACAATTATATACACATGTTAAATAACCATATTCATTTTCTAGTAGGTCACTATAGTGATAGACTTATATATCTGGATATCAACACTATTGTTGGTAATCTTAAGTCGACACGAGGTAAGGTGTATCTACCTATTGGATGTAGACACAAAATAGCTCGGCTATTATCTTATAGTATTCACACAGACATAAATAGTATGTCTAAGTTTAGTTATATTATTGATACATCGACAATTAGTAATTCTACTAATGTTCAGGTGACTGGCACGAATGAGTATAGCACTAGTGCTATAAATGTTTACACACATACTGAGAAGGATTCATCTGTCACCGTGGAAAATTCTCAATTAGGGTTTATTAGTGATAGGGTCTTGTTGTCAGAGGATGGCACGGGAGGCTCCGGCCTCACTCCATATATTAATTTAAACTAGAAAGTGAGACAACAGAAGGTACCATTAACAATATTATTGTTAATCCTTCCAACAAAAAGGTATCTTCTTGCACTCAATTAGTTAGTAAAAAAGGGCCTCAGCAGAACACCTTAAAATTATTCCACCAAAATATCCAAGGCATTTCTTCCAAATTATTAGAAATTGAATTGTTTTTAGAAAATAGTAAGTTTGACATTATTTGTTTTACTGAACATTGGCTAAAGGATTACCAAATGCTTATTAATTATGAGAACTATATGGTGGGTAGCTGCTTTAACCGTAAAACTATGCTTCGTGGAGGATCCTTAATATTAATAAAAAATAGTTTTAAATATAAGCAACGTTATGACATAGAAGGTCTCTCGGTTGAACATTGCGTCGAACTGTCCTGTGTTGAGCTAGATAAGCATGTAGTCGTGTGTGTGTACAGACCCCCAAACTATCAAAACTTTTCCTTATTCGAATCAATAATGGAAGATGTCCTGGCAAAACTTGCAGCCAGTAATAAGTCAACAATTATTTGTGGTGATTTCAATATCAATATTTTAGAAGAGGATTCAAATAGCAGTCGGTTATTAAATCTTTTTAAGTCATTTGACTTGACCAACACTTTTATAGAACCTACTAGAGTAACTTCATCTTCTGCTACTTGTATAGATAATGTTTTCTGCAATTGTGATTATTTAGATAAAGCCATAGTGAATTGTTTGCCGTCTGACCATAGCGGACAAACTGTAACTTTTAGGTGTAAAACTATAATACAAAATGTTCAGATTAAATTCAGACCTATAACTTCTTGCAAATTAAATAGTTATAATATTTCCCTACAGAACAAGTTAAGTGAAATGAGCCAAGAGGATACTAATATAAATCAATTGTATGATCGTTTCTTTTCATTAGTTCACACGGAATTCAACAAAACTTTTGAAAAGAAGACAAAGAGTATTTGCCCTAAATTTATATTTAGTGATTGGGCAACTAGAGGTATCAGAAAGAGTAGGGAAAGACTCTTTGAGCTTTATAGCCTTAAGCCTTTTATAAACACAGAAACTTTTAGCAAGTATGTTGCTAAGTATTCAAAGATTTTTAGAAATACTTGCAAAGTTGCTAAAGCCCTTCACATTAGCAACAAGATCAAAACAGCGGAAAATAAAATAAAGACCGTTTGGAAAGTCATAAATAACGAGACTAACAGAAAGAAAATACGTAATAATAGCTATACATTAGATACAGCATGTGGTCCTAAAAGCTCTAATCAGGAAGTAGCTCAAGAATTTGTAAATTTCTTTACCGATATACCAATAAAAACTACGGAGGCCCTTGATTCCTCACCTGAAGTATCAATTAGTTTATTAAAGGCGAATGTGTCTGGCTGCCTGGCTGAATTTAAATTTAAACACATTAACCCTTTAACAGTAATTAAAGCTTTCCGGCAAATAAAAATCAAACTGACCGAAGATCTATGGGGAATGTCTATCAAAGTTTGTACATCTATACTTGAGACCATAGCCCCGTACTTAGCTTTAATTTTTAATTCATGTGTAGACCAAGGAGTGTTCCCAGATTTAATGAAATACAGTAAAGTCATACCTCTTTTCAAATCCGGGGACAGTAAAGATGCCAATAATTATAGACCTGTATCCGTGTTACCAGTTTTTAGCAAGGTTTTTGAAAAAGTAATGCTTAATCAAATGCTCTATCATTTTAACACCAACAGAATCTTGCATGATCAACAGTATGGTTTCACCAAGGGACGTTGTACAACTGACGCCGGTGTAACCTTATTAAAGCACGTTTTTGCTGCGTGGGAAGAGTCCCAAGACGCAATAGGAATTTTCTGTGATCTCTCCAAAGCTTTTGACTGCGTAAATCACGACACATTACTTTTGAAACTGGAGCATTACGGACTGGGTAAACTTGCACTTAGCCTGGTAAAATCATATTTGAGTGATAGACTGCAATATGTTCAAATAAATGGTGTCAATTCACAGGGTTTGAAAGTAAAAATGGGGGTTCCGCAAGGCTCAATATTGGGTCCTTTCCTTTTTCTAGTCTATATAAATGATCTACCCTATTTATTGAAAAACCAACCACATAATATGGTGTTATTTGCTGATGACACTTCCCTAATTTTTAAGATAAATAGACGGGCCCAAAATCTAGATGAGGTGAATAACGCCCTTCTTCAGGTCCAAAGTTGGTTCACAGCAAACAATTTGGTATTGAATGAAAAGAAAACTAAATGCATAAGATTTTCCTTACCGAATGTTAAAAGTAGTGATTGTGAGATAATATTGAATAAAGAGAAACTCGAATTCGTAGATAAAACTGTTTTCCTGGGGCTTACGCTTGATTCAAGGCTACAATGGGGGTCTCACTTAACATCGCTTGCGGGGCGCTTAAGTTCAGCAGCATATGCCATCAGAAAAATCCGTCAATTCACTGATGTAGATACCGCTAGACTGGTCTATTTTAGTTACTTCCATAGTATAATGTCTTACGGTATTTTGCTATGGGGACGGGCTGCTGATATTGAGTCTATATTTATTCTGCAGAAAAGAGCCATCAGAGCCATATATAATCTTCGTAGGCGCGATTCTCTAAGGGAACTATTTAAGGATATTGGCATCATGACGGTTCATTGCCAATACATCTACGAAAACATAATGTACGTCAGAAAAAATCTGCGTCTTTTTGGTAAAAGAGGTGACCGACACAATTACAGTACTAGAAATAGGAACCAACTAGTTCAGCCAGGCTTTAGACTCGCTAAAGTAGACTCATCTTTCATGGGGTACTGTTTGAGATGCTATAATAAAATTCCACAAAGTATTCTTGAACTGAATGAGAAAAAATTTAAAACATGCATTAAACGCACACTATGTCAACAAGGATATTACAAGTTGAGCGATTATATCGCTGATAAAAATGTTTGGCTTAATGCTGGTCCTGCTCCACATGGACAGGGGCGCAAAAATTGATAGCATTACATGGTATTGTTGGAGCTGCTGAAGATTGTACAACTATCTTTGCATTGTATAGATTCAATGTTAGTATTATATAATCGCATAGCCCATATTGTGTGAGTACTATGTACTAGTAAGCTATCATTCACTGGAAACCTACGGCAGTTCTTGACTTGAATGTGCCCTGGCGGTTGAGAGTATGTCATGCTCTCTCGAATGTCTCGCTGATGGTGGCGCGTGTGTCGGACCATTTAGTTCCCTTCAAAATGGTTGAGCTGAATGGTGCTGATCCATGCGTCATGCTCGTGAACGGGCGCTGTCAGTTGTGACTGGTCATCTCTTAGTCGCCATGGTTTATTTGAATTAATTATTTTGTTTTTGAGTTGTATTTTATTTTTGTTTTGCTATGGACACTTTTAACGTGCACATCTTGCTACATTCTTCTCACATAATATACCATCTCAACAAGAATGATGTAACCAAGATTTTGTAACAATGTTTTGATTTAAAAGAGTGTCCATGGAGTTTCTTGCCCGTTCTTCTCCATAGAGATCTACGCTAGGGAATGGGCAACTACAGTACTTTCACGGTTTTTATGTCTTGTGACTGGGACTGTAGCTACTTTAAATGTTCATTTTTGTTTCGACAATTCAAAAGTGCCTGTAACTGGCCTACTTGAAATAAATGCTTTGATTTGATTTGATTTGATTTGATATCAAGTCGTGCATTTAAAATAATACTGAACCTAGGCTGCATAGGTTCGATAGGATAATACAATGTGGGAAAGATCACAAAAATTATGGCTGGGATTTTTTGCGTAAAAAAGCACGTTTTCCATGTAACGCACTCAAATAGATAAGCAAATAGAAAAAGGCTGGCTGATCGTAATCGGCTGGCGCTAAAACGACATCTGCTGTTACTGTTGCTCATCAAAAAAAATAAAACGCATCAAAACTCGGGAGTGGCGGCTCGTGACGTCAGAAGTCGCTAAAAATCATCCAAGTGACGTTGAGAATTTCAAAAGCGTCGTCGTTTGTCAATTTTGGTTTACATAACAAAAGAAAAATACGGGTCGAATATTTTTTGAAAATCTAACGTCGGACTATATTTTTTTTGCCATCTAGGTACGCTATTTTTATATTTACTTACTTTCAACTCAAATTACTCCTACATTCTTCATAATTGCTGCAATTAAATCAGAATATCCGTCGGAAGCCCTTCAAATAGCTGCAACAAAAGGTGCGTAGTGCAGGTTCCCGTGGAGGCCTAATAGCCGTTATTAGGCGCAGGCAGAGCCTTGGCGTGCCTCAGGAGTCACGGACAATGGAAATATCAAAGTCGATACCTGCCCCGGGCCTCAAGGCGCAATTACTGAGACGTTTCAACTTGTTTGTTACAATGTCAGTTCAATGAGATGAGATGATTTAGGAATGGCATAAAAATGACAATCCAGTCGAACTTTTTTACACTTTAATGGCGGAACAGATTTCGATGAATCTTGGCAAATAGGTAGACTTGAATTCGGACATAGAATACTTTTGATTCTGATCATATAGCATTATCAGCCTATAATGTTCCACTGCTGGGACACGGCCTCCTCTCTGAGAAGGAATGGGCTATAATCTACCACGCGGGCCCAGTGCGGCTTGGTAGATGTCACATGTCTTCGAATTTTTGGTTCTAAGACATGCCGGTTTTCTCACGATGTTTTCACCATTTTGGGAGCAGTGGCTATGAAATAAGTACTACGCCTGCCTAGGTTCCAACCCACGACTTACATGTCGAGGCCACCACCACTGGGCCACCGCTGCTCTGATTCATCTGACCATTGTTCAGCGGAATGGAGCTGCGAGCCAATACCACTGTGGCAGAGACAAAGTGCTGTATTCCAGCGAAGGCCGACGTTGATCCGTCTACCTACCCCCATGAGAATAAAACGTGAATGTATGTTTACACCATTGATGAAAACATGACACTCTCCACTCAAATATTTACCAAACAAAACAATTGAACAACGCAGAGATAATTTGAAAACATGTTCACATCTTCTGTTGTTTTGCTTCAACGCAACGTCTGCTGAATTACATACATGTTACATGTTGACATAAGTGGACTGCCTCTTTGGTGAAGTGGTAGCAAGCGCGACCACTGAGCATGACATGGGTTTGATTCCAGCATGTGTCGGGGAAAATTGTTATTTGGGTTTATCTATCAGGATATTCTCTCAATAGTAACCTCGAAGTCTGGATTCGTGCTTGGTGGACGGGAAAAGGCTCCTCCCTATTATATGGGGATCAAAACATGATCTGGGTGTACTTCTTTGGTACACTTCTCCCTTATCCTTTGGGAATTACAGGCGTGTTGTAATAAATACATGACATGTGATATAAGTTGTTAATAAGCCGACCCTAACATAGTTTGGAAAGAGCTAGGCAGATCATGATGATGATCATATCTTAGAGACAGCTACAAACAAAATTGTTTGCCATTTTGTGCCGACAACAATTATACATAGTTGGCATTTGCAAGTAGATTGCGACGCCATCTCAAGTAAAGTACCGAACACAAAGCTTTTTAATGACATCGCGGTGTCCAAAGTAACCTTTTCGAAAGGAGAATGACCAAAAATGAATGGGCTCTGGTCCAAAAAAAAACTGCTGCCCCCAGGGTTGACTCCATTGTGGGTTAACTTATAATGTTGGACTTACTATGTGTGCCAATGCGCATCAAATTCTAACCCACAGTTACAGACTAATTCAACAATTTTGAATGTGCAAGTGAATGTGCTACTTTTTTTCAAGTTCACGTTTCAGCTAATATCTATGATTCCGTGGGACAGATTTTTTCAGTTCCATAGAAGAAAATTAAGCATTTTAACCAGTCTTTTAAATGAGCTATGTAGTAAATCTGGGGGCAGAACTTTTCTTTTTTTTTTCAAATTTTGGTCCACTTTGGTCATTCTCCTTTCTTTCCGAAAATCAAATCACCATCGTCAGCCTATTAACGTTCCTACTGCTGGAACACTGGCCTCCTTTTTTTGAGAAGGAATGGGCTATAATCCACCACGCTGGCCCGTTGCGGATTGGTAGATGTCACATGTCTTCGATTTTTTTGGTTACAGGCAAAGGAATTTTGAGAGCAGTAGTCAAAAATCACAATGAAATATATTACACTGCCCAGCGACCATGATGGCGACGCGATATGTTTCCGAGACGAAAGCGCGTGACATGCGAGCATACATGCCGGCCGAGTCGTGCTGAATTAATTGACATAAGCAGTTGATTGGGCATGCAAAATAGGTGCAGGTTAACTGTTACTATTGTTAGCACGCGAATTCCAATTGTATGTCATACTTTAGGTAAGGTTTTAGCCTTGGTTAATCTATTATTTGAAATTAAAGTCAAAGTTTTTCATTTCAAGTAGGCCAGTTACAGGCACTTTTGAACTGTCGAAACAAAGATGAAAATTTTGTGCAGTCCCAGTCACAAGACATTAAAACTGTGAAAGTATTGTAGATGCCCATTCCCTAGCGTAGATCTTTATGGAGAAGAATTAAATATAAACAGATTTTTACGCGCGTGGCCAGGATGGTCACGAAGTCACTCAGGTGTCCGTCTATCTGTCTGTCAACTCAATACCCTTTTTAAAAAAAACCGTGGTGGTATCACATTGAAATGAATATCAAAACGTCTACGACGTCAAAAAAATCAAGTTTCTTATTCCATGCTACAAAAATTATGGCCATGTACTCGTAAACCGCAAAATTTACTAACTGCGTTCTTTATTACATTCATTGTCTGACGACGTCTTCTCGTGAACACCCGAGGATTTTTTAGGTGGTTCATCGCTCAGCCACTGCGCCAACATACCGATTGGATACACCTCTATCCAGCCCTCCAGAGAATAGCTATAGTTTTATCTTGTGTTATAAGAATTATATTTTTGTCACATTTATAACCTAGAAATACCACGACTTATAAATAACATCTCGCTCACAAAGCAATATGATGGGAATTCCAATACAAACGTATAAACAGTGAATAAAGAATCTAGTTTTATCGCAGGTTAGTGGCCTCGCATAATGTACTCGTAATCGGTCGATATAGCCTTCTACATTTATATAAATATATAAGTCTATATGAACGGCAATAAACATGTGTTTTTAACTTCGGAATACACTACTTTTATTTGTAAAGAAATAATAAGTAGTGCTGATTGGTGCTGCATGATACTTTTGGCGTTATTGAGTATGCAATTTCAATTAATCAAAGTGGAATGATATTGGCAAAACAATATAGCGGCGTTACCTAGGCAACCGACTAAGGCCACGCCCCAATAAAACATGCAGCAGTTTAGCAAAAGCTTTTGAAAAAATCCTGATGGAAAACGCAATAACATTTTGCCTGAACCGATAATGTTATTTCGAATTCAGTACCTGTACCTGCTTACGTCGGCTAAGCAGTTGAGTTGAGAATGTTGAGATACACTCCCGCAAAAAAACTTTTGAACGCGCCACTATTGCGCTGTCACAGGATTGTTTTTATAATTATGAGTAAAGGCGCTATCACTGTGAATTTTGTATGGAATAACAGTTAACAAGAGGATACGCAGTCTCGAAGACAGACATCTATTGCTCAAACCCTCGTTCAACAAAATGTTGCGAACTGTACAACGGGCAAAACCCCATGAATCTTCTGCAACAATAAATCATCACACAAATATGCATAGTTAAATGGTTATGCGTAGACATAGATTCAAATTCACCGCTAGAACCTATCGTCAATTCGACAGCGCCGCTTCTAGGTCACTTCGTCCATTCACGTCGCGACGCTCGTTCAAGGTTGTAGCTTTCACACAATCAGCTGAGAGGCCCTCATTACATTTAGTTCAATCATTCAACTATCTGACTATTACGGGACCGGTAAAAGGTATCTTGTAGTAAGTGATTACGTAGGAAGATACTCAGTTATTTAAATTATTATCATTTGACACTTAGGTATCTGAGTTTAACAGTTGATACTTGACAGCTGGTAAAAATATGTTGGCAGGTTCATTAACGTCGAACTTTGAATGATTCTTATTTTATAAAAAAAAAAACTAAAAAAATGGTTAGTTAAAAAAACAAATAAGTTATGCAATAAAAGCAATTGATGAAGTTTACAAATGACATAACTTTAAAAAGTATCTAATGAAAGATATCGCGTAAAGATTTCGAAATCAAACAACTTTCTGTGTTTAAAAAAGAAAGACAAATATAACAATAAGTAAGAGTAGGTACTGAGTCAAATCAAATTTACACTTTTCGTTGCCTTATTTTATTCTCGATGCGACATTGCCAGCCTCCAAATCTTGTGTGCCGCGAGAAAGTAAAATGCAAAGAAAAAAGTCTCACCCGTCGAGTTTCTCCCGCCAAAACCGAGGTCACTGACCGATTGACATTCGATGGTCCCGCCCAAACATCGATAAATGAATACTTTTTTTTAAATATGTCATTTAAGGTGTAAGCAATGGTTATGTTTTAAATGAATGCCTGATTTTGCGATATATGTTTTCCAAGAATATTGGGAGCCTGTAGTTATTTTTTCTTTTCAAATAACTCTCGCAATGTTTGGACTCGGAACTGAGACTTGCTCATGAAGAGAACATAATGGGGAAGACCGTTTAAAGATAACTCTAGATGGCGCGACCATAGCTAGGTTTCAATCTGACCAATGAGGTCAAACTATTTTGAAATAAAAATTGACATAACCAGATTTTCAACCAATGACGATGCTTGGAACAAGCGATGGTGCGCCATTCGTTCCACAGTGCTCATTCCCATTTCTGATGACTGGAGACCAGCCTAGAAGTTATGTCGGTAAACCACCACAATTTAAGGCCGAACGGTGGCATGCAGTCTGTAGGTAACAGAAAACAGTTGCGATTAGCATAAACCACCATAGTAACCTACTCCCCTCAATCGATTGTCACGACTAACTTGAGATAAGCATTGAGACCGTTTTTATTCATTCATTCTTAGCCTCCTGGGTCAGTGGCCCACTGTGTAACGCAGTGGGCAATGCTGGTCTTCAACGTTTTTCCTTTGTAACCCGAACTCTTTGGTGGCACAAAAAAAAAGCGAAAATCAATGCCCCGTATTACATCAGCTTTTTATCAACGGCCAAAATTACCCCACCTGGCTGCAATAAATCATCAACTTTCTTTTGCAAGCCATAAAATCCGTCACTTAATGACAGACATGTTTTTATCATCAACTTTTTTTTGACAAAGTTCATTGACTTCTAAAATTAACAAACTTGAACAACTCACATGTTTTAAAATAAATAGCATTATGTTGGTTTTTTTTTTAATGACCCATTCGAGTCGAGACATAGACAACAGTTTTATTTTTAATTAAAATAATCTGATTTTCATTTGAAGCTATCAAAATACAGTAGAATTTTAATTTAAAAAAAAAAACAAAAAAAAAACTCTCAACAGATGAATTTATTTTTTTAAATTATGCGTGAGGCCCACCTGTGTGGAATTACAGCCAGAAGATTATTTATTATCTGTGCTACAAATAACCGGTTTTAAGATTTCAATGGGTTGTTTCGCTATATCAGTCTGTCCGTGCGTACCGATATAAAATGGTTGTTTTACAGGTTATGTGAGTAAGTAATGAAGTTATCAAAAGCAGCTTTATTATGAAAAAAAAAAACTTTTTCTATGGTACTTGACTATCACATAATACTTTCATTTTGTTTTGTTCTGTGCTAGACAAATAAATACTTTTTCTTTCTTTGTTGAAGGGGCATCCAAAGGAGAGGCCTGATGAACCTATTTAGGCTTGAGTACCAAAAAACAAAAAAGATAAATCTAAGGTCATCTCAGCGAAGTAACTCCATTGTTAAGTGTTCAAGATCATAAGCCAAAGCCATAGCCATTCCATTAAATTAGTTCATTATAAGACCCTTTTTAACGTTCTATTATAAAGAAGAACGGTCACGTCCCATATAAAAAAAACCCAGATCCGACAGAAAAGTGACTTATCTCAGTTTTTTTGTTATTATTTATATAATCATATTATATAGTTTTTATATTCGAAATCAATGGCTAACACCAAAATATTGCCTTATGTTTTTGTTCAGGGTTTACACTAAAAAAATACAAAATGCCTACTTATCTACACAATTCGTTATGTATTAAACTAAATGACGATAAATAGTTATGGGATGTATCCAGGAGACCTGGAGATACAGCTGTATTATATAATTTTTGAGCTCCTAGTACAACATTCAACTTGGGATTTTTTTTTAAGGTGGTTTAAAATCATCTAATGAGGCGTCAACGAATTAGTGGAATACTTATTCCGATCTGAATCATCGAATATAACGATTTTAATGAAAAAAAAATAATAATAAAAAAAAAAATGGAATTTTTTAGTCAGTAAGAGTCTGACACGCCCTCTCGCTCCACCCAAGGGCGAGAGATATCATTAGATGATTTTAAACCACCATAAAAAAAAATCCTAATTTGAATGTTGTACTAGGAGTTCAAAAATTATATAATACAGCTGTATCTCCAGGTCTCCTGGATACATCCCATAACTATTTATCGTCATTTAGTTACATATATTTACGAATTGTGTAGATACGTAGGCATTTTGTACTTTTTTTAGTGTAAAGCCTGAACAAAAACATAAGGCAATATTTTGGTGTTAGCCATTGATTTCGAATATAAAAACTACATAATATGATTATATAAATAATAACAAAAAAACTGAGGTATGTTACTTTTCTGTCGGGTCTGGGTTTTTTTTGCCTGTTCTTCTTTAAAATATTTAACTTGAAAAAGATATTTTCCAGTTTCTTTAAATTTTTATTATTTTTTTAGGGTTCAATACATAGACATTTCAAATTCATTCTTGCTGCCCATTCGCAAAGCTAGCTAAAAAAACAAAAGAAAAACCATAACCAATAGGTATCTAGAAAGTAAACAGAATCGGTAGCGATAACTGGGTAGTGAAAAATAAAGCAAAATTTACACTACAGTCACCATAAAACTGTGAGGTTTAAACAACATAATCGTTTCGTTTCACAACTACTGCAAATGGTTGATAAAGCCACTATGTAAGTAATAAGAGAACAAAGGTTCACTTTCAAAAGAGGACGGCCATTTTGAAAAAACCGGCCAAGTGCGAGTCAGACTCGCGCACCGAGGGTTCCGTACAAACCTGTAGGTATATAAGTAAAAGTAATATACTATGTGATGTAACTAAAAATTTAAGATTTTCGGAATTTTTCCTATATGTGTACTTTATAACGTTGCTTCATGCCAAATTTCAAGATTCCAGGTCGTCTGGAAGTATCCTTTAGGTTTTGATTCCCTTGCGAGTAGTTGCGAGTTTCAAAATATGCGGCTTTAATTGCTGTATCTTTTGATTGCGTTGACGTAGAAGTTTGATTTTGTTACAGCTTAAAGATATTATAGACTTGAGTATTTGTTAAGAATTTCAATATAATACCACTACGCGTTCATGAGTAAAAGGGTAATAAGTTTAAAATTATTAAAAATATTTTTATTATATGATGTAACTAAAAATTTATGCTTTTCGCAATTTTTCCTTTATCTGTGTTATAAGACGTTGCTTCGTACCAAATTTCAAGATTCTGAGTTCACGGGAAGTACCCTGTAGGTTTTGATTCCCTTGCGAGTGTCGAAAATTTGCGGCATAAACGGGAGTATCTTTTGATCGCGTTGACTTAGAAGTTTGATTTTTTCACAGCTCCAAGAGACCATAGACTTGAGTATTTGATATGAATTTCAGCTTGATACCTCCACGCGTTCCTGAGAAAAAAGGTCTTGACAGACAGACAGACAGACAGACAGACGGACAACAAAGTGATCCTATAAGGGTTCCGTTTTTACCTTTTGAGGTACGGAACCCTAAAAAACAATGCTCTTTTCATTTTTCATACTCGGAAATTAGGTCTGAAGTTGCCTAAAGAGCGGGCTGAAAGTAATACTTTTCAGCCCTAGGGAAAATCGCTTTCAACTGACAGCTGCCACATTAAAAAAAAAATCTGTTACTATTTTCACATTTCTATTGAACCATGTTCCGACTTCTATACAGCCTGTAAATTACAGCGCGATGTAAAATTAAAATAACATGAAATTCAGTATTAATTAAAATACATATTTTTTAAAATTAAGTACTTGTTTTTATTTAGTTACAAATTTTTCTTTAAAATAACAAAGATTTGGGCAAAATATTTACTATTTTTTCAGTGACGATAGTGAAAATAAAGGCTGGATAGCCGGCCACAGAAAAAAAATACAAAATAGGCGGGAAAGCGGCAATCCGATCTTAATGTTTTTTTCGAGTGGTTTCGTGTTTTTGTTTTTATTTTCCTTGTATTCGTTATGAAAAGCACAGTGTTTACCTCGGCTTAAAGACTTATTTAGTCCCTCGAGCGATTAGCGCCCGCGCTACGCTTGGGCGCCAAACCCCGTCTCGGCACTAAATAAGTTACTTTCACCCCTAGGATAACAATGTACTATTCTGCCGGCGCGACAGACCTCATAGAAGATGGAGGATCGAGGTTTACTAAACAGTCCACGTTGGTCCTGGATCAGAAGTCATGGAATCTTCGTTTGCAGAGAGACAGACCGACAAACAGGCAGACAGAGTCCATGATTGACCAAATACGTTAAGAAAAACCTGTGATCTTGGATGTACACAATGGTCCAAGCGTACTCGCTTTAATGCTCAAAAATAACCACTTTCATAAGACCATACAGGCTAAGTAATTAAGAGACCATGGGCTGAATGTAGGAAACAGAAAAGTTCGTGGGGAAACTTTGACATTGTCATCCATATCTATACAATATATATTAAAAAATACCAGTTTGGTCGTGCTAATTTATGTAAACAATAAAGAAAGAAGGAAAAAGCATTAATGTGCTCGTCAGGACAACGCATATAAATAAAAATTAATGTTTTTAAGTGGTTGGTGGTGGTTTGGTTGGTGGTAGTGGTTGGTTGGCGGTGGTAGTGGTTAGTTGGCGGTGGTGGTTGTTGGTTGGTATCTTTTTTTGGATAACAAGTAGAAAAAATACCAAGAACACCAACACTATTCTTTCTTTCTTTTCGAAGAATCCATACATAACTAAGTATTAGATTGAAATCAATCTGCCTTAGCCTTTTCATGTTAGAGTCGGCTTCCAATCTACCCGTAGGTATGTAGCTGAATATCAGTATTTTGCATGGGGCGAGTACCTTTCTTAACCTATCATAAAACACATGAATACGGGTATCAACCGTGTGCGGAACCTCCACAATTACGAGGCAGAAATACTTTGATAACCAGTCTTAAAAAAGGATTGTAATACCTTTTTTTAAGACTGGTTATCAAAGTTTTCAGACTTGCAAGCTTCTGACCGGTGATTATCAGTAACCATTGACGACCTAACGTAGTTCCCGGAGCAGTGAAGTACGAAACAAATGGTAAACCTACCAAGCACGTAGCCAGTATAGCCACGTGAATCTAACAAAAAAGTATGATATTATCTGTGGTCAAAACCTAACGGTTTAAAAGAATTCGGAAATGTGATTCATCTCGGCCGGGCCCGCAGTGCCTACGTTTAGAGAAACCGGAACAGAGGCCGGCCACAGAACAGAAATGCTGCTCTATAAGTAGGTGAGCCATTGAATAAGGCTGTTCAGTAGGCAAATCTATAGGGTGTAAACAGACTCATCACGAAGCCGTCAACCAAGCATTCTGTACATCAAACTAAGTAACTTTACGCAAAAATTATTGCTGAAAAACGTTTTTTTTTTTGGGTTGAAAAATAATGTTTTACAGAAAAACTCAATGTAACGCACTCAAAACATTGTGCTGATGGACGCATTTAATCGTAAACAGGTTATGGAGGTATTACAGTAAAGTTATGAACTTAAAAACTAGTATTTACAAAAAAAATGTAAAAGTTGGAAGTTTAACCTCCAATATCACCGGAACTTGCAAGGTTCCCAGGTATGGTCTAATGACGGGGAGAACAAATGCTTTTCGGTTACGTTAAGGGTCAATTTTCACCCTTCATTACCCATCATGAGAAAAGATTTTGCAGATGTCCGGTAGGTACCTTTATTACATACAGACCTCTCAAATCTTGAACCTTACGCTTAAGCAATAAAGTAGAAAATCTATGTATTAACGTGACAGATTGTAAGTAGCTTGATGTGCAATAATTGTATGTCAATGGAAACCAAACCATCATCATCATCATTATTTCAGCCGCAAGAGGTCCAGAGCTGGACTAGGCCCTCCCCCAAGTGTCGCCACGTTGACTGGTCCCGTGCGGCTCCCATCCAGCAGGTCATTGGTTCCCGTAGTGGGTGGTCTTCCAACGCAACGTCTTCCGATTCGCGGTCGCTACTCCAGAACTTTTCGGCCCCATCGGCCATCCGCACTGCGAGCAATGTCGCTTACACACTTACATTAGGCAACTTTTAAACCAAATCATGAATTAACTATCAATAACTATAAAAATAACCAAAAATCTAATACCATTTTATATCTTTTTTTTTTATTTTGGGCGGGAACTGATTCAAAAACACGACCAAAGTGTTTTTATGAACTCTTTGGTCACATCAAGTACTTTAACATTTTATGTTTTTTATTGATCAACAGAATCACAACAGATTTCTTAATATTTGAAAATCATGACATTCGGCCATCCGACACAGTGTAGCAACTGAAGTAGAACCTGGCACACATCAATCACAGAAATAAAATTATCAAAAAATTCTGACCAAGGTAAAAGCCAGCCCTTGGGTCACGGAAATATTATAGACATTTCCTTAAACATGCTACGGGCACTCCGAACCTACAGCCCCAGAGTCAACCCCAATATTTTCCACAGAGCAAATGACAACACTGCCCAACCTAGATTCGAACCCAAATCAGGGCCTCAATTTCGGTAGCAACACTACAAACACATAATATACGCGTTTTCTATTAAATATGTAAACAAGAAAGCAAGTGCTTAGCCAAGTTAAATTGGCGTGACTCTGCAAACAATGGTGTCACCAAAATAATGGTAAAATTACTTCATAAGTGATTTGTTATTTAAATTTTTAAACAAATTCTGTTCGTGGTTAGTCTTTGAGACGGGACATTTCAAGGTAGTGGAGATTGTTTTAGTATTAAGGATTAGTATTCAAACAATCTTAGTTATAAATGAAATTGTTTATGAAGATAAATGTATGAATGGATATTATATACTAGCTGACCCGCGCAACTTAGTCTGCGTCACATAAGAGAGAAAAACACAAAAATCCCCGTTTTTGCAACATTTTTCATTCCTGCTCCGCTCCTTATGATTGTAGCGTGATGTTATATAGCCTAAAGCCTTCCTCAATAAATGGACTATCTAACACAAAAATATTTTTTCAATTCGAACCAGTATTTCCTGAGATTAGCGCGTTCAACCAAACAAACAAACAAACAAACTCTTCTGCTTTATAATATTAGTATAGATAGTATAGATTACTCTTTCACGCAAAAACTACTGAACGTATTCGGATTAATTTAGCACACAGATAGTTTATAACCTGATTACTTTTATCCCCGTAGTTTGATATCGTAAGCAGTTCTCTACCACGACCTAGCATTCTGATAAAACTATTTTTGTCCGGAGCAGTAAAGAGAAAAGTCAGCCAGTCTTACCAAGGGATATCATCATATTATCCAGAACTAACTGGGTTGCGGAGGTAAGATAGGCAGTCGCTCCATGTACCATACTAGTATTCAGTTGCATCCGGTAAGACTGGAAGCCGACCCCAATATAGTTGGGAAAAGGCTAGGCAGATGGGGCAGTAAAGAAAAACAATAAAATAAAATACAATACCAGCCATTAATGTCCCACTGCTGGGCAAAGGCCTCTTCTCATACAGAGAAGGTACGAGCATTGATCACAACAGTTTTTAAATTCATAGGTATGTACTTTCTAATTTAACGAGTGTCTTGGACATCAGCGACATCAATGAAGGAAAACAAGATCTTTTAACCATCAAATATTTCGGGTCCGACTCCGTATGTACCAGTATGCCAAGGTGGACCGCAGTGATGCAAGTACTGACTGCCGAATTTACTATGACACTGGCATATACTATTGCCTTACATTTAAGCAGCATGATACCTAATCCATATATCATCATCATCATCATCATTTCAGCCGAAAGACGTCCACTGCTGGACATAGGCCTCCCCCAAGTGTCGCCACATTGACCGGATTCCCGCAACCTTCACCAGGTCATCAGTCCATATGTCTTTAGGAAATTGAAATAGGAAACTACAGTGTGCACCAGAAAGATCTGCTTTTACAGGGACCCCTTCAAGAAGCCAGCAACCAAGCAGGGAAACGAAATTTTTTGGATGAAAATCTCGTTAAGTAGCACTCAATACAACGCACTCAAAGCATTGTGTTGATTGGTGCATGGAATACCACAGGGGTCATGGTCATCGAGGTATTTATGTATGTAAAGTACATAAAACACTTGAATAATATTCAAAAAAAACTTCCAAAAACGTTTGAACTTTGACCTCCAATATCTCCGTAACTAGAAAGTTCCCAGGTATGGTGTAGAACAAAAAAAATGATTACAATGACGGAGGGAACAAGAAAAGTGCCTCTTGGTCTCGTTTAAGGTTTAACTACACTCTTTATTGGTTACTAGCTGCCCCACGCAACTTCGTCTGCGTCACATAAGAGGGAAAAACGAAGGGAAAAAGAAGCCCCGTTTTTGCAACATTTTTCATTCCTGCTCCGCTCCTAATGGTCGTAGCGTGATGTTATATAATCTAAAGTCTTCCTCGATAAATGGACTATACAACACAAATAGAACTTTTTCAATTTGAACCAGTAGTTCCTGAGATCCAGTGGCCAAAAGTGCGGGGTTGGATCCCAGAATTTACTAGTTTATCGCATAATTAGAACAGTTACAAGCTAACACTAGCTTATAAATATATGACCCTGTTAGGCAGCAAGGTTGAAGCATAGGTCTCCGCCTTTTAAATAATTTTTTCATGTTATAGGGCGCGTGTTAACGAAGATAAGGCAGACATACACCTCTGCTACTGCTTTTTGGAGATGCGTGATGCTATGTTATTTAATTATTAAGACCGAAGTCTAGCATAACATTATCAACCTATAATGTTCCCACTGCTCTCTATGAGAGGGAATGGGCTATAATCCATCACGCGAGCCCAGTGCGGATTGATATTGATGTGTCTTCCAATTTTTGGTTCTAGGACAAGCCGGTTTCCCCAAGATGTTTCTTTCGCCGTTTTGAGAGCAGTGAAGAAAAAAAATACACAAAGGAATGCGGCTGTCTGGGTTCGAACCCACGACTTACAGTCCGTAAGTCGGGTCCACCACCACTGGGCGACCGCTGCTCTTGCAAGTAGAAGCAAAAGTAGTAAAGTAAGTATGCCAACACACCACAATGATATGACATTCTTACTAAACAAAAAATACTCATTCATACTCCACGCGACTCACATTTCTTTTTTTCTTTCTTAGATAACGATTGTTTCTTTCCCACGGCTGACGATACTGATCATGACGTGATCTCATAACCGGTTTGAAGACAATTCATATCTAGCATTATAAGCATAAATCAAACTAATTGAATTTATGTTTTTAGAAAGTTTACTGGGATTGTGAAAATAGTTTTAGGCGAATATTTTGTGTTGTTTAACTGTTTTTAATGGTTTTACACGAACTGACTGTCTATCTGACTTCCACAACAGTTCTGGGGGCTTAAATGGCGGCTTTGATACACTTATAATATGGCAATAAATTATAAAAATCCTCTTAGCGAAGCCGAAAGTCAATTATGATTTGTATTTTCTTTTTGTTCTTCACCATAACTTCACCCACCTTCTAGTTACGGAGATATTGGGGGTCAAAGTTAAAACTTTTTGACTAGGTTTTTTAAAGATAACTTTTATTTTATATGAGATTTTTACTTGAAACACCTCCTCGACCCCCGTACTTTTGCGTGACATTGATCAGGAAACCACCTTTTTTTGGGTGAAAAATATGTTTATAGATGATTTTTACCCAAAATTCCACCCACAATGTTCCGTAAGCAATTACTCTTTCACTATTTTATAAGTTAAATGTTCAAGTTATTTACTTCAATCTGAACATCCTTATAAATAAGACAGCCGTTATAGCTTACTCATTGCCTATAACATGTCCACAGCTGGGGAACAGAACACAAACTACTTCTCTACGAAAAAACCCAGCGACAGGTTCGAGAACAATCAGGTTTCCTCACGTTATTTTCCATCACCATTTAAAGAGTGGTGATGAAATAAATTACCCAAAGTAGTTAAAACACGCTTTCCAGACGCTGAAGACCGCTATTAGTAGGGGGGCATCGCGAGGGCTGCATCATCCAAAGAAAATGCATCATCGTCCACCACGATCATTCTGTCAAGAATGCACGACTGAGGAGGAGGGAGTAAAACTAATCCGGTCAAAGCTTAAACCGTGTGAATACGGTTTCTTTATCGTAGAAAGATGTTGGGCTCGTTGTAGGGCTTTTTCTCGGAATCAACAACGTTTACACACCGCCCGTCGAGTTACCGTTCCCGCGGTACCAAGACCACACAGAATGAATACCGTACTTGTATTCCGAAGATTTTAATCCTTATGAATATCACTATCTTTACATCACCCAAAGATTGACTGGTAGAAAATGTCCATGGCATTATATCCGCCTCTGTACTTAGTGCTTGAAGTTTTTACTAGTACGTATATAAAAACGAAAGATTTGTAGATTTGTATGTAACGACTAAAATTAAAAACCGGCCAAGAGCGTGTCGGGCCACGCTCAGTGTAGGGTTCCGTAGTTTCCCGTCCGTCACAATAAGTTTTCAATCCAATCCGATTTTAATAATTCTTTTTTTGTTTGAAAAAAGATACGTTCAGGTTAATAAAATATGTAAACGAAGTTAAAAAAATGCTTGCACATACGATTATACTACTAACTTAGTCCAGAAATTATTTTGTACAACTTTTTGTCTTTTTTGTACAAAAACTTGTTTCCATCCAAGTTCAAAATGATTTTCCTAGAAAGTCCTTATAAAGTTCTACTTTTCAGATTTGTTTCATATTTTCTAAACTTATGGTTCAAAAGTTAGAGGGGGGGACACACATTGTTTTTTACTTTTGGAGCGATTATTTCCGAAATCATTGCCATTATCAAAAAAATATTTTAGTAAACCCCCATTTCATTTTTAAATACCTTTCCAACAATATGTCACACGTCAGGGTTGAAATTAAAAAAAAAACACTTCCCACTTTACATATAGGGGGGCTACCCTACTTCTACTATTCCTAGTTGACTACGGAACCCTAAAAACTACAGGACCGATTTGAAAAATTATTTCAGCAATGGATAGCTAACTATGTAACTTGTTGATAATGTTATCAGCAAGTTACATAGGCTATATTTTATCCCCGCACTCCCACGGGCACGAGAACTACGCGAGATAAATAACAATTGTTGATATTGTTGTTATTTTTGTTAATTGTTGTTGGTGTATTGTTGTTATAATTGTTGTTGTTGATGTTATTGTTTATGTTGCGTATTGTTTAATTTATTTACTTACAACAATTATTAATTTTGAAAATAAGCCGTATCATCAACCAAGGCTTAGTAAATAATACGGCTAATTTTCACGACAGTTAAAGTGTTAAAACACATTAACCCTATTATAAAATCGTGTTGATTGATAAGTACAACAAGTAATAAGAATGTATTTAATCTGAATATAATTAGCTAAGCTATTAACCTTAATTGAATCGTTTCGTGGTTAAGTAATTGGACATAATCAAATACATAATAAACCGTGAATAGAAACGCAATAGACGTTGCGACATCGGTTGAAAATGACAATGTTTTATTTACATTTAGTTTATGGATTGATGGAAACAAAACGTCACAGAAAAGCGGTGTTTCTGTAAACAAAGGCCGCGTTCCGGGATAGGCTGTAAACGATTTGAGCGTCTATAAACCCGTTCCGAATTACCGTGAGCGCGATATCGATGTTCCTTGAATCGTCATAGATGACCTCATGACACGCACCATCTTGCGATTACACCGACCATGCCCCAAATAAATATCACCGTGAGCGCTGTCAAATGACCTAATGACAGATCTTAGCTGGCATAATAGTGAAAACTAAATCGGAACGCAAAATATTGATGTGAGCGCTGTGAGTGATTATTTCGTATTTCGGAATGCACCCAAAATTAGCTTGAAATATTCTATCAGCGTCACTTCTCACTTTATTCATAGAAAAACAAAGATTTTTTGTGACAGTTTGTTTCTAACCGTCTACAAGCAAAATATCAAAAACAGACAGAGATAGCAAATCACCGAAACCGAACAGTAAGTTATTAAAAATGGCCGTAAATGTATGGAACAGTAGATCAATAAAAACAAAATACCTACTTTGCTACTACACTACTCGTAGAAGCTTCGGAAATAGAAGCCTCTTGTAACAAAGTGCTGTGCCGTGTTACGGAGCAAACATGGCGAGCTACACACTAGTAAATTAATAGTTAACTACACTACATCCTTTTAGGTTTTTAAACTAAGCCGGGTTTACATTAAGCCACTTTTGCTGTAAACCTGGATAGATATAAACTTAAACTCAATGCATTCATTTAAATAAGACCGTTACAGGCAATTTTAAAGGGTTCCCTAAGTCAGATCAAAACATTAATCTGCGAAAAAGGTCAAAAACAAAAGGATGAAGCAGTCCCAGTCACAAGACATAAAACTGGTTGTCTGTAAAGTCGGTTTACTGACGATAGTTGAACGTGACAACGTCTTAAGAAAATACTGATGGAATGGTAGCATTTTTTGACACCACATTCACTTTTCACTGCACTTGATACTCGATCAAAACATGTAAATGTACTATAGTATAGCAGCTGTCCACGCAGACGCATCGCTCACTCAAGTAGGAGAGAGACGGATGTCGAACGCAAAGGCCGATTGTGCTTCTTTGTCACTCGTTCCGCGCTCTCGCTTGCACTTCAAGCCTTACATGGAACGCCTCAGAGCGATCAGCGAGGTAACGCCGCATGAGGTAACGGCGCATGAGGTAACGCCGCATGAGGTAACGCCGCATGAGTCATGTTTTTTCGTGCGTGCAGCCGGCTCTATCGAATTATAAGACGTTGTCACGTCAAAAACGTGTGAAAGTACTGTAGTTGCCCATTCCTAAGCGTACAATGTCTATGGAAAAGGACAAGAAAATCCATGGACACACTTCTAAATCAAAATGTTTTTACAACATCTTGGTTACGTCATGTTGAGATTAAATATGTATAGCTGTAAAGAATCCCTTGTGGCATTAAGAGGCCTGCGGAGCATGCGTTGTTCATACAAACGCAATACCAAAATATTTTGAAAATCAAACATATTCTTAAGTGAGTGTGTTATTTCGATTGGTTTACAGATTATCTAGGTTCCCAAGTATAGTTTTTAGATGGATACTGATTTAAACAAGAGTTATGAGAAAAATAAGTTTTCTAAGGAAATTTTAAATTCGTCATCTCTCGTCTATAAATCATTGTCCCTTCAAAATATATATTTGGGAACATAGATATTCTGTAATACAATCGAAATCAATACACACCTTAAGAATATGTTTGATTTCGAAATTATTTTGGTATTACGTTTGTATAAACTACGCACGCTCCGCCGGCCCCTTAAGTCTCCTATGGATCACTATGTTTTACTAAATAAAATATACAAAACTAAAACGAAGAAAATATTGAATACAAACTGCTAAAGACTGACAGCCAAGTCTTACCTAGGGGTATCGTATTACCCAATATGAACTGGGTTGTGGAGGTCAGATAGGCAGTCGCTCCATGTAGAATTCTGGTATTCACCTCCATTCGGTTAGACTGGGAGTTGACCCTAACATAATTGGAAAAAGCCTAGGCAGGTGATGATGACAGGCAAATAATATAACGTCTCGCACTTTTGCAAAATATTAATAAAATACAAAAATTGAAAATTGTATCTATTGTCCCCTTACGTCTTCACGCCTAAACAAAAACATATTGGATTTCGAGAAATACGAGACATAATTATACCGGCTTACATTAAATTTTTAATGATGCCGAAGTTTTCATCATGTAAACCATGCTTAAAGAACGCGGAACGAAGAAAAAAGGCAGACAATACAATGTTTATGACATCACCACAGACTAAAAATATAGAAAAAAACCAACAACCGCAATACATCAAGGATCTTCTATACACGAAGTCGTATACAAATAATATTTAAAGAAGGTTAAACAGCATATGAATCGGAAATGTGTGGTGATATTTAAACACCGACAGTTTAGAAAAATCGTAACAACAATAAAAAAGCTACTGGTCCATGAAAACGGTAATGAAAGGAGATCTGGCAATCTCTTTGATGCGCAAACTATTCGATACGTGTTACCTGCCTAACCTACGGTACCGTACGTCTGCAGTGATATTCTAAACTAATCGGATACGGTCAAAACTTAATTTTCTTACTTGAGGCAGAGTTTAAAAAGTTTACAGTCTTTATATTTCGCTGAAATAAGCTGGAAATATGGTTTATTTCTCCGTTTTAATTCTATTCGATACGACTCCCGATACCAAAATGCTGTCGGAAAGATTCGCGTCTTCATAACGAATTTGAACTGCCAAAATTATTCGGTTTTGGATTTGTGAATTGCGTTTGGAGGACATCTTAGACGTTCGATTCGTTACGGAATCGAGTCAAATGATTCTGAATAAAGGGCCTGCATAGTTCGATTCAGATAGTCGTATGTCTACGCGTGAGCGATGCGACTGGTCGAGTCGGAATCGCATTGAGCATAATGTGAATCACCGAATCGCAAAAGTTCCACCGTGAGGCACAGCTAGTCTTTAAATTCATTTCTCATACGGCGCTTTAGTAAAAACACTTGAAACAATTTAAAATATAATCTTCCCAAGGCATTACTTCATCATTCGGCTTGGCAGTAACGTTGCAAAACTTGACAATTACTCGCCGGTTTTCGGAAACCGCCGCCGAAGCAATACAGTGTTGTAACTGCATGCTTGGGTTTTAATTGATAAAATTGCTAACTTCGGAAATTAGTTTTGCGAAGTAACTGAAATTAGGTGTTTTTATTGAGATGTGGTCGCGTGATTAAAAAGTCCAGACTTCTTCATCATTATCTGGCTTTTGTCCTGATTTATTTCAGGTAGGAGTAGCATTTCTTCTTCTTCCATCATGCATCATCATAATTTCAGCCGAAAGACGTCCACTGCTGGACATAGGCCTCCCCCAAGTGTCGCCACATTGACCGGTCCCGTGCGACTCGCATCCAACGGATCCCCGCAATACGCCGTCGGCCTCGATTCTGCTATTACAATAGTGTCAGAATATTCGATCATTGATTTCATTATGATCAAGTTCTGTAAATTTTTGACAAGCTTGTTAATTCTACTATCATAATAACGCCATTATGACTTTTGAATGGTCAAACACTGACACTTCATTGAAAGAAATGTTATAGAATAATAATCTCGTACATGAAATCTGGTAAATAAATAAATGAATAAATGTTCGCATTTAGTAGTAGATTTCGAAAACTATTTGTACGAATGGTTTTATAATAATGGCAATACGAAAATGCCATCAAAACACAATTTTATTACGAGACCATCGACCGACCATTGTGAATATAGCAGATTACGAACTTTAAGCAAAATGACAATGGGATGAGAATGGAATCGTGTACTAAAATAGCAGAATTAGGCCCCAGGTCATCTTGCATACTTCTCTACTCATCAGAAGCCTCCTCGTTTAAAACATCCTGACAATAATTGCAAAAAAACTGGACATTCTGTTTTTAAAAGTTTTTTTTTTAAACTATAAGTACTTTTTATTTTCAAAAAAAAAAAAATAAGTTGGGAAAAGTTCGGTCGGGGGAGCCAAATAGTCGGAGATGGGGATGTCGAAGCTAAAAGTTTTGAAGAAAATGGTAATGTAATCAATGCCAATTTCTCGGCTGTTATCCCCGTTACGATTATTGACAGGCCAATAAATAAAAATAATAATACCAGCCTATTACTATCCCACTACTGGGTAAAAGACTCTTCTCATACAGAGAAGGCACAAGCATTGATCACCACGCTTGCTAAAGACAGTTTGGGCTTTTCTGACTTAAATTGACTGTAAGTCCAGATTTCCTCACGATGTTTTCCTTCACCTGATGCCTGTGTCGTTGAAGATAAACTTATAAAGTGCTTATGATAATATGCATGACAACAGTATCAATAAATTACAAATCTATTTAGTCCGTCACAAAGATAAAACGCATCATAACTCGGGAGTGGGGGCTCGTGACGTCAGAACTAGCTAAAAAATATTTTTAGGCGTGACGTATGGGGAAGTTTAAAAGCGTCGTATCTTCGACGCACTAATTCGATTTATTTTTGTTGTCTACCCTATTCTCTATTTATTGTTATAAGACAATAGGTTGGTAGGTAGTAGTAATATTAAAGTCAATCAAAGGTCGATTTTATTCATATCGGCGAACATAAGACTACTTATTTTATTCACTTGAAATAAGGTACATTTCATATCAACAATTACATATTATTGGAGTTCATTTTTCATTTCATGAAGTAAATAATGAGACTTAGCTTTAAATAAAGGCTAACTACAGAATAATAAAGAACCTTGCATGCAAATGAAACTTAAACTCCTACTTATAAGGCCTCTTTCCGCTTAGCATAAATTCCAAGTCTATTCTCTATATATACACGGGACTCTAGGTTTATAGACATAGGGGCGAAAATCACTTAGCATACAAAGCTAGGCTGTATTTAGAACAGTTGGGCGCCGCATTCCTAGGCTAGTTGCGTGACATTCGCAGTATCGTACACGGTGTGTTTTGGTACTTGAGTATGAAGGACCAAGAAGGTTCTTATAATATGTTATAAGAACCTTCTTGGTCCTTGATACTCAAGTACCATGATGTTATGACATCAAGCCTGTTATCCGGGAAAGATTAGGTAGAGATATACCTACCTAATAGTTTAGTACGCCCACAATTTGCCTGTTATTTTTAAGTTTAGCCTATATTTGTGCACTGGTTTTCTGTTCACCTAAGCGGAAACAAAAAATGACGAAAACAATTAATGTTATTTTTGAAGACTTTGGGTACCTTTATTACAGACCTCCATGTTTTTAATTTATTAAGGGAAGTTGAATTGAAGTTGTTTTTGTAATGATTGGTTAAAGTATTGAATGATATTTTATGATTTGTAATGAATTGAATGATATTTTTATGATTTGTAATGAATTGAATGATATTTTTATGATTATTAATGATTTCTTTGCTACTACTATTTTATCGGGTTCAATTGTATACTTATGGGTATTTTTTCCTGCAATAAAACACATTTTTTTTTAATAGGGGAATGCCTATTATCGTCAATCGGGCACAAATCCAGACTCCGTGGCTGCTACTGAGATATTAAGGAAAAACCCAATAACACTTTACCAGACTCGGGAATTGAACTCTGGACCTTGTGCTACCAACTACCAAGGAGGCAGCTTTTCTTTATTGTTAATATTAACTGATGCCCGTACCTTCGCCTGCGTACAAATTATAAACTTAATTAAACCTTCCTATCGATTGGTGAAAACGGTGAAGTACTTTTTGAGTTTATCGTGAAAAGACAGACAGACGCGGCGAAGTAACATTTCTGCAATAAAATTCCTCACATTCTCGACCTTACCACAATTTTCTAAATAACGAGCGGAACAATTTCGCAAGCTCATTACAATATGATTATAAAAGGGTACGTGAGGCAACGAACAGAAGGAAATCCCCCATCAATGATAATTAGTTAATTCGTGCTAATCACCTTACTGGTCGATCTGTGGTAGGGAAGGATTCTAGCATTCAATAATGTATCGATAGTTTGGAGTGATCCAGATCAACACTATGCGATACGATTCTAGGATGGCATCGAATGTCATTCGAATCTCCGACTATCGATCGTAGCGGCTCTCAGGCGAAATAATATCTGTTGGATATTTTCTACATTATATACAAATAAATATCTAGGCACTCGGAAATCGTAGTAATGACTACTTAAGATACAAGTTCCCGAATTTGTGAACAGACACCAACTCCATATTTAATAAAAGTATTTAAACGTAGTAAAAACAGTAGTAAATACATAGTAGTAAAAATATAGCTATTTTACATCAGTATTTATTAAATAAACAACTATTATAAGTAAATTTGACTGAAAATACAATTTAGAACAATGTTGCAGGTCTCTCTCTATTCAAGCATTTTATCGTATTCGTTTATCATCATCTGCCTAGCCTTTTCCCAACTATGTTGGGGTCGGCTTCCAGTCTAACCAGTTACCAGATGCAGCTGTATACATGTTTTTTACATGGAGCGACTACCTATCTAACCTCCACAACCCAGTTAATACTGGGTAATACGATACCACTTACTCAGACTTTTTGGGCCACTACCTGTAATGACTGTCAAAGATGGACAAATGACAGCCGGGAGAGCCGAGGCACGGCGGAAACTCGGTATGTAAGGGTAAGGGTGAACACCCATCCGCAGACCAACCTAGGGAAGCACGGCTTAACGTAAAGATCGACCCGAGCGGCTGTTATCATTTAGTCACGAGCTCCTTTATCGATCCAAAATATTGGAGTATCGCATCCTGCTATATCGATACTGTGAAGTATTGGATCGCGCAACACTATGTGTATAAATTACGTGCCTAATCTACCGGATAATAACGCGTTTTCATATACTAAGGTTATAGAAACGTGAGTTGGGAACGTGGCGTCTTTGTAATAAGTAACAACCGTTGTTGTTGATTAGATTGATAGGTATTCGGAATGCTACCTTAATTGGTTGCATGTTAGATTGATTCTTGTGAGTTTTGTTTTTTTTTCGGTCTCAAACAAGGCCAAGAAATTGATTCTGGCCCGAATGAGGGATTTTCTTTTTCAACTATTTCCTAGTCGCTGGATAGATGGCGCTGATCTTGGTATGTTACTGCAAGGAACAGAACGTCACATAATTTCACTTGGACCTAATGGTTATATTCGGAAGCTTATGCCAACGAAAGTATCAGTCAACGATCGTTTGTGACGAGTGTTTTTTCAAGTGTTTTGGCTTTGGCACCTAGTAACGTAGTCAGTTCAACGCCATCTACCGAGTTCTTGGAAACTACGTTTTTTTTTAATCCCAAAAAGAAAACCTCTTATTATATATGTTACTAGCTTATGTCCGCGACTTCAGCCAGTAATGAGTAATATCCCACGGCTCACACTACGGGGATAAAAAGTATCTTCATCCAACTCTAATCGGTAGGTTTAGCATGAAGGAGTAACATACTTCCAGCCACACATCCATACTCACAAACTTAAATATTAGTAGGAAGTAGGATAGATTCTTCGTCATCTGTCCAGAAGAATGGCTAAGCAATAACAGCCTGTCGGATCGATCTTCAAGTTAAGCCGTGCTTGCCTAGGATGGTCCATCAATGGGTGACCGGATACCGAATTTCCTCCGAGCCTCAGAAAGCACGAGCCGTTGGTATCCGCTGTCTTTTGAAGATCTTTGATAGTCGTTACAGGTCGCCAGAGGCCTGTATGTCTGATAACCAGTCTAAACAAGGGGAATCGTATCACTATCAGTACTAACTGGGTTGTGGAGGTCAGATGGGCAGCCGCTCCATGTAAAAAACTGGTATAAAGCTGCATCTGGTTAGACTGGAAGCCGACCCTAACATAGAAAAGGCTAGGCAGATGATCCACATCGTCATTTCAGCCGAAAGACGTCCACTGCTGGACATAGGCCACCCCCAAGAGTCCCCACATTGTTTGGTCCCGTGCGACTCGCATTCAACGTATTCCCGCAACCTTCACCAGGTCATCGGTCCACTTATTGGGAAGTCTTCCAACGCAACGTCTTCCGGTTCGCGGTCGCCACTCCAGATCTTTTTGGTCTTATTGGCCATCCGTTCTGCGAGCAATGTGCCCTGCCCGGCAATTTTTCGAGCTACGTCGGTGACCTTGGTTCTGTTGCGGATGTCTTCATTTCTGATTCGATCACGCAAGGAAACTCCGAGCATTAGCCATCTCCTAATCCCTTTGGGTAACTTTAAGCCGTTTGATAAGGCCCATTGTGAGCGACCACGTTTCGGTCCCGTATGTAATCACTGGCAACACACACTGGTCATCGACTTTCGTTTTGACAGACTGCGGTAAGTTGGACGAGAAGATACCGCGCAGCTTCCCGAACGCTGCGCAGCCGAGTCGGATTCGACGATCGAAATTAGACCTACCTAACTGTACCGTTTGTCCCAGTTATACATAATCGTCTACAACTTCGATTGCTATAGATTTAGATGATATAACATTAAATAATTAACTGAAAAATCAAATAAGTTTGAAACATAAACCAGCTGTTGCATTATATTTTTCTTAACTCCCAGATCAGCTATATACTTAGGTCTACAACACGTACATAGCGCATACCAGCACTGTTGCGCAACTACGCATGCGCGAGTCAATTGCGCTTGCGACTACTAACTTGCATCTTCCAATTGAGACTTAATCATTACTGATATAAGGTTTTATTTACAACGTAGCTCGCTGCAAACAAGCATATTCCAGATTCAACTTTATTTTAACTACGATAAGGTTTACTTCAGAACATTGATGTAACGCAGCCCGCTGCGCTCGCGACGGTTTAGACGCATCTTCGAATAGAGACTTTATTCTTATTGAAATAAGGTTTAGTTCAAAATAGTGATGTTAAGTTATGAATAAGCAATATCTTGATGAATGTGGTTAATGAATACTTAAAGTGTCGTAATAGTTCTTTTTATTAAAAAATGTGAAGTTGCATGTAATTATATGATTTTTGTCGAGTTTTAATGGGTTTTCTTTAGCTCTGTTAAGTAGGTAGTTACACAAATAATTGCCATATTCCTCATTTGAAACTTGAAAATGTAGTTACTAGGTAAACTTGTGTTCTAATTATAATTCAAAGATTTGTATTATTTGTAGTATTCCGACAACTTGCTCTCAAAACGGTATATTAGGAAAACAACGTGAGCCTAGGAAACTACCAATCCGCACTGGGCCCGCCCGGTTATAGCCCATTCTCTCTCATAGAGAGGAGGCCGTGTCCCAGCAGTGGGAACATTAATAGGCTGATGATGATGATGATGATTCCGACAAACTAAACTTGAAAATCAGCCTCTTTGGTCCAGTGTTCGCAATCGCGGCTGCTGAGCGTGAGGTGCTCGGTTCCAATCCTGGGTCGGGCAAATTGTTATTGGACTTTACCAGGAATTCCTCAATAGCAGCTACGGAGCCTTTTTTTTCAAATGGGAAATCATCAAATAAATTCTCCCACTCTAGTGTCAGACTTTTACTGACTAAAACCCATCCATGTTCCTTCCTCGCCCTATATGTTCCGGGGCCGCGGTATCTCTTTCGAACAGGCCCGCAACCCCGGCAGGCTTCGGCCCTTGCGGGCCCTTTATGCTGACATCTCTTTGAGGCGCGCAGGGATCACGAACGCGCCGTCGACACGGCCTGTTGTTATTAGACGGAGGAGGGACGGCAAGCTAGCCCATAGCTAGCCATCCACAGGCCATCTACGAAGCCTGGATTTTAGAAAGATAACGAGGTAATTTGATACTTTGATGATTTATGTGAATACAGAAATCTGTTACTACAAATTTTTTTACCGACTAGTTGTTACGATAGGAGCTCGTGGCTGCCAGCTGACAGCCACGCGCTTGGATCATCTGTGGATGGGTGACCACCCTTACATACCGAGTTTCCTCCGTGCCTCGGAAGACGTAAAGCGTTTGGTACTGACTGTCGTTTGTAGATCTTTGACAGTCGTTAGGCCGAAAGTCTGAGAACCAGTCTTCCAACTAGGTTATGGAGGTCAGATAGGCAGTGGCTCCATGTAAAATACTGGTTTTCAGCAGCATCCAGTAAGAATGGAAGCCACCCCAACAACGTTGGGAAAAACTAAGCTGATGATGAAGATGTAACTAGTCTTCTATAGCTAAAATAATATCCCTAATAACCATATTCATACAAAAAAAAACATTCTTAATAATATACTTAACAATATGACGACTCGAATGGCGTAGTGGTAGTGATGCTGCCTTACGTTCTTAGAGTCCTGGGTTCGAATCCCGGTAGGAGCAAATGTTGTGTGATGAGCATGGACATTATTTTGTTTCCGAGTCATGGATGTTTGTATGTATAATAAGTATGTATTTACAAACAAAAAAATATATATGTAGTATATCAACTATCTGGTGTCCACGACACAAGCCTTGCTTAGTGTGGCACTAGATGGCGCTGTGTGTTTAATGTCCAGCGATATTTATTATTAACCAATCAATTTAAAACTACCTCAATAAATAGTTTTCCAAACACAGCGACATAACGCAATAGTGTTGTAGCGTTTATCGCTGCGGTTTTCGCAACAGAGCGGGTTCGAGTCGCGTTAGCGAGAAAGTGACGGAACGTGATCGAGGCGTTTCCTTATCTTCACGCTCGGCGGCTGAGGTGACGACAGTAGCGTCAATCAGGTCATTATTGTACGGCTTGACGAGATTTGAGACTCACTCGCAACTGTTTGTGAATTTGTCATTGAACTAAAAAAGGTGTTGTTTAAACGAATGAGGTACACATTGAATAGTTACATATTTGCTATACAAAAGTGCAAAGTTGCTTTTTAACCGCGTGCTCTATTTTGATGACCGAGCAAGCGAAGGATTCTAAAATTGAATATATTAGAATCCTGAGCGTTAGCGAGGGAAATAAAAGAGAATGAGGTGAAAAATCTTTGCACTCGAGTGCAACACGTAACTTTTCATTCCACCTCGGCGAGGAAAAGACTAAATGCAAATAAAAATGGGCCGTATAACAGTTTCAGTCAATTCTGTTGGCGTCAAATAAACTTCCTCGTCGCTAGAACCACTCATTTTAGGTTTTTTACTTGTTTTCAAGTTTCTTGTTTATAACCTAAGGTTTTTACAATATGACGTGAAAAGAAAATAGCGCGCGCAAAACAAATTTAAAAAAAGTACATACCCCAAGAAGGTTGGTTGTCGAATTTATCATACAACCTTTTTTAATTTGTTAAAACTCCTACTCGGGGAGTTTTAACAAAAAAAAACGGCTTTTGTACGCTGATATCGAAGAGCAAAAATACGCTTTCCGAGATGGGGGGATGAAAAAGTAATTTAACACCACATTACATCAAGAAGTAGAAGTCATAAGAATTTAAATATTTTAAATAACTAAATCTGAAATTCCGACTTACATAGCCTCAATAGGGTTTATTTAAAAATGTAATAATGATAACAACTAAGTACTAATATGAATTAAACGGTTTTCAAAAAAAATGACATGCGTCATTGTGTCAAACCTGTAACTGTTCTACCATTATTTATGACGTTCGTCACTTCTAACATACCCTTCCTCCTTGTGGAGGGTCTCCTCCGAACTGCTTGTGGCGTTGGTGATTTTCATCCGCCACAACAGTATAAAACTATAAGCATCAAATACTCTGTCTGTGTTGTTGTGGTATATTATTATGTATGTTTTAACAATTATAATATTTATTTTTTGTTTGTTTCAGTTTGCTACTAACCCAACAAGTACAACTATATCAACCGTGGATTTAATTTTTATTTTTTGTCTTTACCTTAAAACACTAGCCGTTCCATTTCACTCTCGACATTGGCAGGATAGTCGACATCGGCTTCAATTGCCATTAATCAAAAATAGAATAGAATTATTTATGACGATATTATTATAATTGTAGTTGTATGAAAGGACTATAACACCCCAAATTACCATAGGGCGACAATTTAGTTGAATATCCGGACTATTAAACATACCATTCAATTTGTTTAACAATTAACTTCAGACTTTACCGCCATTTAGCAAACTTTTTCGAACGATAACATTCAATCGAAAGTAATAATCACAGTAACACAAACAATTAAAATTGTACACACTACACTTAAAAATCAAAATGGAGGAAAGCGAACTCTTGTCGATTCATTTAAAATGAAACCGTTAAAAATTAATGGCTAGCTGTTATGTAAATATTAAACGTATTGAAGATACTTCGACACGGTGTTTTAGTACTTTCGAATGTTTGATCATTCATCTTTTAAGTTAATAGCTAAGAACAAGTTTCCCTTACAAGTCCGCTTTTACAAATTCTTTCACACGTCAAGTATTCGTAGTAAAATGTGTGATTGTTGGACGGAGGTACTTGTGAGATGTTACTGAATTTGCGTACATACCTTTACTTATAATGTTGAAAGAACCAGCGTAATTAACAATGAATAGGAAATTAATTCAAAGAAGAAAAATTACGAATGGCTTTAATATCCGAGATATTAGCAAAAAGTCAATTCAGAGGATGTTGTTACAAAACTGTCGGGCGGGGTCAAAGTCAAGAATGTTATATCAAGGACAAAGATTGCATATTTTAAACATTATACAATTTTAACGAACACAGATTTAGGAGACGACATTATTCGTATAATCTTATAATAAAAATCATATTCATTAGGAATGTAGAATATGAAAAGGCGGATGTTTAATTTTTTTAACAAGTTCAATATAATAGTCAGTTTAACATAATGTATGGATTCAGAAAATTATTTTTAAAATTGATAATGAGAATAATCTATTTTTGGCTATGTGGTTTAATAATTTCAGCCTAGGTTGATCACTAAGCAAGGCTTGTGTTGTGGACACCATATAGTTGATATACTATACATATACTTTTTTTTGTTTGTAAATACATGCTTATTGTACCTATAAACATCCATGACTCGGAAACAAATGTCTATGCTCATCGCATCGAAAAAGTTGGAACTTTGACCCCCAATATCAATACCCGTAACTAGAAGATTCCCAGGTACGGTCTAGAACAAAAAAGTTATCGTAATGAAGGGGAAAAAAGTACCTTTCGTCATCGTTAAGTACTTTTACATTCTATAAGTTAATTTGCATTCATTAATCGTAATAAAACTTAACAATTTTCACACAGCAACAACTAAAATTGGCGCGAACTTTTTTGCTCCAATTAGTCATCGTCGCCAATGCCACGGCGACTGTCCCAACTGACTGCCAGTTGACACACTCAACAATTCCCAGACTAGGCCATTGTTCTTGTGTTGTAAGGAAAACATCGCGGTAATCACTGTGTAGTGACCTGTTAAACAATGAGGTTCAGAACTGTGGCATCGAACCGCTAGATTGATTACTCTGTGAAGGGTAGGGGTGCTATCGGCGGCTAATAAGTTTTAAACCAATTACTTCAATCACCATTAGTAGGTATGACGTCAGTATAAAAAAAATACAAATCTATTTAGTCCGTCGGTTAAAGTATTGGAAAATAATGGACACGTATTTTTTGTTTCTGTAAATCAATGAATATTGACAATGATGACGACCCGATTGGCGTAGTGGTAGTGACGCTGCCTTACGTTCTTAGGGTCCTGGGTTCGAATCCCGGTAGGAGCAAATGTTTGTGTGATGACCACGGATATTTGTTTCCTAGTCATGGATGTTTATATGTATAATAAGTATGTATTTACAAACAAAAAAGTATATACAACCTTATTTTTTGTTTATACTAAACCCGAAAAGGGGTCATTGTACTCATCATTTTGAACAACTTTTTCTATGGGACGAACCCTGAAATCGCGAAAAAAAAATCAGCTGTTCCCTACATTTATGTTCGCATAACTCGTCAAAATGTAGGGAACAGCTGATTTTTTTTTCGCGATTTCAAGGTTTGTCCCATAGAAAAAGTTGTTCAAAATGATGAGTACAATGACCCCTTTTCGGGTTTAGTATAAACAAAAAATAACCCTGTATATGTAGTATACCAACTATCTGGTGTCCACAACACAAGCTTTGCTTAGTGTGACACTAGGTGGCGCTGTGTGTTAATGTCCAGCGATATTTATTTAATGATAAAACGCATCAAAACTCGGGAGTGGGGGTTCATGACGTCAGTACGCTCTTAAAATTATAACTAGGCGTGACGTATTGAGAATTTAAAAACCGTCTTGTTATCGTCAATTTTGGTTTACGCAACAAAAGAAAAAGTACGGGTCAAATATTTTTTGATAATCTAACTGACGGTTTAATTAGATTTCTTTTGTCGTCTACCCTATTCGTCGACGAATGTGCCTCGAAAAGCACGTTCAACAGTCGCAGAATGACCCTAAATTCTGACAACCGCTCTTACCAAAGGGTTTGATGTTACCCAGTAGGTATTAACTGGGTTGTGGAGGTCAGACAAGAAGTCGCTGTATATAAAATACTGGTATTTAGCTGCATTTGGTAAGATCAAAATAAGGCAACCCCAACATAGTTGGGAAAAGGGTAGGCAGATGATGATGTTGAGATAAACGTCGTGAGGAAAGATAGAGAGTATGAATAGCTTTACTTTCGGAAGTCGGTGGCATAAAAGTCAATAAAACAAATAAAGTGGACCGACTTCCGAAGGTAAAGTTGTCATTATTATTTTATTTGTGTTTTTTGAAGCCCGTTTTTTTTAAACATTGTTTTCACGGTTTAAAACTAAACTTTTAATAACTTATAACCCGTAAGTGATTTACAACCGAACTATTTTTTTTTTGCGGCATTTTTTTTATTTTCTATACCTACTAACGGCAACCCTAGAATTACTGTCAATTGACAAGCCACGCCGTTATCACTAATTACACGACAGATACGCATTTCTGTTTTATGGGACATACCAACTACACACATAGATATGGTAATAACACACTTACTACACGTTACGACTGCTAACTGTACCGCTAGTAGCGAAACCCCTGATTTGTCAGATTAACTGCCTGTGACAAGGCCTTATTGTAGGCCATTTGTTTTTTTTTATGTGCATTTTCATTATGAGTAATGGATACCTAGAGTTTTTTTGTTTGTGGTCGCCTTCTCTCTATGATTGATAGCCTATAGAGTTTTAGACCAGTTTGTGTGGTCATAAAATGTTAACTGTTTTAAATGGACAAACGAAAAACTAAAGGGTATAAGAAACCTCTTTACGAAGCCGAGAGTTTTTCTCCTCGTCCGTCAGCGATCATTTTTTGTTCTACACAAGGAACTTATATACTAACATCATACCTGGAAACCTTCAAGTTACGGAGATATTGAGGGTTTCAACTTTTTACCAAGTTTTTTTTAAATAAAAGTTTTGATTGTAAGATTTTAAAACCTTTAAACACCTCCACGATCTCCGTATTATTCAATACATCCATCTGTTTTAAGTGCGTTACAGTGAGTTCTACCACAAAATATAATATTTCACCCCAAAAAAAACGTAGTTTCCCAGCAATATTTTTTGCGTAAAGTTACTTAGTTTGATGTACAGAATGCTTGGTTGATGGCTTCGTGATTAGGTGGTTTACACCCTGTATGTCCGAACAGCTGATCGAGTTTTGTATGAAAAGTCGTTTTTTTGCCTGTTTTCGAAAAAGTCGTAGACCATTGTTGTTTATGATGTTATGTTAGTAATCTAGTTCTGCAACTTTGTTGGTGTTTTACAATTAACCCTGTATAAATTAAATCTATTATTATTTGAATGACTGTGATCAATCGGACCCGGAAACCGAACCCAGGACCTCTTGGTCAGCAGTCACATTTGTGATCAACGAGGCAGTCGAAAAAATCTGTAAGTATAATCATAGACATTTTAATGGGTTCTTAATAGCTATTGTATTGTTTAACGGGCTGGTGTCCGCAACTCTACATCAAAGCATGTATTTTGCGAGTGGACTATAATCCACCACGCGGGTACAGTGCGGATTGGTAGATGTCTATGGATTAGACATGTGACATGTCTTTGATTTTTTGGTTCTAGGACATGCTGGTTTCCTCACGATGTTTTCCTTCACCGTTTTTTAGAGCAGTGGTGATGAAATAATACAAAGTAATGCGCCTGAGTTCGAACCCACGAACCTATAAAAAACTTAATAGTTGAATGATTACCTACAAATATAACCTTCGTAGGGTAAATCTTACTAAGTCTAAACTCAAATTATTAGGAAACAATTTATTCGAGGACAAGCCTACGTTTCAAATACTATTGAACGAAACTAGTTCTAGAAGTTATTAACATTCCTGCCCTAAAATTATTACTTTATTATTTCGTTTGATAAATGTTTGTTCATACCAGCACATCAAACTGCAATCTGCAAAATAAAGCACTAGGTTGATTGGTTTTTTGTTTCAGTTTTTTTGGTAAATTGAGATGCTGGCGTGGCGTCTGTAACTCTGTACATCAAAACACTTTTATTTCGTAATACATTTTTTTTTTATTATCTACAGACAGCAGATATGTTGCATGCTTCTCTCATTTAAAGTGTGTCCTCCAGCGAGAACATCTACTCGTATTTTCTACCTTATAGGATGTCTTTTCTTTTAAGGCGTTTAGCATAGCTGAGAATTGTGTGCTGTCGTGCAAGTGTAATGGGGTGGGCTTCTAGCCGTTCCCTGTATCGAGTCTTGACGTAATACAATATAAACTTAAAATGTAACTTACGGGATATCTTCTGTGATTTTTATTTATATTGAGCTCCCGATATTTCGACGCTGTCAACCCGCGTCCATAGCGTTTGCAACAGCGTCGAAATATCGGGAGCTCAAAATAAATAAAAATTACAAAAGATATGCCGTTAGTGACATTTACGTTTAGCTGTGAACCGTATACGAGTACCTTAAAACAGTGTTTGTAATACTAAATAATGACGTCAATATAATATAATTTAAATAATAAAAAAATATAATAAAGTCAGACTGCCAACAAAAACAAATCACTATCAATACATTTTATAGTTTTCCGCCGCGTCTGTCTGTCGGTTCGCCATAAAATCAAAAACTACGGCACCGATTTTCATGCTGTTTTGGTTCTCAAGAAAGGTTTTTAGTATATAATTTCTACTCGGCCGAAGCCGCAGGAAGCAGCAAGAATATACTAGATATTATAAGTAAATCGGTCATTATTCACACATAATTGTGAGGCATAGAGAGTTATTAGCAAATAGCAAAGTAACAAGCTATTGTTTTTCGTCCGGTCGCGGTAGACCGGCGCGTGGTTACGTCAGCCGTCCACTGATATAGCTGGTCGGTCGTGAATATTGTACCAAACATACTCAAAAATCAATCAACACTGAAAATAAATGATAAATTATGTTTATTTTGAAAGGAGGTTTTTACAAAGACTACACGTCATTTTTGACATGACAACGTCTTATAATTCGATAGAGCCGGCTGCACGCACGAAAAAACATGACCATGCGGCGTTACCTCATGCGGCGTTACCTCGCTGATCGCTCTGAGGCGTTCCATGTAAGGCTTGAAGTGCAAGCGAGAGCGCGGAACGAGTGACAAAGAAGCACAATCGGCCTTTGCGTTCGGCAGCGTTCGACATCCGTCTCTCTCCTACTTGAGTGAGCGATGCGTCTGCGTGGACAGCTGCTATAGTGAAAAGTGAATGTGGTGTCAAAAAATGCTACTATACCATCAGTATTTTCTTAAGACGTTGTCAGGTTCAACTATCGTCAGTAAACCGACTTTACAGACAACCAGTTTTTTTTAAAGACTAGGTAGTGCCGGGAATTAGTACTTGACTACTCTAAGAAGAAACCGAAACAAACTCAGAAGTCATAGTCTCTCAAGTCCAGATATTACTCAATTCACATGGGGACTATGCAGATTAGTGTGTGAGATGGTATTTTGAAGAAAGAACGACAGTGATTTGAGTGGACCTGTGACCTGTCCAGTCAGTGGAAGCATTTGTCAGTAATCGTCCATCTCGACTTACAACTCAAGGAGAACATGGATCGGCGCGTTCGTGTTCCACGGCGCGTTCGTGTTCCACGCGCGCCTCAAAGAGATGTCAGCAAAAGGAGAGGGGCCCAAGGCAAGGGCCGAAGCCTGCCGGGGTTGCGGGTAGGGAATGCAATCTCGATCTCGCGAGATCCCAATCTCGCAAGATCTCGCCTCATTTTTCGAGATCAATCTCGAGGCATAAAATGGCGAGATCCCAGTCGAGATTGACGAGATTGAGCGGCCGTAGCCAGCGACGCACGACGTGTGCTGTCGGCACGCGAGCGAGTCGCTGACTGGCGGCAGACGGCATAAGCAAACTATCCCGCCGATTCCCGAGTATTTACGATTATGGGCGAGCGAAATGAAAAGGACAAATGATGTAGTTTTGACTAGAGTAAGTAAGCGAGATATATTCGACAGCGTGTAGGCACTTGTTTGTTTACAATTGTTTTAGTTGTGCAGTTATTGTCATAAAGTGCTGAAATTACGTGTTTTTTATTGATTAATTAAATGAAAACTTGAATATTTTTATCACACAAGTGCAAGACTGTGAAGTTAATACTTTTAAAATGTCGATAAATAATCAAAATGAACCTTACGTGGAGTTTAATAGTACGTTACCGGTATGGAGATATTTTAAGAAAGCAGTGAATAATTTGACAGCCCAATGCAAACTTTGTAAAGCTATTCTGAAAACTACAAACAGTAACACAAAAGGATTACATGTACATATGAAGGCGATCCATAAAATTGACACAAAAATACTGAATACGGAAGTCAGAAGGACATCGACCACTCTGCAACTTGATGCTTCGTCGTCGTCGTCTCTGCCGTCATCCTCGTCAGCGTCTACTACAGTTTTGGCAGTGCCACCATTGCCTATATTTGAAGAAAATAGCGAATGCCAAACGCCTCAGAAAAGAAAGAAAATCAGTGATTACTTTCAATCCAACTGTGACGTGAGTAAAGAAAAAATGATTTCTCGAATGGTAGCGAAAGACGGATTGCCTTTTAGAGTTTTCTGCACATCCGAGGACATAAAGAATTTTTTGCTTCAAAAGGTAACAATTATAAATTGCCTTCTTCACCAAACACTATTAAACTAATTGTGATGAATTATGGTCTGACCCTCAAAATGAAGGTGAAAGAAGATCTTCAAAAGTTAAAGAACGAAGGCTATAGATTTACACTCTCCTTTGATGAATGGACGTCTGGAACGAGTCGGCGCTTTCTGAATATTAATGTTCATACCACTGTCAACCACCAACCTTCTTTCTGGAATCTAGGACTGGCACGCATATTTGGAAGTATGTCCTCAGAATCTTGTGTTCAGCTTCTCAAAGAAAATCTATTAAAATATGATTTATCCCTAGACAATGAATGACATAGTCGGTATAACCACAGACGGAGCCAGTGTCATGAAGAAAATAGGACGTCTAATAGAACCACTTCAACAGCTTTGCTACGCGCACGGGATACAGTTAGGTATAACAGACATCATTTATAAAAAAAAACAAGAAGCTAATTCTGAACAAGAAATTGAAGACACTGAAGAAAACACAAACCGCGGTATAGAAGAGGAGGAAGAGTTGGAAGATAACCCAGATAGTTACGATGGTTTACACTTTTCTTTACCTGTGGAACAACCTGATCTGGCTTCGGAATACCAATCGATTGTAGCTAAATTAAGAAAATGTGTCAAGCTCTTTAATAACTCTCCCACCAAGAATGATATCCTTCAGAATTACATTCAGCAGGAGTTTGGTGGTAAGACGATTCAGCTGGTTCTTGATTGTAAAACCCGTTGGTCTAGCCTTTGCAATGATAAGTACATACAACAAAGTAAAACAATGTGTGGCCAAGGCGTTAATCGATCTCTCTCTCAGTTCTAATTCCGATTACTCTTTCACGGATGGAGAACATGCAGTCCTTAGCGACTTCGAAAATACATTCCAGCCGATAAAATTGGCCGTCGAGGTATTGTGTCGCCGCGATACAGATTTAGTAAGTGCTGAGTATACGTTGCGATTCATGCTTCGCAAGTTAGAGGATCTAAAGACTCCACTATCAGAAAAACTAGCTGAGTCGATGAAAAAGCGGATCTCTGAGCGTCGTATAAATGCAACCGGTGCATTGTTGTATTTAAAAAATCCAGCTAATTATCAGCATGATTTAGAATTATTGAAGGGCGACGAAACTTTTCAATTACCTAGCAAGTATGTTATAAGAAAGGAAATTAAGAATATAATTAAAAGATTACATCGCAGCAGCCCTACACAATTAGACACTCTTTCTCAAGCCTCAGCTACTGGTAATGAACTAGATACTAGTTCTGCAGGAGACTTGGCAAACGAGGATGACTTGCCGCTTTCAATGATTGCTGAGGATATTAATTTGCGTACTGCTGCTGCAAGTTCAAGTAAAAGCCTTCAAGAGGAACTCGAAGATACTCTGAAAGCCTGTAAAAGTTCTTTCACGCGAGTTGCTACGATTACAGACCGGCTGGAATCCGTGATAAAAAAAGAGATGGATCTCTTCGAATGTGGCGGGTCGAGGGGTATTTTATTGCAATTCGCGTACAACAGCTTGCTCACGCTGATACCAACTAGCGTTGAATCTGAGAGAGCTTTTTCAGCCGCTGGCTACATAGCGACTGACATACGCTGCCGTTTATCAGATAGCACTCTTAGTAATATTTGTTTTTTAAGAAGCTATTTTCAAAACCACTCCTAATTTAGTCACACACATTACAATAAAAAATTGTTAATTTCTGTTATTACGTAAATTTTTGTTTAAATAAGTACTTTGTTTATAAAAGATTTTACGGGTCTGAATAATTAGAAAATTAAAGACTTTTTTTTCAATTATTTATATTGTTTATCTTTCTCGTCTCCTAATCACAACTAACCAGTTTCAACCATGTTTCACTTATTTAATTAAAACCATACATTTTGAAATCCACTCGAGATCTCGCCGAGATCGAATTTGTAATACCTCGAGATCTCGTCTCGAGATTGCATTCCCTAGTTGCGGGCCTGTTCGAAAGAGATACCGCGGCCCCGGAACGTAAAAGGCGAGGAAGGAACATGGATGGCTTTTAGTCAGTAAGAGTCTGACACTCCCTCCCGCTCCGCCCAGAGTGGGGGGGGGTCATTTGATGATTTCCCATCCTTAAAAAAAAAAAAGGAAAACATGGATGGTTTTTAGTCAGTAAGAGTCTGACAACCCCTCCCGCTCCGCCCAGAGTGGGGGGGGTCATTTGATGATTTCCCATCCTTAAAAAAAAAAAAAAAAAAAAAAAGGAGCTCAACGACACGACGAATAATACCAAAGAAAGGACCATAATAATATCTTTTACAAGGTTCACAAACACAAAATAAAATAAACTCGGTAATCCGACACCCCTTGTAATGCTTATGAAAGTACAGACGCCTGTACATAAACCTATCCGAAACTGACAAATTTTCCCAATCAACATTGAATCTATTGCTTTAGCGATTAAGTTGAAAATCTAGATTACAGTAGCTTTATGTGCCAGCGTCTGAACAACAGTAAAAGCGTACTAATGCATAGCTAGATAGCCACTGAAAACTGCTGTGCTTTTCTGGTCACCTTCCAGTCTAACCGAATGCAGCTGAATACCCACAAAACAGTTAGTACTGAGTAATACGATACCCCCGACATTTCCACTACCTACATAGTATAAAACAAAGTCCTCCGCCGCGTCTGTCTGTCTGTTTGCAATAAACTCAAGAACGACTGCACCGATATTCATGCTGTTTTCGACAATGGATAGAGTGGTTCTTGAGGAAGGTTTGTTATTAATTTGTCAAGCGGGCGAAGCCCTGGCATCAGCTGGTATATATGCAAATAACAAAATAATATTGTCATTTTCTGTTTAAAACCACTGTTCAAATAATGAACTAATCCATTTCTTTATTTTATTCAAAAATAATTTACACACAGATGATCAAACAAAGTGTTTTCTTCACACAATCTAGATCAGCATATTGCTTCAGACATTAGTTTGCTGGCTCGGAACGAATAACAATTATCGCTTGTAATTGTACGTCGTTAATAACATCGAGATATGCCGCCATTATGAAATGATCAAATACAGCGAAAGTGATAATTATAGAGCAGATGGATCTATGTAGCTTGTAGGGGCAATGGACGGTGACCAAACAAAGCTAAGTTTGTAGAATTCTTCGCTGTAACTTAAATTGTTACTTACGGGATGTCTTCCGTGATTTCCGTGCTCCCGATATTTCGACGCTGCACGCTGGTACAAATAAAATCACGGAAGATATTCCGTAAATGACATTTAAAGTTTTTCTTTGCTATAAGCCGTGCCATGATCTCCTGCCTAGCGTTTTCCCAACTATGTTGGGGTCGGCTTCCAGTCTAACCGGATGCAGCTGAATACCAGTATTTTACATGGAGCTACTGCCTGTCTGATCTAAACACAGTACTGGGTAATAAGAAATGCTATAAGCCATGTGCCAAATATGGTTATTTGAGTTATTTGGCTTAGTTTTAATGAATGTGCATTTTTATGAAATAAGAGACTTTTTATAAGTACTGAATGTTTTGGATTTTTTTGCACTTTGATGCATATTTGCATGAATATTTCGACCGTTTTTAGTTGCATAAAATCCGGCTTCTACTCATCACAGCCTATTAATGTTCCCTGCACTGCTGGGACACAGATCTCCTCTGTGTGAGAGGGAATAGGCTATAATCCACTACGCTGGCCCATTGCGGATTGGTAGATGTCACATGTCTTCGAAGTTTTTGGTTCTAGAACATGCCGGTTTCTTCACGATGTTTTCCTTCACCGTTTTGAGAGCAGTGGTGATGAAATAAATTACACAAAGTAATTCGCCTGTCTGGGTTCGAACTTGCAACTGACTGTCCGTTAATCGGGGTCGCCACCAATGGGCCACCGCTGCTCTATTAATTTATACCATTCGAATATATTTTTAAAACCATGCAAATTTATTTTGTACCACTCTTCAAATACCGCAGGTCTCTCAAACATAGGACTGAGTGACAGCTAGAATCTCTGCAAAACCGAACCTTTTATAAAACCCGAACTGCCACATCTATGCGACCGTATCGCCGATCCACTTTACAGCTACAACGAGACCTCGAATCAATTAACTACCATCAATAATAACTACCTTACCATCTCCCCTCCTCAATCAAACCAGCCATTAAAGAAAAAAAAACGTTACAAGTAATATAACCTAGGAACATTGACCCGTCCATCCACCGTGAAAGTCCCAACACCACGTTACATATACACCTCACACAACTCTTATTGTGAAAGCTAGAGGGTCGGTTCTTGATTGTCTTCGGCTTGGTATAAGGTGGTAAAGTTGACAATAGGTGTCTCACGGTGAACCACGGCCTTTAAGTAAAGTAGTGCAGTGTAACTGTGTTGTATGAAGTTAGTTGATTAAGTTATTTGGTTTACGTTCACGGTTGTTAGTTGGACTCCCTGCAGTTTAAGTGTTATTTGTGGAAAAATATAAAGGGTGTAAAACACCTCTTAACGAATACGAGAGGCACTTGTTCTTCTCGTCATTTTGTCAGATTTACACTATACCTGGGAACCTCCTAGTTACGGAGATATAGGTGGTCTAAGTTTTTTTTTAAATACCACTTTTTATCGCATGGTTTTTACTTTAAATATCTCTACGACTCCGTACTATTAAATCCATCCATCCGCACAATGTTTTGAGTGCGTTACATTAAGTTATACCACAAAACATGATTTATAACCTCAAAAAAAATTCCGCAAAAAATATTGTTACTTAGTTTGATATACAGAATGCTTGGTTAACGGCTTTGTGATGAGGTGAAATACCCTGTATAAATCTTTGTGTTCTTAAAAAGCGAATAAAATGTACCATAAATGAAACCAAATTATATTTATCATAGGCCAACATGGCGGACACCATTCTTTCTTATTTATCGTGTGGTTAGTGGCTAACCTGGTGTCAGAGTTTTTATACCCCTCATGGGCCTCTGACTTAGCTTTACATGCCGTCAAGAAATATCTCTCAGGCATGCTGGTTTCCTCACGATGTTCTCCTTCACCGAAGCAAGTGATAATTATACAATACAATGTTACAAATTACAATACAGTGTTAATTATATAACACTAGCTGACCCACGCAACTTCGTCTGCGTCACATAAGAGAGAAAATCGAAAGGGAAAAAACGTCCCCGTTTTTGCAACATTTTTCATTCCTGCTCCGTTCCTAATGATTGCAGCGTGATGTTATATAGCCTAAAGCCTTCCTCAATAAATGGACTGAGTGAATGAGCCGGTAATTCCTGAGATTAGCGCGTTCAACCAAACAAACAAACAAACTCTTCTGCTTTATAATATTAGTATAGATATCGGCACATATCAAACTTCAAGACCGTCAAGAAATAACATTACTCTTTTAAAATTATTTGTTTTTGGAAGACAGAGAAACAGAATCGATCATAAAAATATTTTAACATTAAATGCGGAAACCCTGAAAATAGTTTGATCAGAATCACGGGCAGAACCATTTGGTTTTTTTTTAAATATAAGTCACCTTTTTCTAAAAAAACTACATTAAAAATGTTGCCCTGTCTATTTATTAATACGTCAAGCCATCACGTGCGCAAACCCGCCAAAATAGGTAAACAAACAAATCCAAATGGTTGTCGTCCCATTTAAATTTTCTCATATTACGCGGGATAATAATAGTTATTGCCATTACTGGCATTAAATTACCATTAAAACTAAAACAGCACATAAAACCTTAAACATTTTTAAAATGTTTTTTTTCTCTCACAATTGAATTAAAAATACTCAAATAATAATTCAAAATCATTCATTTTAATCTTTTGAGGTGTCAGAGGTTTTGCGCATTTCACGTTACACGTTATAAAGCAAAATGATAAATATAATTGCTAAGTTTGATACGTTACAGAGGTTCCACTATTACCGCCAGAAACCAGTAATTGGTGACTACAAGTTAGATTATATATGATATCATTACCTTTATCCCTTCCAACACACATATAATGTAAAATTCAGTAGCAAAATGTAATTGAAAATTATGCCAAAATAGTCATGATATCAAAAATTTCATAGAAAAGACTTCAACGCGTGAACAGAGATAGTGTGGTCTAAGTAAATAATAAATATTGATAATTCCATACAGTAAGTAATTATGTCAATTTTTATATGAATGAAATTAATTAATTAATTATACAAAAGAAAAATTGGCCGCGTGCAATTAAACTCACACACCGAGGGTTCCGTAAACTCCGGGGTTGCGGGCCTGTTCGAAAGAGATACCGCGGCCCCGGAACATAAAGGGCGAGGAAGGAACATTGGATGGGTTTTAGTCAGTAAGAGTCTGACACTCCCTCCCGCTCCGCCCAGAGTGGGAGAAGTCATTTGATGATTTCCCATCCTAAAAAAAAAGGGTTCCGTAAACTTGTAGGCATTTTGTTATTGAACTACATAATATTTACGGTTTTCTGATTTTTCCTCATACATATGCTGTAAGAATGGCTTCTTGCCAGATTTCATGATTCAAGTCAACGGGAAGTACCTACATTCCCTAGCGAAATCGCAAAATGTGCGAAATAAATCTTTTGATCGCGTCGACTGTCTCGGTAGCAGCCACGAAGTCTGAAGCGGTGCTCGGTTGACACCACTATCCACTCCTCCTTCCCTCTCCACCTCCCCTCAGACTTATTATAGTACATAGGGCTTGAACTTCATCGTCATCTGCCTAGCCTTGTTGGGGTCGGCTTCCAGTCTAACCGGATGCAGTTGAATACCAGTATTTTACATGGAGCGACTGCCTATCTGACCTCCACAACCCAGTTAGTACTAGGTAATACGATACCACTTGGTAAGGCTGGTTGTTATACTTTCTAGGCCCTAACTACCTGTAACAACTGTCAAAGTGATCTTTGACAAATGACAGCCGGGACCAACAACGCAACTCTCTGCTAGCTTGCTTTCCGAGGCACAGAGGAAACTCGGTATGTAAGGGTGGTCCCGTCTACAGACCAACTAAGACATAAGCCCTATGTCATGGTGGTACATAGCTGGAGAAATTATTGTACTATTAGGGACACTCCTGCCAAACCCCTCGGACCCTACAGGCGTGATGTTATGTTACGAAAAGTGAAAATAGTTTCTTCACAACAAAAGTGAGTACAATTTTTAGCGTAAATACAGTAATCATCAAGTCATCGTCAATGACTACACAAACATCTATAATATTACGAGTACATACCGTTCAGAGATTGTTTTAGCAATTCTATGAAACTGTGATGACGTGATTTAATAAGGAAAACGTGGTTACAACCATGACTATGTTTGGTTAAGAAAATAACCAGTATAAAAATGACGGCACGATAGGCGATTGGCTGCTGCGCTGCGTCTCAAGGGTTGTATACAATTGTCATTTATTTATGTCGCGAATTTCGCTATAAATACAGGGTGAATTTTAATTAATGCGACAAAATGAAATTGGAGCTTCAGTTACAGTAACATAGTAATTATAAACTGTTTTTTCTACAATCTAAATCGTTAAAAAAAATACGCGATTATCGTTTTCAAAAGGTCCATTGATATTATTATCTTTATTTAAGTACGAATTATCGGTATTCCAGTAATATGCAAAATAAATAAGAAAAATTAAGGCAAAATTAGGTAAATGACCGCTTTATTGAGCACTGCGATGAGTCTGCAAGATTTTTGATACTTTTATTATTTTAACGGTTTTCGTAACACTGATCAATTATTTTTTAATTTTATATTTTATACATTTTCTTGACAACACGTATTATGGTATATTTAAATTTGTCGCATCTGTTCAATTTCACCCTGTATAAAGTGTTTATAATAAATACTAGCTGACCCACGCAACTTCGTCTGCGTCACATAAGAGAGAAAAACGAAAGGAAAAAAAAACCCGTTTTGTCAACATTTTCATTCCTGCTCCGCTCCTTATGGTCATAGCGTGATGTTATATAGCCAATAGCCTTCCTCGATAAATGGACTATAAAACGACAATTCGACCCGGTAGTTCCTGAGATTAGCGCGTTCAACCAAACAAACAAACAAACTCTTCTGCTTTATAATATTAGTATAGATTACTATAGCTAGCCCACATTGTCCCACTGCCGGGCAAACCCCCCCTCCAATCCTTCCAACGGTAACGAATCTGGTCCACCTCTTTCCAATTCTCAAGGAAGACATCCAGTTCGTCCCGCCACCTCCTTCGTGGTCTGCGGTGACCTTGTGTCACTTTTTTTCTGGGCACCAACTGAGCTATACGGGACAACAACTCGCTCGGCATGCGGCAATAAGTGTTGGCAACTATGTTGGGGTCGGCTTCCAGTCTAACCGCATGCAGCTGAATACCAGTATTTTACATGGAGCGACTGCCTATCTGACCTCCACAACCCAGTTATTGCTGTGTAATACGATACCACTTGGTAAGACAGGTTGTCAGGCTTTTTGGGCCACTGACTACCTGTAACGACTGCCAAAGATGGACAAATGACAGCCGGGACCAACAGCTTAAAGTGCGTTCCGAGGCACGGAGGAAAGTCGATATGTAAGGGTTACCGGCTTAACCTTAAGATCGGCCCGGCGGCTGTGATTATTTAGCCACGAGCTCCTCACAATAAGTGTTTACAATAACAACAAATATTTATTGTTACCTGTATATTGTACTCGTATAATGATACGTTCAGTTCACAGGTAAAGTTTTTTGTTAGGATTTGGCAGAGGACGGTGAGTGACGTGATGGGTTATTTATGTTTTGTTATTTAGTGTTTGGTAATGTCTGAGGTTTGTTTTCAAATAAAACTATAATAATAAGCCACCAATAGCTATATAGTTCGCCACTTATTAACAGAATTTTGCCCCGCTTTAGTTAGGTACTAAATAATACAGTGTCATGATAATATTGTAAAACCAAATCAATTTTGAAGAGTAACCATGGAGTTTCTTACCAATTTCTTGCCGGTTCTTCTCCATAGAAAACGACCGACGCGAATCGTGCACCTTTTCTTACATGAAATAACATGTTTTGATTTTGATTCGGCGGTTCCTTAGACTGATAGATCCATGATAGATAATTGTGTATAAAGGTTACTTTAAATCCATGTGTCCGCTATCCCACAAGTATCCCAGCAGATAATATACTCGTAGTTCAACAAACTACAGTTGCGTTGCGTTAGCGACAAGTCGCAACTGGTTTGACTGCCGGCGACTAATCGCTGTTACAGCACAGAAGTTGCGACACGCAACCGACTGCATGCGAACGATCATCACGGTTTAATGCGTGTGGAGACAGCAGGGATGCTGCTTGAAACAACCTTGTGTATTTATGTACATCCACATAGAATTTGGTCCCTTGAACTATTGGCGCCCTCGCTACGTTCGGGCGCCAAACCCCGCCTCGGGACTAAATAAGTTACTTTCACCCTTAGGGTAACAATGTACTATACTACTTTTGTACAACACTTAAACGTCGCATCGCCTAGTTATTCCTAAAATTTTCTACTTATTTGTAATTCAATGCGGTTTTCAACAGACATTAACTTCAAAATTACACTAATTAGGTGATTAAAAATACGATGCATTTTTATAAGAATACGAATAGGTACATTAAAATGTTGTTAAAAGGCTCAGAACAGTTATAATTTGATTGTCGTTCATCAGCACTTTTACACGAAAGGTTTCCTTTACCAAAGTCAAGATTTCTAAAAATGTTATTAAGGAGTCTTAGGAGAAACTTCAAAAAAGACAAAATTGAAAATGATGACAAAATATACATTTTGCATATCGGTTTCTAAGAAAACTTTTTCACGCCTTTTTTTCTAGTTAGATTAGATATTGGTGTCAGTTCACCTAGTAACTTCTTCTTTTCGTATCGAAGGTACTTCTCATTAGATGTTTGGGCCCAGTAGGTGGTCACCATCAGATACGGATGTAAGTACCAATTTCTACAAACTTCTTCCTCTATTGCTCATGAATCCTTGCTAGGCTCACAATTTTGGTGGAACGTTAGCACAAAACATGTTCTAAACTGTGTTTCACTTCAGTGAATTTAAGATTTTCTATTAAGTAGATTGCATTGTCTTCTTAAATCCTAGCTGTAAACAAATCGCGAGATACTTCGAGAGATACTACTTTTTTCTACCTTTGTCTTGCGATTATTTCATAAATAAATTGCACGATACACCATACATTTCACCATACATCTAATTTTCTGCGATGAAATTGAACTATGACCTGTATAGGTTAGATAACCTTTCACATAAACTCTGTTTAAGTTAAAATAACCCTTATGTAGAACCTAATTTAATGTCTATTTTAGTTCGCATAAAAAAACAGCCTAACATGTTCCCAAAGCTGAGAATCTCTGATAGAAGGGAGAATATCACAAATGTGTCAATGTTTTTGAAAAGATTATTTAATATTTAGTTAGTGCACTTTTACTTCAAGGAACAGAAGTTTTAAGATACCAAGTGTACACTCAAAGTTCATCTGCGTGAAGGTCCGAAATTATCTCACAGGAACGTTCTACTGGGATAAAAAATATGCTTTGTTCTCCCAGGTCATAGCCTACTTAGCGTGGTTACTGTTATGGCGTGAAGAACTAAATACAGCTAGACAAGGTTTATAATACACTAGCTTCTGCCCGCGACTTCGTTCGCGTGAATTTCCCGCTTGCAACATTTCTTATTGCTGCTCCGGTCCTATTGGTCATAGCGTAATGTTATATAGCCTATAGCCTTCCTCGATAAATGGACTATCGAACGCAAAAATAATTTTTCAATTCGAGCCGGTAGTTCCTGATATAAGCGCGTTCAGCCAAACAAACAACAAACTCTTCTGCTTTATAATATTAGTAGGTATAGGTAATCATATCATCACACATTTAATCCCCGAAGGTTTGGGCAGAGGTCCCATAATAGTACACCCACATATCGCTAGCTATGTTTCTAAGTCCCATGTAGGGAGCGAGCCTATTGGCACCAGCCGGGCACAAAACCTGGCTCCGTAGTTGTTACTGAGAGATTGTTGATGACAAAACCCAGGACCTCACTGCTCAGCAGTCACTTGCGACCACTCGGCCAACGAGGCAGTAGAGGCGCGCGCCTCAAAGAGATGTCAGCATTAAGGGATGGGCCCGTAAGGGCCGAAGCTTGCCGAGGCTGCGGGACTCTTTGAAAGAGATACCGTGACCCCGGAACATAAAGGGCGAGGAAGGAATATGGATGGGTTTTAGTCAGTAAAAGTCTGACACTCCCTCCCGCTCCGTCCAGAGTGGGAGAAGTCATTTGATGATTTCCCACCCGAAAAAAAAAGTAGTGGTTTATAATACTTATGTATTTATACGGATGGATTATACAAGGTGCTTATGTATATTCTTTGGTCTTGACCGAAACGTGTCGTAAATATTCTCATCAATGAAATAACTACATGTTTCTGTTACAACATCGTTTTCGAATACCGGTATCTTGTTGTAAGTAACTGATTGCAGTCATCATGATAGGCGATGCAGGAGGTCTGCTCTCTAAGAACTAAATCGGTAGTTTCGGACAAAACGGTCGTTTTCTACTCCGTATCATTTACGGACTTAAGATTTGTAGGGGCCCAAACTAAAAATTAATGACAGCACGATTGGTAATCTGTGTGTTTACAATACTCATGAATCCGAAAATATTAGGGAGTAAGGTTCATTTCGAAGTTTAAAGCTACGTACGGACGGGCTCCGTATCTTCGTTGATGGGCTTAGAGAGCAGCAGTAGTTGTTGAAAGACATAAATAGGGATCGCATATTCGGATGCATTTTTACCCAAAGTTTGAGGTTGACTAGTATGGAACGCGCATCAGTACATAACTATTTGTGATATGCATGTTTTTTGCGAAAGGTGTATTCTAAAGGATGTTTGCTATAATCAATCAATACTTTTATTTTACAGGGTTTATCACGAAAACGGTTTTGACTATAAGAAAGCCTAGAAAGCACAGTCACACAATAAGGTGTTTTTATGGTTTACTAGACACTTAGAGTGAAATGGCCAGATCCTGTCGAAATATGAACCCACATTACCTCTCATGATCCCATCTAAAAAGATAAAAGTCATCGAAAGCGTCTTGGTCCACTTGCAACGACTTCGACAGCTGTGCTGATGGGCTAAAAGTAACATTTACTTACACTTTTTAGTAGTAGTCGTGATGTTTATAATTTAGTTTTTTTTTATAGTTGTTGGCTTAGCTAGAAAAACAGTTAAATTACGTTTAAATTACCGCTTCGAAGGTTGTTTCAATGCCACCTTGACATACGCGAAAAAAGACTGTTAAAACTGTCTTTACTTCATGTTTAGGAAACCTAGACTTTTAAAAGACTTTTGAAAATTAAAATATACAAATGTATATTTTAATTTTGAGGAATGTTTTAGAAAACGAAAGAAGGATAATAAATGTTTTGGCCCCATAAGTTGGTACTTTTCAAAAGTATTCCTGACTGAATACAGCTTTTGTTCCGATTGTTTTGTTCTGAAAATAAATAAGGTTCATTCCACAACTGACACTGGCAATAAAAATCATACATCCAAAGAAATACCAGCCGTGCAGCCAAGTAATGATTTCATACACTATAACTACGTACCAAAATGATTTTGCAAGCAATCGCTCTTGACACGATAATTATACACACACACAAATATATATTTATGTACATGCCGATGACGTAATCGCTCGGGACCTGCCAAGTCCGACCCTTTGTTAGCGAATCCACTTAATTACCTACATGGAGAAAGCTGTTGCCTCTCATTTTATTATTTTGACCCTACTACGTACGGGTTTTGATTGACCCATGATGAATATTTATAAACGGCAGGGTTAAAGAATTATGGAAAAGATGCCGGAAATGGAACTTGTATCTCGTAACACCTGGGTTTGAGTCCCGACCACCGACCGGTTGTCGCGGAATGCGGACCTTAATGTGCCTTCCTTGAAGCGCCCGGTCTTTAACACTCTTTAGAGACCGTCCTATGTCTTCCGTTCGTAAGGAATTTATCGGTAGGATAAGAAATTATTGTAAAATAAGTCATAGGGACTCACCTCGGGTGGAGCTGCAAACTTCAGGTTGGCGAGAGAGCCGTGCGATCTGCTGCGGTGCTCCTGTCGGATACTGTACGAGAAGGCGCGCTCGTTCAGGTGGCCCTTCTTCCTGTAGATGCCGCCCGCGTCCTCTACGGCCTCCAGCCCCGTCATGCTCTGCGCAGCCTTCATCGCCGGAGGGGGAGGAGGCTTCGAGCGTCTCGGGTCCACTGTGGCGTACTGCAGGCGGCCCCGGCCCGGGCCCGGAGGACCCGGCGGGTAGGGCCCCGCCGCCAGCGCGGCCGGCACCCGCCCCCGGTGGCCCAGCGTGGCGGGGCGCGCGTGCGGCAGCGTGGCCGCCGGGTGGGCCACCAGGACCATCGGGTGGCCGGCGGCCCAAGCGGGAGGCGCGCGGCCCAGGGACCGTCCGTTCATCATCGGCGCCGGACCAGCGTAAAGCTCATCAGCTGACGCTGACGATTTCTTTTTCGTCTTTTTCGCAGTAGCGGTCTTCTTCTTGGGTTCCTCGGGCGGCGGCGGCGGTGGCGGCACGGACGCCGGCCGCGCTATCTGTCGAGGACGCGGCGCGCGCGCGGGGTGCGGGATGTCGTCGCTGGCGTCGTCGCGCTCGGTCTCACCCACCCACACCTTGTGGTTCTCGTCGCCGTCATACACCTCCAGCTCCTCGTCCTGCTCGGGAGGCAGGTGCGAGGGCGCGCGCTCCGCCTCCAGCCGCTTGGCGTACGAGCTGTCCGCGTACGCGTGGAAGCAGCAGCGCACGAGCGCGTTGGCGGCGGCCTCGCGCCGGCAGATGAACGCGTGGCACTCCAGCACCTTGATGCCCTGCGTGCGGCGCAGCACGGCCGCGAAGAGCGGCGGGCGGCGCGGGGCGGGGGCGCGGGCGAAGGGCGAGTCCAGCGGTAGGAAGCGCGGCGCGCCCTCCACGGTGACCCGGCGCACGGCGGCGCAGTAGTGCAGGCTGGAGATGGGGAAGAAGCGCGCCACCCGCGAGCCGCTCTCGTCAATGTTCTCGAGCAGGATGCCGTTGGACCACACGGACAGCCACGAGTCGATGCCGCCGCTCGTCGCTCCCTTTTCCGGATACAACTCGCGCAGCGGTTCCTGGATACCTTGCAGTCCGTCCTTGCTCTGCTGCGGTACCGCGGAGCCGAGGTAGAGCACGCGGCACCGACAGATCGGCGTCGACTCCATTTCGTCACTGCACTATCACAACATGACACTGAATCACTTGAAAACACAAATATGTCGCGGATCGGTCGCTCGCGGAGTGTACGTGCTGGCCGCGAGGCGGGCGCGGGTCTGAGTGAGCGGAATTCAAGATGGCGGTGCGGGGGCGCGGGCCGGGCTGGCGGGGCGCGGGCGCGGGCCGTACCTGCGCGCACGCACCTGCGAAGACGGCTCTATGGACGGGTACGGGTAGGTACATGAGTGCCGATGAACCGGCATTGTGTCAAACGAATCGTCGCGAATTTGGCCGCGTTTCTCTCCACGTCAGCAGGCGCGACGTGATGGAATGCCACACTGCTGTCCTGTTACAGTGAAACCTGAAGGTCGATCGATGTTCAGATAGTTCCCAGCGGAACCGTTCTCTGAGGACGTCCGTTTGTTGTGAATAACAAGTTGCAGGAGGTCGCTGTTTTCCATTGCGCCCTAATTGGGTAATTGTTTGGCTTACGTTTCTTCTCTTAGCTAATGGGTCGAAGTGGAAATATTTAGTGTGTGAACGTTAGCAAATCATGAGGTATGCTGATATTTGCAAGTTGCTCAGTACAATGCCGTTATCTCTTTATTAGATGTTCACTTAGGATCACACGTAGTTATTAAAATTCCTCCGGCTTGAATTCCTAAAGCATCCAATTAAAAACAAGCACCAGGTTTTTGTATACTTTTGCTAATGTACATTATAGAAAAGGTAGTTCCTTTAAAAGAGGCGAGAGTTGACGGTATTCTAATAAAAGGTGACTTGATTTAAGTACGGGTAAGTGAATAGGTCCCCCAGCCTCTTTGTGTGCCTCCTAAAAAAATCCAACGAAATTAAAGGCAATGCTTCTTCCGCTAACGCTAACCTAAGTTGTTCAGAGTGCGGTCAAACCGGTGTAGACAAAATGCGGCCCAAAAAAAAAAATCAGAATCGGAAATGAATCATGTTAACAAAATAAATTCATAAATTAAAATGATCTTTGTAACCATGGACAAGTCCATTTTAAAAGTATTTTAATTTCTTTATTCATTTTATTGAACAAAATGATTAAATTCTTAAAATGGACTTTATGATAACAGAGCCGAGTGATTCATTTACTATTCTGCTAAAGCGGCGATTTTAGACCCCCAGGTCTCCCTCGTGGTCCTACAAAATAGTAGGACCACGAAAAACCGGCGGATCACTACTCTCTAACAAGATTATTTTTTTCTAGTTAGAATTCCGTTTCCATCACGCCCTACCCGCTCAGCTGCCAAATCTGCAGAACATTCACGCGTCAATATCAACGTCTTAATCATCAATAGACAATTAATCAAAAGTCAGCATTGATAGATAACCTTTTCCTGTTTATTCAAAATCAAAATAAAAACAAAATATTTTATTTCACATAGGCCTGGATCGGCACTTAAAAAACGTCGAAAAAGGTGCACGGTTCGCGTTGGTCGATTCCATGGAGAAGAACCGGCAAGAAACTCCATGGTTACTCTTTTCAAATCATTTGGTATTACAATATTATTATGTTTCATTACAGCATTAGTACTAAAGTATGGGGGGTCAGTGTAAGCCCGACAATAGATAGATAGATAGATAGAATACTAATAGGTCGTTGCTTGCTATACAAAAAATGTAAAACAAAAGGAATATTTAACAAAAGTTAAACAGCATCCGGGAATCTAAAAGGCCTTCAATGTTCACTCATTCACAAATAATAGGTAAAAAAGCATCTATACAAAGGTAAGTAAATAAAAAAATTAAAAAAAAGAATATTAAAGAACTAAATTAAACAAGTGACACAAATATTGTCATCAGTGCTGTAACTATTCTGAGCAAAATATGAGAAAAAGTAATTTGAAAACTACTGTAATAATCTGAATCAAAAGAAAAAGAATAATGAGATTGAGAATAGTTAGAGACATCCACAAATCTGTGCCGTTTATGAGCTACCAGGGAAGCCGCATGCGCAGAAGGAATCATAGCCAAACTTCTTTGTCATCAACGTAGTCCTTGCCATAGTTGTTCCATAGATACATTCAATTCCCAGAAGTACAACTAGTTGGACCAAGGAAAGAACAACTCACTCGAGTTGAACCATTGGTAAAGATATTTCCCCATAGAACAACCAGTTGAACCATGGGTAAATTTACTTCTACGTAGTACAACCAGTTGGACATCGCAGTTGTACCACGGGTCGGGAGTGGCTAAAAACTCTCTGAGCTCCCCACCATCACCATCTTCCTGCGATTATCTCATATTACTCTCGTGTATGTAATATCTTAACATCTTATCTTAGAGTCGGCACACGGTTTTTTCTTTCATTCTCCCCTGTCCCCTTTATATCATTCCTCGCAATCCTTTGGACTACCCTACGAATAGCTGTGGTTAATTAGATTTAAAAATTGGTGATGTACGGGATGGTACATTTTTTGTGTAACCATGTCTACATAGCTATTTCTTTTTAGCAGGCGCTTCGAAAAAGGCCGAAGTTCAGCAACAGATAATAGTGTAACGTGTAACGTTAAATGCGCAACACCTGAAAATAGTTTGATCGGAATCACAAGTAGAATCAATTGAACCACTTTTTAATATTGGTCACATTTTTCAAAAAAATCTTTATTAAATTTTTTGCCCTGTCTATTTATTAATAGGTCAAGTCATCGCGTGCGCAAACCCGCAAAAATAGGTAAACAAAAAAACACAAATGGTTATCGCCCGATAAAAAAATCTCATACGCGGAATAATAATAGTTCTTACACGTTCTTAAAACTAAAATAGCACATAAAACCTGGTCACCCACGGACCATTTTTACAGCCACCACTTTCTGGGGCGCGATCAGATAATGAGCGGCTCGCCGCTTCAAGGAACGCGCCCACACTGGGGCCCCGTAAAGGGCGCAAGACCGCACGACCCCCGCATAGAGCCTGCGGCAGGAGGCGTTTGGTCCCTAAGGTTGGGCAGGAGCCGCCTGAATGCAGCCCCGGTCCGTTCCAGCCTGTGGGCCAAACGTCGGAAATGTTCCACGAAGTTCCATCGGCTGTCGAGTACGAGTCCTAGGTACTTCAACATCGACTCGACGCCGATGGATACCCCTCCCACCGTCAGTGTGGATCCCGACGGTGGCGCATTACGAGGCCCATGAAAGCACATCGCCTCGGACTTGCGCAAATGTGCAATGCCACCTCGAGACCCAATTGCCGGATCCTCTCAACAACTATCGCAACCCACTTATTCTCCCTGACTTTGTGAAAGCTCCGTTTACTCCCTGTATGAAAAGTCTTGAAAAATGTTCAGCTTTTAGAAAATCACGTAGGTCTGTCGGTCCCGGGATCTCTCAACTGTTACGATTTTGCTTCAAAGTTGCAAAAACACGATGACTATCATCTAAGGCCCCGTACCAAGTATGTCGTGACGATAAATTTATTGTTGGTTTTTAGTCGGCGTAAGTCATGGACGACAGTTATCGTGTCGTCCTATATGTGAACACCTCCATTTAAATACACAAGCCACGACATTTAAGAACTACACGATTATCTGTCGTCATGACATTGAGGGAACGATGCCTATTGCTTAACATCAGGGCACCAAACAGTTAGTAAAAAAAGGTATGGTTACTAAAATTAAAACTTCGTTTTACGTGAACACTTTATATTTATTTTATAATTAAATTGTCTATTTACAATTTTACACTTCACTTACTAAAAGTGTATAAAGGGAAACTTCACTTTCTTTCTTCGTTATGGGTACAGTATTTTTCGCTATTCCTCATAGTTTCGGAATTTGCCGTTCACGTCCACTTGGAAAATTCACCCTGTATACACATTGGTATACACTAATACACAGCTTTGAGTTAAACTATGGGTAGAAAATTTCGCGTACAATATTATACTGTTTACAATTTTGAAGTGAATGCTTTAAAAAGTCTTTGCAAAGCCAACCAGACGTCATTAGTAATACTAGTTACAAAAACCGCTGAAAATATTACGTAATAAGGGCACCGTAAAAATTATATTGTTTTATCGTTATCTATACAAATCATGATGGAAGATATTTGATGCAAACTCACAGACCGCAATCAACTTTAAGTATTAGCACGAAACTCGTATTCACATTTGCTCATAGAAATATCGACATTATCGAGCATCACAATAAAATTCATATTCCTATAAACGAAAACAACACGGCTATAACCCCCAAAGAGTTAGGCAGAGGTGTACTTAATTGTACACCAGCCGACGTAACTTTTTTTTTTTGAGGTTATAAATCATGTTTTGTGGTAGAACTCAATGAAAGCATGTAGTACATCTATGCCAGCTAGCAAGACTTCCTAACAGGTTTAGTAGACGGGAGCTAGTACTTCGCAGACTTATACGAAGGTTCCTCCACAGACGGCTGCGGTGCTTTACGTTTCTGAATTATGTTTTGGATCTGTAACAAATAAAATATGATAAGTTTTCATAAAAAGGATCTCGTGGCTAAATAATAACAGCCGTAAGGGTCAATCTTCAAGGTAAAGACGTGCTTGCCTAGGTTGTTTCGTGGATGGGTGACCATGTATTCGTCCGTCCTGGCTGTCAGCTGTAGATCTTTAACAGTAGCCCGAAAACCTGACAGCCAGTCTTACCAGGGTACCGAGTTGCGGAGTTTAGATATGCAGTCGCTCCATGTAAAATACTGGTATTCAGGTGCATCTGGTTAGACTGGAAGCCTATCCGCCCAGACAGAATACCAGGCCCGAAGGCACCTTAGAAGCCCATTCCTACCGGCTTACCTTTAGGAACAGTTTTCGTAGTTTTTGGGGTCGCTGATGATGAAAATGAGGTCAAATAAAAAATCCAAAACGGCACAGACGAAATTTTTAGTTTTTTCGCAATAGGTGTTGTGTTCGTGGTTTTTGTGGTCGCTGATAATGAAAATGAGGTCAAAATGAAAATTAAAAATGGCGCCGACGACATTTTTAGTTTTTTCGTCATGGCTGTCGTTTTCGTGGTTTTTGGTGTCGCTAATAATGAAAATGAGGTCAAAATGAAAATCCAAAATGGCTCCGAGGACATTTTTTAGTTTTTTCGTCATGGGTGTCGTTTTCGTGATTTTTGGTGTCGCTAATACTCAAAATGAGAAAAAAACGTAAATAAATAATTCTAATTTATTTTCTTCGGCTTCCCCTCGTCTATTTTCACCCTTCGCCACTGCACAATACCCGTCTGGTCGAAAGACTCTCCCTAGTTCATGGAGGTTGAAGAACTGAACACCCTATTCCCCATACCTGTTGCCACTCCCTGTCTAGCTCAGCCTTCTCGCTCTTGTCCTTAGTCTTGCGTGTCTTGCGTCCGTCTTGCGTCTTCACGCCGTACTGGAAGGCGGCCTTGGGTAGCGCTTCCTTGCTACTCATGTAGGCTGAGTACTCTTCTTGCGTGTCGAAGTCCCAGCGACCTGGTTTGTGAATGTTGGATTAAAATTATGTCAATGCACATGCATATTGGATTAAATTGATGTCAATCCACATGCATATTGGATTAAAATGATGTCAATGCACTTGCTTGTTGGATTAAAATGATGTCAATGCACATGCATGTTGGATTAAAATGATGTCAATGCAGATGCATGTTGGACTAAAGTGATGTCAATGCAGTCAATCACTTTGACATGTTTTAAATACAGGTGACAGAAATATTAGAAAAGAAAAAGAGGTTTCGAAGGAGAAAGGGGAGGCTTTTGCCCAGCAGTGTCCACTGCTGCACACCCAAAAAGGCTAACCAAAAAATGTATCCTCCTGAATATTATTATGAACATAAATTGAAGCAATGGGAGCAACAAGGGCGTTCGGCACCCAAAGCCCATTTTAATATTATTGCACCAAATTAAGCATTAAGCTATCTAGTATCATATGGCAAAAACTCATTTTGATTCAGTGGTTGTAGATGGCGTGATACATAATAATTGAGAGGATTTTGCTACGCTGTTACGACCTGCAGTCTGCGAAAGTTTATTTTAATGTAAAAAAAATGCTGTAATGAGTGAAATTAGTGATTTTAGTGCAGATGTTGACCAGACTGATTATGTTCCCCCAAAAAATAAAGAAAAAAGGAAGTTAAAGAATATAAAGTTATGGAAGAAAACAAGGCCATAGATATTATTTAAACTTTTAAATAATGAAAGCAAATGATTGTTGTGATTTACTTTTAAATAAAGATGATTGTTTAAAGCACCTAAAGCGATTATTTATGCTTTCAAAACCTTTTAAAATATGAACGCCCAATAAACTTACGGGTTGGATGGAACAAGGGCGGATAACATGTACTAAAAAAATATGTTATTTTGAAGTTTCTAACTATTTGAAAATAATAATAATACTAGAATCTTACAACTTACTAATTGTTACCCTTCATTTTGAAAGTTCTAGGGATTTATATTCATTCATTTAGAATTTATAACATATCAAAAACTTTAACTTCAATTATCTCAAAACTCACTTTTTGGTGTAACGCCGTTGTTGCACCCAATGCTTCAATTATGTATGTTTGTGGATCACGCGGACTCACGCGTCAACAGCTGAATCGATTGGGTATACAGGCTAGCTACCCGTATGGCCTTGATATACTATACATCCCGGTAAATTATTTCCATTGACAGCACAGGGGCAACTAACAAAAGCTAGTCCAAAAATACATACCTATAGGCCCCTTCTTGTTCCCAGCATCCATCTTAGTGTAGTCCACTTCATCATCAGAGTCGTCGATGGCGTCGTCCATCTCTCTAAGGCCGGGGTAGCACTCGGCGTACCCCTCGGGCTCCGCCGCCAAGCGCGACAACAGCGCGGCCGAGCGACGCGACCGCTCCTCGCCGCGCACCGCGCCCGGGACCTCCACTACAGGGGGAAGACCATACTGTTAAGAGGCTGACAAGACCTAAATAGGGAATAAGCAATAAATACAACACTCTAAGGCCTCTTGTACACGTCACGGTTGTTCAACCGTACGGCGTGTTAGCCGTACAGTTGAAAAAACGTGAGAGCTTGTACAAGGCACGGCAAAACCACCGAGCGAGACATTGGTGTCGATTCTGTTGTGCACAAACTAAACTTAATTTAAACTATTGCTATCTTTTACTAAAAGGCAGTGCGAGAAAAGGACGGCTATAGATATGCACTAAGTTAGAGATGTCAAACTAGTTTATGCCTTGCGCTTCACCGTGTTTTTAGTCGACAGGTTTTTACACTGCACCCTTCATTTGTATGGAAATATTAGTTCGAATTAAATTTGACAGCTCTAAATTACGTCTGTCTCTTTCTCGTTTTATTAGTGAGAAAAAGATAGTGATAGCCTAAATTAAGTTTAGTTTGTGCACAACAGAATCGACACCATTGGCCAAGTACGGCTCAGTACACGGCGCGTGCACGTCTACAATGTTTCATTGTAATCCATACAGCACTGACGACCGTGCCTACACACGGCGAATTAACCGTAGATTTTCACGGCAAAAAACCGTGTGTGTACAAGAGGCCTAAGGGCTTCTTCACACGTACCACAACCACACCACGTCGCAACGACAAAATGCTGTCAAGCAGTGGTTACGTATGAATAAATAAATAAATAAAAATCTTTATTTATACAAAAACCTTCAACATTGCTTACAAAATAGGTCACATGAATTTTAGTGAAGTAAAGGTCATACAGATAAAGTAACCCTGACTCCCAAACTAGGAGATCCTGTGACTTAGGAGTCAGTGTTCTGCTGTCACTATGATACAAAAACCTTTTACTCAAAAGTGTGTTAACAATATCTTGGAAAAAGAAAAACAGATTTGAGAGTACAACTAAAATTATTTTAACAAATTAAAACTAAATTAAACTAGGAGTGAAGGTATTTATTAAAAGAAGTTGTTGTTGTTGTATGAATAGTGTCGCTGCAACTTTTTGTAGTTGCGTTGTGGTACCGACAAAATGTCGATGTGGTTGCGTTGCTGCCAGTAGTTGCGATGCAGTTACGACATGAGCAGACACAGTTCGACTCCGGTTTTCATAGCGGAAACACGTGTTGACTGACCAAACTCATGGAATTCGAAGAGGAAACTTTAAAGTCTAAATGTCAAAAAACACTTTTATTTGAAAAGTTGTTCAAGTTTCCCTGTGGATGTTATAATATATGTTTTTGTGTATTGAATAATCATAGATTATACCACTATTGACCTGCGAAGGTTTGAGTAAGTTGTAGAGCTTTCTAGAAAGATCGGTCGGCAATACACAGTCGTCTGATTTGCGTCAGTGAATAGGGTAGAAAACAAAAAAAGATAGGTTTTCAAAAATATTGGACACGTATTTATATTTCCACGTAAAAAAAAATGAAGACGATACAGTGCGTCAAAACTTTCAACACGTTAACCAACATCTTATACAACATGTTGTGCATCAAGTGTTGCCTAGTGGATGATACATAAATAAATACGAGGCTTAAGGTCCATGTTCACCAAAAAGATGACGGACAATTATCTAAAAACAGCTGTTTAAAACACATTTTTGTATGGGATCATGTCACATTGACAGCTGCTTTTAGATAATCTGACTGTTATCGTCTCGGTGAACATGAACCTTAGTCGATTGAACAGCTGATTGAACCATTGGGCTGCGACATTTTATACATTTTATTTTTAGTTGGTAGTTTTATTGCATCCTTTTTTTACGGATGGGAAATCATCAAATAACGTCTCTCACTCTGGGCGGAGCGGGAGGGAGTGTCAAACTTTTAATGACTAAAACCCATACATGTGCCTTCCTCGCCCTTTATGTTCCGGGGCCGCGGTATCTCTTTCGAACAGGCCCGCTGCTCCGGAACAGGCCCGCAACCCCTGGTATTATTACATCCTCAGCTTGTAATTTTTATTTCACCGTGATTGCTCGGCAGTTTTCAATGTGTGGTACAGCTTTAAAAAAATCTGTCAGCAATTATTCTGATAGTCTTCATTGTTTCAATAATAAAATTATATCTGTATTGTATTTAACGCAATAAATTAGTCTACATCACTAGGTGTGTTCTAAAAAACTAGCGGACATCACGCGCTTTCACCCGCGTCGTACCCGTTCCTGTGGGAGTACGGGGATAAAATATAGCCTACTAGCTTCTGCCCGCGACTTCGTTCGCGTGAAGTTTTGATATCGCAACGCATCGCCTGCTCAACGGAAGCTTTTTTCCCGCTTGCAACGCTTATTGCTGCTCCGCTCCTATTGGTCATAGCGTGATCTTATGTAGCCTATAGCCTACCTCGATAAATGGACTATCCAACGCAAAAATAATTTTTCAATTCGAGCCGGTAGTTCCTGAGATTAGCGCGTTCAACCAAACAAATTCTTCTGCTTTATAATATTAGTATAGAAGTATAGATTGTATTGAACGCAATAAATTAGTCTACATCACTAGCTATTTTCTAATGAAACTAGCGGACGTCACGCGTTTTCACCCGCATTGTTCCCGTTCCTGCGGGAGTACGGGGATAAAATAAGCCTATGTTACTTGCTGATAATGTAGCTATCCATAGCTGAAAGAATTTTCCAAATCGGTCCAGTAGTTTTTAAGTTTATTCGTTACAAACATACACACAAAAATACAAAAAAATCGTCTTTACAATATTAGTGAAGTGATGATTTCGTCCATTAAAGATTAAGGTCCATGTTCACCAAAAAGATGATGGTCTGATTATCTGAAAACAGCTGTTTAAAACACATTTTTGTATGGGAACATGTCACAGTGACCGCTGTTTTTAGATAATCAGACTGTTATCTTTTCGGTGAACATGGACTTTAAAATGTTTTGGCGGATGCAGATAACAGAGATGTGTTTGTCTTTGCTTGCTGAGAGTCTCACCGTCCTTCTCGTCGTCGACTGGTTTGTCGAAGTACCCTCCTGAGCGCGGCCGGTCCTCGCGCCTGTCAGGTCTCTCGGCCGCGTTGTACTCGCCGATCTCGCCGTAGATCGAGTCGTCCGCACGACCCTTCTCTGTTGGTTTGTCCTGTAGACAATTTTTTTATATTATTTTTAAAGTGAAACTTTTATTACTTCGTCTCTAACTTTTTCATCTGTGTATTGCATGTCGCGTGACGGTCGGCCGCGGAGTAGGGATAAAGTGAAAGGCGCTCCTCAGAGCAGCCAAGGCCAATATGGCGGCGCTTATAGTTCGCAGCAGCTGACCGTGTAGTGTAAGAAATGTGAAACATGAATTTTTTTTCTGGGAAACGACTTATTTTTTGTGGTAAAACTCAATGTAACGCACTCAAACCATTGTGCTGGTGGATGGATTGAATAATATGGGGGTCGTGAAGATGTTTAAAGTAACACATTAAAAACATGTATTAAAAAAAAATACTTGTTAAAAAGTTATAACTTTGACCTTCAATGTCTCCGTAACTAGGTTCCCAGGTATGGTGTAGAACAAAAAAAAATATCGCAATGGCGGGGAGAACAAGTACCTTTCGGCTTCGTTAAAAGGATTTTTACACCCTTAAGATATGATTCAAGACTTGAACAGGCTTGTTTATGGTATTTAAAGTTAATAAGAATTAATAAATGTAGGTGAGTCAACAACCACTATTGACATCTCAAGTGGCAGAAACTATAAGATTCCACGAGAACCTACTGCCGACAAATTGCTATGCAGTTTGGCAGATGTTGTAGTAAGTAAAACTATTGTATTATTGATTAAATAAATTAAAATATAGCAAATATTTTTATCCAAGAGTGTTTTGTCACGAACTACGAGTGGCTAGGCTTCACCAAAGTGCCTAAATAAAAGCGACTTTGGACTTTCATATAGCTGAAATCTTAATATTGTAATCATATGCTGGTATTAGCTTGTGTCGCTTTGATTAGTAATAAAAAAACCATATTTAATATCTAATAACATTGTTTTTGTGAAAATAAACATAATTAATTATTTATATAACCAAATTTATGCACAAAATTAATAATAATCACGGAAAATATCCCACACTAACTCTTGGTCTTTCTCAATATTCTAGGTAAAACATTGAGATAACCCCCAAAATGGCTATCAAAAGGACAGTTCGGAAGTACTATTTAAAGTCAGACTATTAACAAGAGATTATTATGAGGTTTCTCGTATTTAGGACTATTTGCATGTATTTTAATATATCATTTGTAATACGCATGTATATTAGTATGTATGTAGGTATTTTATTATTTTATTTTTTGTACTCTATCACAATGCTGTCCTTGACCCAAAGCTTGACTGGTAGAGAATGCCTTATGGCATTAAATCCGCCTCTGTACCACTCTTGTACATGAAGTTTAAATAAATAATTGAATAAAATCCACATACCTTAGTCTTCTTCAGCTTGCGATGGCGGCCGTGTCTCAGATACGAGAAGATCTGCGCCAGTTTGTCCAGCACCACATCGTTGGCGCTGGATGCTGAGCTTCTCTCATCCATCTCGGGAACATCTGCCTTGCTCCTCGTCAGCGTGGTCGGGATGTCGCTGTCTATGGTCCCTTCTTCGTCCAGTTCCACGACGTACGCCATGCGACCGGGAGCGAACATCTCGTTGCGGAGGACTTTTTTGTTTCTGGCGAAAGACGAAAGGAAAAACGTCAGAAACATTTTCCTACCGTTGTATTAGTATACAGGGTGTAAACAACCTTTTAGCCGTTAATCACGCATTCTGTTCATCAAACTTAGTAACTTTACGCAAAAAAATATTGCTGGAAAACGACTTTTGTTTTGGGAACTAGATGTAATGCACTCAAAACATAGTGCTGATGGATGGATTGAATACTCGTGGAGGTGTTTAAAGTAAAAATCTTACAATAAAAACTTGTATTTAAAAAAAAAGTCTTGTCTAAAAGTTTGAACTTTGACCCCCAATATCTCCGTAACTCATGGTTCCCTGAGTATGGTGTAAAACAAAAAAAAAATATCACAATAAGGAGGAGAAAAGTGCTTTTTGTCTTCGTTAAGACGTTAAGAGGCTTTTACAAAATTTTTAAAGATCCCATTAAAATAAATGGACAAATTCTAACACAGCGTTCCGTAGGTCTAACCAAAGGTAACTAAGCAAAAAAAAACACTGAAATAACAAAGACATGTCTGTGGTCAAAAAATGCAAATAACCAACATTTTTTGTGTATTTTCCTTAGTAAGTCTCGAATTTCTAAATTTTGTTAATTTTTTAAACATCATCATAATCGGTCAGAGTTGCAGATGTCCCTATCAAAATCTACATAGGCAGGCTTGACATGGAGTGACGATAATAGTTGAAAAGTTCGTTCGTCGACCTTCATGAACTTGGGGGTTGTATTGATGTATTGATGCTCGTAATTCTGACAGTTGCGAACGATATTTTCATCAACGTACAACCCAGCACTGGCCTGCAAATTGCAAAAAACAAGAAAATTTTGAATTTCTTTTAACCTGGAGCATCAGATTTAAATTGACGCGTTCTTGGTTCCAAACAGATTAGTACAAATAGGTGTCACTTACTTCTGCTCTTGAATCATATTGTAGACATTCTTAGCTACCGTCGTCTCGAACTGCATTTCCTCTTCCTGCTAATAACAAATAATATTTATTTACAATCAATGAACCCACAAAGAGTCTAAAACAATTTTGATTTTAATGGTATTTGAACTTCATCATGCTTGCCATTGAGTTGGTGACGCAGAACTTAAATCGGAAACTTCCTTGGTCTTAAATATCCTAAACCAATTTTGATTTTAATGGAATTTGTACTTCATAATTTATAACATTAGGTTGTTAATGCAGTACTTAAAACGAACACTTTCTTGGTCTGAAAGATAGGCACTAACCCAATTTGAACTTTATCACGGATTTTATTAAATTGTTAATACGGTACTTACAACGGGCACTTCTTTAGCCTTGACAGGGTTCTCCTTGACGGGTTCGACGGGTGCCGTGACGAGGCGCTCCATCTCGGCCTCCACCTCTTGCTCCCTCGTCTGGATCTCAGACCGAACCTGCACAGAACATCACGCCTGAAATACACGAACGGTTAGGCAGAGTGTATCCTACCAACGTAAGACAAAGGGGCACTTCTTTTTTTGGTATGGCTTACTTGGTTTCTGTTTGGTAAGATTATTTCCGTAGTTGTGCCCATTTTGCTTTTGGCGGCAGAATACTGCCGTGCTGAACGCAAAAGCGCTATTTCAAGGCTGTCTTTGAGATGCTTTAAAAACCTATCTGGAAGTCGAACCCAGAATCTCATAGAAATTCACTGAAAATATTTATTATTTATTTATGTACACATAAAATACTTATAAGGAAAATACTCTAAGGGCGCTTTCAATTTAGACGTTTCGTGTCGCGCCGCTGCAGCGCTGAAGCAGTGCGTTCGTCGTACTGCGTACGGACGTTCGTTTGTTTTCATAAAAAGCGCGCGGCGCGGCAACCGTGCGGCGCCGGTACTGCAGCGATATCGACGACGCACAGTTGCCGTACTGCGCGCTTTGTATGCGCGCTGCAGCGGCGCGACACGAAACGTCTAAACTGAATGCGCCCTAACGGGCTAATCCCAACCCAAGAACTTATACTTGCGATTAATAAATCAACCAGACAGGCAGTGGTTATTTTTAACTCTTACATAAAAGGGGGCCATATTTGTCATTATTTATTTATCAAAACTTTATGCACATAATATACAAAGGCGGACTTAACAGAAAACAATATAGATACAAGAATCTTGAGCGGGGCGAATTCTTATGAGTGACGATTTCCGCATGACAGTGAAATGATTTTATTATAATTATTATCATACTTTGGTAGACGACAAAAAAAAAACTAATTAATACGTCAGTTACAAAAAAAAAATTTACCCGTATTTTTTCTTTTGATGAATCAAAAATGATGAAGATCGCTTTTAAATTTTCAATACGTCACGCCTTGATATAATTTTCAGAGCGTAATGACGCCATGAGCCCCCACTTTCGAGTTTAGATGCGTTTTATCTTTTGTCAATATTTATTGGTTTACAGAAACAAAAATTACATATGTATCCATTATTTTCCAAGACTAACTGACACACTGAATAGATTTGTAAGTTTTGGATACCTACTGTTGCCATGCCTATCGTAGAGAAAAGAGGGTAAAAAACTTACCTTTTGCAGCAACGCATAGTCGAGACCTTTTACTAAATGGGTATGTTCCATGTCACCACCAAGATATTTGGATTCCTGAAAATTGAAAGAAATACATAACATAAGTCTGTTATGTTATGATCGCCAAAGGTTGTCTTTAAAAGATCGCTTTTAGCAATAAGACCGCCCATTGTGTCACCCTTTGTAAAATGTTTAAAATTGTTGTATTTATAATTTTTATGGTGTACATAATAAAGAGTATTCTATTGTATTCTTCTAAATGACTGAAATTGTCTGGAAGCAAATAAGTAGTTCAACTTATAGCCTATCCTGTGGTGGAAATACAAAATTAAGCATTGCACACCCTGAATCATGCCTTATAAATATAACTTAATAGTAACTAGTGGAAGCCGACCGTGGATTAGATTTTGGCTAGTTTCGGCCAAAACCATCTAGTGGTTGTCACAGTTCCTGTTTCGGTTAATTATTGACTGAATCCTCCAAACCAAACTCAATTTTAGTGGATTATTGTTTGTCTAACTTCTTGCAAGTTTTCTGGTCGAGAACATTCATTCTCAGCTTTATAAGCTAATTAAATACTTATCACACATGATTTCTATATTTCAGCAATTACATGGTGTGAATAAACAAACCTGGATTAGTTGTCTTCTTCTCTCTTTGGCATCCATTCCTGATTTCAAGTCTGGTGCTACAGCTCTGTGGAAATATAATTAATTTAATGTTGTTATTGTTAAAGTGTTCATGGAGTTTCTTGCCTGTTCATCTTCATAGAGATCTATTTGAAATGAGCAACTGCAGTTTTCTGACAAATTATTACGAATAGGATCTTTTGGTTTGTGATTAATACTTTAACAACATCATTCATCTGAAAGATGCCCGCTACTGAATATCCTCCAAAGCAGGCCTCCCCAAAAGCAGGGGTGTTCCCGTAATCACCACCCTTGCGAGGCAGGTTGGCGATTGCAAGACCGTTGTAATAAAAGCACAAAGAATGCTGCTGCCTATTCTCTGGTCCCTTAGTCGTCTCGTACAAAACCCATGGATGGTGCTATTCTTTACGTCCGACACCATTCATTCTAATACTTACTTTTAAAATTCTAATGTGTCTGTAAATTAATGTTTTCAATTTAAGTTTAATATACACCTGTATGCACTACTGGTATTGCTGGTTGGGTCCATGGGCCCCAATTCATTGCTACCATCTCTTCTCTCACGGGCCCGGTCTCTGTATTTCTCCGCCAATTCCGCCAGTTTATTGTCTTCCTGCTTCTTCAGAGCCGCATAGTAAGATTTCTTTTTTCTACGTAGTTCACCTTTGTTTTCAGCAGGTGGTGGCATAGCACTGGAAGGTTTAGATTAGTAGTGTAATGATATTATATGATTTAAGCAGATAGTATTGTTTGTTTACAATATTTTTTTAACTATCAATTTCATTTTACATTTAGTTGCAATAAAATAAATTTATCTAAGATTTGAAAAGAGTAAATTCATACCAAAACTAAAGAAGCAGCATATTATGCTATGAGCTATCACAATTCAGTCTGTAACAATCCACCAAGTACAAACAATCCCAACGCGGCTAACAATGTGGAAAGAAAAACAGCTTACCCTGAGTTGGCCATGGCTTCACGCACCGAGCCCGTGGGATGTGAGCCGCCAGGGCCTCCGGGCGTAGCCCTAGGAGTCATGAGGAGCTTTCTAAAGTCTTCATTTGTGAGCCTTTGGGAGGCTGGCGTCTGCTCCACGTTATTTTCATCCATTTTTACGTCTTATACAGGAGACGATCATAAAATGATTCAACGTTTCGCTAATACTATAACAACACTAGAAGAAGCCGTAATTTTCAGTAATTAATTATTTATTTAACACAAAAACGATTTACAGAAACAACATTGCTTGCTGCATTCATTTTTTAATTGATGATTCCTGTTTGACAGCTTTTTTTTTTTTTTTTGGAATTTTATGACCTGGTAACTGGACCTTTAGGTCAAATCTTATTTTATTTTAAAACACTACACTTTCACTTCATTTTTAAGTTGTTTGAAAAGTATTTTTAATGTATTTATATATTGGTTTGTAGGTATTTTTTTCTTTTAATAACTCTTCAAGTGGCGGCGGGCGGGATAAAGAATCGCACTTAATGTTCACATCACTTAGTTCACTAGCCAACACTAATCTGTCAAGCAAGAAGTTTTGACAGTCAAAAATAAGATGTTCCATGGTTCCTTCTTGGGATTCACAATGTGGGCATGTATTGCTTGTAATAATGCCAAGTCTAGCAAGGTGTGACGGAGCAGTATTATGGCCAAAGCGCAATCTATTTATCGTAGTGATAAAGTCTCGGCTGGCTTCCTTCAATTTATTGTACCAGGGTCTAACAGGTAATTTTACTTGAATACTTCCATACCACTTTCCTTTGATGTCTTGGTCTTTCTTCCACATTTCTAACCATAACTTATCTATATTTTCATTAATGCATAGCAGGAAGTCAGTCATAGGAATGTCCATTGCATTTGTGACATCAGTAGCATTATTACCTTCATAAGCGGTTTTGTAAACTACTTCATTGCCAGAGATACCTCGGTGAGAAGGTACCCACAGGAATACAATTTTTATGTGCTTAAGATAATATTGATGAATTATTTCTTTGATGAAATACAGAATATAATTTGACTTAAACGAAACTGTAAGGTTAGTTAAGGCTTTTATCAAACTCAGTGAATCAGAAACAATCAGAAAGTATTTACAATTGCTAATTTGGCGTATATGCATTAATGCCTGATAAACCGCATATGCCTCTGCAGTGAATATAGAACAGGTATTGTACAGAACAAAGCTTTGAGAGAATTTAGCATGTGGATCATATATAGCAGCACGTACATAATCACTCCCCTTACTGCCATCAGTGTAAATAACATGATAATTCTTATTATTTGCCAAAAACTGTAACATATCTGAATTATTATTAATGGGATTTTGTAATTCTTTAATGGGATGTGAAATACACTGATAAGAGAAGGAGTAACATGGCCATGGGCACTGTTTTCTAATACCAGTAAAACTGTTTTCTGTTTCCAGCAATATTTTAGACAATGTTGGGGATTTACCATTCAAGAGATCCTCTCCTGTTGTTAGAGGCCCAAGAGTTCTACTTACAAAAGGTACAATTTTGTTCATTATTTTCCTGTTATTTGCAGCAATTAATTTAAGACAGAATCTCTTTGCAAGTCGAATGCGTCTCAAAATTAAGGGCATTGTTTTAGTCTCCACTTCCATGGCCCTTATGGGAGTAGAGCACATTGCACCAGAAATAATTCTCAAAGCCCTGTTCTGCAATAGATCTAGTTTATTTACATGAGTACTATTTATATACACTAGTGAACTATAATCAAAATGACTTCTAACTATACTTTTATACAAAATTGATAATATTTTCGGGTCTGCACCCCATGAGACACCTGCAAGACATTTCATTACATTTAAACCTTTTAAAGCATTCTTGGATATATATTTAATATGTTCCTCAAAGGTTAATTTCCTATCTATTAATATTCCTAAAAATTTCTTTGAATTAACTGGGTTTATATATTCTCCGTTATAAACTACTTTTGAAGTTGTATTTTCATTTCCAAATATCATAACACTGCTTTTGGAGGGATTAATTTTCAAATGTAGCACATCATTGTAATAGTGAAATAGTTGGGACAAGGCTCTGTTAATATTATCAATTGCAATTTCTACATTATAATTACTACTGTACAAAACAATATCATCAGCAAACTGCAAAATTTCTACATTACTATTAACAAATTTACAGATTTCACTTGTGTATATGTTGTATAACAAAGGAGATAGTGTAGCACCCTGCATTGTACCCCTAGATGCACATTTTGGACCGTGCAACGTATTATTATGTCTTACATACAGTGTTCTATTATTCAAAAAATTATATATCCATTTACATAGTTGGCCAGGCACACCTAACCTAGACATAACTTGTACAAGTATAGCCGGATCCAGACTGTCAAAAGCACCTTGAACATCTAGAAATACACAAACAGTGTGTAACTTTCTATCCTTTGCATGTTTCAGGTCAGAAATTAATGAAGTGAAGCTGTCTGCACAACTTCGCCCTCGACGAAATCCATATTGTACATGTGGAATGAAGCTGTTAGATTCCATATACCAATCCAATCGATTTTTAATCATGTTTTCAAATAATTTACCTAGACATGAGGACAGTGATATTGGTCTATATGAGCTGGCAAGCTCTGAAGGTTTATCTGGTTTGAGTATTGGAATGACACATTGTGTTTTCCATGATTGTGGAATACATTTACAATGCCAAAGTAAATTAAGAATATTAAGAAATATTTTTTGTGCTGATTCATCTAAATTTTTAATAGTACAATAGGGGAGATCATCTAAACCAGGTGTAGTGTCTTTCCGAGATAACAAACTCATTTTAAATTCAGACCATGTAAAAGGATCTAGCAAGAATTTTGAACTTAGATTATCATTATTTAATTCGAAAATATTGCCTAAACTATTAACATTATTTAGATTGCTGTTGTCGGATAATTTATCTAGAAATTGAGATATAAACTCATCTTTATATGATTTATTGCCAGCTCTTATACCTTTAAACATTTTTAAAAGATTCCAAATCTTACTTATAGGAGTAGTTCTATTAAATGTGTTACATAAGTTATCCCAACCTATTCTTTTTTGTTCCGATATGGTTCTTTTCTTAAGTGCATCTTTTCTTTTATATTCTAAATAGTTCTCCATAGTAGGTTCACTTCTATATAGTTTTAATGCATTGTAAGAGGCAATTACACTTTTTTCACAAATATCATTCCACCAAGGAGCTGGAGGTCTGCTTTTAAAATTATTTGATTTATTTAGTTTAGGAATGGTCATATCTTTTAAAGTACCCAATCGAGAACAAAAATCATTATAGGTTGAAATAGGATCATACAATTTTAGGACTAAATCTTTGAATACTGTTTTAGATATAGTTTTATACTTTTCCCAATCTGCTTTTTTATATATAAACCTATCAACAGGGGGATTAATATAATATTTATCTATTTGCAATGAAATCTCTGTTATTGTTGGGTAGTGATAGCTGCCCATGGCATCATCATGCACAGACCACTCGCATATTGATGTGAGGTTAGCACTAGTAAAGCTAACATCAATTGCAGATGGATTCCGTCTCGGGTTGTTAACAGTTGTAAAGCTACCATCATTTAAAATACATAAATCCAAGTCATCAATGATATTAAATAAATCATGACCTCTGCTCTTAGTGGATAGACAACCAAATGCAATGTGGTGTGCATTAAAGTCACCACTGACAAATATGGGCTTTGGAAGATCATTAATAATATAACGTAATCTATTGATCCGTATATGGCCACTAGAAGGAGGACAGTATACACAGAGAATAGTCAAGCTACCATGTACAGTAGATAAGGACAGAGCAACAGTTTGAATATCTTCATAGAATCTGGTGTTTAAAACTTTGTACTTTAAATATGGCTTAATCAGTATTGCTACACCATTATGAGTATTTTTGGAATTTTTATTATAAATATTATATCCAGGTATTTTAAAACTATTATCTTTAAACCATGTTTCATTCAGTAAGCAAATGTCAATATTTTGTTTTTGTAAGAATTGAATCAATAAGGGTTTTTTACTATTAGCACTTTGAATGTTGTACTGAGCAATACGTAGCTTAGACAGTGTATGACTTGGATCCATTACTTGAGATTTTTAAGTAGTGTTTCTTTAATACTATTTACAGTTGTAGGCGTATTATCTCCCTTATTACCCAATTCCACCAACGTCTGTACCAGGGCCATAAGTACATCGTTGTTGGCAACTATTTGGGCTTTGATGTCTACTTTAGGAGTGACATCTTTAGATTTATTTACACTAGTATTATTTACAGGTATGGACTTATTTACAGATGTATGTACAGATTTATTTACAGACTTATTTACATTGTCAGTTGGTTTCATTTTTGGAGGTGGTAGAGGTGGAAATTCATTATTATTACTCATGTGTTGTTTCGTTATTGTAGCACTTGCATAAGTTATCTTATTTTTCTTTTCTAAAATTTTATTCAACTTTATTGGACATAGTCTAGAAATGGCAAGATGAGGCCCGCTGCAATTACAACAGCAGATCTCTGTTGGTTTATCACATTCTTTATATAAATGCTCACCTCCGCAAATGGAACATCTTTGTTTGCTATTACATATCCTAGCCGAGTGGTTAAATTTAAAGCAACGGAAACATTGCTGTAATGGGGGTACATATTCAAAAACTCTGTATGAAAACAGATCATATTGTATATTGTCCGGAAGAATATTAGATAAAAAAGTAATGCTGACTGTTTGTAGTGGAACTCGGTCCTGTCCTACCTTCTTTGTAAATCTTCTTACAGCTATTATTTCATAAATTGATGATAGTTTTGTGTATAATTCTTTGTTTGAAATGTTTGCTGGTACAAATCGAATTATGCCTGTTTTTTCTATTTGCGCAGCCGGAATAAATGCTTTCAAGCCATGCTTGTTAAGAAAAGCGCTGTTGTTAATAAAATTATTGGCCGTATTATACTGTTTAAATATAACTGCTATTTTATTTGCGTTTATTCGCTGTATAGCCGTCACACCTTTTATTTCGCTGGAGAATATATGATTGAGATAGATAGGGCTCTTATTGCCTATTCTATCCTTATTGTTGGAAGCTTCAATGAACACTTTAAAGTCTACATAAGTGGCATTTTCTGGGTATAGTCTTTTATAGTCAGGTTTTATAAAAGGTGAATAGTCACAATGCTCACCGCCGCCGCCATCACCACAGTCCATTCCAGTCCCTCCATCTCCGGCCTCATGCCGAGGACGTTTATGTGAGGTGGGCGGGTTATCCCCGCCCCCCTCATTTCCCACCATTATTACTGGTTTGCCCACCTATTACTATTGTTTTAATGACTTTTAAGCAAGAAATTAGGTATATTTATTAAAAATGAAAAATTTAAAGAAAAATCTGAACCGCTCTTTTTTAAAGTTCCCGCCAGAATCCTCTGTTTGACAGCTATGTTTTCTTGTAGACATTAGCATAAATGAAACCAAGGCTTTTAAGTCCAGTGTCAAAAAACCTGGCATAAGGGGGAGGATGCTTCAAGGTAGCCCGCGAAATTCACAGTCACACAAAACAGAATTATAGTCATCAAAATCATCAACACAACCCTCCAAGTTCATAAGACTCGAAGAAGGACTTTAAACGTGAAAAATTCGTTCGAGTCTTACGAACATGGAGGGTTGTATTGATGATTTTGATGATTATAATTCTGTAACGTAATACTCATTACAGTCGTGATCGATATGTTAATCAACATACAACTTACACTGCCCTTCAAATTGCACAAAACGTAAGAACATTAGAATTTCCACCTTAAGGACGTGGGTTTAAATTCGGTTACGAGTCGACCTTGCTACAATGGCCACTGACAAAGCAAAGAGCAAAAAGAAGAATTAATTAGATGTCACGTCTGTCATTCCCGAAAGGTTAGGCAGGAGTTCTCACATTTTTTCCAGGTATGTTTAAGTCCCATGTAATAGGGAGCGAGCCTATTGGCATAAACCGAGTGCGGATCCAGACTCCGTGGCTGCTACTGAAAAATGATGGAAAAACCCAATGGCAGCAGTCTCTGAACTAGGTACAAATGAATAAAACAGGATAATAAAACCTTAATAAAATCTTTATTGATTTATCTTTTTACATGAAAACCACTTAATATTAAATTAGATTTAACATTAACTGAAACCCCAGTATAGCTTAGTAGATGATTAGATAGGAACACTAACAAGACAGGAATTAACCCTAAAACTTGACTAAAATGACAGCTGTCTAGATGTACATTATGAAGCCAATAACTTAATTTTATTAAGACATCGTCTTTATAGTTTAATTTAATTTTCCTTATTAATGTGGTGCATCGTCATCAACGATTTGTATGTAGGTCAATAATTGCAATAGCGAAATAAATAATTATTCATTTTTTAGTTATGTACTAGCGCTCGCGGAAATCGTGTTTTATTTACATGACTCACAATACCCAATCAACACGTACGCAGCAGGTACACTTACATCTGGTGACCCCGTCGTGATCGAAGCCTGTCGAGTGGGTCGAAGACGAGAATTTCACCTGACAGCCCCAATTGGTTATGCAAGTGTCATCTTCGGTACCAGGAACCGAGCCCGGAACTGTGAAAAGCCATGCAATTGGAAGAAACCGTCGGAAAACTGAGTTAAGCGTTGACAGAGGCGGTCGTCAGCGCCATCATATATTTTGGGCGACAACATGTGAGGCATGCCAAAAAAGCAAGATAAATGGACACAACTCGGCTCCAATCGAAACATTCTCATCTACAGCACGTTTAGATCACGTGCACATAGACATTGTCGGCCCAATTCCAGAATCCAACGGCAACAGATACACTGTGACAATGATCGACAGAGAAACAAGATGGCCGGAAGCTGTACCAGTAGCAGAGATAACATCAAAAGTTGTAGCGGAAGTTCTCATAAACACCTGGATAACAAGATTCGGATGCCCAAACACCATAACCACGGACCAAAGACGACAGTTCGAGTCAAACTTATTTATCGCTCTGACTAAGTCACTTGTTATTAAGAAAACTAGGACTACTAGTAATCATCCGCAGTCGAATCGCTTAGTTGAACGCTGGCATATATAGATCAAAGAAAACCGCGCTGATCGCACGCGGAAACACAACAAACTGGTCGAACGAATTACCCATAATTCTACTAGGACTACGAGCAGCACTTCGATTGAAAGAAAATATAAGCCCAGCACAAATGTTATACGGAACAAATATACGTCTACCTGGAATGTTTATCGAGCCGACAAAGCAAAATACATCACCAGAAACGTATGCACAGACTCTGCAAAGGACTATGGCAAAACTAAGCCCGTTTAATATAGGAATCACCACGCTATAAGTCATAAACCATATATTCATCCAGACATGAAAGACTGTGAATACGTTTATGTCATCATAACAGATTCTGTGAAAAAACCACTGACCCCATCTTACGAAGGTCCATATAAAGTTTTAGAGAAACAAGATAAATATTTCAAAATCGAAATGCCGAAAAAAACATCAAAAGTAACAGTGGACTGATTAAAACCAGCTTACATTACAACCGATGAAAAGGTAAACGAATCTTTAGCATGCTTGAAAAGTAGCAGTACCCAAGTAAACGACCACAAGAACGCTGAGATAGCGGAAAATAATAAGACCGCGCCGAACACGACACGTTCAGGGCGCGTCATACGTCCGGTGGTACGATTTTGCAATACTGTCACGTCAGCGAAAGACAAAGACTCGTTTAACACATACTAGCAAATCACCGCAGGAATAACACACTTTTTTAAAAGACCAATTGCCATCTTAACAAATATGGGAAACTGGGGCTCAAAGGAAGAGATTATGGTGGCTCAAACAGCCGCCGGCGCCGGGTCTGGAGGATCCAGCGTGTCTATCACCGAAATGAATATGGGAAACTGGGGCTCAAAGGAAGAGATCGTGGTGGCTCAAACAGCCGCCGGCGCCGGGTCTGGAGGATCCAGCGTGTCTATCACCGAAATTAATATGGGAAACTGGGGCTCAAAGGATGAGATCGTGGTGGCCCAAACAGCCGCCGGCGCCGGGTCTGGAGGATCCAGCGTATCTATCACCGAAATTAATATGGGAAACTGGGGCTCAAAGGATGAGATCGTGGTGGCCCAAACAGCCGCCGGCGCCGGGTTTGAAGGATCCAGTGTGTCAATCACCGAAATGACTACGGGTGGCATCTTCAACATCGCCGTTGCTGCAATGGTGGTCTACATGTACAAAAAGTGTAGGAAAAGGTTCTACAGGAATGTGACTCGTCATATTGATAGCAGGCAAGGGCAGGCGGCGCCGTCACCGGTCCCAATGGTCTCCATGCGTTGCAGCCTGCACGCGAACGGAGCACAAGGAGCACATAACGTATGAAGAACTTCCCAAAACTACTTGGTTTCTCCATCGTTTATCATAAAGGAAACTAGAAGAATAGTGTAACCGCGAAGTGTAATTAAGTTTTTTTTTGTTATTTGCTTGTTTTATAACGACAAGTGATTGGACCATTATATTGCTAAGTGTATAATTTTAGGGAATATTTAACAACTATGTGTATTTTCATGTAAGTGTATTTACGAAGTATCAAAGTGAAAAACTTTTTTTTTTAAGTTGGAAATAATGTGGTACATCGTCATCGAGGCTTAGTATGTATAATTATTAATTTTTAGTGTACTAGCGCTCGACGAAATCAGTTGTTTTATTTATATGACGCACAATACCAAATCAACTCGTACGCAGTAGGTACACTTACAATAAATACCCACATTTACATATCGTAAAACATTTTTAAGCATTTGTTATCGTTTATTTCGATATGACCAAAGGTCCGTTTAGTTTGACAGCTGTCATTTTAATCAAGTTAGATAAGAACTGTCAAAATATACTGAGCACACTGTGTTTCTGATTTATCCGAATAAAGCGTGGAAGGTGGTGCCTTTGTATCCGACGGTCCCAGTAGTGTTGTCTTGGAATGTTATGTACATCCTGAAACAAAAATTAAATGTATTATAATTATGTTAATTTATTATACATATAGAAAGGGTTAGAGGGACGCCTTTGCCCAGGAGTGGGACAGCGGTACGTTTAAAATAAAAAAAAATAAAAAATATTTCCAACAAAAAAGTCCATAGGCAAGGCAAGGTAACAAGAATTTTGCTTAACTATACTAATATTATAAAGCAGAAGAGTTTGTTTGTTTGGTTGAACGCGCTAATCTCAGGAATTACTGGTTGAAGTTAATAAATTATTTTTGTGTTGGATATTCCATTTATCGAGGAAGGCTTTAGGCTATATAACATCACGCGACGACCATTAGGAGCGAACTACTGGCCACTGGCCTGCAAATTGCAAAAACGTAAGATAATTTGATTTTCGCGGGCTACCCTCCAATTTAGGGTTACCATGAGCTTAGAAAGCTGTAAATTCTGTAAGTTGGCAACATCGCGAATTTCTATCAAATTTTATAACACTCCACTTCAAAAGTCTATATGTTGTAGTTAAGCGTTAATTTTGAATTGCAACAATAACACTCATTATTATTATATTACTTCGAAATGTGTGACACCCGCCCCTTTTCCATCGCGGTTTCACGCAACAGTTCGTTCAATTTCGGCACTATTTAGCTAGAAACGTTCGGCTTAGGTCAGCCAGTAATAATACTTACTATTATGTTGTATCTGTTAGTGTAAAATGCTCTAAAATTACCTGACCTCAACTATACGAAACTTACACATGTTCTGTGAATCAATGAAGTTCACCTTGGCACTATGGTTTATAAGGAGTGAAAGGGCTGAGAATATTATTTTATTCAAATGTTATGGAACTCAAGTGGAGTTGGGCAGGGCACCTAGCAAGGCTCGATGACAAGTGGTAAAGCTGTCACTGAAAATTCATGGATGACGGACGGGTAAACATCAACAAATGGACACTAATCCACGGAGTGATCACTGAACTCATGAGTAGCTTTATTCTTGATCAACTGATGCAGTTTTCATTACATAAAGACCATTTCATGCCTCATTCTCAGCCTCATTCTTACTTATGTTCAAGAACTAGCAAAATAAATGCGGGTCGTCCGACGGCGAGATGGGCAGTCGACATAGTTGAAATCGGGTGAAAAACCTGGTTAAGGTTAAGACTGGAGAGGCCTATACCCAGCAGTGGATAAATTCAGGCTGTGGATGATGATGATGATGAATCTATACTATCTATACTAATATTATAAAGCAGAAAAGTTTATTTGTTTCTTTGTTTGGTTGAACACGCTAATCTCAGGAACTACCGGCACGAATTGAAAAAATATTTTTGCGTTGGATAGTCCATTTATCGAGGAAGGTTATAGGCTATATTACATCACGCTATGACCAATAGGAGCGGAGCAGCAATAAGAAATGTTGCAAGCGGAAAATTCACGCGAACGAAGTCGCGGGGACGGGCAGAAGCTAGTATTTTAATAAACAGCTCACTTAGGCCCTTTTCACAAATAAGGCGTTAAACATTGCACTATTGGATTTCTAACTTGTGCCGCAGAGCGTTGGAAACCACCAGTGTGCAGTTTGCTCATATGTTGGCGTTACTAACACTGATAATGAAAACTATGACTATGGATATTGGGCCTTATCAGGTAATAACCTGTTATGGTCAGATCTTTGATAAATGGATCTGAGGTAGTTACTACGAAGGTAGGTAATTATTATAGGATTCAACCATTTCTGCTGCAGTCGTAATATTGTCTATGCCTCTACTAATCTCAATATTAGCTGCAGCAGCGTTTAAACCCCTTTAAATCAATAGGCCAATTGAAAAATAAATCCGCGCGTTCGTGTTAAAAACCAAAGGCCGATAATTGGTACCTATGTCAATTGGCGCCGGGGCATAAGATCAAGACATAGTTCCCATTAATAAATAAAATGATGATTTATTTCTATGAGTATCGGAAGCTATTAGGCTCTATTAGACATAATCAATTTAGGTATTGGTACCGCCTCATCAGCCGGCAATAGGACTCAAAAAATTGTTTGACGATTATAGAACAAAACTGGCGAACACTGTTTTAGGCTTTCACGGTTTAAAACTAAACTTATATTGCCACTTACGGGATATCTTCCGTGATTATTTTTTATGTTGAGCTCCCGACGGACAACCCGCGATCATGGCGCTTGCAACAGCGTCGAAATATCGGGAGCTCAACATAAAAAATAATCACGGAAGATATCCCGTAAGTGACAATATAATTTTAAAACTGGCGAAGTGTACGAAAAACAGGGTACAAACATAAAAGGTTATTTTTCGGGGTTAGCCGAAAAACCGTAAAGTGAATGTTAATAACCGGGCTCACGCATCACGCGTTCATTTCTGTAATTTTAAGATATGCAAGAAAGTGACAGAGTTAGCCCGCTTTCTGAAAAAGTGCCATATTCAACGCTCTGAGCGACGTCCATTTGTCACAATTACCAATTTTTGGTCGGAGAGGAGGAAAATTTCCAAGAAAACTTAAATGGTTGGTTACTCCGAAACCACTCAGATAAGACCCCTAGTTATCGGGTTTACATTTTTTGCAAATGAGCTCTAGTATCACCCATTTCAAGGTCTGCACCCAATTACCAATCACCCTGTATTTGTACGCCGTTATGGCAAAATATGACATAATTTGATGTAACATCTTGCAAATCGTGAGTGGCTCATGATTTTGACAAATAAAAATTATCTTATCTAACCTCAGGGGAAAACAACCGAAAGGTTTGTGTTCGCGACGAACGTCACCAAAACAAGTGTATATAGTTTCTTACAAAGATAGTGTAGAGTCAGTGATACATGGGCAATAACAGTGACGAAATAAACAAACGCGTCAGTGATTAGATTTAGTAAATAAACCGAACAGTAAGCGTTAAACTCATATCACCTCGAAAGTGGCATTTTATTTAGTTAAAACGTAGTATTATCGAGATCCAGGTAGCCTAGTGTTGCGACCTAGGCCTGGATATAGTTTTGTAGAATCAACATAGCCCTTCAGGGAAGCCACTTGTCGAGGATATGACAGTCTAACGCGCCTATCTGTGTTCATAGTATGTAAATTTGGTCTATCATACTGACAGTTGAAGGAACATTACAGGCTGGATAATATAGATACATAAAAGTAAATAGTAGATTCATATAGGCCATACAACACCCTTGTATATGGCACTCTATATACTTACAGCATCAACTCCGGTTTTCGTGTAAATTATCCTGAAAGATCCTTCAACCGTCCCAGTTTTAGAAAGTTCTGTACTAATTTATCTATATTTCTTTAATTTCAATAAAGATATGTGTGTTTTTTGTGTTAGTAGATAGATAACACTATGTACAAACCATGTAACGTTAAAAATATAATTAGATATAAGTTCAGAATTGTAATAACAGAAAATATTTGTAAATATCCAAATGAAAATACATAATAAAAAATTCCAAAAATCAGGAAGCGATTTGCGGCTCTCGTTACAGTCAAGTACTCTAGTACGTTAGTAAATCTAGATTTCCATAGAATTGTAGTCATCAGTACGGCAAATATTATATTATAATGTGAGTAAATCAAGCAGTAAAAGGTAGTGCGCGAAAGTCATGAAGAAATATCAAATCGCTTCCTGAAAAGTTATGAAAGTTTATCAGTGTTCTCATTCCCAGTAACCCATCCCCCTGATAGGAAACGACTGAGGTTGTCTGAACCGACAGGTGTAGGACGTCAGCGCCGTCTAGGTTCGAAGATTATGTGTGTACAGTTACAGTATAGGCAGAACGTCTGTTAGAGTAGACAGAGCGTCAGGCAAGCACGCATACATCCCCGCGTCTAGCGATCACGCCCGTCCGGCACATTTTCTGGTCCTTCAGAGCCGGATAACCTCAGTTCGTCAGTGATAGTGTAGTTTCTGGTTAATCCGAACCAGACCCTATGTGAACAGTGCGTCAAGGCTATATACCTCAAAGTTATATACCTCAAAGTTATAAATCTACGTGAACAGTGCGTCAAAGTTATATACATCAAAGTTATACGACAACTTAAATAGACAGTGCGTGAACAGTGCGTCCAAGTTATATACCTCAAAGTTATATATCTCAAAGCTATATACCAATAACTTATGTGAACAGTGCGTCAATATTATATACCGGAACTCGTGTAACCAGTACATAGTGAAGCTATAACAGCATATAGTGATAGTACATAGTGAAGCTAACAGTACATAGTGACAGTACATAAGTGAAAGTATATAACAACAGTACATAAGTGAAGTATATAACAACAGTACATAAGTGAAAGTATATAACAACAGTACATAAGTGAAGTATATAACAACAGTACATAAGTGAAGTATATAACAACAGTACATAAGTGAAAGTATATAACAACAGTACATAAGTGAAGTATATAACAACAGTACATAAGTGAAGTATATAACAACAGTACATAAGTGAAGTATATAACAACAGTACATAAGTGAAAGTATATAACAACAGTACATAAGTGAAGTATATAACAATAGTACATAGGGAAGTATATAACAATAGTACATAGGGAAGTATATAACAACAGTACATAGGGAAGTATATAACAACAATAGTACATAGGGAAGTTTATAACAACAATATATAGTGAAAATTCATAGTGAAGCGTACAACAAGTGCATAACTAAGGAAAAGAACGCCTATTAAAGCTAATAACTATTTATGAACACTAATAAAACTTATAGTGAAGTTATAGTGAAGTTTACACGCTGAAGACTTACGTTAATAGTTAAAAATAAACAGTAGATCGGTTCGAATAATACAGTGCGGTTATAAATAAAACAAGATGCCGGTAACAAGATCGCAAGGAAGGTCTCCCGCGGAAACACAGGCGGTCGAGACGCGTCAGGACACAGCCATCCGTCACCAGCTGCCACCCCGTTCACCATCCTCTAACGAGGGGTTGGAACAGCTGGCCACCCGCCCTTCCGCTATGCGGGGGGATGAAGACGCAGCCGAGCCACCATCTGCTACTAAACGAACCAGGTCAGAGGGTATTTCAGATAAAACTATTATGCCTTCAAATACAACGAGAAAGCCTTCGACGTGTAAGCCTTCAGTCAGATCTTCAGCGAAGCCTTCAGACAGATCGAGGATTACTCATGAAACCACAGAAGCCGTACCGATGACTACCCGGGGTGACGCCCGTAACGAACATTGTAGATCGCCGTCTCACAAGACGACACGATCAAATAGAAAAGTTTCACAAGCACGTGAGGCTTTATTAAAAATTAGGTTGGAGCTTGCACAAATAGCGCTTCAGAGGGCCGAAGAAGACAACTCTGAAGCTGAATATATGGATGACAGAAACTCAAACGATGAATACGTGCGTTCCTGGTTGGAAGAAGCGCCGGAAGAAGCGCCGCTTCCAGAAGACGACGCCGCTGAGGGGAATATTACAGTTAGACAGCATACCCCCCCCCCTGCGGACGTCAACAGTACAGATATAGAACACCGGGAAAGGGCACCATCGTTACATCCTACAGTTAAAAATGTGTCAAGAGAAACAGTACCAACACAGAAGACCGAACAATGCAGGGGGGAGGATTCATTACGTCCATTTATAACGGAATTGACATCCGCTATAGCGTCGCTCGCTGATAGAAAAATAGATACAGGGACAGCGAACCAACCCTCGGCGTCGAAGGTCATCATGACCCTACCGAATTTCAGCGGGTCACATACAGAATGGCTTTCGTTCCGCGCCATTTACGAAACAACTCGAACGTACTTCAACGACGTCGAGAATACAGCGAGACTCAGAAGGAGCCTTCATGGAAGAGCATTGGAGACAGTGAGCTCAGAACTCATCGGTCACGCCCGACCAGATGACATCATGCGGGAACTGGAGTTGCAGTTCGGCAGACCAGACTCAATAGCGCAAGCCGAAACAGATCGGCTGAAAGGACTATCGCGCTGCAGCGAAGCACCGAAAGATATCTGCACGTTCGCAAGTCGTGTGAGAAGCGGCATCGTGACACTACGTGCATTGAAGAAGGAGCACTACCTCATCAACGCTGAGCTGATGCGATCCCTTACAGAGAAGCTGCCGAACTCCCTGCGTGTACAGTGGTACAGAACATACACGGAGAAGTACCAATCACTGCCGGACTTGTCGCTCTTCAGCGAATTCATTACAGAGCAAGCTCGCTTCTGCAGCGCCTTCGCTCCTCCCGAGAACGTACATTCATCCGAAAATGCGACAGGCAAACGAGTTTTGCAAAGAACGCATACAGCGACAGATAAGTCGACTTCGAAATGTCGAATCTGCGAAAAGGAGGGTCATTACGAATCTGAGTGTAAAAAATTCAGAGACGCCTCCAACGATAGAAGATGGGAAATCGCAAAGAAGTTTAGCATGTGCTACCGTTGCCTGCGACATCGCCGAAACGGTCATAAGTGTCGACCGAAGAAATGCGAAACAGGGGGGTGCAAAGCCACGCACCATCGACTGCTGCACTTCACAAAAAAGACTGAAGAAGCGGTCAACCAGCCGCCAAAGCAGGAGGTGGCCCCAGAGACAGTCGCCAGTTCCAGGACGACAGCAAGTCAAGCTTTCCTCAAAATAATACCAGTACGAGTCATAGGACCGGCGGGAGAAGCTTCCACGTACGCTCTCCTCGACGATGGGTCAACAGTATCGCTGATTGACGAAGAGATAGCGCAGCAGATCGGAGCGGAAGGACGCGTAGAACCTCTCACAATAGGCGCGATTGGAAACACGATGATCGACACTCCCAAGTCAAGAAGAGTGTCAGTCACTCTCTCCAGCCAGATGAAGGACAAGATGCCATTCAGAGCGCGTACCATTCCGAAGCTCAACCTAGCGCCGCAGTCGATTAGTGAAGAAGACGTTGCCCGGTGCAAACATCTGGATGACCTCAGACAACAGCTGATTTACAACACCGGCGCGCCGAAGATACTTATAGGTCAAGACAACTGGCACCTATTGCTGGCTACCGAGGTCCGCAAGGGCCCCCAGAACCAACCCGTTGCCTCACTCACAGCGATGGGCTGGACTCTTCACGGCGCGCACACCAGAACTCTCGGTCACCAGGTGCACTACGTCAACAGACTCACAGCAGAAGACCAAGATCTCAACGAACAGCTGCGTGAATTCTTCGCGCTCGAATCTCTGGTCATCAACCCACGTCGTCCTGATTCCGATCCTGAGAAGAAAGCGGAAGACATATTAGACCGTCATACCAAACAAATGGAGAACGGACACATAGAAACGGCCCTGCTCTGGAAAAGTGAAAACATCGAAATGCCAGATAGCTACGGAACTGCACTCAAGAGACTCGTCGCCACTGAAAAGAAGCTCGACAGAAATCCCACTCTTCGCGACAGATATACGGAACAAATGGAATCGTACATCAACAAAGGTTACGCCGAAAAGGCGCCCGAAGTAACCACAGCTGGTAGGACGTGGTACCTACCCCATTTCGAGGTGTACAATCCCATGAAGCCGGAGAAATTCAGAATAGTCCACGACGCCGCAGCCAAATCGAGAGGAATGTCACTAAACGACTTCCTACTCACTGGTCCAGACCTACTACAGTCGCTGCCCGGCGTCATGATGAGGTTCCGTCGACACCCTATAGCGGTCGCCGGCGACATAGCGGAGATGTTCATGCAAGTGAAGGTGCGAACGCAAGACCGTGACGCCCTTCGCTACCTGTGGAGGGGCGACAGAAGACAAGGAGCTCCTGAAGAGTATCGCATGACGTCAATAATATTCGGCGCGGCAAGCTCGCCGTGCACGGCTATCTACGCAAAAAACTGGAACGCGAAGCGGTACAGTGACAGCCAACCGGAAGCAGTGGAAGCCATCATACAGAGTCACTACATGGATGACTACCTCGACAGTTATAAAACGATAGAAGAAGCGACGCGTGTGGCAACAGCCGTCAAGGACATACACCTACAGGCGAAGTTTGAACTCAAAAAATGGGTTTCAAACAGCACAGAAGTCCTAGACCACATAGATCCGACACAGAACAGGACTGAAGTAGTCAACATCGGAAAATCAAGCGCCACAGAAAAGATACTCGGTCTGATATGGAAGCCGACCGAGGACACGCTAGGCTTCAATTTAACGCTCGCACGGCTACCAAGCGACATTCTCGACAAAGAAACACCGACGAAGAGAGAAGCGCTGAAAATCGTCATGTCATTGTACGACCCACTCGGCCTCGCCTCGCCGGTAACGATTCGAGCCAAACAGATTCTCCAGGAAGCTTGGAGACACGGAACCAACTGGGACCAGGCTCTCGAACCAGACCTGTCCGCCCAGTGGCGAAGATGGGTACAACACCTACATCAGTTGAAGGACATCGACCTACCGAGATGTTATCCGGGATACAGCGAAGCTACGGAGACACAGATCCACGTCTTCACCGACGCAAGTGAGATGGCATACGCAGCAGCGGTCTATTGGCGGACAACAACAGAAGATGGACAACGTCACGTCACTCTCGTCATGGCAAAAGCGAAAGTGGCACCGCTCAAACTCCAATCCATACCACGCCTCGAGCTTCAGGGCGCGGTAATGGGAACCCGTTTAGCCGCAGCCGTCATCAGAGAACACGGCATCAAACCGGCTGCAGTGACGTACTGGACAGACAGCAAAACCGTCCTTACTTGGATTCGGCGAGGATCTCGAGCGTACAAGCCGTTCGTTGCCCATCGCATAGCGGCCATCGAGGAGAACAGCAAGGTCGAAGACTGGCGATGGATACCGACAAAAATGAACGTAGCCGACAGCGCCACACGCGACGTTCCACACCACTTCAACAAACATCATGAGTGGTTCCGCGGCCCTGCCTTCTTATCCGACGATCCGTCATCATGGCCGACCGAAAAACCTCCAGTCGACACGGAAACAGGGGAGGAAAGAACCCTCACAGTCACCGAGGAAAAGGTCAACAGTCATTCTCTGATGGAAGCTATTCCGGATCCAACCCGATTCTCAAAATGGGAGCGTCTTCTCCGAGCTACAGCAAGCGTCCTTCGCTTCATACATCTCTGTCAGAATAAAACAGAGAAAACGTTCTACAAACGAACAAGGAAAAATACAGAAAAGGATCCTGACTGGAGACAGCAACAGAAGAAAACGAATAAAGCTCTTCCCAAGACAGTGGCGAAGACACCAAACACTCGATACGAGAAACACATAATAGAAGCGGAATTTCTCCAAAGGGCAGAAAAATTACTCGTACGGGTTTCACAGCAACAGTCGTTTTCGCAGGAAATTACAGATCTGCAACAACAGAGATCCATCAGAAAGGACAGTCGGCTCAGACCGCTTCGTGTGGAAATTATCGACAACGTCATACTGTAATATAATGTAATCTGATATTATGGATTTCCTTTAGTAATAAGTTAAAACTCACGTGTACGAATTTAGCATCGGTTGCAAACCATAATTAGGTGCTAGGCAATATTGAGTTATTATTGAATTTTGTATTAATAAGTTTGTGCATTCAAATAAATGACTCCGAAGGAGTAAGACATGTTTGATTCCAACCACCTGAACCTCCAACATATTACATGGCGACCCTGCCATTGGCACCGTTTGTAGAACATACACATCAAGATTGAAGAAGGAAGACTATTAGACCGAATTTCAAGACAAGATTTCAAGACAGAAGATTTCAAGATAGAAGATTTCAAGACCTCATAAGAAAAAACAAAAAGAAGATCTTCGAAAATATACCATGGGTAAATCTGCATCAAAAGAACAAGTTGTGATCGCACAGAACGCCAACGGAGCAGCTTCGGCAACGACATCGCAATACCATACCGAACGTTTGGAGGCTATAGAATTATTGATCACCATAGCCGTCGTAATATTGGCAATCGCTGTAATATACTACGTTCTCAAGAAATGCAACAAACACCATGTACGCAACATGCAACGAGAACTGAACAGACACAACTTGGCTACTATCTCTCGTGCTGACCTGACCACCAGTGCCGTCTAAGAAGAAAGAAGGTTTGGAGGTGTCCAGGGTATAGCCCGGCCCAACCCCACAACACACGCAATTGCAGCCTGAGTCATCAGCAGCGACGCCGCGCGCCGTACACAGCTCCACGTCAGCGCCAGCCCCGCACGTCACCAGCCACGTCGCCAGTCTACGTGCACCTCAACGAGAAGGTTTTGTTTTATCGGCTATTAGACGTACGTAATTCTCAGACGTTTTAAGATACGTTAAATAATTAGGGTTTGTTAGAAATTAGTTAAATATTATGACAAGTTTGATTGTAGAGTTACATGAACTTCATAATTCGTTACATTATCTTAGAGACTACTTAGTTAAATTAGGACCTGAAAGAAGGCAGCAAAATCTTGGTCAGAAAAAGATAGAAGAAGCAAAAAAATTGTATTCTTCCTTAGAAAGTATTTTGCCTCTGTTGCACGTAGAAATTGAACGCGAGGAAATTAGTACAAGCGATATCACTGCTGTTCATAAAATAATAAGTGACATACATATTATATACAATAAAATAATTAGTTTATCTGATCTTAAAGAGAGTAAGCAAGTAATAATGTCTACAAAAAGAGAATTTGACTTAAAAACTGCTATTTCCTTATTGCCAGTAATGACTGGACAGGAATCTGTTACTAAGTCACTCATTGATTGTATTGAGTTGTATGGCAAGATGATCTTAGAATCGTCTACTCAAGAGTTAATTGATTTTGTTCTTAAAACCAGACTATCTCAAAGTGCAAAATTACGTATGAAATCAACTTACGATACCGTTGATAACCTTTTAAACGACATGCGGAAATATCTTATTCAAAATAAATCTGAAGTAGCATTACAATGGAAATTACACCAGTGTAAACAAGGTAATCGTTCTATCGAGTCATTTGGCCATGAATTAGAAAACTTGTTTGTTGATTTAACTTTCGCCCAATCAAAAGATAGCCCTAATTCCTACGATGCTTTCAAAAAGACGAATGAAAAAATTGCTTTAAAACGTTTCGCAGACGGTTTGAGTGACCCCAGATTGAGTACCGTTATAGCGGCTAGAAATTTTCAATCTTTACCGGAAGCTATTAGGACGGCCATGGACGAACAATCCTTGTCTTCATCATTCGAAATTATGAACATCAAGCGTCATAGTTACTCAAATCGCGGTTATAGGAATTATAATCACAGTAATTGTGGACAATATAATCCCCGATCTCGCAATAATAACTATTATTATTCGTCTAATGACGACCACGGTAATCCGAGACCACCGGCATCAGGAAACCTATCGTCTCATCGCGGACAATATTATACTCGCGGTCGCGGTAGAACTTTTCATAGAGGTCAAAGTAACAGAGAGTTTGGCATTAAGTCCAACAGACCCCCTGTTCCAGTTCAGCATAGCATTCAGGAAGCATCGACCAACAATACCACTAATAATTCGAGCCAAATTGAGACTTCCAATAGCGCATCAAACGATTTTTTTCGATCATTCGAATAATTTCATTTTTAATTTTAATAATACTAGTACAGTAAGATTTTTAGTTGATAATGAAGTAATTAATCTTTTAGTTGATAGCGGAGCCAGTCTTTGCGTACTAAAGTACGAATGGCTTAGTAATTATCCTCAGTTATTGCAACAATTGCGAAATGATAAAATAACCATTAAAGGCGTAAGTGGTAGGTTAGAGTCGGAAGGCTACATCTTTTTAAATTTAGTTTTTGATAACGAAATATTTAGTGAAAAGTTTTATGTATTTAAGAACATGTCTTGCACCGCAAACGGAATCTTAGGAGATAATTTTTTAAAGCGGTATGAAGCAATTATTAACTATAGAGATAGTATATTACAACTTTATAAGAACAATAAAAACATTCCTATTGAAATACATTATAATGCTAGGTATAGACATTCGATACCGCCTCGGTGCGAGGTAATAAGGTTCATTCCAACGTCGTCGAGTAGCGATTGCATAGTTTTATCAAAAGAAGTCCAGCAAGGAGTTTTTGTAGCCGGCCTTATTTCGAAGCCAAATAATGGTCGCATACCCTTAAGAATATTAAATACAACGGATACCGAAGTAGAATGTGATTTTCAAGATTTCATTATTTACGACATAAATTGCTTTGATGTTTGTACTTTTTCGGAAAATACAAATAGTGTAAATCGCGTTAAAACATTATTTGAGTTATTGAATCTATCGAATACGAACACAGAGGAAAAACGTAGTATCGAACACATTTGTGCAAAATATGCTGACGTTTTTCATCTTCCGGGTGATAAGTTATCAACCACAAATATCATGACACATACAATATCCTTAAAAGACAACGTTACACCTAGTTATATTAAGCCTTATAGGATTCCTCATTCCCTGAAACAGGAGGTACAAAAACAAATTGACGAAATGTTAGCGAACGATATAATAGAAGAAACGACATCAGAATGGTCCAGCCCAGTCTTATTAGTACCTAAAAAGTCTGATAGATCTAACGAGAAAAAGTGGAGATTAGTCATTGATTACCGACAGTTAAATAATAAAATTAAAGATGATAAATTTCCGTTACCAAATATAACAGATATTTTAGATTCTCTCGCAGGTAGCATTTATTTTTCAAAACTAGATCTTTCACAAAGCTATTACCAATTATCATTAGAAGAAAATTCGAGAAAGTACACAGCATTCAGTGTAGATAAAATGTATCAGTTAGAGCTAGATCCAGACTCCCGTAAATACACGGCCTTCACTACTGATAAGATGTATCAGATGAAGCGTTCGCCAATGGGTTTGAAAACTTCTCCCAGTGTGTTCTCAAGGTTAATGACTATTGCTATGTCAGGTATTAATTATAAAAAAGCATTTATTTATTTAGACGATTGTGTTGTGATAGGAAAATCAATGGAAAATCATAATAAAAACTTAATTACAGTTTTGGAACGATTACGAAAGGTCAATTTAAAATTAAATCCAATGAAATGTGAGTTTTTGCGCACTGAAATAGTATATTTAGGTCATAGAATAACGTCACATGGCATTCTTCCTGACGACAACAAAATCGAAGCCTTGCGTAAATATCCGGTGCCATTGAACTCGGACGATGTCAAGCGATACTTAGCATTTGCTAATTATTATAGACGTTTTATACCTAACTTTTCCAATATTGCGCATCCATTAAACAAACTATGTAAAAATAATGTAGAGTTTAAATGGACATGCGATTGTGACCAATCATTTCATAAGTTAAAATCTGCTTTAATGTCACCACCTGTATTGCAGTATCCCGACTTTTCAGAATCAAATATTTTTCAGTTACGAACAGATGCCTGTAAGACTGGATTAGGCGCGGTTTTGTCAAATAGTAATGGTCACGTAGTTGCTTATGCGAGTCGTAATTTATCGCCCGCAGAAAGTAGATACCCGATAATAGACTTAGAACTACTAGCTATCGTGTGGGCAGTAAGGCATTTTAGACCATATCTGTATGGCAGAAGGTTTAAAATCTTTACCGATCATAAACCACTAGTATATTTATTTAGTTTAAAAGATCCTTCTAGTAGACTAACTAAGTTTAGACTATATCTTGAGGAATATGACTTTGAAATTGTGCATATCCCGGGTCGAAATAATGCAGCTGCAGACGCATTAAGTCGACTCCCAATGACAATGACCTGCGATGATTTAAAATCTATTGGAGAACAAGTAGTTTCTGTATTGACGAGAGCACAAACAAAAAAGCTAACGTCACAGATTAGTACTAATAACGATAATTTGACAAAAGAATCTTCTATCAGTAGCAGGCCTGATCAACCTGAGACTGTAGAAATTCTTAAAAAACCAAGTGATGTGATAGAATTACTTTTTATAAATGACAAAGATTTAAAGACTTTGATTTCTCATTGTTCCGGAATAGAATACTGCACGTATGAACCTTCACGTTGTATTATATACCTAAATACTCGATCGTTATCTACCCCGACGGAGTTAGCGAGAGATTTAGGATCGTTGTGCGAAAAAGAAAATATAAATGAAATTTTAATTATAAAGAATAGAGAAAATGCAACAAATATAAAAATACTTGCAAGACACATGAAAAAGTTGCAAATAAAGATACCTAGAATTTTAATAACAACAGACATAATAAGAATTTGTGATCACGAGGATAAGAGAATCATATTAAATGATTTTCATTTGTTACCCTCTAGCGGACATGCAGGGATAAACAGAATGATAGGCAATTTAAAAAAATATTATTTCTGGCCAGGTATGACGAATGACGTAATTAACTACGTTAAAAAATGTCAACAATGTCAATATAATAAATTTTCTAATCGCCTCGTAAGAGAGCCAATGGTTGTAACAAATACTGCAAACACAGCATTTGAACGTGTAGCGTTAGATATCATGGGTCCATTACCGACTGATATAAACAATAATAAATACATTTTAACATTGCAGTGTGACTTATCTAAATTCGTAGAGGCATATGCCATACAGAGTAAGGATTCCGAATCAGTAGCAAGAGTATTTGTTTCTAATTTTATCTTGAGATATGGAGTGCCTAAAGAAATCATAACAGATAAAGGTACAGAGTTTTTGTCTAATATTATGGAAAATGTGTGTAAAATATTAAAAATTAAACATTTAAATTCCACACCTTATCATCATGAAACGATAGGATCGTTAGAAAATAGTCATAAGCATTTAGGCTCATATCTTCGAATTCAGTGTGACAGAAATAATATTGATTGGAGTGATTGGTTACCTTTTTGGTCATTTTCTTATAATACTACAGTGCATTCAGAAACAAAATACACGCCATTTGAATTAGTATTTGGCAAATGTTGTAAATTGCCCACTGATTTTGGAATTTCAGTAGAACCTTTGTATAATTACAATGATTACCCAAAAGAAATGAAATATCGCCTACAGCGAGCGCAATATGATGCCAAGCAGAATTTGTTAAAAAATAAATTAAAAAGAAAGACAATGTATGACAAGAAAACTTACTCCGTAACTTACAAAAAGGGAGACCTAATTCTTATAAAAAACCAAACTGGGAATAAACTTCAAAACATATATAACGGTCCCTATGAAGTTATTGAGGAAGTTTCACCTAATGTTAAGATTTTGAAAGATAATAAAGAATATCTTATTCATAAGAATAACACTAAGGGATATTTTAGTTAATATTAAGTTTTTATTGTAATCTTAAATAATATAATTTAATTTTCAGTAGCTTTGGTTTTTCTAAAAAAAAAAATATATGTCAAAGTTTATAGTATCTAGTTTTTAAGACCTAATATATTTTTTTTTCTCTTTAAAACGGGGAAGGGTAACAGACCTTTTTCGGGGGAGTTGTAATATAATGTAATCTGATATTATGGATTTCCTTTAGTAATAAGTTAAAACTCACGTGTACGAATTTAGCATCGGTTGCAAACCATAATTAGGTGCTAGGCAATATTGAGTTATTATTGAATTTTGTATTAATAAGTTTGTGCATTCAAATAAATGACTCCGAAGGAGTAAGACATGTTTGATTCCAACCACCTGAACCTCCAACATATTACAATACGACTAAAAAGCCGTATAGCCGCCATCACCGAAATAGCCGACGACACGAAGCAACCGCCCATCCTTCACGGCGACCACCACATCACCCGATTGTACATCGACTGGACGCACCGAAGTCTACAGCATAGCGGTACCGAGCTCACCATCAACGAAGTGCGCCAACATTATTGGGTCATCAGGATGCGGCCAACCACGAAGAAAGTACTGGCACAATGTCTGCAGTGTCGTATTCGCAAGGCGCAACCATCCGTGCCTGCGACCGGCGACCATCCGAGAACGCGCCTAGCACATCATCAGCGGCCGTTCACCTATACCGGGCTCGACTATTTCGGCCCGCTCTCAGTAACAGTTGGTCGACAGCATCACAAGAGGTACGTAGCCCTATTCACGTGTCTCACCACCAGAGCCGTCCACCTCGAGATAGCTGCCAGCCTCAGCGCAGACTCCGCTATACTAGCGCTGCGCCGATTCGCCGCTCGCCGAGGCTGCCCCACCGAGATACACTCCGACAACGGCACCAACATGCACGGTGCCGACAAGGAGCTCCGAGACGCCTTCCAAAGGGAGGCCAGTCGCCGAGGCATCGTGTGGCGCTTCATCACGCCATCAGCGCCTTTCATGGGGGGCGCCTGGGAGCGCCTCGTACGCTGCGTGAAGTCCGCCCTGTACACCGTTCTCCACGAGAGACATCCGCACGAAGAGGTATTGTCTACTCTACTGTGTGAGGCGGAGTACACCGTAAACAGCCGGCCGCTCACACACGTCTCCGTAGACAGCGACGACGACGAAGCCATCACGCCGAATCATTTCCTTCTCGGCGGGTCAGCCAGGTTGCCAATTCCCGGCACATTCACCGAACAAGACATCAACAGCAAGAAGATGTGGCGGCGCTCACAGATACTCGCCGACATGTTCTGGCGTCGGTGGGTACGAGAATACCTGCCGGAGCTTCAATACCGGCGGGAGCCACACAGCCGCGGCCCCAGTCTACAGGTCGACGACCCCGTCCTCATAGCGGACGGTCAGCTGCCACGAAACACGTGGCCGCGAGGCCGCATAATAGCCGTCTTCCCTGGGGGCGACGGAGAAGTCCGGACTGCTGAGGTACGCACTTCCGGCGGTACCCTGAAGCGTCCGGTGAAGAAACTCGTGCCCCTACCGAAATGATCCAGACATCGGGACGTCGAGGCAGCGGGCATCGTGACGGCGGGCTCTGACGACAAGGTTCGTCGCTCGCCGGCATGGTGCAGTGCCGCGCCGACGTACAGCGAGTCATCGCTACACTGCACGGCGGGAGACATGTTCGCGACGAACGTCACCAAAACAAGTGTATATAGTTTCTTACAAAGATAGTGTAGAGTCAGTGATACATGGGCAATAACAGTGACGAAATAAACAAACGCGTCAGTGATTAGATTTAGTAAATAAACCGAACAGTAAGCGTTAAACTCATATCACCTCGAAAGTGGCATTTTATTTAGTTAAAACGTAGTATTATCGAGATCCAGGTAGCCTAGTGTTGCGACCTAGGCCTGGATATAGTTTTTTAGAATCAACATAGCCCTTCAGGGAAGCCACTTGTCGAGGATATGACAGTCTAACGCGCCTATCTGTGTTCATAGTATGTAAATTTGGTCTATCATACTGACAGTTGAAGGAACATTACAGGCTGGATAATATAGATACATAAAAGTAAATAGTAGATTCATATAGGCCATACAACACCCTTGTATATGGCACTCTATATACTTACAGCATCAACTCCGGTTTTCGTGTAAATTATCCTGAAAGATCCTTCAACCGTCCCAGTTTTAGAAAGTTCTGTACTAATTTATCTATATTTCTTTAATTTCAATAAAGATATGTGTGTTTTTTGTGTTAGTAGATAGATAACACTATGTACAAACCATGTAACGTTAAAAATATAATTAGATATAAGTTCAGAATTGTAATAACAGAAAATATTTGTAAATATCCAAATGAAAATACATAATAAAAAATTCCAAAAATCAGGAAGCGATTTGCGGCTCTCGTTACAGTCAAGTACTCTAGTACGTTAGTAAATCTAGATTTCCATAGAATTGTAGTCATCAGTACGGCAAATATTATATTATAATGTGAGTAAATCAAGCAGTAAAAGGTAGTGCGCGAAAGTCATGAAGAAATATCAAATCGCTTCCTGAAAAGTTATGAAAGTTTATCAGTGTTCTCATTCCCAGTAACCCATCCCCCTGATAGGAAACGACTGAGGTTGTCTGAACCGACAGGTGTAGGACGTCAGCGCCGTCTAGGTTCGAAGATTATGTGTGTACAGTTACAGTATAGGCAGAACGTCTGTTAGAGTAGACAGAGCGTCAGGCAAGCACGCATACATCCCCGCGTCTAGCGATCACGCCCGTCCGGCACAGTTTGAATTCCTCTTCCACTAATGTCGGACGCGCGTACGAATATAATATAAATTGTTTTCTATACATATAGCACCATACTGCGACGCTGACTTCAGGGGGGTGAAACTTAAACCATACATTGGCGTCAAACAAAATTTTCATAGATAGTGCTGCCATCTATGTGTTTGAGGACACAAACTTTTCAACTGTTTGACTGTTTTACAACTGTCATAAAGAGAACAGCTATTTTAGACAACTTGTCAGTGAAGTTAATAGCCTAAGCGGTAACGGCGGTTGCCTATACCTGCAGCCATTGAGCTATAAATGAAGTCAGCCCCAGTATCATAGATAATAACACTATATTCGTTTTTATAACTGTGTAAGTGTTACCTAAGCTGTTAGATGACGCTGTTAGTTTTTGTTCAACCAAATAAATACGAAAAGTAATTCCTGACTGAGGATTCGAACTTGGGAACTATAATTCACAAGTCAACCGCTGTCACTGCTACGCTATCTACTTCACTGACACGTTGTCTAAAATAGCTGTTCTCGTTATGACAGTTGTAAGCTGTCAAACAGTTGGAAAGTTTGTGTCCTCAAACACACAGATGGCAGCACTATCTATGAAAATTTTGTTTGACGCCAATATATGGAAGTTTCACCCCCCTGCCCAGTATTTTGTTATAATTGTATTCCTGGCTGACGTACCGCGTACGCGACCGCCATCAGCGTAGGAGAAATTCAGGCTTAATGTTATCTTGGTTTGTTTCTACTAATGAACTCATTAATACAGCCTTCATTCTGTCTGGCAATAACCAACAACACTTAAAATGGAGACTATTTCTATTTAAGTATATCCATTGTCTCGATTTGTTGATTTCGCGCTATTGACTTTAAGAGGTACTTGGTAATAATTTCTTAAATTAATTACCTACATAATATTGTTTCGCGATAGCAAAGCAAAGCGTCTTTTCATTACTGCAAAGGTTCAGCTCATTCCCACTAGTCCCAAGAGAGGGAGAGGGCTGTTATCCACCAGGCAGGCGGGTTGGTAGTTATCACATGTTTTCGAAATTTTGGTTCTGATCTGGTCAAGCGTGTTTCTTTTTTTTTTCGGATGGTAAATCATCAAATAACTTTCTCCCACTCTGGGTGGAGCGGGAGGGATTGTCAGACTTTTACTGACTAAAACCCATCCATGTTCCTTCCTCGTCTCTTACGTTTCGGGGCCGCGGTATCTCTTTCGAACAGTCCCGCAGCCCGCAGGCTAGTACCGACCTACTAATGAAATACTCAAAGTAATGCGCCTGTCTGGGTTACCCACGATCACTTATAAGTCGCGCATCGGAGCTGCCACAACCATTGCTCTGAATACTTGCAGTGAATGGTTTAATTGTCTTGAGTGTTTTGAGTTGAAGGTGTTTACTTAAAGTTACTCATAATACTGCAGTTCAATGACGAGGCTTGGGAGACCATATCATTGTGTAATAAACATTGCGTTAAGCACGAAATAAACTAGGACTGTATATTTTAACATTACACAACTCGAATGGAGAGAATTAGAAATGAGTATAAAAGAGGAATACTCAAAGTAGTAGGCTGAAAAAATATTTGAAAATCAGTACATCGGTTGTTATAATGATGACGTGGAGAAATGAGGATAAGTAGGTACAATTATGGTAAGTATAGTAGTGGTACGTCCTATTGCCATCCACCCGCCCAAAAACACAATAACATTTTGCCCGACCTAGGAAACGAACCGGCTCAGCAGTAGCGCCAGCCACCCTGTATTACGTGTAGGACACACATTACTGGCTTAGCTTACTAAAGCACCTCTGCCTCACCCTTCGCGTTTTTAACCCCCGACGCAAAAACGACGGGGTGTTAGAAGAACTTTGACGTGTCTGTGAGTGTGTGTGTGTGTGTGTAAGTGTGTGTGTGTGTGTGTGTAAGTGTGTGTGTGTGTAAGTGTGTGTGTGTGTGTGTGAGGCATCGTAGCGACCGAACGGATGAACCGATTTCTCTTTCTTAGCTATGTTTGATAAAAATGAGTCCAAGATGGCCGCCGTCACAAAATGGCGGCTTACATATTTATTCAACAACTCCCTCAATATGGGTATCAAATGAAAGGGCTTGACTAGTAGAATACTATAAACTATGATAAATTAAAAATCCAAGATGGCCGCATTTAACTTTTTGTACATTGTGTCGGGGTTTTTTTAAATTTTTAATTAAGTTTACTTGATATGTTACAAAATTACTGTCCTGCTATGTTTACTAATTGTAGTTTATAATCTAGTACCTACATACGCGACCCGATTTACTTAATATTGATAAGGAATCAACATTATGTACTTAGGTATATAAAGTTGGCTACAATCCAATGCTGTTTTATCAATAAACAGTTATTTAAACATCTTTATTCGACAAAATGTTTACAAAACACGAAGTTTGGTCTGGGCGTAAATAATTATGCTCCCACTGTAGTGTCTGTCCGAAGAATTATATGGCAAGAAAGTAGAAAATGGAAGAAGAAGATAATGCCGCCCCGACCTTAATGATTTGGGATAAGAGCAAGAGAATTATGATGTACTTAGTGTCTATCCGAAGCCTCGGATTTGGCCATCAGCTTCGGCCAAAGTAGAACGAAGTTTTGGCCAAAGACAAAATTAAGCAAGACAGCGCGATGGAAGACAGACGCGCGGGCCGGCGCGGGGTGCACCTTATTTGTAACGCAGTAATTTACCGATCCTTCCATGTTCCTAGTCCTAAAATTCCAACACAATTGCCTTCATCATATTTAAGATACCGCGGTGGTGTAAACGGGTGTTAATCTTACAATACTAGTACCTAACAAAGTTCGAATTATTGGTTTCCATGAGTTTTTTTTTGATAATAGATTTACACAAATGCTAGGCAACAGGGAATTGGTTGGTGGTAAAGTCTAACTGAGAATGGAACCTCACCCCCTCGCAGGCCGATGAGCACAGTCCGGTACAGATTGTTTACAGATTTATCCAACACAGCATGCAATGCCACATGAAACGCAAGAATTTAATGTGATTGTGAAGATAGTAAAAAGACTACGAGCATGCTACATGCAACATGGCTATGAAAAATTAAGCATTACAAATTGTGTTGCATAGAAACTGCAATGAGCTTAAGCCATAATTTCCTTTTTTTTGAGTTCACTTTATGCCTTATGCTGCTTATATAACACAAATGGCTCAATTCAAATTATTTTCTTGCATTCTTTACATTACCTATCACTCTTGACTCCAAGCTCCTTTTCCACCAACTCAAACAGTAGTTTAGAATACTTCTTATTCTGTTCTACTCCGAGTGCCCCAATTGACATGAGGTTGGCAATAGCACAGGGTTCCTCTGTGCCACCGAAGCTCATCAGGACATCAGGAATGACGGACACCACACAGTACTGAAAAGCAATGGCTCATGTTTAAAACTATACGAGAGAGCAGGAATCGGCAAGTCGCATCTGGAGACTGTGAATTTTTTACCGAAGTCTCTAAAAAAATACCCAAAATGCTTGGTACTGTGTTAGTCTACTATTTTGCTTCATCTAAATACACATAAGCCGGAGGTATATACAAACTTGTAAAGTATGTTCAGATTCTTCATAGCTTTATACAGGATACAGACAGGCACGTATACAAGGGGGGGGGGGCTAGTTGTCATTTATCCCCTTCTCCCCGAAATCTGACTGAATTAAACAGGATCATAACCAGTGCGAAGTACCGAGTGAAATTAAAGTACAGTGATTACAGCATATTTTACAAAGTCAACATGGTTGTTCCATATTTGTGGACCCCCCCCCCCTCCCCCGTACCATAAGTATGTGCTTGTACTTGGATACAGATCAATGTTTCGAAAAACACTTTATTTTCTTGCATCATAAACATATCTACATCAAGAATTGTAATTACTTAAACATATATATTTATTTTAACAGTGCAGACAAACTGCTATAGTGAAGGGGATTATGATTTTAAATAAATGGTTTAATTAATCAATATTTCGTTCTTTTTATGCCCACTCAGTGCTTAGAACATTTTTGTTATATCAAATTTTTTTTTTTTTTTTTTAATGTAATTAAGTTTATTAATGTTCATTGAGTTCCTATTATATTTCTTAATAAATAAAAGCCTACACAGATCCTAGGATATAGCTGGCAGAATGTACAATGGCACTATGTACCTATTGTATTGTACTACATTAATCAAATCAACAAAATACCTGTTCTGGTTTACCAAGAGCCTTGGCCAAGACCGGCACAGTTTTCAGCACAAAATCTTGAGGAATTTTGCTTCTAGGCACATTCGTTTCGATTCTGAAGTGAGGCATTATAGCACTTTTTACTTAAAATTATTAAATTACAACCGATCCGAGCAAATCTCAATCACTAAATTAACTAATCAGAAAATCTAAACAGCCTCCGGGCCCACTACTTTTCTGAATTTAGACCACAGAACATATATACCCTAAAGGGAAGAACGTCAACTTCATACTTTAAAAATGCTTACGTAGAAGCACACTAGCGCTGCCGTTCGTGCCATCAGTAACTATCGATAGCGCGGGAGATTTGAAGTGTTTTGAATTTCCTTTTTTTTATTTAGTCGATACCGGAGTTTCAATAGGCGTGAGTGACAATTAACTAAATGGTACGTTTAATTTGTCACTCACGCCTATTGAAATTCCGTCATCGACTAAGTCATAGAATGCTCCTCTCCTGTTTCATCATCATCTGCCTAAACTTTTCCCAACTATGTTGAGGTCGGCTTCCAATCAAACCGGATGCAGCTGAATACCATTATTTTACATGGAGCAACTGCCTATCTGAACTCCACAACCCAGTTACACTGAGTAATACTATACCACTTGGCAAGACTGGTAGTCAAACTTTTTGGGCCACTGACTACTTGTAAGAACTGTCATAGATGTACAAATGACAGCCGGGACCAACAGCTTAGAAACTCTATGTAGATCCACATAGAAATCAAGGCAAGCTATTTTTATTTATCCACAAGCTCCTCATTCGTTTCCTGTTTAGCAAATATAATAAAAAAAATGTGCTTAGGAATTTCTAAGTGATGTTAAATAATACAATTTTTTTAAACGTGTTTAAGTATTTTTATTTTTCTTAATAAAGATTTTTTTGAGGCTTCCTCAACAAACCCTCGATTTTTAATAGTGCAAAACCGCTTCAGACATATCTCAACTGTACTCTCAACAATTATTTTTGAATTCATCTCATAATGATCGTCACACCCCTTCAGCCAATCTTTATTTAAATTTTCGCACGTTTTTAATAAAGAATATTTTAATTTTTTCTTGTACGAATTTTCTTTTAAATAATTGTTAACTATAATTGCAGCATTTTCAACCATTTCACAGAAACTGGGCTGGATGTATTTTAAACTTGATTTTACATCGTTGTACTCCTTAAAGGATGTAAATAAATGACATACCTCAGTGTTCGGATCAGCAAGCATAATTTTTTTACACTGCGCGCAATTAATAGACATCTTTTTTGCTATAAAGCCGCACACATATGCACATGCTTGCATTTCTCCAGAACACTGAGGTATATCTAACTCTTCTACACCTTCAATAGAAATTTCCGCTGGAAAAGGTGTGGAAGAGTTTGCATCATTTATTGGTTGCTCACCTTTTTGGAGAAATACTTTGAAATTATTCAGAATGTCGTTATCATCATCCAGGCAGTTTCTGTTTTTATTGTTATTAATTAAATTGGTTATTATGCTAGTTTTCAATGCTGCAATAAATTGGACTGAAGTGGGGTTTGGATTACAACCACAGTTGCTTCGAATGCACCCGAAACAGTTTTCGAGAGGATCTTGATTGAGCCTTCGGACACATAATGTGTTAATATTATATTTTTTTAAATTTTTAAATATACGCTCGATTGCGTTCATCGTCCTCAACCAGCCATCTTGTGATGGGGGCTTGCTTCTCGCCCCTACAAACTTCATATGCGTGAAAAATTCTCTCATTTTATTAAAAAAAACTAAATGAGGGCTGGTTGAAGACATGTTGGTAAGGTATTCTTTGCCTCTTTTTCTGTCAGGCGTGTCACCATTCATGGCGTCAAATAGTTTATCAATATTTGAGACGAGGGTTGCAGTCCCCACGGCATCTTGTGGTAATTCGTCTGAAACCAAACAAAAAAACATTTGTTAAAAGGAATTTCTGCATGACTAGGTACATGACGTGACACTGACCCATTGAACCCGTACCCCGAACCCTGTACCCGTTGTATGAGGAATAGTAGTGCCATTTTACATTGCAGTAATTTTCAACAACAAAACATCCGGTTTTTTTTTTTTTTTAAAGTCTTTTTCTACTGCAATCTATCCCAGTTTGAGGACAATCAGCTGTACTTTGTATATTCTCGCAGATGAACTTGCCGGGAATCATCCAGTGATGCACCCTCTCTTAGGTTTAACTTGATGTTATTGTGTCCTGTGGTATTGTTTTCTTCAAACGCCTCACATGAGGTTTACAACATTACTAAATGGTTGCAAACATCTTTCTTAGGTTTGGTTTTATTCATTTCATGCAATTATCAGTAGGTATTTAATTTGATTTGAATGATTTTATCGTCTTTTGTCAAAGAATCATATTCACATAGTCGAGAGAAAAACATGACCCTCCATAATTATGTGCATTGCCACAGACGGGAAAAAAGACTAGAAAGATTGAAAGTACATAGAAATTTATTATGCTGAAACTTACTTAGGGCTACTTTGGTAAATAGTCCTGCAGCAACGGAATGACTCAAAACTTGAGCAGCTAGCCGAACTTTCATCTTTTGTTTGCCATTCGGCTGAAGGTGTTGCTGGGTCAATGCTGGAGCAAAAACGAAGTTGGGGTTCTTGTTATCTTTATCAAAGAATTCTTGGATGTGGCTCCATTTAGCTACTCCTGCAATAGAAGATTATAAAATCAATTAATATTCTGGTTATTTGACACATAGAAATGAATATAATTATAAAGTTGTAAGTTTTGTTTTTATTATTTAATTTAGCAATAGGTACGTTCTAAGATAGAAATATTAAGATGGAGTTAATGTAATGTCCAAAAAAAAAACAATCAACAATCTAGAGCAGGGCTTGCTCTAGATTGTTGATGTTTCAATAATTGTTTGATTCTTGGTGTTTGTTTATTTGTTCAAACACCAACATGTTTGAACAAATAAACACCAAAGATCCAGTGCGGGCTGAGAAAAATAGTGCTTTCATTTAAATTTAATAAATTAATCACGTACAACCACTCGCGCGGGCTGAACGCTCTTAACATAGGAATGATGTAAAGGCCTATTCAAACCTAAGCAGTATTCGCTGCCGCTGTAGGTAGAGGTACATGCCGCGCAGGTTTGGATCAAGTATTTAGTATCAAGTTCCGCTCTAGCCGCGGAGTAGTTATAGTACCTAACAATACTGCATACCCGCTCTGTTTTCTCTACCGCTGACGGTAGCAAATACCGCTTAGGTTTGAATAGGCCCTATCTATCTATCATGGGGTTTAGGTTTCCGCACTTAGTCCTTGAAGTGGACCATTGTGCGTGAGCCATGGTGGCCGATTACTCCAACCAGCCCACCTCCCTCCAGAAGCAGATTAAACTTCCCGGTCTCCTCAGGATATCTGCAAGTGATCCTGGCGTTCCCAGGGTCTCCTCGCGAATCTTGGTAACGCCTGTGCACTCCAGGAGAACATGCGCTACCGTCTCCTCCGCCTCCATGCACGCTCTGCACAGGGGACTGTCGGTGATACCTAGGGTGTGGAAGTGTTTGTTCAGCGAGCAGTGACCAGTGATGGTCCCTGCCACCAGACGCAGGCTATCTCTGTCCAGGTGCAAAAGGCGCCTGGTCAGCTTTGGATCCAAGGATGGCATAGCTTCCTTGGATTGCCTACAACCTGGTGCCAAGGCCCACCATTTCTCTGCTTGTAATCGGGTGTGATCCTTTAACCAGTTCCTCAGCTGCTTGAAGGGAATGGGCACAATGGGTTCGGGTCCGTAGGGTTTTGTGCTGGATCCTCTTCTGGCAAGTTCATCAGCCGCATCATTGCCGAGTGATCCACTGTGTCCTCTTATCCATTGCAGCGTTACCGTGTTGTGGTTCAGCACCGTGATTCTTTCTAGGGCCCTGTGGCACTCTAGTACTAGTTTCGACGTGATCTGGTTACTCTTTAGGGATTGAAGGACTGAGGCACTGTCGGAGAGTATACGAATGTATACGAATAGGAATAGGCCCTTATTGTTAGTTTTATAAAACTACAGGCTGCTAAATCTACAACACGAATAATAAGCAATAGGTAGGTACCAACCTATTCTTCGTAGACCTTCTATTTCTACATCTTGTACAAATTGTACATTATGTTTTAAAAAATTGTTTCTAAAACATTTAAGCAGGTGGGGCGGGTCTAAGATGGTGACAATTTCATGTCCTTCATGTTCGAAAAATGGTCGATCTTTCGATGAGCCTAATAAATTTATTGCCCGTAAATTAACGCCATCCAAATCACATACGACGCCAATGACTTCCAATCCAGCACCAAAACAAGTACTCAAAACCTGAAAATTCATATTTATTTTAATCAATTAATTTATATAGTTTGAGGCTAAGACAAATTTAATGTTATCACACAAACAGAAGGCCCACCTCCTTAATAAGTACAGCTAATCTATCAGCTGTGACGCAGTCTCCCGAAAAATAGAAGGCTATCGGCTGTTTCCAGGCTTTTCTAACTCCTATAGCCATAAAAGTTAGGGCATGGCTTGCAATTTCTTGCGTTCGGCCCTGGGCAGCATGATCCTGGTAGCCATCTAATTGGTCTAGTTTTGTATTGTAGCTCAGGTTTTTTCTTATTGACATTTCGTCAAAAGACACAACACACAAATTGTCACTGACTGACCTCTGTTTTGTGATTTCTTTAATTGTTTCAATCACTTGATTATTTATTCCGCACATCATGGGTATTTTGTTCAATAATGCCTTTAGTGAACTCACACTAGGCAAACAAAATAGTCGGCTTAATAGCCTATAGCACGAACTAGACTTTTTATACATACTTAGGGCTAAAACTTTATCGTCTAGTGTCCATCTCCGCCCAGTTAACTTTCTCGACACATTTTTTAACTGGCTTTGTAACAACAAATAAAATGAACTGCTTAATTTTCGTTTCATTATGTTGTTCACCGCATCATCATCATGCAAAGAACCTAAAACATCCCTGTTGCACTTCTTAACATTTCTAAGTTTTCTTCGAAGTCTCAATATTTCATTTAAATTTTTTCTGCATCTTCTGTACAGTTTTTGTTTTCTGGGTGTTAGTTCGGTGATTTTTTTGACATTCAGGTCTTTTAATATGCCTTTGCTTTTCGATGATTCCTGTAAAACATATAATAATCATGTCAGAGAATTCAAAGGGTTAGGACATACTTTACAGTTACTCAACATAATCATAGATCGCTTTATCATAATCCAACAATAACTCAGACAAGGAAAGTGTCCTCATTCCATAAAATTTCATCTGAATTGAATAATTATATGATAAACTGATTATAATTGTATAGTATGACTTGCAATATAATGTAACAATAGCAAATAAATACATCTATGTCAACAGCAAAATAACATAAATTATATTTATCTAGACTCTAGCAATAATGAATTTGTCCTATTCAAAGAAAATATTAATATATTAATTGAGGTACCTTGGTCAAATCGGAACCCTGAAGGCTAGGTTCTATGGATGTGGAACACTGAGATGTACTGGCCGTAATTTCCACATCCATCTGCATCTGTGTAGTCTCCTGATACTGAAAAATTTTAATTTTATTGATTAACTTTCCTTCTATGAAATGTTTATTTTTCTTGCATATGTTTACAATTGGTGTTAGTAGGTATTGAAACATTTTATGAATATTGATTATCCTTTTTTGTATGAAATATTTTTTTTGTTTTTGCTTATCTTGCATAAAATTAGTCTAATGAACCATCAGCAGATATTTTTATGAGATTCATACATTAAATAATCTGCCTCTACATATTATTATAATAATCCATTAAAAACCTTCATCTGCTGCGAGGTAGACACAATAGTTAAACAATAGTGTCAGACTGATTCAATCAGGCTTATCAGACGAAGGGGTAATATACAAACGAGACAGTATGAATTTTGTATGTCTGTGTATATGTGGAGGGTTATCTCCAGAATCACTGCACATATTTGAAAGTTCTCTCACTTTGGAAGGTACCTACTTGATTGCAGATAGATGTAGGCTATTATTTATGGCAAGTTCAACTTGGGCCAGGCTAATTAATCCACTCATAAAATATTATTATTACAACTTATTTAATTACCTTGGTCAAATCTGGGCTCTGAGGGTTATTTGCATTGAAGTGTTCTATGGATGTTGAACACTGTGAAGTACTACTGGCTGTAACTTCTACATTGGTCTGCGTGTTTTGAGTAGTCTCCTGATACTGAAATATTATAAGCATATTGATTAACTTTCTTTCAATAAAATATTTATTTTCTTGCATATCTTAGCAATTTGTTGAATGAACCAGAAACAAGAGAATCCAATTTACTAGGGAGTTTCTTTCTTTCTGCTAAGTCTGCTGTCTTTATTTACATTGCTTTATTAAGCGCATTTATTTATTACAAATATACAGAACTTTGTGTTAGTTTTTTTTTTGCCTTATTAGTTTTGTATGTTTAAGGTAGGAATATAATATCTGTGCTCTTTCTTTCCAATTACCAATTTTAAAAAATTACCAAACAATGAGTTTGTCCCGCCATCTCTGTCGTGGTCTGCCGTGACCTCGTGTGTTAAAATAGTTCTTAAAAAATACTTACTTGTGTTTTTTGTGCTTCTATAGGTGGTTGTTCATCTCGTAACTGGGCCAAAATATTTTGAGCTTTTGTTGGAATGGCAAACTTATTCAATCTTGTTTTGGCACTGCTAGTAAATGATGAATCTTCAAAATGATTGCCGCATAACATCTTATGCTGCTTGTATAGCTTCACCAATGAATCATCTGAAGACCAATCATCATTGGGAAAACAAAATTTTGCCCAAACTCGAGCCCTGAAAAAGATATTTTTGTATTAAGTATTAGAAAAGTTATGCAATTTTTTTTATTTATTCACAATGCAACTACAATATAGGCTTTGGCCTGATTTTCACCCAAAGCATGATTGATACACATGACTAGTACACATAATATATTTATTGTCTAGGATTTGTTTAGATGTTTTTATTAATAGAAAATGTAGGTACCTACCTAAGTAAACAGACATATCTATAAATAGTAATGAAGCCACAACCAATATTTTCAACTACATACAACCTACCACTGGCCTGCAAATTGCAAAAAACGTAAGAAAATTTGAATTTCGCGGACTTCCAAAACTACTTTATAGACATAGTATCAGCTACTAAAGTGTAAATTAACGCAAAATAGACTTACTTTATAGACCCCTGAGTGGACGGGAGAGGAAACCTGTGAAAAGTCAAGGAAGAGTTTTCCTTTGAGCTAATGGTGCCGATTCTCTTGTCACAAATTTCTCTAAACTAGACTAAAAATCACTAAAATTTAGTTTATTCCTGTCAAACGACGTTTCCTATTCTGAAATTGATTAAAATGACATAACTTAAATCAATTATAGTTTGACAGCACTAAATTATTCAATTTAGTGAAAATGGCAATTTCGCTATTCTGAAATTGACGTTTTTCACCTAAAACTTTGATTGTCAAACTAAATCAGACTATTTTTAATCGAGACTAAAAAGGTGTAGATTAAAATTAGTTGTCATGAACTAAAATTTACAAAGCAGATTTCTCCTCGTTTTTCTTGAAAGTTTGGATGTGTTTGAGTTCAGAATGGAAGCTTATGTGATTGCAGCCGTTGTCGATTTGGCAGAAAGGTAAATTTAGTGTTATTTTATTATGATACAATACGAAATGCATTCATGAAAACTTACAAGGGAAATCCGCCCCTAAGACGACCCACTGACCGGGATTTGCGTATTAAACATCTAATGCACATGCTACATTACATACACTTCTCATAATCAAAGCCACTTCCAGGTTTTGTGTAATAAAATATGTGTCTAATAAGAAATAACTATGTTTTAGAAACTATCAAGCGAGGATTCAATTGGAAAGATAATAAGACTAATCCAACCCATTCAAAATGGTAGAGAAGAAATTCAATAAAAAGACACCTAGATCGGGGACACTTTATTTGGTGGATAAGCTGAATCCTCGTTTGGATGAAGGATTTATCCCCAATCACATAACGTTTAGAACGGTTTTGTGTCCTATATGTATATTATATGTATGCAATAATTCACTTGCTAAAACAAGTTAATTACTTGATACATACAAGGAACTGTAATTCTTACTGAATTACAGTTCCTGGATTTTGTTTTTTGTCATAGTGACTTTTATTATGTGATACTTTACACCTAGTCATTACTTATTAAAGAAATGAGTTAGTGAATAGTATGTGGGGAAAGATCTCAGTGGCTTCGCCGTAGGTCACTAGTAAACTTTATACCTATTGGGTATATCTATTAACTAAGTACATATAAAGTTTTATTTATTTTAGGAACAGATACCCACTACAGTCATGGCTCATGATTCCCATCGTGGTGTCATATATTGAGTGCCACTCAAGGGCAAGAAATGTGGTGGAAATGTGTAATGGGCGCCTAATGAACAGAACCAGAAAATGCTACAAAAATTATTCTGGCATGTTGCACCCTGTACAATTGGAAACATTTGATTGTAAGTGTTTGATTTGATTTATATGTAATTCTGTTTTATTTGTTTGCAAAATAAGAAATCTAATTAAGTGTATCTTTGCAGATGAAGAAGATATCAATGTCACCGAGCATAGTGAGGAGAGTGCTATTGCGGAGGATACCTGCACAGATTTCCTTGCTGAAGCGAGGAAAAATCAGCAATCACTTGTCAATTCTTTTAATTAAATGAAACATTTTATTTCTTTAATGTTAAAATATTTATTTTCTCCTTAAACCTTAACAAAAAAGAGTAGCGATTTCACAAAATTGAAACCGCATATTTAATACATGTTTCTGGATAACATGCGTTGAATGTCATTGAGATCTGCCCCTGCTGGTCTTCCACTAGTAGCCCTGATGGAATCCCTCGCCTTTCTTGCCTTTGTTTTCACTTTTGTCACCCACACACTCCAAATCTGTTGAAATTAAATAAGTTTAGAATACATGAAAATTATGCAAGTACTTATCCAATCCAGTATAACATTTCATCTCACTGAAACAACTTACATGGTTGCCACTGCTCCAATTTGTTCAGCTCGCTACTGACATTGGCCTTAAATCCAATACTTTGGGATCAGCTTGATTTTCTTCTTGTTTTTCCTTTTAGAGTATATACTAGTATAGTGTACACAAGTATACGTTACTTTACTACTACTCGTGAATACAGAGATTAGTTAAACCAATCGAACATCAAAGAGTACCTATTTATTTGTTAATTAATTATGTTAACCGACCACCAAATTAATAATATTATTGACATCTGACATGACAAACAAAACAAAGATAGGGCTTTCCTTCCGAACGCCGACGAAAATACCGGTTATTTTCAACTACAAAACCGAACATAATTTTTTAAGATCAATTTTTTATTTATTAACAAGCTTTAATAAACTGAAACTAGACAGAAATAAATAACAGGACAAATCATGCTACCTCATAGATTTTTAAATACGGCAGTTTTGTCGATTATAATAAAATTATAGGTTTTAATCATATTGAAAACCGAAAAGTGTCGCCAAAATGTTGTCATTTCCGATTTCCAACCCTAGCAGGATTATTATGGTCACAGATAATAAAAACTGAAAAATAAATATTTAACAACAATAATGTTTTACGCCGTTACAATAGTCCCTGTCTTTCATTAATGATCTTTGATAAACAATTTTAAATAATTGTTTGATTTCACTAGGGTTTTTTTTTGCAATTCAGATCATTTCGTTCACTTTCATTCAGTTTTTATTTTAATCTCCGACAAATCTTAATCTATGGTCTATTGAATTTAGCGATTGTCAAACTCGATTTTAATTGTGTCAAATCTAAAATTAAAATTAGAGAATTTTGTTTTCAGAATAACTTACCGAAACCAACTAACTAAAATTAAGAAATTTTAGATTTAGTTTAAGTTAGTTCGGTGTACAAGAGAATCGGCACCAATGCCGCATTTTGCACACTTAACATTCCCTTTTCCAACCATGGTGGAAAAATAACACAAAAGCGTCAGTATCGCACAAAAATGAGTCTCTTTCTCGTAATCTAAGTTTTCACAACAGAAAAGCGTCAATTTCGCACAGGAGTCTCTATCTCACAAATATTGAATTCACAACACGAAAAGCGTCAATTTCGCACAGGAGTCTCTATCTCACAAATATTGAATTCACAACACAAAAAGCGTCAGTTTCGCACAGGAGTCTCGATCTCGCAATTCAATAAAAACGATAAACAAACCCAAAACGGCAAAAACACAGAAACAGCAGTTGAAAGCGGAGTAAAAAGTTTGAATAAAATTTTCTCGCAGTGACAACGGCAAACGGGCCCGGCCGGGTTAAGTTGTAAAAGTTACCATCACATAAAAACAAAAGTCCAACCATTATCTGGTTGTAATAATTATAATAATTAGAATCTCTAATACTGCAGGAATTCTAATTTCATAAATAAATTCAAAATATTTACAAAAAAAAGGTAAACATCCATCATCTAAATGTTTCATATATCAAAATATAACAAAATCTACCAAATTGGTAGGTAAGTTTTCAATCTAGCATGTAAATTTTTAATCTAACTATCACATTCATTCGTAGAGCGCTATCCCTTTTTTGCAAATCCTGCCACTGTAGGCATTGGGCGCTTAGAAAGCTGACCACCCCTGATTTAGACAGGAACAGGGTTGCCAGGTAATCAGATTCAATTATACACTTATATAGTCACTTACGCGAGATATCTTCCATGACTATTATGTATTATTTTATTATTTTGAGCTCCCGATATAAAACCGAAAAATGACGTTGTTAATGTTTTAAACTGTGAAAGCTTAAAATAGTGTTAGATTCAGTTATCTTTTCCACTATTTTTTAACCAACTTCTAAAAAAGGAGGGGGGTCTCAATTCGGATGTTTCTATTTTTTTTTTAATGTTTATTCGCGCATAACTCCGTCGCTTGCCAACAGAGTTGGAAAAAAAACAGTTTTTTTTTACATTTTATAAAACAAACAGTTCAAAATGTTTAAACAGCTGTTTTTTTTTCCTAAGTTAGTTATCATCCATTTTAGTTGATTAAGCCTAATATAATTCATTTTTATGCTATTTTAAAAACTGCATGATTAAAAATTTCAATACATCCAACTTCACTTAACATAAGAGGAATACCCAAAACATTAAATAATCACGAATTATGGGGAAGTTCTGAGAATTCCCCGAGGGACTTCACCAATGGAATGTATGAATAAAGTGGACTTTCTTTCTGATTTTTCATAGTCCGGTTAAGTAGTTAAGCAACCTAATCGAGTTGCAACTACGAGTAGTCATTTCTAAAAATAAAAGAAAAAATGTTTTTTTCTTGTTGATAACGGTTGTGTGATAGATAAAGATAACACCTCTACCTCATTCAAAATAATAAAAATGTGAAGTCCAGGGCATAAAAACCATCCAATATGGGAACACTTCATATTCAATTAAAGTACCTTATTAAATTGTAAAAAAGCCGATTTCATTATTTTATAGAAAATGTTTAAAGTTTATTAAATAAAAGAAATAAGGAAAAAAAAACTAGTATTCATTTACTTTTGCAATTAAAATTTGTTTTAAAGCCTGTTTTTTTATAACGTTTTAAACATTGTTTAAAAGATGTTTTGAACAATGTTTACAAACACCTAATAAAAACCGATATTTTATTTTAAACTGTTTTAAACACTTTGCATAACTCCATCATAATTACGATAAAACCAGAATGATAGACTTCCGATGAATTTGCTTACTATTTTATAGATCTATTAATTACTCAGTAAATCTGGCAACTCTGCACTGAAACAGAAACTCGATCGACTGAAAGACTTGTATCTATGGTCATGAATAAAGATTATTAAAAAAAAAAAAAAAAAAAAAACAGAAACTCGACTCAATGTCAAACAATGTCAACCCTGCGTTCCGAATTGCGATAAAAGTGATAATATCGCGAATCCGACCAACGCGCAATGTCACAATTATTACTCAGTAGCCTCATATTTTGTGACTTCTAAATTCGGTCGGATTCGCGATATTTTCACTTTCTTTGCAATTCGGAACATAGGGTAAAATATCACTACTGTCATCAACAATGCATTTTTTAACGGTAGATGGCACTAGTAAGTTCAAAGAACAGTAACAACAACTCAAAAACGCCTGGGGACTTTGAACAAAATCCATTTTACAAGCTTATTTCTATTCCATCTTTGGTAATTTATTTATAAAGTATCACGAGTTTTTTATCCACTTGAATCCATTTTTATTACAGTTGTACAGATTGTCTATCTGATTTTTCATGTTTAAAAAAAACATTTTCTTATTAATTACAAAATTCATTATTTTATGCTAAATATCGTATGAAAAATTATATCTGAAACGCAGAGATAAGACGCTTTGATTGTTTATGGTTGGTGAATTCCGGTGAAATCTTAGCCAGTGTTGTAGTCATGACCTTTGGAACCCAATACTATCGATAGTAATAAATATTTTATATAATGAAAGTTAAAATTAACGCGGAGTGTAAAATACATGATAATATTACGGTGGTACGTAGTTTTCAATTTAAAATTTGCACTCAAATGTTACTTTTACTATTACAATTTTCACTATCATTAAAACATAAAATGGGACATTGAATTATTGACCATGTTTTTCATTTTATTGAGTTTTCGATATGTTCTTGCCACAGGTGTCTAGGATAGCACGTGTGTCTAGAGATTTTAAGCGGTTTTTGTGTGATTGTTGTTATATTTGTGACTTGTTTCTGTTTATTTGTATTGTCATTGTGTTCGTAAACAGGTGAGTACTGTGTGTTGTATTGTTTTTTATACATAAACACCCAAAATGGAGAGAAATAAACCGCCAGACCCTGACCCTCCTGATATCTCAATTTCCCCAACATCATTGACTCCGAACCCTTTGTCGCAATTTGCGGATGTTGTTTGTAGTGTTGCTGAGATGGATGAATCTCAACCTCAAAACTCTCGAAAACGTCCCGGTAATGAGGAAATATTGTCACCATCCCCTCCTAGCAAACAATCCAAAACCCAAATCGGTCGTACCAAGTACTCGGTCATGGATAAATCCCCATATATCGTTCATGTTACTCGTGTTGAAACCCAGCCAAACTCAGGGACCACTTTGCACCCAGTGAATTTTGGAAAATTTTTGATAATTAACAACATTGCGAACATTGTTCGTGGTGGTGTTAAGAGAGTCGGCCGAAACCGCGTGTCCGTGGAATTTACATCCCCTCAGGATGCTAACTCATTCCTAATAAACGGCTTACTGGCAAAATATGGTTACTCTGCTACAATCCCGACATTTAACATCACAAGGATGGGTGTAGTTACTGGCGTGCCCTCTGACCTGAGTGAAGAAGAAGCTACAAAATATTTATCGGTTCCTTCAGGATGCGGACCAATTCTTAAGATCCGCCGCATTAATAGGAAAGTATTTAAAGACGGTGTGACTGAATGGAAACCTACCGAAACTTGCGTCATCACTTTTGATGGCCAAGTCTTACCACCACGAGTCTACTGCTGCTACACATCCCTTCTTGTCGAGCAATACATCTTCCCCACCATACAATGTCGCAAATGCTGTAGATTTGGTCATGTGGCTAATTTGTGCAGATCTAATCCACGCTGCGGTAAGTGTGGCCATGATCACCCCGGTGATGGCTGCAACATTACTGAACATGAGGCTTTTTGTATATTATGCTCGGGGAATCACTTCGCCAATAGCAAGTCATGCCCCGAGTATGGTAGGCAGAAGGCTATCAAGACAATGATGGCTGAGAAATCGATGCCTTATTCTGAAGTTAGCAAAATTATCCCAACAGTGTCCCGCAATTATGCTAACGCTGCTAAGACTCCGATTACTCAGTCATACCGCAAGACTGTTGTGTTGAAGCCCAAGTCCCATGCCCCTCTATCCCCGTCTTATGACAAATTCGCGCATCAACAGCTAGTTAATGATCCCCAACCCTCACAACCTAATGGCTGTGCTCTTAACCACAATAATGTACCCGCTAATAATACTATCTCTATAATAGAACTCCTAGTAAAACTCTTACCCACTCTTATTAACTCTTCTTCTTCAAATTCACAATTACCGTCCAACGTTGCCAATGAACTTATTACTATACTTTTAAACATTAGAAATGGCGGCTCGCCAAGTATTCCTGCAGTGGAATGTGAGGAGCGTGTTTCATAAAAAACACGACCTCATATTTCTTTTAAATAAGTACAAGCCATTGGCTTGTTCTATAGCTGAGACTTGGCTTATTCCAAGTCTTAGCTTCCGTATGCCACACTACAACATAATCAGATGTGACAGATCTGATGGCTATGGAGGATCTGCCCTATTTGTAAACAATAGGGTTCCATTTTCACCCCTATCCCTACCATCCTTCTCAGGTGATATGAGTATTGCGGCAGGAAGGGTTGAAGGCATCACAGTATTTTCAATTTATATTGCTCATCCTCATCGTGACTTTTTAGTTATTTTAAAAAACACTTTTACCAATACCCAGGGACCAATATTGGTCATGGGCGACTTCAATTGTCACCATTTCAGATGGGGATCAGAACGCTGTGATGCCTTTGGTGTAGCTTTGGTGGACATTCTGGACGACCTAGATCTCTGCATTATAAATAATAGCTCTCCAACACGCAGATCTCCTCCTGGACAACAAAAGAGCTGTGTGGATTTGACATTTTGTTCAGTTGAGTTGGCTGCTTCAACCCATTGGGAGTGTACAACCCTATCGCATGGTAGTGACCATTACCCTATAGTTATTTCGTTACTTAATAAGACCTACTTAGAAAAAACTTCTCCTCCACTCCTGAAATACAACTTATCCAAACCAGATTGGTCTAAGTTTGCCTCAGTAATGGTTGAGAAAATCAGTATTCTTCCAAATTTAAATTCAAGTTTGCCAGATTCTTCTGGTCACTACCATGCTGAGAGTTGCTATGAAGGCTTTATTGCGGCCATTACCTCTAGTGCGGATTCTTGCTTCCCACTAAAAAACAGTGCGCGAAATAAAATCCCCTCGCCTCCGTGGTGGGATCAAGAGTGCACTTTGGCAGTTAGGTCAAGAAACAATGCGGAAGAGCACTACAATGGTGAGATGACAACGGAAAACCTGTTGGAATATCTACAAGTAAATGCTAGATCCAAACGCCTTCTCCGTAGAAAGAAACGTTCAGGTTGGGTTAAATTTTGCACGTCTTTATCTCCCTCCACCCCAATTTCAGTAGTGTGGAAGAACGTTAACAGGTTTAGACGTGGTTGTTCTCCATCAATCTCCTCACCAATCACTAGGGAAACAGCTGAAAGTTTTTTCGACAAAATAGCGCCACCCTATGTTCCCCTTCCTTCTGAATGTCTTGTTGTACCCCCAGATAATATATCTGTGGACCCTTTTGATGCGCCATTTACTTTAGAAGAGCTGAATGTGGTACTCAGTCATGTCCGGGACTCAGCTCCGGGCATTGATGGTGTGCCATATTCTTTTATCAGCCACTCTGGAAATAAGGCTAAACTTTACTTTCTAAACATTTTAAACTTTTGCTATAACTTTGGTTGGGTCCCAGACCAATGGAAGGTACAAATTGTCATCCCTCTGTTGAAACCAGGCAAGCATGTAGACGATCCGAATGGATACAGACCAATTGCTCTGGCCTCAGTCTTGGCCAAACTACTGGAACATTTGATCAAAAATAGACTAGAATGGATAGTTGAATCAAGAGATATACTGCCGAACTACCAATTTGGTTTTAGGAAAGGTCTCAGTACAATGGACAGTATCGGCGTTCTAGTTACGGATATCCGTTTAGCGTTTTCTAAAAACGAATCCGTTGTTGCCGCTTTCCTAGATATATCCTCCGCATACGACAACGTTCTTCTTCCCGTTCTCAGGCAGAAACTGCACCAGCTGAGTCTTCCGGCTAAGATGGTCGAATGTATATGTGGACTTACCATGTCTCGCTCATTGGTTCTGAGAGTTCAGGGTGAGGATTTCGACAAAAGGCAGACTTGGAAAGGCCTTCCACAAGGATTCGTCCTCAGTCCTCTCCTCTACAATCTTTACACAGCCGATATGGGAACCTGCTTAAATAGTAACTGTCACATCCTACAATACGCAGACGACTTAGTTTTGTATGTGACAGATTCTTCCATCATAGACGCAGCGTCATCCCTACGCCTCTCTCTGGACTCTTTGAACCAGTGGCTTTTGAGCCATGGTCTGGCTCTATCCGCACCGAAGAGTTCGGCAATGGTATTCTCTCGTAAAAGATTGGTCCCATCCATCTCAGTGGACATTTCAGGCAATGATATTCCAGTAGTGAATAAAGTAAAATTTTTAGGCGTTACTCTAGATGCAAAATTAACCGGCAAACACCATATTAATTCATTGTTAAGTAAATGTGAGAAGGTTATCTCGATTTTAAAAGTTCTTGCGGGTGTATGGTGGGGAGCCCACCCCTACACCATGAAGCTAGTATATAATGCCCTGATTCGTAGCGTTTTGGACTACGGTACGTTCCACTTAGTTCCATGTAACAAAGGGGCTCTGTCTGGACTTGACAGACTTCAGTCCAAGTGCCTTCGGATCGTCTCTGGTTGCATGAAGTCGACACCCGTTAATGCATTGCAAGTTGAGTGTGCTGAACCTCCCTTGGCCCTAAGACGGCAATATCTGGCCTCCCGTTTTTTGTCTAGAGTACTATCTAGATCTTCCCATCCTCTGATAGCCAAATTGAACGAGTTAGACGCCCTATGCAGAAACTCAAAATTCTGGAAACATAAAGAATTCCCCTTAATTTTAAAAACGTTTCGCCAACTCCAAAATTTAGAATGTCCAATCGTTAAGTATCCTAGTCTACCCCTTTTCCACTTTGCCTATGAAGTCCTTTGCTTCAATCCTAAAATATGTTTTGATATTGGCATTTCTAAAAAGTCCCCCTCGGCAAACTCGGCCTTCAAAGCAGTGGTGGGAGAGCGATGGTATGAATTTCAACGGTTTTTTACAGATGCCTCTAAATTTACTGACCTCAGTTACACTGGAGCTGCGGTTTACTACCAAAACTCCAGAATTATTTTACAATATAAATGCACTAAAGAATCTTCTGTGTTTACGGGCGAGTGTGTGGCTTTATTAGAAGCAAGCCTTTTCATAGAGTCACACCACAACATTGACAAAGCCGTAATTTTCACTGACTCTCTTAGTAGCTTGCAAGCCTTAGTCCAAAACCCTTTCAAAAGTAAATTGCACAGCTCCCTTATTCTAAAAATTAAAAAGTCGTTATTTACTTGCGCTGGTAATCAAAAAGACGTTCAGTTAGTTTGGATTCCCAGTCATTGTGGTATTACGGGCAATGAATGTGCTGATACATTGGCTAAAGACGCTTGTTCTTCAGCAACAGCTGATCTCTCCTACAACACTCACCAGGGATATGACTTGCTGAACTTGCCAAAAATTAAACTCCAATCTAAATTATTAATTATTATTAAATCTCTGCCATGAAGGCAGGAACAGTGGAACGTTACTGGTAGGAAAAAGGGCAGGTTTTATTACGCAGTGCAACCAACCATTAGACCAAAACCTTGGTTCTATGGGTACAAAAAGGTCTCTAAAACCGTTACATCCGTCCTATGCAGAATCAGATTAGGTTTCTGTTGCACTCCTGTTTTTTTGCATAAAATCCACGCACGTGACTCCTCTCTCTGCGAGTGTGGGTTAGGAGAGGGTACTCTAGACCACATTTTCTTTGAATGCTCAAACAACATCCCACCTCTTGATTTATATAGCCGCCTCCCTAAACTCAAAATCCCCCTCCCGATTAATTTTCCGTCCCTCCTAACATTCTCTTCCTCCGAACTGCTTGTGGCGTTGATGATTTTCATCCGCCACAACAGTATAAAACTATAAGCCGTTTCACCAAATACTCTGTCTGTGTTGTTGTGGTATATGTATGTTTTAACAATTATAATATTTATTTATTATTTATTTTTTGTTTGTTTCAGTCTGCTACTAACCAACAAGTCCAACTGTATCAACTGTAGTTTTTACTTTTTTATTTTACTTTTTTCTTAAAACACCCACTTGCCGTTCCAGTTCACTTTCGACATTGGCAGAATAGTCGACATCGGCTTCAATTGCCATTCATAAAAAATAGAATAGAATAGAGTTTTCGATATTTCGGCACTGTTTATCAAGGACATTTAGGTACATGTATGGACTACTAGATTATGATAACGGATAAACGGAAATGATTGCACTTGTATGCTAATGAGCAGAAAAAACCGGGCCTTATTTAAACGTGTGGAGGCCCTGGGGGTAATCAAAAGAGGATGTGATTTTTTTTGTGGATCAGACGAAAAGAGTCAGACAGACAGAAATCCCGGACTATACAGAGTTACTGGTTAAGTCCACTTGGGTTGTTGTGTGTCATTTCTGATTCTGACTGATTTGTTTATCAAACACCATACCCCAAACTGAACTGTTTTTTGGAGGTCTCTTCCTTGTCCGGGGCTAGTGCCCCTGCCTGCCCTCTTCCTAAGGTTTTCCGCGTTCGGCGCAACGACTACTCACTGCCACTTGCTACTCGATTCGGTCCCCGATCCACGAAACTCACTGTGACTAATACCACTCGCAAGCTTTTTCGGCACTTTTTAGGTTTTCACACATTGAACCAATCCATTCCAGGCTCTTGACAGTTGAAAGCCCTTTGAAACATGGTAAATATTCCGTTTTAATGATTAATAACAGAGTTATAAACCATGCCGTTTAAAAACTTACAGTCTACAGTAAACACTTAAGCAAACAAATGTATTTTGTTAAAAGCTTTATTTCTATTGGTAAATGGAAAATATGACAATTATCATGGACATTTCTGCACCCATATTTAAGCGAATAAATTATTAGATTTGATTTATAATTTATTATAAACTATGCTGACATTTTTAAATATTTGTTTAAAAATGTATAACTTAGTACAACGAGTAAAGTGTATGGTGTCATCTCAGCAGACTCTTTCACCGCCCTTTATTGACATGACATTGCGTTTTTTAATTATAGAATACCACCAGCTAGTCTCCAAACAACAAATTCAACTGTCTCAAGTGACTAAAGAGTGTAATACGGTAATAATTATTCATCATTAGTCATTACTTTAAGAAAACAGACGAAGATGCTAAGGTAGCCTAGACGAGGCGTGACGAGACTTGACAAAGTATGAAACGAGCATATCCGTTATATATTCAAAGTCACCCCTCCACGAGAGAAACTCCGTGAGCCGTATTAGATGGTAGGTCACTTGGTCACGTGATGTGAAGAGATAGGTTTGCAACTTCTTCAACATATGAGAAGTAGAGGACGACCTCCGACTACGAGGCAGACTAGCATGACAATGGTCCTGTTACAGGAAGAACTGCTCGACCCGACCACCCAGGACAGCAAATTGTCTTAGCGCCAGGAAATTAGAAGAAGAAGTCTTTTAGTAAATGGATCACACCATATATTTTTCAAATAAAAGAGGATGCTGTTGTTAAACTTATAAATACTTAAAGTACTTACGGGATAATATCCGTGATTATATTTTTGATTTTATATGAGCTCCCAATATTGCAACGCTGTTGCAAGCATCATGATCGGGGGAATACCGAAAAACTGTGAAAGTCTAAAACAGAGTTTTCTCTTATATACTCCCATAACACTCATTTACTCTGAAGAAAACATTCAAACCTTTTATTTCCTCGATACGTTCACGTCCCTAAAGTTAAGTGGTCGAGCTTGGAGTTGTGAGTTGTCTATGCTATTATTTGGCTCACACATGCACTTTGTGCAGCCCATACTCTATCGTGAAGCCAGTGATAACGAAAATTAGACGTGTTTGCATACAATTGGGCCATATTTATAGCGTGTAACGCTTTGTTTTACTCAGTCTCTCTAGAAATATAGTGTAATAAACGTCTCCGTGATCGTAGGGCGGAGTTTTTGTTGATTTTATTACTTGATTGTAAAAAGTTTTAACTTTTGACATGGGGAACGAACAATCAGATGATGGCAGCAGAAGGAGAAATCAAGAAAACTCGTAAGTTTTTTTTTATTTCGTTGTTTCGAGTTAGTAGCTATATAATTAAGTATTTATTTTATGTACCTACATCAAAACAAAATATTACGGATGCATGGTGTGTTTGTTTATACCAATTTTTTTTTCTTATTGTTATTCAGCATACGTATCCATGTTACGTCCGCATTTTGTTGTAGTTGTTAACTGAATAATACAACGCCTAAGTAAGTAGGTACAAAATACAGCTAAAGAATGATTTATTTATTTATTCACTAAAATGGGTTCGTAGTATTATTAAACTATTTCAAAGATCTAAGTGACCTAACTTGACCGTGTTTCGCATAAATACCACGTTGTTTCAATAATCCGAGACAGCAAGTCCTAGAAGTAAATAAGGGTGTGTTTCCACTAAGGCGTAGACGAGTGGAGCGGAGACGGAGAGAAGGGCGAAAACTGCCCAACGCATAGAGAATAATAATACAGAAAGCCCAACGTGAGAGGTGCCCCCTGCCATGTTGTTTATTTAAATGACCTCTAAAAAAGGAGGTGGTTGTATTCCACCAGCATTTTTTTAAATGACACCGATTTTTCTGTTCTATTTAGTCAGATTTTCTCGACTTTTTTCATTTGGTTGAGGAAGCTCGCGCTATTACTAGGTTACAAACGTTTATTATTATATTTACAAACGTTTTAACTCACAGTACACAAACAGCTAATATTACTCCAACCAATGTGTTTATAGGTAGTCGCTTGCTTGTTTCACACGCTTGTCAGCGCGATTTTCATCATTAAATAAATATCGTTGGGTATTGGTCCTCGTGGTAATGAGGGATTTTCTTTTTCAACACTTCCCCAGTCGCTTGATAGATGGCGCTGATCTCGGTACGTTGCTGCAAGGAACAGAACATCATATAATATCACTTGGACCTAATGATTATAAAATACTCAAGCTTATGCAAATGAAAGAGTCAGTCAACGAGCGTACCTATGTGACGTGTTTTTTCAAGCGTTTTGGCTTTGGCACCTAGTAACGTAGTCAGTTCAACGCCATCTACCGAGTTCTTGCAAACTATTTTTTTATACAAAGTATCATCAAGCATCGTTTTTATGTAAAGTAGCCCCGGACTGCACATAAGTGTGGGGAATTCCCCGGCAATAATGGGACAATCTGCTAAATTGCATCAATGCACACGGGCACGCTAGTTAATTTTAGTCTGCGTTAGCTCTCTCGAGAGAGCAGCGTAAAGCTGTCATCAGATAACAAATGATAAAAATAGTTAATTATTTCACTTTGACACCGTGGCAATCGGCAGCGGTTGTTTTTTTATTCTCTTCACGAAGTATGAATTGTGACCCCGACCCTCGCCATGCTGCGACCAAGTCCTTTTCTCATTTGAAACGCATTTATTTTACAAACGCTTGGTCCGACATGACGAAAGCGAGGGAGATTTACAATGACTAGGTATATACAGCTTCATACAGTGGTTGGTTTTTTACGAGTTGTCGAATCGGAAACGAGTCGAACGTATGTAAATACGGGGTCTGGTTGACGCCAACGATCAGCCGCTCCAGTGGGTAAACACCCTTATCTTGGCCTCAAAATGAGTCGTGTCGTCGCGCGTCGTATTTTATTTTGTCGATCAATGAACACATTCTTGAGCTTATCAGAACTCAGAAGTATAAATAAGAGCCAACTTCATGTACCACATACCTAACCACTGCAACTTGATTCGAGAATTTGAGTGAAGTTAGCTTCGAATGACATCGGTACATTATATTCTGTAGTTTAAAAAAAGGACGCATGTGCAGAAAACATGGAAAGTAAAATAAGCCTTACCATGGCCTGGGTAAGACTCATTTCTCCCTATAGTTTCTCTAGATTCCGCTTTTACTTGCGACGCAAGCGGAAGTGTTATGTTGGTGATCAAATAACACCAACATCAACAATAGTTGCTCTGACTTGTAGGAGCTCAGCTAACCGGGTTGATTAACCTATTGAACGTCAGAGCATAAATGCAAGCGTGCCCTCCACGCCCGCCCAGCCACATTTTCACCCGCCATTTTGTCACATATTTGAGTCGTTTGGCGTACAGTGAACACTCTTGCTTGACACGTACATGTGACACAGTGACACTGGCGTTCAACATTGCTGGCCATGGTCCGAACATACGTAGATGTGGTCAAAGGTCATTACAACATTTATTAAGTAGGTACATGCCGAGCTTCCTCCGTGCCTCGGAAAAGTCGGAAAGAACTAAAGGCACACTTGACAAGCACCGCACCAGCATTGGCCAGCGTTGTCTTGAATTTAGGCTATGGCGCGCTTGCCACGCGTCGTCAGCGAGGCGTAAGAACGCAGTCCGCGAGGCGTAAGCTCGCAGTCTGTGCGCTGGCTGTGATAGTCCGGGAGACGGTGTTGCATTTTAGAGTGTTGTTACGCCGATCAGTTGCCATCTGGTTCAATAGATCCCGAATGACTAATAATAACCCAGCGTCAGCTGAGGCACCCGAGGTGGGTGTGGAATTGGGATGTTACGGAGGTGGCGAAAAAAATGCAGTCATAGTACGCAGGCTGAAGCTTTTTTATAAATAGTTTACATCATACTGAGCTGGGAGCTCGTGGCTAAATAATATCAGCCACTCGGGTCGATCTTCAGGTTAAGCCATGCTTGCCTAGGTTGGTCTGTGGATGGGTGACCACCGAGTTTCCTCCGTGCCTCGGAAAGCACGTTAAGCCGTTGGCCCTGGCTGTCATTTGTCCATCTTTGACAGTCGTTACAGGTAGTCAGTGGCCCCAAAAGTCTGACATGACTCCATGTAAAATACTGGTATTCAGCTGCATCCGGTTAGACTAGAAGCCGACCCCAACATAGTTGGGAAAAGGCTAGGCAGATGATGATGATGATCATACTGTGCTTAAAAATATCAGCTGCATGGTGTAAGGGTCATTATGTGTCTACCGCTCACATGAACTTGTAAAAGAAATAATATAGTACGCCGGATGAAATTTAACAAAGTGATTGTTTAAATTATCAAAAGTACGAAAACAACAATCGTGGCGGTCTTTACAAGTTCATGTAACCTATACGACACCCATGACTGAAACTGAAAGAAAAAACTCTTGAAAGATTACTCGATGTTACAAGACTTGCTGCTACGGAACCCTTCATGGGCGAGTCCGACTTGCACTTGGCCGCTTTTTTTCAATAACTTTGTAAATTGTCGGTCTTGATTTCTTGAAATACATAAATCTTTTAAAACGTTTAAATAGGGGTGCTATCAGTTTGCTACTGTCAGAGATGAGACTAGGTATAACAATTTGACGACGGCCTTGTTTCGAAGAATCTCATGTTAAAAAAAAAAGAAATAAGTATGAATATTTTTAGCGTTACCTACATTTAGTTAGGTACTTACTCATCCTCTATCAAGCCGACAAAACGCTGCGGTATTATCAAAATCCGGAATAATAATATTATGGAAAAAAACCCGCACTATAAAATAAATGTCAGTGGTTAGAAAATATCTGTGAGTCCACAGAAATATTAAAAACAGTGTGAGTCCGATAAATAATAATTATAGTAATCTGAAGTAAATGAGTCATACTAAATTATTATGATTCTGTTACTACAATGACTGCATGGTCGACTACTAACGAATAAATAGGTAGGTATACCTACAACCTAACAATGAACAAAACTGCACTGAGGAACTCGTGGCAATATAATAACATCCGTACGGGTCGATGTTCAAGGTTAATCCGCGATGGCCAAGGATGGTCCATGGGTTCCATTTCATACAGAGTTTCCTCCGTGTCTCAGGGTTGCGGGCCTGTTCGAAAGAGATACCGCGGCCCCGGAACATAAAGGGCGAGGAAGGAACATGGATGGGTTTTAGTCAGTAAGAGTCTGACACTCCCTCCCGCTCCGCTCAGAGTGGGTGAAGTCATTAAGATTTCCCATCCTAAAAAAAAAAGCCATTGGTCCCGGCTGTTATTTGTAGATCTTTGACAGCCGTTACAGGTAATCAACGGCCCCAAAGTCTGATAACCAGTCTTACCCAGTACTAACTGGGTTGTGGAGGTCTGGCAGGCAGTCGCTCCCTGTAAAAAACTGGTATTCAGCTGCTTCCAGATAGACTGGAAGCCGACCCAGACTTAGTTGGGAAAAGGCTAGGCAGGTGATGATGCTCAACACAGTTATGTATTCTATCCATAGATATTATCACACGTTACCAAATTGCTGCAATTACTCAACTAATTATAAAGGTACCTTCCCTGCCATGCTTGTCGCATCCATTGGGTTATTTACCGGCAGAGTAATTGCGAGACAGTCAAATAATTGCAATGCCTTCATTGCGTTACATTATCATTCTGTTTTTGTTCAGGCCGCAAATGACGGAGGCCCAGGTGAAGCGTCTCCTTGAATCTCAAAGGAAGCAGTATGAGAAGAAACTCGAGGAAGTGGCAGCGAAGGCAGCTGCTCAGAAGAAACAAGAGGAGGCTAATAGAGAAGCAGCCCAAAGAAGGGTGGAAGCAGCTGCGAGGGCAGCCGCTCAGAGGAGACTGCAGACAGAGGCAGCCAATGCAGCTGTGCAAAACTTAAACCAAATGCAGTCTACAACACAGAATAGTCCTGGGCTATTTCAGAACGGGTAAGAACCTATCTATATGATTGTACTATTACGGGGTAATTGGTACTCAGTACTCATAATATAAGCAACTTTCAATACAGCGACCTGAAAGCGTCAAAACAACTCTCCAAGTTCATAAAGGTGAAAAAATAGTTCCTCGACCTTTATGAACTCGGAGGGTTGTATTGATGATTATAATTCTGTAACGACATACGTCTTGCAGTCGCCAACACCATAGAACCTGGCCTGCTAAGTGCAAAAATGGTAAAAAAAATTATTTCGCAGGCTACCTTGGAGCATCCATAAGAGACTAGATAAGATAATATTTATTTGGTAAGCATGGGACATACATACAAGAAAATACATGCATGCAAGATGGTAACAAAAACAACATTATTAGGTACTAGCTTCTGCCAGCGGCTTCGCCCGCGTGAAGTTTGATTATTGTCCCATGGGATCTTACTACCGGAATAAAATGTATCCTATGTTTTATGTGGGTCATAGCGTGATGATATAAACGTAAGAGTAAACAAATATAATAATAACAAATCTCCGAACTGCTAAGCTATCGGGAGTTACACGTGTTATTGTGAGTCAACTATAAAAGATAGACATATGCTGTCTTGGGATATTTTTTATATAATTTTATGTGGAATATTTCCGTTATACATGATTTCTATGTAGCTTTAACCATTAAGGCTGCACACGCGACGGAAGCTAAAAAAACCAAGTAACTTCTCCCGTTTTCCCAACATTTCCTTTCACTGCTCTGCTCCTATTAATGGTAGCGTGATGAAAAGTATACTATTACCTGCTCAGGAGTATGTAGAATAATTGTACCAAGTTTCGTTAAAATCCGTCGAGTAGTTTTTTTTTCTATAAATAACATACAGACAGACAGACAAAAATTTTACTGATTGCATTTTTGGCATCAGTATCGATCACTAATCACCCCCCGATAGTTATTATTTTGTAAATATATTTCATGTACAGAATTGACCTCTCTACAGATTTATTATAAGTATAGATAGATAGATTGCATGTTTGCCACATGATGTGACGTGCAAATGTCCAGAAGTGTTATTAACTCAAACAATAAAATAACGACAAAATAACAAAACAATATTGCAATTAATTTTAAATAACAAAATCGGATAGAAATTAAAAACAAAATAAGTCACTATGACTAAAAAAACAATTATCATGTCAACAATAAAAATAAAATAAAAAGCTATTCAGTTATGTCAATAAGAATCTTTCCTCTAGGAATTCGTTAATATTATAGTACGCTAACTCTATATTATGAAAAAACAGCTGTTTTGTAAATTTTTCAAGATAAGCTACCATAAATGTATGGAGCAATTGATATATTTTTTTTATTGCAATTTCATAGTCCCAAAGTCAAATATCCTCATCTTCATATGTGCTACAGGCCTTTTAAGTGTCGCATACTTCAACAAATCAGTCAGTATTAATTTATTAGAGCTGAAGAGCGTGTTTGTTTGAACCCGCCAAGCTCTTGAACTATCAGTCGGATTTGAAAAAATATTATTGCATTCGATAGCCCGAGACTCGATCGGAGCAAATAAAAAAAAAGCAGAAACTGCGGGGCCTAGGGTGTTATTTTACTTGGAAATTTAAATAAAAATCATTTTAAGTCGCACGTGTGTGGTTTATTTTCGCCAATTTAAGTCTAGTCTACCAACAGTGTTGCCACCTTATAAAACATTTCTCTCACGTGGGCAGATTGTCATGATTCTTATTAAAGCATTAATTTAGCTTAGCCTACTGAAGACGTGTACACAACACGGCCAGTCCACCGCTAGGCACGACTGTCTCTTAAGTGAGCCACCATACCTGCCTCTGGATTCCCGACCATAACTTACGGTTGTCGGTTCATCTGGCTAGCTACGACTCCCAGCTCCCTCAAAAGTAATAAAAAAACATGGGGACTGCCGATAAAAGTCAAAATGAAAGTCTAGATAAAGTTATATGAATATATAAGATTGATTTTGACTAACCGTTCTATGAAAGCATTCGGTGATGATGACGCGAGTTCCATGATTTTTGTTCACCCAAAAAGTGCTCAACTTACTCTAACTCTAAAGAAGTTATCACTTTAAAAAATTACGTAAGAATGTTGTTACAGTATGGAACGAGACCGAGCGCCCTACAGCTATTCTGGAAACCAACTGCAGCAGAACGTAGCGCCACAGCCTGGGCCCCAACCTCTCTTCAACAATGGCTACCCAGCGGTCTACCCTAACCTCAACCAGGGCCCCTCGAGCCCTAACGCTCAATATAATATGTACAACAACAACAATAACCCTTTCCGGCCAAACACGCCTCAAAACCATCAAGATTTCGTGTTTGTCAACAACTATGGGCAGACTGCAAGGTAAATATGTAATGATACTACTGACGCAAATTGCATATAACCATTGAGCCATTGCATATACCATATGACCAGGTAAAAATGATGTGACCAATTAATTTTCAACCAATAACAGTGCTTCTGTGCTTGAACTAAGCGCCATGAGTATCACAACCAGATTCTCTAAGCCTTTAAATGCATCAACCTTGCTGATTGGCCAGTATTTTTATCATAAACCTTCTTTCATCTAGATGTAAATTGTAAAGCATGTTTCCACTGGAAGTGAGGTCCATGTAATACCAAGTCGGTTCGTTTATTAAGTTCCAACTTACCGGGTCCTTCTGTATTTAATAAGCTAACCTAACAACATTTTATAGTTATACATATATATTTTATATATTATATCAATATTAAAAATCTTGCATGTTACCTAAGTATATAGACTTACTTGGTCATATCATGAAAACCCAATGTATCTCACAAGTAATACATACTTATATTAAATTAGATTGTTTTTTGCGATGAGACATTTTCAAGGTCAAAGTGAACCTTTATGAACTGGCCTGCAAATTGTAAAAAACTTAAGAAAACCGGGCTTTAAGCACAGTTTTCTTATTATTTTCTTTGTTGTATAACAGCTACAATAGACCGGTGCATCATCCAGCACCATCTGCCCCTGCAGCACCTCGCGGGCCATCGCCAAGAGCGCGCTCAGTTAGCAGGTAAGTCCCAGGAACCCACACCAGGTTTCCGTAATGAAAACCAACCTAGTGTAGTAGTGTAGGTACCATACTATAACTTTTAAGACCCGTTTTTTAAAACTTACTTAACGTATAACTGTCAGTTAATAGCTATCGGTGTTTCTATGAACTAGTCTTTTTTTTTTTAGGGTGGGAAATCGTCAAATGACTTCTCTCAGTCTGGGCGGAGCGGGAGCGAGTGTCAGACTTTTACTGACTAAAACCCATCCATGTTCCTTCCTCGCCCTTTATGTTCCGGGGCCGCGGTACCTCTTTCGAACAGGCCCGCAACTCTATGAACTAGCCTTAAATATCCTATCCGCGTCACCATTCTGTCTCTTGATTTTTAGAAAAATCAAAGAAAGCTTTTCTGGGACGTTTTGTTAGTTAAATGTCAAACACACAGAGATAGCAACCCACCGATACCTTTGAGTAAAGTAAATGAAAATGGCTGTAAATTTTCGACAAGAAAGAGAATGTGATGCCTTTTGAGCAATTTATCTTGTACTCTCCTGCATGATGTCAATGTTTTTTTTTATTTTACCCCAGAAATCGCAACTCGCCTAGGGACCGTGATGTGTTAGACTGTCCAACCTGCTACTCAAGATACGGCATGAAAATTTTCCAGTGCGAGAATGGGCATAGCTCCTGCAATGACTGCAAGAATAGGGGACGTGCCTGCGGCATCTGCAAGAAAAGTATTACCAACTTGAGGAATTATGATATTGAAAATCATGTTGGTCAGGTATGATATTACTATAATTTTAATACTGATATGGTCACTAACATTGTCATTAAAACTGATAACGGGTTTACGAGAGTTTTGTCTGCTCATAAACACGTACCCGCAATAATCAGTTTATACATAATCATGGTGTACTGCACAGAAAGATCGGAAACTCAAAACGAACAGTAAATATGGTAAATAACCTGTTTTCAGTGTTAACAATAATATTATTTAAATAAAAACAAAATATTTTTTTATCCTGGCAACATTTCGATTGCACTCGTTCGGGGAATCCCAGTGACATTTCATAGTTTAGCGGTAAAGTCCCAGCAAACTCTGATTGCATCATTTGTTTTTATCTTTTACGCTATGAAAATCTTGCTGCTATTGCATAATCACACATTATTTTATCAAGAAGGTTGAACATAATGACGTCAATCTGGAAAACTTACTTTTTCAATTTTTTGGCAAACGATGGCGTGAACATTATGGTGCTTAAGGGATGGGGGAGGACATTTCCCAGCATTCAATTAGGACTAGCTAGATAAAAATATGTCGTGGGTTCGAACCCAGACAGGCGCATAATATAGTAAGTACCTAGTAGTGTGTAGTGTAGTAGTTTATATATATAATAAGTATGTATTTACAAACAAAAAAGTATAAATGTAGTATATTAACTATCTAGTGTCCACAACACAAGCTTTGCTTAGTGTGGCACTAGGTGGCGCTGTGTGTTAATTTCCAGCGATATTTATTATTTATTTATTATAGCCACTGCTCTGAAGGAAAACGTCGTGAGGAAACCGGTATGTCCTAGATCTTGAACCAATAATTCGAAGACATGTGACATTTACCAATCCGTACTGGCCCAGCGTGGTGGATTATAGCCCATTCCTGCTCATTGAGAGGAGGCGTGTCCCAGCTGTGGGAACATTATAGCTGAGATAAAAAACATCAATTCTAAAAATACGTTTTTTACATTTCAGTCGAAAGCGCCATGCCCTCACTCGAAAGAAGGCTGTAAGCTGTTCATCAAGGTCATAGATATGGAGAATCACATCAAGGAGTGTCCGTTCAAGGAACAAGAGTGTCCACTTAATGCAGTGTTCGGTACATGTCGTTGGAAAGGTAAGAATTATTTTCTTACTACATCACTTCTTTTGTCTCGACGGATTAGGCACAGGTACATACTGTAAGTGCACTCACATTCGCCAGTTCTGTTTAAGTCTCATGTAATTGAGAGCGAACCTAATGCCAGCAACCGGGCAGAAATCTAGACTGCGATTTTTCAAGAAATTGTTCCAAATGGAGGTACCTGAGTTTTTCTGGAACCGGACCCCACCCAACGTACAGTTCGAAAAAGGCTAGGTCCTAATAAACATTCATCTGTTAGCGAAGTATACATTATAGTTAAATAATGGCGTAAGACCGATACGGTCGGGCGTCACAGATGAAGGTTTGCCCTTGAATGTCCAATTTCCGTATCTAAAAGAAGTCTGTCGTTTCTTTTTTCGATGAAGGGAATTGGGAACTCATATCTAAAACCTTAACACTTTTGGAGCGCTTCTTTGATTATTTTTTCCCAACACAGGTAAACTGAGCCAAATATCGAGCCATTTCGATAGCATGCATCCAAATGGACGCGAAACCAACGTCGACACGGAGATGCAACTAACGAACGTTGGCGACAACAGTCAACAAGTCCACCTTGTCTGTCTAGGAGTCTATAACTTCCTAATCCATGTCAAAGTATCAGAGACTGACGGCAAAGTCTACATGGCCGTTCAGCTTATCGGCACAAAGTTCAGCGCACAGAAATGGTTGTACGAAATACATGTGTTCAATAAAAGCGAAAACCGCAGGAAATATATGTACACAGACAATTGTTGCTCGTCCAACGACAAGATAGAAGACGTCTTTAACGCGGGAGAGTGCGCGGTGTTGCCAGTGTGGCACGCTAAGACTTTCTTCAACAACGGTGCGATGACTTACAAGTTCTTCATTAAGAAGGCCACCGAAGAAAAGAGAGGTTTCGTCAAAAATTACCGCGGGAGAGGTAGGAATCATAATTAAGATAAGAATGATTTTGGCAGAATACCTTCATCGTTTTTGTTTGTAAATGAAGAGAGCGGTTGAGAATATGTCAAACAGGGTTGCCACCTATTTTTCTCGCTTACCATAAAGATTGGAAAAAGTAGCCATCCCTCCTAATAAAATGTTTGTACGCAAAATGAGTACAAGTAAATTTAGTTTAGTGGCAACACGGACAGAGATGTATTAACAAATCCAGTACCTATATGAAGGCAATTTTTGAAGGCAACTTTTATCTGTTGATAGTATTATTGATCTGCCACATGTTCCCGTTTTTGACGATGCGCTAAGTAGCTGCGCGGTACGTGAGTGGTATAAGCACTAAGCACCCGTCAAGGATACCGTCTTATTACACCGCGGGCACTTCACAAAATGCACACATTTTATTTAAAATTGGTTTTTACGAAAATGTCAGACATAAGAAAATTTTGAGATTGTTAAATTAAACTTACGAGTATATTGTCACCGTGATTTCCGTGATTGTTTATATTGGGAGCTCAAAAAAATTAACAATCACGGAAGACATCCCGTAAGTGACAATATAAGTTAACTATTAAACCGTGAAAATTTAAAACAGTGTATTGTGTGTGTGTGTGTGTTTCCTTATATTTAAACTAGCTGTCTCAGCAGACGTCGTTGTTCTGTCTTAACTGTTAATATTGAAACGCACTATTCCTACCTACTACCTACTTATACTTTTTACTACTCTACCCTACCTAACTATCTACCACCTTTGAATAACACCTTGAATTTATGCCAGTTGTACTTTTGATCGCCAGAACGACGAATGGTTAAATAAAGAAAAGTTAATATGGTCGTTAAGTTTTCTTAATTTTTCCGGGCAACTTTTTATTTTTTTTATTTCTTATGAAACTTCTCCTGGTAATAATCGAAATCAGAGAGTAATTTTCGTGTTTGAGTTCTTAAAATCTGTAAACACTATTTTTGATAAAATAGAGTACGAGATTTTAACTATTATTTTGGAACAAGATTTTTCTACACTAATATTATAAAGAGGAAAACTTTGTTTGGTTGTAATGAATAAACTCAAAGACTACTGTGCCGATTCCAAAAATTCTTTCACCATTGGAAAGCTACATTCACCCTGAGTAACATAGGCTATATTTTATCCCCGTACTCCCACGTAAACGGGAACTACGCGGGGAAACCGCGTGACGTCCGCTAGTCATTCATATAATAAGTAGAACAGAAAAACTGCAACACACACACACACACAATCAAATATTTATTTTAAGGAAGTATGTATATGATTGTTGTTTCTTCATAAGGTCAAAGAGTTCCTGAGAAATTTATGAAAAAGTGAACGAACCGTTTTCAATAAAATGTGCACATTTTGCGAAGTGCTAAATTTTAAGAAGTGCATCAATTGCGAAGTGCGTGTTTTTTCTACCAGTGCACATTCGACGGAGCCTGTGTGACACTACAGTCCTTCTTTAACTTGACTTCTAATTTAAACTTTATACAAAGAGAATTAAGGTTTCTGTAGTGCAAAATTAGATGTGAAATAGCAATAAAAGGACAATATCGAAAGATTTATAAATGTTGCCACTCCTACAGGATTTTTAAAGTAACCATACCAAAAATAGTATTATTACCTAAGGGAATGTGCACGAGCATTTAATAATAAATAAACAAGACTTCTTATATTCTAAGAACACTGTTATCTAACTAAAGTATTGCCCGATAAAACGGTCTGAAGTGTCCGCATTTAATGTTCGATAATGAAAATTATTCTTATCAAAATGATGGCTTTGTTTATTTGAAAGATCGCATCAACTGTTATAATTCTCAACCCTCCTTTTCCTGATAAGAAATTGTCTACGCTGACGTCATAATTACGATGTATGATAAGATTTATATAAGTAACAATATTTTTATAGACCGACATACATTTTGAAAATAATCGTAATTTTAAAAAATAATGTTTTTAATTAATATTTTAAGAAAAATTACCAGTTCTTAAATGGAAGTCGGCAATTGTAATCGGAAATGTTATTGATACCGATTAATATAGAAATATAATCGTAAAAATATTGGCAAATGGCATTTATTATATTCAAATTTATATTGCCTTTAATGAGAGACGTGGAAGTCGCATGTTTAATCTATGAATAAGGTTGAAACACGGAAGTACAGTTATTTTATTTCTGAAATTAATCTAACAGCTACCTAATTGCATCGAAAATTATGGTCAGTGTGATAACAAATCACAGGTAAAATAACTGGAAGGTCAAAAGCCCCTTCAACGTGTTAATACCCTGGGAGAGACAAATTTATTGATTATTCTAGAAATTGTTAATTTATAAGATTGTAGTAATAGAGGAGCATAGTTAATGCCTATAGTTACTACGCTATGTACGAATGGTAACACCAAGGCATAAAACATGTTCCTACATTTTATGTCTACTAGTTTCGACATACAAATTATGTCAAAAATATTTCGACATACAAAACTTGTCAAAAATTAATGTCATAATTATAGTTTTATTGACATGTCTTTTATAAAAAATGTCAAAGTTGTGGGTGTAATTGTATATGTTATGCCCGTTTTCACCGACATCCCCTATACTACCACCTACGTACGGGACCCTTAGCTCAAAAGCTCCCCTAAATTAGCCCCTAAATATTTTTTTGTTTCACCACCATTTCCATCACTTAGCTAGGGGACTCATAACTAAGTGACGTTTTGTTCTCGATAGTGGTGACTGATTCGTGTTTGAATTTATCGATAGTTTGAAACATGACTGTTTTTTTTATTAAAATCTCTTATATAAACACCTAAATGTATACAGTTATTAATTATTCATGGTCTATTAACAATATCATAATGATATTGTTAAAATTTTCATAAATTTAAAATTTTATTGAACAATTTACTAATTTACCTATTGTTAATTCGATTTATGGACATACCCCTTCCTATTTCTAAAGAGGTCTGCATCATCTTCACCTTACAAAATATACTAAATTTAATTTTACTTCATGTTTTATTTTGTAATAATCGTAATAATGTTTAAACAGATAATTTTTTAATATTTTAACTAGTTTATGGTGTTGTGTTTTCACCTGGTTATTGTATTTTCATATATGTACAATCAATGCATCCATGGGGAATGGGGAACCTTGCAATGTTATAAAACCCCATCTTCACTTTAACTTATTCCTCACTGGTTTCAATAAACTTGATAAAGGTACTCCGGACGTTGAGTCACTATAATTGCTGCAAACACTCTTTTTATTATTCGACTTCAAGTAGCCACACTGATGACACCCATGTCTGCCACGGCCAACAAATGGTTACCCGTAGCATAAAACCTCAATGCTTATCAATAACTGATTTGATAGAGATATAGAATTATTTCTGAAAAAATAAAATGTTTTCATTGTAGGAACAGACAACATCATTTAATAATAGGTAATAAGGTACCTACCTGCTTAACAAGAGAATGGTAGGTAGGTAAATTGATAAAGTATCGTCAACAATAAACCATCTTACCATGAAAAAGTACCACGAGGTGTAATTTATTTTAAGAGCAAGGGACATGTAAAAACTTGCATGTGTTATGCACTCACCTATCATCAGGAAATTCTAAGGCGAGTTTAATATTTTCCAAAAAATATAATACACATCATAATTTGCTCGTTTCCGATATATTTTTGGTCTGCGGCTGTTTTTACGTTAATAGCGTTGAATATTGTAGAAACAGTTTTTAAATTTACAAAAAGTTCGTTGAAACCAGGATCCGTCTTCGTGGTTTGGGAGAATACTTACTTAGGTGCCGGTTTATGGGCTGGAATTTCGACCTCCTAAATTTAGGGGACCTTTTAGCGTTTAAGTGACCCCTAAATGGTGGTGAAACAGAAACCATCCCCTATCGGTCCCCTATCTATGTTTAGGGGATCCCATAAACTTAGGGGATGTCGGTGAAAACGGGCATTAGTCTTTTTATAGGCTGTCAATATAAGTTTAACAACTTGTCAATATGAGGAGATAGGCAGAGATATTTAATCACAATGAAAGCCCATGTCATATTTTAATGAAAGGAAGACAAAATAGGGGCAAACGTTTTTATATCCATACTATTGTATACTTGCAGTGTTTCCAGTTTTGAACTATGGAAACACAGGCAAGTGTTGCCAGTTAGGGTTTACCACTGGCAAGTCTTTGGCAGAATTGATATAATACAACATGATTGCCATTGACAAAAAAAAATATTATTAAGTTGAATTTTTAAATATTTTATAGAACTACTCGTAAGTTATCATGTAATCTATTTAGATAAGTTTTAACAATTTTAATGCTCCATTAAAACACCACAGACGACTCCGAACTAGAGGGTGGTGTCTAAAGTGGGCGTGGTAGACCTGGTAAACCATAAAGATTGCTGAATGGCATAAATACGGGAAAACCCAAGGTACCTAAAGGATAGTTTTGACAATGGAGTGAGGTCGAAATGTTTGCGGATATAATATCATCCATGATTACCTAGCCCATCACATTTGGGGTTCATCATCATTGTAATTCAGACATCTCGTTACAAGTAGGTTAGGGCACTACAATTACGTGCACTTAGCAACATTTTATACGCATTTTATCGTCAAATATCGATTGAAACTTTCCATTTCGTAACCGTACACAATGGGTTTCAAAATAACTTGTAACAGCATAAAAACACCTGCAGTGCGAGAAACAAAGTTGTTACGTTATTGCACATCTGTGTTATGTACATATAATGCATGCGAGTTAATTAATCTCTTTGCTAACCCGCCTACCATTCTCACAACTAGACCAAACAATAAAAGCATGGCTTAGATTTTTATCCATACATTTTTTTCCATTTATCGTCGCTGCTGAATAAGCCTTAAACAAACAGCAGAATCATTTCTTTTGATATTCCTAATCGTTTGGAGTAGGGATTCATTTTTTTTATTGTTTGTAATTTAATATTTAAGCTTTGGTCAAACAAAGGCGAACTCGCGAAGGATGCATGTTGAAATTACTTAGTCCTGATTAATTGTGTCAACTTATTTATATGGAGTTGTTGAAACTGGCTCGAATAGCCACGTGTTTGTAATTTTAAAACTTGAAGGGTAGTATCCCGCGCGCCGATTCGCCAGAGTTTTTATTTTTAAGATGGGTATTAATGAAGGCTAAATTAGCCTTCATTAATACCCATCTTCTAAAAACTATAATTGTAATAATTATTAAAATGGTTCATATAATCAATCTTGTAATATTTTAAGTAACTACATTTATCTTTAATTTGTTTTTAATTTTTTTTTTGTTAGACATTTGCGCCGATCCCAAATAGAATGGGATAAGGGCAGCAACATGATGATGTCCGATATTGTAATTAATTTCTTTTATTATTCAATAAATTGTTTAAAATGTAGAACCGTTGTTTTATTAAGCTCATACCCTGTGTTTTATTCTGTAAAGCTAATGCTATAAACTATTGACTGACTCAAAAAAAGAAAGAGGTTCTCAATTCAGCTGAAAATTAAAGGTGTCTGAACTTCTTGGCCGGATTTTTCGTCGCCATTTTTTTTTATAAAGTACCGGCCACGCATAAGATCTATATTAATCGATAGCTGGTATCAATAGAAATAAGTTTTTCAAGAACCGTGCCGGTATCTGTACCAGCTATCGATTAATATAGGTCTTATGCGTGGCCGCGACAAAAAAAAACAAAATGGCGAAAAAATATCTAGCCATGCTTCATACGAAAATGTTACAAGCCCTTTCCTGAGAAAAAATCCGGTGGAAAATGATTAAAAATAAGGAGCTGAATGCACTCTCGTCCACCCAGTTTGCGGGGGCTGTCACTTACACCCTGTATATAAATAAGATTTTGAAACAAACACTGAAATTATCTTTTTATCAACTTTATTTTCATCGACAAAACTAGTGTATGTGATCTGTGACAGTGAGTTTTGACTAAGTGCGAGCACAAACGGTCAATACATATTATAAAAGCAAATATAATAGGTAATTTAAAACTTACACACTTTCTAAACAATTAAAGCACCTTTTTGTACAAGTTTGACCTTAATTTTTGAATAAATAATACTTATTTTATTGCATGGCCCGAAAGCTACCGTAAAGTAAGAAAATTTGTCTTTGTCTTTCTTCTAAATGTACCTACCGTCTGTGCCCAACCTTAATACAAGTACATTCAATAATATTAATAAACACACTTTTCACAGTTACTTTAGCCCAACAAACAACTAACTAAATGATAAAACTACGAAATGTTTTTAAAGGGCCATCATTCATACAAAAAATTAAACTATAATAAACGGCTAACGTGCAACACAAATCAGTAAATGCATTACACGTAATGGTTGCATGTCTTTTAGAGGCCATTTTAACATCGCCATCTTCGTTTTTCAAAACAATTCCCACGAAAAATGTCACAAAACTAAAAACAGCGCGCTCCTGGCAATGTTAAATCATCGTTCTATCCCTGTCATATTAATGTACTGTAAGCTGTGAAGCAACCTTCAATAAATAAATAAATATTCAAAAACAGAACTTTTTTTTTTTAATTTAGTGCCAAATGCATTTAGTGATTGGTATTGAAGATATTACTTTTTTTAACGGTATTCAATGTTATTAGGCCCCATTTGAATTTTGAAAATAATGGGGATGCACACTGTGGAACTAATGGCGCTAGCATAGCTGGTCCCAAGCACCGTCATTGGTTGAAGATCTAGGAATGTCATTTCATATTTTAAAATACTTTGACCTCATTGGTCAGATTGAGACCAGCTATGGTGGCGCCATCTACAATTAGCTTTTAACGGTCTTCCCCATTAAACAATAATATAATTTGAAAAGAAAACTCCATCAGCGTCCATTGAGAGACATTCTTAACATTTTTTATTCAATATATTATTATTTTTTAAAAATATATATGAAACGATTTGACGAGTTTGCCCGAAAGTTAGCCGAAGCAAGGAACCTGCCCCAGTATTCACAACGCTTCGATTCGCTTCCAATTCGGGAAGTCGTATGTCTATCTCGGTCGTTTTCGTAATGCTAGAAGAAGACAGATATACGAGTTGTCGAATCGGAAACGAGTCGAACGTTTGTGAATACGGGGTCTGGTCAGGAGGAGATTCATAAGATGACTCGGCCCTGGAGTGTAAATGTGGCGCTGCCCCACAAACGATGGGACACTAAATATTGTTTCCTGCCTGTCCTGTTGCTTGTTTATCCTTCAGTTATCTGGCTGTTGAGAAATCGTCACTAAGACAGTACCTATTAAGTTTTATTTTTATCATTTTAGATCTCGCTCTACATTATACTATAAATTATTCATTAGTCGCCTAGGCTGCGTATACTCAGTTCAACATCTAAACTCGGGGCAGTGGATAGCATTTAACTTTTCCTAATAATACAAATATTTCATTTTACAATTGAAAAATCGGCCCTAAGTACTAACTTAAGCCTCTCTTAGTTGGACGCCAAATATGTATAATAAATAAATAGACAGTACTTATTTAAATAATTTGGATTACATGAATACTTCATTGGCTTTTAAAAACAGCTTTACAACTAAACTAAATATACATGAAATGACTTAAAACGAAAATTCATATACTGAACACATCAAGTTCGTATTATTAAAGTTTACATTAAAAAAGGTCACTTTTTTAAATAAAACATGGACGGCATGAAATGGGAATGTTGGGATTCTTTATTTTAAGTTATCTAAAATCCTTTAAAGCTGAACATTAAAATATGTTATTTTTTACCTTTTTTATAATAATACCGCCATATAGAAATACCGAAAAAGGTCAGTTAATCAGTTTACAATGAAGGATGTAGATTGAATACACATTAGATTTTTTTCCTTTTTTAAATTATTTGTTCCATTGATTCTCAATTCAGGTCATGTAAGCACATAATATTGGAATGATTTTGAAATGTAGATATTTCGACCACTTCATTTACTAAGTACTTTTAAAAAATTGCATAACTATTTTGGTTTGCTTGAATGCAGGTACTTACCTACTCATGTAAATCACCCATTTTGTATTAAAATTAATGTTGTTTTAAAAAAAGACGACAAATTATTATTATCATCCATTTTCATCTCCCTGTAATATCGTTTCATTCAGCCATAAATTAGAATTATGTAAGTAAGAAAATTAATTCAAAGAAAGCATAATGAAATTATTGTAACACCTTATAAAACATATAAAAAAGTTCTTACTGATTACAATCACAACTGAGTGATAAATTTTTCAAATATTTAACTTTAAACGGACTAGAACAATTTCAAATCGAAAGCACCAACTTACAAACCATTCTAAAGACGTCAAAAGCACAAAATTTACACAAAAATAAGAGAAATACTTTGCTATCAATTTGATACTTAAACAATCATTGTGACCACACTAATTTATTTTTAATAGCTTTCAGAAAATATGTATGTTAGACAATAATAGACCTACATGCTTTGCCATAAAGTTGATATTTATTTCCTTCAAATAACAAGTTTACAGATATTGCTTGGTACCTTATAGTATTGCTAACTTTACGAGCAGTGCCCTGTTTATCAAAACTCACAAGTCTACACGTTCACAAGTTACAGTTTACAAGACGGTTTTCACAAGTTCATGTAAATTACGTTTATCAAAAAAAATCTACAGGGTTTGTAAAATTGAACACTTTGTAGGTTCTACTTGTACGTTCTAAAATCAAAAATGTATGTGAAATTCGCAGCAAGGTTTTGCGATTTCTTGAAAAAATACATTTTATTTGGTGCATTTAGCGACAGAAAGTCCAAACAAAAAAAGATAGAAGAGTAGAAAAATATTAATATATAATTACACTAGCGCCCGCCACGCGGTTTCACCCGCGTAATTCCCGTTCCCGTGGGAGTACGGGGATAAAATATATCCTATGTTACTCGTGGATAATGTAGCTTTCGAATGGTGAAAGAATTTTTAAAAACGGTCCAGTAGTTTTTAAGCCTATTCATTACAAACAAACAAACAAAGTTTTCCTCTTTATAATATTAGTATAGATGAAAGTCACTTGGTCTGGTCGAAAAGATTACACCATGTCCGGGATACATTATACAAAAAAAAATGTATTGCGGTACTAAGCACCACACATGTAAGACAGAATGGAGAGTCGCCGGACACTCTCAGGATTTTGATATGATTTTGTACAAATTGTAACTTACAAATGATTTTTGATGAACAAAATGACGACTACAAGTGTAAAAATTAACTTGTGAAATAAATAATGACCCTTGTAACTTGTAATTTAGACGTGTAGTTTTGATAAACACATATTTGTAATAATCAATTTTTTTACAGGAAAATTGCTGGTAATACAAGTCTTGAAAGTTTTGATAAACAGGGCACAGGTCTCCAAGTTGGCAATACTTAAATAGTCTAATTTAACAAATTAAATCTATATTAAACCATATAACTAAACAAATTTGTAATAGATGTACATAAAAATAATCTAAATATTTAATTAACAAAAACAACTTGAAAATATTATCTAAAAAAAAAATTTGGAATGTCATTGCTGAGATAACTTCGTTAAATATCGAGATCAATTCTGTGGCCTGGTGCTAATAGGGCCAATATCAATAATGATTATTTTCAGTAATGAGCATTATAACAATGAATCAGCATTAATAGTTATTACTTAGGTGTTATATTGTAGTATAGCAAAAATATTTTACTTTTATTTGATTTATGTTTTTAAGTAGATTTATGAATTAAATTCTAATTTAAGAAAAAAATGTTATTTTGGAAAATATTAACAACTTAAGCCCCTTTAGCACTGATGATAATTATTATGTTAGTTTCCAATAAAATTATGTCTATGATTAAAAAGGCCAATGTTGTTTTTCTAAGAAATTTTATTATGTAGAGATTCATCATCATCATCATCATCATCAGCCTATAATGTTCCCACTGCTGGGACACGGCCTCCTCACAATGAGAGGGAATGGGCTATAATCTACCACGCGGGCCCAGTGTGGATTGGTAGATGTCACATGTCTTCGAATTTTTGGTTCTAGGACATGCCGGTTTCCTCACGATGTTTTCCTTCACCGTTTAGAGAGCAGCGGTGATGAAATAAATTACACAAAGTAATGTGTCTGTCTGGGTTCGAACCCACGACTTACTGTTCGTAAGTCGGGGCCACCACCACTGGGCCACCGCTGTAGAGATTGATTTTTGCATGTAGAGATTACAACAATATTTTTAATTTTCTTCATCAGAACATGACACAATATCCTCCATTTCGGGGCCAGTCTCCAAAGACTCATAAAATGGACGGCTAGTAAAAATATTACTGACTTAGTGCAAAATGGACCAATGTATACAATGGTCTATTTTGCTTTAGTTTATTTAGAGCAGCAAACTAAAATTATATCACAAAAAGGGCTAATGTTAACTTTGATCGTTTTAGTTCTTACTCTAATAACAGGAAAGTGAAAAATAATAATTTCTTATCGGCTTAAGTATACTGCAGCCCTTTTAACATTTATTTTTGTTTACTTAACTTTATGAAAGCGCACACTACATTGGCCTTTTTTACATAGTAACTTTTGAAAGATTGTTAATACACTAACGCCCTTTTAGCACAAAAAAATATCATACTTTTACATTAAACTGGCATTACGATCTCGTTTCATACAAAAACGTACTTTGGCCCTTTTAGCACCAGGCCACAGAATTTCATTTCAATAAAATTATAATAATAATTTAGAAAGTTACACTCAATTATTTACTTTTGCCCTGTTTTCCGTATTTTCACCAAATCTCACCAGTCCCTTCAAAATAGTGGCAAAAAATAAAAAGAGTTAACAAATGGGTACAGTCCAGTCACATTTATTTTATATCTGACAGCTCCAATCTAACATCAACTATACTTTTATAAAAATTAAGATCACTGTAGTCTTGACAGACTTGAAAGTTACACGAACGTTATTTCAAAGAAATAAAAGGTCGAAGTAACTGACAGTAATTTCAAGTCAGAGGTATACTCGTAGTATGACCACTTTAAGTGTGTATTAATATCTCAAACTTGGTACATTTATTTTAGGAAGTACAAGTTGATTGAAGTTTACAATAACTTTGAAAGGACTGTAGTAAATACCACGAAAAATTGATTCCCACAAAATGAACATTCTATAAAGTTTCAAAGGCTTCAATAGATTTATATTTTAAAACAGAAAGAGGTGCAAGCAAGTGCAACCTTTTGCGACATCTAAACGAAACTCGCCCTAAATTTAAATTCAGTACACATTGTCAATTACGTTAATAAGTATGTGTAAAAATCACAATCAATAAGATCACGAATATTAACTAATTTAATGTGATGGATCGAAAAAGGTCATGCTGTTTCTGGACACCGATAAGTACGCTAATGGAGTAGTAAGGCATGTTAGATTGGAAGGGGCGCGGGATGTAGGTACAGTTAAACCTGTTAAAGCGCGTCGGTAGTTGCGAATAGGGTAGGCAACAAAAAAATCGAATTAGTCCGTCAGTTAGATAATTCAAAAAATATTTCTTGTTAGTACTCCATACGTTTACAACTCTGTTAAGAGATGCCAAAAGGTACCTTGTTAGTACCTACTCCATTTGTTTATAACTCTGTTAAGAGATTCCAAAAGGTACCGGGTGAGTATCTACTCCATTTGTTTACAACTTTGTTAAGAGATTCCAAAAGGTACCGGGTTAGTACTCCATTCGTTTACATCTCTGTGAAGAGATTCCAAAAGGTACCGAGTTAGTACTCCATTTGTTTACAAATCTGTTAAGAGATTCCAAAAGGTACCTTGTTAGTACCTACTCCTTTTGTTTACAATTCTGTGAAGAGATTCCAAAAGATACCGATTTAGTACTCCATTTGTTTAAAACTCTTTGAAGAGATTCCAAAAGGTACCGGGTTAGTACTCCATTTGTTTACAACTCTGTGAAGAGATTCCAAAAGGTACTCACAATCATAGATATTCCTTCCATCGGAATCACACAGGCACACCTTGTTTGTACTCTAAGCTCCTTAAGATTGTGCTTCATTGCAATTAAATAGGGCAGTATGTTCCAAGACACTTCTCTTCTCTCATTACTTCTGTACCTTTCATGTAAGTACAATGACATTACACACTCAAACCTACTCACAAATTTTAAAAATCATTTTCTTGTGTCAAACAGTGTCTTATAAGAAATTTAAATCACGAAAACGATGCATGGTGCCAATTTAAGTAAAAAAAAGGAGTTGTGACTAGTTGTTGATGCCTCCGTTGTAAGCATAATCAGCTTTGTTATGCATCACTAGATGGTTGTCGACAAAGTAAAAGCTGTCTGAACAGGTTTCGAAAGGCGCAGCAATCATTTCGTCCACTGAAATGTAAAAATAATAAATTAGGGGCAGCACAGACGACAGACTTCAGTGCGACAAACAAAAAATTGCGACAAATTTTGAGTGGTTGATTTTGATGTGTTTGACTCTCAGATCGTAGAGAGGATATATAGCAAGGGGTCGTGGCGCTTGCGAACGCATCTGGCCGCAAAGGGGCTTGATGTCAGTTTCATTAAAAAACTTATTTGTATTGATACCAGCTATTGATTAATATAGGTCTTATGAGTGGCCGCTACTTTGAAACAAAATCAAAATGGCGAAAGAAAATCTGGTCACACTCCATACAAAAATATTCCAAGGCCTTTGTCAAGTTAAGAAGCTTGATTATGCAAAGAGCAACCTATTAAGAACTTGACAATGGGTATTGTGTTACTGGAGTGTGGCCTATAGCTGTTTCTGGTTAGACAGGAAGCTGACCCTAACATAGTAAGCAGACGATGAATGAAGTCTTATTTTACTGATACAATTAACGCAAAGGTAAGTTAGCCGACTTGGTCTCACGAAACAAATGAATGAAAATTACAAGACAAAAAGAATAAAATAATCTTACCTAGATCTGGGGGCAATGCTGGAAACTCGTATATGTGTTCACAAGTATTTCTTGAGAATGGTATACAGAAACCAAACTCAAAGTCAAATGTCTTGAGTAATGTATCTCTGAAGAAGTGCTTCTCTATCATTCTGAAGTGGTTGACGGGACGGGCTCCAACCGTGAACTCTACACTGTAACGTAACAACAACAAAAGTTAGTCTTACACACTGTTTTGCCTGACAAAGAAGGATCTGGTTTGCACTAACCCTCGGACTACACATGCTTCCACTAACAGATCTTATTTATTTTTAGGACCTAACTTATTTAACTGATTGCTTAAGATATAGTAAGTTACATTGAGTGTACACCGGACTGGGACGAGAAGCCTCCGCTCTTAAGAATAACAAACAACAAATGTAAATTTAGAATCAACTGAAGAAAACATCTAAAATAGAATGTTAGGCTGCGACTTTCATAAAGACTCGAAACTAAAACAATAGCAGCACTGTGCCAAACCTGTGCTTGTATTCAGTCATGTCTAGATACCAGATTATATGCGAATGCATACTTGCATATCAGTCAGACAGTCTTAACCAGATTTGTTTCATCATCATCATCAGCCTATAATGTTCCCACTGCTGGGACACGGCCTCCTTTCAATGAGAGGGAGATTTGTTTCAGTCCCACATTATCGAGAAATTACCCACAACCATGCTCCACAGTTCAGGCTGCTACTGAGTTCTGGATGGATAATCTCTATAGCATTTTAGGTGGCCTTGGTATAGATTCAAGGGTCTCATGCTCAACCATAGTTCTTCAGACCACTAGACAATGAGCAGCAGTCAGACCAACAAATTAATTGATTGAATGCCATAAAATTGGTAAAAGCTACTTTGTTAATCTGCTATTTCCTTACTTTTATAGTCTTCTTTGCATTTTCGAGTCCACAGGTCAAAAGACATACGACAATTACACAGCTAAAATACTTTAATTCAACACTGCGAATAACACCTGAATAAATAAATATTGTACAAACTTACGTGGCTCCAACAGTCTTTAGTTTCAAAAATTGAGGTGTGAACTGATAACGGACGAACCTCCCGGCGTTAGGGTCCAGGGGCTCCTCCGGTGCATCCTCAGTGCCCTCACTGTCCACTCCGAAGTCCGTCGGAGGCTTAGCGATCTCAAAGAGCACTGTTCCACTTTCCAAATCACGAATTTTAAATCTCGTAAAATCTATGTCGTATACGTTGGCCTCAGGGCTACACATATAAGTATCAGTGATCCGATCCAGTCTCAGGACATCCTCGGGAGTCATTCCACTGACAATTACGCCGTCTTTAGTCGTATCGAGCATCGATATTGATTCGCACTTTTTTCCAACTAAACTCATTTTTTATTTATGAAGTATACCTCCTTGGAGAGTAGTAAGTAATCTCAAAAATATAGGCACGATAGATAGAAATTTTATTGCATGCACTGCGTATCACATCACAGCTTTTTTAGTGCATTTTACTAATTTATTTTCTGGGTGCTGAATGAAAAATTCATTCAATGTTTGTCTTTCACGTCAAACTGAAACTATGACGGCGGAGATCGGATACAACATGAAAAGTCGTTATCTAGGCCATTAAAAACAACACTTTCATACTTTTTATGTCACTATATCGCCCATATTTATATTTTACGAATTTAATATCCCTAGGAAAACGCTTCTTTAGGAAGTGTAATTCAGTCAAAGTCAGTTTGCAATCAAATGTAGTGTGCTTAATTTTGTGGGAAATGTATCCGAATATTGTTATTCTTCTGTTTTAAAAAGTTTTGTTTTCTGTTTTTTTTTTATGATTTTGTATAGTGGCAAAAAATACTATTTTAATCCGATCCTTCTATTTGATCACTTAGAATAATTAAATAAATGGTTTGCTTGCGTGGTAAGTAACCCTTGAAAAGAAACGTTTGCAGTTCCGGTTGAATTGCGTTCCACTTCACATTGTATCAACAGCTGATCACTATCGGTATTAATATTTTTACGATTAAATACTGATTCATAAAGAAAACAGTGCTGAAGTAAGTGTTGATACTTAGATTTCATGTAAATTTATTTGATTTGATGATAACTTTAGGCTGTTTTTGTGAACTAAATAAATATATTCTGATAAACCTAACTAACGTAAGTCGGAATGTAGCTGGAAACATTGACGTAATTTCCGTTGCGTCATAACGAAGCATGCGCCTTGTCATTTTCATTGGTTGGTCATAGATTAAAATTATAATAATCTACCTACCAATAATCGGGCCATCGCTCAAGTCTTGTTCTGTGATAAGTCTTCTTTTATGGTGGTAGTGGACTGTCTGATGTGCATTTAAAGTGTTACAAAATAAATATACAACATGATTATCAAGGAATAGTGAGTATATTATGATAAGGTTATACTGTTCGCGAATACAAATCGATTTTCGGCCAATCTACTTGAAAATTTGCCACGGTCCGCCTAGTTGTCCCATCTTATCAGCAGTCGCTGTTTGTGAAGTGAAGCTCTAATTGTAACATTTAATTGAAATAGTTGAGATAAATTGTCGAAATATAAAAAGGTAGTGACAGTGACAGATCTGTGGGTCAAGGTTTATCCGCGAAGGCAGTGAATTTCCGCGGATTTATCTAACAGATGTTTGTGTCATTGTTTAGAATTAATAACAGGGGAAATTAAACGTAATTCTCTTTGTTTGCAGCCGTGTGACGCTCCCCCTTACAGTCGAAGAGGTAAGATTCTTTTCTTTCTATGTTTAATTCAAGGACAATAGCCTGGCTTTGAAACCAGATATTCTGCAACATTGAGTCAAGTCTGTCGTAATGTAGTCAAGATGTTATTGCCAAACCCCTGAATAGGAAATATGATATGGAACAATAGTTAAATGCTACCTACATCAATTACTTAGGTTTTCTAAGTCTTGTAATTAGATTCTTGTATTAAAAGTTTAAGGTAATTCACTTTTACACTGTTTTTTGGAAAAGCAAAACTCTTTTACTGTTATATTTACAATGGTTGGGAAACTAGGTCAGAAAAAATGTCATTGATTTTTTGGGACAATGCAATTTGGTGCCCCAGTGGAGATTTGTATCATGTCTTGTTTTTGTCCCATTACATTATTGTAAATTGTAGTAATCTGCAATAACCAATGCAGATAACATCACACTTTTATTTCTCTAAGGGTTTAGCAGAGTTGTCAACACCCACATTTTGCTGTCTTATTTCAGTCACATATAATTAGTGATGAGCCGTTACAATCAAACAATGCATATGCTCATATTCTGTCTTTATTGGGATGCTACTAAAAAGATTCCAACATAATTATAGAATTCAAACGCAATAATGTTTTTTTACTTTGTTACTTTTTGCTCCAATAACTACTGGTTAAGTAATAGACATCATCCCAGTTTTCCTATATTTTCTGTCTTTACTGATTCAGGCACAGGTATCAAACAATACAGCCAGCTCTTTGTTGCATGCATATAGATTGACCTATATAAAAACTATAGACTTTGAACTTCTTTTTTACACAACCAGGAACTACACTGCATGTTTTCCATAGATATAAAAAAAAACTAGTTATTGGTTTTGATAAAATTCTGATATCTAAAGTGCATTGGCTGTCAGTGTTATAATCATGTAATTTACCTCATTTTTTTCATTACGCATGCCTTATCACCACCAAATATAAAATATCTAGAGAAGAATGTATTAGTTTATAATCCTGTTATAAACATTAATATGTATTTATTTCATTATCCGTCTAAAGACATTAATAAAATAAAAAATATCGCTGGACATTACACACAGCGCCATTTAGTGCCACATTAATGTCGTGGTCACCAGACAGTTAATATACTACATATGAAAAGACCATATGATTGGCTTCATATGATGAGTTAAGGTAAAATTGTAAATTACCTAAGTTTTAATTAACAATACCGTTCTTTTTTCATTAAATCCCATTGTGTAACATTAGGCCAGTTTTTCTTGAAGGAAATGACAGAGGTGCACCTGCCACCCACATTTTCACAGTTATATGAAGTGTTTATTAGGGGAATATTACTATTGATAAGGTAAAGACTAAAACTCTAGAGTGCTGCTCTAATAAACCAAGTAATAAATACTTTGTCTGACCTGGAAATTGCACCCAAGAACTTGCAAGCACTAGATTAATGAGGTAGTTGTGTATATTCATTAAGTAAAATAAAAAATAAACTGTCCCATACATTCAGATCAAGTGTTTCACCAGGCAGGTGTGTGTGTAATCTGATCAGGCAAGTAATTGTATCCTGCTATTCTCCAGTATCATACATGACAGTTTAGTCGATTTTTAAATTGAATATTGGGCTGAACCAATTTAGACTGTCATTGACACGCTGAGAAGTGAGAGAACTTTCGGAATTGGATCAGTATTTCCAAACATTACTCCTAACATCCAAACTTACAAACTTTACCCGTCTAATATTAGTTAGTGTAGATAGAGACTTGGAAACAGGCAGATAGTCTACAAAATATCTATTCAAATTAACTTTCTTTTCTTTTCACAATTACACACAATTACTCACAATATTCAAGGGATGTCTAAATTATTGCGCTATTAGAATTTCAAGACATTGAGCGGAGCATTGTTGAATATCCCCAGTGTTATGCTTTGATTTAGGCATGCATGTTATAGAAACGGGCATTATGCCCCTACAAGGCCGTTAAGAGTAACTCTAAAATCAAATTTGCATGTTAATTATGAAATTGACCCAATTTTGCAATGCAAAAGCTTGTTGTAACATCAATATTGATCAGCTCATCATTATTTTGGTGAGTTTGTTACAAATTGCATATTGATACAAAATTATTCTGAGGACATGTTAATATTGTTGAATAAAATTCACTCTCTTATGCAGAGGGGGTAGGTAGTTGTATGATGATTTTTAAAAAGTGGCCTCAATTGGATCATTGGCTGCCCTTCTCTTAGGTTTCTGCACGTTGCCAACTGCAGATAAACTGCATTCGTCGCCATCTGTTGACGGCAGTCATCGACGCTCGTCGACACATATTTAAGCGTCATGCCACAACTGCATGCGTAGCCACCCGCCCGACTTTTTCTCTGGTTCAACACCAATATATTAACCAGAATACTTTGCAGATCACGACTTGTTGGTCTAATGGTCGCATGCGCAACTGTTAAACGGGGTCCTAGATTTGATTCCCAGGTCGAGCAAAATGTTATTGAGTTATTCTGACGACCCGAATGGCGTTGTGGTAGTGAGGCTGCCTTACGTTCATAGGGTCCTGGGTTCGAATCCCGGTAGGAGCAAATGTTTGTGTGATGAGCATGGACATTTGTTTCCGAGTCATGGATGTTTATAATATGTACTTATAATAAGTATGTATTTACAAACAAAAAAAAAATGGTTGTCTGTAAAGTCGGTTTACGGACGATAGATTTACGTGATAACGTCATAATCATTATTTTATGTAATAAAACACGTGGAACGGTGGAACGTTACTATGGAACGTTACTATTTTTCATGAGTGTTGCTGGTATTATCAATTTATAAGACGTTATCACGTCAAAATGACGTGTAAAAGTGTTTGAGAAAACCTACTTGCTGAATAAATATCATTTATCATATATCATTTATCAATTATCATTTATCATTTATCGTTTATCATTTATCATTTACCGTTTGAGATGTTACGTAACAAGGCCACTTTTGAGTCGGCCTGTTTTAAAACTCCGCAAAAAACGTCATAATCATTATTTTATGTAATAAAACACGTGGAACGGTGGAACGTTACTATTTATTTATTTATTTATTTATTAGATGGCTTCTCAACAATGAGTACACTGTTACAATATCACTTGTACATCACAAACTTAAGTCTAAGCGCCTCATCACTTATAGAAAAGCACAGCATGCACTACATTATGCGGACTATATTACTATGGAACATGGAACGTTACTATTTTTCATGAGTGTTGCTGGTATTATCAATTTATAAGACGTTATTCTCTTTGTGCTCTTATTGGTACCATGAATGATGTTTCACAATGATCGTCTTTAAATCTATTACGATATTGTTTTGCTGTGGGGGGGCCCTGGTGACCTGTAACACAGGCTTCTTCGAAAGCCTACTTCAGGCACCAGTCTCTTCCAATGGTGGAATATAACCTTATAAAAAACATTGTTAATCTTTAAGAACCAGTATTGTGAAGAGAGAATAAATGAATTGAATTGAAATTGAATTGAATTATAGACGTTATCACGTCAAAAGTATATAAATGTAGTATATCAACTATCTGGTGTCCACAACACAAGACTTGCTTAGTGTGGCACTAGATGGCGCTGTGTGTTAATGTCCAGCGATATTTTTATTCCATTAGGTATTTCTCGTTAGCAGCCACGGAGTCTGAATTTGTGCACAGATGATGGAAATAGGCTCGGTGTTTTTTAAGATTGGTATTACATGAGACTTAAACAAAACTGACGAAATGTGGGTGTACTATTAGGCACACATAGGGTCTTATTCTTTATAAGATTTAATTAAACCAAAAAAAGTTTTTATTAATTGCCGTTTTTTTTGTATTAATCAACAACCTACTACTTCTGTTTCTTTCTTCTCGCCATTTGAATTCTTCTTTGTCTTTTCTGTGAATGCCGAAGTGGCGGGAAAAGAGACCAGGACTGAAATTACTTTTTGGCAAGTTGTTTTCGATATTTTTTAATATGTCGCCATTTTTGGTATGTTGTTTGTCAGTAAACTCATTACAATCTTTTACTTTTGGCAGATGTTTGTTGTGAAAATATAGTTTTTTAGCGTACTATATATTTCTTCAACAGTATATAGTACGCAGATCCGAAATATAGTACAATACTATATAATATTATAGTACGGTTGGCAACCCTAGGTACACAGTAGCTCTGCCTAACCATTCGTGGATTACAGCCGTCATGATACACTCACGTCTTCCCTTTATCACATTCATATACACCCCTAATTTTCGTAGTACAATAAAAAATGGGGTTGTATCCGTACCCTTCACTGATCATATTTGTGTAGTCAAAAAGAAAAAAAAACGAAATCCCCGTTTGTCATAATTGGTAAACTCATAACTGAATGATGCTACGATGATCGGATGAATGATTAAATGACGGATGATGGTCGCAAAAATAATGAATACTAATAAGAATCATCAGTGCATCATCATCTGTGCCTGTACCCTATTTCCATACATTGAGTGACATTTTTGGATATAAACAATCGCTAATAACTTTGCTGTTTATCAATATATTGAGACTTCACATATATAATAACACTAGCTGACTCGCGCAACTTCGTCTGCGTAAATTGAGATTTAAACTATCCTATCTCTCAAGTTGGATCGAACTGCACATGGTGTGCGAATTTTATTATAATCGGTTAAGAGCGGGCCTAACGCTAGGAAAAATTCTGATTTCCCCCGCGCGTCTCGTCACACCCGCATTAGTGCGTTTATCAAACACAGGCGGCGGCGCCACGATGCGCGACGCGCGGGACTGAGCTCGCGTACTTGATGTCATTGAGCTGAGTATATGCAACATAGATAGATGAAACCACTTTCCTTTCTTATTTTTTTTTAGTTAATTTTTTAACACCGTCAATGCATTTCTATGTTGTTTGTGTGTCGTGAAATAAAAGTTTTGAGTAGGTACTCAATTTCATCTTAGTTTTCTTAATATTAGGTATTTATTGTAGACATCGGATAGTTGGATGCATTTATTCACTATAATTTTTGGGCAAGTAATTATGGAAGCGGCTTTTATCATCATTCATTCCAGAAATTACGGGAATCCATAATTAATAGGATACAATGGTTGAAAGCAACTTCTTAAAGATGTGGTATATTGTTTTTGGTAAACCGGGATATCTTGACGTTTGTTACGTCATTTTGATAGGTAGTCTACTTTTCGACATTAGTTAGCTTTTGATTCTGTAGTCAGAACGTTAAAAAATGATCAATTCCGGAATACGGAATAAAAAAAAACGTTGCAGGTACCAATACATTCGATTCTATAATCAGAACTCTAAATTGGTTTTTATTTTTGCTACAAATAAGAAACGATCGTAAGACGTATCGTATAATCATCATTATATTTGTTTATTTTTATTCAAAAACACTGAAGCTTCGTTTACGTGAGGCTATTTTCTTGGACATACAGGTGCAATAATTGAATGTAATAATTTAAGCGCAATAATTGACCTTCAAGAATTACAAGCAATTGTTTACATAAAAACTTGAAAGCATATCTCTATCCCTACCCCTACTATTATACAACGTGTAACGGAATAAACGCAAGACCTCAGACACCCCAATTAGAAAATTAAATTATAGAACTAAAGAAACATCTGTAATTCGATTTACCTAAAGAACGCTATGTTTTTTTTTATAAAATAGTTGTCCTAGCTGGACGCATAATGTTTGAGCATACTACTGTATCCCTACGCACACACTCATAGCGCACACTCGTGCGCGTGCCTACGTAACATGTAGGTAGGAATAGAAAGCAATGCATGTAAGCTTAGGTATGTATCTTTACGTTTAATGGCCGAATATTACGTACCTAGCTGATATTAGTAAGTTGTGGTATTACCCTATTAATTATTGTTGCCAGCCTTTGCCCAGCTGTGGGACAGTATACGCTAAATAAAAAAAATAAAAAAATATTGTTAGTTGCCTAACTAGTAAAATAATGATTTCATCTTTCCATCACACTTACAGGCTTTTTTTATGGTGGGAAAAATCATCTAATGACGAATCCCGCTCTTGGGCGGAGCGAGAGACAGTGTCAGACTCTTACTGACTAAACCCACCCCGTTCCAACGTTGCCTTTCGCACTGGGTCCAGGCCTTCTTTTCAGAAAAAGAACCCGGGCCCCAGCTGGCTTCGACCCTATTACAGGGTCCCTACGTTTTTCGGACAACTCCTTGAGGCGCGCGGGAACAGTGCGTGCCGTCGACGACTGGGCTTGGTCCGGAATCTTACCAGACGACTGAACGGCGAACTACCCATTGCTCGCCGTCCGCACACTTACTACTACAGGCTTTGAACTTCGAATAATTCAGTTCAACTACGGATAGCTAAGAAAGTATTTTTAAATTGAGCAACCTTTCATCCCACTGCGATTTATCAGTACGGCAATACCTAAAGTCAGACATGTCACGCGTCTTTTAACCGATTTCGCGATATTACCACCTACTCGTCAGTGTGTTTACATTTTTAGGGTTCCGTACCAAGAGGATAAAATTGTCCCTGTTGTTAAGACTTCGCTGTTGCCGCTATAAAAAGAAATACTAAAAACGGAATAAAATTAATATTTAAATGGGTTATTCATACAACAAACGTGAATTTTTGGCGGTTTTTTGTCGATAATGGTACGGAATCCTTCGTGCGCGAGTCCAACTCGCACTTGGCCGGTTTTATTATTACGTAGGTATAAAACATATTCAGTGTTTAAAAGATTTCAATCATTTATGTATTTACAGTAGTAAAATCGTATTACGAAGGTACATACCTGAGCTATTTACACTAAATACTTCTTCTTCGTCCTCTTTTTAAAAGATTTTCAAAATGTCCACCACCTTGCTCGGTACACATTATTGCACGTTTTCTTAAGTTAATTTTTAATTTGTTAAACACTTCAGTTTCACTTTTCACTTTAACAAACGCGAGTTCAATTTTATGTTTGAGGTCATTTATACTGGTTGCTTCGTTTACATACACTAGCGATTTTATTCGACCCCACAAAAAAAAGTCCAACGGTGTTAGATCGGCAGATCTGGGAGGCCACGGTATAGGTCCTCCACGTCCAATCCAATGAGAGCCATACTCCGCATCAAGATGCCGTCGAACGTTCCACGTGAAATGCGCGGGAGCTCCATCATGTTGGTAAAACACGGGTCGTCGTAACAACGAGAGAGGGACCTCCTCCAATAACTGGGGCAATATCTCTTGCAAGAAGTGTAGGTAGGTATCTCCAGTCAACCTCGGTAAAAACACAGGGCCGAGTATGTGTGTACCTACAACTCCCGCCCACACGTTCACGGAGAACCTGTGCTGAAATGAGTCTACACGACATGCATGTGGATTTTCGTGCCTCCACAAATGCATGTTATGTTGGTTGTAAATACCAACTCGTGTGAAGGTGCTCTCGTCCGTCCAGATGATGTTTCGTTGCCAGTTTTCCAACAACCATCTACAAAATTGCAGTCGTGGCAAGTAGTCAGTCGGCATTAGCTCCTGACAACGTCGTAGATGGAAGGGGTGTTCGCCATCAGCACGTAACGTTCTCCACACGTACATGTGGCTGCAGTCAAACAACGGCGCTGCTTCCCTCGTGCTGCTCTCTGGATGTTCATCGAAATAATCGAGAATGTTTTCCTGCAAACGAGTAGAGCGCACATTCGTCCCTCTATCCAAGGCCGTGTTAGGACGAAACGTACCGAAGTCCCTCAGGCGCTGAGTTGCACCTAGCATTGTCCTGGCGCTCACTCTGGTACCATGTCGTTCATTGAAGACTCGACACGCTAACTCCACATTATCGTCGCAACGAGCCAGTGTCCTCACCATCTCAGTGCACTGGATATTGCTGTACCGGAAAGCCATCGCGCGCGTAAACAACAACAACAAAATTGCGTAATTCACTTGTCGGTTGCCGGCGAATGACTAATTTGGCGGCACGTGCGCCGGCGGCATATCAAACAAATGCGGCAACTCAAAGGGCTAAGTCAGTAAATTATTGCATCTCGCTCTTTCATATTGATTTAGCGTTTGCAAAAAACGTACCTTTGATTTTCTAATATTTTGTCATTTCTCTACAAAATATTGTGAATGCGGAATTACAAATTCAGTAATGCATTTAAAAAAGCTTTATTGCTTTGAGATAAGTTTGAAATTTCCTAAAATGATGTTTTTATTTAACTAGCTTAAATTTAAAAACCTACGTGTGTGTGTAGGTAAGGATAGAAATGATATTTTTATTTTTACAAATTCGGTTGTGCAGTTAAGTAAGACGTATTGCTTGGAAATAAAGACTAATCTTTCTTAAATTAAATATTTTACCTTTCGCACACTATCATACTTTATTCTAAAATGTATTGATTTTTTTACGTGTGTGTATGGATGGATATTAAGTGATCTACAAATTCAGCCGTGCATTTTTATTGGCTTTTATTACTTTGAGCTAAGGCTTATAATTCCCTAAATAAAATATTTGATTACGTTGGTTTTACGCAGTGGTCCTAATTTAGATTAAATGAAGGATATTTCTGGAGAAAATTAACACATATAAATAATGATGGGAATCGATTCAGAAGCCGATTCTGAGCAAACTACTTTCAGGTCTTGCGTTTATTCTGTTACATGTTGTATAAATGTGAATGTACGTTTGTTTGTTTCGCTTTCACGCGAAATCTACTCAGCCGATCATCATGAAACTTTGTACACATATTTTTGGAGGTATTAGAAGTAACATAGGATACTTTTTATTAAAAAAAAAAACTAACCCTCACTCGCAGACGAAGTTGCATGGGTCAGCTAGTATTAGATATTTCACAATTTAATAAAAAAGCGACCAACTGCCAGTGGAACTCGCCCATGAAGGGTTGAAGCAGCAACTCAAATATGAGTTGATTAAATGTAAGGTAAATTGCGGTAAACGGTTTATGACGTATTAAAAAACACTTACTAGATCTCGTTCAAACCACTTTTCGGTGGAAGTTTACATGGTAATGTACATCATAGTTTTTTTTAGTTTTATTATTTTCTTATTTTAAAAGTTACAGGGAGGGAACGCACTTTTTACCACTTTGGAAGTGTCTCTCGTGCAAACTATTCAGTTAAGAAAAAAAAACCTCAATTTCATCAATAATTTCGGAAATAATCGCTCCAAAAGTAAAAAACAATGTGTCGTCCCCCCCCCCCCCCCTTTTGAACCATAAGTTATGAAAATATGAAAAAAACCTGAAAAGTAGAACTTTATAAGGACATTCTAGGAAAATCATTTTAAACTTAGATGCAAACAAGTTGTTGTACAAAAAAGACAAAAAGTTGTGCAAAATAGTTTTTGGACTAAGTTTGTAGTATAATCGTATATGCAAGCATTTTTTTTAACTTCGTTTACGTATTTTATTATCCTGAACGTATCTTTTTCAAACAAAAAAATAATTATTAAAATCGGATTGGATTGAACACTTATTGTGACGGACGGGAAACTACGGAACCCTACACTGAGCGTGGCCCACTCTTGGCCGGTTATTTCTATTTTTGTGTGAAAATCTTAATGCGGTTAACAGAATACATCTATTTACCAAGTTTCAACAGCATAGTTCTTATACACTGAACAGCAAATAAATCGAGCCACCCGCTACCTAGGCACTCTAATTCGATTTTCTCAAAAACTAAAAAACCTACAATTATCAAAGTTGTATCTACAGAAAGTGCGTTTTATGGTGATTAATATTTTTATCACCATGAATAGCATTTATTATGAAAGGAAACACATTGGGTTTAATCAATATTTCAGTGTTTATTAAGGATTTTACAAAGAAGAGTCATTTTCCAGTCGTGACAATCGTTAGTAATGATAAAGTGAAACAAAAAAATAAAGTTTTTGATCAATATTCCGTATTCATCGACCTTACGAGCCTAACGATAAAATCTTGAGGAATTTTATTCCACTCCTCTTCAATTGCGATTCGCAGCTCTGGAAGTTTTGTTGGAGCAGGTGCCCGGGCTCGAACCCGACGTTTCAGCTCATCCCATAAGTGTTCTATCGGATTCAAGTCCGGGCTTCGAGCTGGCCAGTCCACCGTACGAATGCTAACGTCACGTAGATACTGGGTCACCACATGAGCAACATGAGGCCGTGCATTATCATGCATCAATTTCATATCCTGTCCGATATATCCTGCGTAAGGTACCACATGGTCTGCGAGGACTTCAGTAATGTAGCAATGAGAAGTCAGTCCACATGTACGGCCCGTCGGTTTGATGAAAACTAACGCTGTATGTGCTGTTAACGAGATGCTCCCCAGACCATTACAGATCCTCCTCCATAAGCAACAGTTTCCTCGATGCAACACTGAGAATAACGTTCTCCAGGGCGACGATATACTCTTTGACGTCGATCACTTCCATGAAGACTCACCCTGGTCTCATCAGTGAAGAGTACATTACTCCACTGCTCTAATGTCCAATCCCTATGCTCTCGAGAAAATTCAAGTCGTGCTCGACGGTGTGCTACCGTTAATGCTGGGCCTGTTGCAGCTCTTTTTGGGGTCAGGTTCCGTTTAGCAAGTCTCCTTCTGACGGTATCTGAACTTATGACCACTTGGCGTTCATCACGCAGACTTTGTTGGACTTGAACTGCGTTGAGATGGCGATTTCGCAGAACAGTAAGGTGGATATAACGATCATCTGCTGCTGATGTAGCCCTAGGTCTGCCCGTACCTGGACGGCGATCGAATGCTCCAGTCTCTAGGTATCGTCTGTAAACTCGTTGCACCGAAGATCTGCTGATTCAAATTTCAATTGCTCTTGAGCAAAAACTACAAGAGGCTGAGCAATCATCGCTTAAACAAAACCTCGAGATTGTAGGCATCGAATACATACCTGGCGAAAACTTAAGAGAGATCGTGGCTAAAATTGGAGATGAGATGGGCGTTAAAAGCAATGACATAGAATGGATAAAACGGAATAAACATTCCAAGCAAGAAAATAAACCATCTTCAATAATGGTGGGCTTCAAGGCGTCAGGTATCGAATCAAGGGAGGACTGGTTAGCCAATCGTCGCAAACTGATCGAGTTAAATAGCAGCATCTTTACCGGCGGATCAACTACAAACAAAATATTTATCAATGAAGATCTCACCAAAGCTACGAAGACACTGCTGTGGAACGCAAAAAGACAACTCAAAGGTGTATATAAGTATATATGGGTGACAAATGGAAAAATACTAGCGAAAAAGAAGGATGGCGACAATACGATATGGATAAGAAGTGAAAACGAACTTTGTCAGTTATCAAAGTGAGCTAGAATAACCTGTTCTTAATCGTGATTATTCGTAATACACAAAATTCGCTGATTTCAATCATTTTGATGTCATAGCTGATAATACAGTAAACTATACCTGTGCTAATGACTTGAGTAATTGGATAAGTTCAATCGTATACAACGAAGGACTATGTATTCTACATGTTAATATCCGTTCTCTAAAAAAACACTTCAGTGAACTACTTTTAACTATTAATTCCTGTATAGATAAAATAGATGTAATTGTACTAACCGAACCTAATATTAACGACGCCCTAGTGTCATTATTTTCAATAAAGGGTTATAATCTGAATACGTATACACGAGCGGACCGAAGCGGTGGAGGGGTATTGGTTTACACGCGAGAGGAACTGGGCGCGCGTATGTGTGAGTTGACACAGTCCTCAGGAATGCGCTCGGCGGAGTGCGTCTCCATAACACTCCATTTCAATAATGAGAAAATATATTTACTAGCAATATACAGACCACCGCGAATAAATAAACAGACTAAATTAAACCAATTTATTGATGACTTTCGGAAGCTTATCAAAAAAATACCTACAGATTCTAAAGTGGTTTTCTGTGGGGACATAAACATAAACTTGTTAAATTGTCATGACAAATTTGTAATATCATATGAAAATCTATTAGCAGAACATGGATTCACAAAGTGCATAAATGACATTACTAGAAAGGAAATTGTATCGGGAAGACTAGTCCAATCTTGTCTCGATCACATTTATATTCGAGCAAATAATGCTATCATGCATTCAGCTGTAATAAAACAAAAAATATCAGATCACTATTTCGTTACGGCCAAAGTGCAGTGGAGACGCGCACCGTCGACGCCGTCGTCGCAGGCTCGCAATCCGAGCGATGCGCAACCATCGCCGCCGCCACGACTCGTGACTTCTAGGCGCGTCCTCGACAATAACAAAGTTCGGGAGAAATTATTAAGCACTGGTTTTGACCACCTTATGTCACTTGAATGTCCTGTTAAATTATATAATGCATTTAAACAAATATTCGTGGGTATTTATAATGACTGTTACGTAATTAAGCGTATTTCAACGAGTAACAGGAACAACAAAAAATGGATTGATGGTAAGTTGAAGGCTATGATAAACGAAAAAGACAGATTATTTGAGTTATGGAGTAATGAGCCAAAGAATATGCTAAAGAGACTTAACTATACCAAATTTAGAAATAAATGCCAAAAGGCGATTAGTAAAAGTAAAAATATTTATGATAAAAATAGTATATACGAGTGTAATAAAAATATTAAAAAGATATGGGAAAGGATAAATACTATGATGGGGAACAGTAAACAATCGGTAGATGAATTAATTCTATCAAACATGGGCGGACAAGGAAGTATTACAGACTTAAGCAATAAATTTGCGTCTACCTTCAGTAGAGAAATAGAAGATATAAAACATACGTGTCATGAGACTTGGTTAGATAGGCAGACTTATGTAAAAGCCACGGACATGTCCATGAGGTGGCAACCAGTAAGCTCTAACTACGTGAAAAATATAATAAAAAACATGAATACAGATAAATCACCGGGTAGTGATCTTATGCGGATGTCCGACCTCAAAATAGTTATCGATAAAGTGAGCCCCGTTTTAGCTAAACTAATAAACTTAACTGTTAAGAACTACAATTTTCCTAGTAAGCTTAAAGAGGCAATAGTTCGGCCAATTCACAAAAAAGGTGATCGCAAAAATGTATCAAACTTCAGACCTATATCAATTTTATCTAGTGTAGATAAAATCATTGAAAAGTGTATAGTCAACCAACTTAGTAACTATCTACAAAAAAATAACATCATTAACGAGTGTCAACACGGTTTTTTAAAAGGAAAAAGTACAAATACATTGCTTACAAAATTCACAGATGAAATTAACAATTACCTAGATGCTAAAAAATTTGTTGTTACAATATTTTTTGATTACAAAAAAGCATTTGATACATTGCAATTCGATACCATCCTAAATGCAATGGAGGAGTGCGGGGTGAGAGAACCACTGAACCCATGGTTCCGTGATTACCTCACCGCGCGCTCCTACCGTGTGAAGGTAGAGGACGCGCTTAGTGACCGAGTCGAGGTGCGGAGTGGGGTGGCGCAGGGCTCGGGATGTGGACCAATTTGTTACCTTATGCATGTCAACAGCTTGTGCCGAGTGCTACAGCATTGCTCAGCGTATATGTTTGCAGATGACTTGTGCATACTTCGCTCCGGAACTAACATAGACGATACCTTCCAACTAGTTCAACAAGATATAGACGCGGTTGTTAAATGGTCGCACGACAATGGCATTATATTAAATGCTAGTAAAACTAAATTATTGTTAATTCATTCCCCATACTTACGACCTCATATTGCGATTCCACCTTTAATTACCCATGATTATTTATGCCACCATAATAACTTATTGAGCTGTAAATGTAAACCTATTGAAAGAGTTAAATGCGTAACCTACCTTGGCATGAAAATAGATGAGAACTTTTCTTGGTCCCAACATGTAGACTATATTTCTAGTAAACTAAGAATATTATTAAGTAAAATGTACCACCTAAGCTTTAAAGTCCCTATTAGTGTATTAAGATGTATCTATATGTCATGGGTCCACCCTTTATAGCAGAACTTTTTATGCCATATTATTACTTTGCATAACAGCGGATAGCATAAACTTCATTTCGCAGAAAATCGTTTGGCAGACACGCATTTATCATACATTCAAACTCATAATTTTGTAAGTCAGAATCATCTAAAGGCATAAATTTCATATGCATAAAAATTAAAAGTCGAACCATCTTGTCGCAGATAGTTGGAGGTCAGTATCATCGTTTTGCATAAATTTCATATGCATAAACATTAAACGTTGAACCATCCTATCGCAGAAAGTTTAGGGTTAGAATCATCTATTGGCATAAATTTCATATTAATAGTCATTGAATGGCAGAACCATCACATCTCAGGAAGTTTATAGTATGTTTTTCGAGCGTATGGCACTCGTGGCCTGCAGGTGAAAATCATAATATTTTGGGTTTAACGGCTAAATAAACATAATTTTGTTTCTTTCTTTTATTAAAACAGTAGATTGAGATCATGTGGTTTTTATTTTCCTGTAAGAAGCAGGCAGACATGCAAACCAACATACACCATGCATGCAGCAAGCATGCAGCAAACATGCAAACCTGCATACACCATGCATGCAGTAAGCATACAGCAAGCATGCAGCAAGCCTGCAGCAAGCATGCATCAAACGTGCAGCAAGCATGCAGCAAACATGCAAACCCGCATATACCATGCATGCAATGAGCATGCAATGAGCATGCAGTAAGCATGCAGCAAGCATGCAGTAAGCATGCAGTAAGCATGCAGTAAGCATGCAGCAAGCATGCAGCAAACGAGAATGCAACATGCAGCAGGCATGGTTTCTGTCACGGCTCCGGCGCTGCGGGGCCCCGGCGGTCCCACGCGAGCTTTCGTCGCAGATGTGTTTCAACGCTCACCACCGCAGCTTCGGCTTGCTGGCCGGCTAAGCCGGCCAGCCTCAGCCGCGGCGGCGAGTGTTAAAACCACCTGCTCCTCAGCTCGCGGCCCGCCTTGCCCCTCCGCGCCTACGCGATTTTAAATTACACTCTAGGGGTAGGGCAGACAAGACTACGTGGAGTCGGTTTTGGAGCGATTCGTTTCTGTCACTAACTTTTCTAGCACAACATATTGACTTTTTAAGATAATATTTTAATTTTAAATTAAGGTTAAAATGCTATTTTGTGGCATTAAAAAATGGCAATACTGCCAAATAAAATTATTCCAAATGAAATTCTGCAATCTTCATAGTATGCCAAGTGAAATTATATCAAATAATCGTCGTTCTAAATAAACATTATTCTAAACGAAATTATGCGAAATTTGAACAATGCCAAAGGTAATTATGCCAAATAAAAAACTGCCATCTAAAAGTATGCCATTCGAAATTCGGTCATACACACATTCACCCAAACAATAAGTATATTTTAAAAAAAATATGCCTTTAATATATTCGTTTAAAGAAAATTATGCCAAGTGTGTTATGCTAAATGAATTTCGGAGCAAAAAGATTCTGCCAGATAGATGGAACCCATATGTCATTGGTAGATTCTATTATGAGTTATGCTCTTGACAGCTATGGATTAACATTCAAAACTAACTTGGATAAATTAGAAGCTCTTCAAATCAGGTTTTTAAAACTGCTTGTTACAAAAAAAACTAAAAACGGCTGTAAAGGAGATTATAGGAAACTATTTAAAATATGTAAAATTCTACCTATCACGTACAAACATAAATACCTTTTAGCAGTTAACCATCAAGGTACCCAAGAGCATAGCTTAACTTATGTTACCAACAATCATAACACACGATCTATGGCTGCTGGAAGATTCAATGTACCCAGAGTCACCAATTACTTTGGTGACAGAACCCTGAAAAAGCGAATACCGTATCTACTGAACAGTCTGCCGGCAGACATAAGGAGTGAAGCGAATAAAAATAGATTTAGAAATAAATTAAAAAAATATTATTTAGAAAACATGTGTTAAGTATAGGTTAATTAGTTATATACGGTTGGATGATGGGTGACGCTCTCCGATCTTGGGGTGGTAGAAGGAGACTTTCCCCGGAATCGGAGTGCGTCATCCAACTTCGAGTTAAAGTTACTAACACTAGTTTATAAGTTTTTCATTGCCACTAACATATATGTATAAAAGTTAAAATGTTTACTTCTAAGTGATGATTATACTAACAATACTAACCTAATATCTAAGCACCATTGTTACTAATACTTAATACTAACAAATTTGTAGTTATAAATAGTTGTAAATAAACTTTAATTTATTTAGTGCATAAGTATTAGTGTTTAAAGAATCACCGACCCCACAGTCAAACCATTACAACGGTTTTGTGGGGCTTAGTTTTTAAGTATACTTACTTTGTTTTTGATAAATAAATAAATAAATAAAATAATAATAAAATAAAGCCTTCGAGCGACTTCTCGTTGCGCAATGCCTCCTTGAAGTAATGCTACAGCTTGAGCTGCTTCCTGAGGTGTTGTATCCATTATTAATCGAAAAAAGTAGCAAAAACACACGCGTCTTAGCAAACGATGGACAAAAACTAAAGAAATGATAAGAAATATCTGACTACCCTCATTGTAGAGAAAAAGAACGCTAATTTCAAATTCTGGTGAAAACAGAGCAAATTGTTAGCATTGTGTTTGTTGCTTGATTACAATGTGAGTTGACGGTACTTTCGAATTAATTTGTAGTCATTTTTATCACCATGAAACGCACTTTTTGGAAGTTTAACTTTGATAGTTGTAAGTTTTATACTTTTTGAGAAAATCGAATCAGATTTCCCAGGTAGCGGGTGGCTCGGTTTATTTGCTGACCAGTGTAGTTTCGGATAACAATGGGCCTTAGAGGTTCCGTTTTTTGCCATTTTGCTACAGAACCCTAAAAATACGCACTGTTTGCGTGGAACACTCTTGTCGTTATGCAACTCGAGCTTCGTAACGTTACTACTCAAGAAACCACCTATTTGGTTTTTTAAATCATTACTGAAAATAATATAATACGAACAAGTAAAATTAAATTTAAAAAACCCTTCGACATATAATGTAAAGTAATGAAGAAAATAATTGATTATAGTTAAGTTCTAGGAACCAGTCATCACTCCACTTTCCGTGTCTCATTTCCTTAGCTAATATTCCTTATTCCCTTTGAGTATAGTCATTATTGTACTAGTCAAAATCTTTCATATCACCCATATAGAAAAAAAGGTAATTCACCATTTTGTGGTGGCGGCCATCTTGGATTGTAAATTTATCATAGTAAGTATTCTACTAGTCACGCCCTTTCATTTGATACCCATACCGAAGGAATTGTGAAAAATATGTAAGTAATTCGCCATTTTGTGTCGGCGGCCATCTTGGACCTTTTTTCATCAAACATAGATAAGAACACTCCCGACTAATTCACCTTTCTAATAAAAAACAAAATTAAAATCGTTTCATCCGTTCGGATGCTACGATGCCACAGACAGACACACACACAAACACACGTCAAACTTATAGCACCCCGTCGTCTTTGCGCCGGGGGTTAATAAAGGAACTTTGGTAAGCACGACAGGTGGTTAAGCTATACAGAACCAGTTTATGCAGATCTCTCATTGTACAAAAAATATATACATAGTGAGGCCACGTTATACTGGAAATGTAAAAAATACTTAGCCAGAGTACTGTAAATAGGTATTCATAATTCTTTATGAAAACCTAGGTGCATACATAAGGTACGTTAGATTTCGGTAGTAGGCAAAGATAAACGTTTTTCTCTAGTGATAAAGTTTGGTATTTATTCAAATTATTTTCGACCTCGATGGTACTACCGACAGAACTATCAACAAACTCGCTCACTCGATTTACATTATTTTCTGGAACTGATATCTGAAACAAGCGAAGTGTTCGAAATCACATAAAAAAATGGACTTTACCACCATAAACATAGAGTCCATTTTAAGTTAAAGTTAGTTAGTTTTTTAACGTGATTCATATTATGATTGTGCTGAAGCGGCCATTTTAGGACACCCGTCTATTTTAAATCTTTACTAGCCGACCCGACCTATCTACTACCTACCTTCTACCTACCTACTACCTACCTATACTTACTACCCACCCACTACTTTCAAGTAATAATAACACATAAGTACAAGTAATAAAACAAATCCCTTTAAATAATAACTACCACATTTTTATGAATTTATAATAATATACCTACATAATAGTTAATTCGTACGGGTTATATCAGCCGAGAGACGTCCACTGCTGGACATGGGTCTCCCTAAAATGTCGCCACATTGACCGGTCAACGGCGACTCGCATCCAACGTTGAATGTAATTATAATAATTTCACACAAAAACAATGCACGATCAAATCAATCATCCGTTTATTTTGAGTTTACTATGCGCTTAGGCACGTAAAAAATACATAAGTACTTTCGACTACGGCAATCAGCCATACATTGAGTGTTCAACTGCTTTACTTCTCGCTTCTTCCGTTCTGCTATTGTATTTTTCTTGTTAGCCATGTTACTCAACAAAAAAATAGTAATATTATGAAAATTATAAGGGCGGCTAGGTGCGGAGCAAAGTGACATAGACTGCCCGTCTCAACAGAGCGAGGGCTACTGATCGGTGAAACAAACTGATGTCTCAAGCTCGCGTCCCGCGAGACGGAAGACGGCGCATTTCGCGGATTAAAAATGTAATAAGCGCCAAATTCTTTCGAGTCTATTATCTCTTAAAATAGAACATATTTTGAAAATTTTCTCAGAGTCAGCCCTAGGTTATATAAGAGTGATAATATTTATGTATTTTATGGTTCAGTAATATGCACCAAAATAGAATACAAACCAAAATTGTTGAAAATTAGAGGTAACTTTGTGACGATTTTCTATCGAGAAAATTTTACCCTATTATGTTTTTGCTCAGACCCAACCCTCACATTTATAATGAAGTTTCCTGACATATTTTTTTTTTCTAATTTGAACATGATTTACTACTGTAAAAATCTAATCTAATTATCACTCATGTGTAACCTAGGGCTGACTCTGAGAAAATTTTCATAATATTTTCTATTTTAAGAGATAATAGACACAAAAGAGATTGGCGCTTACTACATTTTTAATCCGCGAAATGCGCCGTCTTCCGTCTCGCGGGACGCGAGCTTGAGACATCAGTTTGTTTCACCGATCAGTAGCCCTCGCTCTGTTGAGACGGGCAGTCTATGTCACTTTGCTCCGCGCCCAGCCGCCCTTATTATTTTCATAATATTACAAATTTTTTGTTGAGTAACATGGCTAACATGAAAAATACAGTAACAAAACGGAAGAAGCGAGAAGTAAAGCAGTTGAACACTCAATTTATGGCTGATAGCCGTAGTCGAAAGTACTTATGTATTTTTTACGTGCCTAAGCGCATAGTAAACTCAAAATAAACGGATGATTGATTTGATCGTGCATTGTTTTTGTGTGAAATTATGATAATTACATACAACGTTGGATGCGAGTCGCCGTTGACCGGTCAATGTGACGACACTTGGGGGAGGCCTATGTCCAGCAGTGGGCGTCTTTCGGCTGATACAACCCGTACGAATTAACCGTTATGTAGGTATATTATTTATTATAAATTAATAAAATATGGTAGTTATTATTTAAAGGGATTTGTTTTATTACTTGTAGATACGTTACGCACGCGGTACGTTATGTGTTATTATTACGTGAAAGTAGTGGGTGGGAGTAGGTAGTAGGTAGGTAGAAGGTAGGTAGTAGATAGGTAGTAGGTAGGTCGGGTCGACTAGTAAAGATTTAAAATAGACTAGGGCCCTAAAATGGCCGCTTTAGCAGAATCATAATATGAATCACGTTAAAAAATATAAAAAGTAATGTGATTCGGAACACTCGCTTGTTTCAGGTATTAGTTCCCAGAAAATAATGCAAATCGAGTGATCGAGTTTGTTGATGGTTCTGTCGGGAGTACCATCGAGGTCGAAAAGAATTTGAATAATGACCAAAATGTTTCACTGGAGAAGTACGTTTATCTTTTCCTACTACCGAAATCTCACATACCTTATGTGTGCACCTAGGATTTCATAAAGACTTATGAATACCTATTTACAATACTCTGGCCACATTCCGGCTAAGTATTTTTTTTACATTTCCAGTATAACGTGGCCTCACCATGTATATACTTTATGTACAATGAGAGATCTGCATAAACTGGTTCTGTATAGCTTGACCACCTGTCGTGCTTACCAAAGTCATAGTATAAACAGGAGCAGTAGTGCATCTACAGCTCAATCCGCGTTATAATTACTGTCTCAGGGTTGTCACTTTTAGCTATATTTAAATTCAGTGCCTATAAATGTGTTGTCTGGTTTTCATTGAAATCTACAGCATATTCTTTTTACTCTCTTATTTTAAAATTTAGAGGGGCGGGGGGGACATTTTGGATGGGTCTATCTTTCAAACGATTATAACGCATTCAAAACATTGTTCTGATGAACTATGTCTCCTAAACTATTATCAAAAAAATATTATACAACAAAGACTGTGAAATTTACGATGAACACAGTGTTTACTATTTGTTTTATCTTATATTTCCTAAACTACTCGACCGATTTACATGATTTATGCATGGATATCTGTTTTAAGAGTCCGTGCACGAAAATAACTCATTTTGAACATTTTTGATCACTACTTGTGGGAAAGGTAAGAAGAATATGAACCTTCTTTGTTGCTATTATAAGAGTCAGGTTCTTATTCTTGTCGACCGCTTGATTCTTTTTTTAAAATAATGTACATATTAATGGCAATCACCCATATACAAAACCCCTTTTTCGCAAAAGTAACGAGCGAGTGATGTTTGGGGTTCGCTGAACAAAGAACTACAAAATATTTTGAACATTAAAAAATATAAATGGCATCATTAAATGGTCTACTCGTAAAGTAGTTGAAAACATTATTGATTTCAATACGAAATATAGCAGAAAAAAAATGTTGAAAAAACGTAATTTATGGAAAACTTCGGGACAAATAAGTATTTTTTTCTATACCTTAGAAACACTTTAAAGAAAATTTAAAAATTACTCATTAATCTCAAGGTAGCCCTTTAATAGAATCTGAATTTTAATTTATAAATAAATAATAACATCATTTCGTAAATGAAGGGCAAAGTGAACTATATTATCGACCGCGCAATCCCGATCCCGTCAGTAACGACCGGGCTCTCCCAGCGTGAACACGTATCACTTTGCTTCGCAAGCGCTCGCGAGTTATACGTAAATATATTTCCCAGATAAACGCAGACTACCACATTTTGATCCAGTAAGTATTTAGTTATGTATTATTAGTAGTATTTTTTAATATTATTATTTTTTGACTTTGGTTGTTTCTTAAGATTTTTAACATTTATTTCGTCTTCAAAATTAATATTATGTAGAGGTAAGATTCTTTGTTTGTACATCATATGTTGTAACTTTGTAAGTATAGATGTAATTTGCGGAACTACTGATCTGATTCCGAAAATTAAGGTTTTTCGTCATGGGTGTCGTTTTCATGGTTTTTGGGGTCGCTGATTACGAAAAAGAGGTCAAAATGAAAATCCAAGATGGCGCCCAGAGTTTTTGTTGGTTTTACGGTCATGGGTGTCGTTTTCATGCGTTTTGGGGTAGCTAATTACGAAAATGAGATCAAAATGAAATTCAAGATGGCGCCCAGGAAAATTTTAATTTTTTCCGTCATAGGTGTTTTTTTCATGGTTTTTGGAGTCGCTGATTACGAAAATGAGGTCAAAATCAAAATCCAAAATGGCGCCCAGGAAATTTTTAGGTTTTTCCTTCATGGGTGTCGTTTTTGTGGTTTTTGGGGTCGCTAATTACGAAAATGAGGTCAAAATCAAAATCCAAAATGGCGCCCAGGAATTTTTTTGTTTTTTCAGTCATGGGTGTCGTTTTCATGGTTTTTGGAGTCGCTGATTACGAAAATCAGGTCAAAATTAAAATTGAAGATGGCCCCGAGTAAAATTTTCGGGTTTTTACTTCACGGGTGTCATTTTCGTGATTTTTGGGGTCGCTGATAATAAAAATGATGTCAATATGAAAATCCAAGAAGGCGCTGATAATTATAATATAATAATACGTACGTAACGTAATGAACTACGTTCCTTACGGGAGTCTACAGACCGCACAATTTTTTTGGAATGTGAAATGGAAAAGTTGATCATGTCTCATACTCGAACGACTGCATTGAATCAGATAAAAATACAAGATCTTGTTTTCAAATCTATTGGCGTCTCTTATTTGTTGTAGGTAATGGGTCGAAAGACAGGGACGCATTACGCATGCATTAATAAAAAGAAAAGGAAAGAACATGTGAGACTGATACGTGCTAGAGCAGCACTCAAAGAACGACAATCTGGTCAACTCGCTACGGTTTCGTTTCCAGAACACGTAAGTTTTTACTTTCCATCAGCGTTAGAATGTAGAAGTATTTACTAGTACAAACTAATATCAAATGTTGTTAATTTCAGGAAATCGATCAGCTGTACAGTTTGGACCATTTTTTAAATATATTTAAACTTCATGTACAAGAGTGGTACATAGGCGGACTTACTGCCAGGCATTCTCAACCAGTAGGTTAGAAACCTATGGGTTTCGGCTGTGGAGAACCTCAAGAGGCGTCATTAATAACCCTATTGGTGACTATATTTTCGAGCCGTTTAAGTTCGAAACTCTAGGACCGTGGGGTCCGAGTGCTCACAGCCTTTCAAGGAAATTTTAAAACGCTTAGTTGACACTTCCCGTGACCCTAGGGCTGGCCTTTACTTTGACCAAAGGTTTAAGTGTTGCCATACATCGTGGTAACGCCGCCAGTCTCATGGGGATATTACCTACCAGTTGGCAGCGTTGAGGAGGAGTTTTTTGACGACATTTTTAAAGTTTATAGTTTTAAATTATATACAATAACCTCCCTTTTGAATCACTCCATCTATTAAAAAACCAGAATCAAAATCCGTTGCGTAGTTTTATAGATCTAAGCATACATAGGGACAGACAGACGCGGCAGGAGACTTTGTTTCATAATATGTAGTGATAGTGAAGTAAGTAACCAAAGACATGCATCGGACTGTTTTAACAAACTCTGTGTTTTTCGAAATCGTATTCTATTTGACGGCTAAGCATAAAGTTTTCTGGCGATCGGTGATTAACATATAAGATTTTTCCACCGGAGTATGTGATCGGTACATTCAATTTTCTAAGCTTGTTAATACGGATATATTTAACCTCCACTATATTTTAAACGTGCATTACCAACTGCTATCAACATGCCTCATAACACGTTTGGCAGCAGTTGAAGTCTTAAAAAATCTTCGACTATGACGCTTTGCTCCATACTTGTTGAGAACACTAGTACCATATATAATGCACTAACTAGCGCTTACCTAAGTATAAAAATTTTTTTTCTTTGTTCCTTAGACAGAACCTATTTGATTTGTTTTGTGACTACCTTCTAATAACTAAAGTGAATGCCAAATGTTTTTATCACGTCAAGTTTTTGTATCTAATATTGTTACTATGCCCGAAAATGCAATGATTAGTTTTGTACGGTCTTTTCGGTAAACCAACAGCAGTCAGTTATGACAGTGTGGATGGGAATACCGCTTTCCAATACCGTTTTGCATACTGTAATCAGCGGTTTATTTTACTATATCGCCGTGACATTTCGTGTAAATGTTTTGTTAAATTATTGGTAAATCTATGGAAGCCAACAATTCGTTTAAAATACGGGCAACATAATACTAGAAGGAAGCACATTTTTATTGTACCTAGAACACTGCTCAAAAAAATTGGTGGCTGGTTTAGATATGTACACGCTTTTATAATAAACTTCCAACCCGCATTTAAAATGTCAGCTCTAATAAATACAAATCGTTTATAGAACTTAAACTGTGCCAAAAACTTTTCACTTATAGGTACTGTTAAAGACCTATATTGAAAACTAACACTTCTCCCGCGACGTATGTTTGTAACATACAAATTTTATAATTTAGTGTAGCCAAAACGGCTTGGAATGGAATTACTCCAATTCATTTTTTGTTTGTTTTCCTTTTTCTAGTAACTATTCTGATATGTTCGCATCCAGTTGACAATACACTTGACATTGATGAATATATGTTTTTTTTTTTTTATATTTACCGTTTTGTAAAATGTTTGTACTTGTATCTAAATTATTCTAATACTGTCGGCGACGAGACCCTATCTCCACACCAGAGTGCAAATAGTGGCCATACTTAGTGTATTACGTGAGTCGTTCAGTTGATTTAGTGTTTGAAAACTTGTGATATTAACTTATAGATACATTTAATTAAGTAAACAATTAATATAATATCACTAGAATCGTGTTAGTTTATGATAACTTATCATCATCTTAGTATTAAAGTCCAATCAGACTGGTTGGAAAGGAAAAAACGTAAATTATTTTTTTTTGTGTCATAATTACGTAACTCGAAATGATATTTTTTTGTTTGTTAAGGTATAACGTTTAAATTAATGTCAAATCGCTGGACTTGACTTAAAACCATTATTCACGCAAGAATCATGTAAATCGGTCCAGTCGTTTAGAAAATATAAAGCAAAATAGAAAGTAAACATTATGTACATCGTAAATTTCACACTTATTGTTCTATGATATTTAATGTAAGGTGCAATATGATTGTTTTAAGTGGAAATAGGTGCAATTACCTTTGTAAAAATGTATATATTGTGAAGTTTATTTAAATGAATAAAGAAGGTATTGGGTTCCAAAGGTTTCGGCTTTCGCGACAATAAACGCAAAATTGGTTTCTAAAAATTAAACCATTATTATTTTGATTGTGATAAATATACTGTACACACACATTCCTGACTTTTATTTCTAAGCCTTTATAATTATGTACTTTAAAATAATATCGTCTACAGGATCAACATTGTTTAAGCGATCACTACGCCCGATCTTCACCCATGTGTGCGTGTATCTGCATGAACAATGCACACAAACATAGAATTGCAACGAATTTGCCTAAACTCTAGCGAGTGAATTTTGTGCACGGACTCTTAAGCCAAGTCCAACGTTTTTACACTAATTTCAACGTCATATCTAAATTAACAAAAAATCACCTTTTCAAATTACGTAAATATGTGACACAACACTCTAAATTACATTTTTCTTGGTCTTATTGGACTTTAAAATTGTGATGGTACTAATTCATCATAATACTATATGAAGATTCCAATAAGATACCATAAAAAAAAAAACTTATTTACGACATAAAATTATTATCACAAGTTTTCAAAACACAAAATTTTGATTCAAAACTAAAACGACTCACGATGCCTTTTACGTATGGCCATTACTTGCACCCTGGTGTGGAGAAAGAGTCTCGTCGCCGACACCGTCAGTAAGTATTGGAAAATAATGGACACATACTTTTTTGGTTTTGTAAATCAATGGTCAATACCTACTAAGAATTAAACGCAGCAAAACTCGGGAGTGGGGGCTCGTGACGTCAGAACTCATTCAAAATAATACTAAGGCGTCACATTCGTAAATTTTGGTTTGTGTAACAAAAGAAAAAATACGGGTTAAATATTTGTTAGTAATCTAACTGACGGACTACCTAATTAGATGTCTTTTGTCGTCTACCCTATTCGTCAATCATTTTAAATTACGTATTTTGTAACTTTAAATAGGGATTGAGTTACTATACCTACCTAAAATACTGAGAAATCGGCATAACTCAACGTAAACAAAGTCAAAGAATCTATTGTCAGATCAAGTACCTAACATTCTAGTGGGAAAGTAGACCTGCCTACTTCGTCTGTCTAATAGAAGACTTATACAACATAAAAATAACTAGGTATCTCAGCATCAATAATAAATTATATGCTAGAATAAGCGACTTGCTAACCTTTCCTGTTATTTTTAGACACCCATACACACAGCAATAGGTTCTCCTGCGATAATCACCCATTTTTAATTTATTTACGTATGCCTTTAAGCCGTGACGCGCGAACTTTGTGCGGTGTGCAAGCCTCGACTGGCGGCAGTAAGACACGGGTCGAGATTTTGTTAGAGTGTGCGTGCGGCGACGCCGCGACGTAAAGATAGTATGACGCACACATACAAGCCGCGCGCGGTGCGTTTATATGAAGATATCCTACTTGGCTTTTTTATAATATGCCAAAGTTCCTTTGCTAACCCCCGACGCAAAGACGACGGGGTGCTATAAGTTTGACGTGTCTTTGTGTGTGTGTGTCTGTCTGTGGCATCGTAGCATCCGAACGGATGAAACGATTTTAATTTTATATTTTATTAGAAATGTGAATTAGTCGGGAGTGTTCTTAGCTATGTTTGATGCAAATTGGTCCAAGATGGCCGCTGGCACAAAACTACGAATTACTTGCATATATTTTTTTTCAATTCCCTCGATATGGGTATCAAATGAAAGGGCGTGACTAGTAGAATACTCACTATGATAAATTTACAATCCAAGATAGCCGCCACCACAAAATGGCGAATTACCTTTTTTTCAATATGGGTATCAATTTATCAAATGAAAGATTTTGACTATAAACCTACAATAATGACTATATTCAAAGGGATTAAGGAATATTAACGAAATGAGACACGGAAAGTGGAGTGATGCCTGGTTCCCAGAATTTAACTATAATCAATTATTTTCTATTTAACTGTAATTACATTATGTGTCAGAAGGTTTTTAAATTTTAATTTAATTTTACTTGTTCGTATTATTTTATATTACTATTTTCAGACAATAATAGAAAAAAAAACTTTCAGGTTTTCACCCATACTTAGAACTGAAACTAATTTTTTTTTTCTTTAAACCCATACTTAGGGTATCTATGGATAGGTCTTTAAAAATGATATTGAGGTTTTTTTATGTTTTTTTTCTAGAGACACTTCCAAAGTGGTATAATGTGATTACCCTCCATGTAACTTTTAAAATAAGAGATATGATGTACATTACCATGTAAACTTCCACCGAGAAGTGGTTTGAACGACATCTAGTAAGTATTTTTTTAATACATAAACCGTTTACCGTACATTCAATCAATTCATTTTTGAGTTGCTGTTTCAACCCTTCATGGGCGAGTGAGTTCGACTCGCACTTGGTCGTTTTTTTTATTAAATTGTAAAATATGTAATATTTGCTTTCAAGTTTTTATGTAAACAGGTGCTTGGCATTCTTGAAGGTATGTATTCAATTATTCCACCGGTATGTCCAAGAAAATAGCCTCATGTAAATGAAGCTTCAGTGTTGTGAATAAAACTAATAAACAAAATATATTAATATGATGATTATACGATATTTCTTACGATCGTTTCTTATTTGTAGCAAAATTAAAAACCAATTTAGGGTTCTAATTATAGAATCGAATGTATAGGTACCTGCAACGTTTGTTTTTATTCCGTATTCCGGAATTGATCATTTTTTTAACTTTCTGACTACAGAATCAAATGCTAACTAATGTCGAAAAGTAGATTACCAAAATGGCGTAACAAACGTCAAGATACCCCGGTTTGCCGAAAAAAAATTACCACCTATTTAAGAAGTCGCTTCCAACCATTGTATCCTATTAATCATGCATTCCGATGTCTACAATTCCGATATCTTATATTAAGAAAACTAAGATGAAATAGAATACTTACCTACTCAAAACTTTAATTTCACGACATACAAACAACATGGGAATGCATTGAAGGTGTTAAATTTACTAAAAAAAAAATAAGAATAGAAAGTGTTTTCATCTATCTATGTTGCATATACTCAGCTCAATGACTTCAAGTACGCGAGTTCGGTCCCGCGTGTCGCGCATCGTGGCGCCGCCGCCTGTGTTTGATAAACGCACTAATGCGGGTGTGGCGAGACGCGCGGGGGAAATCAGAATTTTTCCTAGCGTTAGGCCCGCTCTTAAACCGCGCTTGCCTAGGTTGTCTATGGCTGGGAGACTACCAATGGGGACTATAGCATGAATTCGCCGCTAGGGGCGCTCGTGTAGAGTAAGGTCTTCCGAAATGTCAGATGTCAGATTGTTCACGCATTGTGCTTTTTTTATCACGTATTTTTACTAATATTCGCAATTGTGATCTAAATTGTCCCATTCCTGATTAATAATGACTTGAAGATTTTAAGTAACAAGTTTGATTTTCAACATCTAATTTGTTCAGTATTTGGAAGAAAAAATATTTTTAAATGTTCAATGCTTGCTCATTTTAGTGGCAATATTGTAAATATGAATCTAAAGTATGCACAATATGTAATAAAATTAACTTTTTATGAAGTTATTGGTACTTTAAAGTATCAAACAGAATGAATGATAGGACCTTACTCACCAGTGGCGCCATCTGGTGATCTCAAAAACGATAGCCCCCATTACATACCGAGTCTCCTCCGTGCCTCGTAAAGCACGTCAAGCGGTTGGTCCCGGCTGTCATTTGTAGATCTTTGACAGTCGTTACAGGTAGTCGGTGGCCCGAAAGACTGACAACCAGTCTTACCAAGGAGTATCGTATTACCCAGTACTAACTGGGTTGTGGAGATCATATAGGCAGTCGCTCCATGTAAAATACTGCCACATAAAATTCAGCTGCACCTGGTAAGACTGGAAGCCGACCCAAACGTAGTTGGGAAGGCTTTGCAGATGATGATCTGTCTTGCATTTTCAATTAAAAAGATAATGTGATATGTTAAAGAGATGGACACTTCAGTTTTCATTCTGAAATCAACTTTCCTTTATTATGTGTATCATTATTCATTTTATAAGTAACTATATAAATTGTTAAATATTTCTTTAAAAAAACATTTAAAAGTAGGTATATAAAAGTGTCGAGAGCAGGATCCAAGCTACCAGTGGTTAGAGCTCCAGAGACAGGAACCTCCTCACAATGCGAGCCGTAACGGAATACTGCCTTCTGAATAAGGCCCTTGATCCAACCGTCTAAAGAGAGCTTCTATAAATGGTCATAGGGAGGGGGCCCTGTTATACGTATATTATAGGCTTTAACCTTTTGACCGCCACAGCATAAACGCACGCGCGTGCCCTCCACGCCAAGCCACAGTTTAATCTACTATTTTGTCACATATTTGTGTCGTCTGGCGTACAGGGCACGCACTTGCTTGTCACGTATATGTGACAATGGCGTCCAAAAGGTTTAACAAAAATGGCGAAAAGTGAGGGTACTATTAAGTGCTCGTCTACCTAACCTTTCTTTCGAATTTCAGGCGTGATGTTATGTAAGTCTGTAAAAAACTTCCACCACTAACAACCATCCATTAGTATCAAACACTAAACATTTAAATAATGTATTTTAGAATACGATTTTAATCATTGTAACCTTGCCACAGGTTTAAAAAAAAACACGCTCCATCATTGAAAAAAGCTTCCTTATTCTTAATTTATGGTAGTATTTATAACGATTATAATATTGTCTTTGACATCTACATGAATGTACATGTCGTCATGTTTTTACACATAATAATACATCATAAGTACCTTCTATTAGGTAAATGATGGGGGCAAGGTTCGAAGGAAACTGCGTTACCTTAAAACAGGCAAACAGTTTGAATGATACTAATTGATAGTTAAACAGTCCCGTTCAAATCCGTGTTTTTTTTAAAGCTGTGTTGTTTACTCTGAAATATAGTCAAGTTGTTAGTACGTAATAAAAAAATCCGGTTCACAGCACAGTAATTCGCTAAAAACATTAAGCAACTTAACAATTACTGTGAGAACTTGCTGAGCTACTACGTTAGGGTCATCTTCCAGTCTAACCGATGCAGCTGAATACCAAATGAAATGTTTAAAAACAAGACCCTTCTCAAAAGAGCTTCTATAAAAAATTTAAGTGAGCGCTAAGAACAGAAGTAATGAAAATGCATCTCTGGTTTAAAAGAAGAAATTTCGCCGTTTTTGCCGACGGAAAATCTAATCGGGACTCTCCTTGCAAATATATTTGCAATCCAAGAAACTGTCACAATGTAGAAGATGAATAAGAACAAAGATATCTTAGTTGCATAACGTCACCTATATTCGAGTCTTCAGACTACAGCAGATCGATATTCCGTGCTTTGGAAATAGAACTGCAGTTTTTGTTCACGCTATGAAACTGCAATCGTGGAATCAATCGGGTGACGAATCGAGACTTCGTGTTGTAGGGAGTCTTGATTTGTTACTGAGAGTTAATAGGGGAACCAAGGACCCTCTAAGTTAAGCCTCCGCTGTCTTTCCGCCCGTCTGTCTGTGTATCCGTCAGCGGGCTTTCCGATCTCTTACCATCACTAGTCACAAATTATCTGCCTTGTGCTTCCGATCTTACCAGTCTCAGGTCTTTGAGTTTTTGTATGTCTGGTATCTAAAAAATCTTTATCATCATCATGTGCCAATGTGATCCAGCTCTTTGTAACGGTACTGATCTTCCTACATTTTCTCCGAACTTGTATTGTATTGTACAACGGGCTGGTGTCCGCAACTTCACGTCAAAGCGCGTATTTTGCGTATGGGCTATAATCAACCACGCGGGCCGAGTGTGGGTTGGTAGATGTCACATGTCTTCGAATATTTGGTTCTAGGACATGTCGGTTTCCTCAGAACTTTCTCGTATAAGATCCAATACCCAAGACCCAAGTAGAGTGGATATTATGCAGGAATCGACCAATCATATGTAATGAAATCTACATCGCGTCTCCTGTGATCAGGGATGAAAACGGTTCCAAAATACCAGTATTTAGGGGTCCCCTAACCTTTACCGGAACATGAGCTAGAACCTAAATTGGAACCTTTAAGTACCTTTATTTTACCGGTTCATCCAAAATACCGGTATTTAAGGGTTCCGGTACCAATACCGGAACAAGCCAGCCCCTTCGTCCGCGTGTAGGTTAACAATTGTCCCATGGGATCTTACTACCGGGATAAAAAGTGCCCTATGTGGTAATCCAGGTTATAAACTATCTGTGTGCTAAATTTCATCCAAACCCGTTCAGTAGTTTCTGCGTGAAAGAGTAACAAACATCCATCCAAGCATCTATATTCGGGTCATTTTCAAAAAAAATGTTCATAAGAAAATTGCGTGTCCTACGACTTTAAGCCTCTATTCTTCAGGCAAATGCAGTTCCAAGTTAGAGTTTTAACCAGAAAACAACAAAATACGTTCATAATTTATTATTAACATGTTCAGAAGTACGAAAACCTGTGTAATATTGATTAAATCAATAATTATCAGGAAGATAAAAGATGAATTTTGACGTGTCCCACGCAGGTTTTGTAAACTTCCGAACGTAAAAAATCACTGTTATCCGACCTTTTGTTCAGTAATTTTATGTAATTTGGTAGGATTATATGATCTAAATTGAACAATAAACTTAATTCATAAGGTACTAGAGTATAAAATTATTTAAAATACACGTTTTATCTTGTCCCTCAAAATAACGATAGTGGAAAATTCCATATACGCGACACTGGTTTACTGATTTTGAGTAGAAAATTGAATGAACTAAGAGTATTTTTTTAGTGTTGACAACCTGTTAGAACGCAAATGTCCGCCATATTTGTTAAATGATAGCAATTTTGCAAAACAGTGAGAGTGAGCGGTCGAGCGTCACGAAGTCCTGTTCGCATTTTCCACTACGAACTTGATTTTATTAAGTAAGTAATGTTTGTCTGACTTATAACTTTTCATAGCTAATTAGTAAAAAGTGTCTTTAATCAGAATGAAGTGGAACATTTCGTTAAATTACATTTTAACCTTTGATTTCTTGAGTTTGTTTTTGTGGAGCCATCATACGTCACGTCTATTACGCTACGTATTGTACTAGCGGAACGACAAATGTGACGTAGTGGAATTCTAAAGCATGGTTTACACATGTCGATATAGTTTTTACAATCAAAACAGTTTTAAAATTAAATTAAATATATTTTTTAAATTGTTGAGAGATTGATTGATTATTTTTGTGAAAAGTAATTGAGTAAAGCATTAAGGTTTAATTTCATTTTTAGACTATATTTTATTAACCAGACTATGGCGTTAACGGCAGTGGACCGGTCTAAAGGAACGGACCCAGTAAAGCACGAACTTCATAAATCAAGGAACTTCAAAGACTGAAGAAGCATTTTAAGAAGATAAACGAACTAGCTGAAGAATAAAAACATACATAATAATAGGGAAACGTAATGCGTCATCGAGAACATTTCCTTGTCATGTTTGTAAAACTCGCCAAAGTTTCATTCTGAAAGAAATGGCAAAGTGCATGGTATGCAGCAAATGGTTTTGCATATCATCATTTGATTATATTTGTTCGGTGTACTTAGGTGATGATGATGATGAGCAAATGTCATATTTATTTTTCATAAATGGGTCTCATAACCGACTTCTCAGCATGCTATAACTTTCATAGTGTAGATTCGTTCGTACAAATAAATAATTTAATTATTTTACGAACGAACTAAGAAAAAATACAATAATAATGACCTTTTTATGTTTTTTTACGATTTTAAAGACATCCGTTATTAAGAATACGTACGTTTCATTACATGTGTGTTAAGAATTCCTCAAAATGTTATTTTAGAATGTTTTAAATGACTTTACTTGATTGTACTACGTTTTGAAGTTGATAAATTCTAAGTAATGTAAACTGTGCCTTTGAATTCCTAAACGTGACGATTTGTTCCATTAACGTCACTTGTCCTACTTTCATGGTGATATTTAAATTTAATTTAAAAATATTCTCATATGATTACTACTCTGATTTAAATTGTTTATAATAATATTATTTAAAAGTTTTATGAAACATATTTTTTGATCATATTTTATAGAAAACTACCAAACTAGAAGCTTGACTGTGCAATGAAACGTGCTATAAAGTGACGTAGAGGAATAGTTTTCGTAGAAAAAACGGTGATTTTATTTAAATTACTAATTATAAGTTTGTGATTTTGAAGGCTGTTCTTGTTAAAATATATTTAAATAAAAAAAAAACTGATTTAATTTACCACTGAGTTTTAATACCAATCTAAATATTGTGACGTAACGGAACTTATTAGCTACCAACCCTTCTTAAAATATGTATTTCTCGTTAAATTAGCAACATATCATATTATATTTTATTATTTTTTTAAACATGATATAACTCGTTAGCCGATAACTTGTTTAATTTCAATATTGTTATTTTTTTTCTGGGTGGAATTCCGTTACGCAACGAACATTTTTTTTGAAAACCACCCATTCACAAACTTTCGTATTCATATTAGTAGGATGTTTTTCTCTTACTGTAAATAGTGCAATGAGTAGTTAAATGTCTTTTATGTCAAGAAGTCAAGACGAAGGTTATAATAAAGTGTGCTGCTCTAATAATAGGTATTTAATGCGTTATTGTTTACTCCACTATTATGATTGCACACGCGATATTGCTAATGCTAGCTTGTCAACTCAGGTTATTGTAGCTAGGGAGAGGTTGGCACCGATACTTTTTCTTTTTAAGTTATTTAGACTTGACTAATGAGACAGAATTAATTACACAGGGTGTAATGGCGCATTTACATTAAGTCGGTTAGACCGTATTCGGCTGCAGGCCGTATTCGGTCACCGACTAATATAAACAGGTATTCGTTTGGCCGTATTCGGTCGAGCCCGTTGTCGGTGTCGAGTGCGCCGTGCCCCGCCCGTCGCCAATCAAGTCGCCGAATTCGGTTAACCGACCAATGTAAACAACTCAATTTAGGTGAGCGTTTCAGTTAAACCGAATGCGGCCGCCGCCTTCGGTGACCGACCTCAAACCGACCTAATGTAAATGAGCAATAAACAATCTTATCACGAAGCCTTCAACCAAGCATTCTGTACATCCAACTAAGTAACTTACGCAAAAATTATTGCTGGGAAACGACTTTTTTTGGGGTGAAAAATCATGTTATGTGGTAAAAATCAAAGTAACACACACAAACCATTGTGCTGTTGGATAGATTGAATAGTAAAAATGTTGCATTAAAAACTTGTATTGAAATAAAAAAGAAGCTTGTCAAAAAGTTCTAACTTAGACCCAAAATATCTCCGTACTAGAAGGTTTCCAGGTATGGTGTAGAACAAAAATATTATTGCAAAGACGGAGAGAACAAGTGCCTTTCGGCTTCGTTAAGACGTTTTTTTACACCCTTTAAAAACAGCTGTTTAAAACACATTATTGGATGGAAACATATCACAGCGACAGCTGTTTTTAGAAAATCAGACCGTTATCTTTTCGGTGAACATGGACCTTAAATGGTTGCGCAAATAATGGGGTCCCAGCTCACGTTGATCATCATTTCCCTAGCTTTTTCCCAACTCGAAAATGAGTACTATTTACCAACTTGGAAGCTGACCCCAACATAGTTGGATTGGCAGATGGCAGTGAGCCTCTCGTGGCTTCTCTCTAAGCCTCTGTGTGGGTCTGTGTCTGTGTCAGTGTGTCAGTGGTCTGTGTGGGTGTTCTATCTAAGCAGATAGAACACCCACACAGACCACTAACCTCAGCCTACATACACAGAGGTGTATGTAGCAGGGCCTAAAGATGTGTCAAAGCATCATACATTTATTCTCATAACCTTACCCGACATTGTTTAGAGTCGGTACACTCATATTTCTGTATTAGTCGACATCTAATGAGTCCAACAACCATTTAAAGTGAGCTTCGTGTATGGAATCTGTTTACTATTGTCAATTTTGGGAATTTTTCGTTTCTAGTTCGACGACTTCCCACAACCCAAATAATCATTATAATCCGCATATCTGCCTAGCCTTTTCCCAACTATGTTGAGGTCGGCTTCCAGTCTAACCGGCTGCAGCGTAATACCAGTATTTTACCTGGAGCGACTTCCTATCTGACCTCCACAACCCAGTTAGTACTGGGTAATACGAAACTCCACTTCAAGGACTAAGTGCGGAGACCTAAACCCCATGATAGACAGATCAGATAGATACGAAACCTCTTGGTAAAACTGGTTGTCAGTTTTTCTGGGCCACCGACTACATGTAACGACTGTAATATCTACAAATGGCAGCCGGGACAGACGTCTTAACGTGCTTTCCGAGGCACGGAGGAAACTGGGTATAATAATATAAAGGATGGTCACCCATCCAGACCAATTAAAGCAACCACGGCTTAACATAAAGATCCACCCTAGCAGCTGTCTTTATTTAGCCACGAGCTTCTTCCATAACCCAAAGAATATTCCTGTCTAATTGAAACTTTTTGTCAACAGTACCAAGTGGGCCAGCTATACTGCGTGGCGGAGGTGTCCAAAAACGAAACCGGCGGCGGCGAAGGAATTGAAGTAGTAAAAAATGAGCCATTCAAAGATTACCCACTGCTCGGTAAGTGATCATTTCATTCATTTTGGAACAGAGACCCCTCTTACAAAGGAGAATAGAGAAGAACCCGGGTTCCTATAAAACGGGGACTAGAAGGTCGGGAAGAGACGTCTAGGAATCGCCTAATCCCAAAAAAGTCTCTCCTGCGACTGGTCGAATTTTACACATCTCCTCTTTGCCCGGTTTGCCTCCGCTTTGGTGAAAACCGGGCTTTATGCAGGGCGTTGATTGTACGTTTAGTTCACCTAAGTTCCTTGGGTACGTTCCGAAGGTCGGAAGTGATGTCTGCCCTTGCGGAATCGCTGTGTCATAGACGAAATTAAGTGACAATATACAGGTTGATTTTTTCAAGTAGGCCTATGACTAAATCCGAAAGAAACCTCGAAAAATAGCGAAAAATACCGCATTAAGAACCTGTTGATTTAATTTAAAAAAAAAAACACTATTATTACTTACACCATTCGATAGTGTCGCAAATAGGGGTCACATTTGTGAACATGATCGCGCTACAAAATCAACGGGTTCGATTCCTGGCTCAGAAAATAGATTTTTCGAAAATCCAATGATGCAGTTTTAGTTTTCATTAAAATCGGGCTCGGGACTCCTTTTAGTATTTTCGCTATTCCTTATGAAAAGCTTCGGATTTGGCCACTTCAAAAATTCAGCCTGTGTACGGAAATGGTTTTCAGTCATAATAGGTCTCTGTGTGAACATATTGAACCACTCCATAATGAATACAGCCGCAGACAATGGTGGTTGTAAGTACCATAATGTAGGTAAAATTTAATGTGAACTATAATCAGACCCAAGGCATCTTTGTGCCCTGTCTAATAACTTATAATCCAAACCACAATCCATCGCATCGGCCTTCGAATCCCTATAATTTAAGAGCATTGTTTTTTTTTAGCTGTAAGTTTCCCGAAATGTATTAAATAAAATAAAATACATTACATAGATCATACTTTAGGTGGACTTCATTTACATACCAATGGCGAATCCCACGGCATCGATTATTTTGATGATAAAGTCACGTGCCTTCGCGTCTATTTTGACACCTCCAACGTGGTTGAAATGATTGACGCCGCGACGCGAGCTTTCGGGGTATATCCCGCGTGCGATTAGCCTCAGTACTACGTCCTTGCTGGAAATAAAAGTATGGCATAAAGACAGTATAAAAATAGTAATTTTTGTGACAAACGGGCTTCAGTTCAACATAATGTGAGATGGAAACATTAGGTTACTGTCCGACGCTGATTTTCAGCTGCAGCCCACGAGCGCCATTTACCCGAACTTGGTCTAATAAATGAAATAAACTCGTAAGATACTGTGGTGTCTACAGCATGTATTAGAGGGTGAGAGGTCATATTCAAGGTCCTGGTACAGACAGACCATCAACCTGAACAATTTCCTCCATGTGACCATTATCATATTCGCGTAATCGCAAGCTGTGTTGTACAAAATTTCAATATCCCTCGACCCAAATGTATGGGTATTTTTTCACGGTTACGATGTTAATTCTCGCCTTACTGATACCTACATGCTGTATAGCTTCAACAAAATATTCATGGAACACTATAACGCACCAAGGCTATGTGAAGAGTCAGGTGTTCATATAAGAACATATCCAACACGACGAACATATACCATGTCGAAAATCGATACTGATTTGTCCTCTAAAGAAATTCATTGCCGATTGCATTTGCTGGGCGTTTGCCCCTATACGTTCCCACGTCAATTTTCATGATTTGTATCAATTAACCTTTGTCAGCAATCGTTTGGAGTAATTGGAAACAGTACTGAGTCTTTCTGAGCCTCAAGGGTGCGTTTTGCATGTAGTTAAAAAAGTCGTAAATTTTTTAATAATCATCCTGGGATTCCTGGGCAGCTGGGTGGACTCGTTGTTTCATAATCACTTTTCGGTATGGCGAAATCCTAGTATCTTACCAATGGAAGACCTTTTTTGTATTTCTGCCAATGAAGAAATAAAACGTATCGTGAATGACTAGTCGTTGTGCAGAAGATCTACCCGTAGTACGCTAATTACGAACACTCAGAAAACACGGTCTTAAGTGCTTCTGATTGTATGCATATTGTTTCGCAATTGCGGAGCTGGGGGCCTACCACCATCTCTTGAAGCAGATTATTGAACTTCAATTCGGGAAAGATATGGCTAAAATAATTCATTAACTGTCAGCGAAGTAGATACAATAGTTAAACAATGGCTTCTGACCGTTACGTTGTAGTTTTGTTAGTAATAAACAGCCACTAAGCAAGACTTCATTCTCTTGCCCTTATCCCAGTTTTTTAGGGTCGGCGCAGTATTTGCCATAATCTCATTAGTCGGCCCTTTCTAGCCATGTCAACTTTTTCACATTCCATCCATCTTTTTGGTCTTCTCATACTCTAATAAATCAAATCACACCCATATACACATTCTCACGACATTTGCCTCATTTAATTTCATGGCAGGACGTATTCCATTCCACTTCACAACTGCTATAAGAGATGGTAGTAGACCCCCTGAACTATACATTATACAAGTGTCCTTACCGCCCCTCGCGACCTCATATAATAAACTCGTAATTAAACCTTCTACAATCGTATAAAATCTAGAAGACGCCTAATATCTACTAACTGCTTATGAAGTAAATCTTGGCAACTTAAAAAACGGGTTGTAAACAAACTTGATTTTTGAAACAAGTTCTCAATGATTTTTCGAGATAAAACTGGTATTTCGACGTGCGTATGGCAACTGTATATATTATGACGTTGTTATTTAATTATTTATTATTATAATAAGTTAAGGATAATTACGTGCTTAAAATGTTTGGTAATCTTGGCAATGAAGGCTGAATTCGACAGTTAGCATTAAAAGTAGGTTAACACTAAAAACTTCATACGGTTAAAGGTGAAAATTAACCACTCGACGCGAATCCGCTCTGATGAAAACCAACCTTTACACTGCAATATGGCGCGTAGTGGGTAAAGTTGTACAACAATATTTTTCTCTGACTTCATCCTTTTGGGGGATCACCGTCCTCCAACTGCGAAAATCTTGGACGCTGAAGGACTTCGTACATTATACTCCCGACTAGACACTTAAACTTGGCAGAGAAAACTGCTTGTGTTTTCACCGACAAAGATTCGAGCGGAAGTGAGTCAGCCGGTAAAAAGAGAAAATTGAGCTCGCTCTGCTCATTCTTTTTAATTTCTCTTTTGCGGTGGGAATTAGAGTCAGACGACTAAACTCTTTTTTGGTGGAAACGCAACCCTATTTATTTATTTAAACTTCATGTACAATAGTGGTACATAGGCGGACCAACCATTGGGTCAAATAGACAGCACTGTGATGATAGAGTACAATAAAAATAAACATACCATCTTGTAATCCTAAAATAAACACATATATAGGTACCTACATACTAATACATAAATAAGCATATAAAATAAACTAATATATAAAATACATATGAATAGTCCGAAATACGGGAGAGAACAAAGACCTCTTTGCTTAGCCAATTCCGGCTCATTACGCTTTTGCGGTGGATGTTTTAATAAAACATTGAAATGTGCCTTCGTGTACCTCATTTGTCATAAATGAAGACCTGTAATCACACAGCATGCTGTGGCAACCAATACAAATTACTGGTTACTAGTTACAGGCATGCCAGAAGTGCAAGCTACTGGCATGTGTATCCCCAGCTTTAAGAAACGTTGCCGTAGTTGCATTTACAAATATTTAAATTCATAAGCAAACAGCTAGACCCGGAAAAACTACCTGTAGGTCGTACAAATACAGACGACTAAACTCTTTCTTGGTGGAAACTCAATCCTATTTCTTGAGAACAAAGACCTCTTCGCTTAGCCAATTCCGGCTCATTACTCCTTTGCGGTGGATGCTTTAATAAAACATTGAAATGTGTACCTTGTGTGTCATATATGAAGACCTGTAATCACACAGCATGCTGTGGCAACCAATACAAATTGCTGGTTACTAGTTACACTGTATCATTACGGCGCCGGAAAGATTGCAGAGAGGGCTACTTCGTTTGCGTTAAACCCATCATGAATAATTGAAGCAACAAAATTAGAGAAGTGACGGCAGCTTAGCTACTAACGATTATTACTTTAGACCCAGTAATAACTCAACCTAAGAAAACTGGATTTGGACTTGAAATATTCTGCTGTATTTGGGTTTCTTTTTCGCGGCTAGTACTATAGCATACCTATGTGATTTTAGAACAAATCTCTGCATGTATGGTCAAGCTTTTGGATATCGAAGTCTCTATAAATTGGCAGTTTGCATGTTCGAACCAGCAAAAGGTACTACTAAAGGTTCTACTAGACTGCGGTCAATGCACAAATAAAAAAATAACCTGCCTCTCTGACTGCTTCGTTGGTCTGGTGGTTTAGTTCCCAGGACGGGAATAGTACAATTTGGTTTTTTCCATCATGAAGTTATGAAATCATCCAAACTGCCAATTTATAGAGACTTCGATATCCAAAAGCTTGACCATACATGCAGAGATTTGTTCTAAAATCACATAAGTATGCTATAAATAAATAAAATAAATAAAATTTTATTTTATTTATTTATTTATATTTAGATCAAGTCTGAAGAGTTGCGCTAGCAGATTTAATTTAAAACTATTAAAAAAAGTTACTTATTTTTTTAAACCATCGCTAGCCACAGTGACGTCTGTCCAAATAGCAATAAAACATTATCGTCACACATTTGGCTGGCACATAACCACGTACCTACACTGATTGTTCGTGCGCGCATTGTATTGTTCGTAAGCATGTCTTTTTATTACGTTTAGATAAGTTTTATCGTTTCATCACGTTCGTTGGTTCGAACTCGATGTTTTAGAGGACATTGTTTGCATGTCTGTTTTAAAGGCGGGGATACACATGCCAGTAAATCGGGAAAATGGCTGGCATGTACGAGTAACTGGCACACTACGGATACTTTTGCAAGTAATACTAGCATACAAGTTGTTCGCCTACGGCCACGTGTAGTCCGGGCAGACCCGCAGCCGTCGCGTCAGTTCACACGTGTCAGTTTGGCAAACCCCCGCGACCCCTCCCTCAGCGGGAATGCAAGTAAATCAAATGTTGTACTAGCTACTTGTACGCCATGCACAGGGCAGTTACAGACATGCCAGAAGTGCAAACTACTGGCATATGTATCCCCAGCTTTAAGAAACGTTGCCGTGGTTGCGTTTACAAACATTTAGGGCCAGTTTCACCGGTTCCGGATAAAGTGTCGGTTAGTTATCTGATAGTTAATACTATCTACCACTTAAAGGCTGGTTATAACTAATACTATATCTACCAGATATCGCTATCCGACACCTGTGAAACCAAAAGTGTTAGTTTATCTGGCAGATAAGTTCCTAATAGGCTAACCGACACTTTATCCGCAACCGGTGAAACTGGCCCTTAAACTCGTAAGCAAACAGCCAGACCCGGAAAAACTACCTGTAGGTCGTACAAATATTTGTTCGGGAAGAAACCTGCGAGTCGCAGCGCTGCAGCCAATCGCTCAGCGACTGTGCCAACCGTGCCTTCGGCATTAAAATATTATGGAAAATTATCGTCCTCATCATTGAAAGCCTTTCTCCCACAGCTGAGTGAAAGCTTCCCTATTTTCGGATTCTGTATCTTGTCCCAACTAGCTATGTATGAATTTAGGGTGTGGTGTGTAAGGTTAAAATCCTTGATGCCGTGCCGTGTCCAGTTTGACACGTGATTTGCCGATCTACATCCCCAAGAGATCTGAATATTTTACATAACATTTTAATGTCATGTATTTCCGACTGATTCCATGACATACAACTTTTAATATTTATTTTATTTCGCTTTACTTCCCGAGCTACGGTTTTGGTACCAAATATTAAAGTTGGCTTCTTAGCGATACCAGCTAAAAGTTGACTATATTTATACTTTTTACATGACTGAGAAAAACAAGTTTTTCTTAAATTATCCCGTTTTATTATAAAATTTAATTGACCACATAAATTTATTTATTTTATTTTTCTTTATTGTCTCGTTTTTGTTTTATTGCTTAATTGTTTTGCCATTTGTTTTTGTTTCCCTGCCTTACTTATTACTTGGATTTATAGAAAGAAGAAGAGAGAAAAGTCATCAAGATATGTCGCTCAATTCGACGGACTCGTCAGAATGTGGTATCTGCCCGATTTGCAACGCAGCTAGTATGCCCTCCATGTTTCTGTTAGAGTATGAATACAAGCTGTAGTGCGCTGGCTTTTCGTTTTGCTGCATGTCTTGCAATCGAGTGCTATTTCCCAATTGATGATTCCTGGCAAAAAAAAAATACGAATCATTTTAGTCCGTCAGTTACTGTTAGATTATCGAAAAATATTGGATACGTGTTTTTTGTTTTATCAAATTAATCAATATTGACGACGATAAAACGCGTCAAAGTGGGGGCTTATGACGTCACTTTCCGGTAAAAAATGTAATCAAATGTGACGACACACGAGTTTTCAACGCAGTGCGTTGTGAAGTCGTGTGTCGTCACATTTGATTACCTATTATCGTCTTAATTTTTTGTTTACGTGAAAAAAGAAAAAATATGTGTTCAATAGTTTTTGGAAATTTATCTGACGAACGAATTAGATTTTTTTGTCGTTAACCCTATTATTACAGCAGCCACGCCAATAAAAAAATCTTAGTAAACATAAATTAAATTAGCAAAATGCATATCGGAAAAGCCAGCTATAGAGCGCCATTGTATAAACATGTACTTTTAGCTAGTTAAGGCCCTTAACTAGCTAAAAGTAAAATAATAAAAAAAAAAAAAAATAATAATTACGTAAATAAACGTTACGTTAATAGTAAAATAATTACGTCCCTTAACTTAAGGGACGTAATTATTTAAAATGTAATGTTCTTATAAATTCCACTATTATTTTAGTTAGTTTTCTAATTGTTGCTAACAATGGTATGCTAGTAGTATAAACTAAAAACCGCCTCTGAGCTGTATTTTGAAAAACTTACAGAGCGTAGACTTGAGATCCCCCAAGAATTTGTAGTTCTGAAGGCGCTCTGTAGATTGCCTTATTCATACTCTAGATTTGAGTTTAGTAGCGTGGGTGCATATTGTGTTAACATTCAGACGTAAATAGAATTGAGAAAATAGTGTTTCACGTAAAAATAGTGTCTCGAATGCATTGATTACGTTCATTTAATAGTCGAATCGTGATGTTAGCTTGGATTGTAGTTTTACAACTGTATTATACGACTAAGAAATGTTACAAATTGTTGAATATTTTCGTAGGTACTCACTTAAAAGTTTTCTTTTTTTTTATAAAAAAATCTGTGTTCGAAATAAGGAAAATTAACAGATAATTATCCAGGCTGACTCAAAGCTTGCCCTATGTTCCGAATTGCAAAAAAAGTGATAATATCGCGAATCAGACCGAATTTAGTAGTCACAAAATATGAGGCTACTGAGTAATAATTGTGACATTGCGCGTTGGTCGGATTCGCGATATTATCACTTTTATCGCAATTCGGAACGCAGGGTTGATCTTAACTTTATTATTTTTATCAAAATCATATAAAAATAAAATTATTGTCAAAATAATTATAAGTACTTAAGTACTTAGTTACTAATCAGTGATAATTATTTTGATAAGTACCTACTTAACAAATATTTTTTATACTTCGATCCCTGAAAAAATACGTACCTTTACTTACGTATTTTTTCGTATATTTATTGGGTTTTAAAAATATGTTTTTACAGACAGTCTTTTTATTTGCTTTTTTTCAAGATTTCGGCATTTAGTTTCTAGACGATTAAAGTAATACAAAATATGCACCCACTGTAATGATTTGAATCTAGATAGACAATGTTATAGAACGTAAATATGTTCCAATAGTATGTTTTTGTTGGTTAGAGTATTTTAATAATTTAAAAAAAAAAATATATTATAATATACACGAGATACTGCCTCGTTTACACGTGCTTAGTACACTTGCAATTAGTAGATACTTAACTAAAATTCTACTTCTACTAATTCCTTTTCACACTCTACACGCCACGGTAGGGTTCATTGTAAGTTTATAACTGACAATAACTAAGATCGTGTCAAGTTGTAAACGATCAGCTCTAGTTTCTAGAAGATGAATGGAGAGGAAGAGGAAGGCCAAAGAAAAGATGAATGAATTGTGTGAGGAATTTATTTACATTTTATTACTTTTTTTTTATAAATAATAAACAAATATATGCTCTCAAAAACGGTGAAGGAAAACATCGTGAGGAAACCGGCATGTCCTAGAACCAAAAATTCGAAGACATGTGACATCTACCAATCCGCACTGGGCCCGCGTGGTAGATTATAGCCCTTTCCCTCTCGTTGAGAGGAGGCCGTGTCCCAGCAGTGGGAACATTATAGGCTGATGATGATGATGATGAAATAAATATATCTTTTTTTTTCTATTGAGGAATGATATGAAAGGACTAAAAAAATATTGGGATACCAACCAAATGTTTATTTGCATTGTCAGACTTTTATGTTCGTAACTATGTTTCCAGCGACCTATCGTTCGCGTGAAATATATTATAATAAAAATATTACTTACGTCCTTTTTTGAAGAGGATTTTGTTACCAATTTCAAGTTTTAATTTTTATGAACGGCACTTTGTTTCTCGAAAAAAAAAATAATAAGTTACTCCTTATAACATCAGCTATCTCCCAGTAAAAGTTTATCTTGCCGTTTCGGAGATTAGCCGGAACAAATAGCCAGACAGACAAAAACGGAAAAAAATAGTTTTTGCTAAAAATGCCGTAAATATTTTCATATGCATTCAGTAAAAAGCTGTTAAGTATTATGATATTACAAACTGATATTCAATTTTATTTATTTCTATAGATCTATAGATATGATCCTACAAAACAAAACTTTCATGTATTGACAATACAAAAACATCTGATTATACAGCATGTTTTACAAAGGTATAGTCATAGGTACACATGGTGGACAATTTTAATAGGTACTTGTATGGGACAGGTGTTTTTTTAATTGAACACTAATTCTTTAGGCGCGTTGAGATCTTTTTGAGCGAACAAGAATCATGGAGCTCGCGTGACCGTCACTTAAGGCGATTAGACGAGCTAAATTAGCAACTCTATTTGTGGTGGTTCAAACTACGTTTGAAATGCTGTTAGGATAAAGTTCTAAACAGCTTGCACTACAAAGTGGTTGTTACGTCAGTCACTGCAGGCCAAATAGCGCGAAATGAGTAGTTACGATCGATTTACAAAAAAACTATTGATTGGATTAAAGAACTAAAACACTATCATGCTAAAATATTGCTTGTTAAATTATTTGCCAAAAAATCAAAATGATCGCATGCATATTAGTATGTTTTTTTCTTTGAAAGATATTTTTAGAGAAAAGTTCGTGATTTTTTCATCGAGTCAAATTAATTGTATTATGTTTTCAAAACACTATCATGCTAGCATATATACTGAACAATATCATATATTTTTCTGGTCTTGTTTATAGTAGTGAATCATAAACTTTTAGTAATTATAAAACTCGCGTTTAGCTCATGTAATCGCCTTAACAGTTCGTAGCACTCGTAGCTGATCCGCTACGGCTATCGGCAGTCCCCAAATGCCCCGCATGTTTTTTTTTCGCAATTACCTTGACTGATAGGAAATTTTCAGTCTGATGTCCACCATTCTTAAACAAGTTGCAGGTCTATTGGAGTATAGGACTATCCTTCATGAAGGACGCAATATTGTGATAACATTTACCGAGATTTTATTATATCAAGAGTTATCTACAGACCTTATTCAAATATTGAGCTAGGCTCTACTAGGCTGTAGGAAGCTCCAACACATAGTCCGAAATTATTACCCTTATCTACGTAATATGTATAGATAAGAATACGCATTGCGTTATTTATTGGGTACTTACATAATTACATCAAAATCTTCTTTGAAGATGTCGGATGTGTATCGTACTTGACGGAAATTCCGAACGATTAACGGCTGTGCATGTATTTTACCGCTACCTACATATTTTTAAACAAAATCCTCCGCCGCGTCTATCTATCTCTTTGCGATAGACTCAAAAACTACTGCACCGATTTTCATTCTGCTTTCACCAATGGATAGAATGGTTCTCGAGGAATGTTATAGTTTATGACTGGTACGCGGGCATGAGCTAGTGGCACCGATGTTGGAGCGACCGCACCTTGAATCTTTCTCAAAATTTGAGTTTTCCCCATGCCAAGGAAGAAAAAATGATAAACGCACGATGCATTTAAAAGATATTTGCGTACAAAAAGCGGGAGCGGCTTAGTAATAAGTAAAGATACCAAAATTAATTTGTCAGAAATCGTAGGTAGCCGAAATGATGTTATTTTCCTAGCATTGGCCCGGTGAAGCCAATTGAACACTTAATAAACGTGTTGTTTTCCTTCACACGGCTTCTATTTGAAGCTAATCTAAAAATATGAACCGACGACTAAACAAACAGAAACATTATTATCCTACTATAACGTACATAGGTACAACGACGGTACGCGAAAACGGTGAAGGAAAACATCGTGAGGAAACCGGCATGTCCTGTCATGGCCTGCGTCTGGTGGCGGGGACCATCACTGGACACTGCTCGCTGAACAAACACTTCCACACCCTAGGTATCACTGACAGTCCCCTGTGCAGAGCGTGCATGGAGGCGGAGGAGACGGTAGCGCATGTGCTCCTGGAGTGCACAGGCATTACCAAGATTCGCGAGGAGACCCTGGGAACACCAGGATCACTTGCAGATATCCTGAGGAGACCGGGAAGTTTAATCTGCTTCTGGAGGGAGGTGGGCTGATTGGAGTAATCGGCCACCATGGCTCACGCACAATGGTCCATTTCAAGGACTACGTGCGGAAACCTAAACCCCCATGATAGATAGATAGACCGGCATGTCCTAGTACCAAAAAATCCGAAGACATGTGACATCTACCAATCCGCACTGGGCCCGCGTGGTGAATTATAGCCCATTCCCTCTCATAGAGAGGAGATCTGTGTCCCAGCAGTGAGAACATAATAGGCTGATGATGATGATGTCCAACGACGGAGGTCTTTACCCAATACGTATGACGCTCTTTTATGGTGGCTGTGCTCATGCTGCGCATACACTCTCCTCTCGCTGACTCCGAGGAGTGTACGAAGACGCCCGAACGACCCGCGTCATACTATGCCAGGGATGGCGAACCTATGGCACGCGTGCCATCAATGGCACGCGACACAATATTTTGGGCACGTCACCTATAACAAAAACTCATAATGCACTTATAACAGTTCAAGGAATTATCGGAAACACCCAAGTTCATTATGTACCCTGATGTGACGACATTTGATAAACTGTACTTGTCTCTATTCGATTGGTTGGAAATGGAAGAATTTGAAATGCAGCTAATTGATATCAATTAGCTGCATTTCAAATTCTTCCATTTCCATATGGATCAATATGGATTCAAAAATTCATTGAAATAAGGAAAGAGTTGGAAGTACGAGTATGAAACCGAAAGATTGACAAGTAATATAAGTAAAAATGCTAATAACAAAATTTTGAAAACATGGAATGCGTTACCAGACACATTTAACTGTTTGAAGAAGCTGGCTCGTACTATTCTAACAATATTTTCATCTACCTATGCCTGCGAGTCATTATTTTCAGAGATGAATAACATTAAAAACTTAATGCAGCATGCATTCTGCTAAAAGTAACATCTTCAAACCTAACATAAGTTACTTGTCATCTAATCTGCAACAACAGAAGACATTCATTTTTTTTTTGTAGTATATAAAGAGTTTGAGTTATAAATAGTATTTATTATTATTACTATATTGAGATGGCACGTCTATGACCTCATTTAAAATTACTTTAAAAAAATGGCACGTTGATACATAAAGGTTCGCCAACCCTGTACTATGCTGTTTTACTTCTCCGTGCCTCGGAAAGCACATTAAGCCGTAGGTCCTGGCTGTCATTTGTAGATCTTTGACAGCCGTTACAGATAGTCAATGGACCATAAAGTCTGACATCCAGTCTTACCAAGTTTTATCGTAATCCCCAGTACTAGCTAAGTTGTGGAGGTCAGATAGGCAGTCGCTTCAAGTAAAAATACTGGTTTTCAGCTGTTTCTGGTTGGGCTGGAAGCCGAACCTATGGTAAAAGGCTAGGCAGATATGATGATTACTCGTATTCCAAAATAACACTGGTTTAGGGCAGATGTTTCAGACTCCTCTAGTCTGCGGGTTCTCATTATATGTTTAGACTAAGCAAATACGGTTTATTGTTACAAACTATGACGTACAATGTCAGTTTACACAGATGTCCGCCATTTTAAACTAGGGGCTGACTATTTGTAATATTGCTGTTCAGTGAACGATTACTTGTAGTAAATAGAGTAGACGAGGAAAAATTAAAATTAGTCCATCAGTTAGAATATCAACAAATATTTAACACGTATTTTTTCTTTTGTTACATAAACCAAAATTGAAAAAGATACGACGCTTTTAAAAATCTCAATACGTCACGCCTTTGTATATTTTTAGCGAGTTCTGACGTCACAAGCCCCCACTTCCCAGTTTCGATGCGTTTTATATTTGTTTTAAGAGCCCTCTTACAGTCCACTAGCGCCGCCAATCGAAAAAATGTCATAACTCGTAAATAGAATCAAAAATACAAAATGTGGTCTATTATTACTGTAGAAAAGGCAATAACGTAATTTTATAACACATTGTCACCACTTGAAATATAGCTGTTTAGCTAAATCGTGCATTTGTAACAAAAACGGCCGTTTATGTTTTGAATGCACGATTTACCTAAACAGCTATATTTCAAGTGTTGATAAGGTGTTATACAATTACGTTATTGCCTTTTCTACAGTAATAATAGACCACATTTTGTATTTTTGATTCTATTTACGAGTTATGACATATTTTCGATTGGCGGCGCTAGTGGACTGTAAGAGGGCTCTTAACAAAAAATACGTGTCCAAAATTTTCCAATACTGTAACTGACGAACTACTCTAAATAACCGTAAATCTCATCTACACATCTGGATGGATAGGAGTTATAGAGGGAGACAAAAACGTATTGCGTCTACCCCAAGTAACATAATTATTATGACAGCAGCAGGAATATGATGACTAATTGATGAGTGATTAATGACATACGCTTAAAAACATCACAAAAACGGCTTCACAATTATACAGGGTGTAAACAGACTTTACGAAGCCGTCATTAAAACATGTACCTAATCTATACTAATATTATAAAGCAGAAGAGTTTGTTTGTTTGTTTGTTTGGTTGAACGCGCTAATCTCAGGAACTACTGGTTCAAATTGAAAAAATATTTTTGTGTTGGATTGTACATTTATCGAGGAAGGCTTTTTTATAACATCACGCTTTGAGCAGGAATGAAAAATGTTGCAAAAACGGGGTTTTTTTTTCTTTCGTTTTTCTCTGTTATGTGAATCAGACGAAGTTGCGCGGGTCAGCTATGTTTGGTATTCGTAATAAAACCACGAACTGTCACACGAACACAATATATTAAACAAAGCACTTTATGTTTATAACACTGTTTGTGTAGGTTGTAGACATTAGAATTATATTTATAAAATTAAATGATGTAAACAGTGTGCGAGGCAAGCGTGCTGCTTAGAGACACGGACGGAAGAGAGCGAGATAGCACACGTAAGAGTGAGACAACAATTCAGTAGTAATAGTTACTAAACATTCTCGCACCTTATTTTAAAGTAAAACTACTATAATATAAGAGTATTAAGTACCTAAGCTTATACAATCATCAAAATTTAATAACTGAATTTGAACATAAAAACAACTATAAGTATATGTAACAAGTAGATTTAAATTAGTCTTTCTATTAGAGTTACACACAAGACACAAATTCAGCTTATATACCTAGTAGTCATTAAGAATAATTAATAAAGAATAAGAAATAATTAATAAACAACTTAAGTAATTCTAACAGCAAAACAAAACAACTTAATTCTTGTAGCTAAAACTAGTTAATTAGGTAGTAAAATCAATTTATGAACAGGTCTAGTATATTCACCCTTAGAAGTGCGAATCACTGCTGATCTAACTAAACCATCAGTTTTATTTTTATTGGTAGAAAATTTCAATTTGTGTTAATATAGTATAAAAAAACTCATATGTCAACTTAGTGCTAAACAAGTGTTTCTTAAGTAAAGATTTTACTGATTTTATACCAGCTTCATAAATGCCACCCATGTGACTAGCTAGTGGAATTGTAAACTTATATTCTATACAGTTTGCAGATGCATAGTCCAGTATATTACTGTAACAAGTTTCATTTTTAAACATTTTATACAGATCATGTAATTCAGTTTTGGAACCTTTAAAGTTAGTTGCATTATCTGTGTATAGACATGTTGGTACACCTCTCCTGGAGACAAATCTTTTTAGAGCACAAATAAATGATTGAGATGACATATCAGTCACCAATTCAAGGTGAATGGCACGAGTAGACAGACACACAAATAAACATATGTATCCCTTTAAGTATTTGCAATTTCTAGTCATAGAATTTCTAATAGATATAGCACCACTGAAATCAATTCCTACATGAGTGAAGGCACGTGTTAAATTTTATTCACTCTAGGTGCCGGGAGACTTGCCATTTGCTGTCCACAGACCTTGCCCTGGTATCTAATGCATCGAACACAGGAGTGAATACATTTTTTCACCTCACATCTGCCATTAATAGGCCAATATTTCAATCTCATGTTATAAAGAGTGCATTGAATACCTGCATGTAATAATTTAGTGTGATAATGTTGTACAATGATAGACGTTATATAATCTTTAGCGGGTAATATTATTGGATGTGCCTGATTGTAAGGTATATCTGAGTGTTCTAAACGACCTCCTACTCTTAGAAGGTTGAACTCGTCTAAAAAGGGGTTCAATCTCTTAAGTGGACTTGATGTAAATGTATATGACTTTATCTTGTTAGTGTGTATGTGTTGAGAGACGTTTGTGTGAATGGATTGTATTTCATGAATTTCCTTTGAAAATGAATTATATTGACATGTTTTAATTATAAAGTCATGTGCATGTTTTAGCTCAGAAATTGATAGATAAGAAGTGAGTTTATTGTTTTTATTTTTTATATTATGAATGAATCTAAATAAGTAGGCCATAGATCTGATCAAACTTGTGAAGTTTGAATGTTTGCAAAGGCTCTCATAGAATGAATTATAATTTATATGGGGTGTTACAGAGGCGGTAAACACACCATTCTGGTAGGGTAAAGATTTTTCTGGTTGATCCTGAGCAAGCTCAATTTGCTGTGGTGTATGTGTTATGGGCCATGAGGCAATATCCTGACACAACCATGATGGACCCTGCCACCATAGGGTACATGACTGTAAGCTAGTTGGCATCACTCCACGACTGATTAAGTCAGCTGGATTTTGTTTAGTATTGACGTAATACCAATCACGACTTTGAGTAGTTTCAATAATTTGCATAAGGCGGTGTGTGACATAAGTATCATGTTTAGATTTGTATGGTGATCTAATCCAGTTGAGTACAATGGATGAGTCTGTAAAGAGATATATTTGATTTATAGTAATTATATCTTTTGTAAGAGCAATAAACCTATTAGTAAGTTGAGCCAAAAGAAGTGCTCCACATAATTCCAATCTAGGGATTGATTGTTGTTTTTTAATAGGGGAGACTTTAGATTTGGCGGTAACCAAAGTACAAGTAGGCTGTTTGTTAAGATAAGTAGCCCGTAAGTACAAACAAGCACCATATGCTTTACTTGAAGAATCACAAAAACCTATTACAATAATATTATTGGGATTATCTGAAAAATAATATCTAGGTATTTGAATATGTATTAAGTTTTGCAATTGATTAGTAAAATTGTGCCAAATGGTTTGTATGTCCTGTGAAACAAGAGAATCCCAGTCAGTGTGTTGTCTCCAAATTTCTTGCATCAATATTTTTGCTGAAATAGTGACAGGTGCTAAGACTCCTATAGGGTCGTAAATTTGAGCAATTTGGGACAAAATATTCCTTTTTGTGCAAGGGATATGGATATTGGTAGGTTTTGGGATACAGACTTGAAGTGTATCTTCAGCAGGCAACCATTTAATACCTAAAGTTTTCACTGAGGTAGGTGGTGTAAAGTTGTGAGATGAAATGTCTATGTTTTTATCTCTCTGTGGAGTTTGTGAGGGTAGGTTTTTGAATGAAGGGTCTACGCTTGCTAAATAATTGTATAAATCTGGATGATTAGAGGTCCATTTGTGTAATTTGAATCCTGCTTTGTTTAACAAGTCAATAAGTTCTGAACACAATTGGAAAAGCTTTTCTTTAGATTTTTCTCCACATAAATAATCATCCATATATGAACTATTTTTTATACAGTTAGCTGCTAATTTATGTGATTTTGTGTATTTTTCAGCTAAATGTAACATTGTACGACATGCCAAGTAGGGTGCACTTTTTGTGCCATATGTAACTGTATCTAATTCAATACACTTAAGTTTCTCATTTGGAGAGTCTCTCCATAATATCCTTTGTAGTCTAGTTTGCTGCGGATCTATAAAAATACCTCGAAACATTTTAACTATATCACATGAAAATGCATATTTATATGTCCTAAATCTGAGAATAATTTCAAATAAATCATTATATATGTTAGGACCTTCATACAAGATATCATTAAGGGATATTCCAGATGATGTTTTTGCACTAGCGTTAAATACAGTGCGTAACTTTGTTGAAACACTATCAGGTTTTAAGACAGCAAAGTGTGGCATGTAGTATGAATTTAGCTCCGTAGGTGAGAAATGATTAATATAATGAGCATGGCCAAGATCTATAAATTCGTGAATAAATTCCTTATATTGTTTACATAGTTCAGGGTTTTTACTCATTTTAGACTCAAGTTGAAGTAATAATTTGAAGGCGATATTGAATGAATTACCTAATTCTTTAATCCTGTGTGTTTGAATAGGTAAGCTAACTATGTATTGTCCTAATTTGTTTTGTGTAGTTGTGGAATTGAAGAGCTCCTCACAGTATTTATCCATGGGTGAGAGCATCTTTTTCTTAGAAACAGGTTCTTCCTGCTCCCAGAAAGATTGTAGTAATTGATCTGTTGAGTTAGAGGACTCAGAGGCATCACACATGATACCATGAGCACAGAGCAAAGTAGCTAAGCTGCTGTTCATGCCAACTGGACCAGAAACAACCCACCCAAAAGCAGTGTCTATGAGATATGGCAGGTCGGGACCAAGCTTCATGCGTTCAGATTGTATAATAGAATAAAATAGTTCAGCACCAATAAGTATATCTATTGTACTAGGAATATAAAAGGTTGGGTCAGCAAGTGTTTGCGCTTGTTTGTAAGGAATAAGCCAAGCATTTGTAGATATATATGTATGTGGTAGCGGCACAGTAATATTATCCATAATAATTAATGAAATATTGGCAGTGTAGTCAGTATAGCGAGATGAAATAATGGCAGTAGCACTCACTTGTGTTGGCTTTTGGCTGTTGCCAATACCTTGTATGAGAAAAGCATTGTCTGTTAGTTTAAGCTGTAGTTGAGTAGCAAGTCTGTGGGTAGCAATGTTTACTTCACTTCCAGCATCCAGTAGTGCACGAGCATTCACCCACTTTCCTGATGAGCTTTGTATGCGTATGATAGCTGTGGAGAGTAGAATTTGATTTTTATTAACACTGGACACTAGCACTGTTGAAGTTGAGGGATTGTTAGGAGAATTGTTAGCATGCAGTGACTGTGTACAGTCGAGATGAGAAGTTGTAGTAGGCAAGTTGTAGTTGTGTTGTGTTTGCGATGAAATATTATTATGTAGTACTTGCGGGTGTTCATTTAATGTAGTAGTACGAGTAGGTAATATGTTTTGTGATGGTTGGCGTACGTCTTGTAATGTAGTAGATGTATGACTGACCTGTAGTTGGTTCCTATCCAAATGTATGCTTGTGTGGTGTCTACCGTGACACTTTAAGCATTTATATTTTGAGCACTTATGCTTAGCATCATAAGGCTGCAGACAGTTGTAACACAAGGACTTAGCTTTAATAAGCTGTATACGATTAGGTATAGTTAGTTCTAGGTAGTGAGGACACTTAGACAATATATGTTTGCTTTGACATAATATGCAAGATAAATCAGATGTTGTTGATGTGAAATGACTTGTTTTTGCATTTGAATGATCATTGGTTTTGCTATCATTTAACCAATTTTTGACTTATTAAAAATACAAGAATAGCATCCCAGCTTTCTACAGGCAAGTTAATTGACTTTAATGAGTCTAGACTTTGCTGCAAGGTTACTAAAAAGTCTTTCAAGTTATATTTTGTAATGAAATGAAACTTAGTTAGTATAGCCTTCAAATGAAAGTTAACAACAAGAGATTTGTTTTCATACCTCTTTGATAGGATATTCAACGCTTTTTCGTAATTTTCCTCTGTTATTAACAATGACGAGATAAGACCGGCGGCTTCTCCAGCGAGGGCAGACTTCAAATATTGCATTTTATTCACCACAGGTAAGTCCGCGTTATCCACTGATGCGTAGAAAATGTTCTTGAAGGTTGACCATTGCCTGATGTCACCATCGAACCTCGGTAGTTCAAGCTGCAGTAGCCTGACACGTGGATTTTTATTGTTGCACTCATGCACAGGTGTAGAATTATTGTGTTCAATAGAAAGATATGCCGATTGTTGTTGTGAATTATTTGTCAATTCCTCAAGTGTAGCCATTGTGCTGTAGTATTGTTCTTCGAAGGTTTCTCGTTCCAGTTCATGTTCTGATTGATGTTCGGGGTCCATGTCCGCTATTTCAATTTCCAACTGTATGTCTTCAAAGCGCTGAATCATGGAGCCGAGTTCCATTTTTCGGACCTCAAGATCGCGAACGGTGTTGCTGTCCTGGCTGTAGCCATCGACGAAGTTTTTTATTCTCGTTAGTTTTCCTTTAATGGCACCTCTCTGGACTTTCAGTTTTTTGAGGTCCATTTTCTTGAGAATAATAAGATATTGTGATGCACGTAGTACTTTTCACTATTGTGATGTATTCAATTTGTAGTAGGTATTTATATATTTTTAACACAGATTTTTTCACGATTTCATTTTTTCAGAGCGTGTCGTTGCTATTTTGTTTTCGCACAGACGTCAGAGCAGCGCATCGGCGTTCCGCGCAAGCGAGCGAAGGAGAAAGGACGATGTTCGGTGTATCCGAGTGAAAGAGACGAAAGGATTTCCGGTGTACCGGGGCGTCGCGGTCGCGCGCCTGTGAGGCTATTTTGTTGTCCTCTAGCTCCGTTGGTGGCGTTAGACGTTGAGTGCTCGATCCGTCGCGTCGGTAAAACAGTCGGGTTTTTACGTTACCGTTGTATGATGTTGGCTTGGCGCTGGCAAATATGGCGGCTTCCAAAAGGTTCGAAGGACCAATTTTATGTTTGGTATTCGTAATAAAACCACGAACTGTCACACGAACACAATATATTAAACAAAGCACTTTATGTTTATAACACTGTTTGTGTAGGTTGTAGACATTAGAATTATATTTATAAAATTAAAATGATATAAACAGTGTGCGAGGCAAGCGTGCTGCTTAGAGACACGGACGGAAGAGAGCGAGATAGCACACGTAAGAGTGAGACAACAATTCAGTAGTAATAGTTACTAAACAAGCTAGTAAAAAATGAAAAAAGAAAAAAAGTTGTAACTTTGACTCCCAATGGTGTCGATTCTGTGGTGAACAAACTAATCTTAATTTAGGCTAATGCTATCTTTTTCTCTCTAATAAAACGAGAAAGAGACGGACGCAATTTACAGCTGTCAAATTTAATTGGAACTACTATTTCCATACAAATAAAGGGTGCACATAAAAACATGTCGACTAAAAACACGGTGAAGCACAAGGCATAAACTAGTTTGACATCTCTAACTTAGTTCATAGCCATAGCCGTCCTTGCGAAATATCGCGCACTGACTTTTAGTAAAAGATAGAAATATCATAAATTAAGTTAAGTTTGTGCACAACAGAATTGACACCAATATCTCCGTAACTAGCCTTCTAGTTACATATTGGGAGTCAAAGTTACAACTTTCAAGATCATACCTTGGAATCTTTTCCCAGGGCCTCTATTCTGCTATTACAATAGTGTCAGAGTATTCGATCATTGATTTCAAAATGATCAAGTTCTGTCAAATTTTGACAAGTTTGTTACTTCTACTAGGTATCATAATGGCGCCATTATGACTTCTCAATGAACAACCACTGACAGCCATTGAAAGAAATGTCATCGAATATTAATCTCGTACATGAAATCTGGCATGAATAAATGTTCGCATTTAGTTGTAGATTTCGAAAACCATTTGTACTAAGCGTTTTATAATAATGACAATACGACAATGCCATTAAAACACAATTTTACTAGGAGACCATTGACCGACCATTGTGAATTTAGCAGATTACGAACTTTAAGCATAATGACAATGGGATGAGAATGGAATCGTGTTGGAGTGACGAATTTATTAAAATAGCAGAATTAGGCCCCAGGTATGATGTAGAACAAAAAATGTATCGAAAAGACGGGAAGAACAAGCCTTTCGGCTTCGTTAAGATTCTGTTTGTTTTTGGCTTCTGACATCAACTTACTTAATTCTTTATTTTAATTCATTGTTTTTATTATTTTTTTGTTTCATTGACTTATTGATTTGATCTGACATTTATTTCTGATATTTTAATTATTTTTGTCATTGAATTAACTTTATTTATTTATTAATCAATCAGCTGACTGTAAAATTGACAAAAGTGTTGTATATTATTGTTTTGTGTCTATGGGTCAATGACCTGAATTAAATGATTTTTTTTAGATCCGTATTTTGCCATTTCGCAACGGAACCTCAACAATCAAGCAGCTTCATAATTTAAAGCAAACACTAAAACGCGATGATGACGTAAGGAATGACGTCACCGCCTCGACCACATTCGACGTTTCAATTTTACTTCAGGGTCAAAAACTCGCGACCTCCACTTAGTGCAGCATTGGCTTTAGAGATTACGTCATAACACTCATACTTCACATCATAAGTCATTTATCTTGCTTTTTTCACTAACAAATACAATAGGCTACATCTAAATTAATCGGGTTCTTGTAACTCAATAAATATGCATAAGCTTAAATTTTGTTTTTTTTATTATTTCGATACGGAATGTAAAAAAAAAAACTATAAAAATAATGACAAAAAAGCCCTGTTTTTATCCCCTGCATCACCTGCACGATATGACGAGAACTCGTTTTGTTTTTTCTTACACTTCCGCTATTCTATTCTGATTGATTTTGTTGCAGGATTCGAGGCAATAGAAAAGTTTTATGATATCTGCTCACCCTGAACACTAGCAAAACTAACTACATTTGTGTTAATATTTATAAGTTTCAACCACAAGGAATTTAATTTGAGAATCCACACTGGCGACATGCGTACGGTTGGAACTTGCTGCAATGGCCCTACTATCCAACAAGTGACCAAAACAATTAATAAACTAATGTATATTTATGATAAAAAAAAAAATGTGAATGCAAAAAAAACTAACAATATATGGCTACACAATTTAAATAATGATGACACAGAGTTACTCTTGCAACGCGTGAGTTAACAATAAATAATGATGTTATTCGCTTAGCAAGACGCACATATAATTTAGTTTTTTATTTTTACTTTTTCTCTTTTTATTAATTGCCAATTTATACAGGCATTTTTTATGCCTAAATGTAGACTCCTTGACATGAAATGTAACCCAAATTGATACGTAAGAAACTTATTTTATTTTACTGTAGACGCTTCCCTGTCGTTTTCTTTTTTCAGCGATTATAAATTAAAGAAAATATGACCTTCTAAAACAGACAACAATTTTAACGGCCGTGATTAGAGGACTACTAGACGAACTCTATAAGCTTTTTACATAAAATAAATTTATAGGAACCTAGACATACACAAATAATTACTGAAACGGCTCAGGTTTCGAGTTGAAAAAAAAAGTTTCTTCAAATACAGCAGGTCCTGTCTCCTCTTAAAATGCATCTTTTGACTGCCACCGTCTGTTTGTTAAGGCTGTTCTCATTCGCTTGAATAACCTCATTTGTGAAAGTGAAATAGAACGGATGAAATTGATTGGCTTGGCATAGATTTGTGATGTGTTTCAGTTAAGTCTCACTTAACTCAAACTTACATATAGAACTTATATATAGAAATTGTTTAGCTACTAGGCTACTACCTACTACTACTTGAAAAACTTTATTATACTTAATTTTAAAAAGTTTTTTTGTTGCTGTAGGTACACACATTCTTGCCTTCTTTTACGTTTGACATTGTAACTAAAATATACTATTGTGTTAGTGTTATAGTGTGGTAGGTTACAAACTATCGCTAAATTTTATCCAAATCCGTTCAGTTGTTTTGGCGTAAAAGAGTAACTTCCATCCACACAAACTCTCGTATTTAATCATATTTATTGCTGATATGGGCAACCGATGAAAAATTTTAGCAGCTGGCTGCTACAATTCAATTAAGACTAGAAAGTCATCAGTGCCAGCCATCTAGAAAAATCGATAAAAGTCAATCAAAAATGAAGTAGACAGGTGTTAGTCTACATTCACGCGACTCGCGACCCTTTGTTATTTTTTTTTAAACTTGCTGTCTCGCGGCGGCTGTGTGAGGGTTAGAGATCAAGTAGGTAGGCGCTTATTAATAAAGAATGACTATTCATGTAAACTCAATACAGGGTGAAATTGAATAGAGGCGACAAATTTAAATATACAATAATACGTGTTGTCAAGAAAATGTATAAAATATCAAATGTAAAATAAAAAAATAATTGATCAGTGTTACGAAAGGGTTCCATCTATCTGGCAGAATCTTGTTGCTCCGAAATTCATTTAGCATAACACACTTGGCATAATTTTCTTTAAACGAATATATTAAAGGCATATTTTTTTTTTAAATATACTTATTGTTTGGGTGAATGTGTGTATGACCGAATTTCGAATGGCATACTTTTAGATGGCAGTTTTTTATTTGGCATAATTACCTTTGGCATTGTTCAAATTTCGCATAATTTCGTTTAGAATAATGTTTATTTAGAACGACGATTATTTGATATAATTTCACTTGGCATACTATGAAGATTGCAGAATTTCATTTGGAATAATTTTATTTGGCAGTATTGCCATTTTTTAATGCCACAAAATAGCATTTTAACCTTAATTTAAAATTAAAATATTATCTTAAAAAGTCAATATGTTGTGCTAGAAAAGTTAGTGACAGAAACGAATCGCTCCAAAACCGACTTCACGTAGTCTTGTCTGCCCTACCCCTAGAGTGTAATTTAAAATCGCGTAGGCGCGGAGGGGCGAGGCGGGCCGCGAGCTGAGGAGCAGGTGGTTTTAACACTCGCCGCAGCTTCGGCTTGCTGGCCGGCTAAGCCGGCCAGCCTCAGCCGCGGTGGTGAGCGTTGAAACACATCTGCGACGAGAAGCTCGCGTGGGACCGCCGGGGCCCCGCAGCGCCGGAGCCGTGACAGAAACCATGCCTGCTGCATGTTGCATTCTCGTTTGCTGCATGCTTGCTGCATGCTTACTGCATGCTTGCTGCATGCTTGCTGCATGCTTGCTGCATGCATGGTGTATGCAGGTTTGCATGTTTGCTGCATGCATGGTGTATGTTTGTCACTTTGCACTTTATTTTTTTCGTAAATGAATCCATCCATTTCTAACTTTATTCCACCTTTGTTTGATTTAAACACTTTTAAATAACTTTGTTCAGAATTTTCCATAATTAATATACTTTATCTTTGTTTTGATCAACACAATAAAACATTATGATAACTAATAATACACTACCCCCCACTACAGCAAAAGTAAAAATTAATTGAAAAACGCCTGACCAGAAATATGCAGCAATAAACATTATCGTAGTATTTTTGCGGCGAAAAAAAATGTTCAATAAATTTTATAATTATTACGGTAAGAAATATAAAATTAAACTAACTATGAATTTTCTGTACCTATTGAAAATAGTCTTTCCATAATTATGCATAAGAAGTGTATGCGAAAAGATGATTCAAACTATAAACTTCCTGAGATGTGATAGTTCTGCCATTCAATGACTATTGATATGAAATTTATGCCAATAGATGATTCTAACCCTAAACTTTCTGCGATAGGATGGTTCAACGTTTAATGTTTATGCATATGAAATTTATGCAAAACGATGATACTGACCTCCAACTATCTGCGACAAGATGGTTCGACTTTTAATTTTTATGCATATGAAATTTATGCCTTTAGATGATTCTGACTTACAAAATTATGAGTTTGAATGTATGATAAATGCGTGTCTGCCAAACGATTTTCTGAGAAATGAAGTTTATGCTATCCGCTGTTATGCAAAGTAATAATATGGCATAAAAAGTTCTGCTATAAAGGGTGGACCCGTTACGAAAACCGTTAAAATAATAAAAGTATCAAAAAATCTCGTCCGACTCATCGCATTGCTCAATATAGCGGTCATTTACCTAATTATGCCTCAATTTTTCTTATTTATTTTGCATATTACTGGAATACCGATAATTCGTACTTAAATAAAGATAATAACATCAATGGACCTTTTGAAAACGATAATCGCGTAATTTTTTTTAACGATTTAGATTGTAGAAAAAACAGTTTATAATTACTATGTAATTGAAGCTCCAATTTCATTTTGTCGCATTAATTATAATTCACCCTGTATAAATACTTATTTGTTGTGATCCGATTATCGATTTACCCATAAGCGTTTTGTATGACATGAACTTGACCGCTTCTAATAAACAACATTATGATGCAACATGCGAGCAGTCATCTGCTCCGTCCGCGGCGGCCGACGCGACGCAGGGCCATACAAACCGACCGCCGCACCACAGCTAATAATAACGGAACAATACACAGAAAATTGTGTACTATTTCATCAACGTTAGGTCGACATTCGAACGAAGCTAAAAACTTGAGTTGTAGCGCGCAGTGAGATAAAGAAATGGCGGTATTTAGGTAAGTCTCTAGCGACATGGTACGGGAATACGGTCGATGCGTAGTCGGCTCATACTCGGTGGTGTTCGGCGCAAGTTCGGGCGTGTTCGGCACAAGTTCGGGCGTCCCCGGCTCTTCGCCACGCTTCGGTTTCACTCGTTCGTACTTTGTTTTAAGTCAACACGTCATTTTAGCTTGCTAACCCTCGGTATTTGTGTTGTGTTTGCTAGTCAAGAATACACAAAATAAAATTAGTAAGAGTAAATATCGCCTTTTTTTATCGAGTTATGTGTTAAAAATTGTTGTTTAAACTGAAACTATAATGTCTATCGTAACAAACGTCGACAAAGACGCCATCTTGTCGAGAAAACTTTTCGAAGCGAAACTCGCCCAGATTTACCGCGGAAGATTGAAGAAACCAGAATGGACGAAAGAACGAATCAATGACATTATACGTAAAATCGAAGAGTATGACGCTACGCTTGATACGAAGCACCAGAGGAATGCTACGCACTATTATTACGCGAAAAATTATGACGTCATAGAAGAAGGGGGCCGAAAGTGTTTAGTACAAAAAGTCAGTAAAAATAAAAACGGTTTAGATGACCATCTGGTCAAAATTGTACCGGTAGACGAATACTATGACGTTCTCGAGATGATTCATCGCAACACGGGCCACGGGGGACGCGACAAAATGTTAAATGCGATGAAGCACGACGTGTATTTCATACCAACATCCGCAGTGATCGCTTTTGTCAAATCATGCCAAAAATGTCAAAGAGGAAAGAAACATGTTTCAAGCTTTAATACCCGCCCCCTTTTGGATCAAAGATCGACTAATCGCGGCCTGGTCAAGTTAATAGATATGCAATCAACACCAGACGGAAGGTATCAATGGATATTACATTACCAAGATTATACCACCAAGTTTTCATTTTTGCGTCCACTCGCTTCTAATGGCGCAGCTGAAGTTGCTTCCGAGTTACTGAAGATCTTTCTAGAAATTGGTGGCCCGGCTGTTTTACAAATAGAAAATGACCGCGAGTATACTGCTGACGTAATAAATGAATTGGGTGATCTCTGGTCAAGCTGTAAGATTTTAAACGGGCGACCATATCCAAGTCCGAGTGCTGACCTATTGGAAAATGTGTACGAACAGTTAACAGCATGGATGCAAGAAAACTGTTCCAGTAATTGGGCCAAAGGGTTATACTTTGTGCAATTTCAGAAGAATTGTACATATCATCCAGTTGTTCAACAGACACCTTACAAAGCACTGTTTGGATGTGACCCTAAAATAGGAATGCAAACCAATTGTCCCACCAACTTCCTCAGCACAATTAGCCTAGAAGAAGATCTTGAGAGGGAATTGAGCCAAAAATCTGTAACCGGTAATGAAAATATGGTATTAGAAAGTACTGAGAGAGAATCGATCAAAGAATCTGTGACTTGTAATGAAAATATGGTACTAGAAAGAACTGAGAAAGAATCGGTCCAACAATTTGTAACTATATTCGAAATTCAAAATAAGAAAATTGATAGTATCAGTTGTGTGCAGAAAGTACAATACGCGAATCCTTATACAAACGTGTATGAAGAAGTATTTGTACCCGCAAGTAACAACGAAGCGTCGTCATTACTTCCAAAGCACAGTGTTCAAATAAAGGCCGAAAACGAAACAATGGCTGATATTACTGCAGAAGTAAAAATAAAAACTGAAGATGACACGACGGGACATGAACCAATGGAAGAACTTACACAATGTGTGACCTTACCATTTGAAGATGAGGATAAAACGTTGACAGATGAGCTAATAAAAGAACGTAGGTTCTTCAATTTGTTCGTCGGTCGTCCAACCAACCAATGTGTGATCTTACCATCACCAAGAGCTTATATGATAGAATCAACCTCAACTAATAAACCAATATTATGTGCCGTTTGCGGGGAAAAGACAGTACCGACACATTCATGTGGCTCCTGTAATAAAATCATGCATGACACATGTGGTATAACGTTCTTCGGAAGTACGAAATTGCTGTGTCCTTCCTGCCATAATAAAAGTAATGATGACGGCGTAGTTGCAAGTCCAGATGTCACTCGTTTGGAAGAAACCACGCCTGACATAAACTTGGAAAGAAAGTTAACAGGTGTCAGAAATTGGCAGCTCCAAAGATTCGGATATGGCACCGTAAAATGTAGGTGCAAACCGAAACGATGCAGGGGACTGAGGTGCCTCTGTCGGAACAAAAAGCAGGCTTGTACTATCAATTGTCATAATCCGTTGGATTGTCATAATGCGACAAATAATAATGAAATAATAATGATACCAGCCTATAACTGTCCCAGTGCTGGGCAAACGCCTCCTCCCTAACAGATAAGACACTAGCTTTGATCTCCACGCTTGCTTCAAACGGGTTGGCGATTTCAGACTTTTAATAATAATATATTTTATGTAAGCCCAGGTTTCCTCTCGATGTTTCCCTTCACCGATGTCAAAAATGTTTTTGGTAAAATGTCGATTATTCAATAAATGTCTACTGTCAACAACGGTGTTTTTTATTTGTTTTATTAATTTCATTATTTTTACAAAATAATGCAAATCTATTTAGTGCGTCAGTATTGGAAAAAAATGAATACGTATTTTTTGTTTTTGTAAATCAATGAATATTGACAAAGATAAAACGCATCAAAACTCGGAAGTGGGGGCTCGTGACGTCAGCTAGCTAAGAATTATACCATGGCGTGACGTATTGAGAATTTTAAAACCGTCGTATCTTCGTCAATTTTGATTTATGTAACAGAAGCAAAATACGGGTTAAATATTTTTTGATAATCTAATTGACGGACTTATTATTATTTTTTTGTCGTCTACCCTATTCAGCATATTTTTTTTGGTATCATTTTTCTTTCTTTTGAAGTACTTACCACTCAAAACTTATAACTTAATGGTCTTCCCAACCTTTCAGCAATTTATTTGGGACAGTCCCATGATTCATCTCTATCAAGTATCAGTCACTCAACAAAAATATACAGGCTGATTCATTATTGTATGTACACCTTAAAATGGGTGATACTAGTTTGGACGGAACAAAATGAAAAAAAAAATGGAACGAATGGAGAAATACAACCAATTACCAAATCATCCTGTGTATGTATTCCCCTTTCCCTGTACCTGATGATTTGACAAACAACCATACTAATACTGTAAGCAACTTATACCTCTACTGTTCTCTTGAACACATTTTACGATTTAATTCGTCTTAAAGTAAATGTAACTTTGGTTAAATGTTAGTTTAAAGTATCTAGTATGTATCTAATTAGAATAAGCTATGATAGTTAATTTAAAGTTGAGTAATAATTAGTAACATGGTTAAATGTAGAGTACAATATTAATTTATGCTCTGGTATTAGGCTGAGCTAGGAAAAATCAAAATATAATCATCCGTCACCCATTTTACAAATTTTGTGACTCCCCTTGCATTCCCCTTTAACTCAACGAGAAGATTTATCAAACCATGGTTTTAGACCTGCTCTGCTGCTGTCTTGTATGGATCAGAATGTTGTGTTGGGCTACAAAAGGGATGAATGAAAAGCAATTGCTTCTGGCTGCGATGGGAATGTTAAGGGGGATGTGTGGTGTAAGGCGAATAGATAAAATAAGGTATAAGTACATAAGAAGTTTGAAAGTGGCGCCGGTGGCTGAAAAGTTTTGTGGTAATCGGTTATCGTGGTATGCACATGTGTTACAGAGGAATGAGGAAAATAATAGAGAAGAAAATGTTGAGAATGAAACAATGGTTGGACTGTGTGAAAGATGATATGTCTAGAAAGGATGTGACCGCTGAGATAACTATAGAAACTAAGTATGGAAAAAAAAGACTTGCTGCGCCAACCCCGAATAATCTGAGATATGGGCAAGAGCATGATGATGATTGGCAGTAATTAAGTAAAACAAAATATTTTGAGGGCATTTCGCTTACGAAAACTTAGTCAATAGCCATTATATTCTTCCACTGTTCGAATTTCAACGTTGAACACTGCTAAAACGTTCATTATTGAATTCAGACTCGGCTGAGTCTTAAAAAACAGTGAGTAGTTACAAACAGTGCCAACAAATCTAGAATTTCACTTAAAGAACCTAAATTTGACAACTGTCACATTGATCTTAAAGGCTAAAATAGTACTTGACAAAGGTAACTACAAGGCAGATGTGAGTGGCAACCCCGGGACGACGCTCTAGGGGCCTAGACGGACATACACTAGTCTTATTGGTGAGGTTGTTCAGAATGGTCAGGTGCGCACCGTGCGCAGTACTAACCGGCGTGCGTGTATGACTAGATGTATGAACGTGGACGAGGCAAACGGAGTATGTAAGGATTCGGATCTATCCGTCTCTATCGCGCACGTCTGCAGATGAGTGCGAGTGAGAGACACGGATACATCCGAATATACAGACGAAGCGTTAGAGAGTAGGGCCCCTGGTGTCGTTGTATGGATTCTATCTACGTCCATGAGACACGACGTGTAGTCCTTGACGCAAGTGATATTCAACCTTGGAGTGAAAGCAATAAAGCAGTAACATCGACTATACAATCAAATCAATAAGTATCTCGATGTTTTCAAATCTTTGTGGTTCTTTCTTCAAACGCTGTCTCAAACACTAATCAACATGGTCCTGAAATAACATGACCAAGATTATGTCTGACCTTGAAAATAAGCTGATTACCTCTGATTTAGTTTTGGCGTTTCTTCTCAGATCATCGACATCATCTGTTTTTAGTTATTACATGCAAGAGTGCCTTTAAAACTAATTCATTTATTAACGAAACTGCTATATCTCCCGCAGGTGGCAAGTTCTCTTCAGGCCAGTACACTTACAAGATCTACCACTTGGCGTCGAAGGTGCCCGCTTTCATCAGGCTGCTGGCGCCTAAGGGATCCCTGGAGGTTCACGAAGAGGCGTGGAACGCTTACCCTTACTGCCGGACTGTGCTTACGGTGAGCAAATTAGGCTTATAATAATCAGTACTTTTTGAATGTCAAGGACACGAGATAATCCTCCAAATCGCCCGCTGTTCGCCACTTCTTATTGTTTTAGCTGGGAAAAGAAGTGGCAAAATAAACTCCTCATCTCAATCAGTGCTATCAATTTAGTGTCTGTTGGACTGAACAAGTCCTGCAGTGGAGACAGCTTCTCGGTAAACGAGCTGAGTGTCCATGGAGTTTCTTGCCCATTCTTCTCCATAGAGATCTACGCTTTGTAATGGGCAACTACAGTACTTTCTCTAGTTATTATGCCTTGTGACTGTAGCTTAGCTTTTTTTTTATTTTTGTTTTTTTTAACCGACTTCAAAAAGGAGCAGGTTCTCAATTCGTCAGAACCTTTTTTTTAAATGAATGTTGCCCGATTACTCGAAGATGGCTGGACCGATTTGAATAATTATTCTTTTGTTTGAAAGGGTATATACTTCCCAAGTGGTCCCATAATCATCAAGTCAGGATCTAATGATGGGATCCTGGAGAAATAGAGATAACTCTTCAAATTTTATAGACACACTTGATGCGATTTGGGTAGTTTTAAGAAGAGTACTTTTTGACATTCAAAAGTGCCGTAATGTTCTAATTGAAATAAATGCTTTGAGTTTTGAGTTTGACCTTTGGACGTTGCGTTCTTAAAAGGCGGCTGGGTCAGACTTTACGAAAAAGATGGAGGACAATGCGTTCTGGTGCATTTTGGGAGAGGTCTATGTCCAGCAGTGATCGTCTTTCGGCTGAAATGAGATGACGAAAAAAAATGTATGTGCCCCTCCCCCCCCACGGTTTCAGAATGATGTGCTGAATACATAGTAACAACCTTCGATGGCTTCCACGTTGTACGTAACATAAAATAAATGTCAAGAATAAAATGAAAAGTAAATACAAGGCATTCTTTCAGCCAACTTCCACCTTTGATAAGGCAACGCGAACACAAGAATTACCTCACTTAAGGAAACGATAACAGTATCTTATCAACTAATAGTCATTTAATCAATACCAGCTGTTGTTCCAAAATAAACCTTAACCCTGTTCACATAAATGCTTAATAATAGTTGTCATACGGAAGGCTATTGCTCCAAAATAAACTTTAATTCTATAAATGTATAGGCTATATTATATTATCTAGGTACGATACGAAAGGCTCAGATCAATGTTTTATTGTGTGTAAAAAGCGGCCAAGTGCGAGTCGGACTCGCCCATGAAGGGTTCCGTAGCAGCAAGTAACATGATATGAATGTTACGATTTATGACGTATTAAAAAAAACTACTTACCAGATCTCGTTCAAACCAATTTTCGGTGGTTTACAAGGTAATGTACATCATATATATTTTTTTGTTTTATCACAACATTTGACCACTTTGGAAGTGTCTCGCGCAAACTATTCAGTTTAGAAAAAAAAAATATTAGAAACCTCAATATAATTTTTGAAGACCTATCCATAGATACCCCAAACGTATGGGTTTGATAAAAATTCTATGTCCCCCTAAATTTATTTCTTTTTTTTTCTATTTTTCTTGTGAAAATCTTAATGCTGTTTACAGAATACATCTACTTACCAAGTTTCAACAGCATAACTCTTATAGTTTCGGGAAAAAGTGGTTGTGACATACGGACGGACAGACAGACAGACATAGACATGACGAATGTATCAGGGTTCCGTTTTTTGCTAATTGGCAACGGAACCCTAAAAAACGGTTAGTCTCAATTTAAATTCATTTGTATCATTAGATTAGATAGTAGTTATCAGTGACGTGTTTACATGAGCTCCATCTTAGGGAAAATGATATAATAACAGCTGCTCGAAACGATCTTCAGGTTAAGCCGGGCTTGTCTACGTTGGTTTTTGGATGGGTGACCGCCCATTAGGTACTTACCGAATTTTTTACGTGCCTCTGGTCCCGGCTCTGCGGCGAATTTGTTTATCTTTGGCAGTCATTACAGGGTCAGTGGGGCGAAACTTTGACAAAATCAAAATCAATCAAAATCAAAGCATTTATTTCAAGTAGGCCAGTTACAGGCACTTTTGAATTGTCGAAACAAAAATGAACATTTAAAGTAGCTACAGTCCCAGTCACAAGACATAAAAACTGTGAAAGTACTGTAGTTGCCCATTCCCTCGCGTAGATCTCTATGGAGAAGAACGGGCAAGAAACTCCATGGAGTGGACACTCTTTTAAATCAAAATATTGTTACAAAATCTTGGTTACATCATTCTTGTTGAGATGGTATATTATGTGAGAACAATGTAGCAAGATGTGTACGTTAAAAGTGTCCATAGCATCCAGTCTTACTAAGGGGTATCGTGTTACCCAGTGCTAACTGAGCTGTGGAGGTCAGATTGGCAGTCACTCATTGTAAAAAGACTGGTATTCAGCTGCATCTGGTTAGATTGAAAGCCGACAGCTATCGACAGCCGAGGCTAGGCAGATGATGAACTTTCAATACTACTTTCCGCCAGCGGCTTCGCCCGCGTGGAGTTCGATAGTTCTCCCATGGGATCTTACTAGCGGGATAAAAATTATCTTATGTGTTAATCCAGGTTATTAACTATCTGTGTGCAAAATTTCATCCAAATCCGTTCAGTAGTTTTTGCGTGAAAGAGTAACAAACATCCATACATCCATACTCACAAACTTTCGCATTTATAAATTAAGTAGGATTAAGTAGGAAGTAGGAAGTAGGACTTACATTCTGTATTTTTCTATTATGGCTTTAGGCTCAACCGTTATTTCATGGGACTTGTCCGTTCACCAATAATATAGGACACATCATGTAATGCACAAATATTTCAGAGCATGGACATTTGTTTCCGAGTCATGGATGTTTATATGTATAATAAGTATGTATTTACAAACAAAAAAGTATCTATGTAGTATATCAACTATCTGGTGTCCACGACACAAGCCTTGCTTAGTGTGGCACTAGATGGCGCTGTGTGTTAACGTCCAGCGATATTTATTTATTTAGACATAAAATAATATAAACAAGTGACAACATTGAAAGACATAAATATCATTCCATACAACATACTTAGGTACATGTTTACCAAAAACCTGACGGACGATTATCTAAAAACAGCTGTTTAAAACACATTTGGGAACATGTCACATTGACAGCTATTTTCAGCTGTTTAAAACTCATTTTTGTATGGTAATATGTCACAGTGACAGCTGTTTTTAGCTAATCAGACTGTTATCTTCTCGGTGAACATGGACCTTAGTCAGCTAGCACAAACAATCTGTCACCAGTCACAAACTGATGACTAAAGTGACGTCATGATATACAGAGATGAGTAATGCTTACTTATACACCTCTTTACGGTTTGCCTAGTAACCAATCGTTAATTCGCTTATTGATAGTAGCGAATCATCATCTGCCTAGCTTTTTTCCAACTATGTTGGGGTCGGCTTCCAGTCTAACCGATACAGCCGAATACCAGTATTTTACATGGAGCGACTGCCTATCTGACCTCCACAACCCAGTTAGTACTGGGTAATACGATACCTCTTGATAAGACTGTTTGTCAGTCTTTTGACGTGACAACGTCTTATAATTCGATAGAGCCGGCTGCACGCACGAAAAAACATGACTCATGCGGCGTTACCTCGCTGATCGCTCTGAGGCGTTCCATGTAAGGCTTGAAGTGCAAGCGAGAGCGCGGAACGAGTGACAAAGAAGCACAATCGGCCTTTGCGTTCGACAGCGTTCGACATCCGTCTCTCTCCTACTTGAGTGAGCGATGCGTCTGCGTGGACAGCTGCTATACTATAGTACATTTACATGTTTTGATCGACTATCAAGTGCAGTGAAAAGTGTGGTGTCAAAAAATGCTACCATTCCATCAGTATTTTCTTAAGACGTTGTCACGTTCAACTATCGTCAGTAAACCGACTTTACAGACAACCAGTTTTTTGGGCCACTGACTACCTCCTAACGATTGTCAAAGATCTGCAAATGACAGCCGGGACCAACAGCTTAACGTGGTGAGGCTCGGAGGAAACTCGGTATGTAATGAGTGGTCACCCATCCGCAGACCAACCTAGGCAAGCACGGTTTAACCTAAAGATTTAGCCTCGAGCTCCTCATCGATAGTAGCGAATGATTGATAATAATGATAATGAATACTATTCTTAAAGCTGGAAGCGCCGCGAAATTCAAATTTTCTAACTTGTTTTTTTTTTTTTTTTCAGAATCCAGGCTACATGAAGGATAACTTCGTGATCTGCATAGAGTCTTTGCATTTACCGGACGCTGGCGACCAGTACAATGTGAGTGCAGTACAGCCTAATTTATGACTTAATGCCCTAACCGTAAGGAATGAAAGAAAAATATTGGCACAACAACAGCAAAATAACATATGTAATTGGGTTACCAATAATTCCACGACACATCTCCCCAAAAAAAAGCGCTTGTCTCTGGAACTGTTAGTCGGATTTGAAACTTCTTTATGCTTTCGATAGCCCAATGATGCGGAGGAATGAGGAAAGTGTTGAGTGTTATTTTAAGGCAACTTTAACCCATACATATCCAGGGTAGAATTTTTCAATGCCACCTGCAGGGAAAGTACTCCAAATACAGGAGATCGCAAATTTTACTCAAAGTAAACATTCCTTTATTTTTAAAGAAAACAAATCTGCTTTCACAGATTTTCAAAAATTCGCTTGCCACACACGGGAATCGAACCGACTTAAGTTCGAAAAAAAATGAAAAAATAACACTCTGCACTTTTTTGACATCAATCGATAGGGACCATAAAATCTAAAGAACAGTTATAAATTAAATGGGCAAAAAACACAAGATCAACACTTTTATTCATGATTTTCCTTTCATTTAATTTATCATGTTTGTTAGAGATTTGATCCATTTGATTGACCCTATCGATTGATGTCAAAAAGGTACAGCATGTTATTTTTTCGAACTTTAGTCTATCCATCCCGGGTTCGATGCTCAAGTGTGGCAACATTATTTTCGAAACACTGAATGCAGATTTGTCTCTTTTTAAAAATAAAAGAATGTCTCCTTTGAGTAAAATTTACTATCTATAGTATTTAGAGTACTTTCCCTCCAGGTGGGGTAAAATGGATGGGTTTTAGTCAGTAAAAGTCCGACACTCCCTTCCGTTCCGCCCAAAGCGCGACTCCGATCATTTGATGATTTTCCAAACGAAAACAAAAACTGCCAAGTGCGAGTCGGACTCGCACATGAAGGGTTCCGTAGCAGATTAAATGAAAGGTAAATTGCTGTTTTCGATTTATAACGTATTAAAAAAAACTACTAACTAGATCTCTTTCAAACCAATTTTCGGTGGGAGTTTACATGGTACATTATATATTTTTTTAGTTTTATCATTCTCGTATTTTAGAAGTTACAGGGGACGACGACACATTCTTCCACTTTGGAAGGGTCTCTCGCTCAGACTATCCAGTTTAGGAAAAAAATATATTTTTGAAGACCTATCCATAGATACCCCATACGTATAGGTTCGATAAAAAAAAAATTTTTGAGCATCAGTTCTAAGTATGGCCCCCCAAATTTTTTTTTTTTTTTCTTATTTTGTGTGAAAATATTAATGCGGTTCACAGAATACATCTACTTACCAAGTTTCAAGAGCATAGTTCTTATAGTTTCGGAAAAAAGTGGCTGTGACATACGGACGGACAGACAGACAGACATGACGAATCTATAAGGGTTCCATTTTTGGCACTTGGCTACGGAACCCTAAAAAGGGTATTTAATAACGCTACGACCGTTCGGAGCCGAACAGCGAGTGAAAACATGGGGCACAGCTAGTTTGAGTATAAGTTAGTGGATCATGTCATGATCTTCGTTTACTCTGTCGACTGTCGAGAGGGTACAAAGATCGCTCAACCTCTCAACTGGTTCCTACGACATTGACTAACAAGAAGTTATTAATGTTTATGAGTACATAAAAAACTTAACGTCTCGTCTGCAGAATATTGTGTTTAACTAGCCGCTGACAATAAGTTCGTCTGCGTCACAGCTGTGATATCTCCTAAGATATTTATTGAAATTAAATAATGTTAGGGCAATTTAGCGAACTGGGTTGTGGAGGTCAGATAGGCAGTCGCTCCACGTAAAATACTGGTATTCAGCTGCGTCCGGTTAGACTGGAAGCCGACCCCAACATAGTTGGGAAAAGGCATATGCTGTTAGGGCAATTTTGTACAAAATTAAATAATAATTAATCTTAATACCACCATAAAAAAGCCTCGTAAAATCTAGAGCAAGTTTCTCACAAGGTTGATCCAAATGCTGCCCTACATAGTTCTCATAGAATCATGTTTCACTCACAACCATGACAAATGGCTTTTAAATAAACCTTGACCTTTGACCTTATTTCGACGTTCTTTTAGAAATTCAGTGTCAGTGTCGCACGCTTTTTTACATTCGAATAGGGAGATACCAGATACTTAGTTGAATAGAAGAAGAAAGAATAGAATAGAATAATAATTTATTCGCCAATGGACAGCACAACACAATAGAGCAGCACATACATATAGATTACTAGCTTCTGCCAGCGGCTTCGCCCGCGTGAAGTTTCAAAATTGTCCCATGGGATCTTAATACCGGGATAAAAAGTATCCTATGTGTTAATCCAGGTTGTAAACCATCTGTGTGCAAAATTTCATCCAAATCCGTTCAGTAGTTTTTGCGTGAAAGAGTAACAAACATACATCCATCCTCACAAACTTTCGCATTTATAATATTACTAGCTTCTGCCAGCGGCTTCGCCCGCGTGAAGTTTGAAATTATCCCACGGGATCTTATTACCGGGATAAAAAGTATCCTATGTGTTAATCCAGGTAATAAACTATCTGTGTGCTAAATTTGATCCAAATCCGTTCAGTAGTTTTTGCGTGAAAGAGTAACAAACATCCATACATCCATACTTACAAACTTTCGCATTTATAATATTAGTAGGATATATAATATATAATATATATATATATATATATATACTAGCTGACCGGCGCAACTTCGTCTGCGTCTCATAAATTGAAATGTAAGCTATCCTATCTTTCAAGTTGGATCGAACTGCACATGGTGTGCGAATTTTATTATAATCGGTTAAGTGGTTTAGGAGTCCATTGAGGACAAACATTGTGACACGAGATTTATATATATTAAGATATATATCTATTATAATATATATATATATATATATATATATATATACAACCTTATTTTTTGTTTATACTAAACCCGAAAAGGGGTCATTGTACTCATTATTTTGAACAACTTTTTCTATGGGACGAACCTTGAAATCGCGAAAAAAAAATCAGCTGTTCCCTACATTTTGACGAGTTATGCGAACATAAATGTAGGGAACAGCTGATTTTTTTTTCGCGATTTCAGGGTTCGTCCCATAGAAAAAGTTGTTCAAAATGATGAGTACAATGACCCCTTTTCGGGTTTAGTATAAACAAAAAATAACCCTGTATATATATATATATATATATATTATAATATTATTATATTATATATTATATATTATATTATTATATTATTAGTTTAGTAGGATAACAACAAACAGCTTAACAATTAATTAAAACAGCTCAACTGCGCTGAGCATGCCCATAACGAAAGGGTAGCCAACTCAGCATGTGCTGGGTGTAAAACACTCAGCGCTGGTGCAAATATTAATTTGCTAAATGCACTTTCGTTCGTGTGTTGGGTGAATTCCAGTTTTCTACACGAGGAGTGTGGTGTCAAAGTTTCCATGCCGCCCATACGCCCCTAACTTGGCTTTTACATGCTGTCAAGAAATATCTCTAAGGCATGCTGTTTTCCTCTCGATAAATGTTTCACCAATTCTAAAATTGTCAAGACAGTTTGCATTCTGTTCTCTGTCAGAAATGCCCAAGCTGACAATAGTCAGTAGTCACCATATACCATTTTGATGTTTGTGCAAAGAAGGACCTGTTTAGCCGACTTTGTCTTCCAATATTTCGGCAATGTGTGAAACGTGTCACTGTAGTGTCCTATATTTCTAAACTAGCTGACCCACACAACTTCGTCTGCGTCACATAAGAGAGAAAAACGAAAGGAAAAAAACGTCCCCGTTTTAGCAACATTTTTCATTCCTGCTCTGCTCCTAATTATTGTAGCGTGATGTTATATAGCCTAAAGCCTTTCTCGATAAATGGACTATCCAACACAAAAAGACTTTTTCAATTCGAGCCGGTACCTTAGTTCCTGAGATTAGCGCGTTCAACCAAACAAACAAACTCTTCTGCTTTATTTTTATAATTTATAATAAATTACCCTGAATGCGTAAACTAGATAGATATGTGAATGTACTTACAACAACAAAAAAAGAAAATCTGGGACATGCGGTGCTAAAAAGTAAAGCTCACATTGCAAACTTGTCGTATAATAGCGTGCAAGTGACATTCAACCTTTTGGCAGTAAAGCAATTACGTGTCTACCAGAATATAGAAAACACTTAGTGAACCCTCCAAGTAGATGTGACATGAACTAACTGTAATTACGGCTTACACGCGAGCTGTGAGGTATAATCACAAGTAATGGGATTACTGTACTCATTACACTGTGACGTGGGTCTCAGGGTCGGAGTGTACGAAAATTCATGTTAAGGTCATCTATGTATTTATTTATTCGTTTATCCGCTCACTGGAACGCCACATAACAATTTCTATTTCACGACTAGACCAAAACAATAATTCAACTAATACTTTTTGGTGAAACAATAAAAAAAACAAAAACTAAACTAAAATTATACTTAAAAAAGAAATGTTGGAATTTTTGTTTGTTTTGTACGATTTAACTCAAGAACTTCTCAATCGAATTTCTTCTTTTTTTCTCAAAATTCTTTCATCATTATCAAGCAACATCTTTACCAAGCAACATCTTTACCGAGTAACATAGGTTTTAAATTTAATTAATATCATACAAACGATGTATCACAATTTTCGCGGACGAAGTCGGGCGCGAAATGCTAGTGGTACTATAAATGCGCAAGGTACTTTTACAGATTTTAATGAAATTAAGCGTACGGGATAAGATAGAGTAGTCGCGGGCAAAACTAACTGGACAGGTCCATTCAAATTTGTGTGTTCTTTCTAAAGTCTATCTCACACACTAATCTGCATAGTCCTCATGTGAATTGAGGAATGTCTGGACTTCAAAAGAGACTACGACCTCTGAGTTTGTTTCGGCTGTTTCTTTTCAGAGTAGTCAGCCCCATCTAGTCTTTAAAAAATGACGTTTAAAAGTGTTTGTAAAAATCTACCTGCATAATAAACATCATTTGTCATTTAAATATAAATAAATATTGAACGCAGCCCGATTTAGCTGTCAAGGTGGTTTTTATTCGTAGAAACGGTAATAAGTTTATTTTTCTTTGATTACGTTTAGGAACTTTTTATAATATATAATTTTTAATTATCATATCACAATGACGCTGCATGTTGAATAAAATACCTGTAGTCACGTTTCAATTAATAAAAATAACAAGCGACCTACCGCTGCTTCGCTAATTAATAACAGCCACTTGGTCGAGCATCGGATTAAGCTGCGTTTGTTTGGGTGGCTCTGTTGGATGGGTGATCATCCTTTACACACCGAGTTTCCCCGGTGCCTCGGAAAGCACGTTAAACCGTTGGCCTCAGCTGTCATTTGTAGGTTTTTGATAGTCATTACAGGTAGTCAGTCGTCCGAAAGTCTGACAACCAGTCTAACCAAGGCAAATCGTATTAGGATTACCCAGTACTAACTGAGTATGAAGGTCGCGAATAACTAAAAAAAATGAGTAAATTTGAATTTTGCGGCTTCCATCTTAAGCTGTTTTGAAAACCAACGCAGTCATACAAGCTGGCACGAAACGTAACAGCTGACATAATGTACAGATAATTATTTTAAAATGAACTGATCATCGTGAATTCACCAAATATACAATAAAATTTAAACAGCTGATGCTTGTCTGGACTTTAAACGAAACCTTGACCCCTGTGTCTGTTTCGCTATTAATTTTCAGGGTAAAAGTCATTCCGATAAATATGACGTGTAACAGTGATACTTATGTCCTATGTACTGAATAAACAATGTGATACGGGCGTAAAACATACATAAACTCTCCGTTTTTTTTCAAATAGGCAGGCTGAACTTGATCCTGCCCTTGTGCCAACTAATTTGAGCTCGGCGCAGCTTCTTTCATATGTCTCGGGCTCCTAAGAGCGTAGCTAGAATTTTATTAAGGGTAGGCATTGCCAAACCGAAAGAATATTCTAAGGTAAATTCTGCATGAGCAAAGGTCATTCAACCATTCATAGTACATTCTTATAAAATTCGCCTATCGATAGAATCAACGACTCGACTTTGACGACTCGAATGGCGTATTGGTAGTGACGCTGCCTTACGTTCTTAGGGTCCTATGTTCGAATCCCGGTAGGAGCAAATGTTTGTGTGATGAGCATGGACATTTGTTTCCGAGTCATGGATGTTTATATGTAAAATAAGTATGTATTTACAAACAAAAAAGTATATATGTAGTATATCAACTATCTAGTGTCCACGACACAAGCTTTGCTTAGTGTGGCACTGGGTGGCGCTGTGTGTTAATGTCCAGCGATATTTATTTATTTAACTTTGTTATAATAGGCTACCAACGTAATATTACTTTACGGTTTGTGAGCATTTCTGAATCTTCTAGGGGGGGCAGCTGCCGGCCCCCTTGCCCGTACCTCTCTACACCCTTTTACTTCTCCATTATTCGTCATCTCATCAGTTTCATCAGTCACCTCTCTACCCTTCATATCATCTTTCACACAATCCAGCCATCGTTACTTTGGTCTTCCTCTACCAAGATGTTTTAAATGTTTTAGACATTTTTACTTCTTCTTTTTCCAGGTTCACGAACTGCCCCCGGAGAAGCTAAAAAACCGCGAAGTGATCCACATAGACATCGCTAACGATTCTCTGCCCTCCGCGGACTACAAGCTCGAGACTGACCCCACCAAGTTCAAGTCCACGAAGACCAACCGCGGCCCGCTCGTCGGGTCGTGGATGAACGACGTCAAACCCGTCATGACGTGTTACAAGCTCGTCACGGCCGAGTTCAAGTGGTTCGGACTGCAGGTTAGTGTTCACAATCAATAGAATAGCTTCCACCATCAATAAATTGCAAATCTATTTAGTCCGTCAGTTAGAGCACTGAAAAATAATAAACACGTATTTTTTGTTTTTATAAATCAATGTACCTATATTGGCAAAGATAAAACGCTTCAAAACTCGGGAGTGGGGTCTCGTGACGTCAGAAGGCACTAAAAATTATACCACGTATTGAGAATTTGAAAGAGTCGTATCTTCGTCAATTTTGGTTAATAGAAAACAAAAATTACTAAGGTCCATGTTCACCAAAAAGCTGACGGTCTGATTATCTAAAAACAGCTGTTTAAAACTCATTTTTGTATGGGAACATGTCACAGTGATAGCTGTTTTTAGATAATCAGACGGTTATCTTCTCGGGGAACATGGACCTTATTAGATTTTCTCAGTATACAAGCCCATTATTATGATCCTGATGTGTCCACAGTACAAAGGCCTCTTTTCCTTCTTTCCATTTAACTCTGTCTTTTGATATTTGGGCGTTATCAGGCATAATGTCCCGCCAGGATAAAACACACAAAAACAAAATTGTAATTACAAAATAAATAATAAACATGAGAGGAAAATGACAAATAAATCGAAGAAACGAAATTGGTCCAGTCAAAGGGCAAAGGCCTCCTATCTGAGCATGATGATGTAATATTTAAAAAAAAAAACGTCACAGTGCTGATATTCAGATACCAAGTGACAAAATCAGATGCGACGAAATAATTAAAAGAAACTATTTACGGGCACTTTGAAATTGTTGAGTCGGTCATTCTGACCGAAAGTTGAATCACTTGAAACAAACCAGATCGAAGATTTTTATTATTAGAGAAAAACGGGCAAGGAACTTCGACACTTCTTCTAGTGTCCTTTAATTAAAAGCCCCATCTTTTGAAACTCCCAGCTAGTTAGGACTGTATTTCTTGATCACATTAACACACGATAAAGTATGATTTCTAATTTCTTTCACTAATTTCAATTGTTGTTTTTTTTTCAGAGTAAAGTAGAAAATGTGATCCAGAAGTCGGAGCGGCGGTTGTTCACTATTTTCCATAGGTAAGTTACATTTTTATATTAGTTTAAAGTTAACTGGTTGTGGAGGTCAGATTGGCAGACGCTCCATGTAAGATATCGGTACTCAGCTGCATTTGGTTAGACTGGAAGCCAACCATAACATAGTTGGGAATAGACTACGCAGATGATTATGATAAATGTTAAGGTATCTTCTATGTAATACAGGGAAATACTTGTGTAAAAAATAAGGTCTAGTGTTTGTGATTAATTCTTCCGCTTCATTATCACCTCTAGACTGAAATATAGTTATTAATATGCAAGATAAATTCTCAAGTACTGTTCACATGTCGATAAAACACAAATATTAATAGATGCCAGCTTAGGCAATGAATTATTGCTTCGTAAAAAAACCCCTTAAGTCCCAAAATGTAGATAACGTGAAGGCCGAACTAGGTCGAAGGAACAAAAAAAATATACAGTGGAACATAGAACTTCCTCCTTTTTGAAGTCGGTTTAAAAGCCAGGACATACTGTGGTGTGTAACCGTTTTTTTAATCACATGTCGATTTTATTCAGGAAGGCTTATGTATTCCATACAAAACAATTTGTGCTTTACAATTTGGGCAGTTTTACCAAGGGTATCATGTGACCCAGTGTCTGGGTTGTCAAGGAGTGAAGGCAGTACTCTCCATGTAAAATATTCAGCTGAATCTGGTTAGACTGGAAGCCGATGATTTCTAATAAATTTTATCGTTATTTTCCAGACAAGTGTTCTGCTCAATCGATGACTGGTTCGGAATGACCATGGCGGACATTCGTGCCATTGAGGATCGCACCAAAGAGGAGCTCGAGAAACTGCGGCGCGAGGGAGAGGTGCGCGGCATGCGCGCGGAACAGGAGTAAGCGTGCGAGTGCGTGCGTGCGTGCGTGCGTGTGCGACGTGCGTGTGCGACGTGCGTGCGTGTGCGACGTGCGTGTGCGACGTGCGTGTGCGACGTGCGTGTGCGACGTGCGACGTGCGTGTGCGACGTGCGTGCGAGCGTGCGCGTGCAGCGAGCGTCGGGCGCGGCCCCAACCTGCCACAAGCCCCCAAGCGTTCCTTCATAACCAAATGCTTGAAAAAGCTATATACTTGAATTAAAAATTCATTTCGGGATTAGACTTATTATATAAATGTTAGGCGTTTGACTAAAGGGGTTATTTCACGCGTTGGAAACAATAATGTTTTGTCCATTATATAGTGTAATGTAGCTCAGTTGATTTGAGGATTTATGAATTGATTGCGTGGTGTAATAGAACTCAGGAGTGATGCCATTTGGTGGTTTCATGTTAAGCAATAATGCCCGCGCTCGGCGATTTACGCTCACTGCCCGAGCTGATTCTAACTTGAGATTGCATTTAGTGTTACCATGGAAAAGTGAGATCTTATCACACCACAATATATCTACAATCAAACGCTCAACCTACATGCGTGGTCCCTAAAATATTTAATAAATGTCAAAGAATTATGAAGTTTGTGGAATCAATGGCACTGTAAAGTTAAATATTTTTTTAAAGAAGTTACTTTGCATTTCTCTTTTTACTTGAGGTTTTTCGAAATTTATGAAACATTATGAGATTAATTCGCCATTATGGCTTAAGTAGACGTCAAAATTGTGAAGGGAAAAATGAAGCCATCAGACTGCCCACTACACATTTTTTTCCATGGTAACACTAGATAACAACTGCTGGCAGTTGTAAAACAATGCGGAAATATTAATTTTATAATAACTTTCACTCCTTCTATATCGTTGTGCTTAATAAATCAATAATATGTATGAAATATGAGAAGTGTACCAATACCCGTTGAACAAGCAATCTCGGTTCAAGTGAGGGCATAGATTACCATTAGAAAAATGATATAATATGGTATAGATAATATTTAATAACTAATAAGTCGATGTAGTCAGTGGTTAACAGGTAGTGTTGTCGTTACCTAATTAATTAATTAAAAATATATAAATAAATGTAATTCAATTTGACAACTAGATTGCAACAAGACCGGTTTGACAGCGGCCAGAGTTAATTGTTCTGTTAGGTTAGAGCCACAAGCTCATCTGTTGTGTATTTATATTATAAATTAATTAATGCAGCGCAATAGTACCGTACGTTAGTTCTGACACATTTATAAATTATCGGTGCAATATTTTTTAACAATGGCAACCCTGGGGTAGTTGGGTTCTGTGAGGGTGTTGCAAGGTGAATGTTATGCTAAGGTGCGGTGTCTATGGGATTATTTTTTTATTATGGTAACCTCGTTAACTTATTTATTGGGAACGGGTTCAGGTTGCAACATCCTTGGCTAGTGAGTTTTCAAATATATTTTGTATTAATAAGTTTTTTGTTGTTTAACAAATCAGTATTTTTAATAATTGTGTGACATTCCAGTTTGTACCGATGGTGACATTGCTATCGTTTGCTACTTAAACTTTGTTTGCTCTCTTGTGTTCACGCAATGTGTGGGTCCGTGGATCAGTGGATATGGAATCATTGAATCAGTACAATAACAAATTTAATGTTGATCTTCAAGTTCATAGAGAATGTTCCTGTTTTTAACGAATAATTCGATGTAGCCATGTATTGTGTCGTAAAGCTCGTTCAGCGCTCCCGCCGACGCGCAGTTCTCCACAAATTCCGAGAGCTCGGGGGAGCTATGAACGCGGAGTTTCTGCTTAATATTGCACTTTTTTTTAAGTTTTTTTACTTATGTTGTAATAAGTTTTACATCAAATACAGCGTGATAATATATTTGCGAGTAGTCTTTTTTTTTGTAGTTATAGTAAATTGTTGCCAACCCGCTTTTAGCATCGCCTAGTGCTTCTGTAAAACACCTAGTACTTAACTGTAACTTGTGAACTTCCATTTACTACAATGTTGGTATCCACAGCGTTGCGTGCAGACGTGTCTAGTACGGCTACGGAGGTCTGTAATATATAGGAGCTTTGCTTTGATGTTGTTAAAGCTTATTTGTTGCAGTTACCAAATAAAGTTAAGTACACAAATTATTTTATTTTATTTTTTTACCTCAAACAGGTCCTTGGATGCATGTTTTGTAAATTCTTTAAGCTTGTAAGTACTTTGTCGCTCCATTCCCTAAGTAGATTATGAAAATTTCATCGATGCATAGTTATCTATATAGTTGCTAAAATTGTCAATTTTTAAATGTTTAGCTATTGAAAAGTTTCAAAGTTCTTGCATTGATAAGTATAATGTAATTAATAACATTTGTTGTAAAATGTACTATGAATATTTTGAGGCCAACACAAATAAAATAATTTAATCTGTTGTGATTTGTTTCTGTTATAAACTGTTGTATGTTGGATTACGACACTTTAAAATACATAAAACATACATCACGCCTGGGGCCGAATTCTGCTATTTTAATAAATTCGTCACTCCAACACGTTTCCATTCTCATCCCATTGTCATTTTGCTTAAAGTTCGTAATCTGCTAATCTTACAATGGTCGGTCGATGGTCTCGTAATAAAATTGTGTTTTAATGGTATTTTCGTATTGCCATTATTATAAAACCATTAGTACAAATGGTTTTAGAAATCTACTACTAAATGCGATCGTTTATTTATGCCAGATTTCATGTACGAGATTAATATTCTATGACATTTCTTTCAACGGAGTCTCACTGGTTGTTCATTGAGAAGTCATAATGACGCCATTATATTAGTAGATTACCAAACTTATCAAAACTTGACAGAACTTTATCATTGTGATTTCAATGATCGCCTATTCTGACACTATCATAATAGCAGAATCGAGGCCCTGTTATCTCAACAGGGTTAGGCAGAGATGAGCTAATAGTACTACACACACATTTCGCAAGTTATGTTTATGTCGCACTAGCTTCTACCCGCGACTTCGTACGCGGTAATTTTTTTTTTTAAATAAAATAGTATCTTATGTTACTTCTAATACCTCCAAGAATATGTGTACAAAGTTTCATGATGATCGGTTGAGTAGTTTTCGCGTGAAAGCGTAACAAACAAACTTACATTCACCCCGCGTAGTTCCCGTTCCCGTGGGATTACGGGGATAAAATATAGCCTATGTTACTCAGGGTGAATGTAGCTTTCCAATGGTGAAAGAATTTTTGAAATCGGCACAGTAGTTTTTGAGTTTATTCATTACAACCAAACAAACAAAGTTTTCCTCTTTATAATATTAGTGTAGATTAGTAGGGATATGACACTAGACTCCGTGTCTGCCACTGAGAATTTCCTGATGGAAAATCACAGTGACAGATGACATTGCCTTTTTTTATTGGATGGGAAATCATCAAATGACTGCTCCCACTCTGGGCGGAGCGGGAGGGAGTGTCAGACTCTTACTGACTAAAACCCATCCATGTTCCTTCCTCGCCCTTTATGTTCCGGAGCCGCGGTATCTCTTTCGAACAGGCCATTGCCTGACGTGGGAATCAAACTCAGGAGCACATGCTCAGAGTACGTGCGATCCAACGAGGAACATTATTTTTAACCGACTTCTAAAAAAGGAGGAGGTTCTCAATTCGGATGTATCAATTTTTTTTTATGTTCGGGCATAACTCCGTCGCTTGCCAACCGATTTGGAAAATTCTTTTTTTGTTCAAACTCAAACTCAAAGCATTTATTTCAACTAGACCATTACGGCACTTTTAAATGTCAAATTACAAATAAAATCAAAGCTACAGTCACAGTCACAAGGCATAATAACTTGAGAAAGTGCTGTAGTTGCCCATTCCCTAGCGTAGATCTCTATGGAGAAGAACGGGCAAGAAACTCCATGGACACTCTTTTTAAATCAATATATTGTTACAAAATCTTGGTTACATCATTCATGTGTGATGAACACACACACACACATGAATGATGTAACCAAGATTTTGTGATGCGATGTGAGAACGATGTAGAAAGTCGTGCACATTAAGAGCGTCCAGAGAATAGATTAAATCAACAGTGTAAAAAAAAAAAGAAATTAAAATTAACCATGGCAGCTAAGAGATGACCAGTCCCAACTGACAGCGCCCGTTCACGAACATGACGCATGTATCGGCGCCATTCAACTCGACCATATTGAAGGGAGCTAAATGACCCGACACACCCGCCACCATCAGCGAGACATTTGAGTGAGCATGACAATCTCTCAGCCGCCAAGGCATATTCAAGTAAAAAAAAAAAGATAACTAAATGTAAATGGTGGCTTTACAGTACATAGAACTCACACAAATGTGCTATGCAGTTATATAATACTACGAGATGGAATCTATACAATGCAAGGATATTTTACAATCTTCTGCAGCTTCCACAATAACGTAACCTGGGAATCAGTTAGTTTGCCTATGGTTGTGGAGCAGGACCTGCATTGAGCCAAGCATTTGTAATCCCCCAAATTATAATGTTGGAAAGGGTATTCTTTCCAAATGGTCCCATAGCCAACAAGTCGAGATCTGATGATGGAATCTTGGCGAAATCGAGGGAACTCTTCAAATTTTATTTTTGCGATTTTGGTATTTTCTACAAGTGAAGCATTTGCGTTTGATAAGAACCATTCTACCATCAGATCTGGTGATGAAGCCAAGAGTCACGGAACTCCATAATGAGACAATGTACCCTAGTCGTGTTTGGGCTTGTTGTAATTGTAACGGTATGCACTTTCCATGTATATCAAGCACATGTGAACCACTAAAAAGTGAAAAATAAAAACTTTTTTGCAAAAAATAAAACCGACTTAAAAAAAAAAAGTGAAAAATAACTTAAGCTTCTGAAGTCGGTGACAAAAAAACTAAAGCAATCAAACAAAGGTCACCGACTCGACTTGAGAAGCTAAAGTTATTTTTCACTTTTTTGTTTTTTTTTTAAGTCGGTTTTATATTATTTTTATTACTTACACACTAATGGTGAACGCACATTTATCAGTGCCTAAAGAATCGAATTTTAGAAGTACTTTTATGAAATTCTATAAAACCTCGCACACTTATCCGTGTCGAATTGATAAGTTTACGGATGTGAAATTGTTTTTTTGGGTTCGGGCGGTTCTTTCGGCGCGGATAAGTGTACGTTCACTAATACTATTCTTATATCTGAGTAGGTTTTTAAATCTGCACTCTGGTGGAGCTGGGTCTTAGGGACTAATGACACTTATTGATTGTGAGGGGAACAAAGGGAAATTGAAATTTGTGTATGAACAAAAACTGAATCGAATTGAAGGATAAAGTGAGTTAGACCCTTAGTCATCTGTCCCGCTGCGGAGGATTAACGAGTAGAACTCACTACTTAGAAACGGGTTAGCGAGCAGCGAGTATGTAGTTCGGATAGTTAAAAGCAAGTGCTTCGCGATTTCGGGCCCAAGAATAGCGGCGTGGGCTCGCAAACATGAGCGGTGTTACACAACACACTCGGCCCCTTCGTCCAGAGCGCATCGGCTAGCGTCGATAACGCTGTGGACGGGGGCCTCCTTCCCCGGTAGGGGGTCGCCTTGCTGGTACCGATAAAATGGGGGGAATAGGGATCCAGGGGTGAATGGAAACAATATTTTGGAATGGATTTTAAAGTTGAATTCACATGATATGGTACCAACAAGTACTCTATTGTGTTAACTAAATTATACTTAATTATAAAGGTACCTTGTTGGCAATTGGCAATATACCTACAATATAAGTTCAGCGATAAAATCCCTTTCAAAGTTTTGTCTCCGTTCACCCCTGGTACCCTATTCCCCCCATTTTACGGTAATCACCCGCTGGGCCTCCTCCGAATAACCTAAGCGGTGACAGACCCCGAGGGGCGTGAAGATATGGTAATACTATGCCTAGCACTGTGGCACCCCTACCGACACAAAATGCTACTACTCACAAGCTGGCCAAGGCTGAATACAGCCAATACATTGAATATGCATTATGCCCGTAAGTCTATGGGACGAACCTTGAAATCCGAAAAAAAATCAGCTGTTTCCTACATTTTGACGAGTTATGCGAACATAAATGTAGGGAACAGCTTTTTTTCGCTATTTCAAGGTTCGTCCTATAGCAAAATTTGTTCAAAATGATGAGTAGGTACAATGACCCCTTTTCGGGTTTAGTGTAAACAAAAAATAATGTTGTATAGATAAAGTTTAAAATTATTTCACACTGAAAGTGCTTACCGCGTCGCTGCCATTCCGGTGTGACTTTTAAACTACTACAAACTAGTGGCTATATAGTTCGCCGACAGACGGCAATCAACTAATATTCCTAGTTCCTACATCTACCTCGGTGGTCTAGTGGTCGTAAGCGCGACTACTGAGCATAAGGTCCTGCGTTCGATTCCCAGGTCGGTCATCCCAGTATCATAGGGTTATTTCATTAGGAATTCCTCAGTGGCCGCCACGGAGTCTGTATTTGTGTGACATGAGACTTAAAACATAACTGGAGAGATGTGGATGTCCTATTATGTAGTCACGAACACAAATATGTAAACACTTAAGAATTTTTCTCCGACTGTTCTGATTAAAATTTCATATTGTTACGAACATAGTCTTCTGGAACTCATATTTTTATGAGAATGATCCTATCTCCTGGTTATTGCTTTAAATTAAGGAAAGTGTAAACATATTGGTGCTCGTGACTGTACACCCTTTGCCTAACGCTTCGGGTAGTACAGGCGTGATGTTATTTTATTGTCTATGTTTCTTGAGCGAAATAATAGTCAATAATCGCTTCTTACCTAGAGCACCGGTGGCCCAGTCGTGGCGGCCCCGACTTACGAACAGTAAGTCGTAGGTTCGAACTCAGACAGACGCATTACTTTGTATAATTTATTTCACCACCGCTGCTGTCAAAACAATGAAAGAAAACATCGTGAGGAAACCGGCATGTCCTAGAACCAAAAAAATCGAAGACATGTGACAGCTATAGCGTGGTGGGATTATAGCCTGTGTCCCAGCTGTGGGAACATTAATAGGCTGATGGTGATGATGAATCAGATTCTCGTCGGCGGTGCTAAAGGAGTATATTGGGGTTTTAATAAAAACAAAAATATGGCTGACCAAAAAGTATTTATTTAAATAACTCTTACTAATAGACGAATAATTCATATCATTGTTTAAATCACATTTCTTCTACGAAGCACCAACATCAAGCGGACAGCTTATCTCTTTTAATTAACTAATGAAACATCTATTACTCTTAATTAACGCCGAATCCTTACTTAATGCCGATGGTGCAACACGAATAAAAGTTCGTTATGAATATAAAATGGAGTAGTTTAAGATAAAAATAATTATCAAAATTGGACTACTCTAAATAATGCGTGGCGTGGTGGCGACCCCCCGAGCGATTAAAGTCGCTCCCCCCCCCTCCTTGAAGTTGAGATCCGCCTAAAGGGACTTTAAATTAGTCAAAATTGTAGAGGATATTTGATGGAATTTGTAAACCCTCTCCTCCCCAACCTCCCCTAAAATTAAAAGGGCTGCAACTTCAAAACGGTTACAGGTGGCCATTAGGTGTTTAACAAATATTATAGTAGGCGTTGAAACCTGTCCGCTGGTGGTACCGGTAAAGCGAAGTAGTAGCCGTAGCGTAGGGACAGGGTCACGATAGCTTTCCGGTGGGAAGTAGGTCTTGAGTGGAGCGAAGGGGGGAGGTTTCGAGCGAAGCGAGCCGGCGACCTCCGTAGCGTAACGAAGGTTGAGTGGGTGAAGCGTAACCGCGCGCAGCTCGCGCAATGCAATACGCAAAAAATATTAGTTTAATTATATTCTTCGGCGTCAACAAAGGCATCAATGTGCGGATTTACACAAATAGAATTGACACATCTTTTAAATTACGTCAAAAAACAAGAGAACTGCTTCTATTACAATAATTTATTAAAAACAGTAAACAATTGGTGCTAATGGTGTCGATTCTGTTGTGCACAAACTAAACTTAATTTAGGCTATTACTATCTTTTTCTCACTAATAAAACGAGAAAGAGACGGACGTAATTTAGAGCTGTCAAATTTAATTCGAACTAATATTTCCATACAAATGAAGGGTGCACGTAAAAACATGTCGACTAAAAACACGGTGAAGCGCAAGGCATAAACTAGTTTGACATCTCTAACTTAGTGCATAGCTATAGCTATCCTTTTCTCGCACTGCCTTTTAGTAGAAGATGGCAATAGTCTAAATTAAGTTTAGTTTGTGCACAACAGAATCGACACCAATGTCTATCAATATGTTGAAGGCCATTTGCAACAGTATTTAAATACACCTAGGTAAACTTCCATTAGTTTAGAGGCCTATTTCACGATGGCCGCATAGCCAATTAGCCAGTACTTAACGAATACATTCAAAAATGGAACAGAATTTGTATGAAATGATCTGTCAAGTTAACGGGAACTTCATTGCAGATGGTGAAACAGGCCCGAAGTATAAAATAAATGCTATCTAGAAAGACGCCTATATGTATGTATATTTTTTGAGATTCTCAATTTGGGTATGTTTTCACCAGAGTAGCTCGTCTGTCGAGTGGCGAGAATGTCCATAATAGTGTAGTGGCATTACAAAAAAGTGACATCGAACGAAAAGTACCTACTACAGTGCCATCTTTGATACAAATATAGAACAAAATCAAAATTCTGAATCGCGCCATTAAAGTTATCCGCGACTTAAGACCACATACAAAAAAAGTCGTTTATCAGCAATTATTTTTGCATTAAGTTACTTAGTTTGATGTACAGAATGCTTGGTTGACGGCTTCGTGATGAGGTTGTTTACACCGAAAACCAAACTGGCTCGAAAGTTTTGGTTTAGCTGCAGCTAAAATAGACCCTTAAAATACAGAGCTGGGGCCATCAAAACTAAAGAAAGACTGACTATTGCAAACGGCTCTTACGGATTTATACTTTAACATCTATGTATTAGGTACAACATTTACGTAATTATGTATATCTGTCTTAATTGAATAGAAATGTGCTAACCATTTTTTTAAATGTACGAGTACAATTTATACATCTGAGGCTATCAATTTATTTGGTGCGATTTCATCAATGATTTTTATTTCAAACTTTATTATGGTGAAAGCGTCAGTGTTGCCAGCGAAATTCAATTTTTCTTACGTTTTTTGCAATTTGCAGGCCAGTGCTAGATTGTAATTATGTTGATTAAAATATTGTTCGCGACTGTAAGACAGATTTAGTTCAGAATTATAATCATTCAAATCATCAATACAACTCCTAGTTCACAAAGGTCGAGGAACGATTTTGACATTAAAAAACCGTTCCTAGATCTTTATGAACTTGAACTGAACAAACAACTTAGCACTGGCCAGCAAATTGCAAAAAAAAGTAAGAAAAGGAGAATGACCAAAGTGGACCAAATTTTTTAAAAAAAAGGACAAGGTTTGCCCCCTGATTTAAATAAATAAATAAATATCGCTGGACATTAACACACAGCGCCACCTAGTGCCACACTAAGCAAAGCTTGTGTCGTGGACACTAGATAGTTGATATACTACATATATACTTTTTGTTTGTAAATACATACTTATTATACATATAAACAGGGGCGTAGCTACCGCCGTATCTGCCGTATCAATTATACGGGGCCCCTGGGCCACGGGGGCCCCCGAAATGAAAAAAGTAAAAAAAAAACAAATTCTTCGGTTCGTTTCGTGTGCCGAAAAAAAGGCAAAGATAGTGTATGCTTTTTGTAAAACAAAAAAAAAGGAAAAAGTGATGATAAATTAATATTTCTTTAAATTTAATGCAAATATTTATTTGTCCGTAGTGAGGAATCGTTACCACTCATAAGGGCCCCCAAACAAATTTGTATACGGGGCCCCGCCAAGGCACGCTACGCCACTGCATATAAACATCCATGACTCGGAAACAAATGTCCGTGCTCATCACACAAACATTTGCTCCTACCGGGATTCGAACCCAGGACCCTAAGAACGTAAGGCAGCGTCACTACCACTACGCCAATCGGGTCGTCAAACTACATAGCTCATTTGAAAGACGGGTTCAAATGCATCATTTTTTTCTATGGAAATGAAAAAATCTGTCCCACAGAATCGAAGATATTAGCTGAAACGTGAACTTGAAAAAAAGTAGCACATTCACTTGACCTTTTCTTATACCAGGCATCATGATTTAAACAAGGAAACATAAAAACGTTTTTTGAATAACTACGAGTATATCGTTTTTTATTTATTATTAATTGAACTATTTAGTGAATAAGATTATATAGAAATAAGATACACAAAAAATAAGTGCAGGCAATAGTGTAACGTTACAGTATTCAATATTGTTGAATTAGTCTGTAACTGTGGGTTAGAATTTGATGCACATTTGCACACATAGTAAGTCCATCAGTATAAGTTAACCCACAATGGAGTCAACCCTGGGGGCAGCAGTTTTTTTTTAGACCAGAGCCCATACATTTTTGGTCATTCTATTTGAATTTCGCTGGCAACACTGACGCTTTCACCTTACAGACATGTGCAACATGATTTTCACATTTCAATAGGTGCTATTATTATTTCAAAAGAAAATCTTTTACAACGTCCAACATAGCAAGTTATGATCCACTTCTAACCACAGATAATATTGACTAAACAATGAGGGATTTTCTTTTTCAACTCCCCTAGTCGCTGTATAGATGGCGCTGACTGGGGTACGTTACTGGAAGGAACGGAACGTGACATAATTTTCTGATTACTTCACTTGTATGTTATTTTGAGATCGTAAAATGAAACGTACATTAAAAGTAAATAAATAAAGTTATGTCATTGTCACATCACATCACATTGATATTTTGAAAATAGCCTCTATATGTAACTAAACAAAAAGGAAAAATAAAACACTACTTTTTAGGGTTTTCCACGCCAGAAAGAAAATATCCCAAGAGAAAAAGAAGAGAAGCCGTTGCCTTGTGGATTTATGTACAAATGAAGGCATGCATCTTTTTCCTAAAGATGAAAGTCATAAAGCGCAATGGGTATAAGCCATCGTACATTTCAAACCTGGCCTCTTATTCACAACCATTCGACTCGCTTCCGATTCGGAAAGTCGTATATCTGTCTTCTTCTGGCATTACAAAAAATTCAACAGAGATTAATTTATTCTATCTCAGATTAGATTCTAATAATAGTTTACGTGTTTGGCCGGAGGAGGCAAAACACCAGAAGAGATGGGTGACGCCTTTGCCCAGCAGTTGGACTGAATAGGCTAACAACAAAAAACAATAGTTTACCTATTTTTAGATGTGGCATCAAAAATATTGAAGCAAACAGCCATTCCATCCATATTTCCATGGAAAAAATCATCTCAACCTCCCACAACATCCCATACCATAACATCCAAAGATCAAGATTCATCATCATACGCTGCTCCAGAACCTGATGATGATGAACATCAAGATTCTCAGGCTCTCAACTTTTCTCTCTCACTGATGGCATACCATCGGGAAGGCCTACGACCAGCCGTCTACGTTTATTCTATGCACAAAACATGTCCTAAAAATGTCCCTTTTAACAATTCTCTTCCCTGAATTTAGGGGTAAAACCCTTAAGCTGGCAACCAAACCAAGCGTTTTGACTTTGACACTAGTAACGTAGTCGGGTCAACGCCATCTATAGAGTTGTTGGAAACTATTTTTTTTTTTAATTCTTAAAATGAAAACCTCTCATTCCTATAACTTTTTGTTATGTTGATAACGTAAAAAATACAAAATTAAAAAATACATAAATTAAATTAAAAGTATTTATATGATTTTGTAAACAATACTCACGGTACTCTATTTTGCTAAACCTTGGGGACGTATGTTATTTACCCAAGATATGGTAACACAATCTTACAGCCAGTCTCACCAAGGAGTATCGTATTACCCAGTACCTACTAACAGGGTTGTGGAGGTCAGATAGGCAGTCGCTCCATGTAAAGTACCGGTATTCGGCTGCCTCCGGTTAGACTGGAAGCCGACCCCAACATAGTTGGGAAAAGGCAGGGGGGACCCGCCCTAGCTATATTTTGTTTTTTTTTTCTTTACTTGGAACTAAATGAACATCATCCTACTCTTATCCCAATATATTTGGGGTCAGCGCCTTATCTTTAACGAAGATAGATCACTTAATTGGATAAAATATCGACTGTGATAATTACGACGTAAGGGACATTGAGCAAGCTGTTGAATTTGGAACCTTTAGCACAGAACTGAAAGCTAAAAATTCAACAACACTTTCAATGTCTTTTACGGTTTTCAAATTTTTATCGAGTACAGTGAGCCAATGTTTTCAAAAACTTCCGCCTTTGACACATTTATAAAGGTTATCAATCAGTCAATGAATGACTAAATAATATAATATTCTTTACATGACATAGATGTTTCAACGTCGCCAGTAATGGCACAAGTCGCTATAAAACGATATTTGATTCATATTTATATTTGAAATCTATAAATTGATAATCTATAGAAAAGAGATCCTATGAACACATTCAATTCAGAAGTGGTTTCCGTACATGCCTGGCATAGGCATGTTGAGTGGTCCCATGGGGTATGGCACATTGGGGGCTCCCTGCGGGGGTCCGTAGCTAGGGTACGGTAGGTACGGCTTGGCATATCCGTTACCGAAAGAGCTCTGACTTCCGGATCTGAGTAGTTCAGCCATCTTCTCGGCTTTGAACTTCCGTAAATGCATGTTTTTGCGAGCGGGCTCGAAATCTTCGAGGAACTTCTCCACCGGTATCTTCCCTGAGAGGAAGTCTTGCGCTAGGCTCTCTGATTGCTCCTCGGATTCTGCTGCCGCTGTCTGTAGCAGAGCTTGCGTTGTATCCGGCGATATGCCCGCTGATTTTGTTTCTGATGGGCAAACGAACTCAATATTAACATTCATAATAGAAAATATTTTAAAATTTTGTATTTGGGGTTTAAAACCACCCCTGTGTAATGTGTTATTCCCGCAATTGCGACCTTTTCTTTGTACTGGACCTTACCTGTGAAACTTTTAGTTGTGTAGATATCAAAGGTTTAAGTTCCAATGTTTTCACACGTATTTTAATATGAGTTACAATTGTTTTGACTTTACTTTTGATACCTCCATGACACTTTTTCATGAAATATTCATTTAATGGGATTAAATGGACGTTAAAGGGTCGTATTGAAAACTTTAATGATTATAACTATAGATCGGAATAGGTAGAGCTGTTTTACGTACTTGCCATAGGTTAAAATAATATGGATATTCCCCAGATAAAATATGGAGTCCCGGGATTAGGTTTCTAAATTGGTAGTAAAATCAAAAAGAAAAAAAGTAAAATAGAACAATTTGGATTAACAATACAATCTATACTATATACAACCTTATTTTTTGTTTATACTAAACCCGAAAAGGGGTAATTGTACTCATCATTTTGAACAACTTTTTCTATGGGACGAACCCTGAAATCGCGAAAAAAAAATCAGCTGTTCCCTACATTTTGACGAGTTATGCGAACATAAATGTAGGGAACAGCTGATTTTTTTTTCGCGATTTCAGGGTTCGTCCCATAGAAAAAGTTGTTCAAAATGATGAGTACAATGACCCCTTTTCGGGTTTAGTATAAACAAAAAATAACCCTGTATAATATTATAAAGCTGAAGAGTTGGTTTGTTTGTTTGTTTGTTTGAACTCGCTAATCTCAGGAACTGCCGGCTCAATTTGAAAAAATATTTTTGTGTTGGATATTCCATTTATCGAGGAAGGTTTTAGGCTATATAACATCACGCTACGATTATTAGGAGCGGGGCAGGAATGAAAAATGTTGCAAAAACGGGGTTTTTTTTTCCTTTCGTTTTTCTATCTTATGTGACGCAGACGAAGTTGCGTGGGACAGCTAGTCTTAATTAAAATAATACTAATATACAGGGTCATTGTACTCATCATTTTGAACAACTTTTTCTATGGGACGAACCGTGAAATCGCGAAAAAAAAATCAGCTGTTCCCTACATTTATGTTCGCATAACTCGTCAAAATGTAGGGAACAGCAGATTTTTTTTTCGCGATTTCAAGGTTCGTCCCATAGAAAAAGTTGTTCAAAATGATGAGTACAATGACCCCTTTTCGGGTTTAGTATAAACAAAAAATAATGTTGTATACGCTTCAACAATAATTCACTTATTTAAACAAATAATAAAATCCCTTTAGTATCAGTCGGAATCTTGTGGAATATCATATGCATATTAACATCAATGTTTGCGGCAATGAACCTAAATATGTAGCTGTACCTATTCCGATCACTGCTTATAACCCTGTAAAGCTACATTTGTTAATTGCTAGTCGTATTTTAATCAACTTACGACCTGACACCGACCCGCAAATTGCAAAAAAAAATAAGAAATTTTGAATTTCGCGGGGTACCCTAGCGTTTCACTATATAAACCACGATTCGTGGCTTAAAGTATAAGGCATGGTACACATTTGTACAGGTCAATAACAATCGGTAAAAAGTCATGGTATGGTACGGTGTACTGAGCAGGACAAACTCCGGTCCAACACGAACTTTTTTTTTTGGAAAAGTCTCCATCTATTCCCAAACCGCTGTATCTCCAGAATCAACAGTGGCGATCACCCATTAAAGCGCCGAGACAATGAAGCTCGACGAAGTTCCAGATAATGTAATACCCCACACATATGCGTTTGATGAAAAAAAAAAAAATCAGTTCAGTTTCAGTTCTAAGTACTTATGGGGATCCCCCAATAGTTTTTTTTTTTCTATTTTTGTGTGAAAATCTTAATGCGGTTCACAGAATACATCTACTTAGTTCTTATAGTTTCGGAAAAAAGTGGCTGTGACATGTGGACAGACAGACAGACATGATGAATCCATAAGGGTTCCGTTTTTTGCCATTTGGCTATGGAACCTTAAAAATGTGTATTTTAGACTTACTATATTCTTCCAGCAACTCCTGGATGCGTGTGCACAGCTGCTCACCCATCTCGGACTTTTCTTGCACTTGTTGCTTAACCTCCTCAAGCTCAGGCTCTTTTCCGAGGTTAAACTCGGCTAGAGACCTGTTGCTGGCTATTGTCATCTCTCGTTCCGTCTCCCAATCTTTTACCTGGGGGAAGCAAATAGTTTATTATTTTTCTAATTCCTGTCTGCTACCATAATAAATACCATGCAGAGTACGTTGGCTTACCATCTAAAGATAAAATTACTGGTATGGATTATACATGGAGCAAGTGCCTATCTGACTTCTACAACACAAATTATGCTGAGTAATTCAAAACCCGTTGGCAAGACTGGTTCTCAGACTTTCAGACCTAAATATACCTGAGTTGAGCATCATCTATACAATTGCATGCAATGACTGGTCGGGTCCACTCAAATCTGTGAGTTTCCCCCCTCCACAGACTCTCAAACATTTCTCATCTTCTTCCTCACTCTATTCGGTGAAAAGAACATCTGGACTTTGAAAGGGGCTGCAACCTCCAAAGTTCTTTCTCTGATTATTCTCAGAGTAATCAAATAGGAAACACCAAGACAATAGGAAGAAATCGGTTCTTCTTATTGTCTTGGTTTTTTTGAATATATAAGGGACTGCTGTCATATTTGGTAGCATCACTAATGCACTCAGCCAAACTCTGTTTCTCGCTCTAGCAAAAGATGGTTCTGAGTAAAAGAAAGGGAAAAATTAGATTCCATGTTTATAGATGAGGTTTAAATTTACTTTAAAGTTACTAACTCAGCTTTTATTTAATCAAAGGCCATAATTTTTTTTTCTTTAGTAAGTCTCTAAATTATTTGGCAAACTAAACACCTTTCCGCAATAAACATTGCTCACAGAAGTTATTTCCCGGAGACATTGAGTCTGTTAAAATATCTGAAGAATCAGGATGAATCCTGACCATCTGGTTAAACCTAGGTTTAATGCTAATAGTGTTAGCTAAACCCAATATTTATGGAAAGAACATCATGTATCAAATCAGGCTATCTTACTATGCTGACCACAGACAATAGCCATGTCTTCTTCTATCAAAGACCTGCAAGACATGGCCTCCATTTGCTTCTTAAAGTTTCTTCTGCGTCATAATATTAGTCACAAACGTATATTTACTTGTACAATAGGTAGACAATAGACTAGACAACAAAAAAAAATAATCTAACTAACGTTAGAGGTTCTGACGTCACGAGCCCCCACTCCTGAGTTTTGATGCATTTTATATTTTATATTCTGTCATAAAAAAAAAAACAAAAAATAAGTCCATTATTATTTACTTGTACAATAGGTAGACAATAGACTAGACAACAAAAAAAGATAATCTAACTAACGTTAGAGGTTCTGACGTCACGAGCCCCCACTCCTGAGTTTTGATGCATTTTATATTTTATATTCTGTCATAAAAAAAAAACAAAAAATTAAGTCCAGTATTATTTAGTACTCTAACTGATGGACTATATGGATCGATCGATTTCTATCTTTTGATACTGTTGTCATGCCTATTAAGGAAGGATCTGCTACTTTGTTTGTTATGAATAAAAATGGTTTTGCTTTTAATTACATGGTGTTATCCGTTATCTGAATTTTAGTGGTCAGATGCGGTAAATCTATGTGAGATACTGGTATTCTGCTACGTAAATCTATTTAGATCACGCACAATGGTCCACTTCAAAGACTGAGTGTGGAAACCTAAACCCTCATGATGATAATGATGGTGATCTATTTATATTGAAGGCTAGGCCCGAATTTATCTCACTGATAATAAATTACTGCAACAAGATTTTTATTGGTTATCATTATATGAGGCACTTAAGATTGCGTGTTTATTTTAATTAAAACAATGACTCATCCTCCAACAACTATAACAATGTATGTACGCACCTAAAACCGATATTAAAAGGGGAGAAGTAAGTAAAACCTTTCTTATAGATAAGGAATGGTCAATTGAATAGAAATTATTCACTAATATGAAGAAATCTCTTTGTTTTTACCTGTTTTACATCTTTTAGCACAGTGTCGAATTTGGTGTCATCATTTAACATTTCCTTCAGTTCATCCGAGTTTAAATGGGACAGTAAGCCCAAGGTTGATGGGTAGTCAGGCTGTATCATCTTGAATAGCACACAGGTTATCACAAATTAACAGTCTCAGAATAATATGTCGTAAATTATTTTTACGAAAGATGTCAAAAACAGAAGTACCTATTATTATTAAAACCCAACAACTTTGACAGTTCTGAGTTTCTGACTGACAAGCTGACAAGTGAAGTGATCCACAGATTATATAATAGAAGTTTTAAGTTTTCCTATGGTTTTCCTCCTGTCTGTCAATTGTAAGCTCTATCTATGTGTTCTGTGGGCACACAAATGATTCGTTCAACAATTCATGACTGCCACTAAAAACCACTCAATGGCAAGTGTGTAAGGTTCTTTATGCCATCTGACATTTAGTGACAGCGATTTCCAGGCAACACTTTTTAGTAGAAACGTCATAATGACGGTATCAGAAAGTACAATTTAAATTTTTTCAAAATTCTTAATGTAAATAGAATTAAATGCTAACAACTACTTATAATACATGACAAACACCTTAATTTATTGTGACGATCAATAGTTCCCTTAGTTCTAGTCAGAAATGTTTCTTGATGATACGCCATATGACATAGATTTTTTCTACAATTTTTATGTGAAGTTCCTTACGGAACTGTTGTTGTATTTTAGGAATTTCGCTCTATATATAAGCTTATGGCTGTTTGGGTACTTCTTGGTGTGTTGTGTGGTGTATCGGCGGTACGCACGGCGGCTGCCAACGCGGACGCGCGGTGCTTTGGGCGCCAAACGAGTGTTGGTAGTCATAGCCCACCCGGATGATGAATGCATGTTTTTCGGGCCCACGATCTTCCGATTGTGCGAACAGGGTGCTGACGTACATGTACTGTGCTTATCTAATGGTATGTGAAGTAATTTGATCTTTAAACTTCATAAATCCTTTCATGTTTATGTTTTAAAGGTCAAAATGTTAATTGGCTGGTAATAGATTACATTCCTTTGGCTTAATTGCAAATTTCTAATAACATTCTATAGAGAACTATTCCACGCCATACTATTAACCAAATTTTTTACATTTTAAGGTAATTATGAAGGAAAAGGTCGGATAAGACGAAAAGAATTATGGGATGCGTGTTTAGAGCTTGGTGTACCAAATCAGAATGTTTGTATAATAATGGACGACCGGCTGAAAGATGACCCTAAATGTCATTGGCCCGCACCTGTGGTAGCTAAATTAATAAACCATCACTTGGAAGCCATAGACTTTGATACGCTTGTTACATTTGATCGGGGAGGTGTTTCCGCTCATGATAACCACGCAGCCGTGTTTTATGCGGTTGCTTATATGTTTGTTGAGAAGTTAATACCTGAAAGTAAGTATAATAAATATGACTGTGTTTAAAATATTTTAAAATAAAAGTAACCATAGGCTTCTTTTAATATGAAATTCCTGATTTTGGACATATAAAGACTAAAATATAAAAATCTACCTTGTTAGATCTATTATTTACAATAAAGTAAAATGACTATAGACAGCCTGCCATAATTAATAAATACGGCTTTGGCCACTTTCGGCCAAACCTTTTCTTCAGCCAAAATTAGATGAAGTGCTGAAATTTAACAAACTGTTGTGTTGTTGCGATTGATAAGTAATTGCCTTGGATTTTGGCCAGAATATGACCTTGAGTTGGACGCTAAAATGATGTAAAGATAGTTAACAGTTGTATTGTTTACTTCCAGGATGTGCAGTATACACGCTAGATTCTGTTAATGTGTTCAGAAAGTACATTGGTTTCTTGGATCTGCCACTAAGCTTTGTACTGTCCTCTAAAAGGTGAGTTGTATATTTTAAATCGTGTATTTGTGGAGGTAAGGTCAATTTCCAAAAATGTGGAAATTGTTTGGTGCACATCTGACTACTATGCAAAAGTTTAGATGGATAGATTGGTTCCTCGATCACACCAGAACAGCTTAACGGATCTGGATGAGAACTCGCACATAGATAGATTATAGTCTGGAATAGCAGATAAGCTATTGTGTTTTTTTCTCACATATTTCCAACACCTAGTATATGTAATGCTTTTTTCCAATGGGGATTTCCTTTGCCTTCATTCACACACATAATGTTAGTATTAAAAAATATAACATATTAATAAATAGATAAATATTGCTGGACGTTACACACTGCGCCATCTAGTGCCACACTAAGCAATGGCGCTTGTGTCGTGGATGCCAGATAGTTGATATACTACATAAATACTTTTGATGCTTACTACTTATTTTTCTTACTTTTTATGTAAGTAATTGTAAGTATAAACAAAAACTCAGCCAGCCAGGTCAATACACAAATGTATAATAATACAAATTTGTATTAACCTGGCCTGTATGATCAAACTGACTAAAGTTTAGATACAGTGACCCATAAAACTGCCATTACGCTGACTCTAGGTCTTTTGTAGTTTTTTATTTTATTTATGTCAGCCTGCTCGGTCCCTCTGCTGGGTAAAGACGTTCCCATGGCTTTCCAATTATTTTTTTACCACCTGCAAAGGGTTTTGAATTTTTTGGCAGGATTTTTTACGCCATTTTGTTTTTTTTTTCAAAGTAGCGGCCACGCATAAGACCTATATTAATCGATAGCTGGTATCACTACAAACAAGTTTTGTATGAGGCAAAATGTTCTAAAGTGTCACGTTTCCGAGTTATAAGCTATCAAGTTTTAAGTCCATTCACTGATGGCATCTTCAGCACAACTTGGATTTGATCAGACACGCATAAAACGTGTATCAAATATCAATCGATAGCTGGCATATGACACGCTAGTTTTGTAACAGTGTCAAGTTTCCGAAATATATGGTGTTGTGATCGCCACCATGCACAACTTTGAAAGCTTAAATCTCGGAAACTTGACGCTTTAGAAGATTTTGGCTCAGTAAAAACTTATTTGTATTGATGCCAGCTATCGATTGATGTAGGCGTAATGCGTGGCCGCTTCTTTGAAAAAACAAAACAAAATGGTGGAGAAAAATCCGGCCACGCTACAAAAATATTCCAAGCCCCTTTATTAATAAATGTTTTTCTCCACTCCAGATATTTCCTCCGTTGGACCGAAAGCCGTCGCGTGGTCCGCGCGATGAAACGCCATCGCTCCCAAATGGTGTGGTTCAGGCACCTCTATGTCCTGTTCTCAAGATACATGATCATCAACACTCTTCGAAGAATCAGTTTGGCGGACATCGAACTTGAGTTGGAGGTAGACGATTGAGTACAAACTCTTGGGCACACTTTAGATAAAAAATATAATATGTAAATTTATGTTGTAGATGAAAATGAGACCTTAAATATAAATGGATAGAATGATAATAATAGATGTGCCGTCACCATTCTTAGGTCACGCGAAAAAGAGATGAACTATCTCGCACATCCAGCATGGAACGATAGATACAATGTGCGGTATGAGTGAGCGAGACATTACTATTCAAATCTCAATGTCGATGAAATAGAAACGTAAGCATTTTCTGGCGCGGTGTGTCGAATCTATGACTGTAGAAAAAAGCTAGATTTTACAACATTTTGATAATGTTTAAGCAAAGTTTAGGCTATGTATGTGTTAAATGTTGTCGGTTAATATAAGTTTGTAGATAGTTAATGCTACTTCTAATTTCTTGGCCGCGAGCCACACACGTCTTGGAGACGGGGGGCTGCAGCGAAAACAAATTAAACGAGTTAAGGATCGTTATAGTTCGGTTCAAACTGTATGACGGCGCGCGGAAGTTAGCTGCAAGTGACGGTCTGCGCATTAAGCCGTCAAGACGATGAGTCCTCTGCGCCTCGCTGATACCTAAAATTGTTATCTCAGCTTTACATCAAATGTTCCGACCCCGAGCCGCTACAAAGTTTGATGTTTGTTGGGTAGAGTCGCGGCCCGTCACTCGCAGCTAACTTCCGAGCCGTCATAATGTTTGAACAGAACACGATACGGCTAGAATACCTACTCACTCGAAGGAAAGACGCAAGTTGTATCATCCGAGGCTGTAAACGAGTCCTAAGTCTTACAGTACTAATTGATATACATTCAACACAGTGTAGTACTATTGGCCAAGTACAAATAAAATCTGGATTTTAAACAAAAGAACATAAATATTTGTTAGAATAATAATCGTGGTTGTAAGTAGTTATATTAATAATAAAAAGCCCTACCCCCTATTGCGATCTCTCTCTCTATCACTCAAAGTTTTGCAGGAAGAAGTTTCAACTTTGAGCAACAATTGAACTCGCCATTGTATAGTCGACTTCGTTTTGGATTTACCAAGTTTTTCACGTTTCTGCGTAAGGTTAAAATTATTTAGCTGTCGCATAGAAAAATAAGTAGACCCTATTGTTTTATGAGGTGCAAGTTCCTTGGAGCTGTGATGGCCTATAAGTTATTACTTTGTGTTATTAATTTCATAGCCACTCAAAACATCACCATCGTGAGGTAACCAGGATATCCTACCCAAAAATTCGAAGACGTGTGATATGTACCAACGCGTGTTGGGCACGCGAGGTAAAATAAGGACCTCCATTCTCCTACAGAGGAGAGAACGGCTGTTTTCTTGCAGTGGCAACACTAAAGTTCAAACTTTATGATGGCTCGGAAGTTAGCTGCGAGTGGCAGTCTGTGAATTATACAGTCAAAACTATGCTTACTCTACGCCCCGCTGATACTTAAAATTGTGTTCTGCGCAGCTTTACGTTAGATTTTCCGAAGGTTGATTCGTCGGAAGTTAGCTACGATTGACGGTCTGCGCAGGTAAACCGTCAGTTGTAGCTAACTTCCGAATCGCCATAAAGTTTGAACTGAACTTAACTATTGTCTTACTATACATTCAGCCTTAGAATGGGAAATGCCTGCAAGGTCGACTATTCATGGCCTGGATATCACTGTAATATTATATATTTATTATGTGTGGTGTACAGATATGTATTACTTAAGTAAGAAATAAAGACTATAGTGAGCTTGTGGATTCACTCTTATTCTAGTGGACTTAGAGTATGCTTTTGCATGCACTTTTAACCAGTACCATTCCTTTTCTAAATAAAGTTTAAGTCCTTTTCGAACGATTGTTGAAAAAAGATTTGGCAACTTTATAATTGTGAAAAAAGTTTTTGTAAATTACTAAACTTTACGAAAGCTATTTCATTCCTGACCTTCTTATTGAATATTTTCAAATATTTTGTCCTTTGAAAATGCTTATTCATTGTTTCCAATTTCAAAAATTCTTTCATTGATGGAGCTACACTATTCATTTAATCATTTAATTCAGATAACAATGATCGATAATTGTTAGCAACAATTGGAACTTACGTGCTATGTAAGTAGGTAAAAAATACAATAACAAAATACATTTACATTAATTTTACGCTCCCAACCATAATGCATGTAGATGCTAAGCTTACTACAGTAAGCAAATTCCTAAACTCTGACTGAGTTGTTATGATTGTTAAGGCTTTACACATCTTGTCGTTTGAAAACTTGTACTATAATTATTTAACTTGGATGTATGGAAATATGTTTCTTTGTAAAACAAAAGACAAAATGGATATTATGAAGTTTACATTGTTTGTGTGTAATGTAACTCATGTTTTATTTTAGAATGGGCGTAACCGAGGTATCAAGGATTTCTGAACCTGAGCCGTAAAAGGCTAACAAAATCAAAGCATTTATTTCAAGTAGGCCAGTTACAGGCACTTTTGATAGTTTTGAATTGTTGAAACAAAGATAACCATTACATGTAGCTACATGTGTACAAATGTAGTCACAAGACATAAAAACTGTGAAAGTACTGTTGGTACCCGTTCCCTAGCGTACATCTCTATGGAGAAGAACAGGCAACTAACTCCATGGACTCTCTTTTAAATCAAATTATTGTTACAAAATCTTGGTAACATCATTCATGTTGAGATGGTATTTATGCATATTTTAATCACGTGAGTTTTTAGGGTTCCCAAGCATCACGTGTATTTTTAGACACAAGTTCGTTTGCTCGGGTTTTTAACTAATTATTTTTTTAAATATTTTATTTGTTTGGCCCCGTGAAAAAAATTGTCACACTAACCGAACCATAGTGATTATTTTCTGACTCTTCCCCTCTTTTATAAATAAATAAATAAATTATTTCGACATTTTTTTACTTTTTCACCGCTCCACTTTAATACGGCATTGATTTTTTGTTTCTGAATCAAAAGTTCGAAGATTCACGTTCAGAGGCTATCTCTATATGCCTTGGCTACGCTTCCATAGAGTGGAGTGTCGGATATGAATGTTTGTAAGTTATTCACTAGTCTGTTATTTAGTGTAGGATTAAACAGTTAAACTTAATGCTTTTAAAAATAATTTATTTGAAAATTTTACTTAAAATTTTATGGTTAAAGAAATGGGTTTCTTTTTTGAGGCAAAAGCGCCAGGGAAACCCGTGAAATTGAAAATTTATCTCTACGTCTTACATTTCTGCTCCTAGCTTAATAGTGGCTAGTGTGAAGATGTGTCCGTCAATAGTATTGTCTATCCTGTGATATTCAGTTTTTTCATGGCTATTTTTTTGCTTGAAATTGGCATTATTGATTTTGAAATTATGTTCATACTAATTGATATTTATATTTTTTTTCTAATAAACGATCAAACTGATCATGAGAATATTTGAAGTTTTATTTATGCCGAATTACGTATTTTCTTTACAATTTACACTATATAAAAAAACAGCACCACATCGTAAGTAAGATTCAAACAAGTAAGGTCCTAAAACTGTCCTTTGTGGAACCCACACGTAATCCAATACAGTGAATACACACCCAACAATCCCATTTAGCGATATCAACGATTCCACGATCAAACTGAGATAAGAATATTTGAATTTATGTACTTTCTTAATAATGTACATAAATACATTAAACAAATAAACAGCACCACTGTATCGTAAGCAAGATTCAAACAAGTAAGGTTCCCCTGTAAATGGAAACTATCCCTTATAAATGGAACTCCCACCCAAAACTCCCATTTGACTTTTGATAAAAACACTTGACGATCGCAAACTACAAGACTTAGACCAAAGAAATTAAAAACGAAATGAATATAGAAGGGAATTTAAATATAAAACATTTGTTCCTCGTCTGCGCTGACCCTTACTGACGAAAACCACGCGGTTTTCCCGCTCGTTACTTCTGGCGGGGTAATGGGTATGTACCTATTTTCAATCTTTCGCGGTTCCGTATCTGGTTTAGAAGAAGCGTACGTAAGCTGCTGCTCTGCTGCTCACCCTATCCTTCGGTGACCCTTAACCTGATTGAAAGATTACAGTGAAGCGGTAGGTGGATTGTAGCACACCGTGGCTATATTTTATAAACGTGGATGGTGGTACTGTGGATGTGAAAAAGACCATTTAGTGGAGGTCATTTAACGAGCCGTTCAACTAAAAGTGCAGTCAACCAGAGTACACCTGACCCCGTACTCACAAACGTTCAACTCGTTTCCGATTCGAAAACTCGTATATCTGTCTTCTTCTGGCATTACGAAAACGACCGAGATAGACATACGACTTTCCGAATCGGAAGCGAGTCGAATGGTTGTGAATAAGGGGCCTGGACTGCGGACAGCCTTGACAGTCCCTAGTCTAAAATAGTCCCTACCCAACTATATCAGTCTGTTAAATTCAAACCGATGTGATGTGGCGTGATGAGCTTAGGCCGTCTACTTTAACAAATAAGCGTTATGCGCCCGCTAATGTGTTGGACAGAATGGTTCGCTACTGAAAAATTAAGAGATCGTCCTAATGTCGACATGACTGTATCAAAGGCCTAAAGAAACTAAGTTGTAGTGGATTGTATGATTATTAAATAAAGCCAATTATGGCTTGGCTTGGCTTAGTCGAATGGATTATAAGATCCTCAAGGCCACTGGTCGATTCATCCAAAAATACAGTTTATCCAAAAAGTAAAATATTCATTTATCAAAAGAGCTCATTTCTCATGAAATGAAATCTCATTTTGTCAGTGTCACAGATTAGATATTATGGTCATTTATGGTCAGTGTCTCTGACAGTGACACACACTGTCACGAGTCAAGCCGAATAGATTTCATAGGGATTTCCACGGATTCTAAAGTGTATAAATATATCGATGTTAGTGAATGTTTTGGTATATTCCTGAAATTAGTTTTTTGAATGAAAATTTTATTTTTACTGACTTCTTAGAAAGTATGTAATTCTCAATTGTTCATCCTCACTGCTAAGTCCTACCATTACAAAACTTTCTCTCGTTAATAGGTAATATACAATATTGGTCCTACAAATAAATCAAATCTCATTGGACAAACTCGTACTTATTATGCGACAGTTTAACATATACTATACATTTTCAGCACTATGGCCCCTTTTAATTTAGATTTCCCGTACAATGAGAGATCCGCATAAACTTGTTTAATGGATGGCATGACTTAAACGATGAGAGTAAGGTACTTCCACTGTTTAGAATGGTTATAAACACCACTTTGGGGTCCACGGGGCCACGTCAGAAGTACGAGTTCAGTAATGACGTGCATTAGTCTGATGGTGAATTTAAATAAATAATAACAATTGTACCAGCCTATTCTATGCTGGTAATAAATTATTAGAAATATAACGAGTGGCAAAGGTTTCTTCTCGAACAGAGAAGGCACGAGCATTGATATATAAATATTTGACGAATTTTGTAGATGAGAACTCAAGCCTTTTCTACCGATGTTTTCGAACTAGGACGTATTTTTAGTAGGTACCTAACAAATACGTCGGTTTTGTTCGATACGTTTTCTATACTAATTATTCGATGCATATAAAATATAAATCGTTTTGATAAACTGTGTAAAATCATATCGATGCATGGATCATGGATATTTTACTCAGCAAAATTCATGATGCAGAAGTACGTTTGGATACATTGTAAGGGCAGGAATTTTACAATTTGTTTTTCAAATATTTCAAATAAAAAACTCCTCTATCATTTAATTATAGCAATGATTTAATAAGCCTATTAAATGTGCTATGCTTAAATTATATTATTTAAAAAAAATGTCGTTTATTTTTGAACTGTCATCGTGTTGTATAACATGACATGTATCCGAAACAAATGTTTCTTTTCTCTCTGCTTTTTTAATATGGCGGAAGCACTGACCGCCGTTCGGACGTCTGCGTTTTTTATTATCATGAATTAAGAAGTGTCTCGCTAATATTTCATAACTGAGTGAAACAGAAGTGTTATAGTACAACTGTGAACCAGATACATCAAAAAAGAAAATATTGTAGTGCTTCAAATCGTCACTTTCTGCAAAAAAAATGGTAATGATAGTTTTTTGTTTTGATACTTTTTTACAAACTTTACTTCGCTGAAAAATGTGTTTTCATCATTTTTCTTAATAATTGCAATGATAATCACCAGGCTTATCTTAGGAATAGGATTCACATGGAAACGAAGGTCATAAAAACAGGATTTTTTCGTTTTTTTTCTTTGTTTTCAATTTTTCTAACCAAAAAAACTGTCAAAGGTAATGTCGATCTCACATGTGATATTATTTCAATGTTTCTTTGTTATATTACTAATTTGATCGTGTTCCCGGGGACTTAATTATTCAAGCTGGGTGTGGCTGTATTGATTTTCTTGGAAGGTTCTAGGTATAGTGTTAGAATACGTCTTGAAGTACTGCACTGTGCTGTGTCTAGCACACTGCTACAATGCGGTGCTAACGCATTGAGATCGATGATATCTTCAATTTGGACACTGTAAATGGAGCTATTCGATTATATTTACATTCTATTCCTAATATAGTTCCCTTAAATGCTAACCTAATAAGATTTGAAAGCAGTAACATAGAATTTTAGGAATTGCTCAATGCATGCATTTACTTATCATGGTGGAAAGTAAAATAGTAATAAAAAAACATTATAAAACCCTGTTATCAGTTATGTAAGGTTTTTACTGTATTTTGGTGCTTTTGCCAACTATAGGTAATGTAATAATTCAGACTGTGCCAAGACTTTAGTTGTGTTATTCTGGTTACTCTTAAAACTTGTCTATGCTATTGTTTTCCTTTTTATTAGATTTGGTTGTTAATTATAACCTTCATTTAATTAATTATGGATAACATTGATATGTAGACATACATTATTTTAAAAGCTGCATTAAAGATTTGTTTATCATATTACATTTACTTTGAATTAATGTAAATATTTTGATTAATGTTTGGTCTGTAACAGTGGCAATGCAAGTAAGTAACAAATATTGATTCCCAAATACTTAACAATTAAAACTTTTCTACTCTAATATAACATTTAGGCTATAAATACATTGCTTTTCCTTATCCCTTAAAATAATAACTTCACATTAATAATATCAATATTTGTGATGACTAACATTGTTCTATGAGTAAAAAAATATTACTATGTTGCAATGATATGTGAAATAAACATGAATTAATTAACATAAAGGATGGCATTTAGATACTGCTTATCTGAACAAAGTCAAGGTCTTCTAAAAACACACCATCACTGTATTTATTTTTTACTTCAGTGAAAAACACAAAAAAAATAAGGTATTAATTATATATTTTTAAAGAAAAGTATATTGCTGTCAATCTTGTACCTAATTTAAAAAAAATACATTTTATTGAAAACTTATTTGACTTTGGTACATGGTTTTTAAATTTTAATGTTTATTGTTCTAATTACCTTTGTGATTACATCTGAACATAGGGATGACAGGTAGCTATTAAAAAAAAAAAGTAACCTGATAATTTTAACTTTTACAAAATGCAGCTTACTATTAGGTTTCTGTTGTCTATTTGGCCTTGACCCATGCACTTCGCGTTGCCTTAATATTTATTCTCATTTCATTCATCCCTTTCAGCTATCAGCCATTTCTTTCTTGTTATTCCTTAGGTTCTAGTGTAATAAAAAGTAGAGGTTACTAACAGTATAAAATATGAATAATAATTTGTAAGTTCGTTGGTCAAAAATATGACTATTTCATGAAAATTTATGGTTGCATCCATTTTTAAGTTATGATTATTATTCGGATGAATATACATATAAATACACAAACATGGAATAGTTGAAACAGAATGTGTGACATGAATTAAAATAAATTTTAAAGAATTGTACATGATGGTGTTTTCTAGCTTCTGTATACCCCCTAGAGAAAAAGGCTTGAGTGATCTTTATGTTATGAAACATTTATTTTTTAATTAAAGGAAAGTAAAGACCTAATTGTATTGTATTGTATAACTGGTTGGTGAAAAAAGAAGCGCGTGTTTTGCGTATGGGCCACACAAACCTAGTGTGGGTTGGTAGATGTCACATGTCTTTTGAATTCTTTTTTGGTTCTAGGACATGCCAGTCTCCTCACGATGTTTTCCTTCACCGTTTTTGAGAGCAGTAAAGACCAAATTAATAACACTTTGACCAAATTTATCTCTATCCACAAACAATATGCACAATCTGTGACAAAATAACACTTACCAAATACTCAAATACCAAAACATTTTAGTTGTTGGTAACACTGAGTTGACTGACACATTTCAAGCTTATTACTGAGGCATAAGGGTGTAAAGTGGCACACCATCAATAACCTCGGCAGCACATAGTTACTATCATACAAACTTGACAAAGCTAGGACTTGTCAACAAATTGACATAATATTATTTATGTAGAAAAATATTGTTCACCCAGATTAGTACAAAAATACAAGTCATGCTATGAATGATAGTAAATAAACTAAACGCACTGAATATGTCGGGAAGAAATGACCTTGGGGCTATTTCTAGCTAGAAAGAAACCAAGGTCAATAATATAGTCCTAGCACTTGAATAATTCTTTGATTGGTCAAGGTTATGCAAATGATATTGTGATTTTAATATCAGACACTATCATAAGCTTTAAGAGGAGCTCGTGGCTAAATAATATCAGCCGCTCGGGTCGATGTTTAGGTTAAGCCGTGCCTTGGATGGTCTGTGGATGGGTGACAACCCATTTCATACCGATATTCGTCCGTGTCTCGGAAAGCACGTTAAGCAGTTGGTCCCGGCTGTCCTTTGTAGATCTTTGAAAGTCGTTACAGGTAGTCAGTGGCCCAAAAAGCCTGACAACCAGTCTTATCAAGGGATAATTTAGTAGGTGGTTGCCCCATGTTAAATACTGGTCTTTGGTTAAACTGGAAGTAGACTCCAGCGTACCTAGTTGGAAAAGGCTAGGCAGATAATAACCACGATAGGTGGAAGTAAAACAGAGTGAGGAAACCTAGACTTGAAAATTGTTTTATTAAGTCTGAAGTGAAGGAAAACATAATGAGGAAACCTTTACATAATAATTTCTTAACATAAGTTTAAATCGCCAATCTGCCGTGAACAATGAACAATCCTAGTGATCAAGCTCAATAGGGCTCAATAGAGCTCTTTAGTGAACTGGTACCACGCAGGCAGATCCCGCGGGATCAGTTGACCTTATGAATTTTTGAATTAGTCAACTAATCCCGTTGACCAATTTTATGATTTGTATATTAGAAAAGTTTCTTTATATATTTCGCCCGTGTCTACACTGGTGGATGGGGATGGGTTTATATGCTTATGCCTTCTCTTTATGAGAAGAGAATTATAGGCTGGTATAATATTAATTTATTATTTAATTTAATTATAGGCTGGTATAATATTAATTTGTTATTTAATTTAATAATAGGCTGGTATAATATTAATTCATTATTTGATTTAATTATAGGCTGGTATAATATTAAATTTATTATTTAATTTAATTATAGCCTGGTATAATATTAATTTATTATTTAAGTTACCTTTGATATTCGTCTCGTCTGGTCGCAAGCGCAACTGGTGAGCATGAGATGCGGATGCAATTCCTAGGTTAAGCAAAGTTTTATTGGGTTTTTCATCTCGAGTTTCTTAGTAGCAGCCAGATTTTGTGACCGTTTGATGGCAATAGGCTCGCCAGGCTTACAAGCGAATAACTGGCGAAATGTGGGTGTACTAATGTATGCAACTCTACGTCAAATCGCGTATTTTGCGTATGGCCTATAATCCACCACGCGGGCCCTTTGCGGATTGGTAGTTGTCACATGTCTTTGAATATAATTTGTTCTAGAACATACCGGTTTCCTCACGATGTGTTCCTTCACCGTTTTTGAGAGCAGCGGTGATGAAATAAAGTAATGCGCCTGTCTGGGTTCCAAGCCACGACTCACTGTTCGTAAGTCGGAGCCGCCACCCAGTGGTGGCGGCTCCGACTCGAGAGCAGCGGTGGCCCAGTGGCCACCGCTGCTCTCGAAATGGGGGGTGTACTTTTAGGTACACCTTTGACTAACGCTTCATGGATTACAGGTGTGATGTTATGTCATGTATTGGTCACGTGGTAACACGTTTGTGCGTCCATGACTCGATGTCCCTTCGACACTAAGTCAAAATTCCCTCCAACTTCGCGTCGAATGTCGTCGCTCAATAATTAAGCCATGATGTGTTTGGTCTTCCAGTGCTTATTCGTTTTTGACTATGAGTGAGTCACAATAGCGTAGAAGCTGTGAACTACCACACACTTCGGGTTTTCCCCGAGTTATCTCAGGAAATGCGAGTCGGCCTACAAGATAAAACCCCGAATATCGGGCCTCTCGAAAACTATTTATTAAAGAGGCGAAATATAAAAATACTTTTTTGACTTCGGTCGCGTGAAAAATTTGTATGTGTAAGCCTAAAAACTAGACTACGAACTATTTTCAGATCTAAATTATAAAAACGACCAAGCCTATTCACTGGAGTTCGGTATGACAGATAAAAACAGAGACAGGGTGTAGTACTCTGGGGCTCGTAATTGGTGCTCGACTATTATTGATCGAAGGTGCTCGTTGCTTTCGATCAATAATAGTCGATACCGCGGCCCCGGAACATAAAGGGCGAGGAAGGAACATGGATGGGTTTTAGTCAGTAAGAGTCTGACACTCCCTCCCGCTCCGCCCAGAAAAAAGGTGCTCGTTGCTCAACTAATTAGCCCCACGGGACGATCTGCTGCAGCCAGGCTAAATCTCAGACTGTGCTTAAAAGCGCTATGAGCATATTGTTTTAAGTGACACTTCTTTCTATTATCTTTCTTGTATATCTAACTTTTTCGTTTGTTTTGTTATTACTTATAGTCTAAACGGTCTGCATATGACGACGAGGACAATCCACCGACACCGTCTGACGACTCTGATTTTGATGACGATGTGGACCCCGACAATTTGGAAGTGCCAGGTCAGTACTTTTTTTAAAACACTTAGGTATGCATGTTTTGTTTTTAAAATGAATTATTTACTGTTTTGAAATAGCATATTTTACTTTATTTTTACTCTAATGTTTATGAAAAATATTAAGATTTCTTTACTGGTGTCGATAGCGACTTGGCTTTACATGGCGTCGAGAAAATATTGCTCAGGCATGATGACATGATTCATTCCGCCAGTCTTTGACGCCATGTGCAACATCGCCTTCTCGCCAAGATAAATGCAGAAGGTGCGATATGCGATAACCATGCTAATGCTGATAGCCCAAACCAGTGGCGTAGCGTGCCTTGGCGGGGCCCCGTATAGAAATTTGTTTGGGGGCCCTTATGAGTGGTAACGATTCCTCACTACGCGGACAAATAAATATTTGCATTAAATTTAAAGAAATATTTATTCAAGATCACTTCTTCCTTTTTTGTTGTTTTACAAAAAGGAACCAAAGAATTTTTTTTTTTTTTACTTTTTTCAATTCGGGGGCCCCCGTGGCCCAGGGGCCCCGTATAATTGATACGGCAGATACGGCGGTAGCTACGCCCCTGGCCCAAACACAGGGCAAACTAGTGTCGATCATATCCACGTGGTTCGGCTGTACCTACCCTGCAATCCCTGCATGCAAGCCTGGATCTTTTTGTGGAAGTTTAATTTATTGTTTTGAAAATATTTGACTTAACATATTAATGTAAAATGATATCAACATATTTTAGAAGTATTTTTAAACAAATTCACTTCATGTTCTGTTGATGTTTGACAGAGAAACACAGTTGTCTGTTTACATGTAACAGGATCAAGCTGAAAACCATCTTTGGACCATTTTTATTACAATTAATGTAAATATATTAATATGTTTGAATATCATTCAAGGGTGCATTTTATTATGTATCAAGCAAGGTGACATTGTATGTATTCGTAAATGTTAAATCGACGCTGCTGTTACGAATATCTGTCGCACCCAATTTTACCGTAGGTCCATTTCATTAACATATGACATTTCTGTTATTTGCAGAACTCTCTGGTAATTTTAGGCAGGGTTCGAGGATATATTATATCAATGGATAATATCATGATATAATTATATCTGATATAATATCAAACAATACATAAATGGTTTAAATATGTTATTTTATTAAGTAAGTTTGGCATTTGAAACTGTATTTCTATTTCCCAAATGAAGATAGCGTTGGAGTAGAGTTAAAACATACTCTAATCCATAAATGGCAACACTTCTGCCGCCTAATGGCGTCAGTCGTGATTCTAAGTATGTACTTAGTCTGATTTTAAATAAATAAAACATTTCAGTTTTTTTTTATTATGTTTATGTAGCACATTTGCAAATAGTTTACATAAATAATACAGTAAAATAATAATATGGCTTTTATACAAAATTTATATTTATCAAACTTGTTATAATTATATTGGATATATATCATCTCATAAATATCCGATTATCGGTTATTTTGATATGTATAATAAATATCGGATATTTTCGAACCCTGATTTTAGCATATCCATGTTTATACAGTGTGTAACATAATTGGACCACCAAAACGCAATCGTAAAACTCACGCACGCACTCGCCGAACTGGAAAACTTTCCCTAAAGAACATTATATTGTTTGTTGCTACGGAACCCTTTCTGTGCGACTTCGGCCGTTGTCTGACTTCCACACCATCGACTACTTATACATTTACAAATATATCTTTCATAAATTTAATTTTTCGATACCTATTTAAAAAAAACCGGCCAAGTGCGAGTCAGACTCGCGCACCGAGGGTTCCGTACAAACTTTATTAAAAATATTTTTATTATATGATGTAACTAAAAATTTATGCTTTTCGCAATTTTTCCTTTATCTGTGTTATAAGACGTTGCTTCGTACCAAATTTCAAGATTCTGAGTTCACGGGAAGTACCCTGTAGGTTTTGATTCCCTTGCGAGTGTCGAAAATTTGCGGCATAAACGGGAGTATCTTTTGATCGCGTTGACTTAGAAGTTTGATTTTTTCACAGCTCCAAGAGACCATTGACTTGAGTATTTGATATGAATTTCAGCTTGATACCTCCACGCGTTCCTGAGAAAAAAGGTCTTGACAGACAGACAGACAGACAGACAGACAGACGGACAACAAAGTGATCCTATAAGGGTTCCGTTTTTACCTTTTGAGGTACGGAACCCTAAAAAAAGAACAAGAAAAGTACCTATATAAAAATATCATAATATTTTTTTTTTGTCGTATGTTTTTTTTTAATGGTCCCATTCGTTCCGTGTACGATGATCAAGTTTATGGCTTTCGGTTCCAGAACGAGCTAAAAATAACCGTGTACCTGTAGTTACCTATTTAATGTACGTTTATTTGATCAGGTGGAGGCAAGACCCTGGCAGCGGCGGCGAGCATGGCTGCTAAGAAAGTCACGGTCACGCCACAGGTCACCGTCAAACCTACCACGAACCCACTAGCAGGTGAGTTTTACTTTACATAAGGAACTTCAGACTTTATGTCAGACTGGACAAAGTTTAAATTCCAATATTTCACTGCAATCGAAAATAAGCTGGGTATGGGGACTGCCGATAGAAGTGAAAACTAAATAATCTACAGGGTGTTTGGCAGAACGTTGAACATACGAAAATGGTGGATAGGTGGGGTCATCTGCTACTTACGAAGCCCTAATTTATTTGGCCCTGGCCCACCGGGTATTTAAAAAGTGTTTTTCTTTTTTCTTGTTTCACCACTTTCTTAACTTAAAGTGTAATTAAAGTGTAAAAAATAAAAAAAAAAACGAAACATTGCCTGTTTTACCCATTTTTAATAAAAAATACATTTTAAAGTTAAGAAAGTGGTGAAACAAGAAAAAAGAAAAAAAAATCTTTTTAAATACCCGGTGGGCCAGGGCCAAATAAATTAGGGCTCAGTAAGTAGCAGATGACCCCACCTATCCACCATTTTCGTATGTTCAACGTTCTGCCAAACACCCTGTATATCTGCTATGCTACGGGTTGTTCTCCGTGCACGCCTAAGTGGTGCTACGCCGTAGCGGATCGGCTACGAGTGCTACGAAGCGTTAGGTGACGGTCACGCGATTTCCATGATTTTTGTCCACGCAAAAAGTGTTCAATGCGCCTAAAGAAGTTTACACTTCAAAAATACTTGTTCTTATTCTCATTTGTATGTCCACAGCGCCCTCTGGCCACGCATTTGGGCAGGCCACAAATGTGAAACCTATCAAGATTTCAGCAAGCTCGCTCACTAAACCATTGGTTGGTATGGGACCATTGGCTGGCCTAGGCAGAGGCGGACGTAAGAAATTTTAATTAAATAATAAATTTAAGCTTTACTCACTCAAAACGTACAAAGTCAAACTTTTCGTGCTTAACCGCCGAACGGACTTGGATAATCTTTAACACGCCGTTAGATAACAGACATGAGTTAGGTCATAGGATACTTTTTATGCCACTCCTTTGGGATAATTTTGACCGTCCACTGAGGCAAGCTGGGGGCGAAAGTTAGTACGCTATACTAACCATCGTGGAATATTTTTTAAATAAATATGATGATGTGACAGTAGATTGATTTAGATAGCCTTGTAATAAACCATATGCGCCAGCTATACGCACTTTCTAAATTAATTTTAAAAATAAATTAAAGTGTGTGGTGTTATCGTATTCATTATTATGTTTAGTTATCAATAAGCCACCTAGTACTCGATTATATTATTTCTTAAACAAATATGAGACGCTCCACTGGAATGAACAGATAATGTACTGCAGTATCTGTGACCAGTGTCCGTAACCGGTTAAAGATTTAAATTGGTAAATTCTGCGTCAAAAAGTTAGCACGTTTCTGTAACGTTGACAGCAACATTTGAATAGTATTGTCTCGCTCACTCTCGCTGAAAATCCTATCTTTCGTTCCACGCGCGATGAGCGAGGGCCGATCTTTGCAGCCGATACGTTTGAACCGGTTTCAAAATCAAATCAAAATGAAAGCATTTATTTCAAGTAGATCAGTTACAGGCACTTTTGAATTGTCGAAACTGAACAGTAAATTTATAAATAAATAAATATCGCTGGACATTAACACAGCGCCATCTAGTGCTACACTAAGCAAGGCTCGTGTCGTGGACACCAGATAGTTGATATACTACTTATATATATATTATTTTGTGTGTAAATGCATACTTATTAAACATCCATGACTCAGAAACAAATGTCCATGCTCATCACACAAACATTTGCTCCTACCGCTTTATAGCTACAGTCCCAGTGACAAGAGATAAAAACTGTGAAAGTACTGTAGTTGCCCATTCCCTAGCGTAGATCTCTATGGAGAAGAACGGGCAAGAAACTCCATGGACACTTAAATCAAAATCTGGTTACATCATTAATGTTGAGATGGTATATTATGTGAGAACAATGTAGCAAGATGTGCACGTTAAAAGTGCCCATAGTAAAAACAAAAAGAACATACAATTCAAAAACAAACAAGCGTATAACTAAACCTTTACCCAGTAATATTTAGAAGTATATGGTAAGCTTATAAAACCGGTGATTTTGCGTAGCGCCCGCCATGGCCCCGCCGTCGCATTTCGCGGCGGGCTCGTCCGCCGCGTTCAGCGCCGCTTCCCTACTCGCTCAGAGTGAGTACGGTATATCTGCGAACATGATCTCCTTTCCAATTCATGTCATATCACTTAATTGCTTACACGTAAAGTTTAATTTCCCTTACAACTTTCTTAGACTGTTGAAAATTCATGCCAAAATAACCTTAATGCCAACTGCAACTTCATTTAAGATAGTTGCATTCTAAAAGCAACTTTGTTTTTAGTAGGTTTAAGTGGAAATAACGTGAATTGGAATCAAGGATTTCAATAGACTTAGTACCCGTAATGTAACGTGTACAAGGCGATTTTATCTATTTGTATTGTAGAAGTCGCTATGCATGCTGTTTTTTTTGTGGATTAATTGGTTTTGTTTTTTTTTAACATGTAAAATACAGTGTCAAATGAAGTCAAATCAAATTAGCTGACGTAACTCCACTGACGCTGCGGAGTAGCGCTAGATGATTTAATAATTAAACAAATCCATATAAAAGCAGCATGTAAACAGGGTGTAAACAACCTCATCACGAAGCCGACATCCAAGCATTCTGTACATCAAACTAAGTAACTCGACGCAAAAAATATTGCTGGGAAACACTTTTTTTGACATGAGAACTCACGTTTTACAGTAAAACTCAATGTAACGAACTCAAAACATTGTGTTGATGGAACCATTTAATAGTAAACGGGTTTTGTGGAGGGATTTCAAGTAAAGTAATGACTTTAAAAACTATTATCTGGAAAAAAAAACTTTGACCTCCAATATTTCCGTAACTAGAAGGTTCCCAGGTATGGTGTAAAACAAAAAAATAATCGCAATTACGGGAAGAACAAGTGCCATAAGGCTTCGTTAGAGGTTTATTTACACCCTTTATTTGCATTATCCGTAGTTAAATTTCTTTCTTAGCTTTAAACTTTACGGGCTGCACTACTAACATTTCAATAGTAGATAGATGTATTTTTGTAAATGGTATGCAAGCTTACAATCGATATTGATTTGCGCCAGTTTCGTTAAGTTATTCATGACAATATCGGCTTGCCTGGTCGCTAATAGACCCTAGACGTGCCCTGCTTTTCTTCTTATTTATAGTTTTGGTTCTGACCTGATTTGAATGTAGACTATCTAGTTCTACGTAGTTAGCTGATTGGTTTACGTAACTGAAACGTTTTGCAACAGGAAAAAAAGTTCTTTATTAAAAAAATACTGTGTAAAAAGTTTGTATAGAAACAGTATAAAATGTTAACAACCGTTCAATTTTGGGGGAAGTTTGCAAAAGTATACGAGTAAAGGGGGTGAAAATTTGTACAATGGATAGAAGCTGGAAAAATGCTTCTACCCTTTGCAAATGTTGTGTAAGCGCTTTCAAAGATGTTTTAAAGAGTTTTTAATTAAAAGTTGTTGTTTTGTGGGCTGTTTGGCAACGTGACATTCAGTTACGTCCTGTTGCCAAACATTTTTCACAATTACTTTCTTCTTTTCCATGAATTCGGTGAAATTATCGGTTAAGTACAAAGAACCGAAAATCTTACAAAAACAACAATATTACAACTACCTTTCGTGTCTTTTATAACAACAACTGCTCGGCTCGATCGTCAGGCTTAAACGGCCTTGCCTAGATCGATCTCCGGATGGGTGACCACTCATAACATACCGAGTTACGTTAGTAAAGCACGTTGAGCCGTTGGCCTAGGCGGCCATTTTAGATCTTTGACAGTCGTTACAGCAAAAGTCTGAAAGCCAGTCTTAACAAGGGGTATCGTATTACTCAGTAGCTGAGTTGTAGAGGCAGATCGCTCCTTGTAAAATACTGGTATACAGCTGCTTCCGGTTAGACTGGAAGCCGATCCCAAAGTCGTTGGGAAAAGGCTAGGCTGATGATGAGTAAACTGCCAAAGTGATTGCCTATGCACACTACACTCAACAGTGTTAAAGCAAGTACGGCCGTCTATCCCTTACATGCATCTTCTTGTATGCGTGACATTAAAATTGACAAGATAGTAACGTTCTGATTGAACATTCGTTGCGCGCATTAGCCATAGCACGAACTATTGCTGACGTAACGCATCGTTAAACTAACTCACTTTTTAATCGATAATACGACGGTCTGATAATAGACAACATTCCGACAATGATAGTATAATTATTTAAAACAGTCCGATAACACAACATCCTGGATAAAATGTAATAAATGGAATACTTTTTTTGTAAAATTAAATAAATTTTATAAAAAATCGTGTAATTTTTATAAATTTTATAAAACTTTCTGTACTAAATTTTTTTTATAAAACTGCCTGTATAAAATTTTATAAAACTTTCTGTATAAAATTTCATAATTAAAACTTTCTGTATTACATTATACAGGGTGAAATTGAATAGATGCGACAAATTTAAATCAATAATACGTGTTGTCAAGAAAATGTATGAAATATCAAATGTAAAATTAAAAAATAATTGATCAGTGTTACGAAAACCGTTAAAATAATAAAAGTATCAAAAAATCTCGTCCGACTCATCGCAGTGCTCAATATAGCGGTCATTTACCTAATTTTGCCTTAATTTTTCTTATTTATTTTGCATATTACTGGAATACCGATAATTCGTACTTAAATAAAGATAATAACATCAATGGACCTTTTGAAAACGATAATCGCGTAATTTTTTTTAACGATTTAGATTGAATTACTATGTTACTGTAACTGAAGCTCCAATTTCATTTTGTCGCATTATTTAAAATTCAACCTGTATACAGGGTGATGACGGATTGATGTACGCAAAAAATATTGTTTGGAAAAGATTTTCTTTAGGGGCGTAAGAATCACGTTTTTCGGAAGGACTCTATGTAACGCATTTAAAACATTTTGCTAATTATGATATATCGTAATGACGAGGAGAACAATTGTTTTTGACTTCGTTAATTGTATTTTTACATCCTCTATAACATAGCGTTACGCTGATAATCTTCAAGGGTTAGGCACAGTTGTACCAAGAATACTTCATACTTCGCGGGATCTATAGGGGTTGAGCCTGTTGCGATCAACTGGGGCTCATGGATTTTTGTACATATTTAGTGTAGTGGGAACTCAAAACATATACAGCATGTAAGAAACATCGGTACGCAAAATTCAGCACATGTTCATAGAGTCCCAGTATAATAACTGCGTAACTATGTATAGTATTTAAAAAAAAAATTGCTGTTTTCAACAAAGAAGATTAAGTTTGTGATGTACAAATGATATTGTAACAGTGTACTCATTGTTGAGAAGCCATCTAATAAATAAATAAATAAATAAATAAATAAAGATATCCATCACAGCACTTTTGAATGTTAAAAATACAAAAAAGGAAAGCTACAGTCACAGTCACAAGACTCACAAGGCATAATAACTTGAGAAAGTACTGTAGTTGCACATTCCAAAGTGTAGATCTCTATCAAAGAGAAGAATCGGTAAGAAACTGAAGAAAATGCTTATGCTTTTCTACAAATGTGCAAAACTGTTGAAATAAAACAGCTTAATCGATATAAAATAAGTTAAAATGAAACACTTTATTGCCATGACAGTGAATGTGGAAATAGAAATAGACAATTACAAGATAGAGAGGCTAGCCACCGCTTGTTACCACTGCGATAAACCTGCTTTTTAATATTATGGCATGGATCAAATCATCTACAAAGCGCGTATTTTGCGTATGTTCTATAATCTACCACGCGGGCCCAGTGCGGGGGTAGGTAGATGTCACATGTCTTCGAATTTTTGGTTCTTGGACATGGCGGTTTCCTCACGATGTTTTCCTTCACCGTTTTTGAGAGCACTGGTGATCAAATAAATTACACAAAGTAATGCGTCTGCCTTGGTTCGAACCCACGACTTACTGTTCGTAAGTCGGAGCCGCCACCGCTGCTCTCATGGATATGTGTTTATTTTCTTCAACGAATACCTACCTATCAATTCAATTCAATTCAATCCATTTATTTCAGGCTACAATGACCCATAGATATATACGAGTACCTTATAAAGTAACATTTATAAATTACTAGCGGACGTCACGCGGTTTCACCCGCGTAGTTCTCGTTCCCGTGTGACTACGGGGATAAAATATAGCCTATGTTACTCAGGATGAATGTAGTTTTCCAATGGTGAAAGAATTTTTGAAATCGGCACAGTAGTTTTTGAGTTTATTCATTACAACCAAACAAACAAAGTTTTCCTCTTTATAATATTAGTGTAGATATACAAAACTTGTGCTAATAAATAAGCTGCACACACAGTACCAAACGTTAAACTATCGTGGGGTATAGAATCATGTGAATTCCGGGCAACAGTTTGCGCATCGATCGTTACAGCCTGTATTATTACTGAATTTTTGTGCATATTTTGAAATCTCTTTTAACAACACTACGGGCAATTTTCACCAATCAAATTGAACGTTGATCGTGATAAGCACTAGAGATGAAACGGGTAGTAAATTTGGTCGGATAGCGGATATTCGGGAAGCTTCGAAGCCGGAAATCCGGCTGTCGGATATTCGAATTTTGTCGAGTTACATTACATCTTGTGATAAGTTTGATTTGAGTTAGTGCGGTGTTTACGAAGCTAAACGGAGTCGCTTTTTATCATCAAATACTGTAAATTTAGTATTAATATTAACTTTTTAATTTTGAGTACAAAATTATTATCAGTAATAATATTTTTGGGAAGTAATTATAACCAGTAATAAAACGATGTATTTTTAATTATAAATACATTATGTTAATAAGCTACTGTGGGATGATTTATCGGGTTTTAATGAGAAATTATTGATTTCTTTCATATTCAGTATTCGGCCGGATAGTAGATTAATTATCTGGTATCCAGTCGGATAAAAATTGGCCGGATAATAAATAGTTACCGGATATCCGTTTCATCTCTAATTAGCACATCTGTGTCAAGACCTGCTATTTCCATATATTCCACCGCAGTGATGACACTGGCAGGCCTAGCAGCTCTTGAACGAAGTTTAAATTTGTGTTAATCGCGTTCAGTTTTGTGGTGAAATTCGTCTCTATTAGTAGTTGATGTCAGTCTTGTATAATTATTATGTAGTTTTTTTCTGGGCTCCGCAAGATTGTTTGAAAGCGAATGGCGAGGCATTTTATAAATAATATTACTTCCTATTATGATTGTTGTGGTTTGTGTACAGTAATGCGTTATAAAGGTATGCGAGACTATTAGTAACCTTATCTTATTGTAATGAACTTTTTTTCTATTTAATACCTACGTATTTGGTGGCGTTAAAGTGGCTTTAATGGATTTGTTTGACTATAATTTTCGCAATTTATAATTGAACAGTAAAATAATTACATATACAAGATACTTATATAATATTTCCAAGAATCGTATCAGAATGTCGGTTACGGCCACTTCAACGTCCTCGCAACTATAATTAGCTATCAACGATCGATGTTAACCCAAACTTAAAGCAACGCCATCTATGTTTCTGTCCCCAAAACAAAATCATTGTGAACAACGCCATCTAGTATCAACTAACTTTTTATTCCTCAACAGTGGAGATGGTGGGCATGACAGGCATGAACTCGTACTTAATGCAGAACTTGAACCAAATCATCCAGTCGGGTATGGGGGGCCCGCTCGCCGGTATGCTTGGACAGTTTGCCCAGGTTGGGCCCATTTGGGCACAGAATAAACCGGGCAACATGTGGCAGCAGGAGAAGGTAAGACTTTATTAAATGAGTAGTTGGAATTGATGAACAGTCTTTCTTCCATTTGCCTTTGCAGAGAAAGGGAAATGTGCGGGGAATTTGAATTACAGTAAATTTACCGTTTCACCATTCGAAAGGTTTTAGAAGTTAGTATAATAATGGGAGTCTTCTCGCAATGGGTTTCTGAACATGGAAGGTGTCGCCGCCAAGGTCGACCCAGAAACAGGCGGTGGCGAGATAACCTAGGTGCACCGTGGTTACTTTTAAGATGGCGCTGATAAATAGTACCTAGAAGACCTTGGGGAGGACTTAGCCGGTAGTACAGCAAAGGCTAATAAAAAAATAATAAACAATAGGCTAGTTTCCACCATCAATAAATTGCAAATCTATTTAGTCCGTCAGTTTGAGTATTGGAAAATAATGGACACGTATTTTTTGTTTTTGTAAATCAATGCATATTGACAAAGTAAGAACGCTTCAAAACTCGGGGCTCGTGACGTCACAACGCTCTCAAAATTATAGCACGGCGTGACGTATTGAGAATTTTAAAAGCGTCGTATCTTCATCAATTTTGGTCAACTTAACAAAAGAAAAAATACGTGTCAACTGACTAATTAGATTTTTTCAGAACACAAGCCTATTATATATTTTATTTATTTATCATCCGTTAGATGCGAGTCGCACGGGACCGGTCAATGTGGCGGCACTTGGGAGAGGCCTATGTCCAGCAGTGGACGTCTTTCGGCTGAAATGATGATGATGATGATAGATTATTTGTACTAAATTGTTCCATTCGTTTTTAGATGGGCGGAGACGAAGAAGAAGTAGATGATGAAGAGATGGGCGTCGCTGAAACATACGCAGATTATATGCCGCCTAAATGTTAGTAACACGTACATTTATAGCGTTCAATGTTTGCGATTTCGACTTTTTTCTTGTTATTTTTCTAATAGACTAGAAGAAAACATACCACGCTAACCGCAAATAAACTACCATAATGGCAGAAGATGAGGAGCCCGTGGCAAAATAATAACAGCCGCTCGGGTCGAGCTTTACGTTAAGCCGTGCTTGCCTAGGTTGATTTGTGGATGGGGACCCATTACACACCGAATTTCCTCTTCTCTCCTCTGAAAGCACGTTAAGCCGTTCGTCCCAGCTGTCATTTGCAGATAAATAAATATTGCTGAACATTACACAGAGCGCCATCTAGTGCCACACTAAGCAACGTGGCTTGTGATATAATACAATTCAAAAAGTCTGACAACCAGTCATATTAAGGGGTATTTTATTACCCAGTACTAACTGGGTTGTAGAGGTCAGATAGGCAGTCGCTCCATGTAGAATATAGGTAATCAACTCACTCTTTTGCCTCTGGTTAAACTGGAAGCCGAACCTTAGATCATGAATGGCAGAAGAATTAATGCTGATGTTCAATTCTTCCCCACAGTAAAACTAGGTCGCAAGCACCCCGACCCAGTAGTCGAAACGGCTTCCCTGTCATCCGTGGAACCCGTAGACGTGACGTACAAAGTGAGTCTGCCGGACGAGACCATCCGCAATGGGCTGCTGTCCGCGCTGCAGCTGGAGGCGGTGGTGTACGCCTCGCAGGCGCACGAGCATCTGCTGCCCGACAGCACAAGGGCTGGCTTCCTTATTGGTGAGTCACAAGTTTTTTTGTTTAGTACCGTATAGCCCAGTTGTTAAAGCCTCCTCTTCCATGAATGAAGTGTTAAACCACCTGCCTTCAACTCAAGGGTAAACAGGCATCTTCTGGGCACGCTCGTTCCTTTATAGACTTCATCCATCGCTTTCCATCTGGCATGATCGAGGTTAAGATGAGGCCCATTTTGTAATAAAAAATAAAACAAAAAAAGGTGTTGTATTTTAAAATGCGGCGGGTGATCAATGTTACTTTTACAGGTGATATCTAGTTTCTAAGTTCATCTTGGACATTTCTGATATTGGTGATGGAAAACATTGTCTATAATAATAATTATAATATCTTTTAATTCGGGTAACAAAAGACCCATATCACATGCAAAAAATGATCAGAATGACGAGGAGAACAAGTGGCTTTCGTATTCGTTAAGAGGTGTTTTACACCCTTTATAGCTTACAGACTAACATACATATTTATTAAAACCACAAAAACATAAAAAAAAACTACTGAACATGTTGAGACGGCGTCATATTGCGCTGCGTGATGTCGCGTAGCCATCCGCGGAATCACCAATACACGACACCTTTCGACCAAAACTCTTCCTTGAGGAAGGTCTCAATATCAGGAGTCGGAACTCGCACCACGAAGGATTTAAAATTCGTGTTGTGGCGCGACTATAAACCAGGTCTTCCAACCAGGAAATCAACGCCAACCCGTCTTAACCAAGCTGGTTTTTTGTGAAGTGTAAACTTTTTAGGCGCGTTGAGCACTTTTCGGATGAACAGATATCATAGAACTCGCGTGACCGTCACCTAACGCTTCGTAGCACTCCTAGCCGATCCGCTACGGCGTAGCACCACTTAGGCGTGCGCGGGGCACAACCCATAGCAGATATAGATTACTTCGATTTCACTGCTATCGGCAGTCCCCAGAGACTGCATCGAAAGTTTTTTTTTTTGTATGGAACAGCAATTTTTTTTTAAATATTCTTCCCTGAACACTCTTTAATAATTTACTGAAATCCATATCGCAACGTCCATGTCCCTCATATCGTGTACAGGTTGACTTTGCTCATTCTCCTCATTGTCCCTCTTAGGCGACGGCGCTGGAGTGGGTAAAGGCCGTACGATCGCCGGGATTATCTTCGAGAACTACATCAAGGGCCGCAAGCGCGCCATCTGGGTGTCCGTGTCCAACGACCTCAAGTATGACGCTGAGAGGGATCTCCGGGATATCGGAGCTGGGAAGATTGAGGTGCATCCCCTTAATAAGGTAACTAACATTTATATTTTGGTTTAAGGTCCTACGGGGTAGCTCGCGAAATTCAAATTTTCATACGTTTTTTGCAATTTCCCCGGGCAGTGCTTGGTTGTATGTTTATTAAAATATTTTTTACGTATGTAGTTACAAAAAAAAAATATCATAAAGATCATCAATACAACCCCCAAGTTCACAAAGGACCAGGAACGATTTTGACCTAGAAACGTCGTCCTGGACCTTTGCAAAAATTGCAAAAACGTAAGATACTCTTCAACAAAGCATTCTGTACATCAATCTAAGTAACTTACGCAAAAATAATTGCTGGGAAACGTACTTTTTAACCGACTTCTAAAAAAGGAGGAGGTTCTCAATTCGGATGTTTCTATTTTTTTTTTTTTTTTTTTTTTATGTTTGTTCGGGCATAACTCTGTCGCTTGCCAACCGATTTGGAAAATTCTTTTTTTGTTGGAAAGGGTATTCTTTCCAAATGGTCCCATAGCCACCAAGTCGGGATCTGATGATGGAATCTTGGCGAAATCGAGGGAACTCTTCAAATTTTATATGAAAACGTGTTGCGATTTTGGTATTTTCTACAACAAGTGAAGCATTTGCGTTCGATAAGAACCATTCTACCATCAGATCTGATGATGAAGCCAAGAGTCACGGAACTCCATAATGAGACAATGTGTCCTAGTCGTGTTTGGGCTTGTTGTAATTGTAACGGTATGCACTTTCCATGTTTATCAAGCACATGTGAACCACTAAAAAGTGAAAAATAAAAACTTTTTTGCAAAAAATAAAACCGACTTCAAAAAAAAAAACAAAAAAGTGAAAAATAACTTAAGCTTCTGAAGTCGGTGACCTTTGTTTGATTGCTTTAGTTTTTTTGTCACCGACTTCAGAAGCTTAAGTTATTTTTCACTATTTGTTTTTTTTTTTGAAGTCGGTTTTTTTATGTAAAAAATCATGTTTTTCTCAATGTGAAACATTGTGCTGATAGATGGATTGAATAGTACGGGGGTCTTGGAGGTGTTAAAAGTAAAAATCTTACATTAAAAAAAAAAAACTTGTGAAAAAGTTGTAACTTTGACACCCAAAATCTTGTAACTAGGTTCCCAGGTATGGGCAAACAAATACATGATCGCAATAATGGGGAGAACAAGTGCCTTTCAGCTTCGTTAAGGGTCCCTTAACACCCTCTATTTGTCCAACAGTTTCAATAGGCAGAAACTGTATGTATTCTGTATTTCTGTCACATTTTTGTCAAAATGACAAAAAAATAATAATTGGTCCGTCAGTTAGATAAATCAACAAATATTTAACCCGTATTTTTTATTTTGTTACTTAAACCAAAGCTGTCGAAAAGACGCTTTTCAAATTCTCAATACGTCACGCCTTGGTATAATTTTTAACGAGTTCTGACGTCACAAGCCCCCACTACCGAGTTTTGATGCGTTTTATATTTGTCAATATTCATTGATTTACAAAAACAAAAAATACGTGTCCATTATTTTCCAATACTGACGGATTAAATTAAATAGATTTGCCATTTTTGGATACTGTCGTCTTGCCTATTCTAACTAATCATTACAATGTTTGTCCCCAGTTCAAATACGCGAAGATCTCGTCGGCGGTAAACGGTAACGTGAAGAAGGGCGTGATCTTCAGCACATACTCGGCACTGATCGGTGAGACTCAGTCCACCAGCACTAAGTACCGGACCAGGCTGAAACAGCTGCTGCAGTGGTGCGGGGACGACTTCGATGGATGTGTATCCTTTATTATAAATCAGTTAACAGCGGCATGGGATTCTTTCATAATATTATTCTGTCACTAGAATTGTAACTTACTGAAGTCATCATCTGTTCGGCTTGCAGTGTAACCAAATGCAGCTGGATACCAGTATTTTACATGGAGAGACTTCCTATCTGACTTCAACAACCTAGTTATTACCACGAAATGCGATACCCCTTGGTACGAATGGTTGTCAGACTTTTCGGGCCACAGTCCACCGGTCACGATTATATAAAAGAACTAGCTGACCCACGCAACTTCGTCTGCGTCACATAAGAGAGAAAAACGAAAGAAAAAAAAAATGCCGTTTTTGCAACATTTTTCATTCCTGCTCCGCTCCTTATGGCCGTAGCGTGATGTTATATAGCCTAAAGCTTTCCTCGATAAATGGACTATCCCCCACAAAAATAATTTTTCGATTTAAACCGGTAGTTCCTGAGATTAGCGCGTTCAACCAAACAAACAAACTCCTCTGCTTTATAATATTAGTATAGATTATGGTCTGGGATCCAATTACTTAACATGCTACTTACTAAAAATAAGTGGTCCAATTGGCACGTTGAGTTGTTTTGTATGCGAATGACTTTTCGCTCCATCAAATGACGCCTCGTGGCAGACTGAGATAGATATAACCAAAAACGCCTTTTCGTCCGTGCAAATGTGATTTCACCATAAGAGCGGTTATCACCAGTGACATTGAACGTGATCAGCTCTACTAAGTGTATGACCAAATGTATGAACGTGGAGGAGGCGAAAGGAGTATGTAAGGATCGCAGCGAAAAAGCGTGAATTTATATCATTAAATATATTATTATATATAAAGTCCTCCGCCGCGTTTGTCTGTCTGTCTGTTCGCGATAAACTCAATTACTACTGCTCCGATTTTCATGCTGTTTTCACCAATGGATAGAGTGGTTCTCGAGGAAGGTTTTTTAGTATATAGTTTGTACGCAGGCGAAGCCGAGGGCATTAGCTATAGTGTTACATAAAGGGTGTAAAACACCTCTTCACGAAGCTGAAAGGCACTTGTTCTCCCCATCATTGCGATCATTTTTTTGTTCGACACCATACCTGGGAACCTTCTGGTTACGGAGATATGGGGGGGTCAAAGTTACAACTTTTTGACAATATTTTTTTTAAATACAAGTTTTTTTTGTAAGATTTTAACACCTCCACGACCCTCGTGCTATTCAATCCATCCATCAGCACAATGTTTTAAGTGCGGTACATTGAGTTCTACCAAAAAACATAATTTATAACCTCAAAAAAAAAGTTGTTTCCCAGCAATAATTTTTGCGTAAAGTTACTTAGTTTGATGTACAGAATACTTGGTTAGCGGCTTTGTGATGAGGTGGTTTACACCCTGTATACTCAAAAATATTGTGCATGCGTAAATATTCACCTCAACTACAGAACCCAGGTTTCCACCCAACAAACATTCATCCACATAAAATCCTCAACTCCAAACACCAGATCGTATTTGACGAATGCCACAAAGCCAAAAATCTGTGCCCAGTGGGGTCAGGCAAGGCAACTAAGACCGGTCTAACAGCTCTGGAGCTACAGAACAAGTTGCCGAAGGCCCGCGTGGTGTATGCCTCGGCTACCGGCGCTAGTGAGCCGCGGAACATGGCGTATATGGTCAGGCTGGGCATCTGGGGTGATGGGACGCCTTTCCCTACCTTCATGGATTTTATTAATGCTGTTGAAAAGAGGTGAGTTTGTGGTAACTCTTGGATTTGAAGGTTTTTGTTAGTGAGCATTACATGTACTTATTGCAGTATGAATATTTCTTGCTATGAATTTGATTGCCTCGTTAGTCTAATGGTGGCAAACGCAACTTCTGAGAACATGCTTGTAGATTCGAGTCCCAAAACAGATGTTTGTCCACATAACAAATATAAGCCCCTTCGTAGACAAGGCTACGCAAATCTTCGATACTATAATAGTATCAAGTCGCGAGTATCGAGTAGCGCACGGTCCGTACACACGACATTGAATCGCAAGACGCGAATTGCCTATTCAGTCGCTAAGCAGATCACACTTTTCCCAGAATGGCAAAACGCTAAATGCTATCTTGGAAATCGCTGCGACTTATGTAGCGATGATCTCATCCGGCAAGTAGTGCGCGACTAGCACGACGCGAGTCGCGGGATGAATGTCGGCGACGCGACTCGTGTATGAACTTCAATGTATTTGTATGGCGGCAGTCGCTTGAAGACTAAAATCATTGAGTATCTAAGATTTGAGTAGCCTTGTGTACGAAGGGGCTAAGAGGTTAGAAAGGAAAAAAATCCTGATTTGTATTAGAACGCGTGTCGCCGCTTGTCTCTCACTCTTAAACTCCACTACAAGTAAAAGAACCATACGTACGTGCGTTACGCAAACGAATAAACTATTCACACTTAAATCGCGAGTTTGCAGTTTGCAATTGATTGTCACACTAACGCAAAAACTCTGCTTGACGTGCTCTCACACGCGCTTCGCACGTTGTCACAGTACGAGCGCGGCTGTTGGTAGATTGACATATACAGGGTGTCTCATTCAAATCGGTCAGTATGGGAAAGTCTGAAACTATAAGACATACGAAGATCTGTTCTGAGGAACCATGTCATCGATTTTAATAACAAGAAAATCTGCATTCATACATTTAAAAAAAACATCTGTACTCCGTTCGGGAATCGAACCCGGTTATTTTGAAAAAAAAAACCTACACTATTTCTATTTAGATATCGATTGTATAGGTCTTAAGCAATAAATGTCTGTATGAAACATGATGTCTAAAATGAAGAAAATGCATTGTTTCCAAATACTTTAATTTATTTTAGTAGGTGCTCGAAGTGACCACCGCCTTTTTCAATAGGTATTCAAAATAACGGAGTTCGATTCCCGAACGGAGTACAGATGTTTTTTAAAATGTATTGAATGCAGTTTTTCTTGTTATTAAAATCGATGACATGGTTCCTCAGAACAGATCTTCCTATGTCTTATAGTTTCAGACTTTCCCATACTGACCGATTTGAATGAGACACCCTGTATATGAGCGTTCACTTATATGAGCGGCGCGCCGGTCCCGCCCACAAGGCCATTCTAACATCTTCTATCTGTTCTGTGGGTTTGTCCATCAGGAATTTTTGAGTAGCAAACCCTTAAACAATTAACTGTAGGCTATACATTTTGTTCCGTGTGGGAAGACACGAGCGCAGTAGCCACTGCGCCAACCATGCAGTCCAGCTTATTTACGCAGTGTCCTGATTAAGCGACGAACCGGACGCGACACGTAACGATGCAATACGATGCGATGCTACACGCCACAAATGTCCTACGTGATTTTAATCATTACTTCTCGAATCATGGAGAAGTACAATAGAACTTTGCATGAAGGTTCATATTTGGAGTACAGAAAAAATATGGTAAAAAAAACAAAGAATCAACTGAATCAAATCATGAAAATGATTTTTTTTCAAACATTTTGTAGTTCGTTGTGTCGCGTCTGGTCTTCTCAAAACAAGTACGCGTTACGTCGCGTCTGCCGCAAGCAGGGTATGCCGTTGAGTTGATCGCGTTCGTCGCGTTCGCAGCGTCGCGTCGCGTCGTATTCGTCGCTCACGCAGAGAACACCCGTTATTAAAAGCTCATACAATTTTTGACCAACTCCTTTCTCATTACCTAAAACTGCAATTCTTGAAATTGGACTTATTGGGAAATGAACATTCTGGGTAGTGGACTTTTCAGGAAATGGACATTCTGGGAACTTTTTGTAACCGTGGAATAAGACATTCTGAACCTGCAGAACCGTGGGGATTACAGACGTCACTTATGTTTGTTTGTGTCCAGGGGTGTGGGCGCCATGGAGATCGTAGCCATGGACATGAAACTGCGCGGCATGTACATCGCGCGGCAGCTCTCCTTCCACGGCGTGTCCTTCAAGATCGAGGAGGTGCCTCTGTCTGACGCCTTCAAGGAGACCTACGACAAGTCTGTGGCACTGGTCAGTACAAGCTCGTTACTCATGACATTTTGTTTCTTATTCTGTTCTTCTTTATCGTGTGGTTATAGTCCGTTGCATTTTAGGTAGTGTTATTACCCCGATCGGTTGCCGTCTTGTTCAATAGATCTCGAATGACTGAAAAGTAAACCTATCGTCAGCTGACGCACCCGCGGAACTACCGTAACCTCACAATCCTATACCGCTCCTTGAGCAGCTGACGGTTGGTTCGGTAATCTAAACTAATATTATAAAGCAGAAGAGTTTGTTTGTTTGGTTAAACGCGCTAATCTCAGGAACTACTGGCTCGAAAAATTATTTTTGCGTTGGATAGTCCATTAATCGAGGTAGGTTATAGGCTATATAACATCACGCTATGACCAATAGGAGCGGAGCAGCAATAAGAAATGTTGCAAGCGGGAAAAAGCTTCCGTTGAGCAGGCGATGCGTTGCGATATCAAAACTTCACGCGAACGAAGTCGCGGGCAAAAGCTGGTTAGTTATATAAGATCAAGCTTCGAAAACTTTTTCTTATAGAAACCGCGGTTTATTCTAAGTTTTCTCTGTCCGTGAATGAATTAAAATGAGTTACTAAGTAGATAGTATTATTGTTGAACAGTGGGTAGAAGCCATGCAAAGGTTCACCGAGGCTGCGGAACTTATCAACGCGGAGTCGAGGATGAAGAAGACGATGTGGGGACAGTTCTGGTCGGCGCATCAGAGGTTCTTCAAGTACCTGTGTATCGCTGCCAAGGTAAGTCCGAGCTACACGCTTTTTATGTACATTTTGATACAAAAAAAAACAGCTATTAAAAATATATTGTGTGATATTCCATTGAAAGACGAGACGAAATTTATTTCTACGGAAAAGAACTGGGCCCCGATTACAATATTTTACAAAGATTTCAATACTTCCATAATAGTGTAGAATTGACTCTTTTAGCTGGACATTCGCTAAAAGAAAATAGAAATGAAAGGAATCAGAGTTGAACTCTCTTTGAGTTGAGCTGTGCTCTTGAAGTATTAAAGATATAGAGATAAATAGGCAACGTTTAAAGTGAGATTGTCAATAACTAGTTCTGAATAACTGTCTAATGTATGACGTGTACCTGCGAGAAGCACAGGAACTTTCGATGTTAAGGTAGTCATTCGTAGCATGACCAACGTAGAGGGGTTCCTTCGAAGAAAGAATCGACAAAATGACAGATGAACAAAATACATGTGTCATTTTGTCTATTCTTTTTTCGAAGAAACCTGTTATTTGGGTCGATTCTTCGAAGAAATGTGCCATTTTGTCTATTCTTTGTAAGAATCTGTCAAATCAAATCAAATCATTTTATTTGTGTAACATAGGTAGTAAATGCAGTCATTTGTAATAATGTCATTTTGTCAATTCTTTCTTTGAAGAAATCTGTTATTATCTGTCATTTTGTAGATTCTTTCTTCGAAGAAATGTGTCATTATCTGCCTTTTTTTCGATTCTTTCTTCAAAGAAACCCGTTCCTACGGTGGTAATGTTACGCGGGCTGCAGTGCTGATGATGACCAGCAAGTCATCATACATACATCTGTATCATGTTTATCTCATCCCCTAGGTGAACCACGCAGTAGTGACAGCTCGCGAGGCGGTGAAGTGCGGCAAGTGTGTCGTCATCGGTCTGCAGAGCACCGGCGAGGCGCGCACGCTGGACCAGCTGGAGCGCGACGACGGAGAGCTCTCCGACTTCGTGTCCACTGCCAAGTGAGTACCAGCACAGTGACCTAGCTAGGGGACTGCTGAACGTGTCCACTGCCAAGTGCGTAGTGATCGGTCTGCAGAGCACCGGCGAGGCGCGCACGCTGGACCAGCTGGAGCGCGACGACGGAGAGCTCTCCGACTTCGTGTCCACTGCCAAGCGAGTACCAGCACAGTGACCTAGCTAGGGGACTGCTGAACGTGTCCACTGCCAAGTGCGTAGTGATCGGTCTGCAGAGCACCGGCGAGGCGCGCACGCTGGACCAGCTGGAGCGCGACGACGGAGAGCTCTCCGACTTCGTGTCCACTGCCAAGTGAGTACCAGCACAGTGACCTAGCTAGGGGACTGCTGAACGTGTCCACTGCCAAGTGCGTAGTGATCGGTCTGCAGAGCACCGGCGAGGCGCGCACGCTGGACCAGCTGGAGCGCGACGACGGAGAGCTCTCCGACTTCGTGTCCACTGCCAAGTGAGTACCAGCACAGTGACCTAGCTAGGGGACTGCTGAACGTGTCCACTGCCAAGTGCGTAGTGATCGGTCTGCAGAGCACCGGCGAGGCGCGCACGCTGGACCAGCTGGAGCGCGACGACGGAGAGCTCTCCGACTTCGTGTCCACTGCCAAGTGAGTACCAGCACAGTGACCTAGCTAGGGGACTGCTGAACGTGTCCACTGCCAAGTGCGTAGTGATCGGTCTGCAGAGCACCGGCGAGGCGCGCACGCTGGACCAGCTGGAGCGCGACGACGGAGAGCTCTCCGACTTCGTGTCCACTGCCAAGTGAGTACCAGCACAGTGACCTAGCTAGGGGACTGCTGAACGTGTCCACTGCCAAGTGCGTAGTGATCGGTCTGCAGAGCACCGGCGAGGCGCGCACGCTGGACCAGCTGGAGCGCGACGACGGAGAACTCTCCGACTTCGTGTCCACTGCCAAGTGAGTACCAGCACAGTGACCTAGCTAGGGGACTGCTGAACTGCCGTCACTTGGTTAACCTTAAAGCCGGGTCGGTTGTGACGCGTAATGTAACATTACGTGTAATAGGACAGACGTCGTAATCAGTCCGTCAGTTAGATTTTCAAAAAATATTTGACCTGTAGTTTTTCTTTTGTTAAAATCAAAATTGATAAAGATAAATTTTCAATACGTCACGTTTGGTATAATTTTTAGTGAGTTCTTCACATGTCTTCGAAACTAGAAGGTTCCCAGGTATGATGTAGTGCAAAAAAATAATCGCAATGACGGGGAGAACAAGTGTCTTTCGGCTTCGTTCAGAGGTTCTTTTCAGCCTTTATAGAAATCAATATTTATCGGTAGCTTGTATCTCACACAAGACACAAAAGTGTCCACGTTTGCGCAGCCCTTAACCTCTTGTATGCCGTAATTATAGAAACAATTAAAAAGCCATTGTGTCTCGTGTGGATCTACGTTCCGGCACATGAAGGGTTAAAAGTAAATACACTGGATCAACTTACTCGCAACTCTGGACTCAAGACAAATTCAGTGAGTTGTTCGAGGTTAATTGGAAGGTCACCAAATAAAAGTAATGTTTTGTTACTACCCTACTATGGGGAAGCCAAAAGGAAGGCTTTAAATGATTTTAGCAGTCTATGTATGTATGTTTAAACGTATGTTTCTTCGTAGCGCCTCAACTATTCTTCTGATTATGATGAATAAAGTGTTAATCGATTAGTTATTACGACCCGGGTAACATTGGCTACATTTTAACCGGCTTCAACAATGGGTCCTCCTATTGTAAACCACGAATTTAATTAGAGCGTGATTTTGCAATAGTCGGAAGTATAAATATAAATATCTCTGAACATTACACACAGCGCCACCTAGTGCCACACTGAGCAACGACACAAACTCACAGAAATAAAAGTTCTTTGGATACATCAGAATCATAATTTAATGTGTCTAGTTAGTCTGTATCACGGCCATTTTATTTCACTTCGTCATCCACTAAGATATTCTCTAAGTTAAATTTCTCAACAGGTTTTATTTTACTGAGTTCTCTAGCTAAACGTCCCATAGTCTCCAAGTTAGATGCACTAGGGTTCTCTCTAAACATTTGGTTTAATCTCCTAAATTCATCATTCAAAGCCCTCAGTGCATTTAAGTAACTTTTTTTTATATCAACAATATCATTTCCGGACGAGTTATTTTCGGCGTTGTCTTCATCTGCACCACTGTTACAGTCGTATAGAGGGTCGCTAAGTTCTTCTATTTCTTGTTTTACTACTGCATACTGTTGGTCCATTTCTCCATTGTTTAAAGCTTCTTCTAAGTCATTTTCCTCTTGATCAGATTGAACCTCGGGCTCAACTTTCACTTCGTCTTCACCAGCCAATGCTGTGTAAAATACTCTTTCCTGTTCAGAAACACAGGTTACTATTTCAACAGTGTGTAATACTGCACATAAGTGTTCACACAACTCACCCCTTCTTCCTTTAATACAGTTGCAACACAGAGTATTGGCTCTAAATGTTTCATGAGTATTTGGTCTCTCTAACCTATACTGATCAGTTATTTCCATACCAGCTGAAGATTCCATCACCCTTTTATCTACAGGCAAAAACTTAGTATAAGTTTCTATGATTAAGGTGCCTCTCAAATGGGCATGCAGTATCTGACACCAATGATTATCCATAATATTCAACAGTACATCTATCATGATTAAACTGTTGAAGGCATTACACCTGTTCAGTAGAAATTGTTTTAACGTTCTTAAAGATATGTCTATCACATTGTATGGTGTTATGTATTCTTCGCGTCTCATCCATATTTCAGACAGGAATTCTTTGAGTTTTGAAGCGTTTTCCACGCCGCTCATATACTTCTCAAGTTCTTTGTAAAACAATTTGGCTTCTCCTAAATTCTCTGCACGCAATAGTGAAGTAAATAACTCCATAACATCCTGTCGATATCTACTATCAATCTTCACGTCTCCCTCGCAAATCGTCTTCCATATTTCTTCGACCAAAGATGCGCGCGACACAAACAATTTCTTATCAGAAAATATTGCATCTAAAGTAAAGATTTGTTCATCTATCTGGTTTGTCATAATCTTGCTAGGTTTAAAGCTTTTTAAGTTCTGATTTTCTAAAAGTTGTTTTGTTGAAAAGAATGCCTGACTGAAGCTGGGTTCTGTAGTCTGTGAATGTAATGCACAGGCGATGGGCAGCGCTCCCAAAGGTGTGGGAACTAAGAAAAAGGACACAACGCATTGCTTTAAGACTGTACTATCTACTATAATGCTGTCTAGTTCATGTCCAGATAAGACGTTTTTCATAAATGGTGTGATGGCGACGGTAATACTGTAATCGTCTGTGCACCTCAACACACCGCCGCACTCCTCTAATACCTTCACTTTCTCGCTCATGAGGTCGGCTACATTGTGATTCAGCCCCTTTTTTTCCTTGTTGTCCAAGTATACCGCATTTCGTAACGTGGGATTTATTTCACCATTCCAGAATTGTTTACTGGACCCAAATTTTGAAAGTAAGTATAACTCATGGTAGCTTTTCGCCGTAGTTGTAGTGTGTCCTTCTGAGAAATACTTGTAGAACATTTCGTCAGTATCCGCCGAGCGTTTCAGCAAACTGGGGGATTCTCTCGCCTTTATACCATGCGAGTGCATGAAATCTATATAAATCGATAAATTCAAACCGTCCTTTAACATTTTATCGTTTTTAATAGTGTTTCTATTTATAAACTTTATTTTGAAGTCTATCTTTGCTTTACATTGTTTATCTTTCGCACTAGATAGTTCCTGCGTCTTTCTTTTATTACGACTGAGATTATGACATTTCTGAACAAAAACTTTCCTGTACAAAAGTCTCTTAACATGCGGAAAACATGCTTTAACAATCCAGCGGGTTTTTGTGAATTTAGAAAACTTGTTAATCCATTCTCTAGCGTAATCGTTGTAGAATTCAGTGTTACGATTGGCTTCCACTCGACATTTGATTAAGATAGTGTACTTCTCTGCTGATACGTAATGCAATAAAGGAAATTCGGCATTTACTGATATTTCACTCAGAAAACTTTTTAGTTGTTCTTTAGAGCACATGGTGTTTATCACTGACGTAAAATGTACAACAAACACTATTTCCCACCAAATATGTCTCAGTTTAACACTTTAACGCATCAAAACAAACAAATGTAGGTACTTGTTTATAGACAACACAAATGCGTATAACGTTGGTTGAATGAAATACGTGCAACGCCTATACGAAATCGATGCTCTGACACTACGTATTATTATTTTGTTCGCATCGCGCATGTGCTCTGAGCTCGTGTACAACTGTACAATGCGCAGCACGAATGGCGGCGCGGGGTGAACGACCCGAGCCCGCCCGATCCAGCCCGCGCAGATGTTTGTAACTGCGCGACTCTTTGACAGCGCGGAAATATTTGAATTTCGACATGTTGAATTTTTTGTTTTGCATTTTGCAGTGTACACGGAATAGATAGTGCTTGTTCGGGCGTGGTCGCGATACATTCGGGTCTAGGAATTGTTTTGTGATGAATTATGGCGTGGTTAATAATGCGTTCAATTTTATTGCAACGCGGATATTACTATGTACGATTTCGAACGTGTGTTCTTTTAAAAAAAAAATTAAACATTAAAATTTTGAAAAATGTTTAAATATCGAATTGTCGATGATAAATAATCAGATGTTTTTTTTCTTTTGCGGTCAGTCATGTGCAAATCATCAGTGCATCAGGGGTACCGGTTTATTATGAACGGTCTTTTTTAATCAGAGACATCAAGTGTCGTCACTGACGCGGATGTGCAGTTTACAGTTTACTTCATTATGCCCAGTATATCACACATCTTTGTTTCTGGTTTAGTTATATACATCTCCCTCGCCATTTTGCAAGTACCCGTGTTGGTGTTGCTTGGTTGTTGGTGTTTTTGTTGGTCGGTCTATGTGGGTGTTGTCACGTACCAGTAATTACATGGAGCACATCATCATCATCATCATCATCATCTCCTCATTGAACTGGGTAATATGAATACGATACCCATCGTTTGGGATGCTTGTCAATGAGAGTTTTTCAGGTTTTATCTGACACCAACATAGTTATTTACAAACGCTTAATTCGATTCCGATTCCAATGTAGGAGTTTCTCAAATAAAGCACAGTAACGGTGTTAATATTGGTTTCTATATTTTTAAATAGGTTTAAAAAAAAGAGCAATAAAGAACAAATCAGTTTGCCGGTTAAAGGTGGACGCACACCTATCCGCGCCGAAAGAATCGAATTTTAGAATTACTTGTATGAAATCCAAAACCTCGAACACTTATCCGCGTCGACTCGGACGAATAGATGACGTATTACGGATGAGAAAAAATTCTTTCGACGCGATCGATTCTTTCGGCACGGATAAGTGTGCGTCCACCTTAACTAGAGAGAACATTTTTGACAGACACTTGACAGCTAAGCCGTGAAACGGCAGGAAGCTATGACATTTACTTTGACATTTGACTTATGACACATAAAACGAGCGAGATAGACATACGACTTTCCGAATCGAAATCGAATCGAGCGTTTGTGAATAACTATGCAACTTTCAAATAGGCTAGTTTCCACCATCAATAATTTGCAAATCTATTTAGTCCGTTAGTTAGAGTATTGGAAAATAATGGACACGTATTATTTGTTTTTGTAAATCAATGAATATTGACACGGGAGTGGGGGCTCGTGACGTCAGAACTCACTAAGAATGATACGAAAGAGTGACGTATTGGGAATTTTAAAAGCGCGTCGTGTCTTCGTCAATTTTTAGGGTTCCTTAGTCAACTAGAAACCCTTATAGTTTCGCCATGTCTGTCTGTCCGTCCGTCCTCGCTTAATCTCTGTGACCGTTAGTATTAGAAAGCTGAAATTTGGTACCAATAAGTTGTACAAAATAATTATTAAATTCTGGACTAAGTTTGTAGTATAATCGTATATGCAAGCATTTTTTTTAACTTTGTTTACATACTTTATTATCCTGAACGTATCCTTTTTCAAACAAAAAAAGAATTATTAAAATCGGATTGGAGTGAACACTTATTGTGACGGACGGGAAACTACGGAACCCTACACTGAGCGTGCTTCGACACGCTCTTGGCCGGTTTTTTTGTTTATGTGACAAAAGAAAAAATTCGGGTCAAATATTTTTTTGATAATCTAAGTGACGGAGTAATTAGATTTTTTCAGTTAACAAGCCTATTGTTCTGAATTGTATGCAAGTGATTTTTTTTGCCGTAATTTCATAGTATTTGGACTTTTACAATATAAATATACATCACGGGCAAAGAAAAGTAGCTGAACTAATTATTAAGCTTCTTAGTACTGCAATGGTTAGTGGTACAAGGAAAAACTTAATGAAAGATAAGTTTTGCGGCACAACACTGAGGTCTTTTTTAAATTAAGTTTTAAAAAATAAGTTTTTAATACTTAATTTTAAAAAAAATCGTAAACTACAAAAACTCTTGTATTTTGATAGATGTTTAGACCTTACGCCAGTGATGCCTTACCTTGTGGTTTTGTCATTTCAGATAACCCTCATTGTTCGGACTCCTGAAACAGCGGGAAATTAAATAAATGTTGTTGCGTTCCAGGGGCGTATTCCAGACGTTGGTAGAGAAGCACTTCCCGGCGCCGGACCGGTCGCGCATCAACCGTCTGCTGGGGCTGGAGCCCCCCGCCCCCGCCCCGCGCGCCGCCCCCGCCCCGCCCGCCGCCCCCGCGCCGCCCCGCCCCTCACACAACGGCAAGAACAACGCCGCAGATGATGACGCCAACACTTCCAAGAGGAAATGTGAGTAGATTGCTCACGTTATTTCTTACACTGCCAGTGGCAGGTGCTACAGTAAACTTTTCAGTTTTATTTTTTTCGCATTTGTATTAAATGAAGCCGTAAAATGAGTTGAATTTCTAAAAGATCATTTCCTTTTCCCTAGTATCTTTTGTTATAATGTATAATTAGCACATGCTGCAACATGCCTGTGAGATATTTCTCGATGGCATGTAAATAGCCAAGTCAGAGGCCTATGAACCGTATACAAACTCTGACACCAGATTAGGCACTAACCACACGTTAAAGAAACAAAGAAGTATCTTTTTGCACGATTTAAAACAGTGAAGATAAACCATGCGTCGTTATTCATTATGTAAAAATTTGGAGAATCACGATGAACGTCGATTCAGTGCGCTAACAAGCTTGATTTCTGAACTAAAATCCAATAAGTATAGTAAAGTGTTTGTCACTTCTCTTGCTCTAAAAGTTCGCTTTTATGTCGTGCATAAGGGACATAAAGTCGCTTAACTGTTTTAGGCTTTCACGGTTTAAAACTAAACTTATATTAAATATCGGGAGCTCAAAATAAGAAATAATCACGGAAGATATCCCGTAAGTGACAATATAAGTTTATAAAGTCGCTTTTTATACTTCGGAGCATAAAGTTAAATCTCCGTCGAAAACCAAGGTCCAACAGCCACACGAACAACTTCATCTTCGTAGAATAACCTCTTTATTTTAATTCGTTTCGTTGGTATTCTAAGAACAAGGCAAGGATACCAACAGGCAAAGTACACAATAAAACTTCATGAAATAAACTTAAATTTTTTATACACTGTTTTAGGCTTTCACGGTTTAAAACTAAACTTATATTGTCACTTACAGGATATCTTCCGTGATACCCCGTAAGTGACAATATAATTTAAAAAATATTATTTCGTCCATTTATAAGATTTGATTAGTTCTTTTATATTAGTTGTTAATCTATATATTTAAACAATAACAGCTGAAATATGTTCTTTCATACCTGGTGGTATGGTACCTACAAAGCTAACGCTCTGAAATAAAAAAAAAACTTTTGTAAATCCTTATTTTAGTTTAACAGTTAAATATAAAAATATTTTTTTTTGTAACTGAACAGTATGTTCCACGTTCCTACTGAAAACAAAAGCTTGATGTACAATAAATAAATATCGATAGACATTACGCACAGCGCCATCTAGTGCCACACTAAGCAAGGCTTGTGTCGTGGACATTAGATAGTTGATATACTACTTATATACTTTTTTGTTTGTTGCATTGGCTGTTATATCGAAGGTGGGCGCTGATACCTATAATTACAAGACATTAAGTTGTCTTAGCTTAGGTGTTGGCTGAAACTTAAATATACAACTTTAAATATACCTTAAGGCCTAATTGTATTGTAAATAATATTTTAACTTGAAGGTGTAAATAAACTATTTTCATTTTCATTTAATTTGTTTGTAAATACATACTTATTATACATACAAACATCCATGACTCGGAAACACATATCCATGCTCATCACACAAACATTTGCTCCTACCGGGAATGAACCCAGGACCCTAAGAACGTAAGGCAGCCTCACTACCGCTACGCCATTTGGGTCGTCAATCTAGTATTTATGATTGGTCCGTCTCCACAGTGACAGCTCGTCAGCAAGCGAACGCCGCGGCGAAGCGCATGCGCGGCGGGTCGTCGTCCGACGAGTTCGTGCGCGGGACTGACGACGAGCTGGACGCTGACTCCGACGACGAGCGCCGCCCGCCCGGCTCCGACTCCGAACTCTCTGACTTCAACCCCTTCCATGGCGGCAGTGACAGCGACGATGGTACGAGTATCTCACTACATTTAGAGCTTTCGCACACTATAGACAATACTGCCGACAGACAGACCATAGGGGTTACATACAAAAAAACAAACTAATTATTCCGTCAGTTAGATTGTCAAAAAATATTTGACCCGGGTTTTTTCTTTTATTAAGTAAACCAAAATTGACGAACATACGACGCTTTTAAAATTCTCAGTACGTCCCTAAGTATAATATTTGTGAGTTCTGACTTCACGAACCCCCACTCCCGAGTTTTGATGCGTTTTGTTTTAGTGAATATTTCATTGATTTACAAAAACAAAAAAATCGTGTCTATTATTTTCTAATACTCTAATTGACGGACTAAACAGATTTTCAATATTTTGATACTTGATACTATCGTCGTGCATATTGATGCACTGATTTGTATGTTTGTCGTTGTGCATTTCAATCACTTGACTTAAAAATAAATATATCAATATAATCTTTCCACCCACAGAACCGTGGCTAGGTCGTCAGAAGAAGAAGCCAGTGAAGAAGAAGAAGGCCGCGTCACCGAAGAAGAAGCCGTCGACAACGCAAGACAAGATAGAGACGATGTTCGAGCGCAAGAGTACCGCGCCCGCGCCCACCGTCACCGTCACCGGACCCGCCGGGCACACGCTCACCGGCACACCCGTCGGGACCAACGGACTGTACCTAGGTCAGTATGCAATCCTCCACGAAGCCGACAATCAACCATTTTAGTACATCAAACTAACTCCATGCAAAAACATATGTTATTGCTGGGAAATTAATGATTTTATTGGAGTGAAAATTATGTTTAGGTAGGTGTTGACGCTGCTACGTCGATTGTTCAGTTCCAGGAGCGAAAAAATACAATTTCGTGGACTAAATAAATGTGGTTTATTACATGAGCAAAGTTTTAACAAGCGCAGTACCGTCGTAGTAAGATTTGGAGTGACAATCGGTTCGGAGCGCGGCACCGCGCTCACCCTCAGGCGCGGGTCAAACACAAGTGGCGTATGGCGAGTATATGACCCGCACTCGCACGCACATCCTGCACACGCAGCGCGATGTAGAGTGCAGGCTGCAGTGCGGGGGCTATCTATACTAAAATACCTAGGCAATCCGCTAATTGCTTACAACGTTCATTCTTTACAATACCGAACGTTAAGTATTACTCGCTGTGCTCGAAAATCGAAACAGCCACGACGCCATTTTCGAATATAATTTAGATTAGATTTTCTGCTCAATAAGCGTTTTTGAGGTTGTACGTTCCGTCGTCAGGTCCGGCCCGCAACCAGCCCCCGCCGCGGTCTGCCATCGAGCGCGCCTGCAGCATGAAGGAGGAGCTGCTGCTGCACGTGGAGCGGCTCGGCAGGAGACTGCCGCCCAACACTCTGGACCAGCTGGTGGACGAGCTGGGCGGCACCGACAACGTGGCCGAGGTACACAATATCACTATGTTACATGAAGCGACTGCCTATCTAACTTCCTTTTTATAGCTATCTACATGAAACGTGCGTTGCAATTGAAGGTTCTGGATTTTTGGCCCCCACGCAAACTTCGACTCATGGCAATATAGTATCTTGGCCGAGGAAGCGGCATTCAAAAAACAGTAAAACATCCAGACATCGAAACTAACCGAAGTTAACGAAACAAAGAAAATGAACAATTTGTCTCTCTCCACAGATGACAGGTCGCAAAGGACGCGTAGTACAAACAGAAGACGGTCAGATCCTCTACGAGAGCCGTTCAGAAGCCGACGTACCTCTCGAGACCCTCAACCTGACGGAGAAGCAGCGCTTCATGGATGGGCAGAAGGACGTCGCCATCATCTCTGAGGCCGCCTCCAGTGGTATCTCGCTACAGAGCGATAGGAGGTAAGCAGAAGTAGGGCAACGGCGCTCAATCTTGACGCTGTCGCAAACTTTCGATCGCTTCTTTCTTTATTGGTGTCAGAGGTTTTATGCCGCCCATGGGCCTCTGACTTGGCTTAACATGCCTTCGAGAATTATCTCTCAGATACGCTAAGTTTCTTCGTGATGTTTTCCTTCACCGAAGCAACACGAACATGAATGCGAAAAATTAGAAAGGTGTGCATTCGGTTCGAACTCTAAATCTTTAACTTGGCAGTAAGGGACACCACTAAACTATCACTAAACAATATTGAAAAATTCAGTTGCAATAACAACGCTTGCGAGAAACGCAAGTCTTTACATCCAAGATGCGTTTCTAAAGTTTTGGTCGGTGGATCCTCCCTTTTCTATGAAGAATGAGGAACTTTGTAGTCTTCATATCTCTAGGGACTCTTTACGAGAGCCGTTCAGAAGCTACTGTGCCCCTCGAGATCCCCAACCACAGGGTGATGCTCGGGCTCAGTGTGAGTTGGTAGATGTCACTGGTCATCTGATGTTTGGTTATCGGGCATGCCAGTTTCCTCATGATGTTATTCTTCACGGTTTTGATGTGAAAACTTCTTTAGGCGTGTTGAGCACTTTTGGGTGAACAAAAATCATAGAACTCGCGTGATCGTCACCTAACGCTCCACCACTTGGTATGCGCGGAGCACAACCCGTAGCAGATATAGATTACCTAGTTTCGGCAGTCCTCAAAAACTGCACCCCGCATGTTTTTTTTTTACTCACGCTATCGTTTTGTTGTTCATAGAGCGCGGAATCAAAGGCGGAGGGTACACATCACTCTCGAGCTACCCTGGTCGGCCGACAGAGCTATACAACAGTTTGGTGAGTCTACTATATTAATATTTCTTCAAAATTACATTCGAATGTGCAAATGGGAATCCGCAGTATGTCAAATGTTAATGCCATTGTAACCTGAGCTAGGAAACGTTAGGGCGCTTGCGCGGACACCTCAAGGGAAAATTGTGAGATCGTATTACTATTAATTATAAGGGGCTGCGCAGACGACAGACTTTTTGTGCGCGATGGACAAAAAGTCTGCGACAAATATTGCGTGATTAATGTATTTGACTACTTATTTGACCTTTTTTGTCGACTAAAAGGTCGATCATTAGGAGCCTTTCTATCAGTAGATCCTCATAGTGGACAAAAAAGTAGTGAAACACAATTAATCACGCAAAATTTGTCGCAGACTTTTTGTCCGTCGCGCACAATAAGTCTGTCGTCTGCGCAGCCCCTTATTATTAATAGTAATACGATCTCACAACTTTAAGACAATTATGTCAAACATAAAGGTTTTTTACATGTTTGGGTTGAGAATCGAATACTGAAAACCTTCCCTCAATATGTCCCTCGTTTAACTTTACACGCTGTATACTAAAGAAACAGAGTGCACCTCATTGTGAAGGTGATGAAAATACCTTTATGGTGAACTGAACCGAGCGCGCCGAAAGAAACATTTTGTCATCCGTAAAAAGTTGTCTATTCGTGCGATTCGACGCGGATAAGTGTGCAAGGTTTCATAGGATTTTATACAAGTAATTCGAAAATTCCATTATTTCGGCTCTATCGATTTTTCGGCCCTTTAACCTCTGGTGATGTGTCTCCCAGGTCGCACGCACCGCTCCAACCAGGTGAACGCGCCAGAATACATCTTCCTGATCTCGGACCTGGCGGGCGAGCGTCGCTTTGCGTCCACCGTGGCCAAGCGCCTGGAGTCACTCGGCGCGCTCACACACGGCGACCGTCGTGCAACCGAGACGCGCGACCTCAGCCAGTTCAACATTGATAATAAGTATGGTAAGTGTGGCGCCAACTTGTACCCCGGCTATATACCAAGCGCCTGGAGTCACTCGGCGCGCTCACACACGGCGACCGTCGTGCAACCGAGACGCGCGACCTCAGCCAGTTCAACATTGATAATAAGTATGGTAAGTGTGGCGCCAACTTGTACCCCGGCTATATACCAAGCGCCTGGAGTCACTCGGCGCGCTCACACACGGCGACCGTCGTGCAACCGAGACGCGCGACCTCAGCCAGTTCAACATTGATAATAAGTATGGTAAGTGTGGCGCCAACTTGTACCCCGGCTATATACCAAGCGCCTGGAGTCACTCGGCGCGCTCACACACGGCGACCGTCGTGCAACCGAGACGCGCGACCTCAGCCAGTTCAACATTGATAATAAGTATGGTAAGTGTGGCGCCAACTTGTACCCCGGCTATATACCAAGCGCCTGGAGTCACTCGGCGCGCTCACACACGGCGACCGTCGTGCAACCGAGACGCGCGACCTCAGCCAGTTCAACATTGATAATAAGTATGGTAAGTGTGGCGCCAACTTGTACCCCGGCTATATACCAAGCGCCTGGAGTCACTCGGCGCGCTCACACACGGCGACCGTCGTGCAACCGAGACGCGCGACCTCAGCCAGTTCAACATTGATAATAAGTATGGTAAGTGTGGCGCCAACTTGTACCCCGGCTATATACCAAGCGCCTGGAGTCACTCGGCGCGCTCACACACGGCGACCGTCGTGCAACCGAGACGCGCGACCTCAGCCAGTTCAACATTGATAATAAGTATGGTAAGTGTGGCGCCAACTTGTACCCCGGCTATATACCAAGCGCCTGGAGTCACTCGGCGCGCTCACACACGGCGACCGTCGTGCAACCGAGACGCGCGACCTCAGCCAGTTCAACATTGATAATAAGTATGGTAAGTGTGGCGCCAACTTGTACCCCGGCTATATACCAAGCGCCTGGAGTCACTCGGCGCGCTCACACACGGCGACCGTCGTGCAACCGAGACGCGCGACCTCAGCCAGTTCAACATTGATAATAAGTATGGTAAGTGTGGCGCCAACTTGTACCCCGGCTATATACCAAGCGCCTGGAGTCACTCGGCGCGCTCACACACGGCGACCGTCGTGCAACCGAGACGCGCGACCTCAGCCAGTTCAACATTGATAATAAGTATGGTAAGTGTGGCGCCAACTTGTACCCCGGCTATATACCAAGCGCCTGGAGTCACTCGGCGCGCTCACACACGGCGACCGTCGTGCAACCGAGACGCGCGACCTCAGCCAGTTCAACATTGATAATAAGTATGGTAAGTGTGGCGCCAACTTGTACCCCGGCTATATACCAAGCGCCTGGAGTCACTCGGCGCGCTCACACACGGCGACCGTCGTGCAACCGAGACGCGCGACCTCAGCCAGTTCAACATTGATAATAAGTATGGTAAGTGTGGCGCCAACTTGTACCCCGGCTATATACCAAGCGCCTGGAGTCACTCGGCGCGCTCACACACGGCGACCGTCGTGCAACCGAGACGCGCGACCTCAGCCAGTTCAACATTGATAATAAGTATGGTAAGTGTGGCGCCAACTTGTACCCCGGCTATATACCAAGCGCCTGGAGTCACTCGGCGCGCTCACACACGGCGACCGTCGTGCAACCGAGACGCGCGACCTCAGCCAGTTCAACATTGATAATAAGTATGGTAAGTGTGGCGCCAACTTGTACCCCGGCTATATACCAAGCGCCTGGAGTCACTCGGCGCGCTCACACACGGCGACCGTCGTGCAACCGAGACGCGCGACCTCAGCCAGTTCAACATTGATAATAAGTATGGTAAGTGTGGCGCCAACTTGTACCCCGGCTATATACCAAGCGCCTGGAGTCACTCGGCGCGCTCACACACGGCGACCGTCGTGCAACCGAGACGCGCGACCTCAGCCAGTTCAACATTGATAATAAGTATGGTAAGTGTGGCGCCAACTTGTACCCCGGCTATATACCAAGCGCCTGGAGTCACTCGGCGCGCTCACACACGGCGACCGTCGTGCAACCGAGACGCGCGACCTCAGCCAGTTCAACATTGATAATAAGTATGGTAAGTGTGGCGCCAACTTGTACCCCGGCTATATACCAAGCGCCTGGAGTCACTCGGCGCGCTCACACACGGCGACCGTCGTGCAACCGAGACGCGCGACCTCAGCCAGTTCAACATTGATAATAAGTATGGTAAGTGTGGCGCCAACTTGTACCCCGGCTATATACCAAGCGCCTGGAGTCACTCGGCGCGCTCACACACGGCGACCGTCGTGCAACCGAGACGCGCGACCTCAGCCAGTTCAACATTGATAATAAGTATGGTAAGTGTGGCGCCAACTTGTACCCCGGCTATATACCAAGCGCCTGGAGTCACTCGGCGCGCTCACACACGGCGACCGTCGTGCAACCGAGACGCGCGACCTCAGCCAGTTCAACATTGATAATAAGTATGGTAAGTGTGGCGCCAACTTGTACCCCGGCTATATACCAAGCGCCTGGAGTCACTCGGCGCGCTCACACACGGCGACCGTCGTGCAACCGAGACGCGCGACCTCAGCCAGTTCAACATTGATAATAAGTATGGTAAGTGTGGCGCCAACTTGTACCCCGGCTATATACCAAGCGCCTGGAGTCACTCGGCGCGCTCACACACGGCGACCGTCGTGCAACCGAGACGCGCGACCTCAGCCAGTTCAACATTGATAATAAGTATGGTAAGTGTGGCGCCAACTTGTACCCCGGCTATATACCAAGCGCCTGGAGTCACTCGGCGCGCTCACACACGGCGACCGTCGTGCAACCGAGACGCGCGACCTCAGCCAGTTCAACATTGATAATAAGTATGGTAAGTGTGGCGCCAACTTGTACCCCGGCTATATACCAAGCGCCTGGAGTCACTCGGCGCGCTCACACACGGCGACCGTCGTGCAACCGAGACGCGCGACCTCAGCCAGTTCAACATTGATAATAAGTATGGTAAGTGTGGCGCCAACTTGTACCCCGGCTATATACCAAGCGCCTGGAGTCACTCGGCGCGCTCACACACGGCGACCGTCGTGCAACCGAGACGCGCGACCTCAGCCAGTTCAACATTGATAATAAGTATGGTAAGTGTGGCGCCAACTTGTACCCCGGCTATATACCAAGCGCCTGGAGTCACTCGGCGCGCTCACACACGGCGACCGTCGTGCAACCGAGACGCGCGACCTCAGCCAGTTCAACATTGATAATAAGTATGGTAAGTGTGGCGCCAACTTGTACCCCGGCTATATACCAAGCGCCTGGAGTCACTCGGCGCGCTCACACACGGCGACCGTCGTGCAACCGAGACGCGCGACCTCAGCCAGTTCAACATTGATAATAAGTATGGTAAGTGTGGCGCCAACTTGTACCCCGGCTATATACCAAGCGCCTGGAGTCACTCGGCGCGCTCACACACGGCGACCGTCGTGCAACCGAGACGCGCGACCTCAGCCAGTTCAACATTGATAATAAGTATGGTAAGTGAGTTGTGACGGACCTAGCCACGCCGCGAACTTGTACCCCGGCTATAGTAGCTGTCATTTAAGAGGGCTATCACAATTTATCATGTACTAGCTGACCCACGCAACTTCGTCTGCGTCACATAAGAGGGAAAAAGCTACCTACTACTACCTACCTATTACTACCTACCTTCTACTACCTACCTACTACTTCCTACCTACTACTACCTACCTACTACTACCTATCTACTACTACCTACCTACTACTCCCTACCTACTACTACCTACCTACTACTACCTACCTTCTACTACCTACCTACTACTACCTACCTACTACTTCCTACCTACTACTTCCTACCTACTACTTCCTACCTACTACTACCTACCTACTACTACTTACCTACTACTACCTACCTACTACTACCTACCTACTACTACCTACCTACCTACTACATTTTTTTTTTTCATAAGAACCTTCTCCTGACAATAACCACTTAACCGCCAAGTCTAAATGGGTCGTGTACCGCGTCTGTCAAAGCCCAAATCGGGCTTTTTATTCCCTGTGTTAGTTTTTGACATAAATTGATGACGAAACTTATTTCTATCTCGCTCAAACTTGCACAAAGTCTAGGAAAAAGAACAAGGAAGACATTTTCCCTCGGTTTAACAACGAACGACGCTTTTTACTGATCAAAGCAGTGCCTCGCAGTTAATAAATCGTATAGTGTTTTACGATCAAATACAAGAAAAATTGTATTAGCTCTTAAGATAGCAGTCTCTTCCCTTTCCCTAATATCTCTTAGTACGAACCAAAACAAATGTATCGTTTAACATCAGAAAAAAAATTGAAGATCACGATAGATTACGATTCAAAACTTGAAATGGCTTATATTTGGATTTCAAAGTTAAGACCGCTCTTGCGATCTTAGCTGGTAGTAACTATAGAACCGGTCACATGAATGAGCCTCCATTGTGCCGCCTGACATCCATCATAATGGATGATTTCTTACTAAAAAAATAAATTATTTTGTTTAGTCCGTTAGTTAGATTATCAAAAAATATTGGATACGTGTTTTTTGTTTATTCATTAAATTAATAAAAATGACGAAGATAAAACGCGTCAAAGATCATGGGGGTTGTGACGTCACTTTCCAAGTAAAAGTGTCCTCAAATGTGACGTTATACGAGTTTTCGACGCACTGTATCGTTTTCATTTGACATTTACGTGAAAAAAGACAAAAACATTGTCCAATATTTTTTGGAAATCTATCTGACGAACTAATTCGTTTTTTTTTGTCATCTACCCGATTGTCAACTGAGAGAAAGAATCCTGACCCCGTATTCACAACTGTTCGACTCGTTTCCGATTCGACAAGTCGTATATCTGTCTTCTTCTGGCATTACGAAAACGACCGAGATAGATATACGACTTCCCGAATCGGAAGCGAATCGAAGCGTTGTGAATACGGGGGCTGGAGGGGTGTCGCTGAAGTGTTACTTACGTTTTTTCAAATTTGTTCAGGTCGCGCGGCTTTAGAAACAGTGATGCGCGCCATAATGAAGTACGAGACCCCGCTAGTGCCGCCGCCCAGCGACTACACCGGCGACTTCTTCCAGGACGTGGCCTCCGCGCTCGTGGGCGTCGGTCTCATCGTCAACAGCGAGGCCGCGCCCGGCGTGCTGCAGCTAGATAAGGTATACATCGTCAACATACGTACGTGGCGCTTATAGCGATATGTACACGACCGACCGTGCGCGTCAGCCCGTCAGCGCAACAAGAATTCAGACCTGACACTACGCTGATGATGACATGCTTCAACCGTGATCATCAGCTTGTCATCATAAATTTTAGAATATTCAAAAATAATTGATTAAACTTCGATACGCTAATCTGTCCTAATCTATACTAATATTATAAAGCTGAAGAGTTTGTTTGTTTGTTTGTTTGTTTGAACGCGCTAATCTCAGGAACTACTGGTTGGAATTGAAAAAATCTTTTTGTGTTGGATAGTCCATTTATCCAGGAAGGTTATAGGCTATATATCATCACGCTATGACCAATAGGAGCGGAACATAAATGAAAAATGTTGCAAAAATTATTTATTTATTTATTGCTCTTAAAAAGTTCTAAAAAAAAGCCGCGACAGCATAGGTCTATCTTTGAAGATTGACTCACAATAACCATTTTTATGATTTTAAAATTTCGTCATAAATAATGCTTCATTTGCGAAGGTGTTTTTACAGACATAGTATTACTCTTTATCAAAATAAATACGTTAGTCATCTTTAGCGTTTAATTGTGACCAAAATTGCCATTTACACCATTTCATTTAGATGAATATCTTGGGAAATATAACTGAATTAAAATAACTCGCGTAACAAAATAATTTCATAACAACGACGAGGCCCATTAGAAGATGACTTTCAATGGGAAAGTACGCTATTGAAGCATGCATGCTATTAGCACAGATGACTATTAGTGTTGGACAGCCCATTTATCGAGGAAGGTTATAGGCTATATAATATCACGCTACGATCAATAGGAGCGGAGCATAAATAAAAAATCTTACAAAAACGGGGAAAATTTATTCATTTTGTGAGCTTTTTCTCTCATATACCTATGTGACGCAGACGAAGTTGCGTGGGTCAGCTATAGTCTAATATAGGCTAATATGACCGACCTCCAGACCTTTACAGCTGACCTTCAAGTGGGTTAAGTTGAGTAATTTCGTTCTCTGTCGGATCATCTCGATCCCTTGGACATATCTAAAAACCCTTCCACTGTGTTTTGTAAACATTCGTCAGAAAGACGAAAGTTTACCTGAGAGCTTCAAAAAGTTACTTTAATTATTTAGCTTTAAATTGTAATGTAATGAATGGTTTGTTCATAGGATTACAACAATATGTCGAAGTTCCTGAACAGGATATTGGGCATGCCGGTGGAGCTGCAGAACAGGCTGTTCAAGTACTTCACGGACACGCTCGCCGCGGTTATGGAGCAAGGTTTGTCGATAATTAATATTAGCTCTTTACCTTTCAAATTTCCGTTTTGATACATACAAAAAATGTTTAAACGAAAAAAAAATGTAAGTCCCGTGAAAATTCGTCCATTATAAACTTTGTTTTACTACTTTGCTTACACCCTTTTATAAAAATAAAATAAAATAAAATCATTTATTTCAGATCCGAGACCCATATAAAGCAAAAATCTAAATAGATATACCCAAATACAAACATAAATTATAGAAATGTCACACAAATATAAACAAAAATGATTTAAAACATTAGAAACATTATTGAATTAAACTAGAATTAAATTGACAAGTAAAAAGAAAAAATACACAATCAATTCAGAACAATAAACAAATAAATGTCAAACTAAATAGTTTTTGTTTCATCGACATCGGGTCAGGATTTTCGAAGTTACCGCAATATAAAGATTCACCGGTTTTTTTAAGTGTTCGTTCCTTGGCGCACAGGGTGACGCCGCCACGTTGCGTTTTCATGTCCGATTGTGGGTGATGCGGAGTATTGACGTTTATAAAATATTTGAATTGTTGAACATAGAGTTTGGGTGCGACCGGAGTTTTGGCCAATATTTGGCCGAAACCGAAACTGAACCTTCGGTCGGACACTACAAAAGGTAAATTAAATTAAAGGACAATGGGCATTATTGTATGAGTTGTGTCCCAACCTTTGTAACAAGTTGCGACTAGTAGAAACATGTTCAGTTAAGCTTTTTTATGATCAATATGCCAAGTTTTTATTGTAATTACGTGCAGGTCAAAAGTTATTGGGTTTCAAGTGAAAAATAAGTTTTTGATTTAAATAATGCTTTAATAATACTTTATAACTTTTTTGTTATATGTAAACATAATTATTACATTGTCCTTTACGTTTATAAAAAATTGAGTTGGGGCCGAAGTTAAGGTAAATAGATAGCCGAAACCAATACTAGCCAAAACTAGATTTTTTGGCCGAATCGAAACTAACGAAACCGAAAGTAAACTTTGAACCCCTTTTAGACCTTATTTTTATCGCCACTTACATCGAAAGCTCGGTAAAGTGACCAACGCTGCTGTCGCGGGATTAATGGTCGCTTGAAAACACCAACAAAACGGTCGTTTTCCTAGATATCGTTAGCGAGCCTAACGATTTCGTATATTCCAGCGAAGCGCAGCGGGCGGTTCGACCTGGGCATTCTGGACCTGGGCAGCTGCGGCGAGCGAGTGCGGCGCGTGCGCTGTCTGCGCTTCGTGCGCCGCCACGCCACCGGCCGCGCGCCCGTCGAGCTGCACACCGTGCACTCCGAGGTACTGTACTGTACAGCTACACCTGCAGGACCTGCACAGTGCGGCGCGTGCGCTGTCTGCGCTTCGTGCGCCGCCACGCCACCGGCCGCGCGCCCGTCGAGCTGCACACCGTGCACTCCGAGGTACTGTACTGTACAGCTACACCTGCAGGACCTGCACAGTGCGGCGCGTGCGCTGTCTGCGCTTCGTGCGCCGCCACGCCACCGGCCGCGCGCCCGTCGAGCTGCACACCGTGCACTCCGAGGTACTGTACTGTACAGCTACACCTGCAGGACCTGCACAGTGCGGCGCGTGCGCTGTCTGCGCTTCGTGCGCCGCCACGCCACCGGCCGCGCGCCCGTCGAGCTGCACACCGTGCACTCCGAGGTACTGTACTGTACAGCTACACCTGCAGGACCTGCACAGTGCGGCGCGTGCGCTGTCTGCGCTTCGTGCGCCGCCACGCCACCGGCCGCGCGCCCGTCGAGCTGCACACCGTGCACTCCGAGGTACTGTACTGTACAGCTACACCTGCAGGACCTGCACAGTGCGGCGCGTGCGCTGTCTGCGCTTCGTGCGCCGCCACGCCACCGGCCGCGCGCCCGTCGAGCTGCACACCGTGCACTCCGAGGTACTGTACTGTACAGCTACACCTGCAGGACCTGCACAGTGCGGCGCGTGCGCTGTCTGCGCTTCGTGCGCCGCCACGCCACCGGCCGCGCGCCCGTCGAGCTGCACACCGTGCACTCCGAGGTACTGTACTGTACAGCTACACCTGCAGGACCTGCACAGTGCGGCGCGTGCGCTGTCTGCGCTTCGTGCGCCGCCACGCCACCGGCCGCGCGCCCGTCGAGCTGCACACCGTGCACTCCGAGGTACTGTACTGTACAGCTACACCTGCAGGACCTGCACAGTGCGGCGCGTGCGCTGTCTGCGCTTCGTGCGCCGCCACGCCACCGGCCGCGCGCCCGTCGAGCTGCACACCGTGCACTCCGAGGTACTGTACTGTACAGCTACACCTGCAGGACCTGCACAGTGCGGCGCGTGCGCTGTCTGCGCTTCGTGCGCCGCCACGCCACCGGCCGCGCGCCCGTCGAGCTGCACACCGTGCACTCCGAGGTACTGTACTGTACAGCTACACCTGCAGGACCTGCACAGTGCGGCGCGTGCGCTGTCTGCGCTTCGTGCGCCGCCACGCCACCGGCCGCGCGCCCGTCGAGCTGCACACCGTGCACTCCGAGGTACTGTACTGTACAGCTACACCTGCAGGACCTGCACAGTGCGGCGCGTGCGCTGTCTGCGCTTCGTGCGCCGCCACGCCACCGGCCGCGCGCCCGTCGAGCTGCACACCGTGCACTCCGAGGTACTGTACTGTACAGCTACACCTGCAGGACCTGCAGGACCTGGGCAGTGCGGGGAGCGAGAACTCCACGACTGTCCTTATTTCGGGTTTCTGTTCATCCATGATTACATAATACCCTGCAAATACTGCGAATGGCAGCCCAGAAAAGAGTTATCGTGAGATAACTTGTTTGCCGAAGCACGGAATGGTCTCGATTATGTAACACATAATTATGTATAGTCCGCGCCACGAGAAGCTATAATTTTTGTAAACAAAGAATTTCTACCAAGATACGTAGCGACAATTCCATCAACAAGAAATACTGCCAAATTCAATCAACTCAAATTGTCATACGTGTAATACGAAACTAACGAGCAATTTCACTTGATCGGTTTATATTTTATGTGATATGAAGCGCTGTTGTTTAATATTTTGTGGTACTGGAACGCATCTGACATCATGGAACGTAAACATTTGGGCCGCCATTTTGAAAAGTTCACGCTGATGCTGTCATTTTTGAATTTGATCCAAAGGTTGCGAACCAGAATGTGTGTTAACAAAATTTATAGCTTCTCGTGGCGGAGACTATAGTTACCTATTCACGGACCGAACAAGCGTTGCTATGACATTACAAGGGTCGTACACCTAAAACTGATTTAGATTTAGAACCTTTTTTTTTTGCCAAAGTCGTAGGACGATTGATAAACGACGATACTAACTTATGACCTTCAATCCACAGCGCGGCATGGACTGGACAGAGGCCCTAGAGAAGTGGTCCGAGCTGACGGGCCCCAAGGAAGGGTTCTACGTCTCGCAGCAAGCGCGTAACAATAAGTACACGGCCGTGCTGTGCGTGTCGGCCATTACCAGCACTAAGAAGGAGAAGATCACCAAGAAGGATATCATGTTCCAGATATACAGGTCAGTACCAATTGGAAGATCTCAGTTTTGGGTAAACTTTTGTGATAAATTAAAAATAATTGTAAACGCAGGAAGAATACAATCGACTTTTAAGATCTTCCGTGTAATTTTTGGTTTTTGCTTGCGAATTTACATTTTAGATTTGATTTGACATGCTTAAATAACTGATATTTTTCATTTCTAGGCCTAACACTGGTCTCCAGCTCAGGCTGGAGTCGCTGGCGGAGATCGAGAAGAAGTACCGCAAGGTGGAGAGTAGTGAGGCGGAGTCGTGGTGGCGCGCGCAGTACACGGCGTCCCAGCGCGTCTGCTCGCACGCCTACTGGCGCGCCGTCTGCAGGAACGCGGCCGACTGCGAGGTACTGTACACTGTGCATAGCGAGCTGGACTGCGAGGACTAGATACTGGTTACAGTTGGAGGTTTTCTAAGGGTCAATTTGTTCTGGAGTCGGTACTATATGTATTGTGTATGTGTGTTTACTAAAACTTTCAGGTTATCTGACACTAAACTGTAGTCTAGCCATATACTATCCACAACCCGACTTTAGCCAGTTGTGGAGGCAACTGGTGCGCACAGATGGTACCACTTCTACTGCGTACATGATTGCACCTTGCAACTCTTATCCACAGGAAAACATGCGACGGAAGTTCGGTCTGCGAACTGTAATGTTTTTTCATCGTGGAGCCGTGCTGGGGGTAGTTGTACTGTAACTGTTGCACGTCCGCAGGTCGGGCTGCGCGTGCGCACGCACCACGTGCTGGGGGTAGTTGTACTGTAACTGTTGCACGTCCGCAGGTCGGGCTGCGCGTGCGCACGCACCACGTGCTGGGGGTAGTTGTACTGTAACTGTTGCACGTCCGCAGGTCGGGCTGCACGTGCGCACGCACCACGTGCTGGGGGTAGTTGTACTGTAACTGTTGCACGTCCGCAGGTCGGGCTGCGCGTGCGCACGCACCACGTGCTGGGGGTAGTTGTACTGTAACTGTTGCACGTCCGCAGGTCGGGCTGCGCGTGCGCACGCACCACGTGCTGGGGGTAGTTGTACTGTAACTGTTGCACGTCCGCAGGTCGGGCTGCACGTGCGCACGCACCACGTGCTGGGGGTAGTTGTACTGTAACTGTTGCACGTCCGCAGGTCGGGCTGCGCGTGCGCACGCACCACGTGCTGGGGGTAGTTGTACTGTAACTGTTGCACGTCCGCAGGTCGGGCTGCACGTGCGCACGCACCACGTGCTGGGGGTAGTTGTACTGTAACTGTTGCACGTCCGCAGGTCGGGCTGCACGTGCGCACGCACCACGTGCTGGGGGTAGTTGTACTGTAACTGTTGCACGTCCGCAGGTCGGGCTGCGCGTGCGCACGCACCACGTGCTGGGGGTAGTTGTACTGTAACTGTTGCACGTCCGCAGGTCGGGCTGCACGTGCGCACGCACCACGTGCTGGGGGTAGTTGTACTGTAACTGTTGCACGTCCGCAGGTCGGGCTGCACGTGCGCACGCACCACGTGCTGGGGGTAGTTGTACTGTAACTGTTGCACGTCCGCAGGTCGGGCTGCGCGTGCGCACGCACCACGTGCTGGGGGTAGTTGTACTGTAACTGTTGCACGTCCGCAGGTCGGGCTGCACGTGCGCACGCACCACGTGCTGGGGGTAGTTGTACTGTAACTGTTGCACGTCCGCAGGTCGGGCTGCACGTGCGCACGCACCACGTGCTGGGGGTAGTTGTACTGTAACTGTTGCACGTCCGCAGGTCGGGCTGCGCGTGCGCACGCACCACGTGCTGGGGGTAGTTGTACTGTAACTGTTGCACGTCCGCAGGTCGGGCTGCGCGTGCGCACGCACCACGTGCTGGGGGTAGTTGTACTGTAACTGTTGCACGTCCGCAGGTCGGGCTGCGCGTGCGCACGCACCACGTGCTGGGGGTAGTTGTACTGTAACTGTTGCACGTCCGCAGGTCGGGCTGCACGTGCGCACGCACCACGTGCTGGGGGTAGTTGTACTGTAACTGTTGCACGTCCGCAGGTCGGGCTGCGCGTGCGCACGCACCACGTGCTGGGGGTAGTTGTACTGTAACTGTTGCACGTCCGCAGGTCGGGCTGCGCGTGCGCACGCACCACGTGCTGGGGGTAGTTGTACTGTAACTGTTGCACGTCCGCAGGTCGGGCTGCGCGTGCGCACGCACCACGTGCTGGGGGTAGTTGTACTGTAACTGTTGCACGTCCGCAGGTCGGGCTGCGCGTGCGCACGCACCACGTGCTGGGGGTAGTTGTACTGTAACTGTTGCACGTCCGCAGGTCGGGCTGCGCGTGCGCACGCACCACGTGCTGGGGGTAGTTGTACTGTAACTGTTGCACGTCCGCAGGTCGGGCTGCACGTGCGCACGCACCACGTGCTGGGGGTAGTTGTACTGTAACTGTTGCACGTCCGCAGGTCGGGCTGCACGTGCGCACGCACCACGTGCTGGGGGTAGTTGTACTGTAACTGTTGCACGTCCGCAGGTCGGGCTGCGCGTGCGCACGCACCACGTGCTGGGGGTAGTTGTACTGTAATTGTTGCACGTCCGCAGGTCGGGCTGCGCGTGCGCACGCACCACGTGCTGGGGGTAGTTGTACTGTAACTGTTGCACGTCCGCAGGTCGGGCTGCGCGTGCGCACGCACCACGTGCTGGGGGTAGTTGTACTGTAACTGTTGCACGTCCGCAGGTCGGGCTGCGCGTGCGCACGCACCACGTGCTGGCGGGCTCGGTGCTGGCCGTGTGGGCGCGCGTGGAGCACGTGCTGGCTGCGCGTGCGCATCTCAACAAGATGCAGGTCGTGCGCATCAAGACTGACGACGGACTCAAGATCGTCGGTACGTATACACCATACATCAAAAAACCAGGATTATTAACCTGACTTTTACACAATCATCATGTAATTTTACATCACTGTCAAAATAAACAGTGCTTTCCTAGAATCTTTGAAATGAAGTTGCTTCATTTGTTGATTTTCTTGCTTTTATTTGATTATCGTTGAAATATCGGTGCTCCTGTCAGAGGTAATATAACTTCTTTTTAGCGCGTCGATGACAATCTGACTGGTTTCGAACTTTCGACCCAGGAATTGAAGAACTGTCACATGGTCCAAATTGTCTGCTTGGTATTGTAATTTGCTTCAGCCAGGTTTTATGGGTTTTTATTCCCTTCAAAAAGGTTGAGTTGAATGGTGCTGATACATGCGTCATGTTCGTGAACGGGCGCTGTCGGTTGGGACTGGTCAGCTCTTGGTTGCCACGGCTTTTTTTTTTAATTATTATTTTATTTTTGAATTGTTTTTATTTGTTTTTATTATGGACACTTTTATCGTCCACATCTTGCTACATTGTTCTCACACAATGCACCATCTCAACATGAATGTTGTAACCAAGATTTTGTAACAGCATTATGATTTAAAAGAGTGTCCATGGAGTTTCTTGCCCGTTCTTCTCCATAGAGATCTACGTTAGGGATTGGGCAACTACAGTACTTTCACAGTTTTTATGTCTTGTGACTGGGACTGTAGCTACATTTAATTTTCATCTTTGTTTCGACAATTCAAAACCGCCTGTAACTGGCCTACTTGAAATAAAGCTGATTTTGATTTTATTTTGGCCGCGGTTACTAATAATCTTGATTGCATAAATGTCTCTTCGAGAATAATTCCTTCCGCATTAGTAATGCTGCTTTTATCTGATATTTCTTCAGTGTATAACATACTTTTTTTCACGTTCCAGGTACGCTGATTCCAAAGAACTGTGTAGAACCGCTGAAGGAGGCGCTCTCATCCGACGCGGTGTCGGTCAGCGAACAGAAGTTCGAGCAGACAGACGCGCTCAAATGAACGCCGCACCAATAGTTCCTCTCTCTCTTTGTTTTATTACCCTCCGAAGCGACCGCTCGGGTCGACGGTCAGACGCTAACTGACCGGTTCGCGGAGCTACGACTGATTAATAGAACACCCTTTGAGTGTTTGACAACTGACGTTTCGAATCGGACTGTGTGTTGGCGTAGTGACGAAGTATTTATTGTTGATGTAAGTTCGTTGCGCTTGTAAAGAAGGCCTAACGATTTTTTTATATATGTAACTGTTGCAGACTTATTTACTAGTCGATTAGTTACTGCTTCTAGTAAGAGGCCTAAATAAATTGTCTCTAGCAATGAAAGGTCACAAAATAATAATAGTTATGTATCCTTAGACGTTACTACAACAACTTGTCCCATATCACGACACCCATTGCCTTGGAAACATAAACATTTATGTTGAAGTATTACATATCGTAAGTCAATTTGTATGGAAACAAGATAATAACGCACACAGTCCTTCTATGATATTATAGGCAAGTTCGCAAACACTGAAAGGGGACGCGTCGGTTTCGAGACGACGCGCTTGTGTAAGGCGGCGTGTCCGTGACGTCACTGCTACGTCATGCGTGTGAATACCAACCTCGCATATGTCACGGTTGTGTGACATATTTCGCATCTTGGTTGAATGTGCCTCGCTGTTGGTCACAGTATCGAATTGATGTTGTTTTTTTTATTTTTATTCTTGCCGTTATGACAAATAATTTTTAACTCGATTGAATTGTTTTAATTTATTAAGTATGTTTAATTATCTAGCGAGATTCTACAGACGCGATGACTATCGCTAAAAAAAGTTATAATTATGCAAGAAGTAATAATTATTTGGTATGAATTGCGCGCACGCACGGCGTATGTGATGACGTCTCGACACAAGTTTAGTGAGAATGATCTACATGCACGAGTGCATAAGATTTACTTTAAGTACTTTACGTATTTTTACTTATTATTTACATACTTCACAACCGTGAACCTCAAGCCGTTTGAGCGCTTCATTTTTTTTTAAACTCAATTTTACATGACCAAGTCAATATCGTCGCGGTACATTCTTGTATACGAATTCAATGAATTTTAATTTTTTGTTTGTACAAAATATCCTAGTGATTTTATTTTATTTAATTGTTCGATGTTAGTTTCTTTTAATTGTCTATTTATCTGTCGCAGACAATCCGAGGATGTAACATAGTTTTAATATAAATACTAATTATTGTATGTTTATCGGATGTTAGCATACTATATTTGTATCGAATGCACGTGCAATATCGTATTCTATGTTCCCACCAGTCTTACAAAATATTAAAATACCAAGCGTCAAAACATGACGCGAAAAAAAAATGTTTTGATAGTAGGCAGACATGTTTCTAACGGTGATTTTTAAATTATAATCGAATTGCTAGTCTGTAATGTAACTAAATCGATTCGACAGAATATAGAAGTTGCAACGTTCACTCGAGTTACATTCCCAAACGCAAATGATGATGTTCCGTTCGCTTTTCATACAATACTTGAGATACTACGGTTGTCTCCAAGCTTGATGACCTCACGCAGCCTCTTTATTGTCTCGAAACTGAATTTAAAGTATTACATATGTTTCATAAAATCAAATTACTCAAAGATATTCTGTACCTATAGCTGTTACTTTCTCAATTAATTTGTACGGCTTTTTAATAATAATGTTCCAATTTAGAAGTGTCAAAACTAAATGTTCTAAGTGTTAAAATACCTTAGAATCACTAGGAAAATATTGAAATCGAATCATTTTTTCGTAGTTTCCGTTTCTGAAGTTTTGACAAATATAGTGACGATAACCAGAAATGGACTGGAAAGTGTTTCCGATTTCAATATTTTCCTAGTCGAGTGTATTTAAGTGGATATTAATATAAAGGACATTTGAATTTAATATGTAGTTGCTACAACGCAACCATAGGTTTGTATAAAGGGTAATATCGGGACGTCTTATGGCCAAAATGGTTCCATAGTGTCACCAAATCTCGTCTACATTACTTAAATGTGTAAAAATTAAAGACAAAAAAATAAATGTGTATATAATTTAGTTATGGTTTTATTTTGCTTTCCTTTAGTTCTTTCGAAACTTTACGTTTGAGATTTGCCGTTGTTGATAATAATGGCAAAGTAAAGAAGTTAAATAGCCATGCAGTAATTCTATAGAGTACCTAGTCGATCTATACGCAACGATGCTGAGCACACCAAGCTCGATCCATCAACGAAATTAATCAGAAAGTCTAGCGGAGGAGTAGGAAAAACCGTAATTTCCACTTACGGTGGAAATTACAGTTTTTAAATTCATTCCTTGGGACTTCGTCGAGCTTCATTGTCTCGGCGTCTTTCTGGTGGTCGCCACTGTTGATTCTGACTTTCAGAAGTTACAGTGGGCAGGGGATAGTGTGGCGAGCTTGTCCAAAAAAAAAGCCCTTGGGTCCTGTGATGCCGCGCTGCGCCGTAAAATAGTTGGCAGCACGACGCACGTCGCAGAGCGAAATTCGAAATTTCAACACCTCTACGACCCGCTACTATTCAATCCATCCATCAGCACAATGTTTTAAGTGCGTAACATTGAGTTGTACCACTAAACATGATTTTTCACCCCCAAAAAAAGTCTTTTCCCAGCAATATTTTTTTGTTTATAGTAACTAAGTTTGATGTTCAGAACGCTTGATTGACGGCTTTGTGATGAGGTGGTTTACACCCTGTATAACTTTATTTACTACACGAAAAGATACATACACAGACATGGACCTAAAAAAAAGGTACACAGATAGATACATTTTCATATTCCATTGTGAGAATTCAGAACCCAGCGCTGCGCCGCGGGGCGATAAAGTTTGTACCTACTTATTTTGACTCGCTCTATTAAAATGGTCAATACCGATACTTTGAATTTGAAGACTTTATTTAAACAGAGCAGCTATCGATTAATAGATAATTATATAGATTTCATGCTTGGCTACTATTTTGTAAGTTTACCACTCCAAGCTACACACAAAAATATTCAAACCACTTTCCATTCAGATCAAGCCTGTCACCGTTAACTCGCACTACGATATAAAATACATGCATACATGTGCATACATAAAGAAACTGGCGGATGTGTGAAAGGAGTCCGTGGCAGAAGTTGGGTGTTCAACGTTCCGGCGGCGGTTGTGTGTAATAACAGAGTACTTACCTATTGCATTTGTAGAATCGACTGGAGTCGGGTAATTTGGATGTCAGCTTTAGCTTTTTAATTTAGGTTAGGTGCTAAACTTACTTTGGATAGATTCTAAAACACTTGCGGATTCCAGTGCGCTCCTTACAAAGTTAGGGTGATTTTTATGTTTCCCGCTCAAAGCTACGTTTCGTTTCTACGTTGTATTTTTTGCCTGCAGCGGCGAAGTCTGACGTTTTCGTTACGTTTTGTTGTCCCATCGCTTTTGACATTTTCAATAAATAAATGTGAAATCGAGAATTGTCAATTTTGTCATTTTCACGGAAGAAAAATGGTCGGTTTGCTCAAGTCTGTTGTTTTCTTTTAGATTCTGACTAAAAAATTAATAGGTGTGGTTCAAAAATGACTGATAAAGAAATTTCTGTAGAAGAGCTTGAGGAAACGGTGAGTCAACAGTTTTATTTATAGATATTGTTTAGCTATACAAGTACAGTTAATCGCTCATAGAAATGTAGGTCACAGAGCCGCATCTTCCCTATAAATAATAAACTGCTGCAATATACAGCTGGAAGGCTGAATGAGGCATGCGTCCTTTGCCCTAATATCATCTTAACCCATCGCCACTGACCAACGATATTTAATTTGCCATCGTAACGGATGTAAACATTTTGTTTACACATCCTCCTTCGAATTCATCAAACATGTACATAATTTGGTATTCTGCGGCGTAAACTACTATCATTAAAGAAGAATGTTATCATGCAGCTCTCATAAAGGTTTCTGCCTAGCAGTTCATTCAAAACATTATATTTCTATGATAGTTTGTAAATGGAAGTGCATTATTCTAGTTGCAAGAACTATTATATCTTATTTTGTTCTGACCATTGAGCTATATATACTAGAGATGCAAACCTCAACAAAATTGTCAAAAAAAGTGTAACCACCATTTAAACGCGACGACGTAGCTTTGAAACCACTAACATTTCAAAGTGAACGTATATTTGTCTCGCTTACACAAGTCACAAGAACAATACCGTCGCCTTGATTAGACAAAGACGGCAATATAAACTAGCAATGGTGGGATGGGGTGGCCTACTCATGCAAAATTTTACCCAACTTTTTTAAGCCTTAAAAAATATATAATACATTTATAAATTAAATTAACTTTAAAATATTCGAATAACATATTTCTTTATGGATATATTAGAAGTTTTTAACTATCTAGCACTTCACCTGTGACTTCATCCGCGAAAATAATTCAAGCCTTTGTTACTGGTTAAAGATGTAGCTGTGTGTGAAAGAATTTTTAAAATCAGGTGAGAAGTTCTCGAGTTAAATCGTAACAAACACCCAAACAAACAATAAAAACCTTTTCTCTTTATAATATTATTATTTCGTTTATTAATTTATATACACATTCGAATTTTGGATCTATTTTGCCTTGATCACGGAAGTGCTTCGAAAATGAGAAAAATCTAAAATCAAAATCAAAGCATTTATTTCAAGTAGGCCAATTACAGGCACTTTTGAATTTTCACAATATGGGCTATGCGATTACATAAAAATGAAAATAAAGATAAAGGAAAATTTAGCAGGTAGCTAGTCAGACTCTTTTTTCAGCTATTGAATTATTTCCACCCACTTAACACACCCTACAGCGTTTTTATAAAAAAAAATACAAAGCACTTATTTCATCAATTAAAAATTCTCCCACAAATGTTGGAAACTAAAACTAAGTTTTACTGGTAACACTGAACCTTATTGTCAAAATTCAAAATGTAAATTAATAAATTACGTTTTTACGTTGATATAAACCATTATAAAAACTCAGAAACAATAAAATTAAGTATGGAAAGTAATTTCGGTTAATTAATTATGTGTTTGTGATTTTAAATCGCACTCTTTCAATACGCATTTAGCCATTTTTTGTCCTGTGCCACTTCCGTAGGCATCTAACAGAACACTGAACTGACGTTAGCGACGCATATGTATCTGTACATATGTCCCGTGGCAACGCCTTGGCGTGGTAATTGCTAATCTAGTAAGATATATATCTATGGTTCTGACGTTCTGACATGTGATGCTCATTATCACATCTCGTATACAGCAGCAGTTGTGTTGTTATCATTCTGATTGCAATAGTGGCACATTCATTAATCAATTGACAATGCCAGTATAGCAAACATAGACATGTATATTTCAAAGCTTGTTAAAATATATGTTATAAGTACTATAAAATGTATGTGTTAGGTATTTACAAGGCAATTGTATGTATTTCATTCCATTACTATTGATATTGGTAAATAGTAAAATAGAACACACTCCTATTTAAATAAAGTTAGGGTCTATATTTGGTAGGTGGTCAGCCTTGATTATTTTTTCTTAGGCAATGACAGTATTGGGCAGTTTTCTGTGTTTGGAGTGGTCATTACGTTAGATATGAATAAAACTTTCTAAAATCTAGGCTAGTAAAATTTTACAGCCCTCTACTTTTTTTTTACAAAGCCCTGTGCCACTGCTGCGCTAAGGCCTCCCCCATTGCCATCCATTCTTCTCTCTAACTAAAAGAAAGAGACTGTGATACTGGGCACGATTTCATTGATCATCTATTCCTAACTACGAGTATATCAGTAAAAAGTCCACAATTTCTTATCTATACTATACTATATAATATTATAAAGCAGAAGAGTTTGTTTGTTTGGTTGAACGCGCTAATCTCAGGAACCACCAGGTCGAATTGATAATTTCTTTTTTCGTTGGATACTCCATTTATCGAGGAAGGCTATAGGCTATATAACATCACGCTGTGACCATTAGGAGCGGAGCAGGAATGAAAAATATTGCAAAAACGGTTTTTTTTTCTTCTTTCGTTTTTCTCTCTTATGTGACGCAGACGATGTTGTGTGGGTCAGCTAGTTTCCTTATAAAATTCTGAAACGTTTGACTTGTGTGTCAGGTGAAGCGCACAGACGAGCAGTTAGACATGATGGAGTGGAAGATGGACAACGTTGAGAAGGAGCTGGTGGCTCCCATCAACACCCAGGACATGTGCATCATGCATCTGCTCAAGTCTGTCTCCGAGGTGAGGTTCCTTTACTGCCGTGAACTTTGATATTAGCTGGGATTTACTTGACCATGAGGATTCATTTTAAAATGTTCGGGGTGAAGTGGGGAAATATATTAGGATATTTTTCTAAAAAGTTTTTAAGTTAATTAGTATATCACTATTACTATCAGCACTTTATATTTAAAAATGAGAAAGTTGTATAAGATTATAATCCCGCCTTTTTTGATATGCTTTCTTGAACCCCTCCCTTTTGCAACCAGTATATAAGTACATTTATAAATTAACACTTTCTAATATTCATAAAATAATTTAGTGGAAAAGTAGAACAGAAGCACAGAATTTAATTAGCGCGCTTTTGCAAATAAAATTAGCATAATAATGCAAAGTACTCTGACGTCTAAAGTGGAGTGTATGACCAAGAACATGTGTTATAAATAATTAAGCATCTACATATTCAGCTGAGGAACATCATGAAAACTACTCATGTTTTCATTTTAAAATGTGTCCATTTTGTTCTTCTATACAATAGAGTATTCTAAATTGGAATGAACTGGATTCTTAGAGAGTGGTGTCATGATCATTATAAAGTTGAAGTACTTGAATAGAAAAGTGTTTCAGAGACCTTGAAAAGGATTTTACAGGGTCTGTGACTTTTTCTTATTTTTTAAAGGGTTGTCCTTCTCACCAGTTTTTTTTTTGTAGTAACATAAAACACGATTATTTATAGGTCATTCTGGAATCGATAGCCACTCGATCCTCAAACTAGGAATGATCGGGTTTTTTTTAATAACATAAATCATAATACTTAAAAAAATTATAAATTTTATTTTACATGATTGATTTTATATTTTTTACTGTTATTTAAAAAAAAAACAGTCGCTGCCCTTCCGAGTTCAATGATCGAGTTTACGTCTTTCGGCTCTAGAACGTCCTAAAAATAATCGTGTTTTATGATACTTACTACAAAAAACAAACTGGTGAGAAGGACAACCCTTTAAAAATTAAGGAAAAAGTCACAGACCCTGTAAAACACTTTCAAGGTCTCTGTAACACTTTTCAATTCAAGAACCTCAACTTTAGAATGATAATGACACCACTCTCTAAGAATCCAGTTCATTCAAATTTAGAATATTGTGAAGAAGAATAAAATGGACACGTTTTTTTAAAGCCTAATTTCCTGATTCGTTTGGTTTCCAACTCGAAATAGTAGTACTTCTGTGTGATCTACTATGTATCTTGTAAAAATGTAAATGGTCACAAATTCCTGGTATGACTAACAATGCTTAGTCACTTCTCTGTCTCCACTTACAGTGTGACTAATTTGGTACTCACGCATGTTTCGAGTTGAGGATGCTTTGACACTTACAATAGTATGCATTATTAATATTTATTAACACAATGGGCTATTAATAATACGCAGGACAGGAAAAGGATAGTAGCTTAAATAAACAAACATAATATTGATTAAAACTGTTATTTAAATAAATAAAAATCGCTGGACATTACACACAGTGCCATCTAATGCCACACTAAGCAACGAGGCTTGAGTTGTACGTGAACCAGATAGTTGATATACTACATACTTAGATACTTCAATGAACCATGGAACTGTCTCTTTAGAAACACCCGCACCCTTATCAAAAAGTTTGTTACTATCTGCCTCTAGTAGAGAGATCTTTCATAGAATTTGCTATTGCAGGATTTTGGTCCTTATGTGTTTCATTTAAGTTTCACCGAAGCTGGCTCACACATTTAGCCTTACTTGTCCCAAATCGGGCTTTGTGGCTTTGTAGTTGTTGTCATTCAAAGATGATTATAGATACAGTATACCTACAAGGTATAAAACTTGTCACCAAGTGTTCCCTACATTAAACTAAATCTACTCTACACAAAATTAATTGATGATTCATGCCTTTTTGGGGTGAAAAATAACATTTTTCGGTAAAATTAAATGTACCGCACTCAAAACATTGTGCTGATGCTTGCTTCAATAGCACAGGGTTTGTCGAGGTATAAAAAGTAAGGCAGGGTTCCCACTACGCCGGACCGGCAGATCTGCCGCGCCGGTAAATCTGCCGGAAGGGCTAGTGGCTGTACAATTTGTATGAAGCTATTCACATTATCCCGGGTCCGGCATTTTTGCCGAGCCCGGCATTTTTACCGAGCGTTTTGTCACTACGAATTGCCGGTAGAACGACCGGCCCCGGAGTAATGTGAACGAGTTTGTGCCGGTATCTGTCCCCCGCTCGCCCCGCTCGTGCTCCCTTCGCCCCGCCCGTGTTCCACTCACGTCATTCGGCTCGCATTTTCTGGTAAAAGTAGACGTTTAGCATGGATATTCAAGCAGAAATTCTTTGATTCGTCTCTTCTAAGTGCACCCATTAATGTTTCAAATGTTCCAAGTGAAAATCTTTCCCTTAAAATAGGGTGTACCCAATGTTTTCTTTTATTTTGCCTTCTATTAAGATACCACCACAACACAACAATTTCGTCGTCCATTGTGCGCGCAGGTCCAAATTCAAGTACTTGACTGTCTGAATTTCTTCCGGGATCCGATGTAATGTGAACACTCTGTCCGGTATCCGGTTTACGGTAGATCTGCCGGTCCGGCGTAGTGGGAACGCTGCCTAATCCCTAATATCTCCGTAACTAGAAGGTTCCCAGGTTTGACCAGAACAAAAAAATGGTCGCAATGACAGTGAAAACAAGTGCCTTTCAGCTTCGTTAAGCCTAGGGTATTGTTACACTTGTCACTGTAAAATTGACAAATACGTTATATTACAATATAACGTGTTTCTCTGTAGCGATATTGTAAAGTCTCGAATTATTGTCTACTGAACATACGGAAGTATCTCTGCCCCCATAATCGGGACTTGGGGCACCCCCCCGTTAGGTTAGGTTAGCAGTATGTTCGTTTTACATTAATTCGAGAGTTTACAATATCGCTAGAGAGATTACAATATAACGTATTTGACAATTTTACGGTGACACACTCATTAGATAACCCACCAAAGGAACATTTTTGGTTGATAACTGAATAAACATCTTTCATTGTGTATTTACATTCCTTTTCCTGTACTGTATTTACTGTTATGTAATTCACACTGTATTATCTACATAAGTAAACATACGCCCACTAAAAGCAGCGCCAGGTCAACCCAATATGTAGCAGATAATATGTATGTATAAATATAATATTTATTTTTCAGCCAATGCGTTAGTGTCGTGACAGGTCAGATTACTGATTATACAGTCATGTTGCTTATGGCTTGTTGATTTTCTATTATCACGTTTAATATTGTAATTAATTATGTTAAAATTAACATGAGTTTATTTGTAACTAAAATGTTGCACTGAGTTGGGTTCTGTATAATTATGTAAGGGATTTGGGATATCAAGGCACTGACTTATAACATCGCTTGATACAAGACTCACCGGGAAGGATTTTTTTTGACATCCTCAATAATTTCCTTAAACTTCATTAAAATTAAAAGGTCTAATTTTTGAATTTCGTCAAATCACTGCGATTACAAAAATTAAAGTCACTTTCCGCACAAATTTCGTCTATTTTCTAAAGAAAACAATAAGTATAGTAGGTATTACGTATTCTGAGCCAAAATTAGAATTGCTGTAGTTGATGCTAATGTACCGCCGCTCTTAACCAAAAGAGGAGCTTTTGAGGTAAACCGTGTGAAGGAAGGAATTCTTACTCACATAACAAAAACCCTATTAGTAATTGTTGCATCTAGTGAGGCCCATTCCCTTGCCTCAGATATATAACAGCGGCGATTTATTAGTAGCAACCTCGTTGTATATGTTCATTTGTCCCCAGTTCACTCAGTGCAACACTTAATAAATTAATTTAAAAACTCCACCGTTCTACTCGAAAACCGACAAGCCACAAGATCATGCTTATCGATATATAGCTGTCAGCCGGGCTTGACTGTGGTACAAAGTTGAAGCCTGGCCCAAAGCCTCCGAAGTCGGGGCCGCTTACGGCTTACGTCGCGGACTTACGTGTCGCGACTTCGATATGCGTCCGATTAGATGAGGTGGCTCGTTACTGCTAAGGTTACAAACATCTGATGATTAAAGGTCACGCTATGCTTAGAAAGGATCGACAAATATCTCCCAATACTGGCATCGATAAGTCGGCAGTGGGGGTGGATTTGGACTAAAGCTGTAACTAAGATTTAAGGCGCGTATCCTCAAGAGCATTTGCTCCATTCAGATCAGCCTGTCTCTTTGCTGTCCTCCGCCAGCGTCCCCCTAAGCCGAGGCTCCTACCCCTTTCGGGGTGCCCTTAGCGTGTAGTCGTTCACTTTGTAAGATGTTCTGTCCTGGCTGGAGGCCTTACCAACAAGGCACCCACAGGATAGTCCTGTTAAAAAGTTGACAACCTCCTAGGTTGATATGCGAGACGACGCGATGTTTTATTACAAGTAAATACTCCAGTCCATACACAACTTTGGATATTTTAAGGACTGAAGTTCGGAAATAATAAAAACATACGAGTAATCGACTTCATTTTGAAACCACTCCGATAGCTAAAAAAGCCGACATATAAAATAATTGAATAAAGACTTCCTTTGCAGTAACGAACCGCCTCGTATAATTGCAACAAAATAGATGATATTCATGTATGTGTTATGTCTACTGTCCAGCTTCCGTTCTCTATATATTATGTTATTTTCTCTCCTATTCGTTACTTCTTGTTCACGAACCCATCAGGATACTTCAAGATATGGGAGACCATATTCATGCCATTAGTTGTTTTCTTTCCATCTTGTGCGTAATATTGACACAGACAAAATATTGGTTTTAAGATCTCACTTAACTAAACAAAATAAAATATGCGAGGGTCAAACAGAATGTTAATATTGGTATTCATGTTTGTCTGTGTCAATTTTATAAAATAGTAAGTCAACTCCGACTAACAAAATTAATACAATTTCATTCTCAATTCCTGCCAAACCGTTGTCAAAGGATGCAAGTTTAACTTGACCTTGAGATCTTTCGTCTGCGTCTTAAATATTTCAACTGCCAAACGCATAGCTTGCTTAGCCGGAGCTGACCTACGTACCATCATCACCCCATAACACAAGCCTTTACACCCAGGTGCGCTCGGACTACCAACAGCTGCGGCGAGAGTTGGTGGAGGTACAGGCGTTGCAACGAGAGCTCTCATCCAGGCTTCGCACGCAACTCAGGCTGGTCCACGGGAAGTTCGCGAGACTTCGGCAACGCCTCGCCGCCGCCTCCCCACCTCGTTGAACTGCCCCTACCCCTCTCATGTCTAAATATTAAGTGACTTGTAACTTTACACCCTTGGGTTGGACTTAGAAATTTTTGTGGAGCCTTATTTCAAAATTGTTGATGGTGAAATGAGAATTTGGTATCCATAAAGAAATTTGAGGTTACTTACGTTTTCGAAAAGAAACGAATACTTCGGATGATTCGAGTTGAAGTTGATTATGATAGAACTTTATAAAAATATATTATGGTCTCTCTGTTTGAGACTTTTTCTAATATTTGCCTTTTCGATGTTGAGTTTCTTGTTTGTATATGGTATTTTATAACAGCTTAACCGCTGTATTTCGATGTCTAGTTTTATTCGAATATTATGTATAAGTTATCTGGGCCTAATTAGTTGACTTCTAGTGCAATAATTTATTATGCTATATTGAAATTGTTATAACTATCGAAAACGTTTAAAGATTATATTCTAAATTATGAAAGTTTAGGTAGAATGATAAAGATATGCAATTCTTAATGAAAACAAAAAATAAATAAAAAGTACCTAAATTCCTAAAGAAATTCTCACACAGACATGAGAGGACTTACCTCCTAAAAATATGTTACTTAATGTAATTAGTGCCCTATAGTAATATGAGATTATAGAAACTATGTGCCAATATTATGTACTAAAAACTATATAACGGTAAGCGACGGCACTTAGCACTGTCTTGATCTCACATCGAGGTTGTGGCGAACAACAATAAGATGTGTTTTTCACAATAACTGGCGAAACTATGATTGACACTTGTGTATGTTTTGAGATAACTGTATAATGTAGAGGCGAAGTTGTGATACCGAACTTGAATACATAACATAGAAAAATGAAACGTATTCAATCTGCACGTGAGTGTAGTTTTTGGAAACTACGGTTAAATAAAACTTGCACGAGAAGGTTGATCTCAATTTTAGCACAAGAAATACTGTCTGGAAAATCTTGTTTCCTGAGCTAAATCAGAAGAGCACCTGATCTGCGATGTTAAAGTTCGGTTTATCAATCTCGGTTGTATGAAAGTCAGAAGCTCGCCACACCTCGCCTCACTAGTCCATAGAACTGTTTAGTTATCGTTAGACACCCGTAGATGTGTTTGTATGTACTTGTAGTAAGTCGGTGCTAAACGAATGCGAGAGGCCGTATGGTGATGTGAGGGGAAAAGGGGGGAGTTGGCCTCGGGCGAGAAATGTAATATAAGGGGGGAAAAGCAGATTTTTTTTGTGAGATTTTCAAATAGTTTTCCTTAAACTCTGTAGTTGCTACGTTTTACCATGGCATTAGCGGTCATTGACTTTAATACATTTATTGGTATTTCTTAAACGAAAATAATAACGCCTTAAATCATTCTGATTTCTTCAACCGACATCCATTTTTTTTTTACAATACATTGTACTTTGGGTAGTTTGTGAAAAGAGATGACGGTAAGAGCAATGACCGCTTTTGCCATTCTGGAACTCAAAAAAGGTTATAAGTTCTATAAATTGAAAATTTTATCCGAAAATCTTTAGAATGCAATCTTAATATCCCTTTATTGAAGTTAATTATCAGAAATACGCGTAAGTCTTATTATAATGTGTGGTTACGAGAGAGTGTTTAGGAATGGTTGGTCCAGTTACTACCATAGAGCAATATTTGACCTTAGAATCAAATGACAAGGTCATTCATAGGAGCAGCTGGAACGAATTTAAAAATCGAGTGCTAAACGAATAATGATAATAAAATGTAGTCGAATTTTAGTAATGTTACTTTTTTAGTTATTTTTTTTAGTATTTATTTAAAAAGCTTTGCGACGATGTATGGCTTATATATTCTTATGCATTTGGATTGGAGATGGCATTTAAAGTTGATAAAAAAAACTAGTTCTAAATAGTAAGATAAATCTATTACTGGTGTACTGTCCATTTAGACCGTACCTCCCCCAGAAGCTCGAAATCGATAGGCTTGATAATTTTGGTATAGATTCGATCAAAGTCCTATGTATGCCTTCTCCAGTCATAATTTATATCCTAGTGTCAACCACACTTCTTCCAATCTGTTCTAATGGTTGCTTACTGAATTCGCCATGTATGGAAAAGATTCGGAGATGTTTTGTTGATATTTTGTAAACGTATTTGATTTTTTTTTAAGGTGGGAGCGTCCCGGTAGTCGACATTTAAATTACGTTTTTTGCAATTTTCAGGTCAGTGACATTTGGTATGTTTATGAAAATATGATTTGCGCAAGTGACACATGTGTGGTTACTGACTATTTATTTCATGAAAGTCATTCAATGGGGTTAAACGAACTTGAGAGGATTGTATTGAAAGAAGAAAGAAAGAAAATGCATTTACTCGTATTAGCCGGCTAGGACAAAACACACGGTTAAGGTCGTGTCGATGATTTGAATTATTATAATAATTCTGGAATTACATACCTATATACGTGTTAATAGGTAATTCCAAGACACTAATCTTAAAAAAAAACCTTATTTTGGGTCTGAATACCCGATTATTTTCAATTAATTGCCAAATTCGATTTTTAGTTGCTTTGAAATCAATAAATAGTTGAGTCATTAAGTTGACTAAACAGTGACGTCACAGAGTGATATTGTCATACAAAATCTATGAGAGAACCGCGTTTTGACAGCTCTTAAAAGGTACCCATTGCTCTAATCATGTTTTCATCAACATACCACCTGACCTACAAATTGCAAAACACGTAAGAAAAATTGGGAAAAATATAGGCTTTTATAGCTGATTGATTTAAGAAGACGACATCATAAAAACGTAATTTATTTTGTATATTTCATATTTATGTACATTACCTTTAAAGTAGTTTTTTTCTCTTATAATTTTAGCGTTCCCTGGTCAACCAAGGGACACTGTTTGTTTAATTAAGACTGTCAGCGTCTTCGGGCGCAACATCTCAGTTTGTTAGCATTAGCTTAAGAAACCGTCAGCAATATAATTCCACGATTTTAGCAAATATTCGCACATATCAAGCACTTGCATGTTTTAAAGTAAACACATTTGAACATACTATTATCTAGTTAGGACGGTGAGAGGAGAAATTAATATAAGTTTTGTACTCAAAGAATTGCATTGAATAAATTGTGAAGAAAAGTGGGATTCTTTGAATGCGAAACGTCGTATGTGTTTGATTGAAAGATGAGAGCTTCTCAAGATTTCGCTTTTTCATAAAAGTTCCTGTAGTGTTTTATTAAATTATTGTATTTTTGTTATAAATCCAGTCCTATTTTACGTATTTAATTTTATAATCACATTAAACAAGATGCTCAATTATTGATTCTAAAGTATTATTAACTTAATTCTTCACCAGAAAGCTCTCATTTTCGAGAAACACGGCTCACCTAAACTTAGTCAAAATACTAGTTGTAGTTTAAGAAAAATACATGTCTGAAACTATGTGTAAGTAATAGTTAAATTACCACGTATACCTGATTTATCTAGACTAGGTAGTTATAGACTCAATACTATGGTTTTTGATATAGTTTTACACACGGGTAGGAGGTACGTTCAAGTCAATGGAATGGAGACTGCCGATGTTGATAGATAAGCTATAATATGCTACAATAATTTTATTGAAACTAATTCCACATGGCGCCATCTAGAGTAGATACAACTAGCTTATGCTCGCGGATTTGCTTGCGTGGAGTTCGGCAATGGGGTAGAAGACAAAAAAAATCTAGTTAGTACCTATGTCAGTTAGATTATCATAAAATATCGACCCGTATTTTTTCTTTTGTTATGTTAACCAAAATTGACGAAGATACGACGTTTCTAAAATTCTCAATACGTCACGCCTTGGTATAATTTTTAGTGCGTACTGACGTCACGAGCTCACACTCTCGATTGATGCGTTTATATCTTTGTCAATATTCATTGATTTACAAATACAATACAAATAATACGTGTCCATTATTTTCCAATACTTAGTCTAACTGACGGACTGCGTCATGCCCATTGTCCCACGGGGCATATTATTACCGGGATAAACAGTCCTATATGTTATTCACTACTATCTCTGTGCCTTTCATCCAGATCCATTCAGCCATTCTGGCGTGATTAACTAACATCCATCTATCCAAACTTTTGCCTTACTTACTAACTTTACTTAAATCATTACCATTACCATTAGGTAATGATTTCTCAAACATTTTCCAACACCACTGCTGTTTGGATGAGCTGCTACATAACATTTTTAGGTTTTATATTCTACCTAAATTCACCCAATAGCTACACTAAACAGGGGTGACTATCCATTTTGGAATTACATTGCAGTTTGAGCTGACATCGGTTATCGTGTAGCTCAACCCTAGTTTTCAATTAGCTCAAAAATCCAAGTAGTCCGGTAGCGCTAGGTTTTGAGGTTTCAAAAATATTAAAGTTGTTTATTTTTTGCATATAGTTTCCGGACCATTTACCCGACCTACTATATAAATTTGTGTCATTTTAGGCACTAGCGTTTGGAGAAATTTAGCAATTTGTCTTTTTAATCACTATCACACGAAAAGAAAATTATAGTTGAAAATTTTACTTCCATTATAATAACGAAGTAGTAACTGATATACATAGGCATTTTGTGTCATCTCTGTCCACGGGAATCCTTCTAATTAACAAGTACCTAACTATTAGGAGTTGTGTAAGCTCTACATGAACGCAGCTTAAAGGCAGCCATATTTATTTAAATGTCATTTGAAGTTGTCATCTGTCTTTTTCACTGATTTTGACAACTACTTATCTGCTCACGGCTCTCTGCAGTCTCTGCCCTTTTTATGTTTTGTGTCGTCTCAATTATTGTCCAATTTAATCTTAATTCATCATATTGAATATACAATGGACGTGTAATATCAGCTCGTATTTTGATAAATAAAAGTCTGGATATACTGTCGAAGTGTTTATTTGGTTGATCACGCCTGACACGCCATTCCATTGCCATATCACAACGTCTGCGTCAACAGGTTATGGGCCCAGTGAAAAAGAAAGGCGTGCAACGAGGGATCTACGCATAATCATCGTTGTATGTATCACCAAAACTCACTGTCGACCAGATTTATTGTCAAAGAAGAAATATGGCAACGCAACCAGCGATACACATCAATAATCAAGTGGAGAAGCTGAGTGGTATCTCGTCTTATTCGAACTGGAAGTTTTCATTGAAGATGTTACTCACTTTAGAAGGTTTGTGGGATTGCGTGATCGGCACTGATACTGACGCCGTGCGTGATAGCCGCGCCTTGGCGCGTATTTGCCTGGCACTACAACCCAACTTGTACCAAATAGTTCGATCAGCGTCAAAAGCTAAAGAAGCATGGGAGAAGCTAGCTCACACATTCGAGGACAAAGGTCTATATCGCCGTGTTCTGCTACTTAGACAGTTACATCGAGTTGACTACAGTAAGTTTAGCAGCATGACTGAATATATTGAAAATGTCACCGGATTAGTCCAGCAACTCTCTGACATTGGAAAAATTATAGATGACGGTGAGGTGGCTGAAATTCTACTTAGCGGCTTACCGCAGGAATTTGACACACTAGTCTCCGGTCTTGAAACTGCCAATTTAACTAGCTCGCTGACTTCTGAACTAGTGAGAACGAGATTGCTTCAAGAGGAACACAGAAGAAATGGAAAATGTGATAATGATGCTTCAGCTTTTCATGTAAAGAAGAACAAACTTTTCAAGTGTGATTACTGCCGAAAACCAGGACATACAGCGAAGCGATGCTTTAAGAAAAAGAGGGATGAGAAGAAGAAAGAAGAACAGCATACCTTTTATGCATCGGCTTACATCGCTCACCATAATGATGTCATCATCGACAGCGGGGCCTCGGCTCACATGATCAATGATGCTAGGTTAGTAAGAAATTTTAAAAGCTGTAATAATAACTCAATTTCTATAGCAAATGGTGGTCAATTAGAAATGTCTGGCATTGGCAATTTAGTTTTGTCTACTGACAAAAATAATATCACTTTAGAAAATGTTTTAGTTGTTCCCAATCTGTCAACGAATTTATTGTCTGTAAGTAAAATGTGTGACAATGGTTTTACAGTAGTTTTTGATAAAAATGGGTGTCATGTTTATAATGAGATAAGTTCTTTAACTGGCAACCAAATTTTAGCTGCTACAAATGTGAATGGTTTGTATAAGATACAGCAGTGCAAGCCGCATGTGTTGGGACATTCCATGCTGGTGCATCCTAGGCAGCAGCCAGAGAGTGTCAATACTGCATTGGTGTCTGCGACAGTCTGGCATAAGCGTTTAGGCCATATTGGCCAGAAAGGTATGAATAGCCTACGGGGTGGTGGTAAATGTTGTGGTGTCGTTTTTCAGGATGACGACTCGCCAAACAAGTGTGTTCCCTGCTTAACTGGAAAGATGCATACAAAGCCTTATCCGAAGCTTGTGGGAAGCCAATCTACCGTGCCACTCCAGCTTGTGCATTCCGACGTCTGTGGGCCCATTCAAGTCAGCAGTTGGGGCGGTGCCCGTTATCTTTTGACTCTGACGGATGATTGCACTAGAAAAACCTTCGGTTATTTAATGAAAACAAAATCCGAGGTGAGTTCACATATTGTTAACTTTAAAAATATGGTTGAAAAACAAACAGGTTTGCAACTTAAAATTTTAAGAACCGATAACGGTACTGAATACTGTAATAGAACGTTGACTGATTTTCTTAAAAGGGAAGGGATAATACATCAAACATCGGTGCCTTACTGTCCACAACAGAATGGAGTTGCGGAGCGCGTCAATAGGACGATTTTTGAGAAAGCTAGGGCCATGTTACATGACGCGGGTCTGTCTGAACGTTTCTGGGGAGAAGCAGTAATGACTGCTATATACCTGAAGAACAAGTCTCCTACCAGCGCGTTGTCAGATGATATCCCTGAGAGTAAGTGGACTGGACAGCCAGTCGATCTCAGTCATTTGCGCGTATTTGGCTGTGTAGCATTTTCTCATATTCCTGATGTAAAACGTCGTAAACTTGACGCTAAAGCTAAACCATATATCTTTGTTGGCTATGGTGAGACTTTTAAGGGCTACCGTCTCCTTGATCCATATAATCCTAAAAAGGTTGTGTATTCACGAAATGTAACATTTTTAGAAGATGAATTTATTGGAGGACTTCACTTTAAAACACAAAGCAAGAATAATGATTTTATCTCTCATGAATGCATTGTAAATAATAATAATTATACAAATATTGATAATGAAATTTTAAATATTGACTGTGATAATAATAATGCAAATGAAATGAATGATAAAATTATTAATAATGTCTGTGATAATATTTGTCATAAGTCTACTACGGAATCACCTATTTCAGGATCTGAGAGTGACCTAACACCTTCAGTGTGGTCTCCCTTGTCGGACCTGGTCTACGGTACTGGTGACGAAGGTGATGAGGATGATGTCTGTAAGGACACTATGTCTTCTATGCCTGCTGCCACACTTGAAGGAAATGGTAATAATGGTGATGAGGATAATGTCTGCAGGGATGCTGTGTCTTCTCTGCCTGATGCCACACTTCGAGGAGGAGAGCTTGACCATGTGCAAAGTGTTGCTTCTGGCTCGCGTCCCGTACGTACTAATAGAGGTAAAATTCCGCTTAAATATAATGATTATGACTTATCGGCGATGCTAATTGAGCAGAGTTTGGCAAATGAGCCTAATACATACGAGCAAGCTACAAAGTCTACTGACTGTGAGCAGTGGCTTCACGCCATGAAATGTGAGTATGATTCATTAATTAAGAACAATGTTTGGACATTAGTCGATCGACCAGAAAGTGAAAACATTGTAAAGTGCAAGTGGGTCTACAAAAGGAAACACGATGCCACAGGTAAACTAGATAAGTATAAAGCTAGATTGGTTGCCCGTGGATTTAGTCAACAAGAAGGTATAGACTACAATGACACTTTTTCACCTGTTGTCAGACATTCCACATTGAGAATTTTATTTTCCATTGCAACAGAAATGAATTTGCAGATGGACCATGTTGATGTTACCACGGCTTTCCTAAATAGTGATCTGGATGAGATTATATATATGGAGCAGCCAGAAGGTTTTTGTTCAGATAAAAGTAAAGTTTGTAAGCTGAATAAAAGTATATATGGTCTCAAACAGGCTAGCCGTATGTGGAATTTAAAAATAAATAATGTTTTAATTAATAATGGATATACTCAAAGTAAGTGCGAACCGTGCGTATATATAAAGAAAAATGATAAAGATTATATAATAATTGCTCTGTATGTCGATGACTGTTATATATTTCATAATGGATGTATTAGGAATGTTTTATCATTATTGAAAGAAAACTTTGAAATACGTCATCTAGGCCAATTAAAAAAATTGTTTAGGCATGAATGTCACTAGATATAATAATACAATAGTGCTAGATCAGTCTAATTATATAAAATGTTTGCTAGCTAAATTTAATATGAGTGACTGCAAGCCAGTACTTACACCGTTACCTGTAAATTGTAAGTTAGAAAAGTCTAATGGGAAGGGTCTTGATGATGAGTTATACAAATACAGACAACTGTTGGGATGTTTAATGTATTTGAGTGTGTGCTCACGCCCGGACATTTCTTATGCTTGTAGTCAACTTAGTCAATACAGTGTATGTTTCGACACGAGTCATTGGCGCGCAGCAAAGCGAGTACTTCGTTATTTAGCAGGGACGATCAACTATGGTCTTCATTTTACAAAAGGTACTAATTTTAATATCAGTGCTTATGCAGATGCCGACTGGGCTAATGACTCATCAGACAGAAAGTCCTACACTGGATTTGTTATAAAATTAGGTAACTGTTTAATCAATTGGGAAGCTAGAAAACAGCGTAGTATAGCTTTATCAAGTACAGAGGCAGAGTACTTAGCAATTAGTGACGTTTGCAAGGACATTTGTTTTGTGAAGAATTTCTTGTCTGAAATTATTACCAAAACTTTTGATGTAATTGTATACAACGACAATCAAAGTGCTCAAAGATTATTACTTGTAAAAGAATATTCGCATAAGAAAACGAAGCACATTGATTTGCGTTACCATTTCGTAAAGGATTTAGTACAAAAAGGAAACATAACTGTAAGATACTTACCTACTAATGACATGCTAGCAGATGTATTGACAAAGCCACTATGTGCGCAGAAACATTGTAATTTTGTAAAATGTTTAAATGTGAGAGTTTGTGGAGCAAATGGTTAATGTTTTGTTGTACTTATTTTATTAATGATAAATATTGTTATATTGTGATGAATCATGTAATTATTATCGAATTGAATCATATGTATAATTATGTAGAGTCGCTCTAAAGTAGGTAGAGCATGTAACTCTTGAATGTAGAGTCTTTTAAATATTGTGTAGAGTTACAGTAGTTTTTTCTTTTCTCTCATGTAGCGCTTAAGGAGGAGTATTAGGAGTTGTGTAAGCTCTACATGAACGCAGCTTAAAGGCAGCCATATTTATTTAAATGTCATTTGAAGTTGTCATCTGTCTTTTTCACTGATTTTGACAACTACTTATCTGCTCACGGCTCTCTGCAGTCTCTGCCCTTTTTATGTTTTGTGTCGTCTCAATTATTGTCCAATTTAATCTTAATTCATCATATTGAATATACAATGGACGTGTAATATCAGCTCGTATTTTGATAAATAAAAGTCTGGATATACTGTCGAAGTGTTTATTTGGTTGATCACGCCTGACACGCCATTCCATTGCCATATCACAACGTCTGCGTCAACACTAACACGTCGCCCAACTAGCTTTATCTATCTATCTAAAAGAATATTACAATTTGTGAAATAGGTGTTACGCGATTAAGAGGACTGATATCTGTCGTTCAATTTGTTTTGTGCCGAATTCATCCACGGTATTTATAGATATTTAATTTTTTTGGTTACAAAACCCTTTATTATCCACAAAAGAAAATTCAAGTTTTTAGAGTTAACGTGTTTTTGATTATTATGGTAAAACAAATCACCATTCATAATATGTGTCGTTTTTATCCACGCAATTTATTATTTGAAAGAAAAAGAAACCAATTTCTTCGCACGAAGGGCGGCCATTCGGTTCATGTTGCGACAAACAAGTGCATGCGTTTATTCATTTGATTAAAAAAAAGTTTTAGTCCCATCAAAGGGGTTTATTTAAACCAAAAAAATCTGTCATTAATTGTACCTAAGTTAAAATATGATATCGATTAAAGTAATTAATTGACATGTCTCGAACTTTGTTTGTGAGAACTACAAGAACTATATTTCTGTCCTTTTCATTTCGTGCATGACGTCATTGACGTGTCATTTGTTTTTGGTTGAAGTTGAAATACATAAGGCAGTAATGTCCGTATTCTTGAACCGTTTGACTCCTGTCAATTGTCAAAACGTCATAAGAACAGAACAGCTTTTTTACACTTATTGTCACCGTAGTAAGTGGCTCGTCGGTGTAAGCGACCGACTTGAGAACATCGAGTCGCTGGTTCGAGACTCTCGTCAGATATTTTCATTTTGTACATCTTAAGATGGTTTTAATGCTGTAAAATGGTTCGCAAGTTTCATCTCCAGCTTGTTTTTACTTTTTGTACAAAGGTTTGATTTTTTTAAGCTTTAAAATGTCCAAATCATTACAAAATAGTTTACTAGGTACACTCTTAGTTTTTTTAAACCATTAAACGTTAAACGTTTGTGTTACTAGCAAAGGTTATCGTTGAAAATTACTTTCTCATAATGTATATCTGATGGCTAATTAGTAGCCAAGACAATCTTAACTTCGGTGTTCAAATAGTCAGCTATTTAGGTCAATAACTCTGAACAGACATCGAATTAGTAAAAGTTATGTAATACTACTTATACGGGCTAAAAAAGGTTAACGGGGCAGTAAAGGAAGCTACCTCAGCCGTTGCAACTACATGAAAATGGTCTTAGGAAACTATCCATAATTTATCGTTAAATTTTGATTCCAATCCACAGATTTAAAAAAAATGCACAGTTAGTAAGACAACTGCCATTTTACCAAAAAAAAAAAAATGATGCCAATCGATCCTGTTTCTAATACTGATCAAAAAGTTCTTCTAAACTAACCCAGGTTGGAGTACTAAAAAGTCAAAAATTGCAAAATCTTTTCCTAAACATTTTGTTAGAAACATTTTTTTTTTTTGATTGTACTCGATACTGTTTGTAATACTGATCAAAAACTTCTATAGGACCAAATCGGGTTGGAGTATTAAAAAGTCAGAAATCGCAAATAACGTTAAGTTTTTCACTATGTTATTTTGTTTTTAAGGTTTTGTAAACCTTCTTTCTCTCTTACCTTCCTTCTTTCTTAGGACCTGCTATGATTTCGATTGAGTTTTTGATCATAAACAAGACCAATAAACATCCAAAATAATAATTTGGTTTAAACTTTGCAATTTCTGACTTATTTAGAACTCCAAGCTGGTTTGGTCCAATAGAAGTTTTTGATCAATATTAGAAATAGGATCGATTGACATCAAAAAAAAGTTTTGTATAAAATAATTTTTTTTTGCTAACTGCAGATTTTTTTGAAAATCGGTAATTGTGATTCAAAATTTTACGAAAAATTATGGATAGTTTCCTATGTCCATTTTTATGTAGCTGCCCTTACTGCCCCGTTTACCGTTTCCACCCAAGACCTCGAGCAATCGAAAACATTGACGACCAACACCCACGACTAAAAATGATGTATAACTTTGAGAGTTGTCATTGAAAAGCTCTCTTTAGCGTTGTAAGTTATTGCTGTAGATTACTCCGAAAATCTTGACTTCGGTGCTCAATCGTTCGTTCGAATTGTCTTAATAACTCTAAACGGAATACGATTTGCCAATGTCGAAAGAGGCAAAGGTTCTCGTTAAAAATCTCTTTCTTATGTTGTTTCTTATGTTGTCTCTTTCTTGTTTGTTTCTTTGTTTGTTGCCTAGACAATCTTAACTTTGATGTCCAGATAGTCAGCTATGTAGGTCAAAAACTCTGAACGGACTGCGAATTAGCAAAAGTTATATAAGTAGGAAAATTTGCCGTTGAAAAGCTCTCTCCAGCGCACAGTGTGGTAAGATCCCGGTTTTTGTGTCATCGTGTTTTTATTTAATTAATCGATAGAGTCTACAATTCTGAGGATTAGAGTAAAACTCCGGGTTCGCTAAGACTTGTACTTTTTTTTTAAAAAAATGTCAAAGTTTCGCAATACCCGACTTTAAAAAAACGAAAAAAAAATCATTATAATTTAACGGAAGTACTTATTCCAAAATTTATTTATTACATCGAAAAAACGTTTAATAGCCGACCTTTCCACCAAATTCTGTTGCTCTACTGTGAATGAATAAAGAGATATGATTTTTTTTCACGTTTTTCGTTTTTATTTTTTTATTCCTCTAAACCGCCGTAGTAGGTGATCATTCCTACATCAAAAAATAGCTGATACTTTCTATTATGTGTAGTATTTTTTCTAACACCTAACTCGTTGGTTTCCAGGAGTTATTGAAATTTCAAAATTTTCCTTAGGGTTGTCACTTTCAAGTATCCGAAAAAAAAAACAAAAATATATTTTATTTGAAAAAAAAAAAGGTGCTGTAAATGCTTTCTAATAAGTGTAAACATGTTTAATAATAAGTTTGCTATTCGAAATGAAAATGTATTTGAATTTGTAAAATGTTATTTGGCCTAACCGAACTAAAATTCATCTTCATTGTTAGTTACAATTAATTCAACATGCGAATAATCATCGATGGCTAGATTTTCTTCATTAATAGGTCTCAACAAAGTCAATGCAGCTGGCGGCAATGGGATTTTTCAGGGTCAATTGGCAGGTTGCTAGACAAAACTGTTAAAATAACAAATAATTCATCTAATAGCCACTGGTCAATGTTCAGAATGTTTGCAAAAGTCCCTCGGTTTCTATCAGAAAGAGCAGTGCGTGCAGTGTTGCCGTCGTTAGTGGTCCCTGAAGTTGGACGGACAACATCTACCAAAAGTCCCATTTCTTCTCTAATTTTAGACTGAATTATTTTTTTACGGTCCTCGACTAATCGGCTCTCTTCTGACCTTTGGGGGATCCTCCACTTTTTAACCTCTACTTTATATCCCAGGTTTAATAAAAATTCTAAGACCCTTATCCAAGAATGAAGTGGACTTATGCCATGTACCAAACGTTCTTCTATGACTGGTTTGGAGAATGCTAAATCTAAATCGTTGAATTGGGATGAGGTCAAATCGCAATATGGGCAACGTAACTGAGATGGCGTACAAAGAATTGTATTCAGGACCTTCCCATCAATAGCTGCACAGTATAAATCATATTCAACCACTTTTATCGTATGCCCTCTCGAGGTTTCAGTTATAATGGGGGAAAGTTTTTCAATTTGATCCTGAATAGAATGTTTCTCCAAAGTAATTAATTCTTTCGTTTCTTTTTTATACTGCAAGTGTAACGGTCTACAGTAACGAAAAGATGACGGAGCAGAAAGAACATCATTGTCGTCTTCAGTTACAACCTGCAATGGCGTAAATGTCGTCGCAAAAAGACTATTTTCATCACCTTCTGCATCTGAGAATGACTGTTTATACAACGATTGCCCAGTGCTTCCATCGAAGCCCCAGTTGCCCCTTAAAATGAAATCTACTGCTTGAATGCTTTTTTTGGTGCAATAGTTAATGATGACTTCGTCACATAATTTAAACACTTGAGTGACAGTGTGGTATAACAAACTTTGAAGAGGCACAGATGCTTCTCTTTCAAACACCGCAACCTGGTCAGGATAACAGGTTTTTTTAGCCTCTTGAATTTTATAATATGGGGGGTATGCATCAAATCCGCGTCTTTTAAGGTCTAATCTAATTGCGCTGTATGTTTCGACCGACATATTTCTGTCCGTTATCATAGCTAGAGCTTCTATAGGTGTGTACGGTTCTGAAGAAGTCTGAACTTTTTTCAGAATTTCTGTTGGAGCAGTCTCAGATTCCAGACATAGACATAACAGTGTCTCTAAATCTTTAGCTGATGAATGTGGCAGATTTTGTCCTCCGATTTTAATAGATCGTACAAACGCTTGTATTTTCTGAACATTTGGTTCGTTTTCTAAGGCTTCTGAAAGTTTGCGCGTAGATCTATATTGTTGGCTTCTGCTTAAAGCCATAAACCTCTTGGATTTTGGAGAAAATATAGTTTCATTATTAGAAAATGTTGCTGGTGAAGTTTCGTAATTAACAGGGACTGATATCAAATGACCACTTACCAGAGTAGCACTAAGCCAGTCTCGTTTTTTTCTAATAAAATAGGACTCATTAAACTTACAACGCTTTAAGTAATCTTGACTTTTTGATAAAAATCCTGAAAGTGTTTGTTTCAACTCTTCGTTAGTTTGTGTAAGTTGATACTCAGAGCCAAAATAATTGACAACCATACTCACTCGTTCGGAAAGCGGCAGCTGCTTTGCTTTACCCTTAAACAGCTTAAAGGCTTCCATTCGAGTAAGTATTTTTGTACCAGAAGAATGTCCTTCGCGGTCATCTGTCTGGTGATACGCATTGTTAGGGCTCTGTTGGTTGGTTGAAAACATTTCGTCGTCTGAATCGGTGTCAATTGGTAATGCCATGGTCGTCTGTGTCGAAATTCCAGGTTTATTTGTTAGTTTTTTATTAGCTTCCATTGTTGTTCCCACGAGTAGGGTCGATAGAAGGTCCACCCCCGGGTGACGCCCATTCCGGGGGTAAGGCTACATACTACGAAGGTCGCCAGATATCCGTAGGTTTTAAACGACTTCGCTGTCGGGTTTTAAAGAGTGTTCCTTCTCGCGGGCCGGCCAGTTAAGGCAAGCCCCCCGGCCGTATTTCTGCACGACGTACCTCAGTCACGCCTTACTGAGGTTGTTGCAGTGCAGAGTACGGTTACGGTATAAAGGGTGACTGGCGCTCAGTCCCCAGAAGTTGTTCCAACTCCAAATGGAACAACCATAAATAGTTAACTGCTATTTTTATCAAAAATCAATCCAATTGATGTAAATACATTATGAAAATTCATTTATAACAGGTAGGTAAGTACCTATACGTATATTATTCATGTAGATAAATAAAATACGAAATACATTGTTCTAAAAAAAAAGTTATATCACAAGAAGTATAATAAAATAGATATGATATAATAGTAAAATATAAAAGTGTACTAAAATTCATTCAAAATAAGTTGTATAATCAAAAAATAAAACGAAATTGATTTAAAAGAATTGTTAAATATAAAAGGAAACTAAAATTAATTCCAAATAAATTATAATATCAAAGAGTAAAACAAAATTGATTTAAGAATTGTAAAATATAAAAGTGTACTAAAATTTAATCAAAATAAGTTGTAAAATCAAAAATTAAAACAAAATTGATTCAAAAGAATTGTAAAATATAAAAAAAAATACTTAAATTGATTCAAAATAAATTGTAAAATAAAAACAAAATAAATTGTAAAACAAAATTGAATTAAAAGAGATGTAAAATTAATAAATAAAAGTTAATTTACATAAAATATTTAAAAAAAATGACAAGACGTTGATGTATTACTCATGTTTAATGTTTATTAATATAAGCACTAATGAGGCATCAGTCAGTTGAGTCTTTTGGGTTAGAATTTAAAGACGGTTTTCAAAAAAGGTGTATCATTCAATATACCAATTGCTCCATTTGTCTTTTAATTCCCTTCATAAAATTATTAAATGTTTGCCACTTTAAGCCAAAAAATAATGATACCTATTTATGGTCTTGATAAGAAAGCTAAAACTTAATAAAAATAAATAAATTATGTTTTGGTTGAAGTGGCAGCCCTAAGCGCGGATATTTCGGATATTACTAAAATTTCCAATAACTCCTGGAAACCAATGAGTTAGGTTTTGAAAAAAATAATACACATAATAGAAAGTATCAGCTATTTTTTATGTAGGAATGATCACCTACTACGGCGGTTTAGAGGAATAAAAAAATAAAAACGAAAAACGTGAAAAAAAATCATATCTCTTTATTCATTCACAGAAAAGCAACAGAATTTGGTGGAAAGGTCGGCTATTAAACGTTTTTTCGATGGAATAAATAAATTTTGGAATAAGTACTTCCGTTAAATTATAATGATTTTATTTTAGTTTTTTTAAAGTCGGATATTGCGAAACTTTGACATTTTTTTTTAAAAAAAGTACAAGTTTTAGCGAACCCGGAGTTTTACTCTAATCCTCAGAATTGTAGACTCTGTCGATTAATTAAATAAAAACACGATGACACAAAAACCGGGATCTTACCACACTGTGCAGCGGTGTAAATTATTTATGTTGGTTACTCCGAAAATCTTAACTTCGGTGCTGAAATCATTACCTATTTAGCTTAATAACTCCGAACGTAATGGGATTTCGAAAAAGTCGTAAGAGGCAAAAGTTCTCCTTAAAAATCAATTTCTTATGTTGTATATGTTATGCCTATTGGTTGCCTAGACAATCTTAACTTTGATGTCCAGATAGTCAGCTATGTAGGTCAAAAACTCTGAACGGACTGCGAATTAGCAAAAGTTATATAAATAGCAAAATTTGTCATTGAAAAGCTCTTTCCAGCGGTATAAATTATTTCTGTTGGTTACTCCGAAAATCTTAACTTCGGTGCTGAAATCATTACCTATTTAGCTTAATAACTCCAAACGGAATAAGGTTTGGCGAAAGTCGTAAGAAGCAAAGGTTCTCCTTAAAAATCTCTTTCTAATATTGTCAGTAATTTTGTCAATAATTCTGAATGGACGGCGAATTAGCAAAACTTATACAAGTAGCAAAAGTCGTAATTGAAAAGCTCTCTCCAATGGTACATATGTTATTGCTATTGGTCACACAGAAAACCATAACTTCGGTGCTCAAAAAACCATAGTTTTTGAGTCTTAATAATTTTAAATATCGTGGATGAAAATGACACAAATTTACAGTGTTGATTTCACATGCATTAATGATCTTGAATATGTGAACTCTAATAATTGTAATATTTTTTTGAAGCTTTTGTAGCTTGAAAAACAAAATAGTTAAATAACTTTAAATTCCGTGGTCTAATTTGGCACAAATTTGTATAATAAGCTTATGTTGGCCATCTAAGAAAGAAAATAGTTATTTCATAAACTGTAATTTTTTTTTAGTTTTGTTTTTACGTACTGACCCTATTGCCAGTTTGCACTGGACGAAAATGACACAAACTGGGTTTGCACACTCCACAGACTATCCTAGATAAGATATCATGATTATTTTAAACTTTAAATCAATTTTGGCAAATTTTAATTTGATTAAAAATATTCAACCACAAAACATCGAATTACTGAAAATGCTATGGTCAGATATGACACAAAATGCAATAGTAAGCTCTGTAGGTACGACTGTATCTACAGGCAAAAAATAATAAACTTTAGAATTTTTGAAACTTATGGCATCAAAATTGCCTAGCGCTATCGGACTAAAGACACAAACAAAACATTGATGTTTTCTTGCATTTGTTTGCCCTGTTTTATCTATCAACATCAGAAATAATAAAAAAACAATATACAATCGAGCTAGGGATCGTGTGACATCGTTAAAAACATAACCCTGTCGGTCACGCAGTTGGATAAAAAGGATCGTTAAATCAGTACGCAGTAATTTACGAAGAGAAGGTAGTACGAACTTGTAACTTAGTCTAGCTGTTGATTAGAATCATTAGCATCGGTGTTGTGACAACTAGAATTGGGACTTCTAGTTTAAATAGTTTATTTGTGGCTTTTTTTTTTGTTTGCCGTTAAGGGCTTGTTTTAACGCTTTCTTTGAAAGTAACCCGAGAGAACTCGATTTGAAAGGTTTATTATTACAGGCTAGAGAATGCATTGTAACGGACTGTATTTTGACTGCGACGAACTACCAAATGTGGAATACATTTTGGATGTATAAATGTAGGTCTTGATGTCGATCCCACGACACGCACCTCTGGTTTTTCGGATTCATGTGCGTATTGTATAATTATCACTTGCTTCGGTGAAGGAAAACATCGTGAGGAACGCATGCTGGTTGTGAGAGATATTTCTCGATGGCATTTAAAGCCAATTCAGAAGGCCCATGGGCGGCATAAAAACTCATATCAGCAGCTGTACAAGTACGTAGATAAATTTGACAGTCATTCTCGATAAAATGAGTTTTTGACTCCATAAAAACTCATTTTATCGAGAATAACTGTCAAATTTATCTTATGGAGGCATGTCGATTCCTACGTACTTGCACTGGTAACAAAAAAAGAAACATATCAGGCGAGTTGCGGCCAAACGCAAGACTATTTCAGAATATAAAAAAAAAAAACAAATTTCATAGTCTGTTCCCCATTGCAACTTCCTCGCAGCCAGAATACAGTCAGCTTCAGTGGTGTAGCTAGTCTTAGTATGGCCCAGTATCAAATTTTTGGGGGCCCTTTGCCGCATTCGAAGCCCGACGAGGGTAGAAAATCATTAATGTCAAACAAATGACTTTTGCCAAGAAAATAACATCCTGGTGATGGAGCTTTCTTGCCCTCGGTACTCGGGGGGGCCGTAGCATTGATAAGGCTGATACAGCGGTAGCTACGCCCCTGGTCATCTTCGACTGTATTTATTTCAATAGTACGTGTTACTTAATATTAATAAAATGCACGTAAATAGATTAGCTAGCTCAGTGCAGTTAAATCTCTAGAACAGAATAAATGTTATTTTTCGATGCAACGTACTTCACTGATAGTTGTAAGCACGTCCGTACATTAGTAGCACTAATATTATAATTCCTATCAACGCGTTGTGATTTATCTATATTGCTGTACAGGTGCTGCGTGGTTTCTCTATCGCCTGGGCTTAAATGGATCTTACGTCTCCATCACTCTTCTCACCACTGACTTCATACCATTTGTTTCTTCTCTTTTCAAACTTCAGTTCGGCATTTTTGATATTTCGAACCGAAGTATGAAATGAAAAGATGCTCGCTCGCTAGCTATTGGGTGTAGCCCGCGCTTTCATATCGCTTTTATGCGCGAAAATCAGGACCATGCAGCACTTAAATAAGTTATTTTCTGGTTGTACTAACTGTTAACGCTTATTCGCAGAATTGCGACTTATGTACGCGATATTTAGGCTCAGAATATCTAGTTCCCAAAATGAAAAGTTACTGACTTGTATTGCGATTTGCACTAGCTAATATTGTCGTCCAGATGATACGAACGATTCTAAATGTTATTTACTATGAGATCATTTATGTGGGAATTGGACATTCTGAACCTATTTCTGTCAAGACTTTTTGTTCTACTTTAAAATGGGATTCATTTTAGATTCTACGTTTGTTTTAAATATTAATATTTAAGAGCACCAGAATTATAATATAACACATTATTGTTTCATCAAATTAAAAGCTCACATTTAGGATACTTACCAATTTTATTATAATTAAAAAAATCTTGTAAAAACCCATTTTCTATGTATATCCAAGATCCTAATCCCTGCGACGTCACTTCTTGAGAAACTCGATCCTATGGGTACCGTATCTCGATGTCCAATCTATGACAATATTATTGTGCACCATTCCTATCTAACGTAGTTTACTTTTTATATGTCGCGAAATTTCTTTGAAATCATGAAGGTGACTTATTTATCTACAGTTCGCATTTGTTATACAACCAGCAATTGCCCGCAACCCAAGAAAGAAAAAAAAAGATTGAAAGTAATGTAAAATAACTGAAATGACGGCAGGTTAACAGTAAATAACAATGCCTGTCCAATACTTCCTTTCATGATTTCAAGAATTTCGGGAATAATTATAAACTTATATCGATACATTGTGTTATATTCTGTAGACACTACATTAGTACTGATATCGTTTGAGAACGCTGTATATTTTCTATTTTCCATAAGTACGTTCTAACCGTTATATTTGAATACCCAATTTCGAATTTGTTTACAAATAAAGAATATTTTATGGTTTCATTTTGTTTTCTTTTGTGAATTGACGTCCGTCCTCAAACTACTACAGGTATGATGGGACCCAATAAATAAATATATATCGCTGGACTATTAACACACAGCGCCATCTAGTGCCACACTAAGCAAAGCTTGTGTCGCGTGGACACCAGATAGTTGATTTACTAATTATATTCTTTTTGTTTGTAAATACATATTTATTATACATAATAAACATCCATGACTCGGAAACAAATGTCCATGCTCATCACACAAACATTTGCTCCTACCGGGATTCGAACCCAGAACCTTATGAACGTAAGGTAGCCTCACTACCACTACGCCATTCGAGTCTTCAATCGTAGTAGTGGGGTTTCGTATCCTTTTGAAGCGCAATAGCAAACAGTTCTACAGCTACCTAGTATGTACAAAATTCATAAAAGCAAAGTTATCCGTGACTTAAGACCTTAAAGAACATATGTGCTTGAAGTTACAACTTCTTTATGGGTACTAATTTTTATACCAATTTGGGACGAAATCAGTTTTTAATAGGGAATACTTCAAATGAAAATTTAACACCCGTGACTACCGCCACCCCACCAATGGCATGGTATATCTCGTAAACTACTGGAGTATGCATTTTGAATTTTGGGTACTAATTTTATCTTCCAGATGATTATGGTGATTTCTTCTTCCATATTTTTTAATTTTCTATGTAGGTGTGAGGAAAGCGACAAGTTCCTGAAACTTGGAATAAATTAACATTCAAATTTGTGGTCCAGCTGAACGAGCGCACGAAGTTATCATCGTTGATTTCTCGGTAAATTCAAATGTTTCAGTCCTGTTTCTTTTACGAAATGAAAACAGTTATGGGTACTAATTATTATTATACTTAGAATAGCTGTAGAATGCCCCCTTATTCGGCGCTCATGGTGGTCCTGCTGAAGGGATCGTGACTACAGCCGGACCACCTTCAAAGTACATTTTCTCGAAAACTGCTAAAACTTTGTTGTTTGAGTACGAATTGGTACCAATTGAGTACTAATTATTGGCCAAATATGGAAGCGAGTGGCGTTCGTTGTCACGGACAAGTATAGGACGTATTCAAGCAGACATCAACTATCGGGTAGTAAAGTAACCCACCAGATACAACACCCGTTTGGTAAGAGGATCTTTCCTTTTCTATGGAGTAAGATTTTAACGGTACCACAGTCATATCGAAATAGGTTTAGGCTTTGGAAGTTATGGAGGAATAAAGAAACACAAACATACATAACACTCCTTTTTTGGGCAGACAAGACTGTCCAAAAACAGCACCTGCCATGTGCAAGGATCGCAGCATATTGCGTTGGAAAATTTCTGCCTATAGGAAAAAAGTGAGAGTTTGTGTTGAAAATCATAAAAATACACCATCTGAATATATTCCTTTATTCATTTGTACTTAGAAACAGATACAAAAGGAAAAATATACAAAACCGCTTGGAATGCAGGAGACGGAATACTCGATGTTACAACTGTTAATAATATGTTAAATATATTTTTATCTTTTGAACGCCAAGCGCTAAAGACATGACAAAAGATTTATATCGCTCGAAATAATACCATAAAACATTTTGTCATATCTTGTGAACAGTCAACCACCAACATTTATAACCTTGGCAACTTTTAGAAGTGTTTTTCTCTTAATGTATTTAGTGCAATTTCATGTTATTACGAATATAGAATTTTGGAACCCGTATATTATAAAATGCGGTTTATTTTAAAGCCGCAATCATTATTTATTTTACATGAAATTCGACCATCAATTTTGCTAAGTGTATACATATTGGTAAATAGTAAGCGTCGTTGGCGTTCAAATCCTAAACTATTAAAAAAAAAGGTATTTTAAAGATTACCTATAAACTAAGAGACACCTATAATACTTGTTATTGCGGCGTTTACAAACATAACGTATCACAGATAAGTAAACATGAGCTCGACCTAATGTCGGACGAAAACGAATTACAAAATTAGTACAAAATGAGATTGAATTTGTCCTGATTTTATGTTAATTTCTAACAATGCTATGATTGGAAGAAAATGCCCGTCTTCAATACATTTTTAAGTAGTATAAAACTTGTGTGTGTAGTTTGGTTTTTTTGGCATGGCTGCCCTAAATTTGACATTCAGATAAATTAATTGTTCAGAAAAAAGACACCACAAAGAAGATGACAGAGAAAAGAAAGTTTACTATAAAAACTGCAGGAAAAATCATCAAGAACCTTCCTGTTTCAAACTGTCTTCAAATTCCAATCATAGCATTATTTTACATCGCATTACATTTAAAATGGCACCCTGTGTCACAAAAGTACAAATCAGACTTCATGAAAAAAATCTAAGAAATAAAACTTAACTCTATATTATAAAAAAATATCTAAAATGTTAATAAATTAATACAGTTAAGTAATTGACGGTGAACATTAGAAATGCGGTAAGGGATATAGAGTTTGCTGTTCAATTTGTAATCTTTGGTTCAAGGTCTAAAGTCACTGAAAAGTTGTGTGCTATTATCGGTTGACGTGGTATGGTCATGTGATGCGGAGGAATGAGGAAAATATGAAAGTTCTGAGTATGAATGTGGATGGGTATTTGAGTAGAGGAAGACCAAAGAAACGATGGATGGACTGTGTTAAGAAGGACATGGTAAGAAAAGAGGTATCTGATGGGATGACGAAAAATAGAGGAGTATGGAAGAAGAAGACGTGCTGCACCGACTCCGAATGTATTGGGATAAGAATAAATGGAAAGAGAATGATGATGTGGTTCAGGGCCTATTATAAAATTGATACAATTCAACAGTACGCTTATATCCCTTAGGACAAATCAAATTTCCACCGTTGTTGACCAATAACTAACGCTAATGTCGTGGTTTTGTAAGTTCTCACGTGGACTTTGAATTCTTAGGTAAAGACTCGTCGATGGATGTGTCACGCAAATACAAAAAAAGAAAAATTTTCTTTTATCAAATTTTTTCTTTTATCGATATCTATCGATCAAATCTGCATACCACCTTACTACACCACTAATTGAGTACCAAGAAACTTTCGAAAACTGAATATAATAGAATAAACCCCGTGGGGATTTAAGTACTAGTCAATATTACTTGAAATAAATATGGTTTCTTACATCTGAGCGAAACACCCATCGACTGTAGCGCACATTCGGGGAATACCGACCGTACATTGGCATATAAATGGCACAGATTTGCGTACAGATCTTAGTAGGTATAGATAGATAATTAAATAAATTCTTATTTCGTTTGTAATTATAATGTTCATGTGGACTCCTTGGACAGAATGTTATGGGACTTCTTGCTGTTGCAAAATAATATTTATACTATAAAAGGTATAAGAGAATTTATGGCAAAACGTTGATTATTTTGGGCAACCTTAGGTACTACCAATAATTCTCGCTCATAGAGAGATCTGTATCCCAACTCCCAGCAGTGGGGTCTATATAGACTGCTTAAGCTTATCTATATTTCTAGATGCCCATCATTTCGCCATCAATTCCCGAATCAAAACGGTTAACACTAAACATTTCATCTACAATATAAAACGGTACAAATATCACTACTCATAGAAAACAACTTGTGTATATTTCCGTATATCTGTTTAAGACACTATAACAAATGCGTGAAGCTAACTGCGTTGCAAATTGAATCTTAGAGACTCTTAGCTAGAGTCTGTTTCGACTCTGAACATGACAAGCGAATACTGATCCAATTTTAAGAAGTAACAATACCTTTATTTTGCAATTAAACCGTTAAGGTTTGATTACTTTGGGATTATTCCACTCTAAAAGTGGAAAATACAATTCATTTTAATTCTTGTAACTAGCAAAACATGTGTTTTTAACAAAAGCACCTAATAAACGAGTAAACACACGATTATAATTTACAAATACATAATATTATACATATAAATTGTATTTACAAGCAGAACCAAACCAATATAGTCACCATTTTTGAAATCATTGACAACTTGTCAAGTAAAATACGAGTAATTATTGGAGAACATAAAGTGATCACAAGTGTGTCCAATTTTCAACATCGTGCCAAAATACTATATAAGTAATATTTATCATACAATACATTATGCTATATAATATCAAAATGCAGCGTCATCTTGTACAAAACTTCAATTTCACTAATTGACTCTATACTCAAAGCTGAATCAACACGGCATCAAACTTGTATACCTAGCTCATAGATTCTGGCTTCAATATAATAGTACATAATATCTGTTCAGATGACATTCAGTTCAGTTATCAGTCCAGAAAGCTGTTTAAATCAACCTATTTCTATCAGAATAATAATATTGATTAAATTCATATTTTAGGAGTATGTATGAAAAGATTATAGAAATATAAAAGCATGGATTTACAGAAAATATTAAAGATATCATGGAATTAAGTATCCCATCTAAAACAAAATGTTTTTCATCGAGATAGTAACAATGTAAACACGAAAATATTGAAAGAATGGTGGTAAAAGCACCGTTTAATACTTCAAAATATACTGTTACTTCGTTCAACTGGTTTTAATCTTTTAAACGCCACTATCACTTACAGGATGTGTCCTCATCATGAAGCAAGCACTCTAAGTAACTGTACGCAAAAAATATTGCTGGGAAACGACTTTTTTTGTGAGAGTCAAAATGGCGGGTGTACCATAGCGAATCAAATTATACCAATTACCAAACAAATGTACCTAAAATGTACTATTCTGTACCTAGGTCTAAAAAATCTGTACCTCTTTCAGAACAAAATTATTTCGAAATTAAGGTACACCCGCCATATTGACGTCAATATGGCTGGTGTACTATAATATTATATTATTTAACCATTATTCATAAAATTTAATTACACCAAAAAAATGTACCTAAAAAGAACCTCAATTAAAAAAACACACACAATTGATCAGTTGGATAGTTCCTGAGAAATAAAACAACCGTGTCTTGTGTATAAGTAAACAAGATTAGTCATCATTCTCCTGCCCTTATCCCAACTTATTTGGGGTCGGAGCAGCATGTCTTTCACTTCCATACTTTTCAATTACTGGTCATCTCAGCAGTCACCTTCTTTCTGGCCATATCATCATTCACACAGTCCACCCATCGTTTATTTGGTCTTCCTCTACTTTTATAGCCATCTACATTCATACTCAACACTTTCCTCAATATATTTTCTTCATTCCTCTGCAACACATGTCCATACCACGATAATCGATTACCACACAACTTTTTAGTCACCGGCGCCACTTTCAGACTAAAATGTATGTCATTCACAGAATAATAATCATCAGTACAACCCTCTAACTTCATATAAGTCTATGAACGATTTTTGCTAGGTCAAAGTCGTCAGGTTGTATGACGTTGAAAATATCGTTCGCGAGTGTAAGACTTATGTAGGTTCAGAATTATGATCATCGAAATCATCAATACAACCCTCCAAGCTCACATAAGTATAGGAACGACTTTGACCTAGCAAAAATCGTTCATAGACTTATATGAAGTTAGAGGGTTGTACTGATGATTATTATTCTGTAACTACATACATTTTAGTCTGAAAGTGGCGCCGGTGACTAAAAAGTTGTGTGGTAATCGATTATCGTGGTATGGACATGTGTTGCAGAGGAATGAAGAAAATATATTGAGGAAAGTGTTGAGTATGAATGTAGATGGCTATAAAAGTAGAGGAAGACCAAATAAACGATGGGTGGACTGTGTGAATGATGATATGGCCAGAAAGAAGGTGACTGCTGAGATGACCAGTAATTGAAAAGTATGGAAGTGAAAGACATGCTGCTCCGACCCCAAATAAGTTGGGATAAGGGCAGGAGAATGATGACTAATCTTGTTTACTTATACACAAGACACGGTTGTTTTATTTCTCAGGAACTATCCAACTGATCAATTGTGTGTGTTTTTTTAATTGAGGTACTTTTTAGGTACATTTTTTTGGTGTAATTAAATTTTATGAATAATGGTTAAATAATATAATATTATAGTACACCAGCCATATTGACGTCAATATGGCGGGTGTACCTTAATTTCGAAATAATTTTATTCTGAAAGAGGTACAGATTTTTTAGACCTAGGTACAGAATAGTACATTTTAGGTACATTTGTTTGGTAATTGGTATAATTTGATTCGCTATGGTACACCCGCCATTATGACTCTCACCTTTTTTTGGGGTGAAATATCATGCTTTGTGGTAGAACTCAATGTAACGCACCTAAAACATTGTGCTAATGGATGGATTGAATAATATGGGGGTCGTGAAGGTGTTTAAGGTAAATTGATCGTACAATAAAAACTCGTACTTAGGTATGGTGTAGAACAAAAAAATGATCGCAATGACGGGGAGAACTAGTGCCTTTCGGCTTCGTTAAGAGGTGTTTTACACCCTTTATACGTGACAAGCAAACGAGTGCCCTGTACGCCAACGACACGAATAAAGTGACAAATAATGAGGTGCACTATAACACAAAATAAACAATTAAATAGTTGTGGTATACCAATATTACTTTTGTAGGTCTAGGTATTTGTGGTGAAATTGAGGCGTGCAGGGCGGCACGCGCATGCCTTATCCTTTGGCGTTCAAAAGGTTAAGGGACCATTTCACAGCAGATAAATGTCTTATAGAACACAGTCTTTTCGGAAGGCACTGCCACAACTGGAGGCTTCCAATGTAGGAGTACTAGCAGTCACTTATATACGTCATTCATACTAAGCTTCGTTTGTATTCATTTTGCTGGTAAACGTTTGATTAAGAAAAGTTTTTGATCCCAACCTTATGTCATGTGTATTTGAGAGCATTTTAGCGAGAAGTTATACTTAAAGAATACTGAAAAAAAACTGGGTATTTCAATACGAGGCAATTCTGAAAATCAGAGGATTACGAAAATAAAACCGAAAAATCTTATCAAATAAAAAGAAACATTTTGAAAATGTGTAGAATATCATAATAATGATTAAATTCATTGTTTCAAGAACGAGCCTGTCCACAAAAATGGCGTTCACCTTAATTCTGGATATTGTTAGAATACTGCCAAGCTACATTTCACTGGTTCACAGACACGACACAATCTCAAGCGAGTACAACAGCCCGTAGAAAAGCATTCGTGGTAAGTACAACGAATTAACAATTGTATAACTACTGTAACGTGGCAAGACTTCAAATATTATTGTAGAAGAGCACAATGTTGGCGTTCTTGGCTTATCTGGGAAAATATTCGCATTATATCAATAGTAAAAATGAACATTGTTACCGAAGGTATACAGTACATTTTGTATCAATCAAGTAACGAAGCGAATATTTGGACAAATACGCCAACTGCCAGTATACATCGAACATATGAGAGAAGACCGAATGAGCATTGTCAATGGCATACAAACAGCGATGACGCATAAATAGGCATAACGACAGTATAAAAAATGCAAATCTATGTAGTCCGTCAGTTAGAGTATTGAAAAATAATTGACACGTATGTTTGTTTTTGTAAATCAATGAATATTGACAAAGATAAAACTCATCAAAACTCGGGAGGGAACTCGTGACGTCAGAACTCTAAAAATTATACCAAGGCGTGACGTATTGAGAATTTCAAAAGCGTCGTATCTTCGTCAATTTTGGTTTACGTAACAAAAGATCAACAAATACGGGTCAAATATTTTTTGACAATATAACGGACGGATTTTTTTTTTTGTAGTCTTCCCTATTGTATGGCATTTTGTCGTATCAGCGTCATCACCGTTTCAGCCATGAAAAACGCCCTTTCTATCATCATCACCTATTTAAAAGCCAACTGACTTATATAACTCGTTCAACGGGTGAGTCCTCGTTCGCGGCCTGTCTGCACCTGTCATCAATGTCCTTCGCTTTGCCGTTAATCTTCAAATTAGCAAGACTAACATAGTTACTCCGCGAGATGCCCGGCTCTCGACGTTTGGGCAAGCCGGGATCGTCACTAACTTTCTTATCTACAAGTTTTTTCTCGGGCACAGTGGCTAAAGCCGCTATGTTATTAATATGTGAGCTTCGTATCAAAGGGGTCAACTTTGTGCCTTGTTCTAGCGTACCTAAAGGGGTCTTAATCCTATTGCGTCCTAAGTCTATGAATTTCGAATCTTCGGTAGGTTTCTGATCGTATTTGGTTCGGCGATCTCTGTAGCTGAATCTTCCGTCTGCGAAGTCAGGTCTTTCGGCTAAGTGCCGTCGGAATATGGGCGTCATTGGCTTCCCCATGCTGGCCAGTTTAATGTCTGACTTCAGAACGTCGTGGTGGACTGGCTTGTCAGACTCTGAGGGTCTGACCCTGTGAGACCTCCCGATGTTGCTGGGAGACGAAGGTCGTTGAACGAAAAACTTACTTCTGGATTTATCTTTGTCGTCCACATCTTTATTTCTGACCACTTCTGCGGTGTTCGGCTTGAACAATCTGCTGAACTTTGGTGATAGCAGCTTCTTTTGGAAGAACCCTGACTTTTCCTGCGGTTTTTCTTTTTCTACGGTCTTAGATATATTTTTGACTCCGGCCGCCATAACAGGGCTCTTAGTAAGATAGTCAATATTGTACCTTCTGCAATCCACTTCAGGTATTTTTCTCTCATGGGTCAAGCAGTCAGGGTTCCTCAACACAACATCAGTAACGTCGTAACTAGACTTTTTCGAGAGTAAGTTCTCACCTTTCTTCACGATGGTTGCTATAACACTCTTGGGGTCGACGTCCATTTTGTCGAAGGACTGCACGTTCCGATGCCACGTGGTGATGGTGTCCTCGTCGTCGTCTGAGGAGTCTGTGTCTGGGTCTACGTGCAGAGTGGTACTGTTGGGGATGCTGATGTGTCGACAGAACGGTAGTGGATTGTCAATCTGGAATTGAATATTGTCTTTATTCTTATTTTATAACATCAATAGGGAATATGCAAGAAATACAAAACTTGTTTCATTTTATTTATTAAAAATGCCTTGTATTGGCGCTCATAAACATTATGGTACACTTATTTAAGTTTCTAATACATCACTTATTTGTTTTATTTAGCATTTTTGTGGTGAAACGGAACGCACTCTCAAAACACGTCGTCCTCGGTAGCGGCGGTAGTGACATCAAAATCTATGTGTCAAAAACACTTTTATTTGAAATTTGAAATGTAGGTAAAGTTTCACTATGATTTTATTATAATATCGTTATCGCAATTTTTTTTAAATAAAGCACATACCATGAGTAAAATTATTTAAGACCAAAATAATAGATGTAAGAATAATAGATGTAAGTACAAGGGAGATTGTGATAAATGACGTCACATTATGGCCGCGACAAACACGGACGTTTGAACTGTCATAGAAAAGTTTAATATTATTTTTGAGCGACAAGCAATAGTTGAAATTAACTTTTAATAGTATTCTTGGGTTGATAATAGCGTATTTTATTGATTTAAGTGAAGAAAAAATTACATGCATATTCCCTTTTGTCTAAACTTCTCTATGTTGGGGTCGGCTTCCAGTCTAACCGGATGGAGCTGAATACCAACGAGCGACCACAACCTAGTTAGTACTGAGTAAAACGATATCCCCTGGTAAGACTGCCATGGTCCTCCTGGAGAGCCACTCGTGTTGTTTCTCACCTCATGTTTGTAGTGCGACTCCAGCCCCTCGACGGACTGGTTGCGTAGGAAGGCGGGCAGGGCGGGTACTGCGCTGTAGGGACCGCAGGGCTCCACCTTGCGCGTCTTGTGTTCCTGCAGCTGGTTGAGTTGCGCGTCCGGGGAGGTGCGCTTCAGCGGCGGAGGGTCCAGCCATTTCGTTATGTCGTCCACCTGGGGAACGTGTGAGGATGTGTTAACATTTCTGTACCCTAAATAACAATAACTCCAAAACAAATATAGCTGACGTGACTCAAAAGGCTGCTCAACTGAAATGGGACTGGGCAGGACATGTCTGCCGCATCGACAAACTGTGGGCCAAAATTGCAGAAAATTCGTGTCCTGACACATTGAGGCGCGGTCGCGGCAGAACACGAAGGAGATGGCGGGATGAACTGAACAGGCTCCGTCAGAACTGGAAGGAGGACGCGCGGGTTCACGACAAGTGGAGGGAGGCCTTTGCCCAGGAGATGGGACAAAGCAGATAATGTGTGTACCCGCGGGGGCGGAAGTATATGCGGGGGCAGCGGTACATATGCGTACCCGCGGGGGCAGCAGTACATGTGTGTACCCGCGGGGGCAGCAGTACATTGTGTGTACCCGCGGGGGCGGAAGTATATGCGGGGGCAGCGGTACATATGCGTACCCGCGGGGGCAGCAGTACATGTGTGTACCCGCGGGGGCGGAAGTATATGCGGGGGCAGCGGTACATATGCGTACCCGCGGGGGCAGCAGTACATGTGTGTACCCGCGGGGGCGGAAGTATATGCGGGGGCGGCGGTACATATGCGCACCCGCGGGGGCAGCAATACATGTGTGTACCCGCGGGGGCGGAAGTATATGCGGGGGCAGCGGTACATATGCGTACCCGCGGGGGCAGCAGTACATGTGTGTACCCGCGGGGGCGGAAGTATATGCGGGGGCGGCGGTACATATGCGCACCCGCGGGGGCAGCAATACATGTGTGTACCCGCGGGGGCGGAAGTATATGCGGGGGCGGCGGTACATATGCATACCCGCGGGGGCAGCAATACATGTGTGTACCCGCGGGGGCGGAAGTAAATGCGGGGGCAGCGGTACATACGCGTACCTGCAGGGGCAGCGGTACATATGCGTACCCGCGGGGCAGCAGTACATGTGTGTACCCGCGGGGGCGGAAGTATATGCGGGGGCGGCGGTACATATGCGTACCCGCGGGGGCAACAGTACATGTGTGTACCCGCGGGGGCGGCAGTACCTTAGTAATGTTGATTTTGTTCCCCGCAGCGTGCAGGATGTAGCCGGCCGTGTGCAGCGCGTGGTGACTGCGGCTGAGGTTGGTGACGGTGACGGGCCAGCAGTACATGTGTGTACCCGCGGGGGCGGCAGTACCTTAGTAATGTTGATCTTGTTCCCCGCAGCGTGCAGGATGTAGCCGGCCGTGTGCAGCGCGTGGTGACTGCGGCTGAGGTTGGTGACGGTGACGGGCCAGCAGTACATGTGTGTACCCGCGGGGGCGGCAGTACCTTAGTAATGTTGATCTTGTTCCCCGCAGCGTGCAGGATGTAGCCGGCTGTGTGCAGCGCGTGGTGACTGCGGCTGAGGTTGGTGACGGTGACGAGGGGCCGCGCGCCGAGGTGTGTGGCCGACACACACTTGCCGAGCCGCCAGCTTCGTTCCGGAACCTCGAGGGTGGCGTTAGAGTTCGACTGGAATGATGGAATTAAGATTTGTCAACTGTGTCTATTGGTTAGAGGACCTCCGTCAGGCGGAAAGCTTTTTAAAAGAAAGAAATAGTAGATTAGTTGCCAAGGGCTATAAGGCATCAATTGCAGCCCGAGATATTTATATATATCGTTATAGTTATATAGCCTATAGTTCGAGGTTGCAATTGATGCTTACACCCGAGCTAACTACTCTTCTTTACATCTCGATTGTGAGGTAAGTAGAAAAATACCGGCATTGCAAGAATAAAAAAAATTAGAACTTTCAGGCAAAATACTGTTAATTGCTGCTTCAGCTTCCATTTTCATTGAATTGGAAGTGCAGCTTATATCTTCATCACTTGCAGAACTCATGTTCTTTTTTCTAATGTATATTTGGTGACATAATTAATGAACTGTAATTACAGTGAAATATTGAAAGGAATTGAGATTGGTGACAGGGAGCTTCAATTAAATTGTATTTTCTGAAGCTTTTAACTAAACACGGAGTATCTTTGTGCCTCCAGTAACTGGATGAAATAACTTCTTCAGAGAGAATGGAAGGTTTATTCCGCAAAGGATGATGTGTAAATTGTAAATACCGAGCTATAAATCTATCAGATAGAAATTGACGTCGTAAATGTAGTGGAGGGTCTCCACATTCCACCTGAAGACAATTAATAGGACTACTTTTCATTGCACCTGAAACCACTCTAAGTGCTTTAGACTGAACACTGTCCAGTTTTTTAAGACCAGCAACATTTGCAGGTTCAAGCAAAAAAGTCCCATAGTACAATACGCTTCTTATCAAGGTGTTGTAAAGTAGTTTCAATGAAAAAGGATGTGCTCCCCACCAAACACCAGCAAGACATCTAATTATGTTAATATGACGTTCACATTTAGCAGCTATATAATCACAGTGTGGTATACCAGTACGATGTGAATCCAAAATAAGGCCTAAAAATTTAACCTGGTTTTTTACGGGCATGGGAATGTCATTATAACTTACTGTGACATTAGGAGGCTTACGCATTCTAGTAAACAATACAATGTTGCTTTTATCAATTGACAGGTGTAGACCATTGGTTTCCAGCCAAGTCTTCAGTAAGCTTAAAGAAGAGGTTAAGGAAGTACAAATATTTTCAACAGAATGACCAGATAAATAAAGAAGTAAATCATCTGCATATTGAAGGACTTGTACTGACTTATTTAGAGAGGGTTCCAAATCATAAGTGTAAATATTGTAAAGAATCGGACTTAGTACTGAACCTTGACCCGGTTAGTAGACCTTTCCATACTAACCGGGTAAATGTACAACCTTCCATATGAAGATTTAAAGATCTCTCTGAAAGCATATTAATTATGAAGTTAGACAGCATTTTTGGAACTTGTAATAAATTCAGTTTTTGTTCTAGGATTGATACCAGGACATTATCGTAAGCTGAGCTAACATCGAGGAAAGCAGCAATTACAGAATTATTAGAAGAGAAGGCTAAGCGAATATCAGTTGTGAACACACTAAGGCTGTCCATCGTACTTTTACCCTTCCTAAAACCAAACTGTGATGTGGCTAGCAAGTTTTTGCTTTTCAAATACCACTCCAAACGATTCTTAATAAGATGTTCAACGATTTTAACCAGAACTGTAGAAAGTGCGATTGGTCGATAAGAAGTAACATTAGAAGAAGGTTTGTTTGGTTTCAGAGTGGGAATAATTATTTGAGACTTCCAACTTGATGGAATGTTACCAGATATCAAAGCTGCATTGATGAGGTTTAAATATATTAAAAGAACAGAGTCAGACAGATTAGCTATAAATGAATATGGTATACCATCTTCACCAGGAGCTGAATCCTTAACATGTGAAAGGACTCCTTTCAATTCACTTAGTGTGAAGAGAGAATTCATTTCAGAATTGGGAATAGGGACATAGGGGAAATGTAAAGATCTCTGTTCTGGGGCTGAAGGAGAGGCTAAATGATCCATAAACTGATTGGCTAATAATAGTGGTAGTTTTGAGGTTGTTGTGTCACTGAATGCTGACCTGAATCGCCTAATATTTTGCCATACTAGAGATGCGTTAACTTCTGGCGAGATGGATGCACAGAATCTTTGCCAACCTTCGAATTTCTTTTTTCTAAGGAGTTTGCGAGTTGTACGTGCAGCTTCTTGGTAGATTTCAAAATTGTGACGAGTCATAGCATGACTATAATTTTTATCTGCTTCTTTTCTTTTTTTAATGGCCTGAGTGCACTCAGCATCCCACCAAGGTGGTGAAGGAACCTTGCCTGAAGCACCATTCTTAATAGGGAAAGTATTATCTGCCACCTCTATTAAAATGTTTGTTATTTGATTAGATAATAATTGAGGATCATTGATTTGTAAGGAATTAGATATAGCAAGGATTCTTTCTTCTACACAATTTTTGTATGTATCCCAATCTGCATTTTGAAGTCTATACTTTAAACGTGGAGTTGAATTACAAACAGCCGGTTTATTATGTGGAAAAGAAATTATTAAAGGGTAATGATCACTACCATAAGAAGGCTGTAAAGGAGACCAGGACAATGTCGATGCTAAATCAGGTGTGCAGATTGAGAGGTCAGGGGCACTTACTCCCTCATCTGGATTCGTGGCGTGTTCGATGGCGTGTTGGGAGACATGTATTTAAAATACACAAATTATTAGAGTCTAGGATTTCCAATAACTTTTCCCCATAGTAATTGGAACTGGAACTACCCCAGGACTGATGTTGAGTATTAAAGTCGCCCATTACCAAAAATGGTTTAGGTAAAACTGAAAGGAGATTACTTATTTCAGAAAGAATATTTACAGTGGGACGAGAATAATATATACATACTAAACAGATTTTATTTACAATAGCAGCGACAGCAGAAATATCATCGCTGAGGCTTGGAAGAGGAAAACTATGAAAAGACAAGTTATTCTTAATAAGTATGGCGACACCGCCATACCCATCGCTTCTGTCTGTTCTTGACACGCATAACCAGGAATTCTAAAAGAGAACCCTGGTTTAAGCCATGTCTCACAGAGAGCGACTGCAAAGGGATCGTATTTGTTCAATATGTAGGACAGATCAGATTTTTTATTCACTATACTGCGACTGTTCCACTGGACAATCTTGGGTAGATTTGGATCCATTATGATTAAGGTTAAATAAGTTAGACAGAGTGTCAATTACAGTGGCAACGTTGGACGGTTCAATATTATTATTTTTAGACAAGGTATTAAATAACAGGATTATTAAATTTAAAATTTGAGTCTCATTATTATTTGTTGTTTTATTTTGGAATGCAACACCATTCCCTGATACAGAAACTTCATTACTGACCAATGCCTGATGAGCTGCCCGGTCATACCCCTTAGTTGTTTTTGGGGGATCCCGAGGTTTGAGGAATACCGTTTTTCTTTGAGAGGAGACAATTGATGTGTTACGTGACTGGGGCGAAGATTGTGTATAAAAAGGATTTTTAGTGGTATGTGATGGGGCAGATGTTACCACATCTGCATACAATTTTGAGATTGGTGGATGTAGTTGCGACGCTTCAGCATACGACACGCAGCTATGGGACATGTAATGCTTGATTGATTTTTGTCTCTCAAATTCTGGGCATTTTTTATTGATGGCGTAATGAATGCCACCGCAATGACAGCATTTACTACTGCTCTCGTCTTCAATACTGCAAGTGTCAGCAGAATGTTTCTCCCCACACTTAAAGCACTGAGGGTTCGACCTACATTGTACCTTTGTATGGCCAAATCGACAACAATTAAAACATTGAATTGTAGGGAATGTATACAATTCCACTGGCATGGAATTGTAACAACAAAACACACGTTTTGGGAGAATTTGTCCATCAAAGGTGTACGGGTCATCCACCGAACAGTACGTTTACCTGGGTCAACATTATTGCGCCACACGCTCAGTATGACTCCATCATTTATATTATTGCACTTACACCGCAATAGTTCAGTACGTAATTCGGCGACATACCGTGCGCGTGACTCATAATCCCATATCGTTCACCATTCATCCTAGTATAAATTAATCTTAATCTTATATTTGTGGAAACAGACAATACAGTGAATTTATTAACCTTAAACTGACTTTCATCTCTTATCTCAACCGTTATCTCTATCTTATCCCAACCCCGAACATTGGTCCTTCGAGCACGTTAGCGGGACCGAAACGCGTGGGCAAAACTTTGTGCTTTGTGTGTGCGTTTTACCGGTTTCGTTATACGCAACTAGAAACCTTGGAAAATACAGTGTGTGTAATCTCGTGATCCTGTTCAACCCCGGTGCCTAGGAAGGCGCCACTTGGTCTCATCTCGTGATCCTGTTCAATCCCGGTGCCTAGGAAGGCGCCAATTAGTTTCATCTTGTGATCCCGGTGCCTGAGAAGGTGCAACTTGGTCTCATCTCGTGATCCTGGTCAATCCCGGTGCCTAGGAAGGCGCCATTTTATCTCATCACGCGACTTTATTCGATCCTAGTGCCTAGAAGGGCGCCACTCATTTCATCTTGCGATCCTGTTCGACCCCGAAGAAACCCTACAAGTAAGGTATCTTTCTTCTCACTTTTACTATGGCTACAATGGAGGACATTTTAGCTACTCAACAGCAAATCATTGAAGGCATAGATAGACTTTACTCCAACTTCAAGAAAGATGGAGCAGAGCGGAAGACCCCCGACTACCTACGTCGACGATTAGAAAGCTTAGAGCAATATTTTACGGAGTTTCATAACAATCATATGAATTTGTTATCCTTTGATCGATCTCATGCTTATTTCACTACCGATCAGTATGATCAAATGAAGGTGAAATATAGCAATATTAAAACAGCCATTCAGAATTACAAGCCTTCCACAGACAGACCTCAGACCCCTGTTTTGAAACCCCCCACTTTTCAACCACCATCAATATCTCAAACCTCGACCCTCTCATCTCAAAATAATCCTCCTAAGGATAGCGTAAATGTGGAAGACCTCTTGAAGAAACAAGCTACTAATTTTAGGGCATTTTCAAGAGAAGCTGCTGACATTGATCTCAATCTTATCTCAGAAAAGTGGGAGTTCGAAGACATCCTAAAAACTTTAAAAACTCGTTGGGCAGCTGTTGATACCCTACACTGGGAACTGGACAACGAGCTCAACGGCTCCAACGCCCAGTACGACGAGCAATTCTCGAACTACGAGAAATACTATAAAACTCTGAAAAGGAATATCAACCGAAAGATGTGGTCGGTGGCTCATATTGAAAAATCGACCCCAAGAATGGAAATAGCTACCTTTGAAGGAAGCTACACGTCCTGGATATCTTTCAAAGATCTTTTTACAGAAACTGTACACAATAATCCTTCTTTATCTAACGCCCAAAAAATGCAGTTCCTGAAAAGTAAGATCAAGGGCGAGCCGGAAAAATTAATCCAACATCTTCAAATAAGTTCAGACAACTACCCTGTTTGTTGGAATATCCTTACGCATCGCTATGATAATAAGCGTCGTATTTTTATATCTCATCTCAAAAACCTCCTAAATATCCCGACATCTCAGCAAAAATCTGCGAATCACCTCAAACGGATCCACGATACAACGTACGAAAGCCTGAACGCTATAAAAAATCTCGGAATCGATGTATCTACCTGGGATCCCTTCCTCGTATATATCCTAGCGGAGAAATTAGACTCTGAAACCAACGATGACTACATAGATTCGTTGAAATCTCCAAAGGAGTTGCCAGCATTGGAAGAATTTCTTCGGTTTTTGGAGAATAAGTTTACGTCGCTGGAAACTTCACGGAAGAAACAAGAACCCTTCATTCAAAAGTCATCCCAATCTCAACACGCATCTTCATCATCTAAAGGCTATCTTTATAACCAACAATCTCGTTCGAAAGAATTTAATCCTCGTTTCAAACAAAATAACAACACCTCAAATCATACCTATTCGACAAACCAGGTCATTTCGCAATCGTCTAAGTCCAATAGAAAAAACGACGAAAGACGTAAACAATGTGGTATTTGCAATGCAAGCGATCATCGCATACAAAATTGCCAAAAGCTGGCAAAAATGCACCCATCGGCTCGTAGAAACGCAATCGCAAATTTGAACCTTTGTGTCAACTGTTTGCACTATCACGAAGGTAGAAAATGCCTTTCGGAAGTAAAGTGTAAAGAGTGCAATAAAGACCACAATACGATTCTACATGAATGTTTTACGTCAAGAAATGCTAATTCGGATGTGTCGCAATCGGGGCCAAACACGGCCACTATTACGAAATCACCACCTCAGCAAGATATGAACACCTTAGTATCTATGCAAAATGATCCTACAGAAATACTTCTTGCGACAGCAATTATCAAGGTTCAAGCCGCTGACGGATCTTACGAAAAAATGAGAGCTCTTCTTGATCAGGGATCTCAGACCTCAATCATCACTGAACGAGCTGCACAACTCCTAAACTTGCGTCGGCAAAAATGCACTGGACTTATCTCTGGAATCGGAAACAATGAAAATAGCTGTAAGGGCATGATCTCTATCAACTTCACTTTCGAATCCGACGTATTTATAATGAAAAGACTTGTCAAGAATTTGCCTAGTCATACCTTCACTAAACCTAACTGGCCAACTCTTAACCAAATAACCCTAGCTGATCCAGAATTCTACAAAAGTAGACCCGTTGATATCTTATTCGGCGCTGACGTTTATTCCCATATCATTTTGGATGGTATCTGCCGTTCCGAGGGAATGTTACCCATTGCCCAGCAGACACAGCTGGGATGGATCCTAAGCGGTAACTGTAAAACATTCCAGTGCAACGTGATCCTAAACAATCTCACCGATATTCAACAGTTCTGGGAAATGGAGGATATTCGCGAACCCTTATCAATATCTCAAGAAGATCAAGCTTGCATTGACTTCTTTCAATCCTCAACCTCAAGGCGCGAAGATGGCAGCTATGTCGTGAAAATACCTTTTAAAGAACATTTTGAAGAAAAGTTGGGTGAATCTAAAAATAAATCCATTGCGCAATTCTTTCAAATGGAAAGGAAATTAATTAAGCAACCTGACTTGGCACGTGATTATAAATTGTTTATGTCCGAGTATTTAGAGCTCGGACATATGATCCCCGTTGCGACACATATCAACGTAACCCCAGATTGCTACCTTTCGCATCACGGCGTACTACGAGCTGAGTCATTAACTACAAAATTACGAGTTGTTTTTAATGCCTCTGCAAAAACCTCAACCGGTCACAGTCTCAACGATCTCATGTGCAGGGGGCCGAACCTGCAGCAGGATCTCTTAAGTCTCATCCTAAAATGGAGACAGTTTAAATACGCATTCACGGCTGATATTGAAAAGATGTTCCGTAACATTTGGCTACATCCCGATCATCAAAAGTTCCAGAAAATTATTTGGAGAAGTCATCAATCCCAACCTTTGCAAGAATATCAGCTAGCGACTGTCACCTACGGTACCAAGGCCGCACCCTTCCTGGCCATGACGACACTGAAACAACTTGCCATGGATGAAAGGCCAAATTATCCCAATAGCAGCGCTCCTGATATCTTAGAAACCTCCTTTTACATGGATGATCTCATGCATGGAGCTCATACCGCGACAGCTGCTAAACATCTCAAAGCAGAGATGACAAACCTTCTTAAGTCAGGCAGCCTCAATCTCAGAAAATGGCGCTCGAACTTGCCGGAACTTTTAGACGATCATATTAATCCTCAAGATGAAGAATTTCATTTTAAACAGCCGGAATCTACAAAGGCTTTAGGTCTTCGCTGGAATCCAAAAGAAGACTATTTTATCTTTCATCCAATAGAAATCACCACAGAAGGCATCCCAACAAAACGACAATTCTTTACCGAAATCTCAAAAATCTTTGACCCCTTGGGCTGGGTGTCACCAGTCACAATAAAACTCAAAATATTATTTCAAGAAACATGGAAAACGGAATTAGGTTGGGATCAACCGATTCCTCATAACATTGCCCTGGAATGGAATAGAATAATGGCCGAGTTACCTTATATATCCCAATTTAAAATACCTCGATGGTTACAAACCATGGAGAATGACCGAATTGAGCTTCATGGGTTTTGTGATGCCAGCACAAAGGCCTATGCTTGTGTTGTTTATTGTAAAATTACAAGAAAGCATAAGACATACGTAACCCTTGTTGCTGGGAAATCTAAAGTAGTGCCTCTGAAAAAATCACAATCTATACCTCGCTTGGAACTTAGTGGAGCTCTTTTATTGTCAAAACTTATGGCCAAAATAATCTCATCCCTATCTGATCTCAAAATCCAAGCTTATGGCTGGGTAGATTCCACGGCAGTCCTAGGATGGATAAATGGTGAACATGAAAAATGGAAACCCTTTGTTGCCAATCGAGCAAAAATGATTTGCGAAATTATCCCAAAAAATAGGTGGCGATGTGAAATCCCAAGAAAATCCCGCAGATTGCGCCAGCCGTAGTCTGACTGCATCCCAGTTAGCAAATCATTCACTTTGGTGGCACGGACCCGATTGGTTACCTCAATACAGCCCTGAAAAGAATCCTGAAACCATCTTATATAAAACAACTGAAGATCTCAGAAAGACAAAGCTAGCAAACACTGTTATTGCTGAGTCTAACAATTCCGTTATAAAACAATTATTAGAGAAATTCAGCAGTTACAAGAAAATCATTCGAGTTTTAGCCTATGTAAACAAATTCAACGACATCTTGATTTACAAAAAGAAGCGTGAAAACCATCTTACTCTGCATGAGCTCAAACGAGCAACGCAAATGTTAATAAAACATGTGCAACAAGAATACCTTTTGAAAGAAAATGATAAACATTTGTATAACCTCTAGAAAAACCAAACCTCAATCGTGGAAGCCGAATTTAATCTCATGAAAAGAATGGAGAAAGCTGCGAACAAACATCATAAATCAATAAATCAAAAGTTTAATTACCTTAAAGAATCCTATCAAGATCTTCAACACCATGTACAAAACATGACTTTAGTTACCGATTTCTTAGCATCTGCTATGACGGCGAATAACTTACTGTATAGCCTCAGGAAGATACAAGACTCCATTCTGGACACGGTAACTAATATTTACAATGGAAAATTGGACTTCCATCTGATATCTCCTAAACAGCTGAGAACGGAATTAGGTTCTATATCAGCACATTTCCGCAAAGACATGGCACTTCCTGTCAACCATTTGAACCTCAAGGATCTCTACAACTTGATAAAAGTGCGGACTAAGTACTATAGTAAGTACTTGATCATTGAAATAAGAATACCCCTCATTGAAAGAGACCTTTACGAAATCTTTAACCTCATTCCAGTCCCACGATTATTGAACCACGACATGATACATGTGAAAGTTATCTCAAGTATTGCTGCCATTAACCTCAGAAAAGACTCATACGTAACCCTTACTGATGCTGATCTCCAGTCTTGTATAAGACAAAATCCTGAGATGATTTTATGCCATACAAAAAACCCTATAAATATCTTAAAAGATGATCACAGCTTGTGTGAAACGATCCCACAAACAAGAACCTGTGAAACTATTGGAACCCCTTGTAAAAACATTTGGAAGGAATTAACAGCGGATAATAAATATTATTATTTTTGTTGCATGGAGTGCAACTTTAAACTTCTCTGTGACGGCGAAATTACTGCCGTTAAATTGATGAATGCAGGTCTGTTGAATATGGAGGAAGGCTGTTTGATAAAGACGGACAATTTCGTTGTCCATTCTAATAAAAGGCTGTCTAGCAAACTGAGTATTGGTGCAAGAATTATTGCGCCACAAATATCACCTATTAATCATATATTCAACATAACTATCCCTGAATCTCCTGAAATTAATCCTAATAATTCTGAAATATTGCGACAATTTGAAGATATACAGAAAAAGATTGAGATCATGAAACAAACTGAACCATTGAGTGATAAAATATCCTATCACGACATACATCTTTATAGCGTCTTGTATGCTCTAATCTTTGGAATCCTTATTACTGCGGCGGTATACTGTTGGCGGCGTCACAGGCGGTCAAGACGTCGAGAAACCTCGGTGCCTGCTGGAGAGGTATCTACTGCGACCTCTCCACATCCCAGAAATGAGAGTGTTATAAGTGAGTGTAGTGCGGTTAGGGAAAAAAGGCAATCTTTAATCAAAGTGAAAAGTGCAGTAAGAGAGTGTTGTGATCTTAGGGAAAAAGGCCAATTTAGTCAATCCGTGAGAAGTGATCCCAAAAACCTTACTAAATCTAGCGAGTGTTTACAAACAGAAGATAGGGCCTCGTCCCGTTTTTCGCGTATTTTCCCTTCCCGATCTAAGATAAGCAGTTGCTAGACAATTTGTTATTATTTGAAATATTGTTAATCACTCACTACTAATCCTTATCCCTTTCATATAGTTGATAAGTTGAATATTGTTTATCATCTTGTAAATCTCATCTCCATCTTTATCCTACTAACCCCTATCTTTGCCCCCGGGAGCATGTACGGGTCATCCACCGTACAGTACGTTTACCTGGGTCATCATTATTGCGCCACACGCTCAGTATGACTCCATCATTTAATATTATTGCACTTACACCGCAATAGTTCAGTACGTAATTCGGCGACATACCGTGCGCGTGACTCATAATCCCATATCGTTCACCATTCATCCTAGTATAAATTAATCTTAATCTTATATTTGTGGAAACAGACAATACAGTGAATTTATTAACCTTAAACTGACTTTCATCTCTTATCTCAACCGTTATCTCTATCTTATCCCAACCCCGAACAAAAGGTGAGCACGACTATTTGGGATGGTTTCCACACAGGGGTCGGTTCGTGTACTTTATAATTAAGACGTCTAGCCTTTATGACTTTCCCGCATCCAGCGGGGACGGATATATTCTCAATGATTTACTCCGGAGACCATTCGGTAGGTACGCCTTTTATAATTCCAATCCGACACACATTAAAAGATGGAACAAATGCCCTCAAGTTTTCTTTGGCCAAACTTGGGTCATTTATAAAAGAGTTTGCATCTACGTAACGAGAGAAGCTTAGTGAAATTCGGTTGCGACCAATGCGTTTTAGTGAACCGTTAATGATGCGGTTAAATCTGCGTTTTTTTAAAAAGTGCCCTAAAGTTATTGGGTGTAATGTTTGAGCCGAGTTATTTGTTTCAAAATTTTTTTGAATATGTACAACGTATGGCGACAGGTCTGTGGCTTCGTACAAAGCCCTAGCAACCTGTGGCGCCTTCTGGGGAAGATCTGAGTTCTGGATCAGCACAGTCTGGGGACCATCCACAGAACGTGGAGTGGCTTCTTGTTGAAATGAAATTGCCTGAACCGGTACGTTAGTCGTTATTTTTGGACTATGAAGTTGAAGTTGAACTGAGTCATTATCACAATGACAATTTGATTCATTATTTGTTCCTGTTGTTCCTGATGATCGCCCATTTCGCCTTCTTTTATTACAATTTTTACATACTTTACGAGGTGCTCTAGCCCTTTTCCGCTCCGATCGGTTTAAGGACGAGTCCGTATCCATACTGGATTCGTAAATAGTAATATTATGCCCTACCGAGGGAACTGTGCCCCCCGGATCAGGCGGTTCATTGTCCATTGTGGCCACTGGCCAGAAAAATAAAATAGAAAAAACTTACCCTAAATGAAGAACTATATCTATAAACAATTATATCAACTAATCTAATGAATATTTACATATACAGGGTGATTGGAAGATGGGTGCAAAGCTTTAAGGCGAAGATAGTACAGACAATTTAGAACCATTTAAGCCATGGTTGTCTTAGACGAAGTCTTACCAAATATTTTTAACCAAATTTTTAAGTTTTTTTTCGGAAATTCTCAAAATTTAATGTAAACTGCATAATTATGGCCAAATTGAATGATAAATGAATTCATTTTTTATTTATTTAATTAAAGTAATGTGTAAGCAATCAAGCAAAACATGTTTTAGGCTTCTGTGTCATTAGACATTTTTTTTACAGACATTTAAAGATCAGAAAAAATAAAAAAATTGTACAATACGTCTTTTAAACCTTATTAAAAAAAAAAAACGGAGGGTGCTTTTTTTGTTCAAACCTTTTTGAAGACATGCTTGATAATCGCTCTTTCTTTTGAGGTATCATTTATGCGGATATCTTACAAATTATTGAAATTAGGGCCTACAAACCAATTTGAGGGAGATTTTTTTTTATTTTAGGCAGACTAATTAAAACAACATTTGAATTAAAATTATTTATTTTTCATGTTCAGTTCAAAATGACGGCCGTGATTCCTAATACAAGCACGGCCCCGTCTTCTAACTTCTGTAGTCGTTATTTTCAACATCATCTCCTGCTTCATTGTCTCAAACGCTGAATTTATTATTTGTATCAATTCTTCTCTAGTGTTAATTTCTTTGTTGTTATACACAAGTTCCTTGGCCCGGCCCCACACGAAAAAGTCCAACGGGGTCAGATCTGGGGAGCGAGCGGGCCAAGGGATGGGTCCATCCCTGCCGATCCAGCTATCAGGAAAGCAATTGTTGAGGTGTTCCCTTACATTTAAAGTCCAATGCGCTGGACAGCCGTCTTGCTGAAAGATGACTGTTCGGTCTCTTTCGAAGATCGGGACACCTGATTCCTCTACCAGCAGTGGTAAATCAATTTGCAGAAATTGCAAATAATTTTCGCCATTCAATGGATCAGGCAAAAAGTGGGGCCCAATCAATGTTCTGCCAATTATTCCAGCCCATACATTCACAGAGAATTTCATCTGAAATGACACCTGCTTCTTAAAATGTGGATTGTTGTCTACGTCGGCCCATTCATGGATGTTGTGAAAGTTTGTAATACCTTCCCTTGAAAATTTACTTTCATCCGTCCACAAGATTGATTTCAGAAACCACGCATCTTCGATGTCTCTGTTGAGGAGGAAACGGCAGAACTGAATTCTTCTTTGAGGATCTTGCTCTACTAGACCTTGCACACTCCTGCCATGGAACGGATACTTATCATTTTGGTGCATTGTATGCCACACCTTCCATTGAGAAATGTTTAAATTTCGAGCTACTGCTCTAGTACTGGTAGTAGGATCCGCTTGAAATGCTGCTAAAATGTCTTCGTCGACGGCAGTTTCGTGTCTGCCCGGGTTGACTCCAGGTTCCACGCGGTGAAACCCATCTTGGGCAAGACGACGAAACGTGTTGTAAAACACTCGGACATTCGGTATCCTGCGATTCGGATAGCGCTCTTGATACATCCGTCGCGCCAAAGATCCATTGCCGTCTGCTCTACCGTACATAAATACGATATCCGCATATTCTTGATTGGAAAAAGTAGCCATAGTCACTTAACAATTAAGAAAAACGGCGTAGGAGCGCACTAAACGTCAACTCAACACAATTAAGTCAAAAATCAACACGTGCAGGAGCGCGAGGCTACGACTGGACACGGTGAAACAAAAAAGTTCAAAACTAACGCAAACAACACGTGCAGGAACGCAAAGGGCTACAACTGAACACGGTAAATTGTGAATCAACACGACAACGTCCACTCACAAGGGCAGTAGTTTGACTAATAAGTAAAAGATGTAACGGCTTCATCACAGACCGACTGACCCTGACTAAAGAAAAACGACTTTGTTGCCTCAGTAACTAAGACCATTTTGCTGTAAAAACCAACTCTTTATCGCTTTTTGCTATTCATTGGGCGTTCTACCTGGAAATGCCGTCGCACCGCGCTCGGTGGCCATTGTTTAGAGAATCCCCTCAATGGGTTCCCCTCAATTGGTTCCTGCATGTGCCAAAAATTCTTAGAATTGAACAATGTTATCATTTCGAGCACATAAAGTAGTCTTTTAAGCAAAAATTTTGTGTTTTGTTAGACTGCCTAAAATTTAAAATTTCTCCCTCGATTTGGTTTATAGGTCCTAATTTCAATAATTTGTAAGATATTCGCATAAATGATACCTCAAAAGAAAGAGCGATTATCAAGCATGTCTTCAAAAAGGTTTGAACAAAAAAAGCACCCTCCGTTTTTTTTTAAAATAAGGTTTAAAAGACGTATTGTACAAATTTTTTATTTTTTCTGAGCTTTAAATATCTGTAAAAAAAATGTCTAATGACACAGAAGCCTAAAACATGTTTTGCTTGGTTGCTTACACATTACTTTAATTAAATAAATAAAAAATGAATTCATTTATCATTCAATTTGGCCATAATTATGCAGTTTACATTAAATTTTGAGAATTTCCGAAAAAAAAACTTAAAAATTTGTTTAAAAAAATTTGGTAAGACTTCGTCTAAGACAACCATGGCTTAAATGGTCCTAAATTGTCTATACTATCTTCACCTTAAAGCTTTGCACCCATCTTCCAATCACCCTGTATATCTACACAACTTATCTCCAATAGCCAACGTTTTTAATATTTTTGTGAAAAGGAAAGAAAAAAAAATGACGCCTGCCAAATTCGATGATTCCCGCGCTTTTTTCCACTGTCAGCAAACAATATTTAACGTAAAAGTTTTCAATTCCCGCCGTTTTTCATATTTTTTTTTTCAAGAACGAAATTGAGCTTCGCCGTTCGATATTTAAAATTGATGACTATTATACTCATACGAAGACAAGGCTGAACAGCGAAGCGACCTCTTTTGTCATTGGGCTGAATGCATGATGTCTATTGCCAGTATGATGGTTAGATGTACGCAAACTTTTTGAAGTGTTTTTATTTTAATTTATACCGCCTTAGGGCTTTTCTAGCTACATTTTTACCCTAGAGCGCTAATTGGTCACCTACAAGCCCCCTTTGGGGGTAATAAGGACCTACTTACCGAATATGAGAGATGTAAAAGTATTTATTAGCCCGCACAGGACAAAACACATAAAAATTTACAGTATTATTATTTAAAAATAAGTAAAATCTGATCTGATGATCTGATGCTCTGTGTAGATCCCACCTCAGGCATCATCTTAATTTCCCATCCCATAAAACCGAATTCTATTCTCACTCCTTCTTTGTTCACGCAGTACGTTTGTGGAACTCACTTCCACCTAACATCCGTGACTCTAAAACTTTATTTCTCTTCAAAAAGCAAGGCCTACCTGTCCTCTATGCTGTAATATTCTGTATATAATATATATTATAGGTATATATTTACAATAACAGTATTTAGTTTAATATGTGTGTATATAGTTGTATGTATGTTTATTATAAATAGCTATATTTTAATTTTAGGGTTTTAATTAAATTTTCCTGTTTTGTCTTTACTTACACACTGTGTCTACATTTCTAATTCAACTGTCCTCTCGCAGGTATGCTGGAAGAAATTTCTTATGAAATAAGCAGTACCTTTGTGCTCTTCTTTCTTAATGTAATGTCCTACTAAGTATTTTGTGTGTACATAAATAAATAAATAAATAAAAATTAAATACATAAAAAAATCAAAGAAACTAAACTGGTCCTGTACGAAGCCAAAAGGCTCCTTTTGTTGTGTTCTCCGTAATATTCTCAAAGGAAGCCGGAAAGACGTCAAGAAGCGCGATCTTTTGTTTCTACGTGCGCACGTAAAAAGATCACGCCACTTGACGTCACATGTAGGACGCGGTCCAATTTAAAGGCGGAGTAATTATGACACTACAATACTAAATTACGGGTGCTAATTAAACAGGCTTCTTTTTATTATCATTATTTGCCTCCAAAAAATTATGTTGCCTACTAAATTACTAAGTCAGCCACAATTAACGAGCATCTAAATAATACTGTCTTAGCCACTAGTTATCTTCTATGTAAACCACTCTAAATACAACTCAGCATGATGGTTATTTTTTAGCATCTAAATTTGTAACATGCATTCTAACAGTAAAATTCTAAAATACTATTAAATGACAACAAAACTTATATTTATTTAGCTTTTTTTAAAAATGTCATCAAATAGTACTTATATTGGCCACTTTATATATATGTCACCGTAAAATTGTCAAACACGTTATATTGTAATCTCTCTAGCTATATTGTAAATTCTCGAATTATTGTCAAATGAACATACTGTTTACAATAAAACGCATTATTTTTCGTGAAATGCATGCGATGGTAGTCAACTCACGCGGTGATGAGGGAAAGAGGGGTCCCCCTTGCCCAGTGGTACCACTCTCATGAAAAGATTCTGTTCCATTCCTGAGAAATATCGATTAATATAACCTAACCTTAAAACACTTTATATTCTCCTAAAAGGCATAGTCGTCGGGGCACCTATTTCCGAGTGCAGGGTTAAAAGGAACCTAACTAACCTAACGGGGGCCCAAGTCCCGATTATGGGGCCAGATATACTTCTGTATGTTCAGTTGACAATAATTCGAGAGTTTACAATATCGCTAGGGAGAAACACGTTATATTGTAATGTAACGCACGAACTACAATAAACAATTACACGAGTGGCGCTCTCTGATTGGCGCAAATGGCCGGTCGCTGTCTTCTCGCGTACTCGCGCCAAATCATGCAGTGGCTATTTTGACGACGACAAGTCACAATAATTGATGATTTTACTTGACGCTTTCTGTAGAATATTTAGTTGGCGTTGTAAAAAAGACGAATTAGTTTATTAGAGGCTATGTCATTTTCTCGTTGCTTAGTTATACAATTAGAAGTTTAATCACGTGTCCAATACATAATTTTGTGGCTAGACTTATAATTTCCCTAAATGACTATTAAGTGTTACCTTGAGTACTCCGGCGTCCGGCACGCTGACCTCACTCTCCGCTTTACTGAGTCGAGAGCAGCAACTGTCCTTCCTTTAAAACAGAAATAAAGTTAAATCCGATTGACATCATTCATTTATGATTGTGAACAAAAGACACACAGAATATGACAGAAATAATGGACAGCAAAAGATACAGTGCTCCGTCAATTTGATGAGACCAAAGAAAGCACAATAAAGTTAACATTGTTAACAAGTTAACCAAAAAAATTGCGTGGCCGGTAGTGGGCCAGGCTGGGACAGTACATCGCACTAGTGACATGCGTACCTGTGCTGGCAGCAGTCGGGCGAGCCCTGTCCGCGTCCGCGCTGCGCCGAGCCGCGCGAGTACTGCACGATGTCGGCCAGCAGCGTGGCCGGCAGTGGGCCAGGCTGGGACAGTACATCGCACTAGTGACATGCGTACCTGTGCTGGCAGCAGTCGGGCGAGCCCTGTCCGCGTCCGCGCTGCGCCGAGCCGCGCGAGTACTGCACGATGTCGGCCAGCAGCGTGGCCGGCAGTGGGCCAGGCTGGGACAGTACATCGCACTAGTGACATGCGTACCTGTGCTGGCAGCAGTCGGGCGAGCCCTGTCCGCGTCCGCGCTGCGCCGAGCCGCGCGAGTACTGCACGATGTCGGCCAGCAGCGTGGCCGGCAGTGGGCCAGGCTGGGACAGGTACATCACCATGCTCTCCAGCCAGATTTCGATCACCTCGAACGGTGGCCTGTGAAATAGAAAGAATAATTAATCAAATATTCTAAAATGTACATCAGTCTATTCTGTTTGAAACATGACAGGTTTTTAAAAACATTTTTAACAATAAGGACATTTCATACCAATAAACAGTTTAGCAAAATAGGGTATTCAAGGTGGACGCACACTAACCCGCGCCGAAAGAATCGACCACGCCGAAAAAATTTTTCTCATCCGTATAACGTCATTTATTAGTCCGATTCGACGCGGATAAGTGTGCGATATTTCAAAATTCAATTGTTTTGGCTCTGATAAATATGCGTTCACTTTAAAGATTCTTACGACACAGTGTAAATTCGGTGCTCTCGTCTAACGATATCCCACTTGATACTTGCTATCGCGGTACAGTGACAGTCGTAGATGCGCCCTATTACCGGTAGGATAAGGTCTAGTATACCTCGTATCGGGGTCCAGATGGCAGGCCAGGAAAGCGATCCTGTAGAAGGGCTCGGGACAGTTGTTGAGGCGACAGAACTTGTCCACGAACAGCGGCTCGTTCAGCCCGAAGTCGGTGCGGCGCGGCAGGAAGTCGGGGTCGGCTGAGACGCGCCCTATTATCTGTACACAACAAGTATATCATCACGACTGTATGTCCAAGACAGGGTATACCTACAAGGTGTAAACAGACACATCACGAAGCTGTCAACCAAACATTCTGTACATCAAACAATGTGGCGCGTGATTGGTTAACACTCTTGGTTGGTTTTTTCTTTTAGGAATTTCTCAGTAGCAATTAAACTCAAACTCAAATCATTTATTTCAATTATACCATAACGGCACTTTTGAATGTCAATAAAACGAGAAAAGAAAAACAAAGCTACTGTCACAGACACAAGGCATAATAACTTGGCACTTGAGAAAGTACTATAGTTGCCCATTCCCTAGCATAGATTTGTATGGAGAAGAATGGGCAGGAAACTCCATGGACACTCTGTTCAATCACAAATTTTATTACAAAATCTTGGTTATATCCTTTATGTTGCGGTTATATATATGTGAGAACGATGTAGGAACACGTGCACATTAAGAGCGGCCAGAGTAAAAAAAGAAACAATTTAAAAATAAAGTAATTAATAGAACCAATCTGGTAATAGACTCGCCTCCCGTGGGACTTAAACTTAACTGGCGATGTAAGGTAATCTCTGCCGGACCTCCGGGAGTACAGGCGTGGTGTGTTTTATTTTAAATAAGGTTGTAGTGTCCTCACCTCGCACAGTATGATCCCGAAGGAGAAGACGTCGACCTTCTCGTCGTACACGTTACCGTTCATCATCTCCGGCGCCATCCAGTACGGGTTGCCCACAACCTGACAACACAACGTGAAGACCATTACTCGACGACTCGAAAGGCGTAGTGGTAGGGACGCTGCCTTACGTTCTTAGGGTCCTGGGATCGAATCCCGGTAGGAGCAAATGTTTGTGTGATGTGCATGGACATTTGTTTCCGAGTCATGGATGTTTATATGTATGATAAGTATGTATTTACAAACAAAAAAGTATATAATATGTAGTATATCAACTATCTAGTGTCCACGACACAAGCTTTGCTTAGTGTGGCACTAGGTGGCGCTGTGTGTTAATGTCCAGCGATATTTATTTATTTTATTACTAACGACGATCCTATCTATCAGTATCACTACATTACTGAAAAGAATATAACTAAATATTACAGTATTACGCTAAATGGAATTGTGCTGGAGACGTCTGCCGCATATCACACGATCAGTGTGTCAAATTCTGTTTAAGAGGGTCTATTTTGAAAGTTGGCATCGTCGCAATTTACTGTGTTTTGATAAGTTAATTAATATGGCTAAGTAAATTATGAATTATTTATTTTATTTAAACTTCATGTACAAGAAGATTATTTGTACCATATCACAATTAAGTCCGCTTATGTGGACTTAACAATAAGGGTAGTATTTATAGTTTAATTGCGCCTATGCCACCTTAATTGCGCCTATGCTTGTTAAATAGGACAACATTGTGATATGGTATAAAATAATTTATTGTTGTCGAAAATGTATACACTGATTATGGCTATATTTATTTATTTACACAAATAATTCACAACCTTAATAGCAGGCGACATCACGGCATGCCCGTGCAGAGATGGTGGGATTAGCTGGTCTTCTTAGATTTATTGTTGAATTTGAAGTTGTAATTAAAGATAAGTGGAAGGAGAGCAAGGACACCTGTGCCCAGCACGGTAAAGTTCTAAGCTCAGTTACACGACTCCGCTCTCACCCGGCAAAAAGAATATCATTCCAATATGGGCTTTAAGTATTTAAATTTAGATATACTTTTCATTGGCATTGACAGCGGTAAGGAATTATATTTTCACTTCTCATGCTCTAAAAGTACGCCGTTATAGCCTTACGAAGCGGGATTAAAGTGACCGTTTATCGTCCTAGGGAGTAAAAAGTAATTTAAAAATGGAACGATCTTTTACTCAGAAACATGGTCACATAAGAGTAACTTATCAAAGGTTTTATTTAAATTTCGAATTGGCATGCAAATAGAAAGCGGTTTATTGAAAAAAGGAAAAAACAAATGAACTCAACGCGAGAAAAAATTATGGTTGTTTGTGTGCATCGTTGATTTTGAAAAGCAATGCCTCTGTTGCTGTAGCCGCTGCAGTAATGTAGGTACTAATTATCTGTGGAATGTGGATCATCTTCATTGCGAAAATGTTGAGATTTTGTGTTGTGTTTTCAATGGTTAATCTGTGACTGACCTGATAGAAGAAAAAACTGACCGCTCAGTTCAGAATTTTTGTCGAGTGTAAATTTGCTAAGTTGACTATTTTTCTCGCACTCGAAGTGAAAAGTACAGTTTGCACCTCGAGACTAAACGCCAATATAATATACCCTCGCTTTCATTGCCTACCTCGCAAGCTCGGGAGTCAAACCACCTCGGGTATATAATGGCTTCGTTTAGTCCCTCGTTATAAAATATACTATATTTTAGTTAGGTGGGAGCGGAGTTGTTTATGTGGGCTAGAACGTTAACAGTTTTAATAAAAAGTATAGTTACGGTGTATCTCTTCCGGCGTAGCGTGGAGTGTTGCGCGTGCGGAGTGCGTCGGTCGAGCGAGCTGCTGGCGGTGCGCTGCACGATGCGCGCCAGACCGAAGTCCGCCACTATCACCGTCTTGTCCTACACAAACATCACACACATTACTTCAACTCCGGAATAACAAAACAATGAGACACCTTCGGGTCTTAGCACACGTATCAAATCGGAAAGGGATCGTCACCGTATCAACTCGAGTCGTTCAGGTATTATTTGTATGAAACACCCTAATGCAATAAGTGTGCTACGACCTTACATCTGTTAGCAAAGTATACACAACAGTTAAACAATGGCGTCCGACCGATGATAGATATAGGGTCTAAAAAAGACAATTAACGAAGCCGCAGAAATATCGCAAAGACAAGGAAAACAAGTGCAATGGCACTTGTTTTTCTTGTCTTTGCGATATTTCTTTGTTCTGGACCATACCTGGGAACCTTCTAGTTACGGAGATATTGGGTGTCAATCAATGTTCCAACTTTTCCATAAGTATTTTAATTTAATAAATGTTTTTCATGTAAGATTTTTAAACACCCCCCAACAGCACAATGTTTTCAGTGCGGTAAATTGAGTTTTAACGTAAAACGAGATTTTTTTACCCCATAAAAAGTCATTTCAAAAAGTCACAGCTACGTGTTATTTTTGTTGTATTATTATCCTGGAAACCTCGCCGCGAGAGAGCGTCGAGTGGTTGTAACTTGTCAATATCATCATCTTCAAGTAAACTTTGAAAACACTCAGCAGCTACAGCTGCAGCTCCATTAGCTGAGCCGTGCTGACCTCGAGCTCGCTGCACTACCCGCGCTAGTGGACACTCAAACGTTGTGATGATAACTTGCAGCGTCACAACCTAAGTGGTCCTTAACTCATGTCACGTAACATGAGTAAAGTTTAAACAGTTGATTTGAAGGTCAATTTATAGTGAAGTCATAACTTCGTGGTTGGGTAGCGGTGTGGTGTGTGGTGTGTGGTGTAGTGTGGGGTACCTCTCTGACGAGACAGTTGTGCGAGTTGAGGTCCCGGTGGATGACGTTCATGCGGTGCAGGTAGCCGAGCCCGCACGCCACGTCCCGCGCCAGCCCGCAGCGCTGCCGCCAGCTCAGCGGGACTACAGCGTCCTAAGGGAATTAAGGAAGCCAGCGGTTACTTCATGTATTCAAAGCACTAGATAGCGCTACTGGAATCTTTATTCGATTATTATTTAAAATTTGCACTTCTCAAAATGAGCACTACTCGAAATGAGTTCGTTTTAACAAAGAAACTGCTGTTTTTGTGCTTAAAATCGTGCAATAGTGCACATTTTGCGTCAAGTGCACATTTTGGGAACTGCACATTCTGTTTCAAACCCCAATTACACCCTGTAATATAGAAAAATTGTAGCTACCTGTAACAGTTGATAGAGCGTGCCTCCTGCGACGTACTCGGTGACCAAATGAAGGCGCTTGTCCTTGTACAGCACACCGACGAAGCGCAGTACGTTGGGGTGATTTAGTGAACGAAGTACGGCCACCTGGGAGACATATACGAGTTATGTATCATATGTCCATGATGAGCACAGGAAATGTAGCAGGGGCACTGGAGACCTAGTAGTAAATCATGGCGCAAGCACTGAATAAAGTGATGCGGAGGATGGACATATGATGCTGAGGATGGACATGTGATGCGGAGGTTGGACATGTGATGCGGAGGATGGACATGTGATGCGGAGTATGGACATGTGATGCGGAGTATGGACATGTGATGCGGAGGTTGGACATGTGATGCGGAGTATGGACATGTGATGCGGAGGTTGGACATGTGATGCGGAGAATGGACATGTGATGCGGAGGTTGGACATGTGATGCGGAGTATGGACATGTGATGCGGAGGTTGGACATGTGATGCGGAGAATGGACATGTGATGCGGAGTATGGACATGTGATGCGGAGGATGGACATGTGATGCGGAGTATGGACATGTGATGCGGAGGTTGGACATGTGATGCGGAGGATGGACATGTGATGCGGAGGATGGACATGTGATGCGGAGGAATGAGGAAAATTACCCCAACAAACATTTTTGTCATATAGTCAAACTTTTATATGACCTGAAGTCCCTTTAAAGTTATTTTATAGTAATTATTATACCACTTTGTCATGTACTGGTGTATTATATGTCCGAATAGTCAATTAAATGTTTTGTCTTATAATAATGTCGTATAGACGTTATTTTATACAATCATCATATAATTTCGTCTACGACGACATCTATAAACCTAAATTATACAACTTTTAGTCCTGTAAACGTTATCGTAGTATAAATGTCGTAAAACAGTAAATTTTGTCATATATATACAGGGTTATTTTTTGTTTATACTAAACCCGAAAAGAGGTCATTGTACTCATCATTTTGAACAACTTTTTCTATGGGACGAACCGTGAAATCGCGAAAAAAAAATCAGCTGTTCCCTACATTTATGTTCGCATAATTCGTCATTAAGCTTTGAAATATTGTTAATCTAAACCACGGGCATTTCAAATGTGCGCGTATCATTTCTGTGAAGTCCAACTTTGATAAGAACTTATCAACATCCGCATAATATAGATCATTGTGGGGTTCACCTAAAACAAAAGTATAATTTAGACTTAATTGCGTTATATATCACGAACACAAATATTCTGTCTTAAAAATAAATTCTTTGAACTAAGTTAGCTAGGCGTTTATGTTATTTTATTACTGATCCCTAAATAAACTGATAATTTGGCGTAAACATATATGAACACGCAGTTTATACGTCGGGAAGTTATGTAGTTGTCGTATAACGCAGTCATTTAATAAAATTATTGATAATATATGCGAAAACAATAAAATTTCGAAAGCGCATGAAAAATTTGTTATAAACTTACCCCACATTAATCAGTAAACTTGATTGCGCAATGGTTTACAACTGATGGAATGGTTTTATCACCTCAAATAACCATGAAAAAAATGTAAATATTAACTCAGCTGTCAAAAACACTGCCAAATTAAATTAACGTGTTATAATCTTTTACAATATTTTCGTTCAGTTAAGCATCATCTTTAAACGACAATAACACAACGATTACATTATATAAAAGTCATATTGTGTACAATAACTCGACCCGAAGTCGAATACACGCCGCGACACCTATCATTACATGATAAGTTGTCAGATCGCCGACATCTATACGACTACTGTGAGACTAAGTTAGGTATTTATATGACTGTTACACGAAACTCTTAGCGACTTAAGTTGAATAAAATGGGCCCTAATGCCGTCCTGTAAACGTCCTTATAACGTTTATACGATTATACTAAATAACATTAAGTGGCCACCAAAACGTCTACTCGACGTCGTAAATGTTTGTTGGGACATAAAGAAAATTTTGAGCATGAATGTAGATAGCTATAACAATAGAGGAAGACCAAAGTAACGATGGATGGTCTGTGTGAAGGATGATATAGCTGAAAATGAGGTGACTGTTGAGATGACGAGTAATAGAGAAGTGAAGAAGGAGACTTGCTGCGCCGCCCCAAATGGAAGTTTAACACCCATTTTATACTTTGAAGGATCATAGCTAGTCAATAACATAAACATATCATAGCATATTTTTATGAAACGTTGGTTTCCAACTTATTTTACAGGCAATAAGGAGACTGTCACATTAATATTGTCACGGCCAACGTTTTGTATTGCATTGTATCTGTGTATATTTGTTTGCTACTCTTTTACGCAAAAACTACTGAATGGATTTGTATAAAAGTTTCCACACAGATAGTTTAAAACCTGGATACTTTTTATCCCGTAGTACGATCCTATGGGACAATTATCAAACTTTACGGGGCGAAACTGCAAGCAGAACGTAGTAGTACATAAGTGCACAGTCGCTTGCTTACCTCTTTCAAGAAGTTCCTCTGTGCGTCCTCGTCCACTCGGTACAGCTGTTTGAGTACCATCACTTCGTTGGTGTCCCGGTGCGTCACCTTGTACACCTCGCCGAAAAACCCAGAGCCCAATAGTTCACCCTGTTTTATAGAAACATTGTCATTATTTGCCCTTAAGTTACTATGGTTCATTGTCTTTGTCACAAGACCTGGAAATAAATGTCAAAAACTTTGACACTCTTTATACCTGTACAATGAGCCACATCAATGTTTTTTGTTTTGCTTGGCTGAAAATAAGGTATCTGTGCAAAAATTATTGCTGGGAAAAGACTTTTTTTTGGGTCGAAAATCATATTTTGTGGTAGAACTCAATGTACTGTACTTAAAACATCGTGTTAATGGATGAATTGAATATTTCGGGCGTCGTTGAGGTGTTTAAAGTAAAAATCTTACAGTAAAAAGTTGTAACTTTGACCCCCAATATCTCCGTAACTAGAAGGTTCCCAGGTATGGTGTAGAACAAAAAAAATATCGCAATGACTAGGAGAACAAGTGCCTTTCGGCTTCGTGAAAAGGTGTTTTACACCCTTTATTGATCGATAGCTGGTATTAATACAAAATGTTCTAAAGTGGCAGTTTAGATAAAGGTGAAAATAGTTACCTGTAGTAGATCGCTGGCTCGGAACACTTTTTGCCCGGGCGCGGGCTCGGCGCGGAAGGAGCGCGCGCGGCTGAGGTCACACAGCACGCCGCTCGGCTCTTCGCCATCCACGCTGGATGCAACAAAATCATTGAAATAATAATCATTGTAATCTATCCTTAATATTATAAAGCAGGAGAGTTTGTTTGTTTGTTTGGTTGAACGCGCTAATCTCAGGAACTACTAGTTCAAATTGAAAAAATATTTTTGTGTTGGATAATCTATTTATCGAGGAAGGCTTTAGGCTATATAACATCACGCTACAACCATTAGGAGCGGAGCAGGAATGAAAAGTGTTGCAAGAACGGGTTTTTTTTCCTTTCGTTTTTCTCTCTTATGTGACGCAGACGAAGTTGCGTGAGTCAGCTAGTAATAATATAATAGGAATGCCGTAGCGTTTACACTCTGGCGTTCAAAAGCTAAAATATGATTGGCGAAATATTAATTAACTAAATGCATACGAAGACCGGCAGGGCATGGCAAAGGATTGAATTTTTTACCAATGGACTTTCAAACGTATTGGTATAGAAATACGACCGTGGCTTTCAATGCCTTGCCATGAAATCCATCTGATGCCACGGGATCATTTTAAAGCATGGCAATTTATGTTTTTTTTTTTATAAATATGTTTGAATGTTCAAATTGGTAAAAAATAAAATCCTTTGCCCAACACTCAACCGCTGTCACCGCTAGGCTATCTACTTCACTAGCAAGTAGTCTAAATTATCTGTTCTCGTTATTACAGTTGAAAAGTTGGTGTATCTAACACACAGATGGCAGCACTATCTATGAAAATTTTGTTTGAAGCCAATGTATGGAAATTTCACCCCGCTGGTTGTGGGCCCAAGGATTCTTTCGGGGAATAAAAGTGTCGCCGAGAAAAAAAACTTTCGAAGACTGTTTTAAGCTTTCACGGGTTATAACTATACTCTTAAAATTTCACTTACGGGATATCTTGACTCTCTCTCTCTTTACTCTTCTCTTCGTTCTTATTTTTCTCTTCTCTCTTATCTTATGTTCTTTATTTTCTTAATAATATTAATCACGCAAGATATCTCGTAAGTGACATTTTCCGCCTTATTATAAAAACTTCCATAAGTACCAGGTTTAAACCAGAACTAAAAGGTCTAGGTTTAGTACGGTACTAACGTTAGTTCGTTCATTCGTATTACAAATCGAAGACCAACAAAGGACTAACTAGTACCAAAGAAAGTCTCTGGTCTTAACATTTTCCACAGATTATAAGCAACAAAATATTTAAACTATTCATTCATTCGTTCAGAGTTCTATGCGCCGTTCCTTGTTGTTAAACTAGGGGTCACGATGGTTTAACTTTGGTACCATAGATAGTTCTAGGACTAGCAATAAACTTTGTTTTGTAATAACGTTTTTTCAAGTTCATGGTTTAAACCTAGTACTAAACCCGGTACTATTTTTAAGACCACGTTTTGTAATAAGACAGTTTAAGTTTAACTATCGAAGATATCAAATACTTACGCATCAAGCAACTTCGACATACTGCTACTCTTCTCCTTGTCCCCTAACAGCGGCGAGGAGGGCGTCTGCCTCCTCTTATTCACCCACTTCCCTCCGTCCTCGCCTCCCTTCCTCTTGAATAACCTCTCTTTCTTCCCGTCCGCGTCTCTTCTCTCTTTCTCGCACGAATGTCTCTGTTTGTCGTCTTTGGTGTTGAGTTTCCTTTCGACCGGTGGGCGGTCGTGTTTTGTTTTGTCTTCGTCTGATTGTGTCTGTGTTTGTGTGTGGGAATGTGTTGTGTTTGTTTGTGTACGTTTTGTGTTTGGGTCTGGTGTGTGTTCGATGGTTAGCTGGAAAGGAGAAAAAAAAAGGATTTTTGTTAAGCCGAACTTCTTACTTTATAGTGTGTCACAGGTTTTATGCCGCCCATGCGCCTCTGACTTGGCTCTACATGCCGTCGAGAAATATCTCTCACGCATGCTGGTTTCCTCACGATGTTTTGCCTTCACCGAAACACATGCTTGTTTAACAGTATACCAAAGTATTTTTGTAACTGAATTCTTGTTGATAATCGCCCGTGATCACTTTTCACAAGGTTATAATGTATCAGACTGAATTTGATCTGCCAGGTGACTTGCCTACAAGGAACTATTCTTGCAGATTTGTTTTCTTTACATATAGCGATAAATTGTATGTATGAAGCACAAAAATTACTTATAGTCTTTGGTTTTTTATTCATATCGTGGATTAGATTACGTCATCAGTGGGTAAATGAATTTTGTTTGCAATACCCGACCAATCTTTATAGTTTCCTTTTATATTTGCTCTATATTTTAGTAAAACGTTATCGTTACCTGTATGACCGCATCGGACCTCCCTAGCGCCCTCTCGATCTCATCCAGAGGTCTGTTCTTCACCGGAGTGCCGTTGATCTCGAGGATCCTGTCCCCGATGTGGAGTGTTAACACACCGCATGACGAGTCGATCCTGAAGAGTTTAAAGTTTAAATATCGACTTCTTAGAGATCAAGGGTGAAATCACATTTGCATGCACGGATCAGCGTTTTTGATTATCTTTATCTCATTCTGGCACGTGAAGGCGTCATTTGGTGGAGCGAGAATTCCGTCAAGCTTCATTCGTATCGGAGAATTTTAACATATGGACCACTCTAAGGTACATGTTCTCCGAAAAGAAAAAGGTCTGATTATCTAAAAACAGCTGTCACTATGACATGTTCCCATACAAAAATGTGTTTTGAACGGCTGTTTTTAGATAATCAGACCGTCATCTTTTTGGTGAACATGGACTAAGTGACAGAAAGGGGAAATTTCAAGAAAATGCTGATCTGTGCATGTAAATGAGATTTTACCCAAATAAGTTTGTCACAGTATTTGTCACAAGTGAGAGAATAATTGTCCTCTCGACAAAATGCGATAAAACTCGTGACAAGGATGCATAATGCTTGGTGCCACGTCAAGCCACTAGTCACTAGATATTATAAAACAAAGTCCTCCGCCGCGTCTGTCTGTGTGTTCGCGATAAACTCAAAAACTACTGCATCGATTTTCATGCTGTTTTCACCAATGTTCTCGAGGTGCTGATTATTTGAAGCCGCAGGCATCCGCTTTACTTGTTGCTATTTGAAACAACTATAGGCTTGAAATATAATCGTATGCAAAATATAAATGTTAAAATACTTTTCCTCGTCCACAGACTAATTAACTGTATCGAGGATATTATTGATTTAGGTCATTATTTGTGTCATGCATGGATAGCAAAAAACCAGTATGAGACATTCTATAAGTCAATTAGTAATATGTCAGGAACCCGTTAAGTGGATATAGGGGAGGTAATTTTCAGCCAAATGAGCCCTTGTAATGACTGCTATGCAAATGTCAAATATTTCCGAGTATTTTTTACATTTTAGGTATACACAACTGGTTTCTTAAAAAAAAACGTAAATTACTTATAAAAATTACTATAAGGGGTCTTTTGGTTGCAAATGCTCTCCTAAAGTGGATATAGGGGAGGTCATTGTCAGCCAAATGACCCCTAATGACCCTTATGCAAATGTCAAATAATTCTGGGAATTTCGACATTTTATCTACATTTGGTTTCTTGAAAAAAAACGTAAAATTAATAAATTACTAGGAAATATTTGACATTTGCATAGGGGGTCGTTTGGTTGCAAATGAGCTCCTCTACAATTAGCGGCGTTACTTTCATGCTAGCCTAATAGCTTGGCTTGCCTTAACCCTTCATGTGCCGGAACGTAGATCCACGCGAGACACAATGATTTTTTAATGTTTCTATAATTACGGCAACGGCATACAAGAGGTTAATAGCTTACTATTCTAGGGTTTCTGATCAGGCAGCTGTATGGACTTGCCGTATTGTTGACCTTTACGCACGCCACTGCCTACAATGACCTCGGAGTGATGAGGCTTGGTATATGCAAATAGTGACCTATACATGCAGCCGTGGGTGAAGTCAGGCTGTGGAAGATGATGATGATGATGATGATAATAATGGACACCTAACCCTGGCTTTAATGTGATCACACACACGAGAAACATTAAACCTTCATATGCCGCGGAACATAGATCTACGCGAGATACAATGGCCCTTTAATTGTGTCTATAATTACGGCATACGAGGGGTTCATGTAATTTAAATAAAGACTTACTAGAAAAGTTACGTTCCCAGACTAATTTTAGGTGCGCATACAGGGTTAAGGGATACCACGTATTCAGTCCATATAAAAATTGTATAGTTAATTTAAAAAAAAGCTGTTGTTTTCTACGAAAGTACAATACCTTCAAAGTCAAAATGACAGACGACATTTTGCTTTTCCAACTTGTATGTTTTGTTACGCAAGGTAGATCTAATCTAACCTGATCTAAATCATAATCATCATCATTTCAGCCAAAAGATGTCCACTGCTGGACATAGACCTCCCCCAAGAGACATTGACCGGCCCTGGTTTAAATATAAAGCATGAAATAAGCTACGGCTTGATATAACACAAATAACATGCAAAAGCAAATATAATTAAAATTAATCTTTATATTAAAACGTTATAATTTTGCCTGGTGTTTGCAATACAAAAATAACACAATCACTACACATTTTAACACTGATTTAACAACATAAATATTTAACACTTCAAAATACCTTAAATTAACAGCCACCATGCCAAAACCTCATTATATCACAAAAAAAGTATTGATACAGTAAATTAGTACTAGCGCGCGATTGCACATCACGAACACAAGGAAATCATTATGACTAACGAATGCAGCTATCGACCAATCGGTGGGAAATACACTGAAATAATTTGTACATTCAACAAACCAAATATGTAACCAGGATCGGAATATATAGTCGAAGTTTAGAAACCGATGGACTTTTTCGAATGAAATTAAATTAAATTGATAGAAATATTCATTGTTAATATAATTAAATTCATCTGAAGACGTGAAATAGTTTCCAAAATACGACATTACACTTATTCATTTGGTTGCCCGTACTTATTAACACTTGAAGTATTGGACAAAATATTAGCACAAGTAATCTTGACAAAATAGACCCTATAATTACTGAAATAAAGTACGATTTCTGTGTAAAACTTAGCAACGCGAATATTTGTGCAATCCTGAGGAAGTGTCACACAGATACTGTGCTGTATGTATAGGGACACGTTACAGGGCTGATAACTTTGCGGAATTAAGCGAAAGGAAAAGCAATTAGGTACCTAGCGTGGGTCAGACACTGTTATTTAAGGAGTGAGTATACAGGGTGTAAACAACCTCGTCACGAAGCCGGCAACCAAGCATTCTGAACATCAAACTAAGTAACTTTACGCAAACATTATTGCCGGGAAACAAGGTTTTTTTGGAGTGAAAAATCTCGTTTTGTGGTAGAACTCAATGTAACGCACTCAAAACATTGTGCGGGTGGATGAAGAAAAACCTAAAAAAATTAGGTAACTAAAGTAAAAATCTTAGATTAAAAACTAGTCTTTAAAAATAACTTGTGAAAAAGTTGGAACTTTGACCCTCAATATCTCCGTAAGTAGAAGCAAGGTATGGTGTAGAGTAAAGCAATAATCGCAATGACGGGAAGAACAAGTGCCATTCGGCTTCGTTAAGAGGTGTTTTACACTCTTTATATCTAAAGAATTAGTAACTCAAGAAGAGAGAATCCTAACCAACATTTAGGGACACCCTTTATTATCAAAACTGTCACTTTCCATTAATTAGGCGAACGTGACTGTTTTATCGTCAAACGCTTATTTATAAACTTTATTAAGTACTTAGCAATCACTGCAAGTGACTCATCGGACACTCATGCTGATACCTATGCATAAAGCCCAGTACAGACGAAGAATCGGAAAATAAATTGCCTTCGTCAAATTCGTTCGTTGTTCTTGTAAAATAACATTCAAAATATCGTCACCCTATTGAGAAGAACACAGAGAGGGGCGAGAAAATCGAAAAATAGGTATTTGTAAAATGTATTGTTTTATTACTTCTCCAAACTTTGACCGATTTATCTACTTCTTTCATTAAAACTTGAATAAAGGTTTTGGCGTGTTCTTAGGTTGTCCTTTATAATATAATGTAGTCAAATTCTTTTTCTGGATTTTTGAACACAGCGGAAAATCTGGTCAACTTTTTAGGTTTTTGAAGGTCCATATATCTCTTTTAGTAAATAATTTATTTAAAAAGATAACTTAGGAATAGTGGTCAATTTTTTTTGGAAAAGAAAATTTTGCTGTACTGGCATTTCCAGGGAGGAAAGTGGACTACGTTTGTGTGGAAACACGCCCGTGCTGCTCTTATTTAAAGAAACTGGATAATGGATAACCATGACACAAAAGAAGAGAGACCCAAATCTCTCCACTTCTGGCGATTTTGTGTCATGGAAGAAGCCTACACTCGGCATTGGGTGACCAAAGGTCGAAGAAGGGCTATTTTTATCTACTTACTGCTCCATAGATTCTGTTTTACGGACCAAAGATACCGGTTAGAGATGTTTTTGAAAACGATCAACAAAAGTTTATAATACTTGACTGTTCCTGGGGACTTAGCTTAGACATGAGTCAAATTATGTATGTCCTTATTTATTTATAAACTACATCTGTACACAACTACACACCAGCCAAAAGAAAGTAAACAAAAAGTACAAAACAACTTTTATACGGGGAAAACCAAAAACCGAACGAAACACAAAAACTTTTTTTGTTTCATTGACTTTTGGCAACCGACTTCATGAAATGTGAGACTAAGTCAGCAATATTTTTCGAACTTCTAAACGGAAATTTTGCACACAGATGGTTTGTATTGTATTGTATTGTACAACAGGCTGGTGTCCGCAACTCCATGTCAAAGCGCGTATTTTGCATATAGGCTATTGTAATCCACCACGCGGGCCCAGTACGGGTTGGTAGATGTCACATGTCTTCGATTTTTTTATTCTAGGACGTTTTCTCACGATGTTTTCCTTCACCGTTTTTGAGAGTAGTGGTGATGAAATAAATTACTCAAAGTAAAGCGCCTGCCTGGGTTCGAACCCACGACTTACTGTTCGTAAGTCGGAGCCGCCACCACAGATAGTTTACAACCTGGATTAAAACAAAGGATACTTTTTATTCCGGTAGTAAGACCCCATGGAACAATTATCAAATTTCACGGGCGATGCCGCTGGCAGAAGCTGGTATAATATAAAACATTTTTGCGGTGAGATAGCCTTGGAAATAAGGAAATTATTGTCAAGTAAATGAGTGAATATTAACGTCTGAATGGCACATTGAACTCTGAATCAACAATATTCACTTTCAATTGGTCAATGAACTTATTACTGCAACATCACCCTTTTTTTCGTATGTGAAAATCCAAGTGACTCTTCCCGCTCCGCCCAGAGTCATCATCATAATCATTATGTCAGCCGAAAGACGTCCACTGCTGGACATAGGCCTCCCCCAAGTGTCGTCACATTGACCGGTCCCTTGCGACTCGCATCCAACGGATTCCCGCAACCTTCACCAGGTCATCGGTCCACCTAGTGGGAGGTGGACCTGGTGATGATGACCTCCGCCCAGAGTGTCAGACTTTTACTGACTAAAACCCATCTTGCCCCTTCCTCGCCCTTTATGTTCCGGGGCCACGGTTTCTCTTTCGAACAGGTCCGCAGCCCAGGCAGGCTTCGCCCCTTCCGTATGCTGACATCTCTTTGAGCCGCGCGTGGACCACAAACGCTCCGTCAACATAAGACGGACGGACGGCGAGCTAGCCCATAGCTCACTGTCCACAGGCCCGCGTGCAAGTTCACCCTACAAACTAATCGGTGGCGTGCCTAGGGTCCAACAATACGGCAAGCCCATAAGGCAAGCTGACTGTTCAGTAACCCTAACGTATCTAAGAGTAGATTATAAGGCAAGAAAAGCTTTTAGGCTTGCATGAAAGTAACGCCACTAAATCGAATGTAGGTAGGTACGTGAATGTGAATGAATCAAAGCAAGATATTATTATTTGAATTTAAGCAAGTACATGATTCATCATTATCCACCCGCCGTAAATGAGGTCAAAAAAATGATATTTCTTTCTTTATCGTGTGGTTAGTGGTTATTTAACGTGGTGTCAAGAGTTTTAAGCCGCCCATGGAAATCTAACTTGGCTTTAAATGCCGTCCAGAAACATCTCTGAGGCTTGCTGGTTTCCTCACAATGTCTTTCTTTACCTAAGGAAGTGAAAATTATACAATACGCACATGAACACGAAAAATCAGAGGTGCGTGTCTTTGGTTCGATCTCGAGACCTTTGACTAGGCTGTCCGGCGTGACACCACTACACTAGCACTGCTGCCGCAAAAAAAAAACAGATGGGTGGCTATCTCCCATTAAATAAAAAAATTAAATGTGTATACCACACTGAAACCGATATCAGACGCTACACTTTACATTAATTGATGCCTTTCATTCGGAATATTTCATCACTATCACTATCACTACATATTATAAAAAACTTTTTTACAAAAAATAAAACCGACTTCAGAGAAAACAAAAAAGTGAAAAATAACTTACAAAACATACACACAATACAGAAAAAACGCTTCAGAAGTCGGTGAACTTTGTTTGATTGATTTAGTTTTATTGTCACCGACTTCTGAAGCGTTTTTTCTGTATTGTGTGTTTTGTAAGTTATTTTTCACTTTTTTGTTTTCTCTGAAGTCGGTTTTATTTTTTGTAAAAAAGTTTTAATTTTTCGCTTTTTAGTTGTTAACATGTGCTTACCCCTTCACAGCGTACCGGCGTGGTCGTAGGTTATGAACTGGTGTAAACAATAGACAGATATGAGATTTCAGCAATCACAGTACATTTGCTATCATTTATTGAGGAGTTCCGTTGCATATCTCCGAAGTTCTTCATCAGATCTTCATCAAATTGAAATAGGAGCACTTCGAGAAAGTACACTTCCTAAAACTACCCAAATCGCTTCTAGTGTGCCTATAAAATGTGAAGAATTCTCTCAATTTCTCCAGAATCCCATCATCCGATACTGATTTGATGATTATGAGACCACACAGGAAGCACCAACTTTCAAATAAAAGAAGAACCATCAAAATCGGTTCACCCAGTCGAAAGTTCTGAGGTAACAAAAAATTTCGAAATCTGGGTGTATTTACACATGTGCGTACCCCCTCAGAGCATACAGGCGTGATGTTACGTCATGAAATAGTATAAACAATGAACCTACAAGCGAATGTAGCAATTACTGCAGATTTGCTGTGTATTTTTGAAGAGTTCCGTTGTATATCTCCGAAGATCAGCATCAGGTCTTCAGCAAATTAAAATGGGACCAAACGGGAAGCACCAGCTTTCAAACAAAAAAAGAACCATCAAAATCGGTTCACCCAGTCGAAAGTTCTGAGGTAACAAACACAAAAAAAAGAGAATTGAGAACCTCCTCTTTTTGGAAGTCGGTTGAAAACTAGTCTCCCGCCGCGTCTGTCTGTTCCTATGTATGCTTAGATCTTTAAAACTACGCAACGGATTTTGATGCGGGTTCTTTTCATAGATAGAGTGATTCAAGAGGAAGGTTTTTGTATAAAATTTTACGCGGGCGAAGCCGCGGGCATCGGCTAGTTCATTCATAAGAATATTCTCTGTTCCTTTCCTATGCCCTTTTTCAAACACGCCGACAGCCATTTGGTCTAGTAAAGGGTTAATCTTTTTGTTATAATAAAACCTCCGAGAGGCCAACTGTATACGGAAAACAAAAGCTCACTAGATTAACGGTAACCACTAGAATAACAACTGAAAAGTAAAAAACATTGACTAATTCCAAGCAAACGTTTTCCTGCCAGACCGAAACTCCAGTCACAATTCATTTTTTTCTACAACTAAAATAACATTTAAAGGATCAGGTGTATTACTGATGAAGTTTTCGGAAACCGTTTTTTACATGTTTACATTTACAATAAATAAGTATATCCAACGTTACAATGCACAAATTACTAACTACGTAGTATAATCGTACATGCTTTTGCCACCACATCACAATAAACAAACTAAACTTGAATTCAGAACCTGAGATACTAATTATAAAGTTTTGAACCACAAACTCAATGCCATGCTTGATAAAGTTAACTACTACTAAGATAGCTTTATTGCAACCAAATTATTATTTCATTGTAACCGATTTATTATTTAATTGCAACCGAATTATAATTTTCATTGCAACCAAATTACATGAAAATTTAATTTGGTTGCAATGAAATTAGTTTTTCGTTGCAACCAATTAATTATTTCGCTGCAACAACATTACTATTTTCATTGTTACCAAATATTTTTTTATTGCAACCAAATTCGATTTTCGTTGCAACCAAATATATTTTCATTGCAATTATCTATTATCTATATATAAAAAAATCAATTGCTGTTCGTTAGTCTCACTAAAACTCGAGAACGGCTGGACCGATTTGGATCATTTTGGTTTTGAATGATTTGTGGAAGTCCTGCGAAGGTTTAAACGGTAAAAAGTAGTAGGTAGGTAGTAGTAGGTAGGTAGTAGTAGGTAGGTAGTAGTAGGTAGGTAGTAGTAGGTAGGTAGTAGTAGGTAGGTAGTAGTAGGTAGGTAGTACTAGGTAGCTAGTAGTAGGTAGGTAGTAGTAGGTAGGTAGTACTAGGTAGCTAGTAGTAGGTAGGTAGTAGTAGGTAGGTAGTAGTAGGTAGGTAGTAGTAGGTAGGTAGTAGTAGGTAGCTAGTAGTAGGTAGGTAGTAGTAGGTAGCTAGTAGTAGGTAGGTAGTAGTAGGTAGGTAGTAGTAGGTAGGTAGTAGTAGGTAGGTAGTAGTAGGTAGGTAGTAGTAGGTAGGTAGTAGTAGGTAGGTAGTAGTAGGTAGGTAGTAGTAGGTAGGTAGTAGTAGGTAGGTAGTACTTTTAACGCAGACGAAGTTGCGTGGGTCAACTAGTAATAAATCATTTCGATGCAACCAAATGATTTTTGGGACCATTTCAAGGCAAAGACATTTGGTGGCGAAGGTGGGTCGTGGGACTATATTATGTACTATCTTATGTAATTTTAAGGTTCAAAATGTGCAGATGCCTAGTATTTCTATGTCTAGTTTGAATAAATAAATCAATAACGTTGACTGTAACTCGGGTGAAACGAATGTTAATTTTCGAGGCTTCTGATTCAAATACATGCTACTTCTCTATTGGTATGCTCTGTCTATGCTACGAAGCTGCCTACAACACATGCTGTCACACACAGAACAAGCTGGTACCTATGGCACGTGAGCTGTATGCACACGGACAGCACCGCGCGCAGGATCGCCCGCGCCGCCGCCGACAGCTTGCTGCCGCATCGCCCGCTAGCACTATTAGTATTTACAAGTCAGTGGCTACAGGAACCGTCATACAGGTTACATTAACATTGCGAACCTCTGCGGATGTGATGGGTTTCAATATCGAATGACGATTATGGATGAAACGCCACGGTAACGCGCGAAAATCAAACTTTCTGATGTTTTTTTACATTTTGCAGGCAGTGTTAGGTTGAAATGTATGAAATAGTTGACTATTTCTTGAAAAAGTCATTTAATAGGATTAAATGAACTATGAGGGTTGTATTGATGATTTAAATGATTATAATTCTGTAAAGCCATATGTGAGGTTACGAATCACATTTTGTTCAACATATAGGCTTGACACTGACCTGAAAATTACAAAAAACCTGAGAAAAATTGAAGTTCTTAGGCTACCCTGGAGCATCCATTTTAAACGAGTTTTTTTACTAAACTTATACCTCTTAGCTCCATGTACACCAAAAAGTTGGCGCTCTGATTATCTAAAAACAGCTGTTTAAAACACTTTTTTGTATGGGAACATGTCACATTGACAGCTGTTTTCAGTTAATCAGACTGTTATCTTTTCGGTGAACATGGACCTTAATCAGCTGTATTTACTCGAATTTAAGAGTTTCGATATTTTGGGTTTTATCGACTTTAGAATGATATCAATAGGACATATCACGTCCACAGAGTATCGCCAGCGTATTTCATTTACATCGTATGAAGTTACACAGATTTGTTGTAATGGCCGAAAAGAAGGAATTAAGCAATAGGGTTAGTCATCATACTAAGAATATCCTCTCAGTATTTTGTTAACTAACTGTTTAAAAGTTAGAAACAATAATAAAAGTGTTTTCTGTAATAAAGCATTAATTTATAGCTCCTAGAATTAAATTAATAATTATTGTTAGTTAGCAGGTTGGTTAAAACCGGATATAATTAAGTACTTAACTAAAATTAACCCTTACAACTCCTTCTTTATTAATATTCTAATTCACTAGTTAGCCATATTTCTTATTTCCATACAATAATATTGCCAAATTAATATTTGACAGCTATTTGCGACGTTGCAACTTTTTGGATGAACGCTCTTACAAAGTTGTTTGTTCGCATACGTCAACGACTTAATTAATGGGAAAAAGACTTTACAAATATCTGGTGTTCACGACACAAGCCTCATTGCTTAGGGGCCGCCTCCACGAGCGAGAGAATCGCGGCGAAATTATCGTACTGGCCACCTTTTTCTATACTCTCTCTTTTGGACCGTCTTCACAAGCGAGAGATTCGCGGCGATATTTACGTATAGAAATACGTTGAATCGCCGCGATTCGCTACCTCGTGGAGGCGGCCCTTTAGCGTAGCACTAGATGGCGGTGTGTGTCATCTGCAGCGATATTACATTTTTGATATGGTAGTTTAGTGAAAGTGGACTTACTCTTTGACGGTGATGGTGTGTGGTTGCGGTTGCGTGACGCGCACGCTGGAGGGCGCCACCTCCACCACGCGGATAGAGTGAGACATCGCGCGCACCGTGCTGCCGTAACAACTGCCGCTGCACGGAAACGTTTACTTTATTATGTGTTTCTTCAAAGTATAAATAGGTACTTGCGGAATAATAAATGCGGAATGCCTTTTATTGTATATGCCTATTGGCGTAACATAGGACGGACCAAACATTTGAATGGATAAAACCCTATGTTCACAAAATTAATAAAATTAAATGAATTAATGAATCATGTAACGTCTTGTATTGACATAATTCTGAAGCTTTATGTTTATGTTTTTTTTTTTTAATATTGACATAGCTATCATTTTGTGTAATGTAATTTAATTATTGTCATTTGGTGAGTTCAACTGAGGAGCTCGTGGCTAAATTATAACAGCCGCTAGAGTCAATCTTTAAGTTGAGACGTCCTTGCTTAGGTTGGTCTGTAGATGGGTGACCACCCATTACATACCGAGTTACCTTTGTGCCTCGAAAAGCTCGGCAGTTGGTCCCAGCTGTCATTTGTAGATCTTTGACGATTTTGATCTTTTTTAGGTAGTCAGTGGGCCAAAAAGTCTTGACAAACAGTCTTACTAAGGGTGTATCGTATGGGTGTATCCTACTGTGGACTGGGTTGTGGAACTTGTGGAGATGAGATAGGCAGTCGCTCCATGTAAAATACTGGTATTCAGCTGCATCCGGTTAGACTGGAAGCCGACCCCAACATAGTTGGGAAAAGGCTAGACAGATGATGATGTGTTTCTTCAATTATAACTTTTGGGTGAGATGTGGAAAATACTTTAAGGCCTTTTAGTACTCACGAAAATGAAACAACTGTTAATTAACTATGGTACCGACCATAAAATGGAAAAAAAAAATTGTCACGTGACTCGTAAAAATGCAAAAAAATAAACAAATTGCATCTTTAGCCCCAAAGTCAAACTGTGTTATACCCCCGTGCCTCGGAAGGAACGTACCCTTAAGTTCTGCGCCTAATCTCTCGCCGAACGTGTCGGATAACCGTCCCATCGGACGATGAAAGTGAGGGGAACAGAGACAGCACATGTATGTTGTTGAAGTGAAAAACTTCTTTAGGCATGTTGAGCACTTGGGGTGAATCATGGAAATCGCGTGTCCGTCACCTAACGCTTCGTAGCACTCGTAGCCGATCCGCTACGGCGTAGCACCACTAGGCGTGCGCGGAGCACAACCCATAGCAGATATAGATTACTTACTTTTCACTTCTATCAGGTAGTCCTCAAAGACTGCATATTTGTTTTCTTGCACACACACTTGCTCACTTCAATACCTCCTTCGTACTTGGCTAATCTTCTCTCTCTTCTCCGAAGTAAGGTTTGAAGGCCTACATAAGATCTTACCAGTACAAGTTGGAGCGCTCCAGCAGCGCGTAGGGCTCGCCGTCCTCTATGTGTTGCGCGCACGCCACGCACGCGAAACACTCCGGGTGGAAGCGGTGCTCTCCAGCTGCCATCACAGGGCCGGTGATCACCTGTCCACAATATCGGTCATTATTATGAGTGTAAAATGCAAATGATACTTCACAAAGATGTCAGGCTCTTGTTCTCTCCCGTCATTGCGAGTTTTTTGTTTTTGTTTTGGACCACATCTAGAACCTACCAGGAACCTTCCAGTCACGGAGATATTGGAGGTCAAAGTTCCATCATATACAAAAGTTTAAAAAATATACAAGTATTTAATATAACTGTAAATAACTTTATTTTATTTATTTATCTCAATCATCATTGAATCATAGGTATAACTTCACAGAATTAAAAATTACAAAATCAAATGCTCAATAGTATTAAAAACCAACATCACAATTAAAATCATTATTGAAATTAAAATTATTAACAAAATTAAATCAAATAAAGTCAATCCAAATCAGATTCAAATCAAATAAAAAAAAAAAATCAACATCATAATAAAATTAAAATCACAACTAAATTACAATTCAAATTATTATAAAAATATTATAATTATTATTATATTTCTACGTGACTCCTGTACTTTTTTTAAATTATTATCCTACTTAGTTTACTACGTTTGATGTATAGAATTCTTGGTTTAGGGCTTGTGAGAAGTCAGTTTACACGTTGTAAGTATATTACCTGTGTACATTGCTGGCAGCTCTCGCCGTAGCGCGCCCAGTAGTCGTTCTGACAGAACAGCAGGCCCGCCTTCTCGAAGTACCACGTCGACAGTTGCGCGTCGCATACTGAGCACCTGAGCAGTGGAAACAAATGTTGATCATTATCAATTTTGAGCTCCCGATATTTCGACGCTGCCGCGCTGTAACAAGCGCCATCGCGGGTTGACTGTAAAATTAATAATAATCACGGAAGATATCCCGTAAGTGACATTTCAAGTTTAGTTTCAAGGCGTGAAAGTTTAAAACAATCTTTTAAAAGTTGAATGGTTCATAAGGCACACGTATATGTGCTATTGCAGTGCATGGGATCGGCGTTGCAGGTTATTAGCTGGTTCTGAGCAGTCAAGGCAAGGCGTTTCCTTTCCATACTTAGAGTCTACCTCGTTGGTCTTGCGAACATGGATAACTGAACATCTGGTCCTTGATTTCTCCTAGGTCGGGCAAAGTGCGATTGGGTTTTCCATCAGAAAATTCCCAGTAGCAGCCACGCGGAGTCTGGATTTAGGCCCGGTTGGTGGCTTTAGGCTCGCCCCTAATACAAAATGTGGGTGTTCTATACTGGGTGCCTAACCCACTCAGGGACTACAAACGTAATATTAAGTGACGGTTTTAAGTGTTTATTGCAGCATGAAGTTTCATAGAAAGAATCGTGGAACGTGGACGGTTCGAAAATGTATTATGGTCTAGAATTCTCTGAGTAGTTATACTGCAAGCGGAAAGTAGCTTCAGGAAATAGTTTTATCAACATCGACTGTGTGGCAGAACAATGATCGAAGTATTTACAAACGACATTTGTTTTTGTTTTGGGCAAGCCCGCCACACTATTCCCAAATCACTGTAACTCCTAAAAAGCCAGCGATCAACAGTGGTGATCACCAGAAAAGCGCCGAGACAATGAAGCTCGACGAAGTCCCAGAGAATGAGTTGGATCCCGCAACGAAATTAATCAGAAAGTACTTACAGTGGAGGAGTATGAAAGTACCTTAATTTCCACGACCTTTGTTTGATAACTTGGCACCTTATTTCTCGCCCAAGGCAAGAAATAATGACCTTTGCTGAACTAGAAAACGAAAAAAATATTTGGCAACTGACCGAGAAAAAAATCGAATAGCTTCGGAAAACTTATTTGTTGGCCTCATATTCAAGTTCATGAACCAAAGAGGTTGCCAAAAATATTTAAGGATAAAGTTGTTTGTCTCGCGCTAGATTGCGACGGGTGAGTGACCTCTTATGAGGCAACAGTAGCTCCCCGTTTTCTTTCCTGAATAATATTCGAAAGGTTTCATTTTTTTCAACCACGAGTATGTCTAGTTGTCTACATACTAGTTCTTAAAAAATAATTGTCAAAATCAAAATCAAAATCAATCAAAATCAAAGCATTTATTTCAAGTAGGCCAGTTACAGGCGCTTTTGAATTGTCGAAACAAAGATGATAATTAAATGTAGCTACAGTCCCAGTCACAAGACATAAAAACTGTGAAAGTACTGTAGTTGCCCATTCCCTAGCGTAGATCTCTATGGAGAAGAACGGGCAAGAAACTCCATGGACACTCTTTTAAATCATAATGTTGTTACAAAATCTTGGTTACATCATTCCTGTTGAGATGGTGCATTATGTGAGAACAATGTAGCAAGATGTGCACGATAAAGGTGGCCATAGTTAACTTAAAACTAACAAAAACAATTCAAAAATAAAATAATTAATTAAAAAAATAAAAACAAAAGCCGTGGCAACCAAGAGCTGACCAGTCCCAACCGACAGCGCCCGTTCACGAACATGACGCATGTATCAGCACCATTCAACTCAACCATTTTGAAGGGAACTAAATGACCCGACACACGCGCCACCATCAGCGGGACATTTGAGTGAGCATGACATACTCTTAACCGCCAGGGCACATTCAAGTCAAAAAATAAAAATTAGAAACGTAGGTTTCCAGCGAATGATAGCATTCTAGTACATGGCACTCACACAATATGGGATATGAGGTTATATAATACTAAAGATATTGAATTTATACGATGCAAAGATAGTTGTACAATCTTCAGCAGCTCCAACAATACCATTTAATGCTATCCATTTATGCGCCCCTGTCCTTGTGGAGCAGGACCGGCATTGAGCCAAGCATTTTTATCAGCGATATAATCGTCCAATTTGTAATATGCTTGCTTACACAGTGTGCGTTTAATGCAAGTTTTAAATTTGGTTTCATTCAGTTCAAGAATGCTTTGTGGAATTTTATTATAGCATTTTAAACAGTACCCCATGAAAGACGAGTCTACTTTAGCGAGTCTGAAGCCAGGCTGAACTAATTGGTCTCTATTTCTAGTACTGTAATTGTGTCTGTCACCTCTTTTACCAAAAAGATGCAGATTTTTTCTGACATACATTATGTTTTCGTAGATGTATTGACAATATACAGTCATGATGTTAATTTCCTTAAACAGTTCCCTTAGAGAATCGCGCCTACGAAGATTGTATATGGCTCTGATGGCTCTTTTCTGCAGAATAAATATAGACTCAATATCAGCAGCCCGTCCCCACAGCAAAATGCCGTAAGACATTATGCTGTGGAAGTAACTAAAATAGACTAGTCTAGCGGTATCTACGTCAGTGAATTGACGGATTTTTCTAATGGCATATGCTGCTGAACTTAAGCGCCCCGCAAGAGATGTTAAATGAGAACCCCATTGAAGCCTTGAATCAAGCGTAAGCCCCAGGAAAACCGTTTTATCTACGAATTCGAGTTTCTCTTTATTCAATATTATCTCACAATTACCACTTTTAACATTCGGTAAAGCAAATCTTATGCATTTCGTTTTTTTTTCATTTAATACTAAGTTGTTTGCTGTGAACCAATTATGGACTTCAAGTAAGGCATTATTCACGTCATTTAGATTATGGGCTCGTCTATTTATCTTAAAAATTAAGGAAGTGTCATCGGCAAATAATACCATATTTTGAGGTTGGTTTTTCAGTAAATAGGGTAGATCATTTATATATACTAAAAAGAGGAAAGGACCCAATATTGAGCCTTGCGGAACCCCCATTTTTACTTTCAAGCCCTGTGAAGTAACACCATTTATTTGAACATATTGCAGTCTATCACTTAAATAAGATTTTACCAAACTAAGTGCAAGTTTACCTAGTCCGTAATGCTCAAGTTTCAAAAGCAATGTGTCGTGATTCACACAATCAAATGCTTTGGAGAGGTCACAAAATATTCCTACAGCGTCTTGGGACTCTTCCCACGACATGAATATGTGCTTTAATAAGGTTACACCGGCGTCAGTTGTACAACGTCCCTTGGTGAAGCCATACTTTTGATCGTGTAAGATTCTGTTGGTGTTGAAATGATTGAGCATTTGATTAAGCATTACCTTTTCGAACACCTTACTAAAAACTGGCAACACGGATACAGGTCTATAATTATTAGTATCTTTACTATCCCCGGATTTGAAAAGCGGTATGACTTTACTGTATTTCATTAAATCAGGGAAAACTCCTTGGTCTACGCACAAATTAAAAATTAAAGCTAAGTATGGAGCTATCGTCTCAAGTATGGAAGTACAAACTTTTATAGACATTCCCCATAGATCTTCGGTCAGTTTGATTTTTATTTGCCGGAAAGCTTTAATAACCGTCATCGGGTTTATATGTTTAAATTTAAATTCAGCCTGGCATCCAGATACATTCGCTTTTAATAAACCAATTGAGACTTCAGAAGAGGAATTTAGAGCCTCCGTAGTTTTTAACGGTATATTGGTAAAGAAATTTACAAATTCCTGAGCTACTTCCTGATTGGAGCTTTTAGGACCACATACTGTATCTAATGTATAGCTAGTATTACGTCCTTTCTTCCTGTTAGTCTCGCTATTTATGATTTTCCAAACTGTCTTAATTTTATTTTCTGCTGTTTTAATCTTGTTGCTAATGTGCAGGGCTTTGGCAACCTTGCATGAATTTCTAAAAATTTTTGAATACCGAGCAACATAGTTGTTAAAAGTTTCAGTGTTTACATAAGGCTTAAGGCCATAAAGCTCAAATAGTGTTTCCCTACTTTTTCTGATACCTTTAGTTGCCCAATCACTAAATATAAATTTAGGCCAAATGCTTTTAGTCTTCTTTTCAAAATTTTTATTGAATTCAGTGTGGACAATTGAAAAGAAATGATCATAGAATTGATTTATATTAATATCGTCATGGCTCATAACACTTAACTTGTTCTGTAGGGAAATATTGTACCTATTTAATTTACTAGAAGTTATAGGTCTAAATTTAATATCAACTTTTTGCAATGGTGTATTACACCTGAAAGTTACAGTTTGTCCGCTATGGTCAGACGGCAGACTATTTACTACAAATCAAAAATAATTAAATCGGCTTAGTTTTCGAGGAGAGAAAAAAAGGGAATATGAAACGGCGATCTCGTCAAAGTTTTGTGATATAATCGGTCTGAGCTGCAGATGTCCCTACCGCATTCTACGGGGGCAGGCTTGACGCAGCGCGACGGTAATACTATCTAATGCCTTTTCTGAGCTCTGTTCCCTCTTAACATCCTACTTCCTATCCTACTTCCTACTTCCTACTAATATTATAAATGCGAAAGTTTGTGAGGATAGATGTATGTTTGTTACTCTTTCACGAAAAAACTACTGAACGGATTTGGATGACACACAGTTAGTTTATAACCTGGATTAACACATAGGATACTTTTTTTATCCCGGTTGTAAGATCCCATGGGGAATCAAGCTTCACGCGGGCGGAGCCGCGGGCAGAAGCTAGTAATATCATATAACTGGGCCGAACGCGATGGGGAGAGTTCTATATTATGGCAACATTTCGAAATTTATGCTACTCGTATAACGGGAGAGATCAATTATGCTCGCGGAATAGACTTGAGCCGGTCAACAAGAATATACATACATACGATGGGTTAGGATGGGTAGTCCTAAAAGTACACCCACATTCCAGTTATGGTTTGGGTAAAATAGTGTTCATGGAGTTTCTTGCCTGTTCTTCTCCATGGAGATCTACGCTAGAGAATGGGCAACTACAGTACTTACACAGTTTTCATGTCTTGTGACTGGGAGGCCTACGTGAAATAAATGCTTTGATTTTGATTTTATGTTTATCAACCTGAAGATAATATTTTGCTGACGTGGGAACAGAACCTAGTTAGGCTCAGCAGTTGCAGCAGCAGAAAGAGTATTGTTTCTATCCAACAAAACCGATGGTGCGGCGAAAAGTACGGTCAATGGAAAGGGAGTCCCCTCCCCCCTTCCATGATATTCATATTAATTTCTCTTTTTCCACTAACCAGGAGCAAACCTTGACTCCAGGTGCTAATGCGATCCGTCCTGATTGTAAACCCAAACACCGAAAAATCCTCTATCTTCAGTTCTTGAAATGGAAGGCAAATCAAAAGTCAACGCTTAGAAAAGCTTACCAGTCTTAAGCATGAAAATAACGCTTGGATATTGTCAGATATAAACGAGAACGTACCTAATCAATGGATAGCTAGTCTTATGAGGCATTAGGTTTATGGGAAGCCGTAATGATGCGACCCCATAACTTTCTGAAGCGTGACGTAATCCTTATGACGTAATCACGTAACTTTGTGCGCTGTGCATAAAACACGTAGGGCAGTTAAAGGCATAATGGCCGCCTACAACATTTAGAAGGGAAATCCCCTTAACGTAAAGTATTACATGCTATTATGCTATGTGAGACCAAGTTATGAAATTACTCATGTGTGTTTTCTTAGAATTTGTAAATGTTTGTTTGTCGCATATCTTTGGAACTAAGGTACTGTTGGATTATGCTTATTTTGAAGATGAAGAATCTCCTATGACGATGAATTAAAAACGATTGCATGTAGCAGAGATGACAATTTTGAGGCAGATGTGTAGAGTGACAAGAATAGATAAAGTAAGGAACGAGTTAGACAGTTGTTCTCAACCTATGGAAAAAATGATAAGGTTTAAATATTATTCGTACTTTTCAACAAGCACAGAAGATGCAAACTCAACCCAATCTAATTTGAAAATCTGTTCTGTCGTTGTCCAAATTTATCTAGAACCTTATGGTCCTTGCTAACAATGAAGACACCAAAGTGGTCCAAGAAATTTTGGTGACCACTGAGTTAGAAAGACTAGAAAAAGCGGCCAAGTGCGAGTCGAACTCGCCCATGAAGGGTTCCGTAGCAGATTAAATGAAAGTTTAGGTAAATTGATGTTTTCGATTTATGACGTATTAAAAAAAAACTACTTACTAGATCTCGTTCAAACCAATTTTCGGTGGGAGTTTACATGGTAATGTACATCATATATATTTTTTTTAGTTTTATCATTCTCGTATTTTAGAAGTTACATGGGGGGGGGGACATTTTTCCACTTTGGAAGGGTCTCTCGCTCAAACTATCCAGTTTAGGAAAAAATTATATTAAAAACCTCAATATCATTTTTGAAGACCTATCTATAGAAACCCATACGTATGGGTTCGATGAAAAAAAAATGAGTTTCAGTTCTTCAGTTCTAAGTATGGGGACCCCCAAAATTTATTGTTTTTTTTTCTATTATGTGTGAAAATATTAATGCGGTTTACAGAATACAGCTACTTACCAAGTTTCAACAGCATAGTTCTTATAGTTTCGGAAAAAAGTGGCTGTGACATACGGACGGACAGACATGACGAATCTATAAGGGTTCCGTTTTTGCCATTTGGCTACGGAACCCTAAAAAGTGAAAGGAAGTCGTATGTCGGATGTAAGGATGAAACGAATGTGACTAAAAGTGGACATGAATTTTGATGGATGTAGACGTAGAGGAAGAAAGTAAATGATGCCGTGACGTCTGTCAGGGGAGAAAGGAAGAAGAAAACGTGTTGCATAAACCCCAAGTAGAATGGGACAAGAGATGTAAGAAGATGAAGATGGTGATGATGACAGAAGACTCAACCTTAATTTAATACTTAAGTCCCTTCAATCTACAATGATTTAAAATACCATTAGCCTAGGGATAAACTTGAGCGAAAAACGCGCAGGGTTACGTTGACCTTGATTAATCTTGCAAAATCGTATTGTGTTGATGTGGTATACATGCATCAATGTATGGTGGCTGTTTGACAAAGGTTTGTTCCTATTTCCTGACACTTACTGTTGTTTTAAATATAATGTTGTTTGATAAATAAATAAACTGTGATGAATTTTTCCTGTTATTTTAATTACTAATATTAGCTGTTCATCATTATAACGTCAAGCATGGGATCAAAACGTGTTTTTAGTGTGTCCATAAATTTCACAAAGATTCATGTACTACCTACATTAGTTTTTCCTGGAATATAAGCCAATTTATTTATTTCCTTCTGATTGGCATAACATACATACAAACAAAGGAAATAAGAAGAAACCTATTAGACTAGCAGATAGAAAAATTAAACAATAATTAAAATATAAAAGATTACATTTCTGTTTATTAAATATCATCTTGGTCTTACTGGGCGGTAATGAAGTGCGAGTGAGCAACTAACAGAAGTTGAGCTTTAGTTTTACTTATCCACAGTTTTTCACTACAGCCTAGTAATCCTCACCTAGGAGTGGGACAACAGAGGCTATAAAATAATAATAACAGAGGCTTAAAAGTAATAATAAGAGAGGCTATAAAATAATAATAACAGAGTCTATAATAATGAGTACAATATCTTACCGAAAGCAGTCTTTATGCCAATCCTGGTTGAGTGCGGACACATAGTCGTCATCACCAATGTCATTCAAGCACCCTGCACAGCTGAGGGACTCTGGAAATCATCATCATCATCAACTAGAGGTTCAAAGGATTGTTAGTAATAAAAGTAGGATTGGTGAACAATTGCAATTTATTACTGACTTTCCGTTTCCAAGGACATCTTCATTTTACTAACATTTCCTCACTTACTAAGACTATTAAATATTTGAAATACACCAAGATTAAAGTATTTAATTTAAATAAACAGCTGTGTTTTGTGAAACTGGGAGGCCCAGCATTTTTGGGAAAAGGCTAGGCGGTCAGTTAATTATGTATAACAATTTCCATTTCACACGATTTTGTTTGTACCAAGTATTTTGGTTGTGTTAAGTTAGTAAAAAATATTTGATAGTAGAATTCCTATTTAATCAATTCTAAGCTCAAGATATTTTAGCAGAAGACCCCAGGGCCCCAAGGGGTTTGATTATTTTAGTTTAGTTATATATTTTCAGTTTAATGCCATTCTTTTTTTAAGTTGTGTTAATGATTATTTTAGTGATAAATAAGCTTCAAAAAGAATTCTTATTATAGTCATCGATACACATTTAGTTGGGTTATTTAAACTCATTAGTAAAGAAAGAAACTGTGTTATAGGTAGTATTTTACACTATAGTAATATACTCAAAAAGAATAACTTTGTGGTGATCAGAACCATAACCTAAGCAAAATAAGATCAATGTTTTTTAAACCTTATGAATATTACATTTCAGAAGCCTTGCTATGGCTTTGTTGATGCAAATAACTAGTTTAATAGTCACATTAATTGTTATTTGTGGTTTACTGAATAAATTAAATCGGCTACCTGAGTCAACGATTCTAATCTATTGGATTGGCATTCAATAAAACTTACTCATATTTAAACCTTTATCTTTTTGGTAAATGGTTGGAGTTGAATGTCAAATACCTTTCTAATATATTGGTTTTAACGAGGCAAAATATAAATTACGAAAAATCCTTCAACTTAGAACCTACGTCGCGGAAGTAAACATAGCTAATAAAAACTAGCTGAAATTTCTTTAAATTGGTTTTGAGGCGTATCCTGTAAACTTCTTCAATATAACTTCAATCAGCATCAAGTTAGAGTTAAGTTACAAAGGCGAGGCGCAGGACAAACAAAAGATAATTCATGATAACTAACAAGAATCGCCCACACATTCTCATGACAGGTTCTGCACCCAAAACATGACTAAATATTAACTTTAAACAGTTTAATATGGGTTGTAACAGGCACCAAAACTTACCTTTATTATTCGGTCCCTCCATTTCATTTCAAAAATAAATGTTTATTCATAAATTGTATGATAAATCGCAAAAGTTACATGCTTGAGATTCCTTCCAATACTTGAGAATGACGTAAAAAACATAAGATGACACAACGGGTGGATGTTGCTAGGTTTTAAAACAGACCTGGGGACGGGGAAAAAAGAAATAAAACTTTTTGGTATGAATCTTGATCAATTTATTGTATGTGGTATTTATCTGTTTTTCTCTGTTCCGTGGTATTTATAATAGCATCATAAAACTTTACAGTTGTAAGGTGCAAGTCCTTTGCAGTAGAACTATTGCGTAATTTATATTTCGGTCCTGTCAATAACTCGTCCTCATATAATTTTTGTAAAATGTGGTAACACCAGCATTCTGTGATTACTAAACGAAAAACCGGTTTTAATTAAAACAAAGGTAAAAAAGTAAGTAAAAAAAAACTAAACATGATCTTTCACAATTTTATTTTATTCACTTGATCTAGTGATGATGATGTTTCTTAATCTCCTTTTCCTTTTCCTTTTCGACTTCCTTCTTGACCTTGTATTTGTTGAACCTGACCTTGACTTTGACTTTCACTTCGAGGCGCTTGAGAAGTTGCGATATTTCGTCGTCATTAGAATCTGAGCTATCGGAGTCTTCATCTTTGTCTTCTGACGAGTCCTCAGGTTCTGGCTTCTGTTCTTCAGAAGAAACTTCCGTTGATTCCGACTCGGGTGGAACAGTTGCGTCTTCTCCACCATCTTCATCAGATTCTTCAGACACGGGTGGAACAGTTGCGTCTCCTCCGCTATCTTCATCAGAATCCTCAGGTACCGTAGGCGGCGGCGACGTTGGCAAAGTGGATAATTCTTCGCTGTCATCATCTTCTTGTAAATTTTCGAAGTCTATACCCGTTACTTCTTCGAACCATGATAGGTAAGGTCCCGGACGGATGAAACCTGGCAAAATCAAATGAGTTTTAATACAGACCAAACAAGTTATCTTAACAGTTAATGTGATGGTTCAGTACCTACAATTAAAAATCAGTCAGGGATAAAATAAATACAAATATTACCAGCAGGCAGCCCAGAGTGGCAGCCCCAATCTCCTCCAGCAACGAAGGAGGTTACTCCAACGAGGACGGGAACACCGTCGGTGCCAACATGAACCAGTGGGCCTCCACTGTCACCCTGATAGCAAAAAGTAAATATGTTATAAAGGAGGGTGCTAAAATAAAATCACCAGTTGGGTTGTCATGCAACCCTCAGCTGAGCGGCCGAGGCTGTATGGTTGAAGACCCGACAGTGCAGTTATTGTAAGTGAAAATGGGAATTAGAACCAGGTGGATAGAAATTCAAATCAAATCAATATTTCCATGACATTCTGACGAATGAAGAAACTCGTCTTTCTTTTTAAGTCGGTTGTAAAAGGCTGAAAATCAGTTTTTATAGGTAACGCTAAAATTATGACAGTCACTCGAAACGCCCACCCGGGCTCAATTCCTAGTGTTTAGGCTGCGGTTCCATTGAGGCGGAGCGGAGCAGAGCGGAGACGAGCTGTGCCGCGATTCACCAATAACATGGCTAGAAATCACAAGCCATGTGGATTTCAAGCCATGTGATTGGTGAATCGCGGCACAGCTCGTCTCCGCTGAGGAGAAAAAATGGCGAAAAACTCATCGAAGCCAGCTTCATGGAAACCATAGCTCGTCATGTAAAATGATGTAGAATATAATAGGGTGTAGAGGTTACCTGGCAAGTAGACTGTGAGGTGACGTTGTAGAACCGTGCGCAGATGGACGTGTCGATAATGATGCCGCTCACGAATGTGCCGGCGCACGACAAGTTGGAGATCGCGCGGAGGTATACCCATCTCAGTACCTCGGTTACGGAACCTGGATTATTGAGGCAAAACATTAATAGGGCGAGCACAATCAACATCAAGTGTTCCCACAAGCCTTCTCTCTATGAGAGGATGATGTCTTCGAATGAAACCAATACAAGAACAAATTCGTATCATGTCAGTTTCCTCCTATTATTATTAATCCAGTCTTCAGCTGACAGCGATAGGCAGCCGTTTTATTATACCTACTTATGTAATGAATGCCGAATGACCCATAGTTAAAATTCAACCAGTGCAATTATGAATAAAACATTGTTCTGAATTTTAACTCTCGGTCCTCTCTGAGCGGAACGTTGAAAACTAAACTTAGGAGGAAGCGCCAGGGCAAACCACAAAATTCAATTTTTATTACGTTTCTTGCAGGTCAGTATCTGACTGTATGATCGTTCGTGACCGTAACACGTTTAGTTCCAGAATTATAATCATTACAAATCATCATTATAAATGATGATCATCATATATTATTTCATGAGAAAGAATACAAGCAGAAACTAGTCTGCAAATTGCAAAAAGCTTAAGAAAAATTGAATTGTGCGGGCTACACGGGCGCTTAAATTTGGCTTAAAATATTTATGGTGATTTACCTACTTGGTATTCTTGTAAAATGTAGGTGTTATTACTATAGTTACCTTTCCTATCTGTACAACTTACGCCACTGTTTTGTTCTCTTTAGATAAGGTACTTTGTTTTTGTACTATCATAATGAGATCTTTATTTAATTGAATAGCAATCTCGATCATTTCTTCCTACCGTTTGTGATTAATTAATCGTGCGAGGCGTAAGATTATTATCTTTGCATGGCAGTCACTGATAAAATTATCGATGTATTTTTCCCACTTGATGATGACGTGTTAGCGACACAGTACGTCAACTTCTAAAATAACTCGCACGAAGCCACGGGTGAAAGCTAGAAGTACATAACTTGAAGTAGCTAAACACTATTGGTGATATGGGAGATACTGACCTAAAGTCCATGTCCTGCCGTGACCGCTGGCGTAGAACACCTCGCCATCGTAATTCCGGTACGCATCAGCGCGCGACTGTACGCGGATCGCCTTCAGCAACCCTGGCAGAAATGGCACATTAGTAATCTGTGACATTAGATTAAAGGCACAGAAAACTCTTTGTAACATAAGAAAATTGCTGCACTAATGATACTGTTGCAGCAGCAGTCTATCTATGCTACAAGCTGGAAGGCATTTATTAATTAATTATTCAAGTTAAATTAACTTCTAAAAACACTGTCTTATCAATAGTGTTGGTACAAGCTCTGCATTATTAATCTACTTATTTGTACTCTCCGAGGAAATGTGCATCATTCAGCGCTCCCATCTCAACTGAATGATTGATGAATGATTAAAACTAAATAATAACACAGAGCTAAATGATGAAGTAAAGCTCGTCCAGCCATAAAACCAGAGCCGTCCATTTTGGATTGTTGAAAACATCAATATCGCGGTAAACACCTGCACGTGATGGTCATACGGAGCCATAAAATATAATGGCATTAGGAGGAGAAGATATATACCCGACAGTAGATGATACCTAAAATGATGATGATGATAAAATTAAATGATGATGACAATGAAATAGACATACACTGTACATGAATACTCACTGCTGTAAACGAAGGGGCGTGGCACCTTCACGAGAGAGATGTCGTGTGGTTGCACTACGGCCGGCAGATTGTCGTTGTATTGAGGATGGTTGTAGTACTCCGTGCTCTCAAAGATGTATTCCGGGTCGGTGAGGGACACCACCCCTCCGCGGACGACAACGGTCAGACGGCTGAAGAATAAAATGTTTATATTAAAACTAAAACGCAAATATTATGATGAGATAATGTGTCAACTAATCATCTCATCCATCTACGTTACTGGAACCAGTGAGGTTCTGGGTGAAACAGTACTTACACTCATTGCTTCCTCTATCGATACAGCAATGTAAAAACTTACGTACCACCTCAAAAGGTCTATTCTTTAACGATGATCTCATAATTTGTACAGAAATGCCACTAAAACTCCCTGTATCTAATGCTGAACACACTGCACAATATTCGACATTAATAATACTTACCCAGCAGTACAATGCGCAGCTGTGATGACCCACTCTTTCGATACGATGGATCCTCCGCAGCCACTTACACCACCGATAGGGCTGACCATACGAAGAGCTGCATGGTGAGGGTGCTGACCCGGCTGTGCCTCCCAGCCTGACACTATACGTGACCCCGGCGGAGACGAATCTAGCGCCTCGGACTCTGAGGGGGAGGAAAAGACGTGATGATATTTTTTTTAGTGAAGACGAGACTACAGCAAGAGATTAAGTGAATACTGAAGGTATGAGACGTGAGAAATGCGCAGAACTATATTTATTTGCACTAAGAGTCGCCTTATGCTGTTCACGGCCTTGAGGGACACGACTTGCGGAGCCAAGCGAATTCATACGTTAGTTTTCTCCGCAATCGCTATTACAAGATGCGTGACGCGAAGACGCGTTAAGATTTCCTCCTCATGTGTAGAAGACGGGCAGGATTTAGACAGCGCAGCGTTGACAGCCATAGATTTAAATTGTTACTTACCGCGTTTGATTACATTTTCGATGAAGTCTGGTTCCACGTTTTTGTAACGTCCGGATACCTGCAAAGTACGGAATCTAAGTTAGATGAAGTTGTTTAGGGCTCCTACTGCAAGGGTTCTTAAGCTAAGAGCTGATAATGATGAGTTGATGAATCTCCAACGCCATATAGAAATCGATGATGGAGTAATAGGACCCCTATATTCCATGGGTAATTCTTCTAAGTAAGTATTAGTAGTCAAAGTTTACCTGAAGAACAATCACCAGTAACAGTAGCAAACCCGATTTCATTAACATCTTAGATACTACTGATGATTGCCGAAAATGCGGCTACCATATTAACTTCCACTTAGGATTAGAAGCTCCAATCACGGTAATGATTGAGATAAATATCAATTAATTAGTACGATAAGATATGGATTAATTTATTGGACTTTTGTTAACATTTACCGACAGTGCGAAATGTTGATATTCATCGATATCTAATCAATTTAATTTTAACCAATTAGGGATTAATGACACCAGAAATTCTAGCGGAAACCTGCAGGAAGCAACGGCAATTAAATAAATAATTTGGAAGGAATTAAACGAATTAAATATTCATTCTACAGAAGAAAATTCTGCACAAACTAAAATTAATCTATTTTTTAGAATACGGTCAAGCTTACTGCAAAGTAAAGTATAAGAAACGGTCATGGATTAAAGAAAGCATTATGTTTTTTTAATCAAAATTACCGGACAATTTTGAGAAATCAGTCCCAAAACCCAAATAATTTAAAATCAATTCAAAGCGTTATTACGAGGTGTCCCTCAAGGAGCATTCGTAGGTCCTCTTTTCCTGTCAGGTTTTTAGAAATTATGAAACAGATAACATAATTTAAAAAAAAAATAAAGATAAAGATAGCCGACTATCTTTAAATGGTAGACGCATGGTGACACTAACATAGTTTTTAGTATTATTCATTTCTAGCTGACCCGCGCAACTTCGTCTGCGTCACATAAGAGAGGGTTACAGAGAGTGGGTCGTAAGCACCTATAATACAATTTTCAAAGAGCACATCACACACATCCTTTTTTTCAAAATCAAATACTACAACGTATTTATTTGGATAAGAATAAATTACCATGTTTACAAAAACAGCTTTAAGGGCTTCTATTGACATCTTTATATCTTCATACTTAGACACTCGATGACAGTCATACTCCAGCTACTCGTAGGTCTGCAGTTCTCATCAAGGTGCATGAAATGAACACGATATAGCTGCTGTAAACTGTTGCGAACTTCTTACAACTGCTTACCATTTAAAATTTCGAACTCTACATTCCTACGCTATGACGCCGTGTCTTAATTGATATTTTACGGTGATTTTCGAGACGTTTCAATTTTAAAGAGTATTTGTAATTTTGCACCAAATTTTTATGTGTGTTCAACCTATTTGGGAATAAAATCGGATTGGGTTTTGAAACACGTATCAAAATAACATGTAGTTTATATCAGAATCTCTAAGGAGTATTAATTTCAAATTCGAAACAAATCACCGCCAAAATAACTTTCTACCCCTTTTTAACCCCGTTAGGGGATGAATTTCAATGCAATACGAAACGCGTCCATCAATTCTATTAATATGTTGATTGCAAAGTTTTAAGTAGATGGACCAAGGAATCACATTTTCCCATAAAAACGTTGCCCCCCCTTTTCACCCCCTGAGGGGTGTAATTCCAGAAAATCCTTTCTTATCGTATGCCTACGTCATACAAAAAACACACCCTTAAAGTTTCAGGTTTCTACAATCTGCGGTTTAGGCTGCGCGTAGATCCATCAGACAGTCTTTCAATACAAAGCATTTTTTATTTGTAGATAGTAGGGTTTGTACTCGTTTTGTAATGTATTTGTAACTTTTCCGGCTTTATGTCTTATGTACATTCGTATAGTCTACGTTTTCTTCGTAGTATTATTTTATTTGTAATATATTATACACGATGGAAACGATTAACGGGGCAGTAAGGGGAGCTACCTTAAGCGTTGTGTATTAAAAACAGGATCGATGGGCATCACACAAATGTTTGGTGTGAAATAGCAATTTGCTGGCTAACTATTTCCCCTATACTGCCGCGCTGAAAGTTTTTTTTTGCAACTTCTGACTATTAGAGTACCTGCCGTCTAACCTGGGTTGGTCTGGAAGAACTATTGATTAGTGTCGGAAAGACGAACGATTGGCATCAAAAAAAATGTTTTATGTAAAATGGCAATTTTCTTGCTAACTAGGCTGTAGGTACTTTATATTTTAATAAATTCTGTGAATGGGGATCAACATATTGCAATAAAATTACGGATTGTTTCCCAAGACCATAATTAGTGTAGCTGCAGCTCCCCTTACTGCCCCGTTCCGCGGTCAAACAAACAAACAAACATTTTTAAATGGTTTTAATATGTTCAGTAACTTACTTATTTTAAGTCAACCTGATAGGTTTTTTTTTTAATCTTCAATGTACAGATTTTTTGGTGTTAACTATTTTATTATATGTCACCGTAAAATTGTCAAACACGTTATATTACAATATAACGTGTTTTTTCTCGCGATATTGTAATGTCTCGAATTATTGTCAACTGAACATACAGAACTATCTCTGCCCCCATTATCGGGACTTGGGGCACCCGCCCGTTAGGTTAGTTAGGTTCCTTTAAACCCTGCATTCGGAAATAGGGGCCCCGCGAAGCGGGGCTCCGTCGACGACGCTTTTTAGGGGGAATATAAAGTGATTTAAGGTTATGTTATATTAATCGGTATTTCTCAGGAATGGTGCATTATCTTTTCATGAGAGTTGTGCCACTGGGCAAGGGGGACCCCTCCTTCCCTCCTCACCGCGTAAGTTGACTACCATCGCACGCATTTCACGAAAAATAATGCGTTTTGTTGTAAGCAGTATGTTCATTTGACAATAATTCGATACTTTACAATATCGCTAGAGATATTACAATATAAGAAAACTACATTACATCATCATCATTCATTATTACTTTCCTCTCGCAGGTCTGCTGGAAGAGATTTCTTATGAAATAAGCAGTACCTTTGTGCTCTTCTATCGTTAATGTAATGTCCTATGAAGTATTTTGTGTGTACATAAATAAATAAATATAACGTATTTGACAATTTTACGGTGACTTATAGATATAGATCACAATAATAGTACATTGTTATTCAAGGGGCGAAAGTACCTTATTTAGTCCCGAGACGGGGTTTGGCTAATAGCTCGAGGGGCTAAATATGTCTTTAACCTGAGGTAAACACTGTGCTTTTCATTGCGAATACAAGGAAAATAAAAACAAAATCACGAAACCACTCGAAAAAACAATAAAGATCGGATTGAAGCTTTCCCGCCTATTTTGTTTTTTTTGCCGGCTATTCAGCCTTTATTTTCACTATCGTCACTGAAAAAATAATAAATATTTTGCCCAATCTTTGTCATTTTAAAGAAATATTTGTAACTAAATTATAACTAAGTTATTAAAAAAAATATATATTAAATTAATACTGAATTTTATATTATTTCAATTTTACATCGCGCTGTAATTTACAGGAAAGCGATTTTCCCTAGGGCTGAAAAGTATTACTTTCAGCCCGTTCCTTAGGCAACTTCAGACCTACTTTCCGAGTATGAGCAATGAAATAGTTATTTGTTATACAAGAGTGCAAAGTTGTTTTTTAACCGCGTGCTCAATTTTGATGACCGAGCAAGCGAAAGATTCTAATATTGAGTCACGAGCGAAGCGAGTGATTCAAAATTTAGAATCTTGAGTGTTAGCGAAGGAATCAAAAGAGCGCGAGGTGAAAAATCTTTGCACTCGAGTGCAACACGTAACTTTTCATCCCACCTCAGCGAGGAAATGAATAAAAGGGAATAAAAAAATGCGCATTATTAACAAATTCAGTGAATTCTGTCGGCGTCAAATAAACTTCCTCGTCGCTAGATAATGAGTGGCCATTTTAGGTTTTTCACTTGTTTTCAAGTTGGATTCCTTTTTTTTTAACCTAAGGTGATAACAATATGACGTGAAAAGAAAATGGCGCTCGCAAAACATTTTAAAACAAGTACACCAAGAAGGTTCCGAGTCTGAGTTCTTAACAAATTAAAAAAAAAATGTATGATAAATTCGGCACCATAGAGGTAGAAGTAAATAGGTTTAATGATGTTTTGAATGCACACGCTTAGTGCACACGATATTCTAAATTCAAATTTACTTTACCCTCATGACGATAAAAACAGCTTTTGCACTCAGATATCGAAGAGCAAAAATACTCTTTCCGAGATGGGGGGATGAAAAATTGTTTTGTATTTACTTTATACATTACTAGCGCCCGCCACGCGGTTTCACCCGCGTAATTCCGGTTCCCGTGGGAGTACGGGGATAAAATATATCCTATGTTACTCGTGGATAATGTAGCTTTCGAATGGTGAAAGAATTTTTAAAAACGGTCCAGTAGTTTTTAAGCCTATTCATTACAAACAAACAAACAAAGTTTTCCTCTTTATAATATTATTATACATTATATTTGAAAAAAATTGTCAATTTAGTCTTTGGTTTATAAAGGTTTACCTATGGGCTATTGTAACCTGAAATAAATTATGTTGTTGTGGTAGACGTAGATTAATATACCTTGGTTGTAGACATATATCATATTTATATGAATGTGTGCAATTTAATATTTTATGATTTCAAATTCACAGTCCGTGGGAAAGTCCCCATAGATTGTCAGTAAAATAAGATAAGATAAGACATATTTTATTTGCTCAAAACATGTGTCACATACAATAACAAAAAGTGCATGTAGGATAAAGTAAATACAGAAAATCGTTCAGACATGTTTTGCCACATACACGGCGTGCAAATGTTTTAAAATTGGAAAATTGACAGTAATTTCAGTGGTAAGTACTAACGATCGTTATCTAACTAATCAGTTTATCAGATCCCCAATATTTCCGTATTTTCTGACTGTACTGTAATTTTTTTATGTCGTCACCGCTTCGATTAGTTTAGTGAAAATACGCGGATGTAAACAAATAAATAAAGGGAAAAACTAACGATCGATAATAGTTTTAGGTAAGTTGATTAGTACTTAATCTATGATTAAAACGTGTTTATCAAATTATTGGCACTATTCGGCTATGATCATAGAATTCATAGAGATTGTTATCTCAAATGTGACTACAGTACTGACTATTTTCTACGTATTACAATATGTATAATATACCTAGGTACCTACTAGGTAATAAGTACCTACCTCCGTGATTTTCTTCCCTGCTATGTGGCGTGACTAGTTATTTTAAGTAGTTATTAGTTTATGCTAACTGGTAACTCAGCAGGTAATTTTGGTTATCTTGCAACTTGTCGAAAATAATAAAACTTCGAAATAATTACCTTTTCACCTCAGCACCTCAAACAAGCAGGTTTTGCTGTTTGCAGACAGTGAGCAAAATTCGATTTTGCTGCGAGAGTGAGACAAAATAACTTTTTAACTATTTTTCTTAAATACCGCGAACAGTACAAAATTCGAAAGGATGAGGGATCTTCTTTTTCAACTCTTCTCTAGTCGCTGGATAGATGGCGTTGGTCTGACTACGTTACTGCAAGGAACAGAACGTCACATAATATCACTTGGACCTAATGATTATATTCGGAAGCTTATGCAAACGAAAGTGTCAGTCATCGAGCGTATGTGACGTGTGTTTTCTCAAGCGTTTTGGCTTTGGCACCCAGTAACGTAGTCGGATCAACGCCATCTATCGAGTTCATGGAAACTATTTCTTTTTTAAAATTGTCAAAAAGAAAACCTCTCATTAAACTTAACTTTGTTCTGTCACTTTCGCTTCGATACGAAAAAAGCGAGAGATCAAGTCGATTCAAAATCCATATCTAGTAGACCCAAAAAAAAACAATAAAACGTTCGGATATTACGTGTTTAAGTTTTAAATGAATGATTGTTGTATTTCAGACAGTCAAATTGTATTTCACAATTATCAAATCGAAGAATGTTGAAGAAAAAAAACACGAAGTTTATCATGTATTCTACTTATTTATTTATAATTTTAACAATCTTTAATATTGAGACAATACCGCGAGTGTAGTTCAGAACGCATTTTGAAAAAAATGCGGGATTCAAATTGTTATTGTTGAAATTCTCTGTTACGCTAGCAATGGTTAGGTCAATGTACGCTAGCTACAAAGTACAATAAAATTTGGATATTTAAGATAATAATGATAAATAGATAATTATGAGTGAGTCCTGTGACGAAGTCTGCTATTTAACACCCGATGAATTGAAGCATAATGTAAAACTGCAGAATAAAACTTCCTGCCTGAAAAGTCTCGCGGTAAATATTTGTATATTATTTAAATATCTGTTCATTATTTATATCTCACTATATGTTGTTTGTAGTATGTTGTTGAATGACCTGTTTTATATGTATGTTTTGTATTGTTTAGATAATAATATGTTCTCGCTGCTGAGGTGAAAAGTTGTATGTGTTACACGAGACCAAAGTTATTTTGCATCTCGTGTCTTTGAATCCAATCTAACCTAGTATGTCTTGTCAGTATCACCATTGATTCAGATGACTTTCAGGAGTTACAGTGGTTAGGAAAGTATGCGGAACTAGTAAGTGTGGTGCCTGAACAATTGTTTTCGTGATCTGACTGACAGAGGTAGATTGGTAAAACGTGACAGTTTCGGATAGTTTGATGTGCTGGTCTGTACGTTATTCTAAGCCGGAAAAGCTCTTCACATCAACATTTTTCTTATAAATACCTACCTAAGTATTTTTAATTTTTTTAAGTAACTTTCTTATTTAAAGACTAGCGGACGTCACGCGGTTTCACTCGTGTGTAGGTAGGTAGGTACCTAGACATATATTAAGGTCTATCTATTCATACATTGTAGTTAGTTGTTAGTTATGAACAACTTTTATTATGGGACCAAACACAGAATCGCGAAAAATAAATCAGCTGTTCCTACGACATAAGGAACAGCAGTTTTTTTTTGCGATTCAGATTTTGGTCCAACAGTAAAAGTTGTTCATCATGATGAGTAGGCACAATGACCCCTTACGAAACCCTATACAACGTCAGCGAAGAAGCCGTTATAAGTGTTTTTACCTAACGATTTCTTCAAAATTCGAATGCCCACTTCCTCAAGGTTTATTTTATTTGTGAAAACCAGAAGCCCTAACAAAAACAACTACTATCTTTGATAAGCGTCAATCAGAAGTTGTGATAAGAATCGGATCAATATTTTTTAATGGGAATACCGATGATTATTATTTATAGCGCCGCGATCTTGAGTCACACACATATACGGCATTAACAGGGCCTAGATATAAAATTGTAAATACATATACCTACTGCAAACAGATCGGACCTAATTCCACAAGGCATTATGAACCAGTTAACCTGAGTGTTAAATAAAACAACAATATATCTCAATCTAGTACTTAATTAGCTTAAAGCACATTTTAGCAGTAGGTTATAGGTACATAACATTTTAGTCTTTCGTCATCTTACGGTCAACATATCTATAGGTACCCTAAATCAATACATGTCTCCTATTTTCCAGGGTCACGTCACCATGTTGTCGTCACACTATCATCTAGGTACTATTTACATAGACAGTGACAAAACCACGAGCGTCGGCGTCGTTGTGAGTCACAATATAGCTTACGTGACCGCAGGCTACGTGATTTCTTACATGTATAATAGCCGTAATTATTTTTCAGCGAGTTTCTTACAGCTACTCACTCCGAAGAGTATAGGTACATCATCATCGTTTCAGCCGAAAGACGTCAACTGCTGGACATAGGCCTCCCCCAAGTGTCGCCACATTGATCGGTACCGTGCAACTCGCATCCAACGGATTCCCGCAACCTTCACCAGGTCATCAGTACACCTAGAGTAGTGGGAGGTCTTCCAACGCATCCTCTTCCGGTTCGCGGTCGCCACTTCATAGCCCTCTCCATTGCCCTTTGGATGACTCACAGGTACATGCTACATAGTAAATTGTATTTAGCTTATAGGAAGCCCAGAGAATATCCAGTAAATGTGTCATGTCGATGATTGAGCTCTAGCAATCTCGCTCTACTAATCAAATCAAATCAAAGTTCTTTTTTCAACAATATGGACGCAAAGGGTCAGCGAACACCAAGAGCAGAGTAGCGCCAAGCATTTTCTGAGACTACTGAAAAATGAATCTTATGACAACTCCACACGCTACAAAACTGATACCTACTCGAAAATGCAAGCTCGAGTTGGCACGCGATTTGCAACGTATGGAGTTGTCATAAGATTCATTTTTCATTAGTCTCAAAAACTGCTCTGCTCTTAGTGTGCACTGATCCAAAGACAGTTACCACGTATTCAATACATCACTCCCCAGACGGGCACATAAAAAAAAATCATATATGCTATTAAGTTTGTGCGTCGATGGTTCCAAGGAAAGGATTTCAAATGAAACATTTCGTCAATATCGGATACATTTAATATAAAACAGTCATTGCAACAAGTTATTATTATCACATATACCGTCACGTTGGCTGGCTGTGAGCTGGGCGGCGACTAACGTCACTGTCACGTCATTTACTAACCTAACAAGACGCAAAAGAGGCGCAAAGAATATTAGACCTAAGGCCTAAATTCTTGTCACGCTGACGGTCGGTTGTGACGTCAGCGTGAACAAAATACAGCTGTCAGTCACCACTGACGTCAGCGTCGTATTGTGGTGCTATAACACAATGTATACTCGTATATACCGACCATCAGCGCGACAAGAACTCAGGCCTAAAAGCTCTTTACGCCCCTTTTTATTGTTTAGTAAATAGCTTTGGCTACACTATGAGCCTTAGGTCTAAGCAAACTCCAAAAACTATGGGTCTTGTTTAATTAAATTAAAATAGTTTAGTAGTTAAAGTAGCTTAGGTTTATGAATGTACAATGTTTTAAATAGATATAACGGCGAGATTTTTCTCAGATAACTTCATTATTTCTAGCCGACTATGGCGAAGCGAAAAGGAGGGTTCTTGTGCTTAAATCAAACGCATACTTTATTTGAAAAACACGATAGTGTAGCCTTAGCATTATGACGATAGTATGTTAAGGTAAAGAGGCCGTAACTATTCCATAATTTATTATTAATTATAATTCTTCTACAATTCGTTTGTTACTATTTAATATTATTTTGGTTATGACTACAATATTGCTAATAATGACTATTTTCTCTAAAACCATTAGTACCTTGTTACAAAACTCACGTCACTCGCCCGGCTTGCCAGCCTAAACAATAAACTACATACATAATTAGATTTTTTAACACTGGTAACACTAGTTTCGTACATATTGTACACACAACACCTCACGCATTGCTAGAATCAAAACAATTTCGAATAATTTCAAGTCACCATTAAAATATTAGTGTTTTTAACATTAGTTTAGCTGCAATGTAACATTATTATAAAAAAAAGCAATGTTTAATTGACGACCATGTATTAAGACTTTTTTTTTTTTTTTTTTAAACTATAGTCTTTTTGTGAAGTAAAAAAATCACAGGTTACATCAGGTCGTCAAAACAAAATAATCCTACGAAATAATCAATAAATTATATTCAATGCAGTAGAAACATTCAATCAGTTTATAATTCGAGATTTTAAGAAGCACCTTTTCATTGTCTACCATACATCATAGACATTTTTATTTGTATAAAATCGTCTATTCAGATTAAGAATATTCGAATCTTAGAAGAAAGCGACACAGATCTACAGTGTGATGTCAAAAGTCCCAAATCGTGTAGCAGGCCGTGTGTAACCGTCGGCCACCTTCCAAATAATCCTAAAACAATAATTTACTCCTTTCTCTAAGATTAGGCCTCCGAACCTATTTCATAGGCCTCTATAGGAACATAACAGTCAGACTTCAACCATCACACAAAATACAAATATTTCACTAAGTGCATCAAACCGAATTACGTGTTAAGCTCATTTATTTTAATACAAAAATCCGTAATCTAGTTCACGGGTCAATTTAAACTTTTTGGCCGGTACAATGACGATGTAAATTGAACCTTAGGATATATCAAATAAAGACGTAAATTTGTGAAAGCTTATACGTGACCAAAAAGTTCACAGCCACCCGAATTAATAAGTAAAATGTTCAAGATCCGTTAACAAATAGACGTCTTAGTAACGATGTTCCTACGCTGAGATTTACAATGTTATCATTAGTATACAAGTAATAAATGCTGGTTAAATTAGGTTATAAAAATAAATGAATACAATATAAGGCCCGCCTCCATCATAACTCACCTAAGGCGAATTTCACCAAAGAAATTAAACGCGATCAGCACATTTGAACTGCGGTTAAGGGCTGTCAGTTTCATAATTAAGTATTATAGAATGTTGGCAGTTTTCAGTTCCGCTTCCGCCCTTGAGTGTGTTGAACGCTTAAATGACAAATGCCATTATTTCTGTCATCATCTTCAAACAATTGAGAAGAACGAACAATGTTAAAAAATCTACAAAAAATTACACAGACTCCGCCCCAGTCGTAGCACTGCTACGGGTTGTGCCCCGCGCACGCCTTAGGGTGCTACGCCGTAGCGGATCGGCTACGAGTGCTACGAAGGTTAGGTGACGGTCACGCGAGTTCCATTACTTGTATTCACTCAAAAAGTGTTTAACGCGCCTAAAGAAATTTTCACTTTAAAAGGGTAGCGTTAAACGCATCTAGTGATTTGTGGTGCAAGCGGGCCTCAAGTATCGTGATACTTAAATTATTTCGGCATTCTGTCTACTGAGTTAATGTCTATTTTAATCTTTGATAAGAAAATATATCAGCATGTCTAAGTTCTAGTAACTTGGTAATCCCACAATCTAAAAAGTAAAAAAGCATCAAAATGTTACATAAAAAGTCTTATGTCTATTATAAAATGCGATTGGTAAACAACTCTGTGTTGAATAAGTTGCAGAGTCTAGAATATTGGAATGAATTTAATTTGGCATACCGGAAGTAAGATAGTCCTAGTACCGGAAGAATTCAGTTAACATTCACACTCATACCGTCAGGGAAAATAATTATTAAGCAAATTGATAAACCCTTGCCGTGTAACTGTCACCGAAAAATTGTCAAAACACGTTAGATTGTAATCTCTCTAGCGAGTTGCTCTCGAAATATTGTCAACTGAACATACTGTTTACAATATAACGTATTATTTTTCGGTAGATTGAAATCTATCGAAGTGAAACCGTAATATTGTGAAATGCATGCGGTGGAAGTCAACTCGCGCGGTGTGGACGAGAGGGAGGGAAGGAGACCTTTTCCCAATGGTACCACTCTCATGAGAAGATAATGAGATCTTCGTCAATTTTAGTATAAGTAACATAAGAAAAAAAACCGATCAAATATTTGTTGATAATCTACGACGGACTGTTTTTTTTTACGTCTACTGAATTTTGTAAATGCTCATCAACAGCGCCCTCTTGAGGATGTTATGACATACAAGCGCCTTAACGATGGAATACTATTTAAGTCAGTAGCCAAATTGCTTAACAATTAATTTGCCTGACTTAACATACTGTTTAACAAATAAATTAATAAGCTAGAGCTAGAAAACAATGAAAATAAAGCCACAACGCGCCGTAAAACGAATTAATTTAACAAAAAAAAAAAACAGAAAACCCAGCAACGAAATAATTTAGTGACAATAATAAAACAGCCTCCACGAACCAATAAAAAAATATAGCAATTTTTATTTTCAACAGAGATTCTTAAGTATTTTTTGTTTTGTTTTTGGCGCTTATTATTTGCGCGTCTACATCGTATTCGTTAATAATGACACAGATATTACAGTTAAGAACGCGCATCTAACTGTCAAATATTGACTAGTTTTAATTAATTTGGCAATCTTACTAAATGGAAATAAGAACTGTGGCGAACTAGAATATTAATGATGAAATGCAATTATAATTATCGTAAAAACGAATAATCAGTTTTAGACGTTAAAAAAGTATTTGGTAACTTTCCAAACGCAACATCAAAAGCGTGTTTCAATTGCTATTAATATTCTAGTTCACTAGTTAGCCACATTTCTTATTTCCATACAGTAATATTGCCAAATTATTTAAAATAGGTAAATATTTGAAAGCTATTTGTAACGTTGCCAACTTTTTGGATACGCGCTCTTAAAGTGATCAAAACTTGCGAAAATAGATGGTACTTACTACCTGGCCTGCAGAGCTCCATCTATTTCTCGTACTAAATCAAAGATGGCTTCAACAACCCTGTAAATTTTCGTCATATCAAATTTAGAAACAAAACTATAAGATATGCCATTCGAAATGAGAGATTATTCGATAAATTCATATTTTTAAAACAGGCAAAAAGTTAAGAAGTGAGACTGAAAACTACATGATTTCAATGAGACTCGAAGTTAGAATAAATATTTTTTTCTAGATCTGAAAACATACTGATTGGATATTATTTTAGAAGTATATCTCGTCAACAATAGATCTATCACTACCTACCTGTAGGGTAGGTAGTGATGAAAATGATTCAAATGATTTGTTGGAAGTTAGGTAAGCACCTAACTTCCAACAAATCATTTGAAAACTGAAAAAACACTGTACCATTTTTAGGTATGATTTAGTTTAACATTTCCGAATAGCTGACTAATGTTATAAGATACCATTTTTTTACTAAAACTGTATTAGCCGTAGAAAAATCTGCAGTTGAAATTTCTGTTGTCGGTTAAAACAGCCATTAATTTTATCCATTTTACAATAGACCGAATTGATAGAAAAATAAATCCTTTATTATGAACTACTACATTTTGGTGTTTTGCCCTTACATTTGTTTTTCAGTAACATAGACAGATATAACTTTGTGCATGTATTTCTTAAGTGTACTTTGATGGCAAGGTACTGGAGGAGCGAATGGTTAAATAATAACAGTCGTATCGGTCGATCTTAAGGCTAAGTCGTGCTTGCCAAGGACGGCCCGTGGCTGGGTGCAAATCATCCATTACATAGGGGGGCGTCCATTAATTACGTCAGGCATTTAGGAGGAGGAGAGAGTCGAGCCAAATCTCGCCCAATCTCACGAAAGAGAGAGGGGGTCTCAGCAAATATCACGTATTTTTTTTCTCACAAACCGTGAAAAATTGCCTGAAAACTAGGTTAGTAAATAAGTTCAGTTTCTTCACTAAAATATGTCTAAATCCTACACATAAATATTTTGATAATAAACATTTAATGAAGATAAAATTAAGTATGTTTTTAAATAAATCCAACGCAATCAAGTACAGATTAACGCATTTACTGTTCTACAAATTTTAATAAATCTCACGTGCGAATAGAGGGGATGAGGGGGGTCACGTAAAATCTCACGATATCTCACCAAGGGGGGTGAGAGGGGTCGAAAAATCGCGACAGTTGCCTCACGTAATTATTGAACGCCCCTATACCGAGTTCCCACCTCGGAAAGCACATTCAGCCGTTGGTCTCGGCTGTCATAATAATATGTAAGATACTACATTGCATGCTCATTTTTCTGTGCCCTAATCTATACATCCACATACTTCGACATGGCTAAGGTTTGATTGACCCGAGCGGCAGTATAGCCACGAGCCCCTCCTTCGAGTGACTTTACCATCAAAATGAAACGTATATTACTTACAGACATTTAGTGAGAACAGTGCAAACAATCAATAACTAGCGGTAAGCTACACCTAAGACATATATTGTGCTGTCAAACTTATAAGTACAAACTGTATATATAAGGGCCCATTAAAATAGAAAGACAAATTTTAACACGGAGTTCGGTATGTCTAACCAGAGATATCAGAGATTAGTGATTTTATTTTGCGCGTAATTACCTACTATCTTCTACATAACCGAACGAGACTATCCTAAAAAGGTGATGTGTAGTCAACTAAAAGTTTACTTTGGTTTAATACAGAATGATATTAACAGAACTGACTGGGTACCTTCTCGCAGCGTTTTTTGAAGTGAAACTGCTAATGCGACTTCCAACAAGGTTGCGTTAAACGTTTAACGCTAGCATGGAGGGTCCCCAAGCCCGCCCCCCTACCCCTTCCTATTTTCATTTCATCATTACGAAGTTTCACTTCTTCGCGTGCTGTGTAAAAGTATGTCCATCTTTTTAATGGGACCTTATACAGGCCACAAAATACACAAATATACTCGTATTATACAACATAGCTTTGTAATATGAAAATAAAATGCCGGATGCTTCTGTAACATCTTAGTATCCGGCGAATTGTGGGTGTAATATGAGGTACAGGCTTGATGTCATATATTTAAAATTTAAATTAAATTTCTAAAAGTTCTGGATACTTACAGATTTGATATACTATTTCGTTTGTGGAGCTAGATTAGCCTGTGTGTTTAATTATATGAGAAGAAAACTAGAAATTAAATAGGGTAATATGTATAAATCACATTGAAGAAAAAAAAGACTTACTATATTTAGAAAATGCCAAATGAATGCAGATGTCTCAAAAATTGGAAATCACTTTTCTAAGTGAGAAAGACGACATAATAGGAAGTATTGGCCTGCCAAAAGAGTTGCTAAATATCAATATAAAATGCTTAGTAAAAGTATTTATGTATGGAAGAAAGTTTTAGGCATAAGACTATGTCTGTTGCGATCAACCTAAGCTGAGTTATTAAAACAATTTTATCGTTCTTCATAACCTAAATATTTATACATATTAGATAAATAAACGAGTGAAAATAAAGATTTGTTCATTTTTGACGTTGTGTAGTGAATGTTTTGTATTTTTTACAGTACGAAAAAAATATCGGCTATGCCGTTAAAACGACAGTTATAATAAAAACGTCAAATTCTACACAAAATTGAGGCAACATTCGAGATTACCGGTAACTATTCAAATACATATTTTTTTATTCGAGATATTCGTTAACGAACTTCTGTATACAATAATGACTTAGAAATATATATATTTTAACGTGGCCATATCAATTTCATAATTTATATATCTACCTAAAACGACTAAACACAATGAGGTTGACCTAATTTTGGTGTTTGACCAAAATTAATTACAACGCCATCTATCGTCGGACACAAACAACATCAACTACATTTACCATCGACAGATGGAGCCACCAACAATGCTTGCAGACTCAATGCTTTGATTGGAGCCAATGTTGGACCAATAGGTAAAACTTAGGAAGATAAGATAACCGTGCGGTAACTTCATTCTTTCAAAGTAAAACACTGTCAAAATAACAGTCGTTTTTTATTTTTCCCTCAGAGGCCAAATGTCTACTAAAGGCCTATACGGTGTGAAAAAGACATCGACGCAAAAAAGGTTTATACGACGTACACGTTTATTCGGTACATCATTCTAAGCTGGGTCACATAGAAATTGTTCTTCTGTTAATAATAAAAAAAACAGCTGTTTCGTAGCTGACTCAGAAAAACCGCTGAAACAGCAGATTTTTGTTTTGATGATGTACAGTCACGTCTAATAATATATATACCCTTTCCTTAATATTATAGCTATTTTCGCAAGAAATAACGATTGTAACTAGGAGATTGTTATATTATGTTACTAACACTCTATGGATCTTTTTGTGTCCGAATTAAAATAAATAATAATAATAATAATATTGGATCTTTTTCATAAAAATATGAGTTCCAGAATACGTAATAACATTACATTTTAATCATTACACGAAAACACAATTTAAAAAATCTTAACTGTTTACATATGATTAGACGTGACTGTACGAGGATGGTAACCGTTCTCGCGTCGGTGTCTCGTGTTTATCAACAGCGCGTTCATCCAAACTCGCGTCTATAACACTTGGCGTTGAATCTCAATGTAAATATCCGTTCCACCGTTCCTATACTCAATATTGTAGCACCAAGATAGGCTCCAAAACAAAGCTTTCAATAACAGTATAACCATTCGTCCAGGCGGGCAGCGAAACCGTCTGTGGGGGACAAAATTAGATAAAACCCGATTTCCATCAAAGGATAAAGGAGTCTTCCGAGAATAGACTAATCACAATATGGTCGAATCTTGCATATCTACGCTCCATTCATTTCCTTTTTGGTGGAAACCGGGACTCCCTCGCAGCTTTGTTATAAACAAACTCTTGGTTATAATGTCATAATGTAACGTTATACTATATGTGTAGCAAGATTCACCGTGAGAGCGCTAAGTGTTCCTCATTTCTCAACATAATTTTAAATAAAAAGCTACCAAATGGTGACAAGACACTTAGCGCCATCTCACGGCAGTTTTCAGCAAGAAACTTCATGGCAGCTGAATGCAAGTAACAAACACGCCATCTTTCAGAGTACTTTATAATCTAAAGTCTAGTTATACAAGGATCTTTTGGCTCGAGGGATAAATAGGAACAGATCACGCCATCATAATGTGTCTCACTAATAACTCCACCTTGCATATTTTGGGGCTGAGAGCTCCTATCCTGCCAGAAAAGGAGATGGAGCATGGTTTGCGACACAATTAAATATAAAAAAATCGTGCCAGCGACACGACTAAAAACAACACCTTGTCAATGTTATTCGAGCGCTAAAACATCCTTGTAAGTTGGTGATTTATAAGATGAAGTACTCTGAACAGATGTAGGTATATAATGTGTGTGGAGACGAGCTCGTACTCGTACTAGTTCCAGTCCCGGCGCTGGCGGGCCCGGCGACGCGCGCATCAGCTGCGCTTAGTGCGGGCCGCGTCCTCCGCGCTCACCGACCTCACCGACCCACTGCGCAGCACCAGCACCTTCAGCGCGCCCTTCGACATCAGGCAGAACCAGTACAGCTGCGGCAGCAGCAGGATCGTGATCGACACCTTGCAGCCCGTCGGCAACGATTTTATTGCCTGTAAACAAGCAGAAATACTTAGTTGAACAATTTGTTTTATATTGTTACGAGCTGGGTATGAGATAAGTTAATTACTACCGATTAAACAACACAATAACTTTATTAATCACAAAACAACTTAAACTTAATTACAAATACACTACTGTTTACTATTCGCTTAGATATCGCACTTCAAGTTCACTTCGATTTGCTTCGCTGTGTAGCTAAAACAAGACTGACTGTCGCGGCCCTGAGCGCTCTATTTATACTCGCCAACAGACACACCAGAATAACCACGAACATTCTAGAGGGTCATAAAAAAAAACTAACAAAAAAATAGCAGGTAGATAGGTAGGTAATAAAAACAAGTAGGTATAACCTACTTGTACAAAACAAGCAAATATGAGTAGGTATAAATTGGGGGTTCTGGATCACTTTGCTCTCGCTTCGCGAGAGCGCATGATCCAGAACCCCCAATTTATACCATCGATGTCTTTTTATCCACTACGGTTTTTAAACTGATGAGCGAATGTTGCTGCCGGTTCATTGTAATTTCCTGCACAGCAGTTCACGTTCGAGTTCCGAATCGCATTTCACTATTGTGATCTACAATTCGGTCCAGAATACAACAGCTTGTACTGTTAAATAGGTTTTATTATTATCACCCGTTCTCAGTGTTCAAATAAAACATTGAAGAAAACTCATAGCTTATTGCATCTTATAAATGTATTCATCAACATTCATGAACGTATGTATGTAGCTACATCAAGCAGCGGTCAGCGGATAATGTGAAATCACGTCATCCGCTTGTCGTATCGCCCGATGTATTGAGCTCCACAGCGTTCAATATATTAGCATACGTGCAAGTTAATGTCATCGGTGCCTTGATTACGGATAGAAATCCAGAAAAAGGATTGGACCCAAGATCTAGTACTTAAATGTATTATGCAGATAGAGTAATTGATTATAATATAAAAGAATGTAAAAAACATAAAAACCAAACTGGAACAAAATATGCAATTGTTCTGTGCGGGATTCGAACCCACAAAAAACACTTTTGATGCATTCGTTAAGGCATCCATTAAACCTAATATTTACATTGTGATGTAGCGCTCTTAACCAATGCACCAAATGTGTCTTTAAAGATGTGACAAAATATTGGACCACTTTGTCCTATGGTTACCAAACTTAATATTTAATTTATTAAGTTTTTGGAAGTACAAACTGTAACACAAGAATTTTCTAATTCCAGTTGCAACCAAAACTTATAGCTAAGACCTTTTTTCTTTGCACTTCAATAGTTCCAGTTGTTCTAAAATAGATCTAATTTTTGCGGGATTAAAGTTCATATTGCTTTCAGTAGAAATAATGCGATTTGTCAATTTAACACAAGGTATTCTGCGTGTGTACTCACAGGCACATTGTTGATATCGACATGTTTCGACTTGATTCTACTACCAAGCGTGATGTTTAGTTATAATAGGTAATTATTATGAAGAAATTTAAACCTTAAAGACATGAATTTATACGCCAGAAATAAAAGAATCTGTTTATGTTCAGATAGTAGAGAGCCTTTGACTGCAACACAACCTAAACACATTTTGTTTTGTTTGATTCAAGCACAATGTCGGTAAGTAATAGTTGTAATAATATATTAAATAATTTATTATTATTGATTTTAATATTATAATAATTAAAAAAACACTATTTATTTCAGGACAGCGAGGATCTTTTTAATTTTATCCCAAACCAGCAGCTCAAAGAATCTGTTACACCACGACTCAATTTAAAGAGAAAAAATGATGCGACAGTCCCTCCACAGAAACGTGAACGACAGCAAAACTATTCGTACATCAAAACCAGAGCACCAAATACATCTTCAAGGACATGTGCAATCAAAATTGAGATATACGAGAGTGATAATTTACCACAAAAATCTTGCGAGTGCAATGCAAAAAAGTGTGTGCAATTTGTAATTGAAAATGCGGCCACTAGTGATTTATACTTTAATTTAGAAAACATTTTAGGTAAAATTTGTGAGAATGTTTAATTGTAATGATTTTATGTATATTTTTGTATGTATAGAGATAATTAAGATAACCAATAAGTACGAACGATTGTTTTTTTTTTTATGTACTTAACATAATAAAAATAGCTGCCAATGATATACGCTTTTAGTATTAAATGAGTACCGTATATGCTACTTATTTTTTTAATACACATGATGTTAGATTAGGTAAGAAATCTATTATTTCTTAGAAGATTAATTACCTGGGTACTCTTTAATGAATATAATATTATTATTTAAAATTCTGAGTGTTTCATTTCTCAACACTTAATATTCCCCAAGCCTAATTACTTAGAAAAAAAAATGACTTAGAAATCCATTGCCATCTCTTTCCATTAATATTAAAATGAGCAGGATAGCTATATCTAACACGACCTTTACGACTTGAGAGTTTAAAGAATAAGGCGCCATTTCTGTATACATGGCAAATAATTATCAGAGATCTCATTTGATTGGTTTCTTATTATGTTTGTATGTATTCCGCCAGAGTTAATGGACACCTCATTCCTTTTACGATGTTCGTCTCATGTCGCCACCAAAAAGTCTCATAAGGATAAAGTGCTGAGAAAAACACTATAGTATTCGGAAGCATTCACATTGCGATGTCAGTGCGAGAAATGATAAAAGAAAAAATCTACTTTAAGTGCTCGGGTGTTAGAGATGAAATTCTAATAACAAATATTGTTTTAAATAAAATTTCAAAGTTATTATGGCTGGAAACTAACGTATGACTATGGCTTTAGGATTTAGGTTTGTAAAAATAAGCATCTGAGATAATTATCATTCCTTACATCTTGCCATTGCTGTGCTGAAGTGCATTTCACTGAATAGTGAGTTTAAATATTTTTGTTTGTTGTTGTTCATAAGGTTTTGCAGTTGGAACAAAGTATGTGAGTATTATATTTTACTTAATCATTTTTTTTTTTTTACAACTGAATTGTCTTACAACTGAAATTACTTCATTAAGTTTAGATAATATGTATATTCGTTTTAATGTTTTCAAAACTATTGTAGGTTGGTACTTGTGCTATACGTGTAGTTTAATATTGACATTTTTACAAACGTTTAATAATTCTTGCTTCGTTGATATATCATGCAATGAACATAAGACCTGGGCTCAATTTCTATGTCACTTAAAGTGCTTTATTTTTCTGATACTGTAAATATATTATTCCCGATTCGATGAGATTTCAAAACGGAGTGAACAGTACACCTCTACCTAGCCTATGAAGAATACGGGTGCTGTTGTTTCATGTTGCTACGAACGTTGGTAACAAAAATATTTATTGCATTTTAATCATGTTTTCAGGTCTCAGTCAATGAATAATCCTTTTTGGGTTGAAGAAGAGGACTCCGAGCCTTCAAGACCTCGAGCAACAAAAGAAAAGCCAGCGGCGGCTCAAAAAAAAAAACCTGTGAAGAGAGTTACAAAAGTTACTCAGAAGAAGAAGGCTTTGGTTTTTAAAAACCCTTTCGCTTCAGAATCGTCAGATAGCGACGGGCCAGTTGTTACAACACCAGTTCCAAAAAGAAAACGGAATACCATCGTTTCAGATTCTGAGGTAAGATTTTTTTTATAAACGTTAAATTTTCATTTTACTAAAAAACATTCATAAACTATCAATGTTTCACAGTGTATGAATTTCCCCGTTAAAAATACTTATTTTGCAGACCTAAGAGTTTATTAGAGCGCTTTATTATTTTTAATTAAAACTAGATATTTTATGTATTACAGGATGAATCGTCTCGACCGCTGATCCGTGCTGCCACTCTGAAGAGCTGCTTCACTCAACGAGTCCCTAATGGTTATACCTTCCAATCAGACCCGGGCAGGGTTGGAAAGTATTATTTTGAATTAAAAGTTTATAATACGGACGAAGTAGAAAAAGTTGCCCCAAATGAGCGTTGGAAACAATCTATTGCAACGTTAAAATTATCAACTGATATAGATAATGATGTGTGGAAGGCTTTAACATACCTTGTGAATGCTGGAAAGGCTGAATTCAAAGAAATTCAGCCTATTCTATACAGTAAAGCTTCTTAAATTAAATTCATACATTTTATTCAGTTTTTATAACATAATCACACTATGAGCTCTGTTGTATTATTATTATTTTTTTTTTTGGTAATTTGCTAATAACTTTGATATAAATCTGTTTAAAAACTTCGAAATTGAGAAACTTCGATATTGAAAACTTCGAAATCGGAAACTTCGATATTGAAAACCTCGAAATCGAAAACTTCGAAATTGAAAACTTCGAAATCGAAAACTTCGAAATCGAAAACTTTGATATTGAAAACTTCGAAATTGAAAACTTCGAAATCGAAAACTTCGAAATCGAAAACTTCGAAATTGAGAAACTTTGATATTGAAAACTTCGAAAAACTTCGATATTGAAACCTCGAAATCGAAAACTTCGAAATTGAAAACTTCGAAATCGAAAACTTCGAAATCGAAAACTTCGATATTGAAAACCTCGAAATCGAAAACTTCGAAATTGAAAACTTCGAAATCGAAAACTTCGAAATCGAAAACTTTGATATTGAAAACTTCGAAATTGAAAACTTCGAAATCGAAAACTTCGAAATCGAAAACTTCGAAATTGAGAAACTTTGATATTGAAAACTTCGAAAACTACGATATTGAAAACCTCGAAATCGAAAACTTCGAAATTGAAAACTTCGAAATCGAAAACTTCGAAATCGAAAACTTTGATATTGAAAACTTCGAAATTGAAAACTTCGAAATCGAAAACTTCGAAATCGAAAACTTCGAAATTGAGAAACTTTGATATTGAAAACTTCGAAAAACTTCGATATTGAAAACCTCGAAATCGAAAACTTCGAAATTGAAAACTTCGAAATCGAAAACTTCGAAATCGAAAACTTTGATATTGAAAACTTCGAAATTGAAAACTTCGAAATCGAAAACTTCGAAATCGAAAACTTCGAAATTGAGAAACTTTGATATTGAAAACTTCGAAAACTACGATATTGAAAACCTCGAAATCGAAAACTTCGAAATTGAAAACTTCGAAATCGAAAACTTCGAAATCGAAAACTTCGAAATCGAAAACTTTGATATTGAAAACTTCGAAATTGAAAACTTCGAAATCGAAAACTTCGAAATCGAAAACTTCGAAATCGAAAACTTCGAAATTGAGAAACTTTGATATTGAAAACTTCGAAATACTTCGATATTGAAAACCTCGAAATCGAAAACTTCGAAATTGAAAACTTCGAAATCGAAAACTTCGAAATCGAAAACTTTGATATTGAAAACTTCGAAATTGAAAACTTCGAAATCGAAAACTTCGAAATCGAAAACTTCGAAATTGAGAAACTTTGATATTGAAAACTTCGAAAAACTTCGATATTGAAAACCTCGAAATCGAAAACTTCGAAATTGAAAACTTCGAAATCGGAAACTTCGAAATCGAAAACTTCGAAATTGAGAAACTTCGATATTGAAAACTTCGAAATCGAAAACTTCGAAACTGAGAAACTTCGATATTGAAAACTTCGAAATTGAGAAACTTCGATACTGAAAACTTCGAAATCGAAAACTTCGAAATTGAGAAACTTCGAAATAAAAAACTGAAATTGAAACTTCGAAATTGAAAATTGAAAAAAATTAAAAACCCCGAAATAAGAAATTTTGAAATAGAAAACAAAAGTTATAAGATAAGTTTAATAAACATGTATTTTTGTAAAGACTGTAATATTTATGTTTCAAAATTATCAGCACACAGTAGAACAAATATTCATAAATCTAATCGACTGCTCTGCTCTGAATTCGAAAATATTCAAATTATTGCTACAGCGTTTAAAAATAGAATCATAAGTTACAAAGTGAATCCACTTAAATCTAGTGAAGTAACAATAATTCCAGAAATATTTTTAAATCAAATTTCGAAATCTGTATGCGATATTATCAATCTTATGATTCAAAAGCATAAAGCAATTAAAGTCAATTTTGAATTATTTGTGTCATATATTTTGCCAAAAAATAATGAAAGCTCTATGAAATCTTTCAATACCAAATATATGGTAGCAGTTCCGAATACAAATATTTACAATTTGTATTTTAAATGCTCTGAGAAATTAATATCTAAATGTTTAGAGTTTGAACTTGCCGAATCTGGTTGGACTATTGATTGTATAAACCATTTGGAAATAAACATAAACAAGTATAATCCTTTAAGAGCTGGAACATACTTAGAATTGCCTAAGGTTATTAAAAACACAAAGTCATGTTTGAATATACGCAACAATGATAATCATTGTTTTTTGTGGTGTATTATCGCCCATATGTTCCCAAAAAGACTAAATGCTAATAGAATGCAATCGTACCCACACTATACGTTGCTTTTAAACATAAACGATATGTCTTTTCCACCAAGTTTCGATGATATTAAAATCTTTGAGAAAAATAACCCTTCTATAAGTGTGAATGTTTATGGTCTTGAAGCTAATAATCATGTAACGGGTCCTCTATATTTGACACGCGAACGAAAGCTTACACATGTCAACTTGTTGTACATAACGAAAGACAATAAAGCCCATTTTTGTTTAATAAAAAACTTTAGTCGCCTTGTGCACAGACAATTAACTAAACATAAATCTAAAGTATTTTTGTGTGATGAGTGTTTTTTGTATTATGACAATGAAGATAAATTATTTAATCATGATTGTAGTAGAATAAAAACAATTTTGCCTGATGAACATAGCAAATTAAAATTTTCAAACTTTGAAAAAACCCAAAGAATCCCAATTGTAATATACGGAGATTTTGAAAGTTTGCTTTGCAATTACTCAGACAAAAATAAATCGGTTTTTACTGAATCTGTCCAGTCACATCAAGCTTCATCGTATGCTTATTATATTTGTTGCAAATCTAGACCTGAATTAAATGATTTTGTTAGTTATAGAGGTCCAAACTGTGCACAAAAATTTGTTGAAACGGTTACAAATGACCTAAAAAGGCTGTATAAAATTTTACAAAATAAACAGTCAATGTTACCTCTTACTTCTGATGAGTTAAAATCATTCAAAACAGTTCAATTATGCCACATATGTAAAACCAAGTTTGCACAAAATGATAAAAAAGTTAAAGATCATGATCATTTCACAGGTAAATATAGAGGTCCTGCTCACAATGCTTGTAATTTAAATTTGAAACAATGCCAGTTCATACCTATAATTTTTCACAATCTGTCTGGATATGATTCTCATTTACTTATTAAAGAGCTGTCGGATATAATTGGCAATATAACTTTAATTCCTAAATCGAAAGAAAAGTACATATCGTTCACAAAAATCATGCCTATTGATAATAAAAATATAGTTCAGTTGAAATTTATTGATTCGTTTAACTTTTTAAATACTAGTTTAGATAAATTGGTAAAAATGTTACACTCGGATGATTTTCAACACATGCGCTTGTTTTTTAATCAGGATAGTTTATTTAATTTAGCGTGTAGAAAAGGTGTATATTGTTATGATTATGTAGACAAATGGGAAAAATATGATGAAACCCAACTGCCAGAACAGTCAAAATTTTTCAATAAACTAACGGGAGAAAATATTTCAGCTGAAAATTATCAGCACGCTTTAAACGTATGGCAAACTTTTAAAATAGCAAATTTAGGAGAATATACAGACCTGTATTTAAAATGTGATGTACTGTTATTATGCGATATTTTCGAAAAGTTTCGAGAAATGAGTTTACTTTATTATAATTTAGACCCATGCTATTATGTTTCTTCACCATCGTTAAGTTGGGATGCTATGCTAATGTATACTAAAGTAGAGCTTGATTTAATATCTGATGTAGAAATGTACCAAATGTTAGAAAATGGAATTCGAGGAGGTCTTGCCCAATGCTCATTAAGATATGCCAAAGCTAATAACAAATATCAAACATCGTATAATAAGGACAAGGCAAGCACATACCTTATTTATCTGGACTGTGTGAATTTATACGGCTTTGCAATGATGCAGAAACTTCCCATGCGTAACTTCCAATTTCTTAATGATGATGAAATAAATAACTTCAATATAAATGACGTTGACAAAAACGGTGATGAAGGATACATTTTAGAGGTAGATTTATATTACCCGCCTACCATTCATAATGCTCATTCGGATCTGCCATTTGCTGCCGAAAAATATTCTCCTATGCAAAGCAAATGTAAAAAATTAATTGCAAATTTACACAGCAAACATCGTTTTGTTATCCATTATATACATTTACAAGAGTGCTTAAAAAATGGCTTACTATTGTTAAAAATATATAGAATATTATCATTCTATCAAGACAACTTTTTAAAACCATACATTTTATTAAATACTTCTCTTAGGCAAAAAGCAAAATCGGATTTTGAAAAAGATTTTTTTAAGAAACAAAACAATTCTATTTTTGGAAAAACAATTGAAAACAAACGGAAACAAGTTGATGTTAGGCTCGTAAAATTATGGAAAGATAAGTTAAATACAACCAACAAATTGTATGGTGCTGAGAAGTATATTAGTGCGCCGAATTTTAAAGACTTGTCAATTATATCCGAAAATTTAGTAGCTATTCAATTAAATAAGACAAAAGTTATATTAGATCGTCCTATTTATATCGGATTTTCTATTCTTGATATTTCTAAAACACATTTATATAATTTTCATTATTCTGTAATTAAACAAATGTATGGAAATAATGCAATTTTATGTTATACTGATACTGACAGTTTACTTTATTTTATAAAAACTGATGATTTTTATGAGGATATGAAAAGCAATATTCGTTATTTTGACACAAGCAATTTTGAGGATAACAATATATATGGGTTACCAAAAGCCAACATGAAAATGCCAGGCTATTTCAAAGACGAATTGGGTGGCGAGATTATTTCAGAATTTGTAGGTTTACGAGCTAAGTTGTATTGTGTACGCACTGAAAATAAAACTATAAAGAAAGCAAAGGGAGTAACAAAGCCGATAACGAAAAAATTGGATATTGAAAAATATAAAAGGGCATTAATGTTTAATGATAACCTGCGAGATGATATGTATATTATACGATCTAAGAATCATCAAGTATTTACACAAAAATTAAATAAGCTCATACTTAATAGTGATGACGATAAAAGGCAGAGAATTGAAGGTAACTTCAACACTTTACCTTGGGGACATTATGGCTCAATACTTTAGTACTTGCAGGATTATTTTATTTGTTCTACTGAGTTTAAACTATGTTGTAAGATATAAAAGCTAATTACAATTGAATTAAATGTGTAATAAGTGTATAATCGAATAAAAAATTGTTGTAAAAGAATGTAACTACTTTTAATCAATAAATGTATTATCTAAATTTATTTGTTTTTCCTTTCTGAAAGAGTTTTGTCTCTTAAAAAAAAAAACACTGTGTATAAAATTGTCATGTCATGTCATGTTACGTTAGTAACTATACTTTTATACCTAAGACTAAGCTTGGCATAACTATATACAGTGTTTATTAATAAGAGTTATCATCTATACTAACTTATTAGGTGATTAAAAACACAGTATATACTCTTATAATCAATTTTAATTTTATTGTTTTACATTCAATTAAACAATAACTTATGAATTGCATTTAAGGTCTATCTATATGTAGGTGAACTTAACTTTTTAACTATTTTACCGACGAGATATTCTGATTCATCCATAATTTCATCGTAATTATCCTTGACTAGATACTGAACATTCACGCAAGCACAATCACTATCACTGCGATCAACACGACTCATTAAATTATTATCACTTAAATCACAAATAGATATTTTTATTAAATGGTGTGCTTTTCCTGGTTCCTTGCGAATAACGTAAGATGTAGAAGGTGCATCCAATAGTTTGGATAAGGTAATTTTAGAAGTTAATTTAGGTTTTTTGTTTTTTATTTTTATTGGTTCTTCTCGAGTATCCTTGACTTTATCCTGCTGATTTTCCTGGAACTCAGATTTTTCAATATTGTTCCCAGCTAATTCTTGAGTACAATAGAATGACTTAAAAACATCATCCACAATATCAAGGCCTTCCATTTTTCTGAAATAAAAAAAAACATATAAAATTAATTTCCATTTTATATAAACATTAAATTAACATTATTGTATTATTAGACTTGTAAAATTTACTAGTTACTTACAATCATAAATAGATAAATTAACAATTTCAGATAATGTAATAATAAGCCAAAAAAAAAAACTCCTTGCTCACTGCGAACACTGTCGCTGTGTAACTCAGTCGATGACATCAAGTCTTAGATTTCACAAGCAAATCCGCTTATATAGCATAGATTCTAACCCATCTCAAATTTCACTGCATTTACTTACTTAGGATGGGGCCTATATTTAACCGTATATATGTGTATGTAAAGTAAAAATTAAATTAATAGGCATGATGAAGTTGATCAAGCAACCCATATCCCTGAATGTGAAAAATATAAATTTTAATGAGTCTAGTTGCCAGATCAGACACAGCGTTTTATTGCCTAATACGATTCGCTGCATAATATGCGGGCCCTCGAACTGTGGTAAAACAAACGTTATTATCAGTTTACTGCTGCATGAAAATGGGCTTAAATTTAAAAATCTCTATCTTTACTCCAAAACTACTTTCCAGCCAAAATATCGTTTTTTAAGGGAAGTATTAAGAAGAGTACCTCAGATAAAGTTCAATGAGTTTAATGACGACAAAGATGTTATAGCTCCGAATGAAGCTTTAACAAATTCTGTATTTATTTTTGATGATGTTGTGTGTGAAAAGCAAATAAACATTCGTAATTATTTCTCTATGGGAAGACATAAGCAAATTGACTGCTTTTACTTATCGCAAACCTACTCGAAAATTCCGAAACAGTTGCTGCGTGATAACGCTAATTTTCTTATAATATTTAAACAAGATGATGTGAACTTAAAGCATATCTATGACGAACATGTAAATTCTGATCTACTATGGAATCAGTTTAAAGACATTTGTAAAACTGTTTGGAGTAACCCTTATAATTTTCTACTTATTAACAAAGAGTCACCATTAAACAATGGAAGGTATAGACAGAATTTTGATATTTTTTTAAACTTTGAATGAAGGTTTTACTTAAATATGAATTACACACATAAATGCCGTTAGTATTATTTGTTTCATAGCTGAATACAGTTGATATTTTTATTAAAAGATGGAAAAAAATATTAAAATAGAATTAGTGAAGTCTGTCGACTCCATAAAGAATAAAATAAAACAAATGAAAAATCAGGAACATACAATAAACTTGTCACTTGATAAAATGCTAAAACCTGTCACAGATCCTCTCAAAACTCTAGTTGATTCTAATAGATCTGCAGATAAAATGAATAAGATTGAAAATACAACTCTAAATAGCTCTGAAGAAATCGAGTCCGATGAAAATAATGCAAGCTCATCTACAAAGATCGATGACTATTACGATGCAAATCTAAATTCTATCCAATTTGTTGAAGAAAATGCTAAAAAGGAATCATTAGATAAATCAGAAATGTCATTAGAGGGCGATGATATCTTTGGTATTTATGACGGTGTTAGTATACCATTTGGAATTAGAAGTGAAAACAAAACTTTATTGATGGGTAATTCGCCGGTATCATTTTCTAAAATTGATAGTTTAAATAACGATACTATCATTTTAATTAAAATTGGCGACAAAGCTTACAATTTCACGGCTGGGCTAAAAGAACTTTTACTTCGAAGAAAACCTGATTTAAAGTTAATATCGAGCGAAGATAAACTTGTCTATAAGGATATGTTACATTATACAAATGCGCATAAAAGAGATTTTAATTCTAAAGGTCAGATAAAAGGTGACAAAGGTATAAAATATTGTAAAATAATTAAACCCCTATTTTCTGAATCGTTATACGATGATAAACTTCCTCACGCTAAACTTGGTGGAAACTTACCGACGCTAAAAAAATACAAAAACAACACCGACTTGGTATATTGGGATGATCCTAACGAATTAGTCGAGAGATTGAAACTATTAGTAGCTTCAAGAGATGCTGGCAATACAAACCATGATAATGAAATTTTATCGATAATTGAAGAATTAAAAGAAGCTGGAATAATTAAAGAATAAATAGTCGTAATAATATGCTCTACATTCAGTATTATACATGAATTCAAGACAAATTAGCTGAATTCTGAACATGAGCAAAGCCGACGTGGTAAACGAAATTCATAAAAGTGCAAGGGTAAACTTTCCCCGAAGACATGTTATTATGAAAGACATAGACGACCTGTGGCAAGCAGATTTAATTGATATGCAATCAATTTCAAAAGAAAATAAAAATTGTAGATTTATTCTTGCTGTTATTGATACATTTTCAAAGTACGCTTGGGCCTTTCCTCTAAAAACTAAAGCCAAAGATGATGTGTGTAACTGTTTCAAAATGTTCCTAGCTAATGGGCGTGTCCCTAAAAATCTGCAAACAGATAATGGAGCAGAGTTTTATAATAATAAATTCCAAAAGCTTATGAAGTCTAATCAAATTAACCACTATTCAACCTTCTCAACAAAAAAGGCTTCGATAGTTGAACGATTTATTAGAACATTGAAGTCTAAACTTTATAAGGAATTTAGTTTAAAAGGAAACTACAATTGGGTAAATAATACCCTTAATGATGTTATTCACAAATACAATCACACTTACCATCGGACAATTGATGAAATCCCCGCTAACGTGGATAACATGAATAAAAAACGAATATTAGAAAGATACTTAAGGTTGGTAAAAAATTATAGTAATAGAAGCAAGTTTAAAGTAGGTGATTATGTGCGTATCAGTAAGTACAAAGGAACATTTGAAAAAGGATATACCCCTAACTGGTCATCAGAAATATTTAAAATTCGAAAAATACAAAATACAACTCCTATCACCTACTTAATTGAAGATACAATCAGAGGTCAACCTATTTTAGGAGCATTTTATGTGCAAGAGCTTCAAAAGACAAAACATTGCAATGTATATCTAGTCGAGAAAGTTCTGAGAAGAAAAGGAAACAGAGTTTTAGTAAAATGGTTAGGTTTGTCTTCTACTGAAAACAGTTGGATTGATAAATCGAATATAGTATTATAAACAAAAAAAAAAAAAAATGAACTCAAAAGTTGATCATTGATGAAGCGTGTACGTATTTATTTTAGCGCTCGATTCAGATTCATTAGTCTTATGATGTGTATTGGAGAGAGCAGTCTTCTCAATTGGCTTATAAACAATTTACCATTTGAATTACACTTACCAGGATACAATTATTGTGGACCTGGTACAAAATTAATTAAAAGGCTTGCAAATAGAGATAAAGGAATTAATAAATTAGACGAATATTGCAAAGAACACGATATTGCCTATCACAAATCGTCAAACTTAAAGGATCGTCACAAAGCTGATTTGATTTTGTTAAAAAGGGCAAAAGAGCGAGCAGTCGCCTCGGATGCGAGTGTATGCGAAAAAATCATGTCACGTTTAGTAAGCAAGACAATGTCTGCAAAAATTAAAACCGGCTCTGGTAAAAAGAAAAGCAGCAAAAAGCGCTCTCGGAAAATTACATCGGGAAAAGGGTTAAAAAATAAGTTTAAAAATATTATTAGTAAAACGAAAAGACGCTTTAAAAAATTAAAGCCAAGATGCAATAAAGTGGCGATAGAATTAGCTATGGCGGCAGCCAGAGAATTAGCTGACGATTCATCCATTAAACTTCCTCGGTTTATTCCTATACCGAAAAGTGGTGGTGTATTACCTTTAATTCCTATTTTTGCTGGATTATCAGCGGTGGGAGCGTTAGCAGGCGGTGCAGCTGGTATTGCCAAAACTATAAATGAATTCAAGATAGCTAAAAAGCAATTGGCTGAATCGAAGAGACACAATGAAAAAATGGAAGCTCTTTGCATTGGAAAAGGTTTACACCTTAAACCGCATAAACATGGCCTTGGAATTTTTATATCAAAAGAAAAAAACTAAGATATCGGCTACCCAAACGAGCCTTAACTAACTTTGACATTTTGAAGTATGGAAATAATATTCCTTATTTTCGAGGTGTATTTATGAGAGATGAGCTCCCTAAACAACCTTTTAAAAAAGAGTGCGGAGTTGTAAATTTAGATAGTTCTAAAAATCCAGGTTCTCATTGGGTAGCCTATGCAAAATACAATGATTATATTGAATATTTTGATAGTTATGGAAATCTTAAACCACCAAAGGAGTTGATAAGATACTTAGGTGCTAAAGTACACTATAATTATGATAATATACAACGCGACCACCCTTACAATTGCGGACACCTATGTTTACATTTTTTAAGGATTTTTTGGTGAAGTTTAGGAATAAATTGAGTAGGATCTTCTAAAAGTGTTCAGTCTACAAGCATGTCCATAACGGTAACCATCTCTGGAAATAAATCAGAATTAGATACATTTTTTCAACCACCTCTATATTTATCTGGTCAATTTGAGTGTGGTTTGTTATACTTTTCAGTATTAAATTCAATACCAAATGCACGTATTAATAACAAAATTATTCCTGTGATCAGAATCGAATGTGATCTTGTACACGGTTCATACTCTAACGGGTTACCAACTCATATAATTCATGAATTTGTATCTAATACTGCTACAGGTCAGCAAATCATAGAAATACCGCGAAACCCTATTTACTTTCCAGTGAACAAAAATACTATTACATCAATATCTATTAAGATAGTTGATCAATTTGGGTTCTGTATTAACTTTAGAGAAGAACATAAAAATATTGAACTACGCCTTCATATAAGAAAAATAAAATGATATCATATTATAAAACCCATGTAGTTACCAAAAAGCGTCCTATTTCTTGTACAACCATTAAGGTGCAAAGACGTAAGAAAAAAGTTATAAAATTAACTAAAGCAAATAAAGATTTTCTTAAAGCCCTAGGTATAAAAGTATGAATATGCTACAGATTACTGAATTACCACACTTCGATACTTCGATTGAAAGTAATGAAGTCCATTCGTACAATCCCTACAACAACAGTTTTAGAGAAAACGATGAAATCAGAATTCCCATACACCAGCAAGACGTATATGTGTTACCATCAGCCAGCTCAATTTACGTCGAAGGGCAAGCAAAGTTCTTCGGTAAAGATGGAAATCCTATTAAGAAAGCTATTACGTTCAGTAACAACCCTGTTATGTTTTTGTTTCAAGATATCAGATACGAAATAAATGGTATAGAAATAGATCGCATTAAAAATTCTGGAATAACATCAACAATAAAGTCATACGTTTCAATGAATGATGGAGAAAATAAAGTCGCTGCCTTGTGGGGTTGGAACATGGATGGATTTAAAAGCGACGGTTATTTCAGTGCTATTGTTCCTCTTAATAAGATTTTAGGATTTGCTGAGGATTACAATAAAATTGTAATAAATTGTAAACATGAACTTATTCTGAATAGAAGTAACTCCAACTTAAACAGTGTTATAGTAACTGACGATGTTACACATTTTCAAATAGATATGCAAAAAGTGCAATGGCGGGTGCCACATATAAAAGTATCAGATCGGGAACGACTGACGCTTCTTAAACATTTAGAAAGAGATAAACCTATTCAGATAGCCTTTAGAAATTGGGATTTATACGAGTATCCTTTGCTCCCTAAAACTACAAAACATTGCTGGTCTGTTAAGACTGCCTCACAATTAGAGAAACCTCGGTATGTAATTTTTTGCTTGCAAACCAGTAGAAAAAATAGTAAAATCAAAGACAGTTCTCTTTTCGATCACTGTGGGGTTACTAACGTAACTTTGTTTTTGAATTCACAATATTATCCTTACGAGCCTTTATGCTTAAATTTTTCCGAGAACAAATACAGTATATTATATGAAATGTATGTGAAATTTCGTCAGTCGTATTACAACTGTCCTGCAGACCCCTTGCTTGACTTAATCGGTTTCAAGGAGAAGGCTCCTCTATTTATCATAGACTGTTCAAGGCAAAACGATAGTTTGAAAACAGGTCCCGTAGATGTGCGTTTGGAGATTGAATGTTCAGCACCAATACCAGATAACACAACTGGATATTGTTTAATTATTAACGACCGACTTGTGGAATACAAACCTTTGAGTAACATAGTGCGTAGGTTATCATGACCGCCATTGTAGATGTTCAAGGTTTCAAAACAGAATCAAATTATTTTATCATTAAAGAAATTGCTATACTATGTAATAATAAAATTCAGGTGTTTTTAATTACACCACCGTTTCCATATCGCGGTTTGTCGGAGCCAGAAAAACGACAAGTTGGTTGGATTGAACGTAATAGGAAGATATACTGGGGTGAAGGATTTGTGCCTTTCGTAAATTATCTGAACTTGGTTGAAGGTATTTTAAAAGATAAATGTGTTTACACCAAAGGTAGAGAAAAAGTATTATGGTTGAAAGAAATTTCAAATAATAATAATGTAAATAATTTAGAAGATAAAGATTGCCCTAGTTTGATAAGCTTGTACAAAATATATGAAGATTGTCATGATTTGTATAGTTGTATTTATCATGATTCAATATGTGCTTTAAAAAATGTTTTATGTTTAAATAAATGGTGTATAGATAATAAAATTTTGATATAAATATTTTCTTGTTTAATTTTTACGATTACAGTTTCCTATCCCTCCCAAACTCCTAAATGTTAATCTTTATAAGTTGCTAGCAACAACTATACAGCCCCATTATGCTTTTAGAATTATTTGCAGCAAGAAGTAGAGAGCGAGTAAACAGAACATGTCTCAAAACAAATACAGTCCGCGCTATGACATGTATAACACGTATAAAATGCGTGAACTTTCATTTAATCATTATTGGGCAACTATTGATTCGAGGAGAAGATTAGTGATGGAAATGGCTGACGCTGGATTTTTTTATTGTGGAAATGGTGTAAATGATAAAGCAGCTTGTTTCTCATGTGGAGGTGTTATAGAAGATTGGGAGATTTACGATGATCCTTGGCTGCAGCATGTTCAAAACTTTCCGGATTGCTTTTATTTAAATGCTGTGAAAGGAAAACATTATGTTGACAAGTCAAGATGTCTATTCAAGTATATATAAAGAAACAAAAATATAAAACTATTCGTTAAAATGATACATCTATAAAAAACAAAAAAAAAGAATAAAAAAAAGAGACTCGTGAAGGATTTGAACCTCCGACCTCCATTTCTCCGAACGTAATCGGGGCGCTCTTACCAAACTGAGCTAACGAGTCTCAACGATACTCCTCTAAAACAATGACCACTATCATCAATACGACGTCATGATTATTCACCCTTTGAACTTTTTCTAAAACCCATATTTGAGATTGTGAGAGGAGAGCAGTGGTGGTCCAGTTGTAACGGCTGCGACTTACAATTTGTAGGTCCTGGGTTCGAACCTAGGCTAGCGCTTTACTTTGAGTAAATTATTTCATTACCACTGTTCTCTGTGAGAGGAGACCTTTGTGCCAGTAGTGGGAAAAAAAAAATACAAATTGAAATCTTAAATCGTAACTACTTTGTCTATATCATAGTATTCGTTGTCTACTTTGCTCCTGTTTCTGTTGCGAATACAATCTAAGCAAACAGACATCGCGCATCTGTGTCGCGATCATAAACACATTTTTTATGACGAACAGACGGTTCTTTTATAGTCTTAAGACGCTGAAAACTTTGCTTGCGCGATGTAGGATTTAATGTTTTTAGTTCATACGACGTGTCATAGATGGTGCTGTAGTACTTTTTACAGAATGCGAACGAATGCGCTTGAATTTTATTAATAAGTGTCTAAAACCGTTACTCTATTGAATTCAGAACATTCGCTCATCAGTTTAAAAAACCGTAGTGGATAACAAGACATCGATGGTATAAATTGGGGGTTCTGGATCATGCGCTCTCGCGAAGCGAGAGCAAAGTGATCCAGAACCCCCAATTTATACCTACTAATATGAACCTTATGCCCTAGGCGTACGGTCGAAATTCTAATGTCTTTGTATAAATAGGTCGCGAGTTTGTACCTACCTAACTTTAAAACTAATAATAATAGAATGCTCTCGAACTTCTAACGTACGCACACTGTAATCACTGGCTTTCTCGAATGTTCTAGTAGGTCCGATGTAACACTGCCCCCTCCTTAGACATGCTCGTCCCGAGCATCATTAGTCCCGTAGTATCGCACCAACCGGTCTACATGCACAATCTTAGGCGCACCTCGTGGACCCTTCTGTATTCGGTAGGTGACATCGTTGATCCTAGTCACGACTAGATATGGTCCATCCCATTTTGCTTGTAACTTCGGAGACTTCCCCTTGCTCCGCACTGGGTTATGCAACCACACCAGTGAACCCTCGTCGAAACCCCTACCGTTTGCTTTCCGGTCATAACGGGTCTTCATCTTCTCAGACATCTGTTGGCCGGACTGTCGGATATGCTCATAAACATCGTTCAACTTATTACGCAAGTCATTCGCGTAATCTGTTACGCTGTATGTGCTTGTCCCAATCCCTTTGCCGGCTTTCCACAACTTTCGCCAGATATCTTTCCAACGTTTGGTTGAATCGTTCTACCATTCCATCGGATTGTGGGTGGTAAGAGGTGGTTCTGGTTTTATGGGTACCCATCAATCGACAAGTCTCTTGAAATACTTGCGATTCAAAATTTCTTCCTTGATCGCTGTGTATTTCTAAGGGTACTCCAAAACGACAGAAGACTTCTTGAACTAATTTATCTGCGACAGTTGTTGCTTCTTGGTTAGGAATGGCGAAGACTTCCGGCCACTTTGTAAAGTAATCCATGACCACCAGGAAGTACCTGTTTCCGCTCTCGCTTACTGGAAATGGTCCCGCAACGTCTAGTGCTATCCGTTCCCAAGGGGCTCCAACGTTGTACACTTTTAATGCACCTCTGCTGCGTGTATGGGGTCCTTTCACGGCTGCACAACTGGAACATTTGCGACACCAGTCCTCCACATCATCTCGACAGTGGATCCAGTAAAATCGGTCTCGAATTTTTAGAAGAGTCATTTTTACCCCCATATGTCCTTCTGAACATCCATCATGGTAGAGCCGTAGAACATCCGGTACCTTAGCTTTAGGGACAACCATTTGTAGATGACAACTGTCCCTTCTAGCGTTTTCCCATTTACGGCACAAGACTCCATCCTGAATCACCATGCTGTTCCATTGCGCCCAATAACTCTTCGTGATGGAACTCATCGCAGCCACATCACTCCACTTGGGTTTAGGAACACCAGCTTTGATCCACTCGAAGATTGGTTTGATGTTCGAGTCATTGTGCTGAGCCTGCTGTAGGGTCTCCTTCCATTCATCGCTGAGATCCGTTCTAAGCATCCTCACGGGCACTACTTCCTTAGTCTCTTGCCTGGCACAGTGCTTACAGTCTTCAGGACAAGGTCTTCTTGACAAGGCGTCTGCGTTACCGTGAGTTCTCCCACTGCGATGTTCAGTTACGAAATCAAACTCTTGTAGTAGTTCTATCCATCTCGCCACTTGCCCTTCTGGATTCTTGAACTGTAATAGCCACTTCAGTGCAGCATGGTCAGTTCATAGTTGGAATTTACGTCCCAGCAAATATTTACTGAAGTGCTGCACTGTCTTTACTACAGCGAGGAGCTCCCGTCTTGTAACGCAATAATTTCTTTCAGGTTTCGATAAAGACTTGCTGAAGTAGGCTATTACAACCTTCCGGTCTCCTTTCCGTTGAGACAGCACGCCCCCAATTCCAGTATTACTGGCATCTGTGTCAACTATGAAGTCATTTTCAGTGTCAGGATATCCCAAAATAGGTGTGTTCCACAGACGTTTCTTTAATTCCTGAAATGCGACGTCGCAGTCCTGGTCCCAACAGAATTGCCTCTTTTCCTCAGTGACTTTGTGCAGAGGTTTTGCAATGTCGGCAAAATTCTTGACAAACCTTCGATAGTAGGAGCACAAACCCAGGAATGCTCTGACCTGCGTCTTGTCTTTCGGAACTGGCCAATCTTTGACGGCGACTACTTTTTCTGGGTCTGTTTGAACACCTTCCCCCGAAACTATGTGTTCTAAGAAGTTCACTTGCTGTCTGAAAAACGAACACTTTTTCGGACTTAACTTCAGATTTGCTGTTTGTATTTTTGACAGCACTCGGTTGAGGTTTTTGGAGGTGATCTTCAAATGTACGGCCCACGATGATTATGTCGTCTAGATAGACAAGATATGCGTCTCTAACCAACCCGGCGAGTACTTGCTCCATCAGCCTTTCAAACGTCGCAGGAGCGTTGCACAAACCGAATGGCATAACTTTAAACTGCCATAGCCCTTTTCCTGTTGAGAATGCAGTTTTTTCCTTGTCCTTGGGGTCTATTTCTACTTGCCAGTAGCCACTTTTCAGATCAAGTGTGGTAAACCACTTCATACCAGTCAGCGTATCCAGTGTGTCATCGATCCTAGGCAGCGGGTAGCTGTCCTTTTTCGTGACGTCGTTCAGTCGTCGATAGTCCACACAGAAGCGCATACTGCCGTCCTTTTTCTTTACCAGGACCACAGGAGAACACCATGGACTCGATGAAGGCTCTATAACACCGTCCTTCACCATTCCCTCAATCATGGTTTCTACCTCTTTTTCTCGTGCAACTGGCAGTCTTCTTGGTCGCTGACGGATTGGTAACTCGTTACCCGTATTAATCTGGTGCTGAACAAGTCCAGTTCTCCCTATATCAGCATCATTCGCAGAGAAAATGTTGGCGTACTGAAGTAACATCTTCTTAGCCTTGTCCATTTCTTCTTTAGTTAAATCGCAGTTTTCCAAAAGCGTTGACACGTCAAATTTTGAACTACGAATTTCATTTCCGGTAGGCACATCTTGCAATTGACGCATCCAAGCTACTTCCTCGCAAGTGCCGATCAAGGTGCCCTTCTTAATCACTTGCTCCTGGTCACTTGGATTCAGTATGCGTACTGCTGAGATGTTGGTGGCCTTGACCAGAGTTCGTGCCATCTTCCATGGGAAGTCATTGTTTACCCTTTCTATTAGAACACTTCGACCTTTGTTTCCAGAATTCCGTGGCAAACAAATTGGCACAACCGTTTCTGATCTGCGAGGAAGAACAATCTTCTTCAAACAGTACACTTTCCCTGACGGTGCACCTTCCATGAAGACTTCCTCTGAACCACATTTCAGTACTCCTTGATCAATGTCGATCTCACAACGATATTTCCGCATGAAGTCCAAGCCCAAGATGCAATCGTCCACTATGTCAGCCACGATGACATTCTGCTTGTAAAATCTGTCACCCAATTTTAACTCTACCTCCTTCTTGCCTCGGACGTTTATGTGCTGACCGGTAGCTGTTAGTAACTGTATACGGTCGTGCTTATTGAAGTAGTCCCCAAGAAACCGACTAGCTAGTTTGGAATTGACGACCGTGTGAGATGTTCCAGTATCCAACGTCAGTTTGCATGGTGTTCCATTGACTTCGCCTTTGATGGTCAGGCTGTTCCCGTCATGTGCTTGCGAGATCAAGATTCTCGGGGCTCTTTCAATACCAGCCAGCACCCGCCCCCCAGTCCTGGCATTTACTCGTTTCCCTGCTGTGGCTGGGCAGTCACTTCAGCCACTCTTCCCTGCTGATCTTCTCTGGGGGTGCTGCGCTTAGGACAGCTGGACCGAAGATGTCCCCTTTCTCCACAAGTGTAGCACCTAGGACTATACCCCTGTGGGCGGTCGCGTACAGGTGATGCAACAACCTCCCTGACACGGTGCGTTCGGTGGTCTTGCCTCACTGCCTCTACTTCTAAGGCATGGGCCAAGGCGTCCTTCAAGGTCTCATGATGCCCCAGTCTCACGGCAGCTCTAACTTCTAAGTCACGTATTCCATCAACGAAGGCCTGTACCAGATTTCCATCAATCAGTGCAGGGGCAGACTGGTAGGCTTTCCGAACGAGTTTTTCAACTTCCAGGGCCCACTGCTGTAGGTTCTCGGCACTACGTTGAACACGGTCCTTCAACTTAGCACGGAATACGTGCTCCAGGTGCGCGTCGCCGTATCTGGACTCCAACGCCTCCAGCAGCTGCTCGTAGGTTACATCCTTGCCAAGTGCCTCGAGAATAGTTAAAGCCTGGTCTCGGAGGCCCAAAGTGAGCGCGGTCATGGCTTGTGGTTTGGTCCATCCATTCGCCTTCATGACGGCCTCAAACTGGATTTTGTAAGCCGACCACGAAGATGTGCCGTCGAACGGAGGCACTTTAAAACCACGCGAAGATGGTGCAGCAATCACCGAAGCTACAGTCCCGCCTTCAGTCTTCAGTTCGCCCAAAGCCTTCTTTACCCCAGCAATCTGAACTTCGGCCTCCGAGATGCGATTCTCATGCTGGTGGACCTGTTCTTTCATCAACTTGATGTCCTTGCCAAAACTTGCATGCAGATCCTTTATGAGGAGCATCTGCTCGTCCTGGCGGCGGACCTGCTCCTCTTTGTCTCGCTGCAACTGCTCTTCCAATCGGCGAGCCTGCTCCTCTTGACGGCGAGCTTGATCCTGCAGCAACGCCATTAAAGCTGACAAGTCTGGTGCCACTGCTGCTGGAGAAACTCCGGATGGGCCAGCGACTGGCTGTGACGTAGGCTGGACACCACCCGGTGTCTGTGTCGGAGAATCCCCAAACCGCCTTTGGTCCGTATCCTGCTGTCGCTGACTTCTGGTACGGATACCGTCCGTGTCGTCCTTTGGTAGGATTGGCATAATTTATATCCCACTTCTGACACCAATTTGTTACGAGCTGGGTATGAGATAAATTAATTACTACCGATTAAACAACACAATAACTTTATTAATCACAAAACAACTTAAACTTAATCACAAATACACTACTGTTTACTATTCGCTTAGATATCGCACTTCAAGTTCACTTCGATTTGCTTCGCTGTGTAGCTAAAACAAGACTGACTGTCGCGGCCCTGAGCGCTCTATTTATACTCGCCAACAGACACACCAGAATAACCACGAACATTCTAGAGGGTCATAAAAAAAACTAACAAAAAAATAGCAGGTAGAACAAGTAGGTATAACCTACTTGTACAAAACAAGCAAATATGAACCTTATGCCTTAGGCGTACGGTCGAAATTCTAATGTCTTTGTATAAATAGGTCGCGAGTTTGTACCTACCTAACTTTAAAACTAATAATAATAGAATGCTCTCGAACTTCTAACGTACGCACACTGTAATCACTGGCTTTCTCGAATGTTCTAGTAGGTCCGATGTAACAATATTATGGCTCACTAGGGATCGAGCTCTTGCATCCTCATTTCAGTGGTAGCGCAGAACCTCCAGGAGACCAGTGAGACCGTGACTGTGTAATCAGTCGTTCGACACCGGTCGATATGAATTGGAAACAAAAAATAAATAAATCCCAAGATGATAGGGTGTCAGAGCCTAACACGGCGTCGATGGAAGCAATAGAAGCGATGTCTCAGGATGAACCCATCAAGATGTTAACCAGACTGTATACATTGCGACAAACGTCGGAGGAAAGATGGCCAAAAAAGGACGAACGAGTCCGTGTCGAGCGACGATAAGTTCCGCCACCAAAGGTGTCGAGGCTCGGCAGCAGACTGCTATTGGGGACCTCGAACTAGTTTTGGACACGACGAGGAAGTATTAAAGCGAAACCGAAGCGATGTCGCTTGGTGCGACCAGGCAAGCCGCACCACAGCGACGAAAATGTGGATCATACTCTACGTCGGGTCATCGCGTGGAGTGTTCCATAGGGGTCGGCCTTGGCTCCGCTCTTGTGGATCATAAGCTACGCAGGGCTATCGCGTGCGGTGTTCCATAGGGGTCGATCTTGGCTCCGCTTTTGTGGATCATAAGCTACGCAGGGCTATCGCGTGCGGTGTTCCACAGGGGTCGATCTTGGCTCCGCTCTTGTGTATTATAGGCTACGCAGGGTCATCGCGTGCGGTATCACACAGGGGTAGATCAGGAACATTGAAATGAACACAAGTAAGCCTGCGATCCTGAATATAAAGCTGAGATGATGACGATCAAAAAGCAACTCACATCGATATAGGACAGCCCCATGACCCGACTGTATATGAGACACACGTAGGGCAGACTGATGACCCGGCACACGAAGAATGTCAGCAGCATCAGGATGCCGTTCACCACGTACAGGCGCGAGGACTTGAGCTTCATCCGGGACAGGATACTGCGCACTGACACGAAGGGCGTCGAGAGCTCCATGAGGTACACGAAGCCGAATGTGCAATCACCCAGGTCACCGCGGAGGTACTGAAATAAGAAATCAAATTATTTATCGGAATCGCTTCCATAAGGCCGGTTTCCACTGAAGCGGAGAGGAACGGAGCGGATATGAGATGTGCAAGATTCGACCAATGACAGGAAAGACGAGAGACGCGATGTAGTCTGCAACCAATGTGATTGGTCGAATTTTGCACTTCTTCCCTGCGCTTTAGTAGAAACCAGGCCTTTGTTATATTTTTGTTTCAGATCATGCAGTTACTTAGTACTATGATAGATAGACCGTAGAAATGTTCACAGATGATGTATTTCTGTTATTGCTATAACAACAAATACTAAAAACTGAATAAGAAATAATATTTAAGTGGGGCTCCCATAAAACGAACGTGATTTTTTTATAATGGTTCGGAACCTTCGTGGGCGTGTCGAACTCGCACTTGGCCGGTTTTAAATCCAGGATTTTTCGATCAGCTAATTCTCAGTAGGAGCCCTGAGTCTGGATTTGTGCACTATTGATGGCAAAAGGCTTACATGGGATTTATTTAGAAGCTTATTTGTAAAACACAAACAACCTCACAGAAGCACATTACTAACATGATAAACAACAACATTTGTTCTACGACTTTTCATACAAAACTAGATCAGCTGTTCTGACCAGGGACCATTTTGGTTACCCATTGAAAGGGTTTTTGATAGGGTTTAGACAAAGTGTTGTTTTAAAAACCATTTCATATTGGTTACCATTTTTTACGAAAACCCTCATTAATGGATAACCTCTTCCAAACCCTTTGGATATGATTACCTGTATATTCGAAAACCCATTCTTGATAGGTTATACTTTTTAATGGTAAGTCGTTTTGAACGGGTTACCCCTTCAACGACTGTAAAGCCGTTGAAGGGGTTACCCATTCGGACTACCAGTATTGTAATTTTATCTCTCACGTCTTTTCTTTAATAAAGTACTAAACTGCATACATTCGGCAGGAATGCGTCAAGTCGCAACACGCAGTCTAGGCCCTAGCGATGAGTAGCGACTCCTTACACATGCGATTATAGTTATTATTGCAGAGTTTTTAAAGTTCAATGTTTTTTTTCCTGGAAAAGTCGGGATTGTTTCCTACATGATACAATCTTGTCTTTTTTACGGAATCATAAATAGTCCGATAGCGCTGGGCTATTTTGGTGCCAAAGTTTCAAAAATTTTAAAGTTGCCTATTTCTTGCCTGTGGCTACAGTCGTACCTGTGAAGCTTATTATTGCGTTTTGTGTCACATCTGACTATTGCATTTTCAGTATCTCGATGATTTGTGGTTTATTGATTATTTTTATTCGAATCAAAACTGGTAAAATTAATTTAAAGTTTAAAATAATTATGATATCTAGGATAGCCTGCAAACCCCGTTTGTAACATTTTAGACACCGAGGGACTAAATAAGAAAACACTGTGCTTTTCATTGCAAATACAAGAAACATAAAAATAAAATCATGAGTCAATCGAAAAACAAATCGAGTTTGGATTGCCGCTTTTCCGCCTATTTTGTTTTTTTTTTCTGTGGCCAGTCCGCTATTCAGGAATTCTGGGATATTCACCCTAATCGTATCAGTTAGGTACTACTACGTCATTATAACGAAATCAACTATCATTTTCTTTTCCTCTAACAGTGATCGAAAAGATAAATAGCCAAATTTCTCCCTAACTAAAGTACCTAAAATGACACAAATTAATATAGTAGGTTAGGCAAATGGTCCGGAAACTATATGCGAAAAACAAAACAACTTTAATATTTTTGAAACCTCAAAACCTAGCGCTATCGGACTAAAATATCATTCGATCGTCTCACTCATTATTTAGTGCCCGAAGGGAAAGGATAGGAGCTGACTCAAACTGTAAGATTTAAACAACCAAGGCGACATGAACATATATATTAAAAAAAAAGACGTGTGGCACTCGGGGACTGCCGCGGTAAAGCTATTGCATAGCATTTTTTATCAACTTATGCAATTATAATTATTCATTACAACGCGCGGGCTGTTATAAGTTTGACGTGTCTTTGTATGTGTGTGTGGAACATTCATTATAAAATTCATAATTTCATTGTGATGGGAAGCCGAGCCTGAACATTCAGTCTGCGTTTTGTCCTCGAGCCGGCAACAAGCGGAAAATAAAATACATAAATAATTATAATTGCATAACTTGATAAAAATTGTTACAAAGAAGGTCTAACATCAAATGTATACAACCTACAACTGCTAGTTACGGCAATGGTGTCGATTCTGTTGTGCACAAACTAAACTTAATTTAGGCTATTACTATCTTTTTCTCACCAATAAAACGAGAAAGAGACGGACGTAATTTAGAGCTGTCAAATTTAATTCTAACTAATATTTCCATACAAATGAAGGGTGCACGTAAAAACATGTCGATTAAAAACACGGTGAAGCGCAAGGCATAAACTAGTTTGACATCTCTAACTTAGTGCATAGCTATAGCCGTCCTTTTCTCGCACTGCCTTTTAGTGAAAGATAGCAATAGTCTAAATTTAGTTTAGTTTGTGCACAACAGAATCGACACCAATATATTAAAAAGAAAACTAGCTTGTCATTGTTATTATCTGACATGGGGTGTTAGGTTATTTTCGTTACGTTATTTTCGTTACGGAATTTCTGGATTTGGTCTCCACGCTCAAGGCCCGCGATAGAAGCTATGCAATAGCTTAGAAGCTTAGCTCCGTAGCATTCGCCGTTAGATGAATTCGTGAATTAACTGATTTAGAGATAGCCCGTTAAGTTTATTTTCATAGCATGATGTCGTATAGTATTCTCTTGTGGGGCAATGCCACCGATATTCAAACAAAAAAGGGCAATTCAATCTACTTATGAACTTAGTCCTTGACTGGGGAGGTCGGCACGCAGCACCCAGTTGTAACCGATAGGGGCGGCCCCAGAACCCGGGCGTCTCTTCTGGCCCGGTTCGATGCAGGAACCTCCCGAAACAGTCGTGTCTGGTGAGGACTTGCGTCAGGCGAAAGATGAGGACGCCGTGGCGCCTCTCAAGCCACTCCTCAAAGAGGGGACTTATCGCCACTATTGTGGCGTGCCCTGCACGGGGTTTGCGACAGTCGCTCTCTCCATGTCGCCATGAGATCACGACGGAGTCTGTCCGCTGAGCGGGGCGAGGACTATCGCCTCCAGATCCCACGGCGGAAATTCGGCAAGGCCTCGCCTGGCCGCAGATTGTGCGGTATCCACGAAGTAGATTTACGAACTTAAGACCTGCTTGGAGAATGAATGTCATCCATGGTCTAACGATGAAGACAGAAGGCAATTGCAAGATGTCCTCAACAGTTTGCAGCAGCTATATTATTATTAGGCTTAGTTCACGCACCTTGATGAGAACTCAAGAGCTGCCTAAAGTATGACTGTCATCGAAGGTCAGCAATGGAGACGGAAGGCAGTTGCATGAGGTATCTACGCATGAGTTTACTGAAGCCTTTTCATGTTTGAGCTCATTTTTTGCACCTTAATGAGAATTTTAAACGTAACAAGAGTAAAAGTTTCATCCAACGTCCGACGGTGAAGAGGGAAAGCAGTTACAAGTGGTCCTGAAGACAAGTTCACAGCATCTTCATCGTGGTTGGACTCATTCATGGTCCTTGATGAGAATTTTAGACCTAGCTGGAATATGACTTTCAGCGGAGTATGTTTTTTTTTACAATAACAGTGAACATTGATTCCTTTTGAGAGCTAAAGCGGTTAAAGTTACGCAACAATCATGTAGCACGGAATTGTTCCTCTTAAAACGAGTCCGCGATAGCATTTCATCCTTCTCTCTCTTATGAGACGCAGACGAAGTTGCACGGGTCAGCTAGTAACTTAATAAAACCTTTGTTGATTGATTTCGTTTATTCGTCACTGACTTCTGAAGCTTAAGTTATTTTTCCTTTTTTTGTGTTTTTTGCAGTCGGTTTAGTTTTTGCAAAAAAAAATAATAATCTCTTTTTAGTGGTTCACCCTTCACAGCGTACTGACGTGATGTTATGTTATGAACTGGTGTAAACAATAGATAGACATGAGATTTCAGCAATTCCAGTCCATTTGCTATCATTTGAGGAGTTCCGTTGCCTATCTCCGAAGTTCATCATCAGATCTTCACCAAATTGAAGTGGGACACTCTGAAAAAATACTCTTTCGAAAACTACCCAAATCGCTTTATGTGTGCCTATAAAATTTGAAGATTTCGCACTATTTCTCCAAGATTCCATCATCAGATCCAGACTTGATGATTATGGGACCTCCTGTGAAGTATACCCTTTTAAACAAAATAAAAATAATCCATATCGGTTTAGATATCTTCGAGTAATCGGGGAACATACATAAATAAAAAACAAAAAGGTTCCCACGAATTGAGAACCTCCTCTTTTTTGAAGTCGGTCAAAAAAGAAATCACCGTCCTATCAAACCGAGTAAGAAACACTTAATGAACGATTCTATATGATTTCAAACTTCCAAGGTCAACAATACTTCAACGTAATTTCCTCAACTTCAACGTAATTTAAAATTATTTGGTTTAAAACCCTTTGGTTACCCCGACAAAACCCTTTCAAGGGGTTATCCTCTTCAATTGGAAACCATACAGGAGCCGGTAACATCTTGTACTAGTTAACTTATTGTAGGGGTTACCCTAACGTTAGTGTTATGAAAGGGCTACCACTTCCAAGAGGTAACCCTTTCCGTGACTGAAGCCGCACAACATGTAACCCTTTCGAAAGAATTAACTTATATTCGGGGTTGTACGGTCCCTGGTTCTGACATATGATTATGCATGGAGAGTTGATTTTTTTTTGTGTTTTTGGAAAAGTCGTAGAACAAATGTTGTTGTCTGTGATGTTAGTAATCTAGTCCTGCGAGGTTGGTGATGTTTTACTAAAAACCCTGTATAACTGGCAAATTGTGCATGTACCACAGGTTATAGTTCAGTTCAAACTTTATGGCGGCTCGGAAGTTAGCTGCGAGTGACGGTCTGGGCATTATACAGTCAAGACGATGCGTCCTCTGTGTCCCGCTGATACGTGACATTGTGTTTTGAGCAGCTTTACGTTAGATGTTCCTAGGCGACATAAAGTTTGAACCGTTATACCTGCGCAGACCCTCCCTCGCAGCTAACTTCCGAGCCGCCATACCACAACAGAACCAACCGAACTATGCACTTCTGTTTAACCCTTTGGAAATTACAAGCATGATATGTACACTCACCACAATGAAAAGGAAGCCAAACCCTCCAATGAAGAGGTGGTGCATCAACATGACGGGCTCGTGTCTCACGTAGTCCAGGAAGGAGACGCCTGGCCTCTTCACCACGGCGCTGTCTCCTGACGATAAGGGCGCCGCGCCGTTCTTTGAGGGGCGGCGCTTGAGGGCTGCCACGTCGGCGCCTGAGTGCATTTGGACGTGTACCTAGAATATCAGATTGTTGGGTAGTAAGAATATATCAATTTCGAAAAGATAGGTACTGTCAAAGAAGTGTTGCATGAAGAAATTTTTTATTTCTTTATGACCATCATGAAATTTCCATTCTTCTTAGCATCATCATCTGCCTAGCCTTTTCCCAACTATGTTGGAGTCGGCTTCCATTCCAACCGGATGCAGCTGAATACCAGTATTTTACATGGAGCGACTACCTATCTGACCTCCACAATCCAGTTAGTACTGGATAATACGATACCACTTGGTAAGGACTGGTTGTCAGACAATTTAGGCCACTGACTACCTGTAACGACTGTCAAAGATCTCCAAATGACAGCCAGGACCAACAGTATAACACGTTTTCCAAGACATAGCGGAAGCTTGGTATATAAGGATGGTCACGCATCCACAGACCAACCTAGGCAAGCACGGCTTAACCTGAGGGGTCTTCCAACGCTACGCCACTCCAGAACTTTTCGGCCCCATCGGCCATCCGTTCTGCGAGCAATATACCCTACCCAGTGCCACTTAAGTTTGGCAATTCTTCCAGCTACGTCGGTAACCTAGGTTCTTTTCCGACATCCGTCTGATTCGATCACGCAAGGACCTCCGAGCATAGCAAAAACTAGAAATAGTAAAACCACTCACCATATACATGCTCCATATATCATAGAAGAAGTACGAGGCGCCGAACCACGCGTAGGCCTCGGACATGTAGTGCGAGGTCCGCAGGAAGTCGCGCGAGCACGACCAGAGGCACACGATGGCGCCCGTCACGCAAGACAGCGCCGCCTGCACTGCTGACACCAGTCTGCACAGCAGGGGATATAGTGAGAAGGAAGAAGGATCACCTGTGATGGGAGTACCTATCCTCGTTACGCCAGAAATACCAATGGAACTATAGTAAGTTTGTACGTTAGAAAAAAAATATGGGGCAGTCTTTGGTCGAATAGAAGTGAAAACTAAGTAATCAAAAATAAACTAAAATTGTATGAGGTTGATTTTGACTAACTGTTAGTATAGGATCCCGCTATACAACGACCTTCACCGAGATGCTTATTTAATGAGACGTATTTTTTATGTTATTAAATATATCCTATATGGGTTGCCTAACAAATTTCAGTCCAGAGTATTTTTAATTAATAATTAAAAAAAATTTTTTTGTTAAACATTGCACCGGTGTGATTATTAAATAAATTTGATACCAATCGAAAGTTTGAAGCCCATAGAATATGCAAACGTTAGGTTGCCTATTTTTTTCCGGTCACAACCACGGGTTGCCAGGTGTAAACAGGTAAATCTATAAGTACTAGCATTTTGCAACGGTCTGATTATTGAATCAAACTTAGATAAAATGAAAGATTATTTCATAAGGAACACGGTGGTATAGGGTTGCCTGCGAAAAATCAGTCCCGAATTACGGTTGTCGAATTTTAAATAATAAAATATCGCTGCGAGTGAATGTGTGTGAGAGAGAGGTCCCAGACCAACCATCCCATGCGGTAGAAAAGGACGCAGCGTAGCAGCTGTTTAAAGTCCGCCCATTTAAAGAAGGAGAGTGCGCATGCTATTTGTGCTTGGAAATGAAAAGGATAGCGATAGACTCGTATATGCTGTGCATTATTTTGGAGTCATAGATATAGTATTATATAGATGGCGAGAAAGCGTGTCGCTGAAAGGGACAAAAAAAAAGTACTTCACTACATTTAGGGTTACCCTGTTAGGAAAAATGTACCCCATAATTAGTGATAAAATTAGAAATAGGTACCTACACAAAGCCTGAAGTTTAGACCGATGAACTCTGTGTCATCGAAAGCGACATTAAGAAAACCGGGGAAGGGCGAGTCGGAGTCGCACACCGAGGGTTCCGTATAAACTTACCAATGAAAACAGTTCCCGCAAAAAAATTTTTGTGGAACTACAAATTTTCAGTTTTCGGATTTCTTGGAGATTATTTGGGGGTTCTGATGAGAAATAAAAAACCGATGTGACTGATCTGTTCTGATGTTTGCGATATTTTATTATTTAAAATTCGACAACCGTAATTCGGGACTGGTTTTTCGCAGGCAACCCTATACCACCGTGTTCCTTATGAAATAATCTTTCATTTTATCTAAGTTTGATTCAATAATCAGATCGTTGCAAAATGCTAGTACTTATAGATTTACCTGTTTACACCTGGCAACCCGTGGTTGTGACCGGAAAAAAATAGGCAACCTAACGTTTGCATATTCTATGGGCTTCAAACTTTCGATTGGTATCAAATTTATTTAATAATCACACCGGTGCAATGTTTAAAAAAAAATTTTTTTTTGATTATTAAATAAAAATACTCTGGACTGAAATTTGTTAGGCAACCCATATAGGATGTATTTATTGGCATATTTAATAACATAAAAAATACGTCTCATTAAATAAGCATCTCGGTGAAGGTCGTTGTATAGCGGGATCTTAGACTATGTTCTATGAAGTGTCCGGTCAAGATGACGCGAGTTCCATGGTTGGCACTTCTGGTTACCCAAAAACTGTTAAACGCGCCTAAAGAAGTTTGCTAGTACATTACCTCCTCCTTTTTTAGAAGTCGATAAAAGTGGACAACATGTCATGCAAAATTACAATACTTACCGCTAATAATTTTTACAATATTGTCGGTCCTATTGTTCAGTGTCTGTATCACACCTTTAATTACAACCACACCTTTCTGATACGCTGAATGTTTGTGAAAATAGTTCGCTCATAGCGAGAGAAATGCAAAAAAATATTATTGATATTATTTATTTATTATTATATTTATTATTGATAATATTTATTCCAGCATCAATAAATTGCAAGTCTATTTAGGCCGTCAGTTAGAGTATTGGAAATAATGGATACATACGTATTTTTTGTTTTTGTAAATCAATGAATATTCACAAAGATAAAACGCATCAAACCTCGGGAGTGGGGGCTCGTGACGTCAAAACTCACTAGAAATTATACCACGGCGTGATGTATTGAGAATTTTAAAAGCGTCGTATTCTTCGTCAATTTTGGTTTACGTAACAAAAACAAAATACGGGTCTATTTTTGGATTATCTAACTGATGAACTAATTATTATTTTTCAGCTGACAAGCCATTTGTTTTAAATTCTATATGAAAAGCATTGGGAATGCGAATGTGTTAAGCTATTACTCCGCAGGAATCATCTGCTCTATCGGCTATAAGACCATGTTTGTGTGATGAGCATGGACATTTGTTTCCGAGTCATGGATGTTTATATGTATAAGTATGTATTTACAAACAAAAGTATACATGTAGTATATCAACTGTCTGGTGACCACGACACAAGCCTTGCTTAGCGTGGCACTAGATGGTGCTGTGAGTAATGTCCAGCAATATTTATTTATTTATTTATTTATTGACAAACCTCACTGGCCTATTTCCACTTGCTTACACACACTCGTCTGAGGCGGGAAGGCACTATGAATATCAAATTCAACTTAAAAACAAACCTTAATTTCTATGACATAAAATTGTCTTTCCCGACTGACAGCGCCACGATATTTGGCATATTATTTCCAACCGTATGTCATAGTTATAAAGGTGCTTCTGTCTTCAAATACGTACTTGTTAGTAATATCGAGCACATCGCCGCAGCTGAGGCGGTACTTGTGGCGGAAACGCGTGCCAGAGCCGGTGGACAGAGCCAGCGTGTTCAGCAGCTCGAACAGCGTCATGAAGTATACGAGGCCGAGCGCCGTCAGCAGACCGCCGCGTTTTGCTGTGATCCTGGGAACGAGAACAACGTATAAAAAACATACTTATGCCATACGCGTGGAGTTCAATTATTGTCCCAAGGGATAAATGGATTAAAATACCGTGATAATAAGGACCGGGATAATAAGGGCCGGGATATTAGATATACCGGGATAAAAAACTGTGTATTCAATGAGGTCATAAACTATCTGTGTGCTAAATTTAATCGAAATCCGTTCAGTCGTTTTTGCCAGAAAGAGTAACAAACATACGCACATACAAAACATACGCACATACAAACATACTCACATACAAAACATACGCACATACAAACATACTCACATACAAAACATACGCACATACAAACATACTCACATACAAAACATACGCACACTTAGAAAAGTGTGATGTGATCTGCTAGAATAACATGCAGAGGTTGGGCAAACCTTTTTCGTTCGTTTTTAGGCCCGAAATTCTAATTAGACTAAGCATCAGCGCTGTTTAAATGTCAATTAAATGAGATAGTCCCGCAAAACAACCAATACGTAGTGAAGTCAACGTATTTTATGCGCACCATTGGAAACACGGAAAACAACGTCTTAATCCACTCCGATAAGATAAAACCAAAAAAATACCGCATTGAAAATGTTAAAGTTCACACGAAATCGCATTTTTGTATGTATCTTCAAAATCTAAAGTGTGTCTTGGCATCCGTGCAGAAACGGACCTAGGTTGAGATCAAGGCTCTCGATACGGGCTTGCGTAGAAGGTCGCACTCGAATCGTTGAGAGCCTTGACCCAAGGCCCAAAGTTCTTCAGAAACATATCGGAAATTCGAAATATACCAAAATTGTGTGAGAGCGTGGCTATAATCAAGTCCAGCAGAGAACAATGTATTTATGGGTTTGTTCATACGGATATATTTAGGCACAAGATACAATCATGTGTTGTGTAGCTCTACAGGGTGTACATCAAACTAAGGAACTTTACGCAAAAAAATATTGCCAGGTAACAATTTTATTTTGGGTTGAAAAATCATGTTTGACGGTAAATCTCAATGTAACGCATTTATTTATTTATATGGCACTTCAATGACTTACTTACTGAAGCATGCATCAATATAGATCACAAATTTAATAACAAACGGTTTTAAAACTAGTATTTGTAATGAAATTGACCCAGTAAAAAAATATATATGATGAAAAAGCGAACGCGGTTTTGGCCGAAGAAATAACTCCTGCTTGAGAAACATTCGCCTATGGACCGAAGTCACAAGTCTTGCTGAGTTGTACCGGCAAAAATATAACGACAAATATTCGGACTTAATAGCAAACCTTCAGTAAAACTGCAGAGGTATCAGAAGATACGGAGATCCTCGGGAGCAAGCTGGATGCTGCCTGGATGTATGCCCGTTTAATAACATAGCATAGTACTTATATCATAACTGGCAAAATGGGTGGCAGCGGTGTTTAAACAATTAATTAAACCACTGACTATATCAGTATATATGCATACTGTTTTATCTTATTCTTTTTTTTGATAATTGAATCTAAATCAACTTAATTTACCTATCAAGCACTTCTTACATAACATGTGAATCTGAAAAAGGGCGTTGATGGCTGCGCTACAGTTTATGCCTTTCAGTTACCATCGTTTTAATTGTTGTTCCTAGTCTTGTGTTTTTGTGTCGAAATAAACTTTTATTATTTATTTATCACTGTGTTATCCCCCTACACTCATATCTTTATTAAATACTCCTTTATATTAAACAATTAACAAATTCTCAAGAAGTGCCCTGAATACTATACGACTAGTAATCTTACAAGGTTAAACAACACTCGAATATTCAAAGTATCATCATCCGCCATTATCATATTATTAACAGCTTGAACAACGGAGATCTGTTACGTCACACAACTCCTAAAATATCGCGTGTTATATCAAAGACAATCCCAGGGCTGTCGGATTCAATAATAGTTACTAAAATCTGTATAATTTGGTAACATTAATTGTTTTCACTTCCGCGACTTCGTTCGCATCATAGAAACTTACCCTGCGGTATTCGGTAATAATTTAGATTTCTATTAGTAAAAGAATTTTTGAAAGATGATAAGTAAGTAGTTACGGGAATTACATACATTTTTTTTCTCTTTATAATATTAATCCTTCTTCTTCCATTACTTCTCTTCGAGTCACCCCCTCTTTCTACCTTACTTTTTGTACAGTTTATTTTGTTTCTTGGTTCTTCCCCTACTCCTGTAGGCATCCACTTTCTTGTTCAACCTTTGGACACCCAATGCTGAGTGTGCAGGTCTCTTCCAAATCTCTGCACTTTTGGCGGTTCTCTTCCGGCCATTTCACTCCCCGTCCACGGTCTTCACTCCAGCACTTTCTTCCCCCATCTTCCATCTAGTCTTCGACATATGGCTATGGGCCGCCCATTACCTCTTTGTTATCACTTTTACAATGTCCGTAAGTCTTATCCCTCTTCTAATTTTGTTTATTTTACCCGGTCGCGGAGGTAGATGGCCAACGTGGCTCGTTCCATAGCTCCCCAAGTGACTTGCATGCGGTGGATACTGTTTGGTGTGTTTGGTGATCTTCCACATTCATATTCAAAAGTTTCCCCACGACATCTCCCTTATTCTGTCGCATCACATGCCCATACCATGACAACCGAATATCACCCTGCCAAATGCCTTTGTATTAGATACAAGAATAGGAAATGAAATGTCAAGAAAAATATACGAATGTTATTTACCGGTTGCTTATCGATTGCGACAAAACTTTCCAATTGCACTGAACTTACGTTTTCTTTCGTTTAAAGAGTTGAGCGAAAACTAAGGGCCCTATATCCAGACTGTGTTAAAGATGATATGGCTAAGGAACGAAGCGAAGTGACCCATGAGAAGCCTACTAATAGAGAAGAATGGAAGAATTGCTGCGCTGACATAACAAGCAGCTTCTTTTCATCGGTTTTGCTAATAAAGGTTGTTTTTGAATAATTATATTTGCATACAAATGTATCATTTTGGTAGCCAGCGGTATTAGAGGCAGCCCTATTAATCGCACGTGTATCAGTGCAAATATTGACGCTGTAAGAGTATGTCAAGGCCGGCACATCGACGAACGACCCACATTGCAGGAAAAACAAGCATGGAGATTTTATTAACGGGCGAAATAGGGTAATATGTAGTTAATATTATTTCTGGGTATGTAGCTTTATTGTTAGAGCTTAGAGTCTTGTCTCGGTTGTAACATTTTACTGCATCGTCTTTGAGGAGAAATACAGGGTGTAAATCACCTCATCACAAAGCCGTCAACCAAGCATTCTGTACATCAAACTAAGTAACTTTACGCAAAAATTATTGCTGGGAAACAACTTTTTTTCTTGGTGAGAAAAATCACGTTTTTTTGTATAACTCAATGTAACGCACTCAAAACATTGTGCGGGTGGATGGATTGAATAGTACGGGGGTCGTAGAGATATTTGAAATAAAAATCATGCGATAAAAAGTTGTATTTAAAAAAAAACTTGTCAAAATCTTGCAACTTTGACCCCCAATATCACCGTAACTAAAACATTCCCAGGTATGGTGTAGAACACAAAAAAAATCGGAATGATGAGAAGAACAATGCCTTTCGTATTCGTTATGAGGTGTTTTACACCCTTTATAGCTAAGGAAATTATACACATTACGTCTCATCTGATATGGTGTTACTTTATTGCATAACTTTATGGCCCTTAGCAGCTTCATTTCAGTCGCAGCCACTTTTTGCAGTGGTTTATAGTGTTGTAATAAATGTGATTAAATAAAATAGTCAAATCAAATTTGCTAAGGGTCTGCACGTTTTGAACGTCAAAATAACACAATTTAGGCCTAAAACACCCGATGCCCGCCCATTGCGCTTAACTAAGACCACTATAAAGGCTCCAACTACATGAGAAAATCACATGTCGTAAAAGTCCTTTATTTTATCCAGTTAGCAGGAGGGATAATGCTTTTACTCAGATTTTGTCAGGTTCACTGTCCGCAAAGCAGACAAAAGCATCATAACGGTTGTCATTGGAGCAATATTCAACGAAGCCTTCAATAGAATGCAGTGATTATTTGAAGCAACATGTATCATCTAACCAGCAACTGAGCTGTCGAGAATAGATAGGCAGTCGCTCCATGTAAAATAATGGCATTCAGCTGCATCCAGTTAGATTGGAAGCCGACCCCAACATGGTGTCAGCTTGTGAAACTAAGCAGCTGATAACGCAAAGTTAGAGGGACGATGCTAAGGCTTCATGTTTCGTGGTCCCAGGTAAGTGTTGTGGGGGTATAATAGATAGTCCCCCAATGTAAATACTGGCAGTCAGCTGCATCCAATTTATTCGAAACGACTGACAGGCCAAATGGCCGCACACGGCATAAAGTCAGACTTCGGTTGCCACGAATTAAACTTAAATTATTTATGAAAAATGTATACTGCATGTCGATTATTATTTACAATCATTTACCAAATAATATACAAGACTTACCACTGACATTGTTTAAAAAAATACTTTTCAATTTGCTACTTATTAAAAAATATTACTCTGTTAAGGAATATTTAGAAGACAAGTCAATAGAATCTGAAAGTTGTATGTTGGAGTAATTGACATCACTGACTGTGAATATATAATTTGCACGCCATGTTATGGCAGGATATGCTGAAACAAACCTACTGTAACACCTTATGTACAATGTTCTAGCAAATAAATGTTTTGATTTTGATTTGATTCCAGTTACACTGGAAGCCATAATTAAGAGACAGCTGGGCACATGATGATGCTGTAGCCTGATTTATCTCGTTGCTTGGTAAATTTAACAAAAGGCTGTTCTAACAAAGGCTAGATACGAAATTTGGCAAACGTGGTCGTGTCGAGCCACTTTTGACATATCGATGAGCTAAGACTTGACCTATTTCCGGAGTTCGGTTGGTTAGTTTGGTACACAACACCACTAGACTGTTCCCTTATTTTTTAGACGTCAGCGTATTTATGATCTCCCACATTGAAACATAATGGTAAAATTCGTTTTTTTACGGGAAAAACAGGAAAACAGAGGTCATAATTATCAACAGAATTTTAAAACTAGCGTATTAATTTGCATGTTTTAAAATTACCTTGACAATCAGGACCTGTTTTCCAGTTTGTTTTTCACGTTTATCTTAATTGTCTTAAAATTTTACATTCACATCTACAAGGTGTAAATCACCTCATCACAAAGCCGTTAACCAAGCATTCTGTACATCAAATTAAGTAACTTTACGCATAAATTATTGCTGGGAAACAACATTTTTTTTGAGGTTATAAAACATGTTTTGTGGTAGAACACAATGTAACGCACTTAAAAGATTGTGCTGATGGATGGACTGAATAGTACGGGAGTCGTGGAGGTGTTAAAAGTCCAAATCTTACAAATAAAACTTGTATTTTAAAAAAAACTTGTCAAAAAGTTGTATCTTAGGTATCCCATATCTCAGTAACTAGAATGTTCCCAGGTATGGTGTAGAGCAAAAAAATGATCGCAATGATGGGGAGAACAAGAGCCTTTCGGCTTTGTGAAGAGGTGATTTACACCCTTTATATGCCAAAATCACTCCAACACAAAGACCATGAAGTTCAATATCCATCAAACAAACTCGTCCTTGCAGAATGACGTTTCGATAACAAACATTACGATATAGGTATTCGTAAAAGCAGTGAATCGAAGAACTATTGGAGTACGAGTATGTATGGTTCATTGGAAAACATTTAATTGTTTGAATCTACGGTTAAGTTGTCATGTTTACTGGACAGTGAAATGATGATTAAATGTTTTGGCACGGTGAGCTGCGGTGAGCAAAGGTTTTGCATGCAGGTAAGGATTGACCACTTTTAAAATAGGCAGACAAAACCGACTGTTGCATTTTTTCGAAGACGAGAGTCGTTTGCCGAAAGACCGTGCGTTGGAAGACCACCCACTAGATCACCGGTTCCCAACCTGTGGTCCGCGGACCACTGGTGGTCCGCAGGAGCCTCGACTATGGTCCGTGAAAGATTAAAATGTTATTCGTACTTTTAAATTTGCACAGAAGATGGCAAGCTCAACCCAACCTAATTGAACCTATCAGAGGCAAAATTCTATATTTTTTTTGGAGAATCTTATACTAAATGATTGTTAAATTTTTCGAGCTCAATTCGATCGCTTTTGTATCCATAACTATCTTAATTCTAAAGGTTCTCATAACATTATCTAATGTTTGTATAGTGTGAGTTAATGCTTCACTCCCCTACTTATAATCCTGTCGGCTGTCCATGTTTATCTTGGACCCTATGGTCCCTGTTAACAATGAACATACATACCGAAGTTGTCCCTGGTCTAAGAAAGTCCTTTCTTTGGTATTGTTCGTCGTTTGGTTGAGCTCCTTGTGTTATAAGTCGAGCTACACGATAACTGACAAATGCTTGCACTGACTGGACAGGTTTACTCAAATCTGTATGGTTCTTTCTTCAAAAGACCATCTCAGACAATAATATCTACATGATCCTCATGTGAATTGAGCAAGATTATGTCTGGACTTCAAAAGAGACTATGACCTCTGAGTTTGTTTCGGCTGTTTCTTCTCAGAGTAGTCAGGTACGAAACACCGGCCCCATCGAGTTTAAAAAAAAAAAATTGACGTGTAAAAGTGTTTGTGAAAACCTACTTACAAAATAAAGATCATTTATCATTTATCAAAGGTTGGGAACCACTGCACTAGATGGACCGATGACCTGGTGAAGGTGGCGGGAATCCGCTGGATGCAAGTCGCACGGGACCGGTCAACGTGGCGACACTTGGGGGAGGCCTATGTCTAGAGGACGTCTTTCGGCTGAAATGATGATGATGAATGCTGGGCCACAGGCCTCCTCCTTGTGAGTAGGATTTGACAGCAATCCAATACGTAGGTTTGAGTTGTTGTATGCCATATTTATCGAACTTTTATACTTCTATCCTTTTCTGCCACTCAGAACTCGCTAGGGATAGAAATAGAACGTGCTGCCGATCGCGTTGTCGATGATGGCGCGGCCGATAGCACTCTCGCTCTGTTTGGACAGGAGCATATGCATAAGCTTGGCAAAAGAAGATTCCGTCTATTTGGAGCCGATACCACTGTGGCTTGATCAACCATTACTGCAAGCCCCGTGTAACAGAGGTCGAACCTTTTGGCATAAATCCAAACTGAAATAGGGTAGACGACAAAAAAAACCAGGAGGAAAACCCAATAAGTAGGTAGTGTCTAGAATAGAATAGAATAGAATAGAATAGAATTTTATTTTGCAAACATGGGTAATACATAATAGTTCTAGCTGACAGTACATTGAGCCACTTTCGTTTAGAAATTGGAAATGTATCGATATTCGAGCCACCGCTCGTATCGATATTCGTCAGATTGAGGCTCAATACGATTGATTGAAACCGAGGATTAAGACGTTTGCAGGAAAGAAGAAACTTATTTGAAACTTTATAAAGTGTTGACAGAGCTAGATTGGTTTTCCGATTGGTTGGGGAGTTTGTTTCACCGCTTCTTTGATGAATGGGGGAGAGAAGGTTTAGGAATTACCTATTTGTTCGTCGGTTTCAGTATACTTTGGGCAAGTGATTTTTATTACATTGAGGTAACATCAGTACTAGGTGCAATTGCCACCTAGAGCAAGCCTCAATATAATATAATCATGCCTTCTTTGTATAAAAGATGTTTTTTTTTTTTTTTTTAGTTTGATCAGGTGCAACTACATCTGCTTAGCCTTTTCTCAACCATGTTGCAGTCGGCTTCCAGTCTAACCGGATGCAGCTGAATTATATACCAAAGAACCTTTGGTATTTTACATGGAGCGACTGCCTATCTGACCTCCACAACCCAATTAGTACCGGGTAATACGATACCCCTTCGTAAGACTGGTTGTCAGAGTTTTATTTTTTATTTACTATTTTTAAGTTAACACACAAGGCATTCGTTTCCAAAACACTTGGTCCTTCCTAAGCCATCCCAGTGAAATAAAATATGTAGACAAGATCAGTCTCGAATATCTTCCAGCCCAGCTTCGTCGTAGAATTTGATAGACATTCGAATTCGTCAAGCCTGTCTGAGCAATAATGTATTGGCTGTGTCAGGTGTCCGGATTCGGGGTAAATTTGCGCATCGGGTGGCCATTTGGCCTATCTAAGTAAAGGGTGTAAAAACCTCTTGAAGAAACCGAAAAGCACTTGTTATCCTCACAATATCCATCAGCACAATATTTTGAATGCGTTACATTGAGTTCTACCACAATACATGATTTTTCTCCCCAAAAAAAGTCGATTCTAACAATAATTTTTGCGAAAAGTTGCTTTAGTTGGATGTGCGAAATGCCACATATTTGGCACATCATTCTGAACCCCCTCTCGTGCTCAACACACGCGTAAAAGTCCTCTTAACACCCAATAAGTAGCCAACAAAAGGGTATTCTTACAAACATCATTGTTAGAAATATGACTGTTACGTTGTCTTCCCTTCCGGAAGTGTCCGTGTCATCAATGACGTCATTTGCGTGACCCTTATAACACGATTTACGCATGCTACGCAGTCACACCTGCCTGACGAGTTTACTTCCGGGCTTTTATTTATGATGTAGGTACTAGTAATTATAAAGGTTTACTGAATTATACATGTAAATGCTTGAACACGTGGTAAAGATGTATCGTTTTTATGATGGAATGTCAGTGATGACTTGAGTGTTATAAATAGTTAAAAGCAAAAGTATTCTTCTTCAATAATGCTTTTTAATCTGCATTATAGAGCTATTTCCAATAGTGGTAAACTATCTCTCCTTGCAATTTAAGTAAAAACTTAAATTCATTCATATGCAGACATGATCACATGATACAAAACGCACAGCTTACTCTAGAACAGACAGACAGACGGACAAGAAAGTGATCTTATAAGGGTTCGTTTTTAGCGTTACGTAGCCAAATGGCAAATAAAGGAACCCTTATAGATTCGTCATGTCTGTCTGTTTGTCTGTGAACCGAATTTCACACAAACATAGAAAAAACAATTAATTTTGGGGTTTCCCCATACTTGGAACGGACACTTCATAGGTCTTCAAAAATGATATCGAGATTTCTAAAATATTTGTTTTCTAAACTGAATAGTTTGCACGAGAGACACTTCCAAAGTGGTAAAATGTGTGCCCCCCCCCCCCCCCTGTAACTTCTAAAATAAGAGAATGATACAACTAAAATAAATATATGATGTACGTATATGGTTTGAACGAGATCTAGTAAATTGTTTTTTTTTAATCCGTCATTTTTTATATTATGTTACTTGCTGCTACGGAACCCTTAATGAGCGAGATTTTTTTAAAAGATAAGATAAGTTTTTTTTTTAAGTTTGTATGGAAGTTCGTCCTTTTGCCGCTGGGACATTCACATGGCACACCCCTTGCAGAGTTATATACTTACTTGTCTTCAGGATTGAGCGTGATGACCAGGTTAGTGGCCGCCGCCAACGCTCCAGCATTGCACAAAGCCAGGAACCCCATCGCTGTGCGATGTTTTGTCTGCAACAACCATGATTAAAGCATTTTAAACAAAAATATGAACATGTTCTTGAAAAACGAGATAACATACAGGGTGTAAACCACCTTATCACGAAGCTGTGAACCACGCATTCTGTACATCAAACTAAGTAACTTTACGCAAAAACGGAAGCTTGGATTGCCACGGATACGCTGAGAAGAGTCAAGACAGAACCATTAGATCTATCATTTGGACTGCAAAGGGCTGCGAAGCGTATTATATCCACATTTTTTACAATAACAATCTTTTCTTCTTTGTAGTCAGTGGCCTAAATTTACCCCACTATAATGAAAAAGAGGGACAGCAAGGTGACTTAATAAAGGCACAGGGGCACTAAATCGCATGGTTTTTCATCCACGATTGCGATGGAACCATACAGTTTAGTGTTGACGTAGACAGCTGGACTCTTTGGCACCTCGTGTACCGAACAACACTACAGTCATGCATAATAATTATGACTAAGATAAGTGTCACTTATAGTTATAATAATTACAATTAGCATCGTTTTACAGCTTGTGTTAGGACCACAGAAATATTAAAAAAGGTTTGTATTTAAATGACAGAGTTATCGATGGCGCGTGTGTGCACTTGTTCGTAGTATTGTTTTGACAGAGCTCTGTGTGCAATATTAGCGTTATGGAGGGGCAACTGTGGCTTCATCGGTTTTCTATACATTTTGAACTCCACGCCATATCTCCTTCTTTATTATATCTATGGTTAGGACCTACACAGAGAGAAAAAACATACGTATATCCGTAGTGCACTTACGTATGGGAGGACTGATTCAGGACACTGTTACATAAGTAGCCGACTACATGCCGCATACGTAACCGGCAGTTGTGCCAGAGGGCGTAGTCTACGTAGCCCTCTCCATTACATATACCAGTGTAGCCTACGTACTGTACAGATGTGGGTGCATTACGTCATGTTGTTTCTTACGTACATACTGGTGTTGCCTACGTACTGTACAGATGTGGGTGCATTACATCATGTTGTTTCTTACGTACATACTGGTGTTGCCTACGTACTGTACAGATGTGGGTGCATTACATCATGTTGTTTCTTACGTACATACTGGTGTTGCCTACGTACTGTACAGATGTGGGTGCATTACATCATGTTGTTTCTTACGTACATACTGGTGTTGCCTACGTACTGTACAGATGTGGGTGCATTACATCATGTTGTTTCTTACGTACATACTGGTGTTGCCTACGTACTGTACAGATGTGGGTGCATTACATCATGTTGTTTCTTACGTACATACTGGTGTTGCCTACGTACTGTGCAGATGTGGGTACATTACGTCATGTTGTTTCTTACGTACATACTGGTGTTGCCTACGTACTGTACAGATGTGGGTGCATTACGTCATGTTGTTTCTTACGTACATACTGGTGTTGCCTACGTACTGTGCAGATGTGGGTACATTACGTCATGTTGTTTCTTACGTACATACTGGTGTTGCCTACGTACTGTACAGATGTGGGTGCATTACGTCATGTTGTTTCTTACGTACATACTGGTGTTGCCTACGTACTGTACAGATGTGGGTGCATTACGTCATGTTGTTTCTTACGTACATACTGGTGTTGCCTACGTACTGTACAGATGTGGGTGCATTACGTCATGTTGTTTCTTACGTACATACTGGTGTTGCCTACGTACTGTGCAGATGTGGGTACATTACGTCATGTTGTTTCTTACGTACATACTGGTGTTGCCTACGTACTGTACAGATGTGGGTGCATTACGTCATGTTGTTTCTTACGTACATACTGGTGTTGCCTACGTACTGTACAGATGTGGGTGCATTACGTCATGTTGTTTCTTACGTACATACTGGTGTTGCCTACGTACTGTACAGATGTGGGTGCATTACGTCATGTTGTTTCTTACGTACATACTGGTGTTGCCTACGTACTGTACATATGTGGGTGCATCTCCGATGTTGGGCATCGACGTTGTCCGGTCCAGCCCCGGTTGAGGCACAGTTTGGCCGGCATCACCGCAGTCCAATGAACTGCGGGAGCCAGGCTTGGGCATCTTGTTGATGAACGATCAACAATGTAAACAATAAAAACTTTAAAACTATTTTTCCTGGATCCGCGACCGCGACGATGCGTTGCACCGGGCTGCGTCGGAAACTTCCCCTGTGCTCGTCCCAGTGCTGGGCACTAGTACGAACACAGGGAAAGTGAAGCGATTTGGCGGTCCGAGCGGAAAAAGTTTTCTCCGGGTACCCTCACGTCCGTACACTTTTAGAGAAACTTCCTGATCTTGAGGTAGGTGGCGCTTCTTACTACGACTACTTCACAGATCAGACCACTGGCGGTCCATGAATTCACTACAATACTGCGCGAGAGTCATTCGACGCGGGAGAATCTTAACACCGCGATTCAGAAACGTGACGTAATTGTACAACGCCATCTAGTTTAAAGATACAAACTAAAACGTGCTGTACTTACGCGTCTTCTTTCCCAGAATAATGGTACCTTTACTTAGATTGCACTCACAGTACAATGTTAACAAGTTAATATAATATCAAGTACCAATGACAAGATTGCACTTAGTGAGATATCTAAGTAAGATAAATTGAGAACAATCAGTTACGAGATACTGACGAATCATAGCAACAAGGGAATTAAGTCATCTTCTTTAGTGTTGTGATATATATTTACTAGACTATAATAAACAGGGTGGAATTTTACAATGCCACCTGGAGGGAAAGTACTCTAAATACTGGAGAACGCAAATTTTACTCAAAGGAGACATACCTTTATTTTTAAAAAGAAACAAATCTGCATTCGAAGATTTTCAAAAAATATTTCGAACCAGAATCGAACCCGGGATGGATCGGCTGAAGTTCGAAAAATAATATACCTTTTTGACATCAATCGATAGGTTCAATCATTTATGGATCAAATCTCTCTAATAAATATGATACGATTTAAGTTCGACAATACAATAATTGTAAGACGTATCATACCTAACAGGCCTATTGAAGGATTTAAGTTGGTCCGATGTAAGTTGTTATCATAACTTAAATCCCTACAAAAACTCCCAACAGTAGGAATAGAAGCTGCAGGCCTGTCGATAGTTGGCTCAATGTTGTTTTAGTAATTTAAATGCATACAAAATCTCCCAACAGTGAGAATAGTAACAGAAGGCCCTTTGTTGGCTATTCGTTGGGCAAATAGTGCATGTTTATGACGATGGGGCTATTTTAAGTTTAGGTTGGCGAAACAACTAACCGTCTGCCAATACATTCCCAACTGTTGGCATAAGGAAGCCAACGGCAATTGCTACTAGGGGGGGCGTAGGGGGCTGTTTATATACATCGATAAATAGCCCCTATTGAGACAAAGTCAAAACTGAAAAAAATATCGCTACGACTCACCGAAGCCTAGATAGGTGCATTTGAATTTTTCACGTTAACTGTCAAACTCACATTTCAAACTGGATTTTCTCCTGGACCGCAGGTCGGAACCGATCCATGTTTGGGCTCGTTGTTCAAGGAATTTTGAGAGCTATTCACCAAGCTTTACGGTTTTTTCCTAGCTCGAGTTTAGAGAAATTTAAAAAATTCGAAACGTGTCTATTTCTGTAGGAGTGGGGTGGGGAGGTTGAAATTTTGCATGGACCTTACTGCACGACACGTAACCGGACACTAGAACTTATAGTGAACCGCATACGTACTGTACGTAGTGCGGTACAGGATGTAAGTAGCGGGGTACAGTAAGAATGTAACCGCATACTTACTGCACGTAACCTGACACTAGAACTTATAGTGAACCGCATACGTATTGTACGTAGTGCGGTACAGGATGTAAGTAAGGCGGATACTTAGTGTACGTAGCGGGGTACAGCAAGAATGTAACCGCGTACTTACTGCACGTAACCTGACACTAGAACTTATAGTGAACCGCATACGTACTGTACGTAGTGCTTTACAGGATGTAAGTAAGGCAGATACTTATTGTACGTAGCGGGGTACAGTAAGAATGTAACCGCATACTTACTGCACGTAACCTGACACTAGAACTTATAGTGAACCGCATACGTACTGTACGTAGTGCTTTACAGGATGTAAGTAAGGCAGATACTTATTGTACGTAGCGGGGTACAGTAAGAATGTAACCGCATACTTACTGCACGTAACCTGACACTAGAACTTATAGTGAACCGCATACGTATTGTACGTAGTGCGGTACAGGATGTAAGTAAGGCGGATACTTAGTGTACGTAGCGGGGTACAGTAAGAATGTAACCGCGTACTTACTGCTCGTAACCTGACACTAGAACTTATAGTGAACCGCATACGTATTGTACGTAGTGCGGTACAGGATGTAAGTAAGGCGGATACTTAGTGTACGTAGCGGGGTACAGTAAGAATGTAACCGCGTACTTACTGCACGTAACCTGACACTAGAACTTATAGTGAACCGCATACGTACTGTACGTAGTGCTTTACAGGATGTAAGTAAGGCAGATACTTATTGTACGTAGCGGGGTACAGTAAGAATGTAACCGCATACTTACTGCACGTAACCTGACACTAGAACTTATAGTGAACCGCATACGTACTGTACGTAGTGCTTTACAGGATGTAAGTAAGGCGGATACTTAGTGTACGTAGCGCGGTACAGGATGTAAGTAAGGCGGATACTTTTTGTACGTAGCGGGGTACAGTAAGAATGTAACCGCATACTTACTGCACGTAACCTGACACTAGAACTTATAGTGAACCGCATACGTACTGTACGTAGTGCTTTACAGGATGTAAGTAAGGCGGATACTTAGTGTACGTAGCGGCGTACAGTAAGAATGTAACTGCGTACTTACCGCACGTAACCCAACACAAGAACTTAGAATGCACCCGCATACGTACTGGAATATGAGTCTTACTACGTATATCATGTAGTAACACCATTGAGAATGATGCACCGTCTTTATACGTACGTTCCCGTATTATACGTATGAAGCATGGTGTTGCTTATAACCGGTTACGTATGCAGCTACGTTACTGAGTAAGTAACAACTAAATGACTGATGCGACATACGTAAGCGGTAGCTCGTTGCAAGCTACGTGGTACGTAGGCTGCGACGGGCTACGTATACGTAGCTTTTTTTTCTCAGTGTACTAAGTAACTATAAATAGCAGATAAACGCTGTAAATAAGAAATGACGTAGCTTATTTCCATAAGTCATGCTATTTACCATGAAGTAATAAGCAGAACATAGTGCCTAAGAAGAGATTGAATCAACTATTCATGGTGTAGATTACCTCAGATATATGTTATGGCAACATACATCTGAATATTAATGAAAAAACAAAGAGCTATTGAGGATCTGCCAATTAAAATAGTCTAACTGTGGCGAAACAACCACATAATAATATAACATGTTATCTGATGGAGATAAAGATTTCAACTAAAATAAGAAAGAAGAGAAAGTCTGTGAATCTTTCGCCAGTGCGAACGTACAGTACAACAGGCAGACACTAAGGAGTGCGAAGCTAGATTCAGAGCCTGATCATCATTTATACACGGTCGTCTGCTCTACTACGCACCAGATTTTTTTAAGGACAGCACTTATAAAGTCAGGTACAATTCATACAAAGTTATCAATCAAGTGTCTGTACGTCCTCCAAAGGACGCTCTTAGAAGCCCTTAGGAATATTTTATCGGAATCTTTACATAATAGGTATCAAACAAAGTCGTTGCCGCTGTTTATACGCTTCGATCTTTTAAATTCCACCAAGGATTTAGTCGGACTTTAATGCAGTTTTTAGCAATAGATAGAGTGATGATTTAAATCTACTTTGCACACCCGTGCAAATCCGGGGCGAGACGCTAGTTTTCTTCTTCTTTATCGTGTGGTCAGTTGCCTAACCTGGTGTCAGAGTTCTTAAGCCGACCATGTGCCTCTGACTAGTAAATAATAAATTCATAATGTTTAGTTACCATGAATCGGCAATTTCAGGTGAAGTAGTGATCATCGTAAATAAGGTGGGTAACGAATAGATGAAACATGACACGAAGTCTGGCTGGTATGAAAGTTACTGAGAATTGAGCACTGCGATTTGAAATTGGACAGGCCTTTGTGTCTGCTTTAGTCTAATGATGATTGAAACAAAGGAGTCGGGATCATTTTTGTCCAGCCAAAGCATGAATAAAATGCCTAGCCACCTCACGACCCAGTCAGTTACCGGCCAGTTACGGAATGGCGTCCAAGAACGGGGAAAATAAATTTAGGTAGTCCGGCAGCGAGATGGACTGACGACATAGTTGTCATCGGAGGAAATTGGATAAGATTGGCACAGGAACCTGGAGATTGGCACAAGAAAAGAAAGTGGATGATGATGATGAATAAAATGAAGTATAGAGTCAGCGTTAAAGTGGAAGTCAGCGAGTCTGTTAAATTAGTCTTAGATTGCATTTAACCTAATCCGAGTCACTCATACAACGAAAGATACAAACAATGAAGTTATACAAAGATCTCAACACAAGTTAACTTCAAACTTGAGCGTATGCAACAAACAACAGCGTGACGTAATAATCAGACAGGTCGATGGGATGGTGTGACCGAGTGACTCATTCTCACTTCGAAATGAGTAGTTACCGTAACCGAGTATTCACCTACCTATATCAAAGTGCGCTCGCACTGACATTCTACCGCAATTGAGCAATTTCGTTGATTAATTATTAGGGACAACAATTGATAGTTCTATTTGTGTTATGTTTGTTTCGAGCGGTTTCTGATAGATAACATCGGGACCTTCAATGTCATTTACCAGCGTCTTTGCTCGCGTAAGGTCGAAAATTATTCCACGGGAATATTTTAAATGTAGCATAAGACGCTCGGGGATACTATAGCTTCCTATTATTAAAAGAATATCCCTTAGATCCAAACTTACAAACTTTACTTCTTTAAAATAACATAAGTATAGATTTCTCACCAAAATCGAGCACTTTCTAGCTTAATTCGCAAAAATCTAGCCAGGTTTTCCCAGAACAAATAAGTAGGAAACCGCTGCGGGAGATCTAAGAAGCAATTTCGTTTAACCAAAAGTTCTCCCTAGAAGTTACCTAAGTCACACAAGATTTATTTCTCAAATTAGGCCCGCAAGTGGGTCAATCGTTTGGACGGCCCGGATTTACATCACTGGGGGGGCTTCGGATGTTGCTAAAACGTCCAAATCTAAGCCAAGAATAAGGGCAAGCAGGAACTGTAGACTAAGGATGTTGAATCAACCTCCGATACAGATAAACAGAGAAACTTAACTCCAAAACAGTCTTCAAAAACCTGTTTGATTTTATGTGCACATCATTCAAGTAATGCATTAACATAACACAGTTGGTATGTTACAACTAAACATAAATGAATTGAAGAAGGATGTTGAATCAACCTCCAAAACAGATAAACAGAGAAACCTAACTCCAAACAGTCTTTAAAAACCTGTTTGATTTTATGTGCACATCATTCAAGTAATACATTAACATAACACCGTTGGTATGTTACAACTAAACATAAATGAATATATTACCGAATACATCCTTGACCCGTTAATATTACGACTCCATGATATAAGTACCTATGTGATTGTTATCGTAAGAAGAGATTTTGCCCGCGACTTCGCATACGTGGGTGTAGAAGTTATCCGAAGGTTACGTAACTACAAGCATATCCAGGTAATTCTATCCTTCCGATCAGCCTCTCATTCTAAAATTAGCCATCATCTTCATCTGCCAAGCCTTTTCCCAACAACGTCGGGCTGGCCTCCATTACCCTAACCTAATGCTTAGCTGCATACCGGATGGCTTAACGTGCTTTTCGGGACACGAAGGACACCCGTTTGTAAGGGGTGGTAACACATCCACCTAGTTCAGGTTGGTACAGGCTGTTATTATTTAGCCACGACCTCGTAATAAGCTCCTTATCATGTTATTTTAGGAGCAAAATACCACTTGCTGATTACATAGGTACGTGTGAACTTGACTGGCCTCAATAAACATGTTCGTACCTACATAATGAATTTGTTGATCGATGTTCAAAACAACATGACGGGCAGATCTTGCTGTGATCATTGGATTGCTAAAGGCTCAAACTTCTCACAAAAATACGATGGATACAAGATGAGAAGATAATTTGTTATCTTATTGTGATTACGTGTTTTGCGTAACTAAGTAAAATTCATTATCACCTATGTGCTAATTAAATCATTTACATGACAAAAGAAAGTTTGTCCATTGAGGTAGGTTTCGAAAGATCGGATATTTGAACGTGGTCGAGCTCATCTAACAGAAATAAAAAAGAAAGTCTAAGAACGAAAAGGCTTTTATTGAATACTTACTGATCTGATGGTAAAGGGAGATTGAGATGAAAAGAGACTTATTTGACACTAACTAGTCTTACTTTCCTGATGTGAAGCGATCATGCGGCCGAAGAAACCGATTCTATCGAACTTTAGACTACGCCAAGATATGCAGATCTTAAAAGGAAGTTTTCAATGCAATGTATAAATTTCCCAAAAATATGTAGGTTCTTCGGACAGTTATATAAACGTTCAGACCGACAAAAAAAACGACTGTTTGATTTGAACCTTGGACTTAAGCAAAGCCGTTATGATAATAACACCAATAATAATTACGTAACTAAACACAAGCAAAAACACGCGAGATTTAGCCGACTGTACGAAACAGATAAAGGTATCAAAATTCGTCATCATTTTTGGGGCTTTTTAATGAATTAAGGTGCCATGAAATCTAACTTAATATTATAAAGTAGTAAAGTCTATTTTGGATGTACCTGGGAGATAATTCCCAATAGGTACTATCCATCCCATTTCAAAAATTTTTTCGCTGATTTAAAATGACACAATAGGCTTGTTAACTGAAATAGAATTAGTCCGTCACTTAGATTATCAAAGAATATTAAACCCGTATTTTTTCTTTTGTCACAAACGAAAATTGACGAAGCTACGACGCTTTTAAAATTCCCAATACGTCACTGTGTGGTATCATTCTTAGTGAGTTCTGACGTCACGAGCCCCCACTCCCAGGTTTTGATGCGTTTTCTCTTTATCAATACTCGTTGATTCAAAAACAAAAATACGTGTCCATTATTTTCCAATACTCTAACTGACGGACTAAATAGATTTGGAATTTATTGATGGTGGAAACTAGCCTATTGTGATGTTGATGATTGTGATGATTATGATTGTGACGATGATGACTGTGATGATGATGATTGTGGTGATGATCTTTGTCAATATTCGTTGATTTACAAAAACAAAAAATACGTGTCCATTATTTTTCATTACTCTAACTGACGGACTAAATAGATTTGGAATTTATTGATGGTGGAAACTAGCCTATTGCAGAGTATCATAGGATTAGTTTCTGTTATGTTTAACTCCCATGTAATCGGGGTAAGCCTATTGCCATCAAACGGTCACAATCCGTTCAAATCCTTATTGCGACTGAGAAAGTCCTGATAGAAATACCCAACAACCCTGCCAGAACTGCGGAAATATGCTGAATAGATCTTGATTAACGACCAATTATTGCCATTTTGGCAATCCTACTGCAAGATCGCATAGTACACGCATATTATATTATCAGCGGTCTGCTAAACAATAGACGTACCTCTACTGCGTGACCTGTTAATAGGTCATCGGTTATCAATATTTACTAGCTTGTACTCTCCTGTTATGAATTATAGACTGAACTTAAATGTACCTACGGTAATATAAATAATAGGGCTGACTGGCTGAGAAACAAAATTCTGCGTTCAAGAGCCCGAAAGTCTGAAAGGACAGATCTAACCAGGCTAACACTGGTACAGACTTCCAGGTTTTCTATAGGATGTAATATCATTTGGGTTGGTGGAGGACAGATAAGCAGTCGCTCCATACATCATACTGGTATTCAGCTGCATCTGGTTAGACTGGAAGCTAGCTGAGAAAAGGGATTTGCAGAAGACTTAAATATTTGCTTAGACAAATATTTGACCTTGCCATTTGCCTATGCAGCAGAAAACACCGCAATTTGTTCACGTACCTACCTATGTATATTACCTGCAGTTTGTGAGCAGATAAAGCTACGTATACTAGAATCAGAATCAGAATCAGAATTATTTATTTGTTAAACATAGGTATACATTAAAGATATTATAAATGCTCTATGCTCTTGCTATGTTTTGTCGTTCTGACATACAAATTTGAATAGAAAAATTAAAACATCAATTAAAATTACAAATAAAATGTCAACTGAAATAAAAGATTACAATTATAAAACGTCAATTAAAATAAAATAAAAATAAAAATCACAAACACTAAAAGTCAATAATATAAATAATAAAAATCCAGTACAATTAAAAATCATAAAAAGAAAACCTTGATAAAATGTTATTAAAAATCGTAAAATCACAAGTCAGATTTATTCTTACCAAAAAATTATCATTTAAAAATTCATCAACACTGTAATAACATTTGTCTAGTAGTATCCCCTGAAGGGACTTCTTAAATCTATATAAAGGCAAACATTTAAGTCTATCCGGTAGTCTATTATAAATTTTCGGAGCAATGCCAAATAAGCTCTTCGTCAATAGTGCTGTTTTGCTCTTGATCGGACATAACAAATTCTCATACTGGGCACGAATTGGATTTCTTTTAACGGATGAATATTTTTTAAATAAATGTTGATTCGATTTTACAAACACCGCAGTTTCCAATATGTACAGAGCTGGCAAGGTTAATATTTTTAATTTTTTAAAATGAGGAATACAACTATCCGTTGTTCTCAGACCACACATTGACCTTATGCATCTTTTCTGCATCCTGAAAATAAGCTCCCTATTAGCTGACTGCCCCCAAAAAACAACACCATATCTTAGAGTTGATGCGACCAGTCCATGATAGGCTATTAATAGTGTCTCAGTATTCACTCTCTTTGATAACTGGAATAGTAAATATGCCGATTTGCTCAGACGCTTACCAATTTCCTCTAAGTGAGGTTTCCAGGTCAATTTAGAGTCTATATTTATACCTAAGAATTTAGCATTTGTAACTAATGATAAACATCATATTAATGCTTATCTATCGCTGTAAATTTAATTGAGGCGCAGTGATTAAATCTGTGGGTAACTATTTTGATAGTAAATCCGGTATTTCGTATAAAATCACGTAACTATTACTAAACTTCGAATGTGTGTCGTGTACCCAAATTCGAGAGCCGCGTCCACGTTTTCAAGGATAGCCTCTTTTCTTCGGATTATCAAAATTAAGAGACGAAAATAAGAGTTGAACCTCATCATCATCCGTGAGAAACAGAACGTGTTGCTGAACGCATCGTCAATGTTGCCGCGTGCGCATTCCCGCTGTTTCTCCCTCTAGCAAATGACGGTTCCGAGCGACAGAAAAGGTGAGGAGCATGGAAAAATGCATTCCGTGCTGGATGGGGCTCAACCCTCAGCGTTAACTAGGCTTCGATCGTTTACGCTAAGTTTGGTCTCTGTATCTACCTGTCCACTTGAGTATAGCGAACAAAGAAGAGCGAGGAAGCGCAGAGTAGTAGCGGAGTGTCACTCTCCACTTCAGATTCCTTCCGTTCAAATGAACAGGCAGTAGCTTAACTAGGAGAAAAGTTAGAGTGTACCCAAGATTCATTCAGGTATCTTGTTTTCAATTTGCTTCAGAGTTGAGTCATTGGCCCTCAATCGAACCACTCGCCCGCTATGTTTGGATATCTTCTTGTTACGCCAAGTTCCGCGCGCGCAACACGAAAAATCAAATAACTCATTACTATAGCCCACCTCAGTGATTATGATTAAGATACTTGACAGGTTGATGCCCTACTGGACAGACGAAAATTTGTTGTTATTCCTACTGATCAAGATATTCCGTTTTGAGGTTTTGAAGATTAGATAAAACTAGAAACTAGCCTTATTATCTATGGCTGACGGGCTGACGCAACTTATATTACGTAAAGGTAATAATAGACTGCAACGCTAATTAATGATGACCCTCCTGTGAGTGTTAACGGTTGCAGAATTACGTGTTATTGTCATGAAAACACACTTAGGGAGGAAGGGCTAATCTTGTGCAAATGCGAGGGATATGGGCTAATCTTGTGCATATGTGAGGAATAAGGGCGAATCTTGTGCAAATGAGAGGAAGAACACTAATTCTTGCGCAACTAAGATCCATGTTCACTGAAAAGATAACGGTCTGTTTACCTAAAAACAGCTGTCACAGTGACATGTTCCCATACAAAAATGTGTTTTAAACAGATTTTTTAGATAATCAGACCATCATCTTTTTGGTGAACATGGACCTAAGAAGCAAGTACAAGCATGAGAGAAAAGATTAGTACTATATCTAACAAGTAAGCCTACTTACGGTAGTCTCTTTATGCATGAAAGTAGATTCTAGCCACATGGTTGATACACAATAAAAAAGCCACTCAAACTAAGTTCAATGTTTATCATTAATGACAGGAAAAACACCAAAATCGGTGGAAACAATTACGATGATTGGTAAAGATAAGGTAAAATAAATAATGGAAAAATATTTCAGTCATTAAAACTATAGCTGAATGATAAATAAACCTAAATACTAACAGTATGCACAATTGCAAAGACCTTGAAATTTATTATTTGACTCTTTTACTACACTGACAATGGAATGCTATTAGAAAATTTTATATGGGTGATTAAGAATGCATACTTTACTGATAGAGTAAGTACCAAGTAAGAAATGTTACGTTTATTTATGTGCACACAACTCTGCCTAGATATTTCCCAACTGTGATGGGGTCGGCTTCCAAAATAACTGGATGTAGCTCAAAACCAGTATTTTATATGGAGCAACTGCCTATCTGACCTCCACAACCCAGTTAGTACTGGGTAATACAATATCATTAACATTTTGAGCACACAGTTATGTTCATAATGATCTGCTTAATTTTTTGGAAAATATTTAAAAATCCATACCATCAAAGAGGAAATCAGAAGTATGACAAAAGCTTACAGAGAGGATAATAAATCACGAAAACAGACTCGCTCAGGCTCTAAGTGAATCGCTGCCAACAAGATGCCTTAAAGCAATATCCAAAGGCAGCCTAACAATGGGAGGGCACCCCTAATATGTCAAATTCTCTCATATTGGTTCAATTTCTGTGAAATATTAATACTGCTGTACAATCCGTGCCTCGAAAGATGAGACCTGTCACAACACTTGAAACAAGTGAAACTTTGTGAAATCTAGATTATGCTTCGAGGTAAAGAATTAAGAAGATAAAGTAGGAAGATGGTTTACGACGTGTACACCTATATGTCAAAAGAAGTATTTTGTTACACAATTAACTCGTATACAAGTAGTTTGACAGGTCTCTTCTTTCGTGGCACGGACTGTACTAAGACTGAACTATATTAAATATTTGTTAATAGTCTTGTTTTTATTCCTCTTTCTGAAGACCAAAGCCCCTATTTTTTTTAAATTTTAAGTGACTAGCTTTAGCCCAGGGTTTTGTACGCCTTATGGGTGGAAATTATCTCATTGTAAACCTAGCCTAATAACCCTCCGGGGTAATGTTACTACCCGTTGGAATTTTCTTTGATAAGTAGTTCCATGGATACATATCCCCTAAATACAAATTAGACCTGTTTATAATATTAGTACATAATCGATCTAAAAGAAAAATACATAATAGCATAATGTTTAAATATATGCGGCAATAAGATTCAAGAACATGTAAAATTACCTAAATAAGTTGTAAATATACTGTATATTAAGTAGATAAAGCAATATTTTGACGTGATTGGGTGATAACCTAAGTATTTTACTATGATAAACTTGACATTGAAATAATAACAACTTATCCCAGAATAAATCAAGATCCAAACTATTGGTACCTTCTTTTTGAGCTCTGCCGTACCTAGTTGAGTAAAAAGTATGCTTCAAAATGAGTACTGGAATTAATGACATAATGTTGATACTGTCATTATTAGGTCATTGAACCAGATTAATAATTCTAAGGTTATATTCTAAAAGGTTTGCCACTTATGAGAATAACATCTGAGACATAGCATTCACCATCACGGATCACAAGCGAAAAGGTCAATATATTCCAAATACTTGTGAAATTAAGACACACATACAAAAATTTACTTTCAAAGAGTTATCAGAAGAAGCAAAGAAAAGAGAAATCATTTAGAGACATCACTAATAAACTAAATATATTCATGATGATTTAAGTTTTATAAACCAGGGAAAGATGTAATAGTAAGGTTCCCAGTAACAAATTTATAAAATTTTCCAATTAGAACATTTTCTTGTGCTTGACATAGTTTAGGAGCAATTAAAAAAATAACATCGACCCTAAATACAAATAGGTACTTAGAAATATTTTAAATGGAACACAAATAAATTATGGTTTTAATGACTTGGAGTGCTAATAAATATGTAACTGTAGGTTTAAAGAGTAAAAGGGAAATTACACTCTATAGGTATTTGAAATGAACTGTTAGAAATAGGTATTTCAGAGCAGTTTCTCTGCTCTGAAATACCTGCAAGGGTATAAAAATACGTACGTATTACTTTGAGTGAGTAATGATGCTTGTTTTTCTACTTCAACTTCGACACTAACATGATTTAACGATTTTTTGTTATGAATTATTGCACTTATTAGCCTAGTTATTAATAAAATAAAATAAAATTTAAAAAAAAAGTGAAAAAGAAAAATTAAAAAAACATCATGAAAATTTGTTAAATTGCTTACCTTTGAAACTGCAGCTTCCATGATTATTCCTTTAAAATATCACTATTCAAAACAAAATGTAATTAAAACATTGTATTTTATGCGTAGTAAAATCGGAAAATAAATAAAATATATAAGAATTCACAGATTTTCGGCAATCGTCAATTTCCACGATTCTTCTATTTACTAGAACTACCACAGAAAAAATAAAATGTCAGTGTCAGTGTCAGAACATGTTTGGCTGTCAGTCACGTCAAAATGAAATGTGGACATGGAAGTAATATATACTAACTGATGTGGTTCAAAGACACCTTTTGTTTTAGTAGAATTTAGGTTTTTTTTCCTACACTATATCCTTTCAGTCCTTCCAACTTTCACGAACCCGTGGGTCCTGTTTCCGTAAAATAAACGAATGCAACAATGTGGAAAGCTTTAAACTTTGTAACTAAAAACTTTTCTATTTATTTCTTGTACATATTTGTTATTATCTTAGACGCAAATATGCATGTCTACCCACATTAATATTTCATGACATAATTAGACATAAGACCCGAAACATGGACCTATAAAAAAAGGACCCGAAATAAAAAAAAGAAACCCCGATTATTTTTATGAACTACCTGCTCTTTCATTACATTTTAAGTTTTACTTGTGGATTAGTGTTTCTGCGCTTTTAAATCGAAGAAATCAAGTCTTTATCGGAATTGAAAGTGAAATCATTTGAATATCATCATTTTTTTATTTTCACTATGGAAGTAGATGCTGTGAACAGAGTGAGTTCAATTTTTATCTGTTTACGCAGGTACACTTTTACGGTACTAACATTTTTTGTATTTATTTTATAGGACAATGTCAAAAGACATAATAGTTTTACAAGCCCTGATATTAAAAGAGCCCCTGTGGCCAAACGAGTTGGGAGAGAACGTTGCCACAGTTATCATGCTCAAACGCCAAAGGCGTCCAAATATGTTGAAAGAGCTCGATTGGATGTTCCTAAAGTAAGTAAACAACATACATCGATTGTTAAAAATGTTTAATCAGCAAAGTTTTTCAATAAAACATTAAAACGAATTTTAATAAATTATTTTTAAGTAAACAAATTCTGTAACCACGAATGTATCCGTAAGTTCCTCAGTTTGACAGTAGTTTGACAGCAAGGAGTTGCGTTCAAAAATAACGAAACGTATCTTTGAAAGTAAACTAAAAAATACCTGTAAATTAAGTAAAATAATTATTTAAAGTACTTATATAATTCTTCTAGATTTTTTAACTATAAAAATAGCAATTTCGTTTCTATTTTTAACTTTCAAAACGAGATTATCATCACTAAAAGTAGTAGCTGCAGGCATTACCAAATATGGAGTTTGCTCGTTTTCCCAACCGTCCTCCCTTCGATCCTTAGTAGCTCTCCGTTTTATTTTCTTTTACACAATTGTGTTATATTCAAATGTTTTCATTGCATTTTCTAGTGTAATAATAATCATTTCTTCTTTTTATTAAACGTGAGTTGGAGTTCTTTAATAATTGTAGTGTCAAAATATAGGTCACAGTGGCGTATAGGTTATGTTATAAGTGAAATAATCGGATAGTTGTTGTTTGTATTGTTGTTAACTGGTTACTTTTCGCGTTACAGATGTCGTTTAGGGTGGTGCGCAGTTCTAAGTTCCGCCACGTTTACGGGCAGGCCCTGAAACGTGAGCAATGTTATGATAATATAAGAGTGTCAAAAAGTTCTTGGGACTCTACGTTCTGTGCGGTGAATCCTAAGTTTCTGGCTATAATCGTCGAGTCTGCCGGCGGAGGCGCCTTCATAGTACTGCCACACAATAAGGTGAGTTTATTTCATTGAACAGTTAACTCATTTCTCACAGATTGAAATGTAAAAAATATTTGCTAAATTACTACTAATTCAACTCTGGAAGTATTATACTGAGACGCTTAGTCATACTTTGCTGATTTATAAATAACTACTTAAGAATATAATTCCAGATTTACTGCTAAAGTGTGAATTAGGCAGGTTTTTTGGAGGAATTGAATATTTAAACTTAATTTTGATAGAAGAAAATTTAGTTAAAGTCTTTTACCTGCTTTTTTTCTGTGTTTACGTTGTAATGTCGTTAAATATTCAATTTATCATATTGAAATCTCATATTACACAAAATATATCGGAAACTTTTGCACCAGATACTTCATAGTTATAAATATGAGACATAACATTTTTTTATACCTACTAATGTGATGAAATGGAAACCAAAACCCTTTTCACAAAGAGATCAGCCATAATCCTCTAGTTATTTGTTTTTATCCATATGTTAAAGTATATTCTTGATAAGATAAAGTAACATCAAAGGCTATCATTGTTAGAGCTTGATCAAAGTTATAACTAAATAAAATATTTTAACTACATTTTAATGTGTGTGAAGACGTGCTGCATCTTACCAATTTATGGTAAGAAGTCACAAAGAAATTGGGACAAGAGGAAGAAGAATGATGATGATTTTGATTTATAGTTGGAATCTGGGAGGCAGACACATGATAATAAAACTGTTTCTGTTATATTATAACGGTTTCACTGGTATGATTCAGTATAAAGTTTAAAAACTTTTAATTCTGATATAATAAAGCCTATGTTACTCAGTAAAAATGAGCTTTCTAAAATAGGAAAGAATTTTTAAAATCGGACGAGTCAGTTTAGAGTTAAATCGTAACAAACACAAACAAACAAAATTCAAATCTTTCCTCTCTATAATATTAGTGTAAATATGGCTTTTTCGGGAAGCCTGCGGTAAAATAATAACAGCGACTCGGTCTGATCTTTATGTTACTTATTGAGTTTCTTCCCTGCCTCAGAAAGCACATTAACTATTGTTGGTCCTGGCTGCCATTCATAGATCTTTGACAGTCATTACAAGTAGTCAGTGGCCCGAAAGACTGACAACCAGTCTTACCAAACACTGGTATTCAGCTGCATCCGGTTACACTGAAAGACCACTCTGATATAGTTAAGAGGAAGATAGGCGGATGATGGATATGGCTTCATTGTTGAGAGACCACATATTATAGTAAATTCCATAAATGTTGACTTAGATATTTAAGTCAACATTTATGGAATTTACTATAATATGTGGTCTGTCGTATGTGGTGTGTGGGGGCAATAATAGAAACAAAGGTAACAAAGGCCAGAGTGATATTACAGAATTTGTCAATTTATATTTTTATCAAAGTATTTTTCCCTATCAACGAATATTTTTCATAGATGTTATAAATGCATTCCATACATATTGTGAGTCCTAAAAATCAATACTAATTCCACGCACAATGGTCCATTTCAAGGACTAAGTGCGGAAACCTAAACCCCCATGATAGATGGATGATAGATAATCAAAACTATTGTTTTAGAGGTAGTTTGTAAGTTTAAATCTAAGGTATATTTATCTTCGTCAAAGCCACAGTTTCTTTGACGATGATATTTATTTTTCTTTTTTAAACTCACAAATGTGTACTTGTATATCACTAATTCACTCACGCACAATGGTCTATCTTACGGACTAAGTGCAGAAACCTAAACCCCCATGAGAGATAGATAGATCACTAATTCATATTACTAATTCCTTATTTTCAAGTTTATTTGCACTGGAGTCATTGAATCTGCTTCCAAGGTTGTTTTTAAAGTGTTGATGACTCGATTTCTTTGCATTTTTATATTGCAAGTCCTTGGTAGTGCTAAAGACCGGTGTTTAATTTAAAAATGCTAATTTTGTTCATGAATTTACTTCTAATTAGCATTAAAACACTTCTTCAAATATTTGTTACAAGTTGGGAGATTGGAGATAGACATTATCAGGTAATTAGGAGTTGATTACAGAACATTATCTTATATTTTAAATGCAATAGTATCTTTTTACATAGTATAAAACAAAGTCACTCCCACTGTTACAAACAGTTAACGCTTCTATAAACTATGCAACAGATTATAATGCAGTTTTCAGCAAACGATAGATCATGACACACAATATTATCTCTATTGTTTTCTGTTCAGTTTCAAGTTTCTTTATTTACTTTTTATTGTTTTTTATTTTACTTAAAAATAAAACTTAAAAAAATAGGAATATTTTTGTTATGTTGTGTGCACTTGCAGCATAAGCCAAATAAATATGTTTTCTTTTTTTCTTTCGTCTTTTTTTCTGATTAAAGAAGAAGCTTTGTATGTATAAATCACTCCACACTGCTCCACATTAGTATCTGATCTACATTTCATCCGTGCGAAGCTGAGGCGGGTTGCTAGGAAAAATATATAAACTGTAATACAACTTTTTTCTCTGTTTACCTGAGATAGGTTAATGGAACTTTTTACTGTTAGTCATTCTCTATCTCACATCTTGGACTACTTTAAATGCTTTAGAATACCGAAGATCGTTAGTAGTTTCATCATAGTCTCTTATATCCCCAAAAGGCTAGGTTAAAATCTAATCTGGCGGCATGACATATCAGAATTATTTTAGTGTCATTACGGGCTGATGGATGTCACAATTCTATGAATGGTGAGGAAGTGGACTATCTTATCAAGTTTGGAGTGTATGGGTGTTTCCTGAGCACTTTAAATTCATGAATTACTCATGCCGATCTAATGACAGTAGATGTAGAGTTGAAATTATCTATTTTGAGGGTTTTTACATTTTTGGTTTCTATTTTTTTTATTATCTTGTGCTGTCCTACTACTGGGCAAAGGCTTTTTCTAATTCCTTCCATGTGATCTTTTCCTGTGCCTCCTCACACCAGCCCTCGGTGTACGCTTCCAAACTGTCATGAATTCATGATGAGTCCATATTTTTTTTAATTAACAGCCTGTAAGCATATAAAATACAAGGGGTATTTTTCCCATTGACTAATAACTGCTACACTGAATAAACTTAAGACTAATTTAATTTTCACCATGCAAACAGATTTTAATACAAAAACCTATTAAATCCAGTAGAATATTATAAAACAGTCTGCTCATCTGCTCATCCAGCAGCATGAAAAAACCGAATACCATTAAAACATTTAATTTCTAGCGTCTCATTATAATTACGAATGTTAATTGATCACAAATAAGAGGATAATTACTGTAATTCTCTGTTCTATCTATGTTTGAAATATGATAATCAGTTTAATAAAGATTGTTTCGTTTTTAACTGTTAGTGCAGATAGGTGGATGAAAGTGTATGACTATGAGTCAGGACTGCGAGCGCTCTAGAGGCCAAGATTTTAGTATTTTGTAATGTTTTAATTACACATAGCCTGGGCTACTGTATGTCTAGATTTTCAATTCAATTTTTTATTATAGCTTTGTATGAAACCATAATGTGTGGCAATGTCATTTTAAAAGATTCCTTATCTGATGTCACATCCATTAAATTTCGAGTATCAGTCGAAGTATGAATTAGTAACTGGTTGTTGGCAATAGGCTCTCCCTCTGCTACATGGGGCTTAAACATGTAGGGGTGCCCCGGTTCGACATGTGGGTGTAATTAAAATGCAGTTCTGTCTTGCTCTGTGGAAATAGCAGGTTTGATGTTTATTAATTAAAATAAACTTGCAATTTGGACACTTACTCGTAACATATATGTTTATTATCTAATCCTACTCACGCACAATGTTCCACTTCAAGGACTAAGTGCGGGAACCTAAACCCTTTTCGGATGGCAAATCATCAAATGACTTCTCCCACTTTTACTGACTAAAACCCATCGATGTTCCTTCCTCGCCCTTTATGTTCCGGGGCCACGGTATTTCTTTCGAACAGCTCCGCAGCCCCGGCAGGTTTCGGCCCATTATGCTGACGTCTCTTTGAGGTGCGCGTGGAACACGAACGCGCTGTCGACACGGCCTGTCGTAAACCACAAGATATCCCATCCTACTAATATTATAAATGCGAAAGTTTGTGAAGATGTATGGATGTCTGGATGTCTGGATGCATGGATGTATGTTACTTATTCACGCAAAAACTACTTAACATAACCTAACTATGATAGTTTATAACCTGGACTATTTAGCTTCTGCCCGCGACTTCGCACGCGTGTAGTTTTGATATCGCAACGCATCGCCTGCTCAACGGAAGCTTTTTTCCCGCTTGCAACATTTCTTTTTGCTGCACCGCTCTTATTGGTTATAGCGTGATGTTATATCAGCACCAAATTCGTAGCTAACATCACTGACAGCCCAAATTTTGGTGTACAATAAGGTCTATATATTATATAGAATACTAGCTGGCCCACGCAACTTCGTCTGCGTCACATAAGAGAGAAAAAGTTCACAAAAGGAATAAAATTTCCCCCGATTTTGTAACATTTTTCATTGCTGCTCGGCTCCTAGTGGTCATAGCGTAATGTTATATAGCCTATAGCCTTCGTCGATAAATTGACAATCCTACGCAAAAAGAGTTTTTCAATTCGAGCTGGCAGTTCCTGAGATTAGCGCGTTCTACCAAACAAACTCTTCTGTATATTAGTGTAAATAGATTAACACATAGAATACTTTTTATCCCGGTAGTAAAATCCCATGGGACAGTTATCAAGCTTCACGCGGGCGATGCCGCTGGCAGAAGCTATCAAATAAGTAAAGAACAAAGCCATGTGTAATGAACTAATCTTAATTATGTTAGCTCTACAAAATTCCTGTTTTATCACGTTTAACCAATTCTAAAGGTTATTTTTCTAACTGTCACACAAAGTGTATTATCACTACTATTAGAACAAGTGCTTGCTTAGTTATATCACTATTCAAACATTTGTGTGGTACATAATATAATGTTATGTGCTGTGTAAATGGGATTAGAAACGTGTTATTTTTCCTTGTAGCTATTATGTACTTCAATTTGTATTTATAGAAACCGATAAGGTCCCTTTGCATCATATTTTAATATTTCTGTAGCGACAGATTTAATTTTTGGTCCTTTCTTCCCCACTTTGCTAGGCGCAGAAAAGGACGCGAAATTATTGCAAAACCTCAGTCAATCGTAGTCTTGTCACACCTTTTTTCAGGCTCCCAGAAAGCCCTAACATCCCTTGAATAGAATACCAGTTCCAGTATTTTCTTTTTCACATACTATACTTTCCATATACATAATTGTCCCAACGTTTTGATGGTCCTCAGTGCCGCAAATCATGCAGTGACCTCTGCTGCCACAGACACCATAGAAGTCGAAGTTTTGAGTTACAAAGTTTAAAGTAGGTACTAGCTTATGCCCGTGACTTCGCTCGCGTGTGGTTTTGTAACTGTCACTCGGGATCATACTATACCGAGATAAAAAGTATCCAATATGGTTAATCCAGGTTATAAACTGTCTAAGTGCCAAATTTAATCCAAATCCGTTCTCGAATCCACGTGAAAGATTTACAAACTTTCATTCATCCATCCATTTTCACAACCTTTATAAAATGTATAATATTTGTTAGTAAGAAGTTTAAGACAAAATTCTCCTATAAGGACAAGCCCGCCACACTATTCCCAAACCACTGTAATTCCTGAAAGCCAGAATCAATCGTGGCAACCACCAGAAAAGCGCCGACACAATGAAGCACGACGAAGTCCCAGAGAATGAATTTAACTGCCTTGGATCCCGCAAAGAAATTAATCAGAATAGCGGAGGAGTAGGAAAATTCTCCTATAACTACATAACCAGACAACATTATCAATTGAACCTCAATACAGCCATCCCTTTCTTCGCTACCCGTGGTTATCAATCGAACAATACCCCGAGCTCATTGTGCAACAGATACGGATAAACAATGGCCCCAAACAATGCGCGCACGCATCGCACACAAAAACTATTGAGTATGGGAACGACGAGTGTTTATTGAGGTGCTGTAATACGTTATTGTTATTTTTATGTAACGTAAGAAGCACTATTTTCATAAGGACGGGACGGAAATTTTCAAATGTCGTAAAGGAACGTTTCATCAACATCATTTCAGCCGAAAGACGTCCGCTGCTGAGGTCCTACTCCCTAACGCTTCGTCCGTATATTCGGATCTATCCGTCTCTATCGCACACATCTGCAGATGAGTGCGAGTGAGAGACGCGGATAGATTTGACCGGTCCCGTGCGACTCGCATCCAACGTATCCCCGCAACCCGCAAACCTGATGGGAAGCCGAGCCTGAACATTCAGTCAATTTCAGTCTGCGTTTGGTCCTCGAGCCGGAAACAAGCGGAAAAATAAAATAAACAAAATAATTAAAATTGCATATGTTGATAAAAAATGCTATGCAATAGCTTTACCGCGGCAGTCCCCGAGTGCCACACGTCTTTTTTTTGTAAGATTTTGACTTTTGACACCTCCATAACCCCCGTACTATTCAATTCATCCATCAGCACAATGTTTTCAGTGCGTTACATTGAGTTCTACCACAAAACATGATTAATAACCTCAAAAAAAAAAGTTGTTTCCCAGCAATAATTTTTGCGTAAAGTTACTTAGTTTGATGTACAGAATGCTTGGTTGACGGCTTCGTGATGAGGTGGTTTAAACCCTGTATGACCAGACTAAAACTATATTTAAAAAGAGGCCTATTTTTTAATAATCCACCCTCGAAAGTATTCTGGCCGTATGGGACATCATTTATGCCCCACACTAGGTTTTGCTCCTGTATCGTCGGTGCGTCTATAAACATTTAAACTCACTAACAGCCGAACCCGGAACAACTACCTGTAGGCCATACAAATATTTGTTCCGTGCTGTAATCGAACCCGCGACGCAACAGCAGCAGCCAATCGGCAATATAATATCCTTATCATCATCATCATCATCATCTGCCTTGTCTTTTCCCAACTACATTGGGATCGGCTTCCAGTCTAACCGGATGCAGCTGAATACCAGTATTTTACATGGAGCGACTGCCTATCTGACCTCCACAACCCAGATAAAACTGGGAAATACCACTTGGTAAGAATGGTGTCAGACTTTTAATATCCTTATAGTATGTTTCATATAAATAGCTTCTTTCCGCGGCCACTCGTGGTTTGCTTTGTCCTATTGGAATTGGATTAAAGTGCTCTCAAAACGGTGAAGGAAAACATCTTGAGGAAACCGGCATGTCCTAGAACCAAAACAATCGAAGACATGTGATCTACCAATCCGCACTGGGCCCGCGTGGTGGATTAGGTATAGCCCATTCCCTCTCGTAGAGAGGAAGCCTGTCTCCCAGCAGTGGGAACATTAATAGATCATGATGACATAAATCCTATGTATTTACCCAGGTCATGTTCAACCTGTGAGCCAAACATCGAATTCCATTAAGACGTGAATGGATAAGACTGGCGGTGCTATTTGCGCGTTGGTCGTAGTAGCAGCAAAAATAAACATTTTTAATTTGCACCATTGTTTTATATACACGTCGAGTGCAAATTGTCCTGCGTGAAGGGACACTCGACGTATAGCTATAGGCATAATATGTATAGTTGTACCACAACAGATAGTACAAGACAATGGCGTTCACAATGGGTTGACTAAAACCCGTGGTATGAATGTTTACTAACTGACGCATGCCTCGCTGCTGTGTCATCAAATTATATCAGTCAGGCTAGGTGACGCTTCCTTATTTTAAGTACGTCTTTGTGGTTTGTTTTGTAAGGATCAATTTACAGTAGAAACTAAGATTTTCGAGTGTTTATTGGAAAGGAAATTAGGAATGTTTTCGTACTTAAGACAAAAGTGTCAGAGTAACCCGCGAAATTCAAATTTTCATAAAGATGTAGGAACGACTTTATCAACTTCAATATCGAATCACTTTTATAAACATGGAGGGTTGTATTGACGATTTTGATGTTTATAATTCTGTAACTACATACGTCTTACAGTCGCGAATAATATTTTAATAGGCATGCAACCTAGCACTGGCCTGCAAATTGCGAAAGTCGTAAGAAAAGTTTGAATTTCGCGGGCTACATGGAGGATCCACCCACTACCTCAACTCAACCTTTTCGGGACTCTTTATACTTTCATCCTACTACGTAAACTTAGAGACATCGCCAGGCTCAAAATCATCTAGTTGTATACTGCGAGCCCACGAGCCGAGCGACGCGGTGCTAGATCCCATCCACAATCCGATCATTAAACTATCCGGGTGACAACGGGCTTAGACAGTCCACGGTTCCAGTACCTTATCTTTCACCAAGAAATAAGGAAATTCAAACAAAAATATTTGAGTAACCCTTCAAACATGTGTATCGATTTGGTCCTTTCCTACGGACATTGTAGATTACGTATCTTCATGAACTTACGGTGCATATTATATTGATGGGCGATAAGCGATAAGCATGGATACGTCATAACTTCATATGCATAGTAGGTATGAGTTGTTAATATGCACAGTTATCGATTCGATGATATGCGACATCCACAAGTCCCTTTATTAGGTCCTGTCCTTCTGTCCGGCTTTCATTGTAGATCTTAGACAGTCGTTACAGGTAGGCAGTGGCCCAAAAAGTCTGGCAACCAGTCTTACCAAATGATATCGTATACCCAGTACCAGTACTAACTGGGTTGTGGAGGTCTGATAGACAGTCGCTCCATGTAAAATACATGCATCCGGTTAGACTGGAAGCCGACCCCAACATAGTTGGGAAAAGGCTAGGCAGATGATGAGTATTTAATTTATTTCCACCCAGCTTTCATAACAGTGTGGTTTATGCAATGAATTAAATCATCGACACTAAAGGTACATCAGTCTCAATTTCGCACACCATTTACAGAGATGAAGACGGTGTACATCATTAGTTTCCGATGAATGGAGTCGTTGTCTTTAGTGTTAACCTCTTGATTAACACTGACAGACGCACACAAAGGGAGTAGGGTTAGGGTTATCATAACGTGTTCTGAAACGTCATGAAAGACCGCTATACCACGCCGTCTTTTGATAGTCATTTAATATTGTTTTATTTCATAAGAAAAAAACCTAATATGGCAAGGCCAGGCAAAGTCGGGAGTGCCGGGACGGGTGGTATCCGCATATTATAAAGACAGAAGGACTGCCTTGCCATTATTAGTGACATCATTTATTATGAAATCACTTTCTGCCACAAGAATCGATATTAAAATGCCAGGAGGATTCTCAAATTCATATGACGTAAAATTTTGCGCCTAGCTAAATCAAAATGTGCCGCATGATTCGGCACATTTTCTACTACCACTTTTCAAGCCTACAAAATGCCCTTTATCTCTAAAAATAGCATTACTTAAGTTCGTAATACCACTTCTTTACATACCATCGTTATCCGCCCGATAAGACGTAATCTTCGACCTTCAGTGGGAGCACCGGTGAGACGATATCCTAAACAATGCTACTGTTTTAACAACAATAACATGTTAAGATATTTTGTTTGTGTGGTCTATTAATTCTTTAAAATGTCACACTCACAATATCCTGGCCAATAAACAGAGTACATCAAAGCTTGGAGTTTCAAATAAAGCCTTAGATGACAAACTAAAGACATTTCGATGTAACCGTTTCATCGGGGGAAAAATGGGCTGGGCAAAAGAGGCTCGTTCCGTCGTTCTCTTTTTGATATCTTTTGTACTGACCACAGTCATGTGGCATCTTTGACCTCTTGCCATTTCCCTAGCAAAGTGAATCGCTATTATATTCATATTTATTTCATCATCAAAACTTCTAAACTCTCCTTCTTCTCTCTCTCTCTCTCTCTTTCTTCTAAACTTACAAATATCCTCACAGACCCTATGTGATATTGTAGCATTTGTAGCACACTTAAAATTTAAATAGTTCCACTGTTTTTAACATAACAAATTCTAGAGGAGTAAATTCACCCAAAGCGCAACAGAATACGTCCAAGTCCTCAGCAATGAGGTTGAGAGTGCGGAGCGGAATATAATTCCTTTAGTGACATCTCTCCCGAAACAGAGTTTACGAACTCCTATCTGAAATTCTGAAGTCCAAAGCCATTGACATCCGATATCAACATTATCCAAAGGAGTCTAGAACTAAAATGGCGGCCTAGCAACAGTGGTTCCTCCATTAGAAGCCCAATAAACTCCGTAGGCCAACGTGTCAAGTTCGTGTGGAAACCACTGGACATGTCTATAAACGAAACACGTAAATTTAACGCGCCCCACATTGCGTACGAGCACGGAAAATAGATCCGACGCAGATTCTCACACTGCTCTGTGGTTCTCACGTTTTTAGTCAGCAGAGGGGAGGTTTGTACACTATACCTTAATGATGAAATGGAAAATCGAAGTCAATATTTTCTGTGCTCTCAGTTATTACATAGGTCATCATCATTTCAGCCGAAAGACGTCCACTGCTGGACATAGGCCTCCCCAAGTGTCGCCACATTGATCGGTCCCGTGCGACTCGCATTCAGCAGATTACATACATAGTCTTGCCGTTTTTCCGTTCTGGCAGGCATAAACTACATTATCGCCATCTGCTCCGTACGATCCTTATCCTCACACACTCCTTTTGCATCGGTGTTCTCGCTTTTAGACTCGAAAGACGAGATGTAAGAAAGTGATTGGTCTGCCTGTCTGTCCGCCGCCGCATTAGTGGGACCCATGAAGACAGGGTTTTCGTCTTCATCCTTGTTACGGCCGTGTCCGTTTTCTGATCATATATTTTTTAAATACACAGAACTATGACTAAAATAGAATAAATCATAGCTAGACTTATTTATTTGCACTATAAATTTTATTCTGCGGCCCAAAATTATTCTGGAACTCGATAGAGATATTCTCAGAATGAATTATCACACGTTGACCTAAATATAGTATTGCTAGAAACGGCTGACTAAATGCTTCTACAGCAAACTGTCATAAATTTTAGTTAATTGCTATAAATTCATTAGCTGGACGCTACATGGAGTGGCTGACTTTATGTTATTTTAAAAGATCTTATAATATACTAGCCGATGCCCGCGGCTTCGCCCGCATAGAATTATATACAAAAACCTTCCTCTTGAATCACTCTATCTATAATAAAAACCCGCATCAAAATCCGTTGCGTAGTTTTAAAGATCTAAGCATACATAGGGACAGACAGACGTGGCGGGAGACTTTTTTTTATAATATGTAGTGATAGTGATAATTGGTGACCTATTTCAAATACTCTCTAACTGAACTACCAGAATCCCAAGGCTGTCCGTCGTCGATTATCATAAAAGTTATACCGCACCGCGTTTGTACTTTTTACTAATAACGATCTCTTATACAATACCTAGAAACTTTTAAAAATTCCAGTTTTTTTTACCATCTTTTAACCTTTTGACCGCCAGAGTATAAACGCACGCGCGTGCCCTCCACGCCTAACCACAATTTCATCTACTATTTTGTCACATATTTGTGTCGTTTGGCGTACAGGGCATGCGCTTGCTTGTCACGTATATGTGACAATGGCGTCCAAAAGGTAAAAGACTCCAAAACCCTTAAACGATTTTTTTACACAAATAAGCAAAAATCAGGTTCCTCTTTTTTTGCCGAAAGTTTTCTTGAAGTCCTAACGTTACCTCAGCACCAAATTCGTAGCTAACATAATGAGACAGCCCAAATTTTGGTGTACAATAAGGTCTATATAATATTATATAGAATATACCTTATTGTACACCAAAATTGATACACAGCTATTTTACGATATTGCTAATTCTATGGGTACAACGGCGGTCTTCTCGCTGATGGCGATTTAACTTCCAGACAAATATAGATGGACTAAACGAACTTCGTATAAAAACTAGGGGGGGGGCAGTCAGTGGTACACTTAAAATCCATACATACATAGATGTGAAATTGTGGATGCCATCGACATTCTAAGAAAATACTCCCCAAAATTCACCGCAACGCTGGATTTCATAAATCTCCGTTACATTTCCACTCATACATTTACATCATCCCATTCACAATCAAGGCTATTCCCGTACATACGGTCATGCCGCACAAGGTCGGCTCTGGACGTGGACAGACGGCTTTCTGATTAGATGTTCCGTTCTGTAATGACGGCACATGTGCTATCATCACTTGTGTTTGTGTCAGGAAAGGACGGAAAGCCGATAGGACCACTAGCGGATGTTTTAGATAAACATTATCGCCTAGGAGCCAGTTTTAGGGAAGTTTAGAATGGTTATCAAATATTGTATTGAACACTTTGACCAAAATGAAGTCTGAAATAAATCGGCGTAGATTTCTATCAATCATCATCTGCCTAGCCTTTTCCCAACCATGTTGGTTTCAGCTTCCAGTCTAACCGGATGTAGCTGAATAACAGTATTTTACATGACGCGGCTAGTACTGGGTAATACGATACCCCTTGGTAAGACTGGTTGTCAGACATTCGGGTCACTGACTACCTGTAACGACTGCCAAAATTACAGCCGGGTCCAGGAGCTTACCGTGCTTTCCGAGGCACGTTAGGCAGGCAGATTTGTCAATCTTGGTCAATGTAATTTCTTTTTCATTTTCTAATCATGGTATCGTCAACAGACGAAGCAATAAGTTCTATGTACCTCATATCTCCCTAAAAAGGAGCCTAGACCGCGCTTTCTCATAACGACCTAAAATGTTTACAGTCTCATTTCATCGTAGTTAAATACCTCGCACAAAATAATCTGTTTTCTTCAATTAGCTTCTAATTTGTATGCTATCAAAGACAAATTAAAAGCAGATGCGTTGGCGTGCAAAACTTTCAGTATTGCATTAATCATTGAACATGCCAACATAAAAATATATTCCTCGACGCATCGATGATTCAGATTCATTCGTACATTGGAATCGTTGCGTACGCCATAAATGAAGCATCGATAATAATGAGTAACGGCTGCGATTTTTGGCTATCACACAATATTTATGACTACACCTCTACTTTAGGTGTTACAAATATTTTACTACAAGCTAATATTAGTAGATCATGATTTCAGATGTCAATTGTTGGGATTATATTGATATGGCCAAGTTTAGCCGATTGGTTTCCTTTACGTGGATCCGTGAATCTTGTCTCACTTCTTTTTAGCCGGTAGCCAGAACCAATCTCCTGGCTAATGCATTCTAGCTGAGAGTTGATCATTGTGACACCAAAAACAGGTGACCTAGCGATGATTTAAGGGTAGTATGACAGGCCTAGGCGTAGAGGATGACAGAAGAATGCTTGCCACTTAAATGCTGATGCAAATACAATTAATGAAACTGAATAAAGCTAATTCACGCCCCGGACGAAAGTAGTAGCTCAGAGCCGTTACCGTCAGCTGTATCCCTTTGCAGGTCGAAGGGTCGAACTCGAACCAGTACCAAAAATGGCAAAGGAAAACAGCATGTTCTAGAATTGACAAAAACGACGACATCCAACAACCGGCACTAGGTCATGTGATGGATTGCAGCCTATTCCCTCTCATAGTTGGGAGACCTGTGTCCGAGTAGTAGGAATACTGGCTGATTATGCTAAGCTGGGCTTCATAAATTGTGGTTCTAATAGTTAATGAATTCCTCATTTGGCTTAGAAAGACGAAACCCAATGAGGGAAGTAACCACATGACTAAAATCGCCCTTGATACATCAAAAGAATAGCATACCACACGTTAAACATACACGCAATACATCTACGAAACATTGTTCAAAACGTTCTATAATTAGCTGTTATTATTTAAGGAATCTATTTGTGTATGTTTGTGTATTGGGTAATAATTCGGCAGACGGAAATCGAGGGCCCGCCTACGCAGGCCGAGAAAAGCGAGCGTCGTGTGCAATGCGAAGCGTGTGTAACGCGATTAGCAAAGTTTTGATGCACAGGTACCTATTGCATGGGGTTTAGTTTCAGTTTTGATTACCGTTTTGTTAGGGTTGTGGCCGAAAGACTTTTAGGCCCTTGAATACTACATGTTATAATGCTCACGTGTACACACAACCATTTCGATCGTCTAACTTTCAAATTTGGAAGACCCTGTTTCTGAGAAGCTGTTCAGTCTGAAGTTCTGTTAATTGGAGGCTTCGTTTTACGCACTCCAAATGCCCTAAAACTCTTTTACTATCCGAAAGACCATCTGTTAAAAGAAAACGGTTTGACCATTCCTCGCAAAATGTATACTTCAGCTATCAGTAAGCAGTGCTGTCTCATTTCCCATCATACCAAATTTCATCGAGTTTCTTCAATCCACTGCAAAAATGCTGACCTCGTTTCCGAACACTGGACATTTCCCTCGCTCTGAAGTTAAAAGATGAACATCAGTCAACTGTCAGTATGACACAAATATCCCACGTGTTCAAGCAACCAGTGCATCTGCACTGACACGTGTCAATCGCACCTGCGCCTGCGCCTGCCGCTCCCGATGAAGATAAATCAACCGTTTGATTGTTTCACACATTAATGATTTATTAATAGAACACATTCTTGGTGACTGAAAAGCACCGCTGGACATTAGAGACCGAAATAGTTAACAATTGCTAAAATGTGTTGTGATTTATTTGTTTGTCAAGCCTTAACACCTGCACAGATTTGGATGAAAATTACCATACAGAAAGCCCAAATGTGGACTAGGGTTAGCCCATAGACTATTTAAGCCGCTTGGATGTTCCCTTGGCTTCATTTTCGACTACGCTAGCGCAACCGAATGCAAAAGCCACTTTGATATAAAAATGATCGACGGAACAAAGCGTACATCCTAATTAACTAATACTAGATTCTATATTTTTGTTGCAAGTAGATTAGGACCATCTAGATTCTAGATGGTTACGGCAAAACTGTAAAGTAAATCTTGCCAAATGTGCATTTTTGCCATAAGGCCACAGTAGGACAGCAGTTTCTCTATGCCCTTTCTTCTGAGTTTCATCTCTCTAGTAAGTTAAACCTCTTTGTTTACAGCCATTTGTGATTAATCAAGAAGTGTCTTGTGTCAAGAAATTCGAGACTCAGCTCCAAAATGTCTGTGACCTAAACTCCGGACAACACCGGATCGAATGTCTGGAGTTGCTCAGACTGTTGCCAAATTAGAATAGAACGGGACGACTGTTTCGGGCGCATGGGAAATAAACTAGTCGTGGATTGTAAACATTTAGTCCAGGACACTGCATCGCTGGTCTAGTGGTTTGCTACTCCTACTAGTACGTGCTGGACGCAGAGCTGCTAGTGTCTCTTGTTTGATTCCCAGATCAAAGAAAGATGTTATTGGGCTTCTGTCCTGCTTCTTCGTCTGCAATTTCTCAGTAGCATTCCGGAGTCCAGATTTGTGCTCGGAGTCGTGTGTTTGTTCCCGGTTGATGGCTATAAGTTTGCCCCATATTATATGAGTCTGACACATAATTGGTAAAATGTGCGCTGGCTATCTTAGTCACACCTTTGCCGAACCTTTCGAAGATTACAGGCGTGATGTTAAGTATGTCTATGTATGTAGCACAGGAAGACGAATTCCTTACGGTTTTCATGGTAGTTTTGTCACACAAAGTAACGGTCGTGAACTACGTATAACGACTTCAAACATCGATCATCACGTTTGAGTGTTGACACTCAAATTATCACGTAGTTCGACAAATATCAAAACAGTACGAAATTGACACGGTTGTTATAATCACCTCTACTGTGCCAAACTCTTATCCAGAACGATTAGCCGGTAACGTTTGTATAGCGCTGCATAGTTCTATTGGCGCGTGGCGATAATCGGAACTAACGGCGCCATGGTTTTTCAATACAATTTTCACGAACGTTTTCCAGAGTATCCTCCTGATTTAAGCGTCATAAGAAGTGTGCTGCACGTGCACGATACCAGAATGGGTGACACAGTGGCACCGTGGCAGTCCGGAACACCACGGGAATTCGCACTGTAATAATAATGGCCGTTTGGCGACCTGCCATCTACTCGGAACACGGCGAAAAGCATAAATATTCGGGCAAATGTTTGATCAAATGTTACGCTGTGATGTAATCTGGTACACCTGGAACCGAGATTATATTGATCTTGCGTTGCTAGGATACAATATCACGAAATTATCTTAGACATTTGTCCACTGAAAAGGCTGGCTGCCAGGCAAAAGATGGAATTGTGTGATAAAGGCCAGCTGTGCGACAAAATGGTTAGTTTGCTAGTTAATAACCATCATCTCATAATGCGTGCGGACCCGAGTAGCACCATGCCGTGAGTGACTCATGCGAATCTGAGTCTACGGTAGCATCTAGTTTTACGCTTGCAATCTCGATTACATGATAATCTCTTATGAATATTTCCGATAAGTAACTGTTATCGGAAATGTGTTAATAATGACGAAATTATTATTTTTATCGGTGATTCCTTTCTTTCCGGAAATGCGGGACCTATATTATGGAGTCATAGGGAAAATTGGTAATGACTGTTTGATTACCTTCCTTTAATATGCAGGTGACTGCATAGCATAATCAGCCACTACGGTTCTCACTCCTGGGACACAGGCCTCATCTCTATGAGAGGGAATGGGCTAATGGGCTGGGTCCAGTGCGGGCTGGTAAATGTCACATGCCTTCGAATTTTTGAATCTAGGACGGTTTTCTCACGATGTGTTATTTCGCGGTTTTAACAACAGTGGTGATGAAATGAATTACAAAAAGTAATGCGCCTCCCTGGGTTCGAACTGCTTGTAAGTCAGGGCCGCCACCACAGGGTCACCGCTGCTCTTGTATCAGAGCCGAGAGACTAGTGGTCCAGGTGTCTCTATTTGCCACTAATTTATAGTTTCACAGATTTATTTTCGTAATTTAGTTGTTTGTGCTCTATCTCTTTTGAATATTGGCTAACAAACAAGTCTCAAACACAAACGAAATATTCTCGTTTCTACTAGAAATAACCTAAAAATATTTACACTTTCGTAACCTATATTCATTCTGGCCATCCACAATGTTGTTAGGAATTCCTATTTATATTGTGGTCGGAAAACTCGCGATTCACGTTTTCAGACGACATTTGGACGCTGATTTGTGTCCTACCTATTTATTTCAGTTTTCATGCATTAAAGGGAATTATGGCCTGACCGCGAGATTGAGCATGTTGACCGCGACTGGCTTGTCATATTTCAGTCTCATTCTGAGTTTGGGAGGTTGCATTTCATGTAAAATAGGTACTTAGCTGTATTTAGAGAAACTGTGAACAAACTAATCTTATTAAGGTGAATACATGAGCTAAATTAGCAACTCTAACTGTGGTGGTGCAAATTTCGTCTGAAATACTATTAGAATAAAGTTCTTATCAGCTTGCAGTCACTGTGCCGAATAGTGCGAAATAAGTGCTTTCGATCGATTTACAAACCATCCGCACCCTGCGCACCAGGTATGTGCACCGCTTGCGCATGACTGTGTAGAAACCAGGGACCATTTTGGTTACCCATTGAAAGGGTTTTTGATAGGGTTTTGACAAAGTGTTGTTTTAAAAACCATTTCATATTGGTTACCATTTTTTACGAAAACCCTCATCAATGGATAACCTCTTCCAAACCCTTTCGATGTGATTACCTGTATATTCGAAAACCCATTCTTGGTGGGTTATACTTTTTAATGGTAAGTCGTTTTGAACGGGTTACCCCTTCAACGACTGTAAAGCCGTTGAAGGGGTTACCCATTCGTACTACCAGTATTGTAATTTTATCTCTCACGTCTTTTCTTTAAAGTACTAAACTGCATACATACGGCAGGAATGCGTCAAGTCGCAACACGCAGTCTAGGCCCTAGCGATGAGTAGCGACTCCTTACACATGCGATTATAGTTATTATTGCAGAGTTTTTAAAGTTCAATGTTTTTTTTTCCTGGAAAAGTCGGGATTGTTTCCTACATGGTACAATCTTGTCTTTTTTACGGAATCATAAATAGTCCGATAGCGCTGGGCTATTTTGATGCGAAAGTTTCAAAAAATTTAAAGTTGCTTATTTCTTGCCTGTGGCTACAGTCGTACCTGTGAAGCTTATTATTGCGTTTTGTGTCACATCTGAAAATTGTATTTTTAGTATCTCGATGATTTGTGGTTGATTGATTATTTTTATTCGAATCAAAACTGGCAAAATTAATTTAAAGTTTAAAATAATTATTATATCTTATCTAGGATAGCCTGCAAAGACCGTTTGTAACATTTTCGACAGCGAGGGACTAAAGTAAACACTGTGCTTTTCATTGCGAATACAAGAAACATAAAAATAAAATCATGAGTCAATCCAAAAACAAATCGAGTTCGGATTGCCGCTATTCCGCCTATTTTGTTTTTTTTTTCTGTGGCCAGTCCGCTATTCAGGAATTCTGGGATATTCACCCTAATCGTATCAGTTAGGTACTACTACGTCATTATAACGAAATCAACTATCATTTTCTTTTCCTCTAACAGTGATCGAAAAGATAAACAGCCAAATTTCTCCCTAACTAAAGTACCTAAAATGACACAAATTAACATAGTAGGTTAGGCAAATGGTCCAGAAACTATATGCGAAAAACAAAACAACTTTAATATTTTTGAAACCTCAAAACCTAGCGCTATCTACGCTAGCTACTAAAATATCATTCGATCGTCTCACTCATTATTTAGTGCCCGAAGGGAAAGGATAGGAGCTGACTGAAACTGTAAGATTGAAACTGAAACTGTAAGATTGGACTGCCGCGGTAAAGCTATTGCATAGCATTTTTTATCAACTTATGCAATTATAATTATTCATTACCACACGCGGTCGGCGCGCAGCCAGCGCGCGGACGGCTCACAAGCACGAGGTCCGCTCGCTTGCGGCGCGCGGACCGCGCTCGGAAGCCGCAAAAACGACGGGGTGTTATAAGTTTGACGTGTATGTGTGTGTGGAACATTCATTATAAAATTCATAATTTCATTGTGATGGGAAGCCGAGCCCGAACATTCAGTCTGCGTTTTGTCCTAGAGCCGGCAACAAGCGGAAAATAAAATACATAAATAATTATAATTGCATAAGTTGATAAAAATGTTTACAAAGAAGGTCTAACATCAAATGTATACAACCTACAAAAAAATATTAAAAAGAAAACTAGCTTGTCATTGTTATTATCTGACATGGGGTGTTAGGTTATTTTCGTTATGTTATTTTCGTTACGGAATTTCTGGATTTGGTCTACACGCTCAAGGCCCGCGATAGAAGCTATGCAATTGCTTAAAAACTTGGCTCCGTAGCATTCGCCGTTAGAAGAATTCGTGATTTAACTGATTTAGAGACAGCCCGTTAAGTTTATTTCCATAGCATGATGTCGTACGGTATTCTCTTGTGGGGCAATGCCACCGATATTCAAACAAAAAAGGGCAATTCGTTCTACTTATAAACTAAGTCCCAGACTGGGGAGGTCGGCACGCAGCACCCAGTCGTAACCAATGTTCGACAGGGGCGGCCCCAGAACCCGGGCGTCTCTTCTGGCCCGGTTCGATGCAGGAACCTCCCGAAACAGTCGTGTCTGGTGAGGACTTGCGTCAGGCGAAAGGTGAGGACGCCGTGGCGCCTCTCAAGCCACTTCTCAAAGAGGGGACTTATCGCCACTATTGTGGCGTGCCCTGCACGGGGTTTGCGACAGTCGCTCTCTCCATGTCGCCATGAGATCACGACGGAGTCTGTCCGCTGAGCGGGGCGAGGACTATCGCCTCCAGATCCCATGTCGGAAATTTGGCAAGGCCTCGCCTCGCCGCAGATTGTGCGGTATCCACGAACTAGATTTACGAACTTAAGACCTGCTTGGAGAATGAATGTCATCCATGGTCTAACGATGAAGACAGAAGACAGATGCAAGATGTCCTCAACAGTTTGCAGCAGCTATATTATTATTAGGCTTATTTCACGCACCTTGATGAGAACTCCAGAGCTGCCTAAAGTATGACTCATCGAAGGTCAGCAATGGAGACGGAAGGCAGTTACATGAGGTATCTACGCAAGAGTTTACTGAAGCTTTTTCATGTTTGGGCTCATTTTTTGCACCTTAATGAGAATTTTAAACCTAACAAGAGTAAAAGTTTCATCCAAAGTCCGACGGTGAAGAGGCAAAGCAGTTACAAGTGGTCCTGAAGAGTTCACAGCATCTTCATCGTGGTTGGAGTCATTTCACGGTCCTTTATGAGAATTTTAGAGCTAGCTGGAGTATGACTTTCAGCGGAGTATGATTTTTTTTACAAAAACAGTGAACATTGATTCCTTTTGAGAGCTAAAGCGGTTAAAGTTACGCAACAATCATGAAGCACAGAATTGTTCCTCTTAAAACGAGTCCGCGATAGCATTTCATGTCTATCTTTGAAGGATGACTCACACTGTCTAACCCTCTCTCTCTTATGAGACGCAGACGAAGTTGCGCGGGTCAGCTAGTAACTTAATAGTTTGTTGATAGATTTCGTTTATTTGTCACTGACTTCTGAAGCTTAAGTTATTTTTCTTTTTTTTGTGTTTTTTGCAGTCGGTCTAGTTTTTGCAAAAAAAAAAACATTTTTCTTTTTTTAGTGGTTCACCTTTCACAGCGTACTGGCGTGATGTTATGTTATGAACTGGTGTAAACAATAGATAGCCATGAGATTTCAGCAATCCCAGTCCATTTGCTATCATTTATTGAGGAGTTCCGTTGCCTATCTCCGAAATTCATCATTAGATCTTCACCAAATTGAAGTGGGACCACTCTGAAAAAGTACTCTTTCGAAAACTACCCAAATCGCTTTATGTGTGCCTATACAATTTGAAGATTTCGCACTATTTCTCCAGGATTCCATCATCAGTTCCAGACTTGATGATTATGGGACCACCTGTACAGGGTGTCTCATTCAAATCGGTCAGTATGGGAAAGTCTGAAACTATAAGACATACGAAGATCTGTTCTGAGGAACCATGTCATCGATTTTAATAACAAGAAAAACTGCATTCATACATTTTAAAAATCATCTGTACTCCGTTCGGGAATCGAACCCGGTTATTTTGAAAAAAAAAACCTACACTATTTCAATTTAGATATCGATTGTGTAGGTCTTAAGCAGTAAATGTCTGTATGAAACATGATGTCTAAAATCAATAAAATGCATTGTTTCCACATACTTTAATTTATTTTAGTAGGTGCTCGAAGTGACCACCGCCTTTTTCAATACAATATTCAGCACGATATTAGATAATATTATCGCAGATAACAAAACTTCCGGAATGGTTTAATGCAATGCCAATGTCATATGTATGTAAAGCGGTGTATGTATCAAGTTGCAACATCAGCAAAGAGGTACAAACAACCATAGAGACAATTTTAAATACCTGAACTTGTTTAATATTGTAAACGTGGTCAGTTCAATAATATAATAAACAATGCATTTTATTCATTTCAGACATCATGTTTCATACAGACATTTACTGCTTAAGACCTACACAATCGATATCTAAATAAAAATAGTGTAGGTTTTTTTTTCAAAATACCCGGGTTCGATTCCCGAACGGAGTACAGATGATTTTTAAAATGTATGAATGCAGTTTTTCTTGCTATTAAAATCGATGACATGGTTCCTCAGAACAGATCTTCGTATGTCTTATAGTTTCAGACTTTCCCATACTGACCGATTTGAATGAGACACCCTGTATACCCTTTTAAACAAAATAAAAATAATCCAAATCGGTTCAGATATCTTTGGGGAACATACATAACAAAAAAAAAAAAATTAAAAGGTTCCCACGGATTGAGAACCTCCTCTTTTTTGAAGTCGGTCAAAAAAGAAATCACCGTCCTATCAAACCGAGTAAGAAACACTTTATGAACGATTCTATATGATTCCAACTTCCAAGGTCAACAATACCATTTCCTCAACTTCAACGTAATTTAAAATTATTTGATTTAAAACCATGTTTAAAACCCTTTGGTTACCCCGACAAAACCCTTTCAAGGGGTTATCTCCTTCAATTGGAAACCATACAGGAGCCGGTAACATCTTGTACTAGTTAACTTATTGAGAGGGTTACCCTAACGTTAGTGTTTTGAAAGGGCTACCACTACCAAGAGGTAACCCTTTCCGTGACTGAAGCCGCACAACATGTAACCCTTTCGAAAGAATTAACTTATATTCGGGGTTGTACGGTCCCTGGTAGAAACAATCCACACGCGCCTCGGCAAACATGGGTATGTTTGCCGAGGCGTGTGTGGATGCGCTACAGAAGCGAGGCAGGGGCTGCCTCGCTTCTGTGGCGCAAGAGTACCCTGAAAGCGTTATTGACGACGATGTTGACTGACGTTTCGAATTTACTAATAAACGCTGTGCTGATAAATTAATACTTACATAACACTTTACTAGCACAAAAAAGTAGCTGGCGCCCGCGACTTCGTTCGCGTGGAAATTTAGAAAAAAGCCTATGTGCAATTCCAAAATATAATTATATCTCTGTTCGAAGGGCGGGCGTTTTGAGGGACTGTCTCTTCTAAACTTTGACATTAAAAAAAAATGCTTATTATCAGCTTATTTGAATAAATGATTTTTAATTTGATTTGTGCCTAACTTCATCCAGATCCTTTTAGATGTTCTGGCGTGATTGAGTAACAGACATCTATAGCATATTAATTTGGTCTAGGTATTTCGTTCCTGTCTCATAATGTCCGACCTGTACGTGGTCGAAATGGAGGGCAAAACCTTGTAAGCCATAAATATTATGAAATTCACTGACGCATCTTCCACCAGTACATATTCATTAAATAAAATTTATTTGTATTAAGTTTCAAATGTCGTCTTGTGCGACCTACATTAGCGATTTATACTCTAGTTGTGGCGCCAAAAATGTTTAATTACCGTGAAACCTGGCAACTTTGCCGAAGGTTGTTAAATTTGCCATATACCGACTTCCAAGGCAAAATAATTTGTTACAACGAAACTGTATTTTTTTTACCGTGTTTAGCACCCTTAAATCAAATTTGAATATTTGATTGGCAACATTATATTTAACATGACAACCCAGCTTTCACAAAACTGTCATTTTTGACGGTTTATTTTTTTCCTGTGTCGACTGTGGGTGACTTTGTGCTCCGAAACTTTAATAAAAATTAGTGGCATAAACGTCGCTTAGGTAAGTCAAATTTTAATGCCACATTCTTAACAGTGTTCTTTAATTAAAATCATGATAATTTACGTCTCTCTATGCAATTTAACCTTAGAAATCAACGCTGGCAAATTTACCATCCCAATGCACAGTTTTAGTGATGTTAACTTTGCCATGTTTTGTTAGAGGCTAGGGCTGTCACAAAAATATTCTGTTTTGTTTGCTACTTACCTACTTCTGATTTTATTAAATTTGATTATGTAAGTTTTTCAATCTTAACTTGTCATACCTACCTACCTTTATCAAATAATCAATGTTTATTTTATTTTATTTTTAGAAAATGTGTGATCGATCGAGGCGTAAGGTGGGAAGCAGATTCTATAAAAATTATTCTACCGAAATGTTAGATGCTGCAGTAGATCTGGTAAGCCGTAAAATTATTTCGTCGTTAGAGGCAGCAAAACGCTTTCATATCCCAAGAAGAACGATCGACAATAAAGTAAAAAATAAACACACTAAAAAACCAGGAGCCCAGCAACGGCTTACCGTTGCTGAAGAGCGCGAAATGGTGAAGGTCGTCGTCGCCGCAGCAGATTTGATTCAGAACCTTGAACCTAATGTTTTGGCGCTAAAGTTGAAAATCTAATAAAGAAATTTGACAGATTGTAGTAGCTTGATGTATGTACTGTCAAATTTCTTTAACACATTTTCAACTTTATCGCTAAAGCGTTAGGTTCAAGGTTGATTGGGAAAATTTTACAGTTTCGGGGAGCTTGATGTGCTAGCGTCTGTACCTAATCTTTTAACTTTTTAATTATTATTATTGTGGTCTATTGTGATTTAGTTTACTTACTGTTAAGCAAATAAAAAAAAGCTTAACGCAATTGTTCAAAGATTTTATGTTCCTAAACTTTCTTTATACCTATTTGTTTATTTTGAATAGGTACTTTAATGTAACCTATTGAAGTTTTAATTAAAATATTTTAAGAAAAAAAATATTCTTTTGACTTTTTAATTTTTCGACAACCCCGACAGATATTTCTATTTTGTTTGAAAAAAACGAAAAAAGGCGGGTAAATTTGCCACATTGAGCAAATTTGTATTGCCAATGCAAAATATTACTCAATTTTAGTATATTTTAACTGTAAATATGTTTGTGGCAAAGATGACTATCATAATTTTTGATAATTCGAATTATTTTATCCAACAATTTGGTATGGCAATCTTACCATAAGTGATGGTTGACTTTGCCATATTCGTTTTTTGGACTAAATTATCTTAATGTATGAGAAATAATAGATATTATACTTTATTTCAATGATGCATAAAATTTACTATTTGGCTGATTGGTTGTTTTGTGTAACCTCATAGAGATTGTTTAAGAAAAATGTTTGCAAACTTTTTTAGCCAGCAAAAAGTGGCAAAGTAGCCAGGTTTCACGGTACGTGTTTTCGTAAACAAAATGGCTGACTTTCACTAGGTCGTTAGGCCACATGTGAAAGTTTTCGCGCCCATAATTTTCAGAGACAACGCGAAATAATTAATTGGCGCGAAGTTTACAGATAATTAAATTGTGTTTTCTTTTTTATAGTAATACTTTCACATTGTATATTTGAGTTGAAGAAGTGAAATTAGTCATTTTAAATGTATCATTTCAGACTGAATTAAATTAAGTACTGAAAAATTATACTAAAAACCTTGACTACTTCGTGATAATAATAATATTGAGCAAATATAACGCATATAATTATTATTGCATTAATTTAAACCCAAAACGAATGTTGTCCTTAAAAACGAAGATATTTCAGAACAACAAGATTAATGATTATTTTACAATTATTATATTTTCATTAAATTGGTACTTAATGAATTATTAAATTTGAAGGTTACATAATAATATATAATTACTTCGAAGGACAAAACACCTTGTTATTTCCTCGAGGAAAATATTCTGACATTACATAAAATTGCGTCTGTCAACTCCGAAAGGTTAAGCAGAATACACCCACATTATGCGAGATCTAAAAGGGTTCGTGGCAATATCACTATTTCATACCTCATTACCATAACCTCATATAAATATGTTTTCTTTCTTCTTTCTTTCTTTCTTTCTTTCATTGCCACCTATCGGGCATAAATCTAGACTCCTGCCTAAATATTCCTGATGGAAAGATTCAATATCACTTTGCCCGACCAGCAATCGTTTGAACACCTCTTATACAACTCTATAGCGCTTGCGACCCCAAACCAACAGGGCAAACCTATTTTATTTTATGTAGACTTTTCCCCACAAGAAGAATTTCACCTGTTTATGCTCACATACACCAACAGCCAGACAAGGAACAACTACCTGTAGGTCTAACAAATATTTGTTCACCACTGCACGAACCGTGCCATCAAAACATTTAAAACTTCTACATGTATGTCATCCTGTCCTGGTTTGATGAGCTCCAGTCTTCTTCCATGATCTGTGTCGGCCTTTGTCTATTTCTTATCAATGTTTTTGCCTGTTCCAGGTTGGGCGGATACCAGCTGACCATCCGCTTGTGGGCGGACACAAGGGCCCTGTGCTCGACATCGCGTGGTGTCCGCATAATGACAATGTCATTGCTAGCGGCTCTGAGGACTGCGTCGTTAAGGTAAAGACTGAGATCTAAGGACCAAAAAAAACGTCTGAATGTTGGGCAATAATTCATTTGAAACTGAGAAAGGACTAGTCGTGCCTGTTCCAGTGAGTTTCAAATTATTTACAGGGGTAATTCGGGTAATCTACACCTATTTGCCCCTATTCATGATATAAAAACGACCACTTTTACCGACGCAGTATCGATTTGCATTATCTGAACCGATACGAGGCAAATGACATTTTCTTGCATGTACAGTCAACAAAAGAGTTAGGTATGCAGTCTAGCAATCTTCTTACCACTATGCGAAAGTTTGTGAAGATCGATTTTTCTTTCACGCAGAACTGAACGGATTTGGATAACATTGCAAACAGATTCATTATAACTCTTTCGCTTTAAAAATAGATAGTAAGAAGATTGCTAGCCTGCATACCTAACTCTTTTCTGGTGTGTACTTAAAGTTTTTATCTGGCCGACCCAAGCCGATAAGTCGATCAATCGAAAAGTCCGTGTCCCTAAATCCAGAATCATCGTATTTGTCATTCATTTTATCGCCTGACTCTTAGGCGTCATTCTACAATCCTCTATCCTTGTCCCAGGTATGGCAAGTCCCGGACGGTGGACTGTCCCGCACTCTCACGGAGCCGGTGGTGGACCTGGTGTTCCACCAGCGCCGCGTGGGGCTAGTGCTATGGCACCCCACCGCGCAGAATGTGCTGCTTACTGCGGGCTCCGACAACCAGGTGAGTCCTGTGTACATTGAAACCTTCTGAAAAGGGTCGGAACGAAATGTACGTTTTGACGGTTGTTAAGGACACACACACAACATGTCAAGAAACCGAATCCTGTATCTTTTAACTCCAGAATAATCTAGTTACAGACTTGGCTTTAAAGTTATGAATAACATGACTTTAAGCATTAAGAACTGACAATTGTCCAGCAAACTAACTGATTGATCAATAAACGTCTTAAATTCTGTCAATGCATTCATAATATAGCAGGTTAATTTTATCGAAAACTTAAAAGTGACTTTAAACCATGGCCAATGCAACGATTTACTTTCCCATTAATTGACTAGCCCTTCACTTACCCTGCTAATATTTATGGGAATGCTGATTTAGTCAGTAATTCAACATACCTCTACTACCATGAACAGATAGCGATATGGAACGTCGGCACGGGCGAGGTGCTGCTGACGCTGGACTGTCACCCCGACCTCATCTACTCCGCCTGCTGGAACTGGACCGGCTCCAAGCTGCTCACCACCTGCCGCGACAAGAAGATCAGGTACCTTCGCGAATACGGAATATGCAAAAATTCTCAACTTGTATTATTTCAATATGCATCGTATAGGACATCATTTTACAGTTATAGGCCAGACGATAGAAAAAATGGCTAACGAACTTAAAAAATAAATTTGAAATTGTGTAAAAAAGGTCCTATTATGTATAAAACTTACTTGACTTGATACTTGTTTGACTTTTCTACACACTGTATCTACATTTCATCAGAATTTCCTCTCGCACGTCTGCTGGAAGAAATTTCTTTTGAAATAAGCAGTACCTTTGTGCTCTTCTATGTTAATATATTGTCCTTCTAAGTATTTTGTGTGTACATGAATAAATAAATAAATTTGAATAAAAATGCTTGTAAATTGCTTGACATCATGACTAAAGCTAACTTGTAAATATCCTGGATATTCAGTATTGTACTATATTCAGTAAAAAAAATATACATCGGTTTGTATTTACCAGCCTAACCCTGCAATATTTACCTTATATAATATGTTACCTTACCTGATACTATTTTTACGTTTGTGCAAATAAAATCATACTCCTACGAGCAAGATATTTAAATCATCATCAGTCGATCACTGCTGGACATAGGCCTCCCCCAAGTGTCGCCACATTAACCGGTCCCGTGCGACTCGCATCCAACGGATTCCCGCAACCTTCACCAGGTCATCGGTCCACAGATATAATGAAACCACGTAAATCTTTTTCTATTCCTCAGGATCATCGACCCTCGTAAAGGTGAGGTGGAGTCGGAGGCGATCGCTCACGAGGGCAGCAAGGCATCGCGCGCCATTTTCCTGAAGCATGGACTCGTGTTCACCACCGGGTAAGTAATAAATGTACTAATCAGTTCTTTACACAGTTTAAACCCGACGTCTACGGTTCATCGCCATTTACATCGATAGCATCAAAAATCGATGTTACCGCTCCAAGATGATCAACAGTCAGAATTAGGCCCAAAATGAGCATATACATAAGACTATCTGTCAAGAACGCCCTTCGCCACTTCTATAGGTTTAATTTTAGGGAAGAAGTCGCTGAAAGGGTCGCTTAATCTTTCGAAAAGGTCCTTCAAAACTGCTTTAGAATATTTGCAACGTATTGATATTGGATGAAGAAAAATGTCTGTGTAATGATGAGGGGAACATCATAACGAAATGTTAAGACGAACTATGTGTTTGTTATTGGACAACGGAAATTCGTCCTATGGGCCATACACAAGAACCCCTTTTCAAAAACCTCAATGACAGATTTAATTCAAAAGAAACATGAAATTAAATTGTTATTTGGTCTTGCACAGATTCAGTCGCATGTCCGAGCGCCAGTACTCCCTCCGCACACCAGACGCGTTAAACGAGCCGATAGTGACCGTCGAGATAGACACCAGCAACGGCGTCATGTTCCCGCTCTACGACCCCGACACCAACATGATCTTCTTGTGTGGCAAGGGCGACTCTGTCATACGGTACTTTGAGGTGAGTAGACACCAGCAACGGCGTCATGTTCCCGCTCTACGACCCCGACACCAACATGATCTTCTTGTGTGGCAAGGGCGACTCTGTCATACGGTACTTTGAGGTGAGTAGACACCAGCAACGGCGTCATGTTCCCGCTCTACGACCCCGACACCAACATGATCTTCTTGTGTGGCAAGGGCGACTCTATCATACGGTACTTTGAGGTGAGTAGACACCAGCAACGGCGTCATGTTCCCGCTCTACGACCCCGACACCAACATGATCTTCTTGTGTGGCAAGGGCGACTCTGTCATACGGTACTTTGAGGTGAGTAGACACCAGCAACGGCGTCATGTTCCCGCTCTACGACCCCGACACCAACATGATCTTCTTGTGTGGCAAGGGCGACTCTGTCATACGGTACTTTGAGGTGAGTAGACACCAGCAACGGCGTCATGTTCCCGCTCTACGACCCCGACACCAACATGATTTTCTGTCTGTCTTCCAACGCATCGTCTTCCGGGACAGATACATTTAATGTTAATTTTTGTTTCGACAATTCAAAAGTGCCTGTAACTGGCCTGCTTGTAATAAATACTTTGATTTTGATTTTGACCATATATCATACGCTAGGCCTAGAAATAAAAAAAAAGTCAGGCAAGTGTACGTAACCCCAGGAAAGGACCAATTTTTATTAAAAGTTACACTACAGAGGCGAATTACAGTTGAACTGAGCTGTTCAAAGATTCCAAATTTAAACTAGTTGTGGTATACATTCCAGGTGACACCAGAGCCGCCATTCGTCCACTACATCAACACCTTCCAAACTCCAGACCCACAGAGAGGTGAGGAATAGTTGTTAAAAAACCTAAGCCTCGCCTTACATACAAATAGATGACTCCATAATACAATAATTCCAAGACCAATCTCTAAAAAAAACGTTATTTTGGGCTTGAAAATCTAAATTATTTTTAATTAATTCCTCAATAAGATTTTTAGCTGCTTTGAAATCAATAAATAGTTCGGTCATTGAGTTGACCAAACAGTGACTTCACAGCGTGCTATTGCACTACAAAATCTATGAGAAAACCACGCTTTTACAGCTCTTAAAAAGTATGTCAATTGATTGGGGTGTCATTTACCGTGAGAGTCAAAATGGCTGGTGTACCATAGCGAATCAAATTATACCAATTACCAAACAAATGTACCTAAAATGTACTATTCTGTACCTAGGTCTAAAAAATTAAATTACACCAAAAAATTGCACCTAAAAAGTACCTCAATTAAAAAAACACACACTTGATCAGTTGGATAGTTCCTGAGAAATAAAACAACCGTGTCTTGTGTATAAGTAAACAAGATTAGTCATCATTCTCCTGCCCTTATCCTAACTTATGGGGTCAAAGAAAATTTGAATTTCGCAAAATTCAAATTTTCTTACGTTTTTTGCTATTTGCAGGCCAGTGGCAGGTTGTATGACGTTGAAAATATCGTTCGCGAGTGTAAGACTTATGTAGGTACAGAATTGTAAGTTGGGATAAGGGCAAGAGAATGATGACTAATCTTGTTTACTTATACACAAGACACGGTTGTTTTATTTCTCAGGAACTATCCAACTGATCAAGTGTGTGTTTTTTTAATTGAGGTACTTTTTGGGTACAATTTTTTGGTGTAATTAAATTTTATGAATAATGGTTAAATAATATAATATTTAAGTACACCAGCCATATTGACGTCAATATGGCGGGTGTACCTTAATTTCGAAATAATTTTGTTCTGAAGGAGGTACAGATTTTTTAGACCTAGGTACAGAATAGTACATTTTAGGTACATTTGTTTGGTAATTGGTTTAATTTGATTCGCTATGGTACACCAGCCATTTTGACTCTCACCATTTACCCTATTAGTTGTGGCTCTCATCATCCTAGTGTTTTCCCAACTATGTTGGGGTCGGCTTCTAGTCTAACCGGATGCAGCTGAATACCAGTATTGTACATGGAGCGACAACCTAACTGACCTCCACAATCCAGCTAGTGCTGAGTAATACGATACCCCTTGGTAAAACTGGTTGTGGCTCTCTATGTAGTCTGAAATTCAACTGCATCCAGTTAGACTGGAAGCTGACCCCAACATAGTTGGTTAAAAAGATGATAAGGTAGTCGGTGATTAATGATATGTTTGCTGTTGGTCAGGTATCGGCATGATGCCGAAGCGCGGCTGCGACGTTGCCACCTGTGAGATCTCCAAGTTCTACCGGCTCAACAACTCCGGACTGTGTCAGGTGGGTACAGAATTTTAAGTGAGGCAACATTCCGCTACTGAGATTGCGTTCGAAGCTATAGCTGTCATCATTATTATGGCATATTGACGACAGTGACAGCTCTTTAATGTGCTGACCGCGTCCAAATTCTTTGTCGAATCCGTTTTTAATGTGAAACCATTAAAGTTACTGTGGTGTTCACTCGTACCCGTAGTTATGGTTTAAAGTAAAACCATCGTATATCAGGGTGGTGTCTTTGTTCAGGGTTGTACAATATAACACAGTTTCCAATATTACTGGGTTAGGCGTGCTGTCGCTAGGGCTGCTTGTACTAGACTGAGCGCGGCGCATCCCTCACCACATCACGCATAACTCATTTATTAAACGTCACAGTTACTATTCCTAAATCACAAAACAATCTCTTAAATGAGTAATAATACCTAATATGACTGTGTACAGGTGGTATCAATGACCGTGCCGCGTAAATCGGAGCTGTTCCAAGAGGACCTGTACCCCGACACACTGAGCGACGAGGCGTCCCTCACGGCGGACGAGTGGCTCGCCGGGGAGGACGCGGAGCCCTGCACCATGTCGCTCAAGGTACCACGTAGGACCACGCTTACGGTTCTCACGAGAACTAGTTTGGTACTGAGGGTTATAGGGTAATAACGGTAAGAGACGTGCGACACGTTGCCAACTGCAGATAAACTGCAGCCGCCGACGCATCGACGGCAGTCATCGACAGGTGGCGACGGCTGCAGTTTATCTGCAGTTGGCAACATATCGCTAGTCTGTCAAAACCCTAAGGTACCAGTAGGTCCAGTCTAATTAGGACGTGCATTCGGATACTTTGATGAGATAATATAATTAAAAGTCAAACTAGTTACTTCAATTAGGCCATTAAAAAGCACATTTGAATGTAAAATACGGAAATAGAATTGAATCTATTGTCCATTCGCAGAGTTAGTTCCAAGTGGAGGTGAATGGGAAAGAAAGAAATGATGGAAATGCATGAATGATGTATGAGAGCAGGTAAGACTGCAGCACACCAATTGTTACAGTCTTCCTAGAATTAATGGAAAGGGTACAGTCACGAGCACCCCGCTTTCCTAAAATCAAAAAAAAATTTCGCTAGAAATAACGATTGTAACTTGGAGATAGATCTTTTTCAGCAAAATATGAATTCCATAATACTATGTTCGTAACAACATAACATTTTAATCAGAACAGTAGGAGAAAAACACTTTTAAAGTGTTTTAGTATAGTGCTTTGACTGTACGATAGTCAAGGCGCCAAAATCGTAGCCCCAAGTTCAGGACCAAATCAAGCTACATTGCCGATAGATAGATTGATCGATTAACCATGATTATGACATCAGAGTTTTTTAATTCGCATTTTACAAAATCCATCGACTTATTTCTGGACAGAGCTCAACTATAGTCCCCGCCACAAGAAGCTATATTTTTTGTAAATAAAGAACTTCTACCAAGTTACGTGGCGACAAAATTGAATTGACTCAAATGTTCATACGTGTATAGTGTATACGAAACTAACGAGCAATTTCACTTGGTCGGGTTATATTTTAACGATATAAAGCGCTGTTGTCTAATGTTTTGTGGTACTGGAACACATTTGACATCTTGTAACGTAAACATTTGGACCACTATTTGGAAGTAAGTTCACGCTGACGCTGTCATTTTTTTATTTGATCCAAAGGTTTGCGAATCCGAATGTGTATTCACAAAAATTATAGCTACACTTGACGGAGACTATATTATGTATGTTGAAACGTCCACAAATCACTATGTTATTCAGAAATAATGTTAGAATAAGCAGTTTTAAGTTCTTTTATGATATTTGTCATTAGGCATGCCTTTTGTATAATGTGAGTTTGTTTCTTTGCAATAATTTTCCAGACAGGTAAGTATGCTTTTTTATATTTATTAACTCTGGTCACCCTAAAATGGCTTATTTGCATTTTTTTTTGACATCCATTGTTCATGAACTAGCATGCTTTATTTTTCACCTAATTGAAGACTAAAAACTTTCGTGTCATCCATATAATGTAGAATGTAAATAAGCCATGTAAATTTGTTAGATTTTCTTTCTTTGAATACTTGTGAAATCTATTATTTATTCGGGGTTCAATCTGCGAAATTTATTGATAATTTGTATCAAAGGACCAGAATATTCTATCTAAACCTGGGGCTGGAGTCTCCTATAAATGTCACTGGTGGCATCAACGTAATTACTACGCTGCAATGAGCGTTAAAAGTATATGGCCGTAAAGCAAGACGCTGAAACGGCTCGTTCACATAAACACGATACGACGTCGCATCGTGCGACGTCGTATCATGGGAATCTACGTTTATTTATTTATTTATTCATGTACACACAAAATACTTAAAACTTACTTTCGTTTGAAGTCAACCTACTGTTTATCGTTTTACTTTGCTATAGTACAGGGAAATACGACCTATTGTCTGCAAACACTGCAGATTTATCGCTACTTATTTTGATATAGATTCCCACGATACGACGTCTGCAATCTGTTAATAAGCGTGTATGCGGAATATAGGTCGTATTTCCCTATATTATAGCATGGTAAAAAGAAAAGCAGAAGGTTGGTCAAACGTAGATTCCACGATACGACGTCGTATCGTGTTTACGTGTACGAGCTTTTAGATACTGATCAAGTTTATAAGAGAGTCCTCCCTCCTTGAAAAATCTACGACCGATCCATGGTCACACAGACCAAATTGCCACACCAGTGGCAATGGTTAATCTTTATTTATCCGTAGTCACACTGGTGTACTTAACTGTTTCTGTATACTTCATTGACATTAAGAGTTGCTGCTTATGATTGAAACCTCTTTTATAAGTAATTATTATTAGGTTGCAAACTCCATACAGTATATATGTCACCGTAAAATTGTCAAATACGTTATATTGTAATATCTCTAGCGATATTGTAAAGTCTCGAATTATTGTCAAATGAACATACTGCTTACAACAAAACCCATTATTTTTCGTGAAATGCATGCGATGGTAGTCAACTTACGCGGTGTGGAGGGAAGGAGGGGTCTCCTTGCCCAGATGCACAACTCTCACGAAAAGATAATGCACCATTCCTGAGAAATACCGATTAATATAACATAACCTTAAAACACTTTATATTCCCCCTAAAAAGCGTAGTCGACGGAGCCCCGCTTCGCGGGGCCCTTATTTCCGAGTGCAGGGTTTAAAGGAACCTAACTAACCTAACGGGGGGGTGCCCCAAGTCCCGATTATGGGGGCAAAGATACTTCCGTATGTTCAGTTTAAAATAGTTTGAGACATTACAATATCGCGAGAAAAAACACGTTATATTGTAATATAACGTGTTTGACAATTTTACGGTGACATATATATTTTTTTAAATACGAGGAATTAAAAATAGCAACCCTAATAAAAGACAAATTGGGTCAATGGTGCGATGGTGTGACTACGGATCAGGTTACGGTGAAAGCGTCAGGGTGAGCGCGAAATTCAAATTTTCTTACGTTTTTTTCAATTTGCAGGGCAGTGCTAGTTTGTATGTTGATTAAAATATTGTTCGCGACTGTAAGACGTATGTAGTTACAGATTTATATTCTTCAAAATCATCAGTACAATCCTCCAAGTTCATAAAGGTCGAGGAACTGCATTTTCAATGTCAAAACTGTTTCAGACCTTTATGACCTTGGATGGTTATATTGATGATTTCGATGATTATAATAGGCTAGTTTCCACTATCAATACATTGCAAATCTATTTAGTCCGTCAGTTAAAGTATTAGAAAAAAATGGACACGTATTTTTTGTTTTTGTAAATCAACGAGTAAAATTCGGGAGTGGGGGCTCGTGACGTCAGAACTCACTAAAAATGATACCAAACAGTGACGTATTGAGAATTTTAAAAGCGTCATATCTTCGTCAATTTTGGTTTATGTAACAAAAGAAATAATACGGGTGAAATATTTTTTGATAATCTTAGTGACGGACTAATTAGATTGTTTTAGTTAACAAGCCTATTCTGTAACTACAAACGTCTTACAGTCGCGAACGAAATTTTGTCTGCAAATAGCTAAAAACGTAAGAATATTTGACTGGAGCATCAGCCTTAAACTGTCGGAATTAAATTAACCATAGTCACACCGGTGTGGCAATTTTGTGTGACCATGGATTGGTCGTGGAAAATTCTAAGGTGACAAATATCAGCCACCCCAAGGTCCTGAGGATCAATATTTAAGTGTCGTCTTGAATGTTCCTGTTGGCTTGCCTCTAACGACTATAATGTGCGTTTATTTTGTCTGTTGTGTGTTGTGTCTCAATAACCGCGACTTTTTCATCGAGTTTGAGTTTTTTTGTCGTGTCGTGTTACTAACAATTTTTTTAATGTTTATATCTTTAGTTATTAATATTTTTTATAATTTTGGGACTTCTCTAAACCCTATTTGCTATTCATTCTTTGGAAACATAATTATCAATCTACTAGAAACATTTTAATCTGGGTTTTCATTACTCCACTTTCATCACAAAGAATACTAGATATTTGTGTTTAATCAAATTACTTGTAATACAGGGTGTAAGGAACAGAGCTGCCTATTTTGAACGTTTTCCACCAGATTTTTTCTCAGGAACATGTTTTCTTAATTTCCTTCCTTTATTTCAATGTTAGATTATATTACTTTTACGGAGCACTCCATTTATTTAAATAATACGGCCAAAAATTAAAAAGCCAATAATGATTGTTGAAATACTCTAACGAATGATGCGTGAAAACAGCTGTTTACTTTATGCCTAGCCGACGAGTTCACCGAACTCGTCCTCGCGCTTGCCGTTCGCTACGTGAATTTTCCCCACGGTAACGATACATTGCGTATGAAGAAATAATACAAACCTAATTGATTGGATTCCCATAACGTTCCTGAAATGATTTCTTGATGCACGTCACCTTGCGGCGAATAATAGTAGTTTATGCGACTGTGCATAATGAAGGGCATTACAACACAAGTGTGGGTTAATCATATAGCAATAATAACATAATAATAGCATCACACGAGTGTTGTAATGCCTAATTATGTATAGTTGCATACACTTCTTTATCTACCCAAATATCATAAGGGCTCTATGATGGGTTCAGGAACCATAGGGAAATGACCAGCATTGTTACTTGGCCCTTGATTTTTGTGGCAACAGGTTATTAGATGCATTCGTCGCTGCATTTACGATATCTGGCGGAGTGTTCATGTCAATTTCTGAGTCACTATCACTCATTTTCGACAGAAATAAAGAACTTATCAGAAAATTTGTCTACTCGTAACTGGAAATAAAAAGCCAAACAAATGACAGCTCGAAATGGCGGCGTTTCGGATATCTTTCATTTTTTTTAAATCATAGGCAAATGAACAAAGTCACTATTCTTGTGTCACTCGAGATCAAAATGTCGTGCGATTTATAATTAAAATCATACTGAATTGGGGTTTCGTATCGATATCTGATTTAATGTAGATAGGTACTAGAATAGCACACTCACTTGAATTTGACACCTGTTCCAAATTTAAACTCATAACCTACTGTTTTCAGTAGGTTATGAGTTCATTACAGTTCCGTTTATTTCTGCTGGTTGGTAATGCTGGTCATTGCCTATGGTTTTTGAACGCATTAGAGAGGGTTTATGATATTTGGGTAGATAAATATTGTTACAAGCTGGGTATGAGATAAATTAATTACTACCGATTAAACAACACAATAACTTTATTAATCACAAAACACTTTAAACTCAATCACAAGTACACTACAATACACTACTGTTCACTATTCGCTTAGATATCGCTCTTCAAGTTCACTTCGATTCGCTTCGTTGTGTAGCCAAAACAAGACTGACGGTCGCGGCCCTGAGCGCTCTATTTATACTCGCCAACAGACACACCAGAATATTAACGAATATTCTAGAGGGTCATAAAAAAAAACACAATAGAAAAGTAGGTACAGTCAGCAAGTAAAGAAAGAAAGAAAGAAGAAAGAAAACATATTTATTCGGCACATGCCATAAGTGCACACAACAAATAAAAAAATGAAATGAGTGAAAACAACATAAAAACTTAAATGTATTCTGTAAAACTAAAAACTAAAAAAAAGAAAATAAAATTGTGTAGTTTAAGTAGATAGGTAGGTAGGTAATTATTATTACTAGCTACTTGTACAAACAAATATGAACCGTATGCCCTAGGCGTACGGTCGAAATTCTAATGTCTTTGTATAAATGGGTCGCGAGTTTGTACCTACCTAACTTTAAAACTAATAATAATAGAATACTCTCGAACTTCTAACGTACACACACTGTAATCACTGGCTTTCTCGAATGTTCTAGTAGGTCCGATGTAACACTGCCCCCTCCTTAGACATGCTCGTCCCGAGCATCATTAGTCCCGTAGTATCGCGCCAACCGGTCTACATGCACAATCTTAGGCGCATCTCGTGGACCCTTCTGTATTCGGCAGGTGACATCGTTGATCCTAGTCACGACTCGGTATGGCCCATCCCATTTTGCTTGTAACTTCGGAGACTTCCCCTTGCTTCGCACTGGGTTATGCAACCACACCAGTGAACCCTTGTCGAAACCCCTACCGTTTGCCTTCCGATCATAACGGGTCTTCATCTTCTCAGACATCTGTTGGCTGGATTGTCGGATATGCTCATAAACATCGTTCAACTTATTACGCAAATCATTCGCGTAATCTGTTACGCTACATGGAGCATCAGGGGGAGTTCCAGTGATTAAATCAGCAGGTAACCGTAATTCCCTTCCAAAGTTCGCGAAGACTGGTGTCACAGTCGTACTTTCGTGGACTGCACTTCGGTAAGACAGAAGAAACGGCTGTATGTGCTTGTCCCAATCCCTTTGCTTGCTTTCCACAACTTTCGCCAGATATCTCTCCAACGTTTGGTTGAATCGTTCCACCATTCCATCGGATTGTGGGTGGTGTGGTTCTGGTTTTATGGGTACCCATCAATCGACAAGTCTCTTGAAATACTTGCGATTCAAAATTTCTTCCTTGACCGCTGTGTATTTCTAAGGGTACTCCAAAACGACAGAAGACTTCTTGGACTAATTTATCTGCGACAGTTGTTGCTTCTTGGTTAGGGATGGCGAAGACTTCCGGCCACTTTGTGAAATAATCCATGACCACCAGGAAGTACTTGTTTCCGCTCTCACTTACTGGAAATGGTCCCGCAACGTCTAGTGCTATCCGCTCCCAAGGGGCTCCAACGTTGTACACTTTTAGTGCACCTCTGCTGCGTGTACGGGGTCCTTTCACGGCCGCACAACTGGTACATTTGCGACACCAGTCCTCCACATCATCTCGACAGTGGATCCAGTAAAATCGTTCTCGAATTTTTAGAAGAGTCCTTTTTACCCCCATATGTCCTCCTGAACATCCATCATGGTAGAGCCGTAGAACATCCGGTACCTTAGCTTTAGGGACAACCATTTGTAGATGACAGCTGTCCCCTCTAGGGTTTTCACAAGTCTTGTCTTGTCGTCCTTTGGTAGAATTGGCATAATTTATCTCTCACTTCTGACATCAATTTGTTACGAGCTGGGTATGAGATAAATTAATTACTACCGATTAAACAACACAATAACTTTATTAATCACAAAACACTTTAAACTCAATCGCAAGTACACTACAATACACTACTGTTCACTATTCGCTTAGATATCGCTCTTCAAGTTCACTTCGATTCGCTTCGTTGTGTAGCCAAAACAAGACTGACGGTCGCGGCCCTGAGCGCTCTATTTATACTCGCCAACAGACACACCAGAATATTCACGAATATTCTAGAGGGTCATAAAAAAACACAATAGAAAAGTAGGTACAGTCAGCAAGTAGATAGGTGGGTAGGTAATTATTATTACTAGCTACTTGCACAAACAAATATGAACCGTATGCCCTAGGCGTACGGTCGAAATTCTAATGTCTTTGTATAAATGGGTCGCGAGTTTGTACCTACTTAACTTTAAAACTAATAATAATAGAATACTCTCGAACTTCTAACGTACACACAATGTAATCACTGGCTTTCTCGAATGTTTTAGTAGGTCCAATGTAACAATATTCTTTCTTTCTTACCGGTTATCTTATTATGATATTCTAATTCAGCCCATCAGTCTGCGGAGGACCCTCACACCCTGTATACAAATATCGCCTAAACTTAGGCCTATTTGCACCGCAATTTAATCAATGCGTTTAGGTATTGAAGTCGTTAAATCATCTTGCTGTACCTGTGAATCGTTTGACGAATACGGAAACGGAATGATGTTCAGAGTTATGCAAACTTGTGAGTTGTTGTGCAAGCAGGCCTTCATCAATACAATTTCATCAAAGTAACTTGACTTTCTTCTGCTTTTCTCTGGGAAGTTACCCTTAATACTAATTTTAATCAGAGAATACGGCGTGACCTAAACAAAACATGTGTGAAATAAACATTTGAACCAAGTGATTTGATTGAACACAAATTGAATAAACATTTTACTAATTATGAAAACGTAATAATCTTTTATGCAAATGAAAGTGAAGTGTCACTTATTGAGTAAATTTTTTATTTGCCCCTTTTTCAAATTAACAAGGTATTTTGAAATGAATACCGTCTTCAACATAGTTCAAAACATAAGGAAACCTTTTATTTAATTTGTTAATCTTCACATCAATATTGTACAAAATCGTAAAAGTTTATAATCAAAGACACCACACCAATTCCCTCTCGTCCACACCTGACGCCAACAAGCTCATTCAAAGACAGATGCTATAAGGTAGGGCCCCCCTAACCGAACTCCAGGAGCGCGCTCTTGTCGTGCAGGGCGGGTACGTGTCGGGGCGCGCCACACAGTCCCTGCACGTCACCAAGAAGACCAACGCGCTGGCGGGCGCCAAGGAGCGCGAGAAGGACAAGGACCGCTCGCCCACTCCCGCGCAGCGCCGGGGCGACACTCCCGCCTCCGCCACGCCGCCGCCTGCGGCCACTGCTGCTATTGTAAGTCACTACCTGTTATATAACAACGCGCTGGCGGGCGCCAAGGAGCGCGAGAAGGACAAGGACCGCTCGCCCACTCCCGCGCAGCGCCGGGGCGACACTCCCGCCTCCGCCACGCCGCCGCCTGCGGCCACTGCTGCTATTGTAAGTCACTACCTGTTATATAACAACGCGCTGGCGGGCGCCAAGGAGCGCGAGAAGGACAAGGACCGCTCGCCCACTCCCGCGCAGCGCCGGGGCGACACTCCCGCCTCCGCCACGCCGCCGCCTGCGGCCACTGCTGCTATTGTAAGTCACTACCTGTTATATAACAACGCGCTGGCGGGCGCCAAGGAGCGCGAGAAGGACAAGGACCGCTCGCCCACTCCCGCGCAGCGCCGGGGCGACACTCCCGCCTCCGCCACGCCGCCGCCTGCGGCCACTGCTGCTATTGTAAGTCACTACCTGTTATATAACAACGCGCTGGCGGGCGCCAAGGAGCGCGAGAAGGACAAGGACCGCTCGCCCACTCCCGCGCAGCGCCGGGGCGACACTCCCGCCTCCGCCACGCCGCCGCCTGCGGCCACTGCTGCTATTGTAAGTCACTACCTGTTATATAACAACGCGCTGGCGGGCGCCAAGGAGCGCGAGAAGGACAAGGACCGCTCGCCCACTCCCGCGCAGCGCCGGGGCGACACTCCCGCCTCCGCCACGCCGCCGCCTGCGGCCACTGCTGCTATTGTAAGTCACTACCTGTTATATAACAACGCGCTGGCGGGCGCCAAGGAGCGCGAGAAGGACAAGGACCGCTCGCCCACTCCCGCGCAGCGCCGGGGCGACACTCCCGCCTCCGCCACGCCGCCGCCTGCGGCCACTGCTGCTATTGTAAGTCACTACCTGTTATATAACAACGCGCTGGCGGGCGCCAAGGAGCGCGAGAAGGACAAGGACCGCTCGCCCACTCCCGCGCAGCGCCGGGGCGACACTCCCGCCTCCGCCACGCCGCCGCCTGCGGCCACTGCTGCTATTGTAAGTCACTACCTGTTATATAACAACGCGCTGGCGGGCGCCAAGGAGCGCGAGAAGGACAAGGACCGCTCGCCCACTCCCGCGCAGCGCCGGGGCGACACTCCCGCCTCCGCCACGCCGCCGCCTGCGGCCACTGCTGCTATTGTAAGTCACTACCTGTTATATAACAACGCGCTGGCGGGCGCCAAGGAGCGCGAGAAGGACAAGGACCGCTCGCCCACTCCCGCGCAGCGCCGGGGCGACACTCCCGCCTCCGCCACGCCGCCGCCTGCGGCCACTGCTGCTATTGTAAGTCACTACCTGTTATATAACAACGCGCTGGCGGGCGCCAAGGAGCGCGAGAAGGACAAGGACCGCTCGCCCACTCCCGCGCAGCGCCGGGGCGACACTCCCGCCTCCGCCACGCCGCCGCCTGCGGCCACTGCTGCTATTGTAAGTCACTACCTGTTATATAACAACGCGCTGGCGGGCGCCAAGGAGCGCGAGAAGGACAAGGACCGCTCGCCCACTCCCGCGCAGCGCCGGGGCGACACTCCCGCCTCCGCCACGCCGCCGCCTGCGGCCACTGCTGCTATTGTAAGTCACTACCTGTTATATAACAACGCGCTGGCGGGCGCCAAGGAGCGCGAGAAGGACAAGGACCGCTCGCCCACTCCCGCGCAGCGCCGGGGCGACACTCCCGCCTCCGCCACGCCGCCGCCTGCGGCCACTGCTGCTATTGTAAGTCACTACCTGTTATATAACAACGCGCTGGCGGGCGCCAAGGAGCGCGAGAAGGACAAGGACCGCTCGCCCACTCCCGCGCAGCGCCGGGGCGACACTCCCGCCTCCGCCACGCCGCCGCCTGCGGCCACTGCTGCTATTGTAAGTCACTACCTGTTATATAACAACGCGCTGGCGGGCGCCAAGGAGCGCGAGAAGGACAAGGACCGCTCGCCCACTCCCGCGCAGCGCCGGGGCGACACTCCCGCCTCCGCCACGCCGCCGCCTGCGGCCACTGCTGCTATTGTAAGTCACTACCTGTTATATAACAACGCGCTGGCGGGCGCCAAGGAGCGCGAGAAGGACAAGGACCGCTCGCCCACTCCCGCGCAGCGCCGGGGCGACACTCCCGCCTCCGCCACGCCGCCGCCTGCGGCCACTGCTGCTATTGTAAGTCACTACCTGTTATATAACAACGCGCTGGCGGGCGCCAAGGAGCGCGAGAAGGACAAGGACCGCTCGCCCACTCCCGCGCAGCGCCGGGGCGACACTCCCGCCTCCGCCACGCCGCCGCCTGCGGCCACTGCTGCTATTGTAAGTCACTACCTGTTATATAACAACGCGCTGGCGGGCGCCAAGGAGCGCGAGAAGGACAAGGACCGCTCGCCCACTCCCGCGCAGCGCCGGGGCGACACTCCCGCCTCCGCCACGCCGCCGCCTGCGGCCACTGCTGCTATTGTAAGTCACTACCTGTTATATAACAACGCGCTGGCGGGCGCCAAGGAGCGCGAGAAGGACAAGGACCGCTCGCCCACTCCCGCGCAGCGCCGGGGCGACACTCCCGCCTCCGCCACGCCGCCGCCTGCGGCCACTGCTGCTATTGTAAGTCACTACCTGTTATATAACAACGCGCTGGCGGGCGCCAAGGAGCGCGAGAAGGACAAGGACCGCTCGCCCACTCCCGCGCAGCGCCGGGGCGACACTCCCGCCTCCGCCACGCCGCCGCCTGCGGCCACTGCTGCTATTGTAAGTCACTACCTGTTATATAACAACGCGCTGGCGGGCGCCAAGGAGCGCGAGAAGGACAAGGACCGCTCGCCCACTCCCGCGCAGCGCCGGGGCGACACTCCCGCCTCCGCCACGCCGCCGCCTGCGGCCACTGCTGCTATTGTAAGTCACTACCTGTTATATAACAACGCGCTGGCGGGCGCCAAGGAGCGCGAGAAGGACAAGGACCGCTCGCCCACTCCCGCGCAGCGCCGGGGCGACACTCCCGCCTCCGCCACGCCGCCGCCTGCGGCCACTGCTGCTATTGTAAGTCACTACCTGTTATATAACAACGCGCTGGCGGGCGCCAAGGAGCGCGAGAAGGACAAGGACCGCTCGCCCACTCCCGCGCAGCGCCGGGGCGACACTCCCGCCTCCGCCACGCCGCCGCCTGCGGCCACTGCTGCTATTGTAAGTCACTACCTGTTATATAACAACCGCCTGCCTGCCTGCTTACAATCACAAAACATTTCAAGTAGGCCAGTCACAGGCACTTTTGAATTGTCGAAACAGAGATATAAATTAAATGTAACTACAGTCCCAGTCACAAGACATAAAAACTGTGAAAGTACTGTAGTTACCCATTCCCTAACGTAGCGTAGATCTCTATAGAAAAAGAGCGGGCAAGAAACTCCATAGACACTCTTTCTAAATCAAAATATTGTTTGATTTATATCTTAAAAACTACGCAACGGATTTTGATGTGGGATTTTTTAATAGATAGTAATTCAAGAGGAAGCTTTTAGCATACAGGGTGAATTTTAATTAATGCGACAAAATGAAATTGGAGCTTCAGTTACAGTAACATAGTAATTATAAACTGTTTTTTCTACAATCTAAATCGTTAAACAAAATTACGCGATTATCGTTTTCAAAAGGTCCATTGATGTTATTATCTTTATTTAAGTACGAATTATCGGTATTCCAGTAATACGCAAAATAAATAAGAAAAATTAAGGCAAAATTAGGTAGATGACCGCTATATTGAGCACTGCGATGAGTCGGCAAGATTTTTGACACTTTTATTATTTTAACGGTTTTCGTAACACTGATCAATTATTTTTTAATTTTATATTTTATACATTTTCTTGACAACACGTATTATTGTATATTTAAATTTGTCGCATCTATTCAATTTCACCCTGTATAGTTTGTACACTGGCGAAGCCGCGGGCATCAGCTAGTAAAAATAAAATAAGTATCGCTGGATATTACACACAGCGCCATCTAGTGCCACACTAAGCAAAGAGGCTTGCAGATAGTTGAGACACTACATGATACTTTTTGTATCTATGACTGAGCAATATTGTCCATGCTGATCACACAAACATTTGCTCCAAAGTGTTTACATTTTGTAAAAGGAACGTCTAATATTGAGTACCGTAAAATGGGGGGAATAGGGATCCAGGGGTGAATAGAAACAAAACTTTGGAATGGATTTTAAAGTTGAATTCACATGATATGGTACCAACAAGTACGCTGTTGTGTTAACTAAATTATACTTAATTATAAAGGTACCTTGTTGGCCATATACAATATAAGTTCAGCGATAAAATCCCTTCCAAACGTTGTTTCTATTCACCCCTGGATGCCTATTCCCCCCATTTTACCGGTACTTAATAGAACACCCACGTTGTCATCAAGAGGACACGAATCTAGACTCCATGGAGATATTCTTGATGGAAAACCCCAACAACACTCCCCAACTCGGGTATCAAACTCAGAACCTGTCGCTAGCAGTCGTTAAAATATTACTAAAACAAAAAACCTCTATTTCATACCCCAGGAAAAACAACTATCAGACCTAGTCGACGAGATCCGCAAACTGAAGTCCGTGATCGTCAAACAAGAGAACCGGATCCGCGCGCTGGAGGCCACGGTGAAGGCTCCCCCCTCCCCCTCCCCCGCCCCCGCCCCGCTAGCGGCGCCCCCCTCCCCCTCCCCGGCGGCGCCCGCCAGTCCGCAACACAACCACGAGGACGACGCCGCCAGCATGGCGCCCGACGAGGTCTGAGGAGCCTACCTCGTCAGGTAATGAGCTTTGTGCTGTTTAATCTGGTGGGACTGAGTGGATGGAAATATTGTTTTGTAAGAGTCTAAGCCATTTTTGTTAGCATCCCTTTTATCTTGATGTCGGTTTATAGTCGTCTGTGGGCCCAGACCGAATCGGTCTGAAGCGATTGTTTAACGGATGCAAATGAATTTTCATTTTCTCATTACCTTAAAGGAATATAATTAACTAGTGTTGTTTTCGCCTTGAAGACGTACAGGTATACCTCGATCTTTTTAAACAACAAATCACTATTTTCAAAAGTATTAAGTCATGAAAATGGTTGTTACACTGAAATTCATATTTATCGTTATAAAATTGTCAGTCATAGTAGTTTTCTGTATATTTTTTTTTTTAAAGACTTTTGTTAATACTACTATTATTATTTTTTTTAATAAACGTGACACTGGATTAAAAAGCACAAAACTGCCGTGTCGATATTCATTTTACATCTGTTTTCACAGACAATTATATTTTGCTCATAAGCAGAGTGCATACAAAACAGTTTAGAATTTATATCGACAGACTAAATGAGTGATGAAAAGTCATTACATTTGAATATAATACAATAAAACTTGACTATAATGTTATACTGTAATTAGGATCGGGAGTAAGCAGCAAGGGCTTGTAAAAATAAAAAATGTTTTGAAGTTTCATTGTTTTGTAATAGGAGTACACTGGCGTGTAGAAATATTTGCACCACATTTTTATATTATCCAGGTAAACGTGTATTTTGGTTGGTTATATTTGCTGCCAGTTAAAGATCGCAATAGCGGTCAGTGGCCTTTCCCTAATATCTCTTCGTACAAACAAAAACAAATGAACCATGTATTGTTATTCAATAGAAAAAGGGTTGTGTGGTTTTATGAAACCACGGTAAAAGTGAAACTTTTTTTCACATTATTGACATTTAACTAAAAAAAACTGGAATAATATTCCATTAAGGGTATAAAAATCGCTTTATCAATCTTAATTTTATACTTGGAAAATTGGAATGATAATGGGAAATAATAAAAGTCGACTAAGTCTCCAACTAATATTTCGAACTATAAGCGCCGCCATATTGGCGTTGGCTGCTCTGACGAGCGCCTTTCACTTTATCTCTACTCTGCGGTCGACCATCACGCGACATGCAACACACAGACGAAAAAGTTTGAGACGATGTAATAAAAGTTTTACTTTAAAAAATCGAAGATCACGAAAGATGACGATTCGAGATTTGAACAGGCTTATTTCTTTATTTCAAAGTTAAGAACTTTAATATATCTAGGTGGGTCAATGACCGCTATTTCGATCTCAATTGGCAGCAACTATAGAAATGTCTTAAAAGTACATAAATCGAGGAAATTTTGACAAAGAAGACTGTTAATGACATTTGAATATAATTGACGCACAGTCCTTTGATACGTGGAGAGTTTTCTTGTCCGCCAGTTTACTCCCCCTATTTATTTATAAAAATAATTTTGTAAATAGTAAGTTTAGTGAAGTGATAAAAACGCGGAATAAAATTATGTGCCTTAAACTCATTTAATTATATAATATACTGTCACAAGTCATTTTGTATATGCTATTAAATTGGTGATGTACATTTTTGCGTGCTTTGTCAATGTTAGCGCGTTAGCCTTTAGCCGAGTTATGTTTAGACTAAGTAAGTGCAATGATGGAATTGAATAAACAAATTTCAGTTAAAAATTCCGACTTCAAATTGAAACTATGACAGATTCATAGTTCTTTAGAACTGTCTTGAACGTTTCGAGGGTAGAAAGTTGATGTGAGGTATGTTTTGGGCAATTACGTCCGACACGGCACCTACCTTACGGCATTCTAATTTCCACCGTCGTGTTGTTACCCAAAGGACCAAGTTTCTTCAGCACAATTTCGACAAATTTCTACGTAATATTCTTACAAATGAAAAACGATATACTTCACTGCTGAAACTAAACGCTATAGTCAGAGCTACTTGTGTTATCTTCAAAGGAATACCGATTTTATTCAGAATTATTAAAGCCTATTTTGAGATGAAGTCACAAATAAAATTGTCTTTTTAACAAATAAAATTAGTTGAAGTCTTCTTGTGTCATGTGACATTGACGAACTACACAAGCTACACCATAAGTTCAGAACATGATTCTAAACGCCTCAAAGTACTCGTCGATTCAATTAAACTTTTCGTGGTTTGTCAAAAATACAGCTGATTCATACAAAAGGTCAATACCTAAACTGACAAAATCCACATAACACATATTTCCAATTCTGGGTTAAGTTCGCCGTTGTACATAAGCTATTATTGCAATTTTTGAGTATATCGTTTAGTTTTGTGTGCATAAGTAAGAATAAGTTTACTGAATCTTAACATAACGCCTTGTAATAGCCAAAGGGTTAGTCAGAAATGTACCTAACAGAATATACATTTTGCCAGTTATGTTTAAGTCTCAAGATTATTAGGAGAGTATTAGGAGCCATGAACCGTCACTGCAACTGAGAAATTCCTGACGGAAAAACCAAAAATACTTCGCCCGACTTGGGAATCGAACTCAGGCTTTCATGCTCAGTATTCACGCTTGCGACCACTAAACCTAAGAGGCACTTCACTGAATCTTGTACCAACTGAATTCATGGTAACATATTGTGCGTCAATGCGTCTCTTGACACTGGATAGGGAAAACTATTCTGAAATAAATAAGACGTGACCGTAATAACTAAATATCTTAATATATAATAAAGTTATATTTCACAATAATATAGTAGGAACAAATCAATTATAGCTGTAACGTCGGCACACAAACGTCGTTGGTAGTAATAAGCTCATTTTATTTATTGTTTACGTGTTTTACGAATATGTGAACAAATATTAATTAACTTACAATGTCAGTTACGTGAAAATCTTGAAATAGTAACCAGGCAGATGTAAAAAGAAAATTTAAATTGTTGTCGTTACATTATATAGTAGAAATTCGACAAAATAATAGATCTACAAAATGTATTTATCACCAAAAATCACACTATTAACGTACGATTTGAAGAATTAAAAGATTATTTGTATTAATTAAAATGTCTGTCTGAGACACACAAAAACTGGTCCTTCGATCACTTCAGGAACACGAACATTTGAGACTAGTTGTTTCTCTGTTCGTTAATTTTTCCGTTCGAACTAGTACTTTGTTCACACATTCGTATTTCGTATTAACACGAGAAGAATCCTAGTTCACACATGTTTCTCATGTACCCACTACCTTATATCGTACTATGTTATGAACTGTCAATTAAATATGAAAACCCGTGTGGATAAGGCTTTAAAATTCGAATAAGACGGTTGGAATGTTTTAGTATATCAAAATATGACAAATACAATATAGATTTTTTTTTTGTAAAGAATTATTTTCAGACAACGAAAAATGTTAGCGCTCATACTAAAATGGTTCCAAAAGTCAAATTCGAAAAGGTTTTGTAAGTTAGGCTTAAGAGTCCAGTAACTTGGTGCTTTTGTATATCTTTTATATTTTCAAATAACTTAAGGCGCAACGCTTCTAAACAAATTGCTGGCTCAATGCATTAATAATTATTGTGTACTATTATTCTATTCTAGTTATAAGTTTGCTGTTTCAATATTATGATTTGTAAGATGTTTTTTCGTAATTTTGGCGCCAAAATCTGTCGCCATCTTGAATTTTATCAAACCTGCGCGTCTTTCAATTATTTAGTATTTCTTTTCTCACAAATTAAATGGTATTTAGTAGGATTGTCAACAAGGACGCGGTTTTCAATTAACACAGTATATGTAAAGTATTAATTTCATATCATTGGATACATTTTATGGTCCTTGGCAGCTAGTCATGTCAGTTATGAAATTTGACATTTGACAGTAAGTCGCGCTGTCACCTCGACAGTTAGTATTATAGTTTAAATTTTAAATAGTATTATTACGACAATTATTTTTCTTATGTAATTTATGATGGCGTAAACTTAGAAGTTCGTTTTAGTATCATGACAAAGCAATGTATGGATTTGTATGAAAAAAATGCTTGATTTTAGTTTTATGAATATTTGTGTAAATTATGGTAGAGGCCATATTTTGTATCATACTGAAGTCTTTACCTGTAGAAATATTTTAGGGTTATTACTTCTGGCATGGTACAAAATTGGTCCTTTCATTCTACATTACTCCAATTTGTAAGTGACGCTTTTGTATTTTTTTTTCATAATCGAGTTTTTCTTAGCATTTTTTTAACCCTTTGTGTATAAATACGCGCTATTTTAATGTACTTAGTGTAAATTTTATAATCGACAAGAAGGCGAACTGTCCTACGAATGTGTTGAGACTTAAGAGCTGCAAACTAGTGCTTCTGATATATTCAATGATACCCGAAATCCTATCTAGCTAACCAAATGATTTGATTGGTTGTCATGATTTTGGTCCTTGGTTTAAATTGTTAGAAGAACCCTATTGCTCCAAAACAGTTTATACTGAGAGGAGGGTGGTCTCATGCAATGCATCTCAGACGAAACGAGACATATCGATATAAGTGAGCGAGAATAGTAGATTGTATCATAAGGGAGCAAAATAATATTTTTACGGCGAGGGCGCTTTTTTGAATCCAGAGCGAAGTGAGGGATTCTAGAGTAGAATCCCGAGCGTAGCGAGGGATTCTTTAGTAGAATCCTGAACGTAGCGAGGGATTCAAAGTACGTCGCCCGAGCCAAAAATATATTTTGCGCCCGAGTGATACACTCTACTTTTCATCACCCACTATGAGAAAATAAAAGGCGCCTCATAAATATGAGGCGCCTTTTATTTTTGTAATATTGATATTTAATGAAACAGAGTAACAACTAAATTGAAATTAAGTAGTATCTAATAATAAAACAACTAAAAACTTATATTTACATTTGAGACATTTTCACAATTTTGAAAATTAATTGTTACAGTTTTATTAGGAATAGAGATTGTTGTAGATTTAATTTTATTCTGCGTGTTTGAAATAATGTCAGAATGTGGCTCATTTTGAGGAAAATGTGACGGTGAATCTCTTTGTTTGGATGTAGATGGGCGCGGCGACAGTGGCATGGATGGATTAACTGAAGGTTGCAATTTAATGTTTTCCACGATGCGTTCACATGTTTTCGCCTTGTTCTCAATGGAATCTTCTATATATCCCTCTGCTACAGCACTCGACTTCCATCCTCCATGTCGCTTGAGAACAGTTAAGTCCGCTCCAGAATCTGCCAACAGGGTAGCAGAAGTGCGACGAAAACAATGTCCTGTATATAGCTTGATATCTGATAACTTCAAATAAGTAGCGATTTCTTGTGGCATGTAAGAAATTTTATTTTTTCCCATAACTTGTTTGAAGCACTTGCCATTTTGATAACGGATGAAAAACCGATTGGTCTTTATATCAGCAGGACGCAGGTCCAGGTATTTCTGTACAATAGTTTTGTATTCTCCTCGGATTACGAAGGATCGGTCAATTTTTGTTTTTGTGTCTGTCAGCTTTACTAACAGTAAATTATCCGAGTGATTTTCGACATCATCAACAGTTATTTTTAAAAGTTCATTGCCACGACAAGCTCCATGTACTCCGAAAATTAAAGCCACCTGTAACAAAACCGAATGTGAATAAGACAAGTACCTATCTATCGAAGTACAGGTTACAATAAAATGCGCATTTTAAAACACTGGTTATACTTTACTAATCCACCATATATACATACATAGTTACTTACTTTTACGGCAAGAAAGATGTTGTCGGGTGCCTCATTAAGGAAAGTCTCCACGTTTTTGACTGAGAACACTTTGGATTTTTTAGGTTTAAATCCATCAGACATCCTCTTCAGATACGCTATTAATTTCGAATATGTGTCCAGTTTTACGTCGTTATTAGAACTGACTGTTGATTTTAGCATTGAGTAGGTACTCCAAAGTGTGGAAGGTTGTTTAGTTTTGGCTAAGTACTGGAAGTAGGCCAAAAACACAGATTCTGAAAAATTCTTGGCGCCTCTTGAATTTCTCCATTCAATAAAATTACCATAAGCTTTCATATATTTCTCCCGGGATTTTGCAGGTAGTAGATTATCCATCACATTTCTTGCGTCAGTTCTAATACTATCAGGAGTTAATTCTATACTTTCACTGTCACTTGAAGAACTCATTTTTCAAAACAAAATCATGAATTTCTATCAATCCGTGAAAATTGACGAAAACGCGGGCTATAGTTCGCGCGTTTTTAATTTTATTTCTTTTTTTTTTTGTATTCAGCCGGCGCGCGGCGCTACTATGGGCCGTCGCACCAGCCAGTCTTTATTCAAACAATATTTGCGTTCGATTTCTTGGGCGCTGAACACAAGATGTTCCAAATTCAAAAAGTGCGCGGCAAAGATAATTGCGGCGCACTTATAAAGAGGATTAAAAACTCATTACTGCCCGCTAAAAGTTTCTTATAGAAAACACCACCTTTGGGTGCACTTAAAGGCGAACCAAGTCGTCTTTTTCGAATAGATGGGATGAAAAATACTATCTAATGTGTTTGTCAATAAAACAGTTACATAATCATTTTAACGCCGAATCTCACTATTAAATGCTTTGTTAGAGCATGCTACTGACGACTTTTTGTATGGGTAAGGGGTTTTGTTTGGTATAATATCACATTCGTTGGACGATTCACCTACTGTCAGGATTTCGACTGTTAATATTTTGACGTTAAATAATTTGTAATGGTGTTTTTTTTTCTTACCACCGCTTTAGACGCTTTCCTAATATTAATGTATTTCATGTGTAATGTTGTTTTGGACTCGTTTGTTTGAAAGTAAAAACATTACCTTCCTTTTAAAATAGATAGAAAAAAAATCTCGATGGAAAAATAATGTTGTTATAATGTTTCTGCGTCGAGATTTTTAATGAAATCAGCGCAAAGACTTTTCAATTAAAGCTTTCTTACAACAAACAAGTTCAAAACTAAATCGCAATATTCACTTTATTGTAAATATCTACCCTTTTTTATTAGAAAATGTGACAGCTGAAAACTGAAAATAGTAAAATATTTGACGCACAATTTTGTATAAGATGTAAGAAGGCTGGATGGTCTAAAGACTCAAAATTGTATTCAAAGTAGTATCAGTTTGGATTTAAATCCATCTTAGAAAACGTATCTTAGAATGTTAAATAAATTGGTGCTAGACAAGGCAGTGTTTTCTTGTCATGAAGTGTAATTATTTTTATGAACTTTATAAGGCTGTCCAGATATGATTAACGGCCATTTTCAATAACTTACTAACAGGTAACGATAAGTTGCTATCTCTGTTTGATATTTAACATACGGACCGTTAGAAACAAAACGCTTTCTGTGAATCAAGTGACAGGAAGGTAACGCGGATGGGATATTTCAAGATAACTTTGTACAAACACCGATAGCTACCAGACGTAGCGTATATTAATTAACAGTTATACGTAAGTAAGTTGTAGAAAACGGCCGTAAGACGAAATTATGTGCGATTTTGAGCGTTCCCTCTATGTATAAAAATGCTCATTTTACCTTGAAAAAGAAAACGATTGAGGACATAATTTACTCACAGCCTATTGTAGAGAATATAATTACTATCAAGAAAGTAAGTAACTAAGTATTATAAAATATAACACACGACTATGATTTGTTAGTCTATTTAACTCTGCTACAATACCCGTTTTCAATAAAACTGGAATGTCCGACGGCGAGTCGTGAGTGAAAATCTGAAAGAGCGCATTCAGTTGGGGGTAGCCTATTTAGAACTAGTTTATACAGGGACTCGTAACGTCTTGCGATTTAGACATTTTAAGACTCTGCAATATTTAAGAACCTACATCTGAGGCATGTCACTGTTCACCCATTCAATTGGATTGTGACTGGGTATCTTGACGTTTAACACTAAGCCGCATAGTAAAAAAAACATTTTCAAATGATTAAATATATAATATATTGTACATTGTTATTGTAACTCTTAAAAAATATAAGCTCAATTTAATTATGTATCAATGTAACCCATTTTTATATGATCTATGATTTATCTATTCGGTGCTAACGTTTCAGTGCCAAATGCCCCCGAGCTAATATGAAATTGTATAACTTTACATAAAATTGACAATATATAATATAAAATAGGTGATAAGTGCCTTGTTGTGTTTTGATATGTAATACTCAGATCATTAATGTTGCTACGAAAGTTGAACAGAAATATATATTTATTTTACTATTTTCATTGCTCGTATTATTTGAGTTTTGCCCCATATCTAAAGGGTGTAAAACACCTCTTAACGAAGCCGAAAGGCACTTGTCCCAGCATTGCGATCATGTTTTTGTTCTACACCATTACCTGGGAACCTTCTAGTAACGGAGATTAAGAGAGTACAAATTTTTACTGTTATATTTTTACTTAAACCACCTCTACGACCCCCGTATTATTCAATCCATCCATTAGCAAAATGTTTTGAGTGTGTTACATTTAGTTGTACCACAAAAAGATTTTTTTTACCAAAAAAAACTTACTTTGATGTACAGAATGCTTGGTTGACGGCTTCGTGATGAGTTGGTTTACACCCTGTACTATCCATACTTATATTATAATGCTGAAAAGTTGTTTGGTTGAACGCGCTAATCTCAGGAACTACTGGTTGAAAATTTCCGCAGATAATAATTATGTGGTTAATGAGAAAACAGTATAAAGATCATTATAAAATATTTGTTTATTTTATTATACTTCAAACTGCTGATCAAATTGTTCTTGGGTTATTTTCCGCTTTTTAAGCTTCTTCATAAGCGCTATATCAGCTGCCAGTTCATTCAACTCTTCCTGTGTCACTGCTTTACGTTTGCGCTTCTTTCCGCTCTCCGGATCATTCTTTTTCAGCTCTTTCCGTTTTTTTCGCTTCTGTTTTCGCTCCTCTTTGTTCAGTTTCGCTTGTTCCCACGATTCTGTTTGCATCTGAAAATAGAAAATATTGAATCAATGTTCATGTTACTTTGACGATGCGATCTCAGTATTTGCGTGCTATCTTATGGCGCTCCCTATTAGTTCCCCATAGCTCGGAATAGGCTAGGCAGATGATCTCCAAAAAATCAAAAAACTCTTACCATCTTCTTTTTCTTCTTGGAAGGCCACACTCCCGTCTTCTTGTACTCTCCCAACTTCTGCAACCTACTTGTTTCCTTCTGCTTATCCTTATATGGTATACTGTTAAAATCTATCTGGTCCTTCGGTCCTACAAACTGGTCCTTGTGTTCTTGTTTTATTTCTGGCATTAGGGGTAGCTTTAGAAGGCCGTAGCTGGTGGCTATGTGTCCTAGAGGGAGCTCCTTGAATTGTAGGAGGAGGTTACACTCGTGTTTTGTGTATGCTCTCATGTGAGACACAAATGCGCGCTGTCCTTTGTCGAGGACTGATCTGTCTTGCTTTTGTTGTTCGTGTAGCATTGATAGGACCTGGAAAGTTCACAAAAAGGCTTTGTAATAACTTTAGTAATCATCAACTGAACGATTTTCCGAATACTATTGAGTTCATTGCTTTCCATGAAAGATAAATATAATAAACTCTTTTTGGAAAAATATAACGACTCCAAAAAAGTTAAAAATAACTTTAGCTTCTGTCGGTGTACCTTTGTTTGAATGGTTTAGTTTTTTTGTCACCAGCTTTAGAAGCTAACATACATTGAAAACTTTCTCCTTTTTGATGTTGGTTAAAAAATATGGTTAACCACAGAACTAACTGCTAATAAATAAATATGAACTAAATAACTACATAACATTACGCCAGCGTTTCCCGAAGGATTAGGCTAGGATGTATTTACAGTAACCCACTAGCTATAGTCCGCGCCACGAGAAGCTATAATTTTTGTAAACAAAGACTTACCAAGTTACCTAGCGACAATTCAATCAACAGCAAATACTCCCAAATTCAATCAACTCTAATTATCATACGTGTAATACGAAACTAACGAGCAATTTCACTTGGTCGGGTTATATTTTGGCGATATAAAGAGCTGTCGTCTAATGTATATGGTACAGGAACGCATTTGACATCTTGGAACGTAAACATTAGGGCCACTATTTTGAATTTAGTTGACGCTGACGCTGTCATTTGTTTTATTTGATCCGAAGGTTGCGAACCCGAATATGTATTTACAAAAATTATAGCTTCTTGTGGCGGGGACTTGCCCCGACTTGGAGAATCGAGCCGACTTCATGCCATGTTCTTGTAAAATGTACCTTCTCTTTCAGCTTAGGACTAATCTTGATCTCATCCTTCGACTGCCTCCAGTCCTTGAGCTCCACCATCTGGTTGGTCTTGATGAAGGGCACGTAGGCGTCTTCAGCGGGCAGCAGCGGCAGCAGCGAGCAGCCAGCCGCCCCGCCCCGCGCCGTGCGCCCCACGCGGTGCACCAGCGCACTGGGGCTACTGGGGGGCTCCCACTGCAAGACCCATTCTACTTCTGGGATGTCGAGGCCCCTGAAGTGTTAATTGAGTGGAAATGAGGACTGGTTGCCGACCCAACGAAGTTTACGTGCCAGAAAATGTTAATTTTCGGTAGCTGAAATAAAGCTCCCTAAACATAATCATAGACAAAGGGAGTATCGAAGCGCATAGAGGCGCACGTCGCATTAATTTGCGAGTTTATATTAAATTCTTAAAATGGACCTTAGGGGAATAAATATAAAGTCCATTTTTAGAATATATTTTTTTTATCGTGGTTCATATTATGTTCTGCTAAAGCGGCCATTACTTCAACCAGACCCCCGCCTTCAAAAGATAAAGGTAACTTCAAAAGGAACTAACCTTGCCAACAAGTCCGTACATAACAAAATAGTATTATCAGCCTGCCGAAACTTCTCCAAAATCTTGCTCCTTTTTAGCTTCATCTTGCCATGTATAGCAAAGACTTTTATATCTGGCAGGAAAACTGGCAACACATCCGCCCAATAATCGACGCACGCGCACGTGGGCAGAAAGAATAGCCCCTTTGCTATCTTCCTGTTTCTCAAGAAGTTTAGAAGAAATAAAAACTTGTCCTCTGGTTCTACAATAACATAATAGTTTTCTAAGAGAATAGGTGTGCTTATGGTTGATTTTTCTTTGACGCTGACGACGACAGGATTCCGTAAACCGGCTCTAACAAGGTCTTGAAGTTCTTTGGTCTGTGTGGCGGAAAACAGGCCCGTACGACGCTGTCGTGGTAGGTACTGGAGTATGGTCGTCAGGGTTGAGCTAAAACCCAGGTCTAAGAGCCGGTCGGCTTCGTCGAGGACTAAGATGTCCTGGAATATAAGAAATTTTGTGGTTAATGTCTTTGCAGAGAAGGACTCCAAAATAGCCATGGTGAAAATAACATTCAAGTAAGATTTAAAAGTTGATTCTCAAAGGGGCGAAACAATGATTCTTTGGCTGATAATAAAAATCTCATAATATTTTGGCGCCTAAAAATGGAGGATTGCAACCACTCACAGTTTTTTTTTCCTTAATCGTCAATGGATGCCCTTTCTCTGCCCTGGGGAGAGCGGACTGTCTGTCAGACCCATACTGACTAAAACCACACCAGTGTTCCCTCGCACACTTGCAACGACAGGCAGCACCAGGCATACAATAAAACATCTATGATATTTTAATGCAAAAACTAACCAGTTCCTTCAATCTCCCAGACAGATTGAGCTGTTTCCTCTCAGCTAGTAAGTCTCCCAGTCTGCCCGGAGTACACACGGCTATGTGTGCTCCTTTCTGAATGGTCTCTATATCGGCCTCTACCGGCCGCCCACCAAGCAGGAGGGCCATTGTGATGTGTGATAACTCAGACTCTTGTAGGAATTGTTCTATCACCTGAAAAATAAGAGAAAATTGAAAGTAGGTTATCAACTTTTACATCAATTATGGTTGAACTTTCAACCAAAATAGGTTGGGCTGGCTGGCTGTGAGACTAGCTGCTTGAAACCTTGAGGAAGAGATGTTGATAAAGGTGATATTGTTCCATTCTAGGGATGCATCCGATACCGTGTCGGCAAGCTCGAAGTATCGCCGATATATCGGTATCGGCGATATTTTATGGCAGATTCAACAAATCTTTTCAAATTTCACACTTCAAAAATGATGTCTTATACCCAACTTGAAAGAATAGCACAGAAGTACTTTAGTTTCCAAATGAGTTCTGTTGCATCTGAGAGACTATTTTCCACCTTATAAGGGTTAATTTTGATTACTTAAACTATTAATTAATTGTGTTTTATTTATTCTACCTTCCTTTCTGAATTCAATAAGCATATCGGTATGGATATTGTATCAGCAAAAAGGCGTAACGAGGCATCCTTATTAAATTCCATATCCGGGTCACAGGGGGTATAGGTGTTTAAGGAACAGCATGTAAAGTTTTCCATCTCCCATAAAAAGGGAGGATCCTCTAACAACTAGACTGATGTCATAGTTAGTAGAAGGCATAGTTATGAATAATTCATAACTATTCCTTCTACTGTCAATGAATTCTTTCTATTATGAAACATCATTACCGTGTAAATCTGTGAAGCCAATTCTCTAGTCGGCGATATAATAACTGCATAAACGTAGTCCTTCCTCAGTGGCGACTCCTTCTGCTTCTTTAACAACATTTCTATCATCGGCACCACGAAAGCCAAGGTCTTGCCAGATCCTGTCACAGCCTCTGCGACCACATCTTTACAAGACATGATTAATGGTATTACCGCTGCCTGGATAGGAGTCATGGTCTTAAACCCCTGTTTCTCTATACAGGATAACACGGGCTTTGACAGCCCAGGTGATATTTTAGCCCAGTCTTTGATAACCATATTCAATTTCAAGTTTTTTCAACACCGAAGCACAAAAATAAACACGGCTCACCATGTGGGCATGACGTTTGACAACTTTGACATCAATTTATTTATTTTGACATTGACATTGACAGTTTCAAAAAGGTGTTGCCAATGAAAAATAAACGTCCATGCATCTTTCTAGCTCGCGTTTTCTTACTAGCATCCATTCTAAATGAAAAGGAAAGGTTCTTTTTTAGTAGTTGTAAGATCAATTATGATATATTTAATTAATCATGGCAAAATAATGTGCAATATAGTCAAATGAAAATATAAAAATTATAGATTTATCGCTATTGTTTCGTTCGGAAATAAAGTTGAGGCCTATTTATGTTCTTTCCCTTAATAAAGTTCTTGCTCGTGATAATTACCTTCTTAGAGTGACTCAGAAGAAATTTGAACTAAAAACCCACTTCTAGTCTATTTAATTATTTTTATCCACATTAATTTCAAAACTGCATGCAGATTTCCAATCGTGTATTGGCATTGCAATCAATATGGCGCATGTTGATATGACAAATTGACAGCTGTGTTTTGTCCCGTACGCTCGCTGTGATGTTTATTTTACATCTCCAGACAGATAACAACAATATTTAACCATGACGAGGCCGTTCGGTACCAGCGATAAGCGATTTTCAATCGACGATGCGTTCGAAGAGGAGACCGATGAAGCCATCAAAGTTTACGGTGCCACAGGAGACAGATCGCCTTTACAGAACAAATACAAAAATGGAAGTGAATATATCGCCAGGTAAATTAAATTAACTTATTCACACACAACATTTTACCAATCCATACTCATAATTTTAGGCGTAAAAATGCTTTTCTTTGTTTTAAAATGTCAGTATGTTCGTGACCTTTCCGTGAGTCATATTTCCTTACTGGGCCATAGGCAGTTGAACCTCGTAGCCGTTACTTAGTTTACAGACATAGTTCGGTGTACAACCGCGCTAATTAATCGTTAGGGAACGCTAATTGATCTTGTACACTGACCTGTTCCATATTGATAGCGTTCAATTTGTTGTTGACCTGTTAAAGAGATTAAAATGCGGTGCAAAACGTTTGTGGTAGTTACTGCGTTTTTGTTAATTAAATGGGAATAAGAAAAACAAAGCAATAAGAACAACCACCAAGTCCTTAAATATGTTGTTTGACGATATGTTGTTTTACAAAACACATTCAATTTACTTTATACTGGACTTTAATATAATAGAAGACCAAACAATCTATATTCTGTGTTCTACAAACCCAGACTATAGTATCAATAGTTTATTTAAAGGCCATTTTGCAATGTCTGTTTCTAAATGAAATAGGAAGTTACATTCAATCATTGGAATACAATACACACATTGCATCAGCAACAAAGCCATTTTTTTTTATAAATGTGGGCACAGGTAAACACAAACTAAGGAGCCTGTTGGAACCAGTCTACCTTGAATGCTCTCTCTGAGAAATGTCAAGTCAATAACTTTAAATATTTAATGGTGCAGATGCAACAGCATTATGGTAATCTGAACCTTTATTTTGCATACCAATTTTTATAGTGGATGAAATTAAAGAGATATTTTTAAAACTCTTAATTTGTTTGAATGATACACACTCATAAGATGCAGGAGTGAACTAAATGGATTTTCTTTTGGAGCGATAACATGGCAGGTGCATTCTACGGTTGAACAAGCTATTCGGTTTACATTTTACAATGCAATTTGTGGGTTAAACTATAAACCAAATAGCTTGTTCAACCGTACCTTTTCATTCTTCTCTGCCTCATTCTTTTGGCATTGGTTTATATTTAGCATGTGTGTATGAATGAACATGGATGAGGTGAAAGGGATATTTAAGGATTGCTGCAGATGTTCTATAGTCCCACCCCCACGGGTAAAAGGTGTGAATTTATGCATTATGTTATACATAATATCCTGTATGTTTGATTCAGACAGGTTTTTGAAATACGATGACGGATGTTGTTATGAAATCTAGAACATCCTATGAATAATCAGGATGTTTTTGAAACAGTTGTTGAATAGAAGCATGTTTTCTTTTCAGCTTTCATATACCAAACAATTTTGTTGATGTCACAGCAAATTCTATATTTGAATAACCAGTTTAATTCTCAATCCAAGTGAATAATTATTGTGCTATTGTTCACTGCACAGTTGAAACAAACAATTAAATCATCTTTTCAATATTTCCTTATAATTTACTAAAGGAAACTTGTAAATAAACAACAAAAAAGTAGGTATTCTATCACAGATTAAATGAATGATGACACTTCTGTCTAGTATAAATAATCATTTTCACACTCTCACATGAGGATTATGGAAAAAAACTACTGACCCAGAACCAGTCTTTCAAGCTCCAGCAACCAGCCATAGACATTTCATTAAAATCTTGTATGGGTTCTTGGATAAGCAATTGAGCATTACTTACAAACATTGTAACATAATTATATGTATAATTCTTAAATAGGATTCATAAAGCTAGCGTCCAAGCATCATCATCTGCCTAGCTCTTTTCCCCAAGTATGTTGGAGTCGGCTTCCAGTCTTACCAGATGCAGCTGAATACCAGTATTTTACACACAGTGTCTGCCTATCTGACCTCTACAATCCAGTTTGCACCAGATAATAATATGATATACCTTGTCAAGAGTCAAGCAAAATACAAATACTTTTTTGAATTGCATTAATCTTAATTTTCATCTGAAATTACTCTGAATTGTTAGTCATACTAAATGATTCACCCAATATTAAAGTGGGCCCATCCTTTGTTCCGATCTAGTGACCTCTCGGCACATCTTGCTTCTAATGAATAAACTGTGCACTCATCAATTAAAGCCATGAGTAATGCTTTGAGAATGCCTTCCTTTATTCATTTTAACTTTATTACTCAGTTGAGAATATCCTTCCTTGAGGAAGACTAGTTTATAATTTAAAAAAAAAATTGTGTAGTGTGTCAAAATGAAGTGCGTTCAAGAAAAGAGTTGTGATACCGTTTTCGTAAGTGTCTGTCTGAAAAAGAACAGGTTTGTCTTTTACTTTTGTTTAACAAGTTTAGAGTCTTTTTATCTTGTAGTCTTAATCCTTTTTAATGCATTTGATAATTATGTCCAGTTTTGTGAAAGACCTTGCACCTTTGTGGAACGTGATTCTAAGTTATTTAATACTAATTGTTTTAGTTATCGGCAATAATTAGTGTCAAGCAGCAATTAAGTCAAGTCAATAAAGTTCTAAGATTACAGACATCCAGAGTAAACTATGCCGGTTTTCACTAAACGTAGGCGATACGTAAAAGCATACGTTATTATCGCACTGATGGAATTTAAACTTTCAGCCCTGTGTCGAGGATTAGATTTCCAACAGAGCTTTTATTGAAGCATATATTTTATGGCGACTTTACCTACAGAGTGACTTGGACTTTTTGGTGCTTCTATCAAAATATTGCTCACTATTTATCAGTTTATTTACATAGCATTCGTCTTACTGTCAGAAACATTCACGTCTAGAAAATGTTAATTCTATAGATAATACTTAGATACTTTCAGAATTGTTTTGTCATGTCAATTAATCTCGTTTGTTCTTACAAGCATAATTACTGTTCTAAAGAGAAATAACATAAATGTGTTTACGTGTGTTAGGTATGTTTTAGTGTTCTATTTCATAACCTATTTATTACCTACTTCGGATATCTTCTTTTTTTAATAAGTACTAGCTGTACCCGGCATGCGTTGCAATGCATTTTTTCCAGTACCTACCTACTACCTACCTACCTACCTGTCTACTTCTCACCGTTTAAACCTTCCCTGGACTACGACAAACATTTTAAAACCAAAATCAGCTCAATCGGCCCAGCCGTTCTCGAGTTTTAATCAGACTAACGAACAACAATTCATTTTTATTTATATAGAAGATTAAAAAATCTCGTGTCCCTGTGTTCGTTATCGCACTCCTCCGAAACGGCTTGACCGATTTTTACGTTTTTTTAATTCAAATCTGGTTCTTCTATACTGTCATTCAGGGGTGTTGCTAGAGAGTTCGTTCCGCCACTTCTTCCTCGCTGAAACGCTGGGAAGTGTCGAAAGGCGGGCGTTTTCGGGGACTTTCTTATGTAACTGACCAATCTTATTCCAGGGGCAGAAAGAGACTTTTAGTCAGTAAAAGTCTAACACTCCCTCCCGCTCCGCCCAGAGTGGGAGAAGTTATTTGATGAATTCTCATCCGAAAAAAAGGGGAGAAAGAGATAGCGCTAGACGTCTTCTATAGCTTCGTCACTTTCCCACACTGGAATGACATAAAACAATCCTGTTATTGTAACCCCCCTGATCTTTAGCCCGGTTGAAATAAATGACTCGATTTTGATTTTACAATTTGTTGCTGGTGTTACACAGCGGTTAGTCCGACTAGTTTCTAAGTCAGTCGAAGGCCTACACATCTCCTGCCGGGGTTGCGGGCCTGTTCGAAAGAGATACCGCGGCCCTGGAACATAAAGGGCGAGGAAGGAACATGGATGGGTTTTAGTCAGTAAGAGTCTGTCACTCCCTCCCGTTCCGCCCAGAGTGGGAGAAGTCATTTGATGATATCCCATGCTAAAAAAAAAAAAAAAAGGCCTACACATCTGGCCTACACGTCCTAGCGATAGCAGCATTGCTTTGTTTATTAAGAAGGTAATCCTGAATGCACGTAAATGAAACAAACACATGAATGAAATCAACAGTTTTATTTGATAAAAATAAACATTGATAATGATAACAAATATTTGATAATGATTAGGGACACTCACTTGAGCCTCTGTTCTTGATTTTTTTATTTTATTATCGGTATAAAACCAAATGCCAAACTACTTACTACGCTCTCAGATCAAATAAAAAAGGTAGCACGGCCTTTGCTAATAGTGAAGCCACAAAACTCAGCTCATTCAAGTAAACACAGTCATGCACTCACGCACACCCATGCATCACAAACTACGCTCATTTTTGTTGTTAACCGGGTCGTCGCCTTTTTTACTTGCTCTGAGACTACGCTAAACTTATATTGTCACTTAAGGGATACCTTCGTGATTATTCTTTTTTTTTTTATTTAGTTTTAAACCGTCAAAGCTTAAAACAGTGTACTTACTTACTACGTTACGATGTACAATATAAGCACCAGTGGCGAAGGGTGAAAATAGTAATAATAATGAGGGTAAGCCGAAGAAAAAAATGAAAAATATTTATTTATGTTTTTTCTAATGTTAATTTTGACCTCATTTTCATTATTAGCTACCCCAAAAACCACGAAAACGACACCCATGACGGAAAAACTAAAAAAAAATCGTCGGCGCCATTTTGGATTTTTATTCTGACCTCATTTTCATCCTCAGCGACCCCTCAAAACCACGAACACGACACCCATGATGAAAAATCCAAAAAATGTCGTCGGCGCCATTTTAGATTTTCATTTTGACCACATTTTCATCATCAGCAACCCCAAAAACCACGAACGCGACACCCATGATGAAAAGTACAAAAAATGTCGTCGGGGCGCCTTTTTGGATTTTCATTTTGACCGCATTTTCACTAACAGCGACCCCAAAATCCACGAAAACGACACCCATGATGAAAAGTCCATAAAAATCTAAGAAATGTCGTCGGCGCCATTTTTTATTTTAATTTTTCCCTTATTTTCGTTATCAGCGACGCCCAAAAATTAATAAAATGCAGAAAAATAATTATAATAACTAAAAAAAGTAATTTTATCATGTCAAAAAAGAAAAAACTGGTTGGTAACTTCCAAATACGATACACCGACCATTACTCATTCTATCTCGTTCTACCACACATACTTTCTTTTTCTGCCCCTGCCGTAACTCGATAATCTTCGGCTTTCCTAATTCCTTACAAATCGGTACTGCTAGCCGCAAAGTCACGTGTGCGCGATACGATTTAGTTTTGAATGCTGACACCCGAGCTCCGGCTTACTTGGCGCTACCTCTAGCTTTCTTTGTAAACGTTTTTTTTTTGCATTTTGTAATAACTTTGACACTACGTGTTAAGTGCCTTGTTCTCGAAGGTAACCCGGTAGGAATGGGCTTCTAAGGTGCCTTCGGGCCTGACTACCCACTTCCATCTCACGGGTAATCTAGAAATGATCATCGTCATCATTCTCTTGCCCTTATTTCAATTTATTTGAGGTCGGGGCAGCATGACTTTCATCAATGCTTACTTGCTTGTCATCTCAATAGTAAACTCCTTTTTAACCGACTTCAAAAAGGAGGAGGGTGAAGATCTGATGAAGAATATGAATATAGGCAACGGAACTCCTCAATAAATCATAGCAAATGGACTGTGATTGCTGAAATCTCATGTCTGTTTATTGTTTACACCAGTTCATTACATGACATCACGCCGGTACGTTGTGAAGGGTCAACCACTAAAAAGTGAAAAATAAAAACTTTTTTGCAAAAAATAAAACCACAATAAGTGAAAAATAACTTTAGCTTCAGAAGTCGGTGACAAAATAAACGAAATCAATCAAACAAAGGTCATCGAATTCTGAAGCTAAAGTTATTTGTAACTTTTTGAGGGTTTCTGAAGTTGGTTTTATTAACCATACCAACTTGACACAGTCCACTCATCACAGTTTCTTCGGTGTTCATTCACACTCCCAAGAATTAATCTGTTTAAAAATTCTCGCTTTTTTTTTATCTGGCTTTCGCAAAAAATAGTCACAAACACAATCTGTGTTAGGTAAAAGAAATCGTCTCAAAAATATGAAAGTGATCAATATATTAAATGACTACAAATGATCGGATCGTCCGCGTGAAATGATTATACAAATTTTTCTTCTTTCTTTGAAGTATAAATCCGATAGACAGGCTGCGCCGACCCCAAATAAATTAGGATAAGGGCAAGAGAATGATGTTGATCTTTGAAGTATAAATCCGTCGGCTGCTACTGAGCAATCCTTGTTCAAAAAACTATATCCCTTTCCTATCCCATCGTATTTCCCTGGGAATCGATCGAATCCATTTCCTCCCGCTTAGCAGGCGCGACTATTCTCTCGCTCAAGAAACGTACCAAAGATGGTGGTAAAAATCAATAAAGAAATACTTAAAATTAAAGAGAGAATAACTCGTTTTAGTTGCTAGGTCCATTCGCTTCTCGCTAATCATTGGAGTTAAGACAATTGCCTCAGATAAAAGGTACATAATCGTGTACAATAGACCCTGCACAAGGAATTAAACTGGGACGAAATACTACCCATTCCAATTTGAACTGTTTAGTTATCATACTGACCGTTTACCGCAAGCATCCCTGAATTTGGTCTTGCCTTTAATTTGCTTAAACTCTACCATTCCAGGGCAAATGCTGCTCCCATTGCTTCCATTTCTCCTGACGTTATTTTTTTTCGCCAATTTATTAGAAAGTAATCCAAGGCGGTTCGCCATTTTCTCCTCGGTCTTTACCGCTCCTATAAGGCGCCACTCACCAATTGTCCAATCCTTCAGTTCAACTCTCGCTCGGAGCTTCAACAAACTATTTATTTTCCATGTTTATGGGTCTCTAAGTCTAGACTGATCGATCCATTTGTAGATTCTACAAAGAAACTGCTTTTACGATTTACACCCGGAATCTAATGAGATACCATTTTGCAAATCACGTTCAAACCACGTAATGGTCTAATCTCCATCATCTTAATGTACGTTACGACGTCCAATATTATTTACAACACCAAGCCTTATCAGTGTTGCCAGTCAAGGCCATCATGCAACTTTTCACATAGATAAGCTATTTGCTAACGATCTCGTTCTATTGCAGCGGCAAAACCTACAAATGTACAGAGGACACCACGTCGAGGGATTCAGACTCGCTGATACATGAGTATGTGGAGGCCACGCAGTCCATGTACTGCTGGAACCATCCCAAGGTCAGGGAAAACTGGAAGACGGTATGTGCAGCGGTCGTACTACTGCTGGTCGGTGTAGGGCTCCTCGGCATGGGGGCTTTCGCCGTTGCAGAGCCAGAGAACGGCCTCCAAGGTGCAGTATTCTTTGTCGCCGGTATGATCTGCTTTGTCCCCGGCGCGTACCACGTGGTCTACATCTGGCTCGCCGCGCGGGGACAGAGAGGCTACGACTTCTACCATCTCCCGTTATTTACCTGATTTATTTTACTTTTTAAGTTTGTGTAAGCTTGTAAAATGAGTGTAAATTATACGAGGAGTCCGAATATCATGTCTGGAGATGTTTGTTTCGCGGTTTATTTAGTTTTGCTCTCTAAAGAAGTTAAATCGATCAGATGTATTGTAGATAAATAACAAAAAAAAGAATAATAAGAGTTAGTTTTATATAAATATAGCTTCTCTTGTTGAAATGAAAAAAAAAATAAGAAAAAATATCGATTTCGAAAGATGCTTCTCCTGTATACGTTATGATGATGTTGAGTGAATTGAGGAATTATTTATTAAAAACTAAATTTAAATTGTGTTAGAATGTTACGTAGATCGTCCTCTTAAATAAATTAAAGATACTATTACCAATAATTAAAAATAAAAAAAACATTTCCTCTGTATCGATGTTGATATAACATCGATGTGTATCGATGTTCATCTTGGATACAGAGGTCCTACGATGTTTCAGAATTACCTATGTAAATATTAACCACGTTAAATATTTTAAATGTTACAACTTGACAGATTGTATTGAACAGTTGAAAGAAAGAAATAAAATGTATTTTCTGCAAACTACTTATAGGTTTGAAAACTAAATATCTAGTGATATATTAATTTTAATAGACTATTGAAGTGCCTAGTTGCATAGATGCCTAGAGATTGGAATTACAATATCGACTTAAGTTTTTAATCAAAAAAACTTTTACACGAGTACCGTTGGCGGGAAATTATGTTATGTTTTGTTTATACAGGCCGGTTAAAATAGTGCCGGCATTAAAAAATAGATTCCCCATGCGCTGGGGTATCGGCGATGCTAAGTACTCGAAAACTCAAGACGCGTGTCTGCGGGACATACATGGGGTATTTTCAGGCATGAGGAATCTATTTTTGAATGATATCTGTTTGGTGATGTCCATCCAGTAATTATTAGCTGCCAGTAAGTTCAGTCATAATAACTTGACAATATTTTATTTACAACCTCAACAAATGACTTACATCTGGATTTATACAATTCTCCGTCAAAATATTGTTGCAAATTCATTTAGAACGATACTTAATGATCTATTTTCAAATGAATTGGGATAAAGGCAAGAGAATGATGAATTACTGATCTATTTTCCTAAAGGAATGATTTAAGACGACAAAAAATGCTTTTTTAAAGTAATTTAAATAGAACAGGAAATATTATCCATTTAAAATCATTGTCGAATTGTGGGTGTTTTCTAAAATGCCAATTATGAAATATTGATATAATTTTATTTATTTACTATATTATTAATTATTAGTTACTTATGTATTCGTCCTCTCTGTAGTATTTGTTTTTGTGAAGTTTTGACTACTTTTACTTTCCAAAACCGGATATTTTATTTTAAATCTTAAAAATCGAGTTCACTCCACTAAGAGAAAGTCTTTTATGTTTTTTTTCTCTCAAATTGAGAACATATTGAATCGAGATAGATTGATTATGTTGATGAATAATTAGCATTGGATCACGCACGCGCGTACTAACGAGCAGTGGGCCCGCATGATAAAATCGGGCCCACTCGCTGTCACAGGTACCTGGACAGACCCCATATTCACAACGATTCGATTCGATTCAATTTCGATTCGGGAACTCGTATGTCTATGTCGCTATTTTTTGTTGTACCAAAAAAGGATAGACATACGACTTGTCGAATCGAAATTCATTCCGTGCGTTTGTGAATACGGGGGTATGATGTCCCAACACAGAATGTGTCGGAGAGTGAATCAAACTTATAAACGCCTTCCATATTCAATTGGTAACGGTTTCAGATGGATGACCTCGACCAATCGTTTTGTGATGAAATCTCTAGCTTTTGTATTTATTAGACGTTCTCTAAACACGTTTATATATTTTTTAATATGGGCTCTAATATCAAGTTCGTAGTCAGTCAGTACATCAGTCTATCTTGGTTTTTTTTTTGATAACTTTCACGTACTTACATAGTTATGTATAAAATTGCTAAGTAACAATCACTTAGCAGTTTTACGCATATCGTAAAATATCTTATTTTATCGATTTTCATTACCCGTCCATTCGTTTGATATGTATTTTTGTTAAAGCGATTTTTATCCGCGTTTTTTGTATACCTATCAGTTGTAAAATAAAAAGGGAATACGATGTGGGGCAATATAGGCAGCTTTGCAGCTGAAGGGAAACCGTCCACAAATCAAAATGAAATTTTGAGCTGCATTCATACATTTCTGAAATAAAATTAGTAAAACCGGCGCCTATTATTGCGCCGGCGCCGCTGGCCCAAAAATATTACTTAGGTTACTGTCCCATCTCATATTTCCATCCTGAAACGCCAAAACCATAGCAACCACTAACGAAAATAATTTTAAATGGATCATATTTCATTTAATTTTTAAATACTATACAACCTTATTTTTTGTTTATACTAAACCCGAAAAGGGGTCATTGTACTCATCATTTTGAACAACTTTTTCTATGGGACGAACCCTGAAATCGCGAAAAAAAAATCAGCTGTTCCCTACATTTATGTTCGCATAACTCGTAAAAATGTAGGGAACAGCTGATTTTTTTTTCGCGATTTCAAGGTTCGTCCCATAGAAAAAGTTATTCAAAATGATGAGTACAATGACCCCTTTTCGGGTTTAGTATAAACAAAAAATAACCCTGTATAAAGTAACTCCATTGACATAAAATTAGCTGGATCTTTATATGCAGTAATGAGTTGACTTGTTTACTAGATTAAAATTATTTTATCTAAAGGCAAAATTCATAGAACGGACTTTGACTTGTGGTGACGATAATCATCAGTGCTCGTAAAATATAATTTATTATGTAAAGTAAAAAATGTGGAATTGTGGACACCAGCCCGGTACAAGGCCTGTGAATTTTGCACAAGTCCCTTTGCTTGTGATTTTGTAATTTGTAGTACTAGTACCTATACTTTGTGAATGAATGAATGACTGTCGCAAACATGAGCGTTACTTTAATTTTATTACAGTTGCTGCCAGTTATCATCGCAATAGCGATCATTGACCTTTCCCTAATATATCTTAGTACGAACCAAAACAAATGAACCATGTATCGTTTTTATTAGAAAAAATTTTGAACATTCAAGACTGGGTAAATGACCGCTATTGCCGCAACTATAGGTACCATCGCGAGCACATCAAGTGACTACAATTTGTCAAAATGCATTTATTCGATCCACCAACATTCAATTCATTTGGAGAAAGACAGTTTGTAGTTTTGTTTTAGTTGTGTTGGCGATTGTACCGATATTTCTGAAAACCACAAAATCTCGAGTTTCGTTTCCCGCGTCCTGCTACCCAAAGATTGCAAGAAATTGATAAACTAACTCGAAATAATTTATATCTTTCAATTAATAATATAACAACGAGACTCGAAATTTGCAATTGATTAATTATTTTAGCATAAAAGAAAACGAATTATGCTCATTTTAATATTTTAATTTAAGATGTTGTTCGTATGTGATATAGTGACTGATTTTGTACGACATATCAGTATGTTTATTTTTGAGGATGCGTTTAGGAAATCATAGACAAATTTTCTTTAACGAAATGAGGGCTATAGTTTTTGAGTTCACCAGACGGCGCCACTGTCGAGTAAGGTCCAGCCATTCATTCTGTTTGATACTTTAAAGTATCAATAACTTCATAAAAAGTTTAGCTTAATGCGTGTTGTGTACACTTTCAAATACATATTTACAAAATTGACCCTAAAATGAGCAAGCATTAAACATTTAAAAATATTTCTTCCACCAAGTACTAACAAATTAGATGTTGAAAATCAAACTTGTTAAGTACTTAAAATCGTCAAGACATTATTAATCAGGAATTACTCTAATCTAGACTAGACCACAATCGTGAATATTAGTGAAATTCGTGATAAAAAAAAGCACGCAACGTGCGAGCACTATGACAACTGACATTTCGAAAGACCTCACTCTACACGAGCGCCCCTAGCGGCGAATTCATGCGCGATAGTCCTCATTGAATTACGTTCGTAGTACCATAGAGCCTTATAGAAACTACGCCTAGTTACCTTAACAGAGTGTTTACGTGACTGGCATTAGGTAGTATGTATCGAGTTTATTCGTTACAATCATACAAATTTTTCCTCTTTATAATCTAGTATAGACGGACTCATATATAAATAAATAATTGACGTACGAAGTTCGCCATTTTCACGTGCTCTATTAGATACATAGGTCACGGATATGCTATAGAAGACAAGAATGACGAATACATAACGTAATAACTATTACTACAAAACTTTAGCTGACAAAGGAGGTCTGATGAATGAATCACATGTTTTTTATTTAAACGATTTGCTCATTACTTTTGCGGTGAGCAAGTTTGACGTCACTTTTATATTTAGCGATTGTCTTTGGTTTCCTTACGCATCCGCAAGCTGTATGGGGGCTTTTAATGTTATGTGTATATTTGCGCTGATATACCTACTGTTCCTTAGGTTGTGTTCAATGCTGGTTTCCATTTACTGTCCTATTTCTACACATATGGAAGTTGTAAATAGTTCTAAATAAATTAGTCATCTTTCTTCAAACTTTGTGGTTTTATTTTGGGATCTCTTTGTGGTTTACAATGAGGTCTTTAGCCAATAGTGTACGCTACAATTTATTAGATACCTTATTCTGTGGCTGGTGGCACCAGGCATCAAAAGTTTCAAGTCTAGGATAGGTTGGGCAGCCGAGCCGCCTCCCTTATCCCTCCTAACGAATAGACGTGATTTTATATTTTTACTGGTTAACAACGACATCTATGAACGAACGCATGAACTAAAACAATAGTGGCGCCAAAACGCCGGTGGCAGAAGACGTCTGAGCAGACCCAGCATTGCAAAACAACTTCTTTAGTTACAAAAGTATTGTTGGGGGCCGTTTTGTGTTAGTGACAAAATAATAACATAATTATAGTTGTCCTGTCAACTACTACCTACCTACTACGGCTACTACTACCTACCCCTACTACTACTTCATTTTATTTTCACAAGAACCTACTGACAATAATAAACAACAAAAAAAGAATTAGCAAAATCAATTCAGCTGCTCTCAAGAGTCCACGATACATACAGGCCTCGTGGCTTAGTGTGGCACTATATGGCACTGTGTGTAATTAAATGTCGAGCGATAATTATTATCCACTATCAGCTATTTTGTCCTCTGCAGGGTGGGATACAATCTCCAAAATTGACCCTCTGATCATTGGCTTACAGAAATGGTACTGATCATATAGAAAAAGTAGCTGAGCTGTGCCATGCAACCTTTATCTGTGTGAAATTATTACAAACTTCCCGATTTACATCTACTTATTTCATAACAATTTCAAGGTTTTTTTATAATTAATGTAGCCTCCATTATTCTTAAAAACATCAGCTGCTTCATTTCTGCCAGTTAAAGTCTCATCAAAATTGGTTCGAGCCGTTTTTACAGATTAGCCGGAACCCTTTTGAAAACTTTTTGTTAAACATACAGAATGTTATATACTTTCATTAGCATTCAGTAAAAAGCTGTTTTTTTTAATTACAAACAAACACTTATGTTTTATAAGTTGTCTAGATATGGTACAAAAAAAAAAAACAAATTTAAATGTTACTACTACTTATTGCTATATTAAATGTTCTTATTGCTATATTAAATGTTTCCTTGCTATTCTTTTTAGCTTAAAATGCTGTAAAAATCTTAGTTCACCATTCCAATTCTTTAACACTTCCATTTGTTGACGATCTAGGAGGTCTGGCATCTCTAAACCACAGGTTTCAAACTCCTCTTGCTCTTGTTTCTTAGTAATATTGATCATGTCTTCTCTACTAGCATGTTGGCGATTTCTCCTTTGCCCAACAGAATTCTTCAAAGCAATCTGTTCCAACTCTTCATCAAAACGCGCCAAATACTCTTCTATCAACGTCAACGTCTCTTCCTTATTTAAAACCACGCATCCTTCCGGTATCCTCTCTTTGAACCATAGAATCTTTTCACCAATGAGGTTTTGCTTTATATGTGTACCTACTTTTTTTTCGTCTTTCTTCTCGTGCTTCTTTATTTTACTTATGAGTTTTAATGTTTTTCGACTGTTTGGATGCTTTAGTTTATCAATGTCCTTTTTAATTTTAGGCATTTTGAGGTTTTGTTTTGGTTCTACACGAAATCAACACACGTGTTGTCGTTAAGTTAGTACGGTTAGTTGATTTCACTAATGTCAATGTCAACTGTCAAGTATCTATTGTCGTTGTCAATCATTGAAGTCTGTGTTGTCAATGTCAAATTGGGGCGCGTTTATAGATGTATTTACATTAGAGATGAGATGCACGGAATTGGGGATAAACAAATGCTTACTAACTGCTCGCATCATCTTTTTTTACTCTACATTCTAAAGTTCTAGTGTCTAGAATCAATCATAGACTGAAATATGCAGGTACTGTTGAGAAGTAGTTTTGGGGTCATTCTTCTTAGCTAAATCTTCCAATTCCAAACAACTAAAAATTCTATCAAGAAGGTTCAATCTTTCGGCTCTAACGAACTTTGTAAAGCTAAGGAGCCAAAAGTATGAGGCCGCGCTCCGAATTAAGCAGTAATCTTAATGAGCGTCCATAAACCCGTTCCGAATTACCGTGAGCGATGTCCCTTGAATTGTCATAGTTATGACATGCGCCATTTTGCGATCACACCGACCATGCCATAAATAAATAGCACCGTGAGCGCTATCAAAAGTGATGGTTGTGTTCAAAGGTTGTGTTGTTTTGTTATGAACTTAGGGAGTCGCATCTAACTATTGTGTCGAGGCATTTGTGCCCATGTGCATTTGTGAGCAGCGGTGGCCCAGTGGTGGCGGCCCCGACTTACCCAGACAGGCGCAATACTTTGTGTAATTTATTTCATCACCACTGCTCTAAAAACGGTGAAGGAAAACATCGTGAGGAAACCGGCATGTCCTAGAACCAAAAATTCGAAGACATGTGACATCTACCAATCCGCTCTGGGCCCGCGTGGTAGATTGTAGCCCATTCCCTCTCATTGAGAGGAGGCCGTGTCCCAGCAGTGGGAACATTATAGGCTGATGATGATGATGATGATTTGTGCACATTGCAATGCAACAATGAATATTCAAGTGAATATAGCCGACGAGCTTAACCAACATAACTTCCATTTTCAAAAATAGGCTTTGTGAAAGGTCTTGTTTTCGGGTCATGTTTACTGTGAACACTATCACGAGCGTTCCGAATTGATGACAGCTCTTAGCCGTCAAAATCGTGATATCAATCGGAACGCAAAATATTTATGGAGCGCTGTGAGCGATTATTTAATAATTTGGACTGCAGCCTAAAAGTAAAGTAATGTCAAATTATCAAACTTGTCAAAACAAATAACCTAGAACTAGATAAATAAACCTAAATCCTATTGTTATCTAAATGTTTCCAAGCGGACCTACTTGGTTGTGAGATTAGCAATATCTTATTAAGTAAATCATGTTCAAACGCCCAAAACCCGGTGAAGATGAAGACGATCTCCTCCGCATGCAAGAAGAGTTCATAAAAGAAAAACAAAAAAATCAGAACTTGCAACCTGCTGCTGCAGTGACTAATTTAAGGCCTCAAGAAAGTCCAAAAAGATCCAGTAATGCTGAGGCAGGTCGGAAACTTTCCAAGTATGCTCAGTCTAAAGGACTTAAAGGTCAGTCGGAGAAAAAGGCGCGATTTGAGGATGCTTCTGCTGTAGGAGACATCTTGGAAAAAAACGTTGAAGAGCCAGAGATTTCAGAACCTGAAATTGACGATGACAAGGTTTATTATCCTAAAGTTATTCCTTCATTATTAGGCAATGTTGTAGAAAAGAATGTCTCTGATTTTGTTGAATGGAATGCTAAAGAAATGCCAGCTCAAGGTTTCCCTGTAGCAACTAAGAGATCAACTATATTTAGTAAGAGAAATGAAATACAACAAAATGTAAGTAAAAATGAGATTGTAAATATGGATATTGATGAACCATCAACAAGTAATAATAATAAGAAATCATCAAACATCAAGTTGCCAGAAAAAAGTTTTATAGTTTCATCTCAGGATGCTGATGTCATTCACAGTGAAAATGTAAAGCTTTTAAGTGAAATGTCAGAACAAAATATTTTAGAAGAACAGAAAAAACTGCTTTCAACCATAGATCCTAAACTAGTTGAGTTTTTGAAAACTAAACGGCAACAGGCGACTAAGCTTGAAAATAACTCTGAAAGAGCACTTGTAAGCAGAGTTACAGACAATTCAACTGTCAAAGAAAGCATGGACACTACTGTTGCAATATCTGAAAACAATAACCTATGGGAAAATGATGTTTTAACACATCCTGATGCAAATAAATGGCTGCATTTTGATTCATTAGAAAAAGACAAACTAGAATGGATGAAAGGTATAGAGGAAAGCAAGAGAATCAAAGCTGATGAGCCATATGAAGCCAGATTTGATTTCAATGGATATCTCTTACCATACACTATGGAGTATAATGAGAAAACGAAGCCGTTGTTCCATCATGGTGATGAACCGCATAGACCAGGTTATTCTATCACTGAATTAGTGGAACTAACACGGTCAACAATCACTCAACAAAGAGTTGTTGCACTCAACACAATAGCCGGCATTCTAGAATACTACAGTGCAGGCACATACAAAAATGTAATTGAAATACCTATAAGCAAATTATTCTTCATAGTCAGAATAGCTATGGATGACAACAAAGTAATCATCCTAGAACCTGCTCTGAGAGCCATGAGGAACCTGCTTTACAACAGAATTGATGAAGCCAGTTTAGATGCTTTGATTGGCTTCGAAGAAGGTACACTGCAGCCTTGTTTAGAAAATGATAAATCAGAAATTGAAGAATTACAGTCAAAAGAATCTGAGTTCACCGACTACCATTTAGCAGAGATTGATATAATGACTGCACTTCAGAGAACAGAAATTCTTCAGAGACTGTATTATATCTTGGAAACAATAAAACCCAACTTTAACTGTGTACAATATTCTTTACAAATATTGTCCAGATTAGCAAGAGACTCGGTTGAAACAGCACTGAAGATTGTTGAAATGGAACATTTGATGAAAACTATTATAAGAAACTTTGTTCCAGTTACTAGCACCAATTTTGTGTTTGATCCCAGCATTGTGTATAATGGAAGACCCATATTGGCTGCACTGAAGTTCATTAGAATCATGTCTTTGCAGTCTATTGATGTCACTAGGATTTTACTGTCCAAATATGATGTACTGAAACCTATATCAGAATATATTAGTTCTGGAGTCGACAGAACATATGGTTTGAAAATACAGATAGAAGCTTTTTGTACTCTTTCCAACTTGCTATGTTTTGGACTAGGAACTGATGTGGCCATATCTCTGTTTCCTGTTATTGTAACTGCTTTGCACAAGCATGTGAAAGGGACTAATATGTTTGTGGAGTGTTCAATTCTGACAGCAACACATGCTGCAGTAGTACTACAGCTTGTGAATAGACTTTTGAGGTGTATCTTGGGAGGTATGGACAGTTACAAAACCCAAATCTATCCTTTACTAAAAGAAGGTGTACAAAAATGGATGGGACAGTTGTCAAATGCTAGCAGTTACACTTGTGGACATCTACGTCTTCTTTGTTCGGCTCTTGACTGCTGCAAAACTGTCACCTTGATTGAAAATCTTCCAATGAAATTCTTAAATGATTCCTTAAGAACTTTGTCACAATCTCAAGGATTTGAAATGATTGTTAGAAATCTTATACCCAGTTCGAATTTACTGTCTGGATTAGAAAATCAAGACCTGCATTTGACCAAGAATTTGATGTCTCTTGGAGGATCAGTTATCGACTCAGCACAGAAAGTTTTACCAATTTTGAATATAGCATCACCTGTACCGTTTTTGGCTTCACTATTTAATCTTCTAACTTATGTGAATGATAAAGAAATCTCCGAAACGTTTTTAAGGCACCTGTCGATGTATTTGAGCAAGATTAGCAATAAAGTGCCAAGTTTGTGTGACAACTGGTTCACAAGAATGGAAACCAATTTCGTTTTCAGTTTAATTAAACTGTCTACACAATACGACATCTCAGAAGGAAGCAAAGACCTGCTGTATACTGTAGCCAACAAGTTATGTTACATCTTGAGGAATGACAAAAAATACGAATTAGATTTTCTGTTTGGGTTTGTAGTTTTCAACAAACATTGGTTCACAGCTGAAAGATTGTTACATCTTGTGAACTTAACGGATGCTGACGGCTTTTCGAAGGCTTTGACGTCCATTGAGGAGATAAAACTATGCTACAGCAAAGTAGTAAACATCAATTACAGAGATACAGGTCCTAATATCCGATACAAAAGTTGGCAAGAACCGATATTGCCGCGAGACTGGATTTATTTGCCGATTCTTACGCTGTATAGCAGGAGTCAAGAGATCGACAATAGTCCTAAAATCATGGGAGAGCATTCAAAGAAAGTAGCAGAAAGAATCGCAGCTGAGAAGGAATTCATCATCAGATGCAGTTTAGAGTGGATATTATTCAATGAGCTGTGCTTCCCTGACCTCCTAAACGACATCGACGTAACGGACAGACTTTGCCGCATCATGTGCGTGTTCCTTTGCGACAACTCTCTATTTTTGGATCCAAAAATCAAAGTTTTACTAAAGAAGTGCACAAATATTTTGTTCAAAAACAAATCGAGGTTGAATTTCGACAAACAACTGGTTGGATTGTACAATTTCCAAGATTTCTTTACGCAATGCTTAGAGCAGTTTCAATCAGTGAGTTATGGTGACCCTACATTCGCTGCTTGCGTTCTGGTACCCTTAGCCCAGAAGCATGACGTAAAATGGCGCAAACTGTTGTGGTCAGAGTATGCAGGATGTCTGAGGGCTCTTGACTGTCCCGAAGAATATCTATGTTATGAGTTGAAAGACTATTTATACCCTGAAGAAACAGATGAGTCCCTCATACAATCCTATTTCCAAGCGCTGTCTACTAATTTGCTACGACCCGGCACGATAGCGCACGCAATAGCAACCCATCATATGGAAAACTACAAAAAAACTTCTGCATGTAATCAATAAAGATTCGTAAGTTATATCTCTCTGTTTTATTTTATGTAAAACCTCAACCTAAACCTGTAACCTCTTCCTACACCACTCCCAATATTGTTTCACCACTTGCAATGATCCCTGTTAAAATTATATACAACCCTCGTTCTAGTTACTTTCAGTGGATGCCGTTAAAAACCGGGATGACCAGCAGTAGCGGTTGCATCATTCTAGTCTAGTTTCTACGTACCTACATACACATGCAGTTATCTCCAAGCAGTACCATGTCGTTTACGTAATGGGGCTACTTACAAGGAGCCTTCCTCTTAATATCCTCGCTGTAAAAAGCGTGTAGAAACGAGTATGTTGAATTCGAAGGTTCTTAGGTGGTATTAGCGACCCCATTGAATGACTATAAGGGCAGACGACCTAGTTGCCAAAACCTGGATGAGACTGGCAGAGGAACGTAGATATTGGTACAAGAAAAGAGAGGCCTATACCTTAGCAGTGAGTGAATTCAGGCTGTGGATGATAATGATGGACTTTTTATCAAATAATAATTGACTGGGATTAAATGAACTTAGCGGGTCGCATTAATGACTTAATTCGTTCGTAGCACCACCGTTCCGCATTTGGGTTCGCACAATGCTAACATGTACAGCACTACATAATATATTATACAACAAAGTCTCCCGCCGCGTCTGTCTGTCCTTATGTGTGCATAGATCTTTAAAACTACGCAAAGGAGTTTGATGTGGGTTTTTTAAATTGATAGAGCGATCCAAGAAGAAGGTTTTTGTATCATAGTACCTATATAATACAATTTTGTAATTCAAATAATTTTAGGTGGGCGAAACCGCGGGCATCGGCTAGTAGAGAACAAAATAAAAAGATGTTTATTACACAAGATTGTTGCAGTAACTAATATTATCTTTTTTTTGTTTCAATGTCGAGTCATGGTAGTCTTTTTTTATACTATGGTCGAGTGTAATAATTATTGACTCATTTCACACACAATTAAATATAAATCAGCTGATTGAAAACCACAAAGTTTTTGAACGCAGCGTTATATTTGGCGGGAATAAGGTTTTTGACATTTCTGACAGTTCGAATTAGCAGGTGTTTTTCTTTCGAATTCGCGGTGTCGCTCCTGTTGAAACTTGTTAGAAGTACGAAAAATATGATTTCCTGATCAAAAATCACCGGTGATTACGTCCATGACGTGCCAAGATGTTCATAGAGGATATTAAAAACGATTTTTACAATCAGCTACTAGGAAACGTGAGTATACCGAGAGCGTTGTTTACTAGTTTACAACCAAGCTTTGTTATCAAATTGGATAATAAAACATTCCTTTTTGTTTCAGAGAGTGTTATTACTGGTTCATTACGACGTAGATGCTATATGTACTTGTAAAATACTTCAGAGTTTGTTCAAATGTGATAATGTGTCGTATACGTTGGTCCCTGTGGGGGGTATCGCGGAGTTGAAGCAGGCTTACGAAGAAAACAATGAGGAGATCAAGTACGTGGTGTTGGTGAACTGCGGGGGCACCATAGACTTGGTGGACATCCTGCAGCCCGAGGAAGAGGTTGTGTTCTTTGTACTGGACGCCCACAAACCTACTGATGTGTGCAATGTATATAGTGATGGACAGGTATGATTGTTTGTCGGTTTCTAAAGCTGTAATTGTATCCTGCAGGGCATTTTCAATGACTCAGGAATAATGTACAGGTCCTTGTTATTTAACTTCAATGAAAGAAAAGACTGAAGGGTACTTAAAACAATCAATTGACTCAATCTATCTCGGTTCACTGCTGGACGTAGGTCCAGCAGTGAACTGGGATAGATTAGAGATAGATTGAGTCAACTATGCTCTGGTCTTGGGGACTTGCATGATGTGTGTAACGTCCAAAGTCTTGTATGCACTATTTTTCTCAAGTCTTTCACAGTCTTCCACAGGCTATACAAATTATTCTGTGTAAAATAAAATAAAGGTAAAAATTTCAGGTGAGACTAGTGTATAAGGATAGTGAAGAAAACATTCCCAACTTTGATGATATATTCAAAGATGAAGATGAGGATGAAGAGGTAAGTTCATAATAATATTATAGTTAAAATCAAAGCATTTATTTCAAGTATACCAAATAGGCATTTTTTAATTGGACGTAGTTACACGATAAGGATCCAATCCACATTAAGCTAGTTTTGAGATATTGAATTTTAAAGTTTGCATCGGAATTCTTCTATGATGCAGTGCTGTAAATTTGTTGGTTTTATTGAAATTATAAGGAAAACTATTTATATTTTAACTTTAAATCAAATTTACTAAGTTTAATTTGATATTTCAAATATTATTCAAGAAAATATGGGTTTGGATCCTTTTTGATAAATTGTATTCTCAATAAAACCAGCATAAAATGATGTTTCGCAATAAGGAACCACGTCATGAACTGTTAACTAAATCTTGAAAAATAAGGTAATAAGGTGCGTGCCTTCAACGGTTGGGTCATGCCAGTTTTGATGTACTCTTTCGGCATACTCAAATGGACTCAAACCGAACTAGACGCCCTGGATACGAATGTCCGTAAATTGCTGACGGCATTTCGAATGCATCACCCGCGTTCTTCAGTTATGAGACTGTATATCCCGCGAAAGTGTGGGGGTCGTGGCTTTTTAAACGCTAAGACTCTCCACAATCGCGAGATATGCAGTCTCAGGGATTATTTCCTAAAAGCCGACGTGGGGATGCATCGAGATGTGGTCACGATGGACAACGGCCTCACCCCGCTCTCTTTGGCTAAAGAGAACTGGCGCAAACCTATAATACATACTACTGATGACCGCAGGCAAGAATGGCAGGGCAAGGAGCTTCACGGGCGCTTTTACCGGGCTCTTCATGGACCCGATGTAGATTTTCTAGCGTCCGTGTCCTGGTTACGTTCCGGGGACCTCTTCGGAGAAACCGAAGGTTTTGTCTGTGCAATTATGGATGAAGTAATGATGACGAATAACTACCGGAGATTTATTGTGAAGGACGGTACGGTTGACATTTGTCGGGCATGCCACCATCCAGGCGAATCAATCCGTCACATTATCTCCGTATGTTCTCGTCTCGCTAACGGAGAGTACTTGCATAGACACAACCTTGTAGCCAGGATTATCCATCAGCAACTTGCTCTAAAATACAATCTTGTGGAATCGGAAGTGCCCTACTATAGGTATGTGCCCGACCCAGTTCTCGTTAATGGCAGTATCACACTGTACTGGGATCAATCCATCATGACTGACAGGAATGTTATAGCTAACAGACCTGATATAGTGGTGATGGATCGATCAGAGCGGCGCGCAATGATTGTTGACATAACGGTCCCGCATGATGAGAACCTCGTGAAAGCCGAGAAAGATAAACAAATCAAGTATCTTGACTTGGCTCGCGAGGTTGTCGACATGTAGGGCACGCCACGATAGTGGCGGTAAGTCCCCTCTTTGAGGAGTGGCTGGAAAGGCGCCACGGCGTCCTCACCTTCCACCTGACGCAGATCCTCACCGGACACGGATGTTTCGGGAGGTACCTGCACCGAATCGCGCGGGAGGAAACGCCCGGGTGTCTCCACTGCGAGGATCGACCGGAGGACACGGTGGAGCACACGGTGGAAGTCTGCCCTGCGTGGGCGGAGCTCCGCCGTGTCCTCGTGGCGGCGATCGGCGGCGGCGACCTCTCGCGTCCGGCCCTGGTTCAATCCATGGTCCGGAGCGAGACGGAATGGGAAGCCGTCGCCTCCTTCTGCGAAGCAGTCATGCTAGCGAAGGAGGTGGCGGAACGAGAGAGGGAGAGATCCTCTCTTCCCGGCCGCCGCGGGAGACGCAACGGGCGTCGGGGGCCACGTGGTGGCTACCGGCCACCGTAGATGCGGGCCTGTGGACGGCTGGCTATGGGCTAGCTAGCCGTCCGGCCGTCTAACGACGACGACAGGCCGTGTCGACGGCGCGTTCCTGTTCCACGCGCGCCTCAAAGAGATGTCAGCAAAAGGAGAGGGGCCCGCAAGGGCCGAAGCCTGCCGGGGTTGCGGGCCTGTTCGAAAGAGATACCGCGGCCCCGGAACGTAAAAGGCGAGGAAGGAACATGGATGGTTTTTAGTTAGTAAGAGTCTGACACTCCCTCCCGCTCCGCCCAGAGTGGGGGGGGGTCATTCGATGATTTCCCATCCTTAAAAAAAAAAAAAAAGAAGGTTGTCGACATGTGGGAAGTGGACTCAGCAATCATTGTGCCGATAGTCGTGTCAGCGCATGGCTTAATTGCCAAGAGCCTCGACCAACACCTGAGGAGGCTCTCGTTAGGCAGCTGGATCAAGGGCTTGATTCAGAAAGCGGTACTCCTGGACACGGCCCGTATTGTTAGGAGGTTCCTCTCTCTGGAGCCCTGACCGCCGGTAGCTTGGACCCTGTTCCCGATACCGGTGGGCTACAATTTTGTATATATTTAAATGTTTTTTATATATTTTTTATGTTAATATTTAAAAATGTAAAAAAATTGTTGGAAAAATTTAATAAAGGAAATAATAATAATAATATTTATATATATATTTTTATACAATTAATGTTGCCAGTTATTGTAAGAATTATTTTAAAAAATGTGAATCTTTTGTTTTAGATGATTCGGGTGCTTTGGATTCCTTCAGTTGTTTAAATTAAATGTAATAAAAACACAAATAACTATTTCAGAAGTGACTCGTGTGCTTTGGATTCTTTTTTAGGTTTTAAATACTGTTTAATAAGTAATTAACAATATTCAACAGTAAGGCTTCAAGTGTTTTGGATCGTTTACGTGATTTAATATGTATCGGTTTTTGAAGTAACAATAATTATCAGAAAGGATCCAAGTGAATTGGATCTCTTTTAAGATTACTTATTTAATACTATTACCAATAAATATTGTTTCTCACTAATGATCCATGAGGATTGGATTTTTTCAGTAGATTCATAATAAACGCCCGCCATACATGTGGACTGGTACCTCGTGTTTATGACAATGTCATGTGTTCGTATTTCACTGGGATCTTTTTGCTGACCGAAAATATCGACCTTTACGGTCTCTTTGGTTTAGTTAACTCAATTTTGGTAGTTTTGTGGATTGGATCCTTATCGTGTAACTACGTCCAATTGTTGATAATATGATGAAAATTAAATGTAGCCACAGTCCCAGTTGCAAGACATAAAAACTGTGAAAGTACTGTAGTTGCCCATTCCCTAGCACAGTTTAGTTATTCAAATAAAACAGTCCCCATTAATGTCCTCCAAGCTCTATTTCCTAGAGTGTCAAGTTCCTAGAAATTTGTCCTCTGTTAACTAGTTTATTATTGCCTAGAAATCATTTCTCATACTGCTTGTAGCATGATGACTATTATTTGTTTATTAATTATTTAAAAAATATAAAATTCTAGGCCATATGAGCTATTCATTTTAGAAGTTATTTTGAAGTCACATGTTCAAATTACAGATGGTCTTAAAGCTGTCTACTGATTTACTAAAAGCCTATTGATTCACTAGGATGGTATCTGCTGGGCCAACTGTTCATGGTTGTGAGATGGGCGTATAGCTTCAACTTTCTGGCTGAGAGGCTTCTTGGTAGTTCACAAGTGCCTGGGCTAGTTGAAATGTTTGAGCTGAGTTTATCAGTTATTTGTTTTATTTTCTGTGATAGAATGAGGAGTCAGAGAGTGGACGTGAGGGTCTAGAGGCGATGGTGGAGCGAAGGCGCGAGCGACGTGCGTGGGAAGAGAGGCGGAACACACTCATGTTTAACTACACACAGTTCTCCTACTACGGCAAGCCAGTGAGTAAATAATTATATTGTGCTTCTGTAAGATCCACATTTCTCTAGAAGTCTATCTATAAAAATGTTAATAAGTCTTATCTATAAGCGCGGCATGCAAATCAAAGTGGTTAGGGCTGAATATCATGTGTTGTAGTTTGAATATCTTGTAATTCTTGTTGTTCCTACTTTTCTGTACTTAATTGTTTACGATATTTTTTATTGTTTCTTTTCCAGAGCGCCTGTATAGCCCTGGAGCTGGCGTGGCGCGTGTCGCGCTGCGGCTGGAGCTGCGTGTGGGCGGCCAGCGTGGCGTGCGCCGCGGCCGCAGCACTGCACGCGCGCTCACCGGCTGCTGCGCTACTGGACGCGCACCACCTGCACACACACACACCCGCAGAGCATGACCGCACTGTACGTATACACACCACATGACGCTCACCGGCTGCTGCGCTACTGGACGCGCACCACCTGCACACACACACACCCGCAGAGCATGACCGCACTGTACGTATACACACCACATGACGCTCACCGGCTGCTGCGCTACTGGACGCGCACCACCTGCACACACACACACCCGCAGAGCATGACCGCACTGTACGTATACACACCACATGACGCTCGCCGGCTGCTGCGCTACTGGACGCGCACCACCTGCACACACACACACCCGCAGAGCATGACCGCACTGTACGTATACACACCACATGACGCTCGCCACCTGCTGCGCTACTGGACGCGCACCACCTGCACACACACACACCCGCAGAGCATGACCGCACTGTACGTATACACACCACATGACGCTCGCCACCTGCTGCGCTACTGGACGCGCACCACCTGCACACACACACACCCGCAGAGCATGACCGCACTGTACGTATACACACCACATGACGCTCGCCGCCTGCTGCGCTACTGGACGCGCACCACCTGCACACACACACACCCGCAGAGCATGACCGCACTGTACGTATACACACCACATGACGCTCGCCGGCTGCTGCGCTACTGGACGCGCACCACCTGCACACACACACACCCGCAGAGCATGACCGCACTGTACGTATACACACCACATGACGCTCACCGGCTGCTGCGCTACTGGACGCGCACCACCTGCACACACACACACCCGCAGAGCATGACCGCACTGTACGTATACACACCACATGACGCTCACCGGCTGCTGCGCTACTGGACGCGCACCACCTGCACACACACACACCCGCAGAGCATGACCGCACTGTACGTATACACACCACATGACGCTCGCCACCTGCTGCGCTACTGGACGCGCACCACCTGCACACACACACACCCGCAGAGCATGACCGCACTGTACGTATACACACCACATGACGCTCGCCACCTGCTGCGCTACTGGACGCGCACCACCTGCACACACACACACCCGCAGAGCATGACCGCACTGTACGTATACACACCACATGACGCTCACCGGCTGCTGCGCTACTGGACGCGCACCACCTGCACACACACACACCCGCAGAGCATGACCGCACTGTACGTATACACACCACATGACGCTCGCCGGCTGCTGCGCTACTGGACGCGCACCACCTGCACACACACACACCCGCAGAGCATGACCGCACTGTACGTATACACACCACATGACGCTCGCCACCTGCTGCGCTACTGGACGCGCACCACCTGCACACACACACACCCGCAGAGCATGACCGCACTGTACGTATACACACCACATGACGCTCGCCACCTGCTGCGCTACTGGACGCGCACCACCTGCACACACACACACCCGCAGAGCATGACCGCACTGTACGTATACACACCACATGACGCTCGCCGGCTGCTGCGCTACTGGACGCGCACCACCTGCACACACACACACCCGCAGAGCATGACCGCACTGTACGTATACACACCACATGACGCTCGCCGGCTGCTGCGCTACTGGACGCGCACCACCTGCACACACACACACCCGCAGAGCATGACCGCACTGTACGTATACACACCACATGACGCTCACCGGCTGCTGCGCTACTGGACGCGCACCACCTGCACACACACACACCCGCAGAGCATGACCGCACTGTACGTATACACACCACATGACGCTCACCGGCTGCTGCGCTACTGGACGCGCACCACCTGCACACACACACACCCGCAGAGCATGACCGCACTGTACGTATACACACCACATGACGCTCGCCACCTGCTGCGCTACTGGACGCGCACCACCTGCACACACACACACCCGCAGAGCATGACCGCACTGTACGTATACACACCACATGACGCTCGCCACCTGCTGCGCTACTGGACGCGCACCACCTGCACACACACACACCCGCAGAGCATGACCGCACTGTACGTATACACACCACATGACGCTCGCCGGCTGCTGCGCTACTGGACGCGCACCACCTGCACACACACACACCCGCAGAGCATGACCGCACTGTACGTATACACACCACATGACGCTCGCCGGCTGCTGCGCTACTGGACGCGCACCACCTGCACACACACACACCCGCAGAGCATGACCGCACTGTACGGATACACACCACATGACGCTCGCCGGCTGCTGCGCTACTGGACGCGCACCACCTGCACACACACACACCCGCAGAGCATGACCGCACTGTACGTATACACACCACATGACGCTCGCCGGCTGCTGCGCTACTGGACGCGCACCACCTGCACACACACACACCCGCAGAGCATGACCGCACTGTACGTATACACACCACATGACGCTCACCGGCTGCTGCGCTACTGGACGCGCACCACCTGCACACACACACACCCGCAGAGCATGACCGCACTGTACGTATACACACCACATGACGCTCACCGGCTGCTGCGCTACTGGACGCGCACCACCTGCACACACACACACCCGCAGAGCATGACCGCACTGTACGTATACACACCACATGACGCTCACCGGCTGCTGCGCTACTGGACGCGCACCACCTGCACACACACACACCCGCAGAGCATGACCGCACTGTACGTATACACACCACATGACGCTCACCGGCTGCTGCGCTACTGGACGCGCACCACCTGCACACACACACACCCGCAGAGCATGACCGCACTGTACGTATACACACCACATGACGCTCGCCGGCTGCTGCGCTACTGGACGCGCACCACCTGCACACACACACACCCGCAGAGCATGACCGCACTGTACGTATACACACCACATGACGCTCACCTCCTGCTGCGCTACTGGACGCGCACCACCTGCACACACACACACCCGCAGAGCATGACCGCACTGTACGTATACACACCACATGACGCTCGCCACCTGCTGCGCTACTGGACGCGCACCACCTGCACACACACACACCCGCAGAGCATGACCGCACTGTACGTATACACACCACATGACGCTCGCCGGCTGCTGCGCTACTGGACGCGCACCACCTGCACACACACACACCCGCAGAGCATGACCGCACTGTACGTATACACACCACATGACGCTCGCCGGCTGCTGCGCTACTGGACGCGCACCACCTGCACACACACACACCCGCAGAGCATGACCGCACTGTACGTATACACACCACATGACGCTCGCCGGCTGCTGCGCTACTGGACGCGCACCACCTGCACACACACACACCCGCAGAGCATGACCGCACTGTACGTATACACACCACATGACGCTCACCCGCTGCTGCGCTACTGGACGCGCACCACCTGCACACACACACACCCGCAGAGCATGACCGCACTGTACGTATACACACCACATGACGCTCACCGGCTGCTGCGCTACTGGACGCGCACCACCTGCACACACACACACCCGCAGAGCATGACCGCACTGTACGTATACACACCACATGACGCTCGCCACCTGCTGCGCTACTGGACGCGCACCACCTGCACACACACACACCCGCAGAGCATGACCGCACTGTACGTATACACACCACATGACGCTCACCGGCTGCTGCGCTACTGGACGCGCACCACCTGCACACACACACACCCGCAGAGCATGACCGCACTGTACGTATACACACCACATGACGCTCACCGGCTGCTGCGCTACTGGACGCGCACCACCTGCACACACACACACCCGCAGAGCATGACCGCACTGTACGTATACACACCACATGACGCTCGCCGGCTGCTGCGCTACTGGACGCGCACCACCTGCACACACACACACCCGCAGAGCATGACCGCACTGTACGTATACACACCACATGACGCTCGCCGGCTGCTGCGCTACTGGACGCGCACCACCTGCACACACACACACCCGCAGAGCATGACCGCACTGTACGGATACACACCACATGACGCTCGCCGGCTGCTGCGCTACTGGACGCGCACCACCTGCACACACACACACCCGCAGAGCATGACCGCACTGTACGTATACACACCACATGACGCTCACCGGCTGCTGCGCTACTGGACGCGCACCACCAGCACACACACACACCCGCAGAGCATGACCGCACTGTACGTATACACACCACATGACGCTCGCCATCTGCTGCGCTACTGGACGCGCACCACCTGCACACACACACACCCGCAGAGCATGACCGCACTGTACGTATACACACCACATGACGCTCACCGGCTGCTGCGCTACTGGACGCGCACCACCTGCACACACACACACCCGCAGAGCATGACCGCACTGTACGTAAACACACCACATGACGCTCACCGGCTGCTGCGCTACTGGACGCGCACCACCTGCACACACACACACCCGCAGAGCATGACCGCACTGTACGTATACACACCACATGACGCTCACCGGCTGCTGCGCTACTGGACGCGCACCACCTGCACACACACACACCCGCAGAGCATGACCGCACTGTACGTATACACACCACATGACGCTCACCGGCTGCTGCGCTACTGGACGCGCACCACCTGCACACACACACACCCGCAGAGCATGACCGCACTGTACGTATACACACCACATGACGCTCACCGGCTGCTGCGCTACTGGACGCGCACCACCTGCACACACACACACCCGCAGAGCATGACCGCACTGTACGTATACACACCACATGACGCTCACCGGCTGCTGCGCTACTGGACGCGCACCACCTGCACACACACACACCCGCAGAGCATGACCGCACTGTACGTAAACACACCACATGACGCTCACCGGCTGCTGCGCTACTGGACGCGCACCACCTGCACACACACACACCCGCAGAGCATGACCGCACTGTACGTATACACACCACATGACGCTCACCGGCTGCTGCGCTACTGGACGCGCACCACCTGCACACACACACACCCGCAGAGCATGACCGCACTGTACGTATACACACCACATGACGCTCACCGGCTGCTGCGCTACTGGACGCGCACCACCTGCACACACACACACCCGCAGAGCATGACCGCACTGTACGGATACACACCACATGACGCTCGCCGGCTGCTGCGCTACTGGACGCGCACCACCTGCACACACACACACCCGCAGAGCATGACCGCACTGTACGTATACACACCACATGACGCTCACCGGCTGCTGCGCTACTGGACGCGCACCACCTGCACACACACACACCCGCAGAGCATGACCGCACTGTACGTATACACACCACATGACGCTCGCCATCTGCTGCGCTACTGGACGCGCACCACCTGCACACACACACACCCGCAGAGCATGACCGCACTGTACGTATACACACCACATGACGCTCACCGGCTGCTGCGCTACTGGACGCGCACCACCTGCACACACACACACCCGCAGAGCATGACCGCACTGTACGTAAACACACCACATGACGCTCACCGGCTGCTGCGCTACTGGACGCGCACCACCTGCACACACACACACCCGCAGAGCATGACCGCACTGTACGTAAACACACCACATGACGCTCACCGGCTGCTGCGCTACTGGACGCGCACCACCTGCACACACACACACCCGCAGAGCATGACCGCACTGTACGTATACACACCACATGACGCTCACCGGCTGCTGCGCTACTGGACGCGCACCACCTGCACACACACACACCCGCAGAGCATGACCGCACTGTACGTATACACACCACATGACGCTCACCGGCTGCTGCGCTACTGGACGCGCACCACCTGCACACACACACACCCGCAGAGCATGACCGCACTGTACGGATACACACCACATGACGCTCGCCGGCTGCTGCGCTACTGGACGCGCACCACCTGCACACACACACACCCGCAGAGCATGACCGCACTGTACGTATACACACCACATGACGCTCACCGGCTGCTGCGCTACTGGACGCGCACCACCTGCACACACACACACCCGCAGAGCATGACCGCACTGTACGTATACACACCACATGACGCTCGCCATCTGCTGCGCTACTGGACGCGCACCACCTGCACACACACACACCCGCAGAGCATGACCGCACTGTACGTATACACACCACATGACGCTCACCGGCTGCTGCGCTACTGGACGCGCACCACCTGCACACACACACACCCGCAGAGCATGACCGCACTGTACGTAAACACACCACATGACGCTCACCGGCTGCTGCGCTACTGGACGCGCACCACCTGCACACACACACACCCGCAGAGCATGACCGCACTGTACGTATACACACCACATGACGCTCACCGGCTGCTGCGCTACTGGACGCGCACCACCTGCACACACACACACCCGCAGAGCATGACCGCACTGTACGTATACACACCACATGACGCTCACCGGCTGCTGCGCTACTGGACGCGCACCACCTGCACACACACACACCCGCAGAGCATGACCGCACTGTACGTAAACACACCACATGACGCTCACCGGCTGCTGCGCTACTGGACGCGCACCACCTGCACACACACACACCCGCAGAGCATGACCGCACTGTACGTATACACACCACATGACGCTCACCGGCTGCTGCGCTACTGGACGCGCACCACATGACGCTCGCCGGCTGCTACACACCTGCACACCTGCACACACACACACACACACACACACACACACTACTAACAGACTGGTCACGTTGCAGGGCGCCCGTGTGACGCTGGAGAAGGACCTGTGCCTGCCGCTGTACCGGCGCTGGTCGCTGCAGGCGGCACTGTGCCACGCGCCCGCACTGTCGCCCGCGCTGCGCCTGCACACGCTGGCGGGACACGCACGACTGCGGCAACTGCTAGCTGATACTGGGTATATACTGAACTATTGTGTGACACCATCATCTTTCTGTTTTATTTCCTCGTACGCAATGTATCGTTACCGCACTTAGCGAACGGTAAGCGCGACGTCGAGTTCGATGAACTCTGTAGCTAGGCTGGAAGTTAACTTAGTAAACTTAGTTTGATGTATTACACAGAATACTTAGTTGACGTCTTCGTGAAGGGTCTTACAACTCGTCTTCTTGATAGTTGTTCGCCGACTGTTGGTTGTCTGATTTACTCGACCCTTGAAACCCCAACATTTCAGACCCCGTCACGAACTCTGTCAAACAAACAAGTTGTTTTCATTGGCTAGCTCTACTCCCTGGTTGCTTATTGCTGGTCGTGGGTAATTTGCCTTCAGCAGGAACTTGAAACTGAAGCAAGCATTCTAAACCAAGATTCTCTGTATTTCTTTCAGAATACCTCTTCAGCAAGCTCAGCAGGCCTTCCGTTCAATGGACGTGGAGCTTCGACGTTCCTTACTGACAGCCCTGGAGACAGCTGCTCCGAAGCACAAGCTACCTTCACCGACACACACCACCTTCTTACTGCACCGCATGCACTCGCCCACGCTGGCCGCCATGGACGTCGTGTACGCCATCATGGGCCTCATCGAACATGTAACGTGTAACTGTAACATACTACTAGTGTTTGTGGACCCAGACCGAATCGGTCTAAAGCGATTGTTTTACTATTGCGTCTACACTTCGCAAACAGTTAATGAATTTTCTTAATGTCTGCTGAGATTTACTGGCCGCGACTGAATCTCGTTTGAAGCGCGTTAAACGAGTGGTATCTGCTTTAAAAAAATATACCATGTGAATAGACACTTAAGGGGATCATACGGTTGCCCCAACTACATCATAATTCTGTTGAAAAACGTCAGTTTGCTTCATCCACCGGTCCCGCCGGCGTCTGGCACCAACCATTTCCGCGACCTTCCCCAGGTCATCACGGACCCTATTAATAAGTATCCATAAATCTGACGATACATGGGACATCAAACTCTATCATACATAAACTTCTGCTAATATCTCCTGTACTCACAGCAACGAATTTCATTATTTTCAACTTTGCAGGAGACGTTACCAAAAGCAGAAGGATTCCAGCACGCCCTCGCATCCCTAGACACGGCGAGCGGAGAGAACGAGAGCAGACGGCTGGGCTGCCAGGCGGCGCAGAGAGCCCTGGAGGCCGTCGCCAAGCTCGTGCACGCCACGCTCAGCGGACGCAAGCTGCACCTCGCTGGACCCTTCAGCTACTTCATAGTGCAGGAGGTACCGTCTTAACTACTATATTACTGGCTTATTTGTTAAACAGGTTAAATTACTTCACCAATTTACCAAAATCCTGAGTCACAAATAGCTTGGCATTTTAGAAGTCTTAGTCCATATGAAATGAGGTTTGTGTCCTGGAGTAGTATCGCAATAGGCTGTAATTTTTTATGTGTTTAGGTGAAAGCTATTTTTGCAGTAAACTGTTTCTCAGGCCATAATAAAAAGAAACCTTTTCCAATAAAATAATACTAAAAAAACTGGGGCGACACTCATGAAGAAAATACCGAAAATTTTCGTCAGCGTCATCTTGGATTTTTATTTTGACCTCATTTTTAAAATCAGTGACCCCAAAAACCACGAAAACGACACCTATGTAGAAAAAACCGAAAATTTTCGTCGGTGCCATCTTGAATTTTCATTTTGACCTCATTTTCATTATCAGCAACCCCAAAAACCACAAAATCGACACCCATGAAAAAAAAAACGAAAATTTTCGTTGGTGCCATCTTCAATTTTCATTTTGACCTCATTTTCATTATCACGAACCCCAAAAATCAGGAAAATGACACCCTTGAAGAAAAAACCGAAAATCGTTAGCGCCATCTTGGATTTTCATTTTCATTAGTACAACAACTGCTGGATGTATTGATAATGTTTTTTGTTGCTGTGACTACTTAGATAAATCCATCGTAAATTACCTTCCTTCAGATCACAGCGGACAGACTGTTGCTTTCATGTCTATTATACAATCACAAAGAATTCAGATTCAAACTAGACAAATAACCACAGCAATTTAGAAAAGTTTAATAATAATTTAATTATTAAATTAAATAAATGAAGAATTCTTTTCGGTAGTGCACACCAAGTTCAATAATACTTTAAAACAGAAAACTAAAACTATTGGGGCAAAGTTTATTTCCAGTGACTGGGCAACGCAGGGTATCAGGAAAAGTAGGGGACGATTGTTTGAGCTGTACGGCCTTAAGCCTTATATCAACACAGAAACTTTTAGTAAATATGTGGCTAGGTACTCGAAAAAGTTTCAAAACTCTTGCAAGATAGCCAAGTCCCTTTTCATTAGCAACAAGATAAAATCAGGCGATAACTAAATAAAGACGGTTTGGAAAATTATCAACAGTGAAACAAATGGATCTAAAAAACCAAGTAATGACATAACATTAGAGACCTCAGGTGGTCTCGTGAGATCTAACAATGAACTTGCTCAAGAATTTCTAAATTTCTTTAACAGTATCCCACTTAAAACTACTGAAACCTTAAATTCCTCTCCCTTGCTCTCTATAGATTTATTGAAGGCGAACGTTTCAGCCTGTTCAAATGAATTTAAATTTTATCATGTAAACCCCATAACAATCATATCAAGATCAAATTAACTGAAGATCTATGGGGTATGTCTATCAAAGCTTGTACTTCAATTGTTGAGACCGTAGCACCGTATCTGGGCTTTTTTTTATTATGGGAAATCATCAAATGACTTCTCCCACTCTGGGCGGAGCGGGAGGGAGTGTCAGACTTTTACTGACTAAAACCCATCCATGTTCCTTGCACGCCCTTTATCTGAGGCGCGCGTGGAACACGAACGCGCCGTCGACATGGCCTGTCGTCGTTAGACGGACGGACGGCTAGCTAGCCCATAGCTAACCGTCCACAGGCCCGCGTCTACGGTGGCCGGTAGCCACCAGGTGGCCCCGACGCCCGGTGCGTCTCCCGCGGCGGCTGGGAAGAGAGGCTCTCGCCCTCTCATGTTCCGCCACCTCCTTCGCTAGCATGACTGCTTCGCAGAAGGAGGTGACGGCTTTCCATTCCGTCTCGCTCCGGACCATGGATTGAACCAGGGCCGGACGCGAGAGGTCGCCGCCGCACCGTATTTGGCCTCAATATTTAATTTGTGCGTGGATCAAGGGGTTTTCCCGGTTCTAATGAAATTCAGTAAGGTTTTCAAATACGGGGGCAGTAAAGACACCAATAATTATAGGCCCGTATCCGTGTTGCCGGTTTTCAGCAAGGTGTTTGAAAAGATAATGCTCAATCAAATGCTTAACCATTTTAACACCAATAAAATCTTACACGACCAACAGTATGGTTTTACCAAAGGACGTTGTACAACTGACGCCGGTGTCACTTTATTAAAACACATATTTACTGCGTGGGAAGAGGCACAAGATGCTTTAGGAATCTTCTGTAACCTCTCGAAGGCATTTGATTGCGTAAATCACGAAATCCTGATTTTGAAGCTTGACCATTACGGTTTAGGTAATCTTGCGCTCAGTTTAGTAAAATTGTATTTAAATGATAGACAGCAGCATGTACAAGTAAAGGGTGTAAATTCGATGGGTTTAAGAGTAAAAATGGGTGTACCACAGGGTTCGATATTGGGTCCCTTCCTGTTTTTAGTATAGATTAATGACCTACCCCATTTATTTAACAACCACCCGCAAATGGTATTGTTTGCTGTCGATACTTCTCTAATGTTTAAGATAAATAGACGTGCCACAAATATTGACGAGGTAAATAACGCCCTACTGCAGGTTCATGATTGGTTTACCGCTAATAATTTAGTACTAAATGGGACAAAAACTAAGTGCATAAGATTTGCTTTACCAAATGTCAAAGGTAGTGATTGTGACATAGTATTCAATCAAGAGAAACTTGAATTTGTCAATACAACGGTTTTCTTGGGAATTACGCTCGACCACAGGCTACAATGGGGTCCTCATTTAACATCTCTTGCAGGTGTACGTTACTCCAGCAGGAAAGTATCTCCTAGAGATATATGAGTAGAACGTATAGTTGGTGCCTTATCTGCTGTAAATGTGCCCCCACATAAAAAATGTGTGCCCCCTGTCGTTTTGAAAAAAAAACGGAAAAACGATTCTTGCTGGGGTAACGTTTTTCTAGCAGGAAAATTCTAAACGAGTGATCGGAGAGAGAAAAATTGTGCATGGCCAGAGAGCTTATATGTGTGCCACTATGTGCCCCCAAAAATAAAATCTGTGCCCCTTCAGATTTTCGAGATATTGCGTTTCCTGCTGCAGTAACGTTTTGATGAATCGTATGTCTCTAAAACCATTGCATGTGCCCCTGTAGAATAAACATACACGAGTAGTTCTTAATGTGTGCCCCTATGTGCCCCATTTAGATTTAAGAAAATATTTATAGTTTTCAAGTTATCGCGGTTTTATGAAAACCCGAAAAAACATCGCAGCGCCTAAATGAGACGAGGCATAAGTTCGCTGAAAACTGTATTCGGTCCTTCTTGACGCTAATAATAGCCATACAAAGTTTCAAAACGCTTCATGCATGCGTTTTTGAATAATCTTGCTAAAAGTAAAAACGATAGTGTCATAACTTTGACGGCAAAATACAAGGAACTGGCTAAATTTCAGATGTGTAGGTGTAAACCAAAATCATGTGCCTTTAGTCAAAAATATACGGTGAAAATATTGAGCTTGGAATGTTTCGCGTTAAGTAAATATAAACAAAAAACCAAATTAAGTAAACAACGGCTGGTTATCCGACCAAATTTGAATGACTACTAAAAAGCGACGGATTCATACATATCGATGACCTTCTTCATTTTACTCACTAACCGGTTCACACGTGTTGTGCCTGAGTACACTGAAGTAGAAAAGTAATAAACAATAAAAATAAAGTTGTTATTGGATTATATTCTACTAGCCGTTTCTATGACCTTACACATGATTAAGTACATTATAAATCATAGACTAAGTGCTATTCCAAGGTAAGCTATCTTCTCCATTCTAAATTTCATTAAATCACATCCAGTAATATATGTGTGAACGAAAGAATTACATCCAGATATTTGCCATTTGCTAGGTCTTTGACCAAAAATTTGATTGGTCCCGATGTTTAAAAAACATGTAGTTCATGAAATGTATGATGAATACCTACTACTAAAAAGAGAAGCTCTTTTTGTATAAAAATAAAAAGCTCATATTTGTCTTTATTGTATATATTTATTGATAAGCCGTAGGTTAGATAAATTAACAATAAGTTTTTCATCATTTTAAGGGGAATGCTCCAACCAGCCCGCGAAATTTAAAATTTCTTGCGTTTTTTGCAATTTGCAGGCCAGTGCTAGGTTGTATGTTGATTAAAATATTATTCGCGGCTGTAAGACGTATGTAGTTACAGAATTATAATCATCAAAATTTAATTTAATTTTTTTTTTTTAATTTCCACATCAACAAGCTGTTTCATTAATATAGTCAACAGTTCACAAGGTGCATTTAATATATTTTTTAATTAGCCCCCAAAACTTTTGAACGCAACTGTACGGACAACAGCTTAGGTATGATACGTCCAATAAAGAAGGTCATCGATATGTATAAATCCGTCGCTTTTTTGTAGTCATTCAAATTTGGTCGGATAACCAGCCGTTGTTTACTTAATTTGGTTTTTTGTTTATATTTACTTAACGCGAAACATTCCAAGCTCAATATTTTCACCGTATATTTTTGACTAAAGGCACATGATTTTGGTTTACACCTACACATCTGAAATTTAGCCAGTTCCTTGTATTTTGCCGTCAAAGTTATGACACTATCGTTTTTACTTTTAGCAAGATTATTCAAAAACGCATGCATGAAGCGTTTTGAAACTTTGTATGGCTATTATTAGCGTCAAGAAGGACCGAATACAGTTTTCAGCGAACTTATGCCTCGTCTCATTTAGGCGCTGCGATGTTTTTTCGGGTTTTCATAAAACTGCGATAACTTGAAAACTATAAATATTTTCTTAAATCTAAATGGGGCACACATTAAGAGCTACTCGTGTATGTTTATTCTACAGGGGCACATGCAATGGTTTTAGAGATATACGATTCATCAAAACGTTACTGCAGCAGGAAACGCAATATCTCGAAAATCTGAAGGGGCACAGATTTTATTTTTGGGGGCACATAGTGGCACACATATAAGCTCTCTGGCCATGCACAAATTTTCTCTCTCCGATCACTCGTTTAGAATTTTCCTGCTAGAAAAACGTTACCCCAGCAAGAATCGTTTTTCCGTTTTTTTTTCAAAACGACAGGGGGCACACATATTTTATGTGGAGGCACATTTACAGCAGATAAGGCACCAACTATACGTTCTACTCATATATCTCTAGGAGATACTTTCCTGCTGGAGTAACGTACACCTCTTGCAGGCCGGCTGAGCTCAGCTGCATATGCTGTTAGAAAAATCCGTCAATTTACTGATACGGCGAGGCTAGTCTATTTTAGTAATTTTCACAGTATTATGTCATACGGTATTTTACTATGGGGACGGGCTGCTGACATCGACTCTATTTTTATTCTGCAGAAAAGAGCCATAAGAGCCATATAGGAATTACGTAGACGCGATTCTCTAAGAGAACTGTTTAAGAAAATTAATATCATGACAGTACCTTGTCAATACATTATCTTTAATCCTTATTTTTAATATTTATGTTGTTATGCCCGACAGGGCCCACAATGCTCCAAAACTATTGTATGTATCTTTATGTACCACCACCTAAGTTCACATTGTGGAATGCAATAAATGTATTGAGTATCTATGAAAACATCATGTACGTTAGAAAAAATCTGCATTTATTCAGTAAAAGAGGAGACAGACACCACTATAATACTAGAAATAGGGACCAACTAGTTCAGCCAGGTTTCAGGCTTGCTAAAGTAGATTCATCGTTCATGGGGTACTGTTTAAAATTTTAAAATGTTACAATAAAATACCTCCCCATATTCTACAACTGAATGAGACGAAATTTAAATCTTGTGTAAAACGCACACTATGTGGGCAGGCATATTATAAGTTGGGGGATTACATTGAGGATAAAAATGCTTGGCTACATGCTGGTCCTGCTCCGCAACAATAGCTTATTAAACCTACAAGAACCAACTAATTGGACGAATTATTGTGGTAGCTGCAGGAGATTGTAAAAATATTCTTGCATTGTATAGGTTTCATCTCTTAGTATTGTATAATTGCATAGCACATGTGTGAGTACCATGTACTGTAAAGCTACCATTTGCATTTAGTTTCATTGACTTGAATATGCCCTGGTGACTGAGAGAATGGCATGCTCGCTTAAAAAAAAAACAGCTGCTTCATGCATTATTGGAAGCGTAACTCGAAAAAATGTAGGCATAAGCTGAATTTTTTTTCGAGATTTCATAGTCGGTCCCATAGTAAAAGTTGTTAATTTTCATGAGTACTATCCGCCCTTAGAGGGATTAAAACGACTAAAAAAAACGTTGTATACTAAAGGCAAGTGAATGTTAATCTACTAGGTGGATCGATGACCTGGTGAAGATTGCGGGAATCCACTGAATGCGAGTCGCACGGGACTGGGACATGTGGCGACACTTTAGGGAAGCCTATGTCCAGCAGTAGACGTCTTGCGGCTGAAATGATGATGAAGAGGGGGCTAACACTATGTTGTGATGTTGCAGGGCACCCCAGACGCGCGCCTGGTGTCAGGTCCGCTGTGGCTGGGCGTGGCGGCGCGCTGGGCGGGCGGGGCGGCGCGGTGGGCGGGCGGCGGGGAGCGCTGGGCGAGTGCTGTGCTAGCGAGCGCGCCCGCCGGACCCGACACCTGCCTGCTGCTGGGCATCCCGCCGCGATATCAGCACGAGCCCAGAAAGTGAGTCGACCTACAGTCATTATACAGGGTGGAATCGGCACACGAACGGTTACCTCGTATCTACTACATCATCCTTAAAATTATTCAAAAATATTCAAAAGTGTCTGTGCTCTAGCAAAATCACAAATAATAATTAACTAAATCGAAAGTTCTTATAATAAAAACAGTGTGTCGGGTTATCAACAAAGGAACAGGAAAGACACAACAACGAGATCTGAATGAATTGTCCTTGAAAATAGATATTTAGACCATTTTTAACAAGCTAGAAGCACTGGACAGTTTCTTCAGTAATATTCAGCTAGAAGTTACAAAATCCTCCTCATCTACCTTAGCTGAAGCTTTTCTTAAAAAAAATTACTGCCAACATACCAAAGTTTAAATTTAAACCAATATGTATTGCGACAATTATTATAAACGCGTTCAAAAGTCTCACAATAAAAGAAATACTGAAGACTTAGGGGGATATCCGTCAAGGTTCTTGGTGATATTATTGAATCAATCGCTCCTATCCTAATAGACGCTGGAGTAAAACTCATCATTAACATTTTAGAATCCTGGGAGAAGTCCCAGAATGCCATTGGCATTTTCTCTGATCTCTTAAAAGCGTTCGACTGCGTCGACCACAACACACTGATGTTTAAATTACACCACTACGGAATTCGTGGTCAAGCTGCTGATCTGGTTCTTTCTTACTTATCAAACAGGCAGAAAACTGTAAATGTAAATGGGGCGACTTCCTCCGGGTCTCTTGTCAAGATAGGCGTGCCCCATGGTTCAATTCTCGGTCCTTTCCTATTTCTTAATTACATATACATAAAGGATATAATTTTATTTGCTGATGACACCTCGCTAATTTTTAAAATAAAAATAGAAAAGATAGGAATGTCCTACATGTTAACGAAAGTCTAACTGTTCTCAGGAAATGGTTCACTGCTAATAATCTTTTACTGAATGCAAGCAAAACTAAGTGTTTAAAGTTCTTCTTACCAAATATACCACAACCAACGTGATCAGAATTTGGAAAATGTTAATGATGTAGGAAGATTCACAATACTTGGCCAGGTATTCTTCAGGGTCCAGCTCTGTAGACCGGCGATCAGCTTCCTCGTTCGGCTTCAGGGCTTTGGGCGCGTCAGTGGACAGGCAAGGTAATCTCCTGGGTCCAGCTCTGTAGACAGGCGTAGCAGCTTCTTCGTTCAGGCTTCTTCACTGTTCACCTTTAGAGGGTGAACTCAATGACTTTTAAGACTGTCAATCTGGTGTTTCTCATATGAGATTCCCATCGACCCCGAGAAAATTTTTGATCTAGAACAAAAATGTTGTAAGGTTATAGTATAACAGCATTCACAAAACGTACATACTTCATTCAATCACACCGATATCTTACGTAGTTAGGTCAGGTAGGATTCACATTCAATGATCACTACTCAACCTGATAATTCAATAACTTTAAGGCTTATTTTCGGAGTTGTAATCCGCTCTCGTCTAAAACCCATAATGAAATGAAATAGACTTTAGTTGATATACAGGGTGATTGGAAGATGGGTGCAAAGCTTTAAGGTGAAGATAGTATAGACAATTTAGGACCATTTAAGCCATGGTTGTCTTAGACGAAGTCTTACCAAATTTTTTTAAACAAATTTTTAAGTTTTTTTTCGGAAATTCTCAAAATTTAATGTAAACTGCATAATTATGGCCAAATTGAATGATAAATGAATTCATTTTTTATTTATTTAATTAAAGTAATGTGTAAGCAACCAAGCAAAACATGTTTTAGGCTTCTGTGTCATTAGACATTTTTTTTACAGATATTTAAAGCTCAGAAAAAATAAAAAATTTGTACAATACGTCTTTTAAACCTTATTTAAAAAAAAAACGGAGGGTGCTTTTTTTGTTCAAACCTTTTTGAAGACATGCTTGATAATCGCTCTTTCTTTTGAGGTATCATTTATGCGGATATCTTACAAATTATTGAAATTAGGACCTATAAACCAAATCGAGGGAGAAATTTTAAATTTTAGGCAGTCTAACAAAACACAAAATTTTTGCTTAAAAGAATACTTTATGTGCTCGAAATGATAACATTGTTCAATTCTAAGAATTTTTGGCACATGCAGGAACCAATTGAGGGGAACCCATTGAGGGGATTCTCTAAACAATGGCCACCGAGCGCGGTGCGACGGCATTTCCAGGTAGAACGCCCAATGAATAGCAAAAAGCGATAAAGAGTTGGTTTTTACAGCAAAATGGTCTTAGTTACTGAGGCAACAAAGTCGTTTTTCTTTAGTCAGGGTCAGTCGGTCTGTGATGAAGCCGTTACATCTTTTACTTATTAGTCAAACTACTGCCCTTGTGAGTGGACGTTGTCGTGTTGATTCAAAATTTACCGTGTTCAGTTGTAGCCCTTTGCGTTCCTGCACGTGCTGTTTGCGTTAGTTTTGAACTTTTTTGTTTCACCGTGTCCAGTCGTAGCCTCGCGCTCCTGCACGTGTTGATTTTTGACTTAATTGTGTTGAGTTGACGTTTAGTGCGCTCCTACGCCGTTTTTCTTAATTGTTAAGTGACTATGGCTACTTTTTCCAATCAAGAATATGCGGATATCGTATTTATGTACGGTAGAGCAGACGGCAATGGATCTTTGGCGCGACGGATGTATCAAGAGCGCTATCCGAATCGCAGGATACCGAATGTCCGAGTGTTTTACAACACGTTTCGTCGTCTTGCCCAAGATGGGTTTCACCGCGTGGAACCTGGAGTCAACCCGGGCAGACACGAAACTGCCGTCGACGAAGACATTTTAGCAGCATTTCAAGCGGATCCTACTACCAGTACTAGAGCAGTAGCTCGAAATTTAAACATTTCTCAATGGAAGGTGTGGCATACAATGCACCAAAATGATAAGTATCCGTTCCATGGCAGGAGTGTGCAAGGTCTAGTAGAGCAAGATCCTCAAAGAAGAATTCAGTTCTGCCGTTTCCTCCTCAACAGAGACATCGAAGATGCGTGGTTTCTGAAATCAATCTTGTGGACGGATGAAAGTAAATTTTCAAGGGAAGGTATTACAAACTTTCACAACATCCATGAATGGGCCGACGTAGACAACAATCCACATTTTAAGAAGCAGGTGTCATTTCAGATGAAATTCTCTGTGAATGTATGGGCTGGAATAATTGGCAGAACATTGATTGGGCCCCACTTTTTGCCTGATCCATTGAATGGCGAAAATTATTTGCAATTTCTGCAAATTGATTTACCACTGCTGGTAGAGGAATCAGGTGTCCCGATCTTCGAAAGAGACCGAACAGTCATCTGGCATCACGGCTGTCCAGCGCATTGGACTTTAAATGTAAGGGAACACCTCAACAATTGCTTTCCTGATAGCTGGATCGGCAGGGATGGACCCATCCCTTGGCCCGCTCGCTCCCTAGATCTGACCCCGTTGGACGGGGCCGTGCTTGTATTAGGAATCACGGCCGTCATTTTGAACATGAAAAATAAATAATTTTAATTCAAATGTTGTTTTAATTAGTCTGCCTAAAATAAAAAAAATTCTCCCTCAAATTGGTTTGTAGGCCCTAATTTCAATAATTTGTAAGATATCCGCATAAATGATACCTCAAAAGAAAGAGCGATTATCAAGCATGTCTTCAAAAAGGTTTGAACAAAAAAAGCACCCTCCGTTTTTTTTTTGAATAAGGTTTAAAAGACGTATTGTACAATTTTTTTATTTTTTCTGATCTTTAACTGTCTGTAAAAAAAATGTCTAATGACACAGAAGCCTAAAACATGTTTTGCTTGATTGCTTACACATTACTTTAATTAAATAAATAAAAAATGAATTCATTTATCATTCAATTTGGCCATAATTATGCAGTTTACATTAAATTTTGAGAATTTCCGAAAAAAAACTTAAAAATTTGGTTAAAAATATTTGGTAAGACTTCGTCTAAGACAACCATGGCTTAAATGGTTCTAAATTGTCTGTACTATCTTCGCCTTAAAGCTTTGCACCCATCTTCCAATCACCCTGTATATAAGGTGTTAAAAAATTAACTGCAAGAATTTCGTGTACGTACTCGGTATCAATAAACAAACGTATTCCAAAAAAAAAATTTTTTTTCAAGCATTTTTAGTTTTTACATAAAAAAAAAACATTGCCAATCCAAAGTCTGGAAAATGAGATGGGAAAGTTAGAATCAGCTGTCTACGTTTGCGCTGTCGCAGGGGTGAACGACTACGCGCCCGGCACCCTTCACGGCGCAGTCACAGTACAGTCAAGTGCGCATATTCAATCATTTTGTGTGCAGTGAAAATATGCATATCTTTGAAACGGATCGTTACTTATATAAAATTTTTCGTGATTATTTTTTATTTGTGATTCCAAACAACTCCTCAAGTTTCGTGCAGTTAATTTTTTAACACCTTATATACAGGGTGAATTTTAATTAATGCGACAAAATGAAATTGGAGCTTTAGTTACAGTAATATAGTAATTATAAAATGTTTTTTCTACAATCTAAATCGTTAAAAAAAATTACGCGATTATCGTTTTCAAAAGGTCCATTGATGTTATTATCTTTATTTAAGTACGAATTATCGGTATTCCAGTAATATGCATAATAAATAAGAAAAATTAGGTAAATGACCGCTATATTGAGCACTGCGATGAGTTGGCAAGATTTTTTATACTTTTATTATTTTAACGGTTTTCGTAACACTGATCAATTATTTTTTAATTTTATATTTTATACATTTTCTTGACAACACGTATTATTGTATATTTAAATTTGTCGCATCTATTCAATTTCACCCTGTATAATAAGGGCTTATTTTTATAGAGTTATTAGCCGCTCCGAATCAACTTTAGTTAAAATATAATAAGGGCTTATTTTTATGGAGTTATCAGCCGCTCCAATCAACTTTTAGAGTCGATAGTAAGAAACAAGTCATACTAACTTGTAGAGTTAGTTGACACGAAGGTTAGGTAACTTGTTCCTAAAAGCACTTCTTAGAGATATCTGATCACAGAACAGATAAAAAGAAAGATTAAATGATTTAAGAACCGATGAATGAATTATAAAATAAATAGAGTTTAAATGGGCCGCAAAGAACTCTATTATAGAACAAGGAAAGAAGAAAAAGATGAGTCATACGTATGAAGAAGGAATTTATTTACATAATTATATACATTATATTTTAAAGTCTTTAATATGCCATTTAGCTTGGTTGCCATTAGAGTCCTCAAGTATATAAACTAACGGGGATAGTTTCTGCAACACAGTGGACTTCAAATTTTTGGCGCTAATTTTGCGCTACAATAAATCCCAGCTTGGACTATGTACACACTCGAGAACCTGACCTCTGCATACAACTTACGAGCCTCGTTCAGGTTGTCACCCGCGATGGCGTAAAGCCCTAGCCGTACCATTTCGGTACACTGTTCATTTGTGTAAGACATAGCACTCAATTTACGCGCGAGAAACAACGGACTCGCTCCGGCTCGTAACGTGTTACGTGCGTTCACTCTGGCGACAGCTGGCTCACTGAGGCCGTGACCGGTGACTCATCGTTCACTCGCGCGGGCGGTGGCGCGGTCAGCTGTTTCCGAGTGCATTAGGGTGCAATGATGTTGAGGAAAATAGTGGATTTTCTTTAAAAAAACGGTTGTTTTTTTCATTGGTTTCAGGTTCTACTAATGAAACCAAACCACTGGTTTCAAGGATAACAGTGTTCACACATTAACACCCTGTAGAACTGACCGATGGAAAGTTCAAAAACTATATTAAACGTGTCCTTAACAAAAAAGCATGTAACAAAATCAGGGACTATGTTGAAGACAAAGAAGTTTGGCTCTAATTCTTTCTGCGCATGCGGCATCCCAGGGACCTATTTCATAAACGTGACAATGACAGGTGACAGGTGACAATTCGGCATTTTGACAATTTTTTGTTTCATATACATTACCTATGACAAATAAGTCATGGTGGAAAAATTACTATTATGTCATATTGTCGCGACATTTTGACATATTCCTGTTTCATAAAAAAAATATCCCTTGACAGGCGACAGGTGGTCGACATATTTGTTATATGAAACACAATTGTAATTACAAGTTGACAAATTTGTAGACTTGTCGAAGATTTCTGACAGGCGACGTCGCCCAATGTCAGCGGCTACTTCTCACTAACTAATTTTTTATTACTAGTGAAATGGTGCTAACATCGACGGACAATAGTAGCAACAGCGATGAAAAATATTTAGTTCAACCAATAAGTCGGCGTCACTAAATTTGCCAAACAATATTTCTCGGTTGTTGTGTATAAGGCCCAAAATTATTATTTTCGTGTCCATTTTACTTGTTGCAAATACTAATAACGAAAAAATCCTAGAATGCTAGTCAAAATTATAATATAAGACAAAAAAAATTATTGCTACCCTCATACTGCTATATCATTTTAACAAAAATGTATGCTGTGACATATTTGTCGCAATTTACGACAATTAAGTCGATTACCATGACAAAAAAGTCTTGACAATTTTCTTAAATGCTGATATTTTAAAACGGACAATTATAGACCTTTATGAAACGCGATTGACACTGACAATTTTGTCAACTATTTACCTGTCGCAATCGGACATATTTGTCACGTTTACGACACAGAATTTGTAGCTATAATTCGACAATTTTGTCAAAAACTGACAAATTGTCAACTTGTCACGTTTATGAAATAGAAAGTGATTATATACTCTGTGATAGGGCCCTGGTAGCTCATAAACGGCACAGATTTGTGGATATCTCTAACTATTCTAAATTTATTTTTTCTTTGTTTTGTCTCAGATTTTTACTATAGTTTTCAAATCATTTTTTCTCATCTTTTGCTCATAATAGTTACAAACTCAAACTCAAAGCATTTATTTCAACTAGACCATTACGGCACTTTTGAATGTCAAATTACAAATTAAATCAAAGCTACAGTCACAGTCACAAGGCATAATAACTTGAGAAAGTACTGTAGTTGCCCATTCCCTAGCGTAGATCTCTATGGAGAAGAACGGGCAAGAAACTCCATGGACACTCTTTTTAAATCAATATATTGTTACAAAATCTTGGTTACATCATTCATGTGTGATTATACATATATGTGAGAACGATGTAGAAAGACGTGCACATTAAGAGCGTCCAGAGAAAAGATTAAATCAACAGTGTACAGCACCGATGACAATATTTGTGTCACTTGTTTAATTTAGTTGTTCTGAGATATGCTTTTTTTTATTTGTGAATAAGTGACCATCGTAGGCTTTGTAGATTCCCAGATGCTGTTTAACTTTTGGTAAATATTTATCTAGTTTTACATTTTTGCATAGTAAGCAACAACCTCTTGTCGGGCAGACGGTGTCCCCCCATACTAAAGTACTTACTAATGCTGTAACATAATAATATTGTAATACCAAATGATTTGAAAAAAGTAACAATGGAGTTTCTTACCACGTTTCTCGCGAACCGTGCACCTTTTTCGACGTTTTATAAGTGCCCATCTAGGCCTATGTGCCCTAATGGCCTGTGGCCTAATGAAATATTTTGTTTTTGATTGTTCGATACGATCACAATCCAAAATGTCCTCTCCATAAATCTGTTTCTTACAGAAGTGCAATATCTACAAGCTACACGGTCAAAATGTATACTTGTATAGGATAGCAATTTTCATGGTTTACGAAACAAGCCTCGTTGCTTAGTGTGGCACTAGATGGCGGTGTATGTAATATACAAACTACAAAAATATTTATTTATTTATTAGAAATTTTGATGTGTATGTGTGAGACTAAAAATAGCGTACACTGTGACACGAGATTTTTATAAATTCGGTTTATTATTTACTAGCGAACGTCACGCGGTTTCACTCGCTTAGTTCCCGTTCCCGTGGGACTACGGGGATAAAATATAGCCTATGTTACTCAGGGTGAATGTAGCGTTCCAATGGTGAAATAGTTTTTTAAATCGGCACAGTAGTTTTTGAGTTTATTCATTACAACCAAACAAAGTTTTCCTCTTTATAATATTAGTGTAGATAAGGGTCAACGCAGACGGAGAGGAATTATCCCCGCGCGGTCTCGCGCATTTTCTTAACAGATCGCGTATGCTCGAGCGTATCTACGAGGACGCGCGAGCATTTCTTCAAGCATTTATGCACTTTATTCTAATAATTTTAAAGTTTATTTTCAAGTGCGTTAATAAAATCCTCTCCGCTGCGCTCCGTTCTGTCTGCGCTGAGCCTTAGCTGACGCCCGCGGCAGAAGAACCACTCTATCCTTGTATATGTTTCAGTTTATCACATACAGACAGACAGACGCGGCGGAGGACTTTATTTAATAACATGTAGGGCCTGCACAGACGACGGACTTATTGTGCGTGACTGACAAAAAGTCTGCGACAAATTTTGCGTGATTAATTGTGTTTCACTACGTTTTGTCCACTATAAGGATCTACTGATGGAAAGGCTCCTGATCGCCTTTTAGTCTTCAAAAAAGGTCAAATAAGTAGTCAAATACATTAATCACGCAAAATTTGTCGCAGACTTGTCCGTCACGCACAATAAGTCCGTCGTCTGCGCAGGCCCGTAGTGATTCATATCCCTAACAGCTAGTTTGTTTCCAGTCTATTCGGCGCAGCTTTCGAGCAGGCAGCAGCCAAGTGCGGCGCATCAGTGTCCCTCGACCACGTGGACTCCTCCGTCATCACACTACCCCTGGCGCAGCGCGCACAGTTCTTAGACGCTTTGACTGCATTATTAGCGTGAAGTATACCTACTGTCACCTTAAGCCTAGAACCGGTGACATTCTGTATCAAAGGAACAGCGAAACTGGAAGCACATTTTCTCTTATTTATGCATTTTCTTAATGGTTACTATTGATTAGAACAGCTGTCAGATACCGAAACCCGAAACCGAAAAACAAACCGCAAACCGAATGTCCTTTAGATACCGGTTTTTCGTCTATGAGGGCAGAATATGTCCCAGTAAGGAAATAGCTATGGAATTGATATTGCGTGATCTTTAAGGTAAAAGTTCCAGGGTACCCCAAATTTCCTTACGTTTTTTGCAGGCCAGTGCTAGGTTACATGTTGATTAAACTAATTATACTTGTTTGATTACTATTGTGACTTTTTGAAGGTCAAAATCAAATCAAAGATTATTATAATTCTGTAACCCCACGTCTTACAGTCGCCAACAACCAACATACAACGTACCACTGCCCTGCAAATAGCAAAAAAACGTAAGAAAATTTGAATTTCGCGGGCTTCCCTGGATCATCAGCCTTAATGGGCGTCTTCTTACGTGTCCCGTCTGTGCTGGATACCTGTGTCAGCCCTTTAACCCTTCGTATCCGGAACGTAGATCGACACAAGACACAATGGCTTTTTAATTGTGTCTTTATTGAGAATTTTTAAAGATTTTTGAGAATTAAAAAAAAATAGTTTCCATGAACTTGATAGACGGCGTTGATCAGACTACGTTACTAGGTGCCAAAGCCAAAACGGTTGAAAAAACTTACGCCACATACGCTTGTCGACAAACACTTTCGTTTGCAAGGTTCCGAATATAAAATTAGGCCCAAATTATATTATGTGACGTTCTGAGATAACGTACAGAGATCAGCGCCATCTATCCAGCGTTTAGAGAAGAGTTGAAAAAGAAAATCCCTCAGTAAACAAGATCATCATACAAGAGGTTAAATTGCGCAACGTCGGATCCGCCTATCCTGCAATTTTGACGGAACATGTGGAAAACAGCTAATACAGTTTTTAAAAATCCTACACAAACGCACCATATGCTTGATTGAAGATAATAAAAATAGAAGCCAACTCGGATCATGTAAATATCAATTTGTGGTTTTACTGACAAGCCACCGAGTCACTCGCATTTCATTGTAACCCACCGGTAATAGCGTCAATATTATAATTTAATTTTAAACTCAAATGTTCCAAAGCACATGACAGAGAGATGTGAACATATACTGTTCTAGTTTTGACACTGCCTTTTGGTACGTTCCGACTGCAGAAGTGTTTCAAACGAAATCATTGAAATATGAGTTTTATATCTTCTCACATACAGTTTGTGTTCAGTTGTGCTTCGGTGTGTAACAGCCATATTAAGCTTGACTCACGCTGACAGAGTCGGGTCCGGGCCGTATATCGTCGGCCGTCATTTAGTTGCCGCTCGGTATAGCGTGATTGCGTTCATACAAAATATATATATAATATTTAATTGAGGGTGCTACGCCCGACACTTCGACTGGGACCCGACACGATCTAGCGTGCATTCAGATGATTCAATTGATATATTCGCCAGTGGGGACGTATGTACACGGTCCTACTGTACGTTTTCTAGCTCATAATAAGTAATTGCATTCAAAATGTTACAAATTAGCAGCTGGAATGTTAATAAAGATTACGAAATTATTGCACTTTTTTTACAGGAAATTGTTACATTTATGAAGTAGGTTTAATGAATAAATAAGTGTACAGACATGAATCAACAAATTCTTAGATAAAATAGTGCCTTTAAGTAATAAAAATGTAGTGTGTAGAATAATCGAAGTGCCTATTCAATGGAATTGAAGCTATTAAATAATTATCAAAATACTACTTAATAATAATATTCACAAGTCATCCTTAGTTGCTTAATGTTTTAATGTAATAATAATCAATATAATTTGCCTGTACCTATTTTGTTTGTTGGATACAAGATTCAATTAAAATGATATGTTTTGTAGAATTATTACTAAGTGTGTGTTATGTTGTGAGAAGTAAAAGAACAGTAGTTTTAAAATATGGTAGTCGTAACAAAAGACATCGTCGCTATAACACGACGGTCGCTATACCACGGCGATCGCTATAACACGACGGTCGCAATACCACAACTCTCGCTTTACCATGACGGTCGCTATAACACGGCGGTCGCAATACCACGACGGGTGCTATAACACGACGGTCGCAATACCAATGACCGGCATTTGGAGGCCTTTGCGATCTCCAAATGGTCATTGCTAAAAAAAACGTCTGTTCTTTAAACTTTTGTGTTAGTTGAAATGACTGCGTTTCTAATTTTAAGTTCTTAATTAATATTTATTTAGAAATAGTTGCAATATGAATTAAAACAATTATTGATAATACAAAAATCTTTAATTTGTTTTCCTCATAAATATAAAAAACTACACTACCGGCACTAAAAATAATTGGTTTTACAACAGTACCTAACTGTTACTGTATACAAGCGAACATAATTAAATATTAGCGAACGAAATATATATTTTTATTTATTACGCTAAAATACATATAAATAATTCTTTAAAAAAATAGTGATGAGATTCAGTAAGTGAAAAAGTAAAGCCTTGATTTGTTTCGAATCTTTGAAATGCAATAGAATAATGGATGGTTTCGATTATATCATTTACACGTTCACAAAATTATCTTACTTTCCAAGTGCAATAATTATTGTCTATCATAATCCGTTTCACTGGTCCTGCACGCTTGAATGGAGTTCAGTCATGCATGAGCACATCAAGAACTAAACTCACAATCTTGACAATTGGCAATCTTCACGGATAGCATAGCTATCGCTCGAAGTTCTGAAAGTTCCTATGGAAACTTGGAAACGAGCCCTTAGCGCTAATTTAAAAAGCAGAGAGGATCACGAGATATATATGTCACCGTAAAATTTGACAACTACGTTATATTGTAATATCTCTAGCGATATTGTAAAATCTCGAATTATTGTCAAACGAACATACTGCTTATAATAAAACGCATTATTTTTCGTGAAATGCATGCGATGGTAGACAACTCACGCGGTGTGGAGGGAAGGAGGGGTCCCCCTTGCCTGTCGTACCACTCTCATGAAAAGACACTGTACCATTCCTGAGAAATACCGATTAATATAACCTAACCTTAAAAACACTTTATATTCCCCTAAAAAGCGTGGTCGACGGAGCCACGGACCCGGCCCCTATTTCCGAGTGCAGGGTTTAAAGGAACCTAACTAACCTAACGGGGGGGTGCCCCAAGTCCCGATTATGGGGGCAGAGATACTTTCGTATGTTCAGTTGACAATAATTCGAGAGTTTACAATATCGCTAGAAAGAAACACGTTATATTGTAATATAACGTGTTTGACAATTTTACGGTGACTCCTTACTAGAAAGAATCACTTTACTTGACATACTTAATCATTATTTACAAAGTTTGTGATTAAATCAAAGGACCATTCCGGTTGATCCCTTGGCACCATATGACCTGAATTACGGACCAACACTTCTGTAAGGTTTCCCGCACATTTTATGTACCCGGCTATACTATTCCCGACTTTCCAAATACTTCTGGAAGCCTTTTTGTAGTCTTCAGACGCCGAAAATTTTAAATTATTTAGAAAGTTCACTGTCAGGGGGTACGCCACAATAATATCCATCTGGCCGTTGTAAAACAGCATCCGGTAATGAGATAAAAGTTCGGAGATGGCAGGAGCCACGGACTGCATGAAGTCTAGGCCTAGCATCAGATGCGCGTTCCCTCCGTCATTGAACGCTAGGCCCCCGACGTGTATACCACGTCGAATCTCATTCTTGTGTAACAGGCTTAGAAAAGGTGTCTTATTATCTATCTTTGACGTTCGCAAATAGTTATAGTAGATATCATACCCCGTGTAGGACTTGAAGAGCGACAAATGCCCATGCATCATCCGGCCCATCATGATGCCCGCTTCGATCCACTTCTTACTCTTTATTGTTACATAAATCTTCATCTGATGTTTCTGGTATACTTTCATCTGATTGCCGTCCAACAAACCATGCTGATACAAGTAGTTACCATAATCTAATTGATTCAAAGGATCGCAGTAAGCATTACCCAACGCCATGCCTTTTAAATTTATTTTGAATTTTCCTTTAGCATTTTCACGGTGGATTTCCATTCCTAGAGATGGTATATACTTCCCCGCATAAGATTCGCCGGTCAAGTAGAAATCATTGTCTCTCAAATGTGGGAATAGTTGAAAATATTGATGCAAACCCTGATACAGTCCCTTGGCAATGCAGTCTTCATTGGTGCAATAACCATCCATATTTTGCGTGAAGCTGAATCCGGTCCCCACTGGGTTGTCAATGAAAAGTAGATGATAATTTAGTGCCCAGTGATATTTCCTTGTAACAAATCTTCCTTGTTTGGGTTCGAGAGGTCCTAATTCTACGAACAGTCCATACAGCGAGCTACAACCAGGTCCACCTTGAAGCCATAAGAGAACAGGAGCTGTCTTGTTCTTGGAAAATGGCAGAAAGTACCAGAAATACAGATTGGAGTTGTAGTTCGGCTCGATTGTAAAGAAACCTGCATGACTTTTGATTTCTGATAAATTCGGCAAGTTCACGCGTGATAGATTTTGGGCGAGAAAAATTTGACCCTTTTCAATATAGGGTGTTAAAAACAGTGGATCGCCTGCTTCACTGGCTGGTTTTTTATCTAGCTTTAACCTCGGATAAACTGATAAGAATACCGTGTGTACAAAAGAAAATAAGGTGATTGAAGTGATCAAGAGTAATTTAACACGCATAGTTTTTAAACTTAACTTGATGCAGCTTTAGTTCAGTGGTATTTAGTATTGTAAAACACTCGTGAAACACATATACGTGGAATCTACACTATTCAAAGTGGAAATCCTCGGAATATCTTGCTGAAAGCAGATGACAGTATTGCGCGACTGACAGCGATATTCACGTCCGTCAAGTTCAAAGAGTATTTTTGGCGGGTAGTCTAATGAGGTTCTAAGTTAATTTGTAGTCTTGAAATCGCAGATCGTTCTATCTCTATTAAGAAGCCAAGGCTTCTTTCTTTCTTGTCTACATGGGAGGTATTTTCTATAAAGTAGTCATGCAAAATTCCTATTTCCTTCATAACCTTCGTTTGGGAAACGAAAGTTACGGCCTTATTTATCTCGATTGCGACGATTGGCGTTCCTTGTGTACCATTTGTACATTGTCTATCGTTAAAAATTCAAGTTCATAGTAATACCTACAAAATGTAAATGATTTAAAATCTTAAGACGCCCATGGAGCATGCGTAGTTCATACACACGTAATACCAAAATGATTTGCAAATCAAACATATTTTTAGAGTTGTGTGTATTAATTTCGATAGGATTACAGAATATGTAGAACATTTATTTTTTTAATTGGTTTTTTCCTAATACATAGATATGTTGTAATCCAATCGAAATAAATACACATTACCCTAAGAATATGTTTGATTTACAAATAATTTTCGTTTGTATGAACTACGCATGCTCCGCCGGGCCTTTAAAGGCCCAGGATGACATTGCCTCGCTGTGTATAGATTTCCGGTACAATGAGAGCTTCGCTTTTATGGTTTTGCATACCTCGATGCCTATAAAAGTTAAACATTACCAAAAACAATAGAAAGTAACCTAGGGTTCAAAATATCACATTTCAATACAAAGAATAAATCACATCTAATGAAATCAAGGTCATAGCAAGTTTAAGATGATAAGAACTCAACAGCTTATAAATAAAAATCATTCTTAATGAATCTTGTGATCAAGTCATAGGCCCACTTTGGTTGATCTTGTGGGACCATATGGCCAGCATTTCGGACTAGGACCTCAGTAAGATTGCCAGCTCTCTTAACATACCCTGCTACTTCATCTTTAACCTTCCATATATTCCTTTGGGCTTTTCTATACTCTTCAGCTGAAGAAAACTTTAAATTACGTAAAAAGTTTTCTGTTAGTGGGAATGCAACAACTATATCAAGTTGCCCGTTATAAAACATCATCCTATAATGTGACAGTAGCTCTGATACTGCAGGAGCTACAGATTTCAACATGTCAAGAGCTAAATGTAACTGCACTATTTCTCCATCATGGAACGGTAATCCTCCAACGTGCACACTACGTCGTACATTGTCATTTTGCAACAAGTGTGTGAACACAGTTATATCTTCATCTCCTCCAGATGCTTGCAAGTAGTTGTAGTAATAATTGAAACCTGTATAAGATTTAAAATATGAGAAGTTAGTTAGCTGTCCATCCATCAAGCGGTCTAAAAGAATATCAGCTTGCTCCCAATTCTTTTCCTTGATTTGTTTCACTATCTCATTCTGATATTTCACAAATACTTTCAACGCATTGCTGTCTATTAATCCAAGTTGGTACAAGTAGTTCCCATAATCTAACTGATTGACTGGATCACAGTATCCATTGCCGATTGCCATTCCTTGTAGATTCAGTTGCTGATTACTGTTCTGGTTTTGTTTATGTATAAACAGTCCTAAGGCTGGTATATACTTTCCTGCATAAGATTCGCCTGCAAGATATAAGGCATTCTTCTTCAAATGTGGAAATAGCTGGAAGAACTGTGTTAAAGTGGAGTGCAATCCTTTCGCCACACAGTCTTCATCGTTACAATATGCAGTATCATCCTCTGTGAAACTGAATCCTGTACCAACAGGGTTGTCAATGAAAATTAGGTGATTATTTAGAGCCCAGTGATATTTCCTTAAAGCAAATCCTTCTTTTTTGGCTATCAGAGGACCCAACTCTGTGAATAGGCCGAAAAGCGAGGTTCCTCCTGGTCCACCTTGTAACCACACAATGACAGGAGCGTCCTCATTCTTAGAGAAAGACGGGAAGTACCAAAAATACAAATTGGAGTTGTACTTGGCGTCAATCGTAAAGAAACCGGCGTGACTTCGGAATCCTATTTCATCTGTAATAGATACTCGCGAAAGATTTTGTGCGAGTATTATCGAACCTTTTTTGAGGTAAGGAGTGATCATGAGGGGATTACCAGCATCTTTCGTCGATCTACTGTCTAGTTTTAACCTAGGATACACATCTGGAAAGAAAGTTGCGGATACCACAGAAACTGCACTCAAAACTGCTATTATAAGTGTCCAAAGTTTGCAGGAATCACGCACTGTTTGCATCTTGTTTTAAAAACATCAACCATCAAACATGTAGTCAAATTTTACGGTCAAATTAACTTTATAAAGTCATAAATAAAACCGACAACATCTAGTATCGCACCGGACGGTCGTACCGATATTTTGTTTGTTTATTTGTTTGTATCTATTTTGGTTTCGCTACCTACTCTACTCGTTAACAATAAACGTAGTGATTATATACTCTATGGTCAACAAGGTTATATACTCCACAGATTAGATATTAGTAGCTAGCTAGCTACAGATACGACACTACGACAGTGACTTTTCGGTAGAGTTTCCCAAGGGTCCGTTTTGGCGCTGTTGTAGCCATCGGGGTTTTTTTTTAATTGACGTGACAACGTCTTATAAATTGGTTTGCCGGGTGACACTTCAAGAAACTGCGTTACGCTCCACTCACGTTATGCGCTCACAATGAGAGCGAGTGAGAGGCACGCGTCCCTTCCACTCGGGCATGGTTAGCCCGCCTAAGAGCGAGAGAGACAGACATAAAAAGTGAAAGGCACGCGTCCCTTCCACTCGAGCACAGTTAGCCCGCCTAAGAGCGAGAGAGAGAGAGTGAGAGAGATAGGTATGTATGTGTAAAGGTAAAAATAAAATTTTGTTAATATGAAATTCAGTGCGAGATTCTTTGTATAAATTAATGTTTTAAATATAATTCTTTGTATAAATAAATGTTTTAAATTGTTACTATTATTTCATCCTTCTTCCTACTATACGAATGAATATTCACATTAAAATTATTTTACCACTCAAAGTCGTTGTCACGTAAAACTTTCGTCCTTAAACCGACTTTACAGGCAACCAATTTTTTTTTTTAATGGCTTCGCACGGTTTTTGCATTAGCCAAACATCGGGGTTTTGAGTATATAAGTACATACACACACATAGACATAGTTATGTATGTAAGTGTAATAGTGATTGCAGGAATCTTGTTATTGATAACTAGTGATGTTCTACTATATCGACTTTTTTGATTATACTTATGCCACAGATGTAGAGTCTATGCTCGTCAGTCAAGTTGTCATGCTACGGCCAGACTTGTAGGCGAAGATTCGTGTTCGCGTTGTCGCGATAAGAGTTCGTGTTCGCTCTATGACGAAGTGATTGGCCACACTTGGAAAAACCTTTCTACTGTCGCGATAATCTAGAACGTCGCGATAATTCATTTGCGGGAAAACATGGAAGAAGCGGTTGCGATGTATCACATGGCGGCTAACAATTATTTACTACATCTTTCCTTGTCCTCTCATTATTCCAATCCGTGATTAAAAAGTTCAATCAAACACGTTCAAACCTCTCAGAGTATCGCAGTCAACTAGAGCGCGCGAAGTGTAGCCAACCACACGAACTTTGTCGCGACAAAACCCTTTGATGTGCGGCAATTTACCGACAGCGGCGCGAAGGGCATTCGTATTCGCGAAGTTTATCGCGATAGGACGAACTCTTTGGCCAGACGTGTCGCGACAACGCAAATCTTCGCGTTATCGCGATAGTGTAGCCCCAGCATCACAGGCAGTGACACACACTGTCACAGAGCACCACAGAGTCTGAAGGGTGTAAAACACCTCTTCACGAAGCCGAAAGGCACTTGTTCTCCCCATCATTGCGAACATTTTTTTGTTCTACACCATACCTGGGAACCTTCTAGTTACGGAGATATGAGGGGTCAAAGTTACAACTTTTTTACAAGTTTTTTTTAAATAAAAGTTTTTTTGTAAGATTTTAACTTTTAAAACCTCCACGACCCCCGTACTATTCAATCCATCCATCAGCACAATGTTTTAAGTACGTTACATTGAGTTCTACCACAAAACATGACTTATAACCTCAAAAAAAAAAGTTGTTTCCCAGCAATAATTTTTGCGTAAAGTCACTTAGTTTGATGTACAGAATGCTTGGTTAACGGCTTTGTGGTGAGGTGGTTTACACCCTGTAAATCATGCAGAGCACAATGACCATTTAACATAATATCTGTTTCTGTATTTCGGGAAGTCCATTCAAAAACCTGAGAAAACAACGAAACGCTAGAATAGTTTTTTTCATCCCCCCATCTCGGAAAGAGTATTTTTGCTCTTCGATATCTGAGTGCAAAAGCCGTTTTTATCGTCTTGACTTCTTGAGGGTAAAGTGAATTTGAATTTAGAACATCGTGTGCAATAAGCATGTGAATTCAAAACATCACAACGTCATTCTTTTTTTTTAAATTTGTTAAGAACTCAGACTCGGATCCTTCTTGGTGTACTTTTTTTAAAATATTTCGCGCGCCACGTCATATTGTTAACACTTTAGGTTAAAAACAAGGAATCCAACTTGAAAACAAGTGAAAAACCTAAAATGACCACTCATTATCTAGCGACGAGGAAGTTTATATGACGCCAACAGAATTAACAGAATTTGTTAATAATGCGCAATTTTTTGACGTGACAACGTCTTATAAATTGGTTTGCCGGGTGACACTTCAAGAAACTGCGTTACGCTCCGCTCACGTTATGCGCTCACAATGAGAGCGAGTGAGAGGCACGCGTCCCTTCCACTCGGGCATGGTTAGCCCGCCTAAGAGCGAGAGAGACAGACATAAAAAGTGAAAGGCACGCGTCCCTTCCACTCGAGCACAGTTAGCCCGCCTAAGAGCGAGAGAGAGAGAGTGAGAGAGATAGGCATACACACCGGTTCATGTCTTGCGCAATATAATTCTTTGTATAAATAAATGTTTTAAATTGTTACTATTATTTCATCCTTCTTCCTACTATACGAATGAATATTCACATTAAAATTATTTTACCAGTCAAAGTCGTTGTCACGTAAAACTTTCGCCCGTATACCGACTTTACAGGCAACCAATTTTTTTATTGCGTTTCATTTCCTCGCTGAGGTGGGATGAAAAGTTACGTGTTGCATAAAATATTTCCGCCAAAGGAGTTTCACATTACGAGAATGAAAATAAGCTGACTGATCGAACCTCCTTGGAAGTGCTTTTGCTAAATACGTTTGTCTCACTTTAATACAAAGAGAAAGTGAGACGAAAGATGTAGTTCTAAATTTCACCACTTGCGTGTGGAGCGATTTGCAAATTCGCGCCATTTTCATAGAAACGTCAAAGATTGTTGCGATTTTTTGACTGATAGACCAAATAATAAATTAATAATATGAGTTCAAGCGAGGAATCAGATGTTAATATGGCATCTACTCCACCTGAGATTTTGAATGAGGTACAAATAGCAGAAAACAGTTTTTTGCCGCCATAATCGCGAGAGCGCTATTTAATGATTTACAAAAAATATAGGTACATAGCGTGGTTAAGTTAATAAACCTAATGAATAATTTTCTCGCAAATGTGTGGAAAAACGTTGTATGACACACGTGCAGGAATTGGTATTTACAAACTCGTGACGGTGGTTTATAAGCCCTCGACTTCGTCTCAGGCTTAAATTTGTCTGCTCGTTTGTAAAAACTAACTTACCGTACTAGTATCATAAATAACTTATGCAGAGCCTCTATTTATTGACATTACAATCTCAATAATTGTAACAATAAGTAGGAAGATACCTAGTCATCATCATCATCATTTTCAGCAAAAGACGTCCACTGCTGAACACACCACGGCCTTACGCAAGAGGCGACACTTGCTGGTTATAATTTTGTTGCATCAAATAGGTAATGATGGTGACTGGAGATGTTTTGCCAAACGTCTTCATGCCTGTGCTATGGAAACTTTATGTAGGAAAACCTCAAAAAAGGAATATCATTGGGATAATCAATTTTGCTTTTGGCCTAAAAACCAACTAGCCAAACAGTAAACAAATTGACTAGATAGGTAATATGGTAAATTACGAGTACTTTTCATATTAAGACGTAGGTAAGCAAAGAGTACAGTAACTATAGAGAGAAAGAGTGACAACTCTGCAGGACGTAAGGTAGAGTTGGGATCTTTCTAAACCAAGACTTGCGAGTTTGCGACACTATTTTGAACATCTCTTTTGCAAAAGCTTGAAACACTTGGGATATATGGAGCACACACAGCTATTACTATCAACAGCAATGTGAAAAAAAAATGGTTGGTTGGTTATTGGTTGCTTGACCTTAGGAGATTGCCTATCTTACCTATCAAATATAGACCCCTCGACCTTTATGAACTTGCAAGGCTTGTATTGATTATTTTGATGATTTTGTTTCTGTAATTACATACTTACGTCATAGAGTCGTGAGCGATATTTTCATCAACATACAACCTACCACTGGCATGCAAATTGCAAAAACGTAATAAAATTTGAATTTTTGCAGGCTAATGGAGCATCATCAGTCTTAGTATGTTTACTCCGAAGAACCGGCAAGGGCTTGCTTCGGTAAAGCCTTCAAAAGACCTGGAATACTCGTTTTCTAATTACTGTCGGGGTGGAAAACGGCCATAATTCAGTTCTGTGCCTTCGACTTCACCTTCGGAGACCCGTCTTTTTTTCTGCTGGCGCTCTTTCTAACTATAGTGTACTGTGACAGAAGTAGGTGAAGCATCCATGAAATAAAACGCAGATTTATGTAAATGAAGCCATTTTGAAATCTAGTAGGTACACATTTTTATCATAAAAATCTTCGGTCTCATTTACATTTGTTGAAACAGTTAGTACCTACCAGGGGGGTGAAACTTCTTTATGTTACCGTAAAATCGTCAAACACGTTATATTACAATATAACGTGTTTCTCTCTAGCGATATTGTAATATCTCGAATTATTGTCAACTGAACACACGGAAGTATCTCTGCACCCATAATCAGGACGGGTTAGTTAGGTTCCTTTAAACCCTGCACTCGGAAATAGGGGCCCCGCGAAGCGGGGCTCCGTCGACTAAGCTTTTTAGGGGAATATAAAGTGTTTTAAGGTTAGGTTATATTAATCGATATTTCTCAGGAATGGTACAGTATCTTTTCATGAGAGTGGTACCACTGGGCACTGGACGCGGTGTGGAGAGAAGGAGGGGTCCCCCTTACCCCTCCTTCTCTCCACACCGCGTGAGTTGACTACCATCGCATGCATTTGACGAAAAATAATGCGTTTTATTGTAAGCAGTATGTTCATTTGACAATAATTCGAGAGTTAACAATATCGCTAGAGATATTACAATATAACGTATTTGACAATTTTACGGTGACATAATATTTCTGTGGTGACATATACAGATAATGATGTATCGAATAAAATAAATGGGAAAATTTATCGATGTTATGCGAATATCCATACCTCTTTAAGGGGGATGCTCCCATAGTACAATAATATGATGCTCCAAGGTAGCTCGCGAAATTCAATTTTTATTTCATTTTTTTTTTGCAATTTGCAGGGCAGTGCTAACTTGTTACAGAATTATAATCAACAAAATCATCAATACAACCCTCCAAGTTCATAATCTAGTCGAAGAAGTACTTTGACCGTGAAAAATTCGTTCATCCACTCTTATGAACTTGGAGGGTTGTATTGATGATTATAATTCTGTAACTTACATACGTCTTACAATCGCGTTGGCGACCGATTTGTTTATCAACATAAAACTTAGCATTGCCCATAGATATATGCATTGCCCTGATAATTGCGAAAAACGTTAGAATATTTGAATTTCGCGGGCCACACAATAGGGATGGGCAAGTGAAAAAATATATCGATATTTTTAAACAGTTTCGATAACTTTCGAGATTAAATATCGAAATATCGTCTGTGCGTATGATTATTTAGACATTCCCAAAGCAATCAAATTTTGTTAAAAATAATAAAAAAAAAACAGTATTTTTATTGATGCGAGCCTAAATAATTATATTATGCAATTTACTTAATCAAACCAGTTAGTCATCAGCTAGCTATGGACACGAAACCAAAGTTGCGTTTAAAAAAAATTGGTTGCCTGTAAAGTCGGTATACGGGCGAAAGTTTTACGTGACAACGACTTTGAGTGGTAAAATAATTTTAATGTGAATATCTCTCTCACTCTCTCTCTCTCGCTCTGTCTCTCTCGCTCTTAGGCGGGCTAACTGTGCTCGAGTGGAAGGGACGCGTGCCTTTCACTTTTTATGTCTGTCTCTCTCACTCTTAGGCGGGCTAACCATGCCCGAGTGGAAGGGACGCGTGCCTCTCACTCGCTCTCATTGTGAGCGCATAACGTGAGCGGAGCGTAACGCAGTTTCTTGAAGTGTCACCCGGCAAACCAATTTATAAGACGTTGTCACGTCAAAAACAAAGATACGAATTCGATAGGTACTCTAAAATAAATATCGAAAATCGATATTTATATTTCCGCAAACACATAGTGGAGGTGTGCGATAGGGCGTTCAAAAACCTTGGTTTCATTATAATAAGACAGTGTAAGGATTTTAACGATACTGCTGCTGTTAAGGTTTTATATAATGCACTTGTGAGAAGTCATCTGGAAACAAGTGCACTAATTTGGAATGCACATGAAAGAAAATATAGCCTCATGTTGGAGAAAATGCAAAACAAATTCTGTAGATTCCTCTACGTTAAGGAATATGGAGTTTATCCCTTTTATCCCCTTATGTACCCCAGTTTGTTCGTACTGGGCATGGTTGGGTACACTAGGCTCGCAGTAAGAAGGGACGTGGCGCTGGTCAAGTACGTGGCGAGCGTACTGCTAGGGCTGCTGCACCATCCCTAGGTGCTGGCTGCGCTGCGGTTGCGCGCGCCGGATGGGTGCGTGGGAGCGCGGCGGTGCCCCACGCTGCTAGGACTAACCTACTCAAGTTTGCCCCTATGTTGCGAGCTGCACGCATTATTAATATTATAACGGTATCGGAAGATATATTTGGGTAACACCTGCCGAGATTTATCCAGAGGGCTCAATTCATAATTGAAAAAGGTGTGCAACTGTGAACATAGTCATGTTGTATTAATTTTGGTGTTTTTATTTTTACCAGGAAATTTTACTTATTTTATATTGTGTGTTTTTGGGGACGTATCATAATCTCGAATTTTAAAAGACCGAATTTTAAAATACCGATGGACGAAATCCCGAAAATTGAAACGCCGAATGGTTGTTTGGTCGAAAGTTTAAAATCCCGAAAGTTCATTAGACCGAAAGTTTGAAATGCCGAAGTTCAAAATCCCGGAGTTCAAAATCCCGTAGTTCAAAATCCCGTAGTTCAAAATCCCGTAGTTCAAAATCCCGAAAGTTCATTTGTCCGACAGTTTAAAATGCCGAAGTTGAAAATCCCGAAAGTTTAAAATCCCGAAGTTCAAAATCCCGTAGTTCAGAATCCCGAAATAGTCACCGTTTCCGAGAAAAACGACTTACAAGCATGCAGCATACAGCAAGCATGCAGCAAGCATGCAGCAAGCATGCAACCAGCAAGCATGCAGTATGCAAGCATGCAGCATGCAGCAGGCATGGTTTCTGTCACGGCTCCGACGCTGCGGGGCTCCGGCGGTCACACGCGAGCTTATCGTCGCAGAGGGTTTTAACACTCACCACCGCAGCTTCGGCCACCTGCTCCACAGCTCGCGGCCCGCCTCGCCCCTCCGCGCCTACGCGGGCTAAAATTACACTCTCGGGGTAGGGCAGAAAAGACTACGTGGAGTCGGTTCTGCAGCGATTCATTTCTGTCACAAAATTTGTGCTTTTAGGAAATCATAATTATTTCTTTACTTCTTTTTTTTTGGAATTCCACAATTAATATATTGGTTTCAAACGTTGTTTCATGACATAAAACGATAAATAATTAATTGTTTGTCAAATAATACGTTACTAAATAAAAGTATTCGTCCATTCGGAATTTCGTCCATTCGGGATTTCATCCATCGGTATTTCAACCATCGGTATTTCGTTCATTCGGGATTTCGTCAATTCGGGATTTTATCCATCGGTATTACAACCATCGGTATTTCGTTCATTCGGGATTTCGTCAATTCGGTATTTCGTCCATTAGGGATTTCGTCCTTTCGGCCATTTGAACATCGGTATTTTGTGTTTCGATATAATGACTATCGGCATTTAAAACTTTCGGTATTTTGAATTTCGATGTTTTGGACGTCGGTATTTCAATCATAGGTATTATGAACTTTCGGGATTATGATACGTACCCGTGTTTTTCTATTGTATGTGTTCAAAAATGTATTATATAATGTTTGTCTTATAGCATCGTATTGGAATAGTCTGTAAGGATGTTATAATTGGTGTAAATAAATAAATAATAAATAAATATTATCGTGATTACGAAATGTCGACGATATATATCGATAATTGCATGGAAAATTATCGATATTTCGATATATCGACGTTTTTTGCCCTTGCCTATGCCTACAACACAACACAATACATTGATAAGCCGGCCAAACAACAGATTACCTACAGGTATTATTATTCTATTTTGCTGAATATACGATAAAAAGGTGAAGCCAACTAATCGGGTCAGTATTCGGGTCGAAATGGCGCGCACGTTGTGGGCTCTGCTAATACTTCAAATATTTTTTAATGCTGAAGGTTTCTTCCATCGATATCCGAAGTTGAACCTTGGTGAGCGTGATGGAGGTGATCCGGGGCCACCGTTGTTCCTTACTCCGTACATCGAGAGCGGGAAAATTGAGGAGGGCAGGCGTCTCGCTCGCGTGCCCTTTACGGAAAGTCTTCGTATTAAAAGTTACGCTGGATATTTCACTGTGAACAAAACATACGACTCGAACCAATTCTTGTGGTACTTCCCTGCGATGGTGCCGGACAACAAGAACGCGCCCGTCGTCGTGTGGCTGCAGGGTGGCCCTGGTGCGAGCTCCTTGTATGGTCTGTTTACGGAGAACGGGCCCATTAGAGTGCGTAGAGATAAATTCGAGAGGAGGAAGTACAACTGGGCTTTGAGTCATCACATGATATACATAGATAACCCTGTGGGGACTGGGTTCAGCTTCACAAACGACAGCAGAGGGTACTGCACAGATGAGACACAGGTTGGTGAGCAGTTGTACACCACATTGATACAGTTCTTCCAGATCTTCCCTGAGCTTCAGCAGAACAAGTTCTTTGTGACTGGCGAGTCTTACGGAGGGAAGTATGTGCCTGCTCTGGCATACACCATACATAAGAAGAACCCTACAGCAAAACTGAAAATTAACATGAAAGGTATTGCTATTGGCAACGGTTTGAGTGACCCAGAACATCAGTTAGTTTATGGAAAATATTTGTACCAAATCGGTCTCATTGATTTTAATGGAGCTAAAGTATTTGAACAATATGAGAATAAAACGAAAAGCTATATACAGCAGGGAAAATGGGACGATGCGTTTACCACATTTGATTCTTTGTTGAACGGTGACATGATAGATGGTAAAAGTATCTTCACAAATCTCACAGGCTTCAATTTCTACTTCAATTATTTACACACAAAAGACTACACTCAATTTGAAGATTTCGGACCAATGCTACAAAAGACTGCGGTAAGAAAAATGATTCATGTTGGAAATTTACCCTTCAACAATGGGTCTGTAGTTGAAAGCCATCTAAAGCAGGATGTTATGAAGTCTGTCGCCCCTTGGATATCAGAACTCCTTGATCACTATTATGTGGTTGTATACAATGGTCAGCTAGACATCATTGTCGCATACCCCTTGACCGTTAACTACCTAAGGAATCTCAACTTTACTGGTTCCAATGATTACAAGACTGCTAAGAGGTATATCTGGAAGGTGGATGGTGAAGTAGCTGGTTATGTGAAGCAGGCTGGCAAATTAGTTGAGATCATGGTGAGAAATGCAGGACACATGGTGCCTGGGGACCAGCCTAAATGGGCACTAGATCTGATCACCCGGTTTACACATGAGAAAACTTTTGATAGCCCCGATAAAACTGTCTATTTGGGGTTGAATTGAGTAAGGATTTAGAATGCTTGTAAATGATGTCTGTAACATACACAGATTCAGCAACTGTGAAGACTTGATTAAAAACTGGCCTGGCACTGTTCCAATGTTTTCTGCCAGATTTGTAAATTACTGCTTGAATTGTTCCTGTTGCATCATTCACAAGCTACCCTAATTTGGACTTGATGTTAAAAAATACTGGTACTTATAATATTGTTAAGTTGTAAGTATATTAATTGTGCACCATGTTTGTCTATTCAGTCAAAGGCATACATCTTCGTTTTGTAAATTAAATTGTCTGTTGGTAATTTAAAAAAACAGGTTTTACTGAATGTTTAAGAAAGTATAGTATTTTATTGGTACCTACTTAGAAAAATATTTTGTTTAAATTTGGTCTGTTTTGGCTAATCTCCGAAACGACTGGACCGGTTTTGACGTGATTTATTGGCTGATGTAAGGAGCAACATAAGTCACTTTTATTTCAGAAAAAGTTTTTGGGTTCCACACAAAAATATTAAAACCCTTGAAACTATTAAAAAAAACCCCATTCGATTAATATGGGAGTAGGTAATATGACGGAGGTCGTGGGGCACAGCTAGCATATTTCTTTCTTTGTTATAATTTAATAACAGACTTGCACGACAGGTTGTAAAAGTAATATTAATTAAGCAGATGCTACGTACGTAGGTAAACACCATTGTGCTTCTTTCATTTTTTTGAATAACCGTGTATATTTTCTACAGATTGTGTTCAGTTGACTGTCGTGCAGTGCAAATCATTCAAGTACCTACCTACCTACCTACTTTGTTAATTGTTACATTAGTAGCGTTTACGTAATTGTTTTTATAGCGTAGGTACCTGCTTTCATATTTCAATACCTATCTACCACACGTGCAAATGCCTGCATACCTACCCATTAAAGTGTTTGTTGAATATTTTGAACAATAAGAATAAATATTTTTCTAATATTAGTAGTGACTTTCATTTGTTTGTTTGCCCTTGATTGACCCTGGTGGAATGCTTGCCATGCAAGTTTTTTTTACAAAACACTATATTTTAATCCTGTTGCCTACTTTAAAACTGCCTAGGCTAACCTAACAACTGGGAATCAGGATGTGTGGCACAACCCATTGGTGAATCAAACCCCACCATTCCTTGAGAGCAGCGGTGGCCCGGTGGTGGCGGCCCCGACTTACGAACAGTAAGTCGTGGGTTCGAACCCAGACAGGCGCATTACTTTGTGTAATTTATTTCATCACCGCTGCTCTCAAAACGGTGAAGGAAAACATCGTGAGGAAACCGGCATGTCCTAGAATCAAAATTTCGAAGATATTTGACGTCTACCAATCCGCACTGGGCCCGCGTGGTAGATTATAGCCCATTCCCTCTCATTGAGAGGAGGCCGTGTCCCAGCAGTGGGAACATTATAGGCTGATGATGATGATTCCTTGGCAACCCCACTAGGGACCGGTTAGTTAGGTACTAATTCATGCAAAAATGACTGAACGGATATAGATGAAACACACAGATTGTTTAAAACCAGGATAAACACAAGAATAGGATTCATTTATCCCATTATATGATCCAGTGGGACAATTTAGCACTCAACGCTGGCTTAAACTAGTTCATTAATACATTTGTAGGAGTTAAGACGCGCGCGCAAAAGGGAGAGAATATTATTATTAGTGCATCTGCTGTGTAGCTTGAACAGCTTCTCTCCAACCACCCACTGACCCAAAATTGCTTTATATGAAAGACTGATATTGATTATATAATTAGCTGTAATTGAAATCGATTTTACATAAATATTAATATTCTCTGGTATGACAAAATATAAGTAAAAAATAAAAGTCAGTTTATCACAATATCAAATGTTACTTTAATTAATCATTAACCTAGAGTTACTTTGTATCTGGATATGAGCAATCTGTGTTCCAACAAACCACACAAAACACTATCCCAGAAAAGTAAACATTTCTTAGTCAAATAATTAGAAACACACTTGTGTTGAAAAAAACTGTACTTTTTGAATGCCCAGGCATGTTACCATGTCAAAAAAATATATGTATTTGCATGATATTTTCATTTATATAACTTGTAAATCAAACAATGCTCAGGAACAACATATCTAAGTCAAATTACAAATAGGGTTGCATGGCATTCAAAAAGTTCAAACACTGGTGGAAAAGGAATGGAGTAATCTAGTAATTTATCGGCCTTCTATATAAGTTGATAGCTCAATTTCTTCTGGTAGCTCCGTGATATTGACATCGAAGCGGTCTTGAACTTCGTTAAGGATTTTGGCGTCATTCTCATCAGACACCATAGTTATAGCTAAGCCTTTAGTACCGAAACGGCCAGCACGGGCCACACGATGCAGGTACGTGTCAGAATCTTCAGGCATGTCATAGTTGAATACAATATTCACTCTTTCAATATCCATCCCTCTTCCAAACAAATTGGTAGCGACTAGAATTCTCTTCTGGAACTCCTTGAACTGCTGGTAGCGGGAGAGACGCTCGTCTTGAGTCATGTTCCTGTGTATGCCAATAGCGGGAAAGTTCTGGTCTGTCAAAAGTTGAGCTAGAGCTATGCAGCGTTGCACAGATTTCACAAATATAACTACTTGGTTGAACTCCAGAACATCAAGAAGCTCAAATAGCTTCTTATTCTTCTCGTTCTCCTTCAGCTTGACATAGTGCTGCTGCAGGCCGTGCAGCGTCAGCTTGGCTTCGTCATCCACATACACCTCCATGGGGTCTTGCATGAACTTCTTGCACACTGGTCTGATCTCTTTGCTCAAAGTGGCAGAAAACATCATCACTTGCTTTCCGTGAGGGGTGTTTCTAAATATCTCCTGAACGTCGCGTCTCATATCTAGAGATTCTAGCATCTTGTCACACTCGTCGAGTATGAAGTGCTTCAAATGTTTCAGATTAAGCTTCTTACTGTTCACTAACGCCAAAATCCTGCCAGGCGTACCGACGACGATGTGAGGGCATGCAGTTTTGAGGACCTCTTCGTCTTTCTGTACAGGCATTCCACCGAAAAACACTGATACTCTGACACCGGCCATGTACTTTGAGAAACGCTCGTATTCCTTGCTAATCTGGAAAGCCAATTCTCTGGTGTGGCACATTACGAGAACGTAGACGTGGTTTTCTGACGGCTCCAGCTGCTGAAGAGTCGCTAACACAAAAACGGCGGTTTTTCCCATGCCGGACTTGGCTTGACACAGAATATCCATTCCAAGGACGGCTTGCGGAATACATTCATGTTGCACTTCTGATGGATGCTCGAAACCGCAGTCGACAATGGCGCGCAATATCTCGGGTTTTAACAGGAAATCTCTAAATCCAGAGCTGTGAATAGATACATAGGATCCCTTAACCTCTTTCTTTGGCGCCGCTTCGGTTACCCCGTCAGCGATCGAAGGATCTGCTTGCTCTTCGTCTTCGTAGTCCAAAAGATCGTCGTTGTCAGCCATGTTTTAGGAATTTCTTGCTAATTTATGTAGTAATTAGGAGCCGCGCTAGCTTAAGAGCACGTGAAATTTATTTTGAAAATTTTATTTCACAATAATGGCGGCTATGGTTTCGGCGTCAATTTCGACTTTTTTTTTTGCTATCTCGTCTCGCAAGCGTAATTTGGGAAGTGGAACCTAGTCTTTTTGCTTCAGTTTTATCACTTTTATCATTACAGCATTGCATATTATTTTCCATCAGCTAACTGATAAAATTTCAACCGTTAATTAAATTGCAACAATAATTAAGTTCATCAAGTTGTTCAATAAAGCAGTCCTTGAAGCATGTGGTTTGGGCAGTATTTCATCATAGTTCCATGTATTTATTTATTTATTACAAACAAACACTACTAACATTACAGGGAAATCCTAATGCGTTAGCGTGGTCCTATGCGTTATGCGTGGTAATATGAACTGATGGAGATGAGCCAAATGGGGTGGACCGGTCAAAGCTGGTTGTAGATGGCGCGTCCACCACATAGACCCAATCTGACCAATGAGGTCAAACTATTTTGAAATATTTAATGACATTGACAGATCTTCAACCAATCATGATGTTTTGGGTCAAGCGGTGCTAGCGTAATTAGTTCCACAGTTGCCCACCCCATACAGTGGAATGTTCAGGCCATATTTTATAAAGCTGACAACAAGACGACATAATATAAAAAAAGTAACAATTTATATATTTTCTAATTTATGAAGCATAAAGCGACATAATTGTCATGGTGGAAAATTCACAAATATGGCCGGATGTCGTGACAATCTTTTCTATTATGTAAAACTCTTTCATCGAAAGGTTATAATTTGTCGTGAAAAACTTGTCAAATCTGCTTTATAAAACACAGATAATGTCATGTGTGACGTATTGACATTAAGTATGGGTGTGTGGAAATGTCGGACAATTCTATTACTTATTCCTCTATGACTCAATATTTTAAAGAACTAGTATTCAGATCAATATTCATTATTATTTAATGACTTACGGTTGGGAATAAGAATAATATTACTCATTATAAATCCAGCAGATTAATTTTGTTCTAAATCCACCCTCCTTTGTTTACGTAAGTTACATTTGTACATATTGTTGCGACACTTGCGACATTAGTAATTATTCATTTAAAAACAAAAATCTAAAAGTTTATAATTTATCGTCACGAGATTTGAACCAGCATGATTCGTTTTATCACGAAAAAATACCTTTGGAATGAGGGATTTTCTTTTTAAACTGGATAGATGGCGCTGAACCTGGGAAGTTACTACAATAGGGAACGGAATGTCGCACCATTTCACTTGGATGTAATGGTTATATTCAGAAGTTCAGTTAACAAATACAGTCAACAAGCGCATGTGACGTGGCACAATGTTTTTTTGTTCCAAGCGTTTTGCTTTGGCACCTTTATAACATTGTCAGTTCAACGCCATCTACAGAGTGCTTGGAAACTATGTTTTTTTTATTACTCATATTAAAGTAAAATAAATACTGTTGGAACTTGTGACGAATGTTTTATTTTACAGTAGAATGACAAGATACAAAAAAACGAAAAACTGTTGTCAAGGAGACTGAAAGTACAGTCCTCCTAACATCCACTCCTCTTTTAGGAACTGAGGCCAAGAGCTTTAGTTAGCTTTTCCAGCCTGGGTGCATATACGGGCTTTGTGAAACAATCAGCCAGTTGTTCCTCAGTAGTAACTTGCTTGACCTCAAGTATGCCAGCTGCCACACACTCCTGACATAGAGATACCTCCGTTGTATGTGCTTGGTCCGACTATGTTGCTCATACGGCGGATTGTACGCTAGCTTTATTGTTGATTCATTGTCAATATAAAGAAGTGGTGGCTTTTCAGTTTTCGTGATTTCCTCTAACATCTGTTTTAGCCATATCATTTCCCGTGCTGTCTCCGAAGCTGCCACTAGCTCCGCCTCTGTCGACGATAAAGCTATCGTTTTTTGTTTATTACTCCGCCAGCTGATTGGTCCATAATACAAACAAAGTATGCCGGACGTTGAGTGCGCTGCTGAAAAATCCGCATCGCTGTAGCAGATTAATTTGTTATTGGCATTATTTAATGAACCGAATACTAGGTTTTTATTCATTGTACCTTTTAGGTAGCGTAGTATTCTTTTTACTGCTAGAATGTCTGCTTTTGATGGATTATCAAGGTTTCTCGAAGCGCAGCTGACGGCGAAATTGATGTCTGGCCTAGTCGCGACCATGAGATAGGCTAAGGAACCCACAGCCTGTCTATAAGGGAAGATTAAACTACTTTGTTTTTCATTTGGTAAATTCTCTATTTTAGCTGTCTCTTTTGTTATTGGTGTCTTAACTGGTTTGCAGTCAGACATCTTGTATTTTTCTAGTACTTTCTTTGTATAAGCTTTTTGACTTAATGTTATGTTTCCATTATCAGATCTTTCGATTTCCAAACCAAGAAAATATGAAGCTGGTTTTGTTACAATTTTGAAGCGATTTTGTAGTTCCTTTATGAATTTCTTTCCATCATCCTCTGTAGTTGATGCAACCAACCCGTCATCAACGTAAAGTGCAATCAACACCTTAGATTTTCCATTCTCTCGAATATATAGGCATGGATCAGAAGTACTCTGTGTGAAATTGGAACTCACAAGAAATTCATGTATACTGGTGTTCCAACATCTTGGAGCCTGCTTGAGGCCATATAAACTCCTTTTCAGGCGGCACACTCTGTTTGTTCCATCACTAAAACCATCGGGTTGTTTCATGTAGATTTCTTCTTCTACGTTACCGTTTAGAAATGCTGTCGACACATCAAACTGACAGAGAGATAATTTCTCTTTTACAGCTACTGCTAATAGGGCACGGACGGTAGCAAGGCGCACTACAGGGCTAAATGTCTTGTCATAGTCTACCCCTGGTTTCTGTGAGAATCCCTTTACAACCAATCTTGCTTTATGTCGTTCGATACTACCGTCTGGATTTGTTTTAACTTTAAATACCCACTTACAAGGCAGTGCTTTTCTGTTCTTGGGTAAAGGAACAAGATCCCATGTTTGGTTTTCATTAAGGGAATATATTTCACTCAGCATCGCCTCTAACCACTTCTCTTTGTCTGTGCTTTCTAGAGCTTCGCGATAGGTTGAAGGTTCTATAAAGCTGTTAAACTCTTCAGTAGCAGCGAGAACAAATTCATCAAACCTTTGTGGTTGTCTGAGGAGGCTGCGATCACGAAGTACTCGTTGTTCAGGAGAAGCGTCATTGGAAGTGGCTTCATTATTGCTAACTTCATGAGTTGGATTTATTTCGATTATAGTGTCATTAACATCAGTATCTGGGATAAATAATTGTTCATCATCATTACCTTGTACTGATTCTTGTTCATTATTTTCTTGCACTGACTCATACTCACTTTCAACATCATCGTCAAAGAAGTTTATTTCGGCGTAATGTTTATGGTTATCCTTCAAAGATTTCGTAATTTCCGAGATTGAATTTTGTGTTTCGGTGTAGTAGAGTTTGTCAGTGAACCGCACGTCTTTGGCAATCATGATTTTATGTTTTGAAGGTACCCAAATTCTATAAGCTTTGGAAGTATCTGAATAGCCTGCAAACATCCCAGGTATAGCTTTTGATTTGAATTTATCACGTTCTTTGCCATCTTTCAGTAGTATGAAGGCTTTTATTCCAAACTGACGCAAATGGAAAATGCGAGGCTTTCTTTGTACCCATTTCTCATAAGGTGTAGTAACATTACTAAAATGTGCAGAAACAGTTTTGTTGACACTCCGATTGGAAAGGTAGTTTGCAGTTTGAATAGCTTCTCCCCAAAGGCTTTGAGGTGCTTTGGATTCGATCATCATGCTCCTAGCCTTTTCAAGTAGGGTACGGTTTTTGCGTTCTGCAACACCATTCTGATGTGGTGTATATGGTGCTGTTAATCTTCTTGTAATACCATGTTTTTTCAGATAGTTGTCAAAATTTTGATTGCAGTATTCCAAACCATTGTCGGACTGGAGACTGATAATTTTTTCACCTGTGAAATTTTCCATTTCTGCCTTGTAAACTTTGAATTTGTCCAATACATCACTTTTTTGTTTTATACAATAGACTCTGCTGTATCTAGTATAGTCATCGATGAAGGTTATGAAGTATTTCTCTCCACCGAGGGTTTGAGTCATTGGACCACAGACGTCGCTGTGCACTATCTCTAGTCGCTTTGTCGTGCGTGGTGTGTTATTGGGTTTACTAGACAGTCTTTTAATCTTTGCTTGAATGCATATTTCACAATCTCCAAGTTTTTCATCTGGCTCGAAATCTAAACCGATAAGTGTCTCATTCTTCAATGCCAACTTCATATCACTTTCATTCATATGCCCTAAACATTTATGCCATTTATTAATTTTTGTGTCTTTTGCCAAGTTACATTTGTCTTTTTTGTTGTATGTACACGATGCAGGATTTAAGTAGTACAGTCCATCTTTGCCTTTTGGCGCATCGAGAATAATACCTTCTTCAGGATGTGTAATTGTGGCCTTTTTATTTGTAAATAAGACAGTCCATCCAGATTCTGTGGCTTTTCCAATGGATAGTAAATTCGAGGACAAGGTTGGCACATAGAGAGTATTTGTCAAAATAACCTCTTGAATTTTACTTTTGCCTTCAACGTTGACATCTAGCATAATAGAGACTTGGCCTTTACCAGCAATTTGAGCTGTCGCGTCTTGGGAAGCTAATTTTAGCAGTTGGAAGTTCGATTTGTCTAGATTTTCGAAATAGTTTCTGTTATAAGACATGTGCGATGTACAACCGCTATCAAGAATCCATGTATTATTTTCATAATCTGAACTCTTAGTTTTGGAATGCATACTTAAAGCGTGGGAAGTTCTAGGAACTTCTTCGTTCGTTTCTTTCTTCTTCTTATTCTGCAGCTTTCTGCATTCATTGATAACATGTCCTTTCTTCTTGCATTTGCATGTTTTTATGAAATTCGACTCTTCTTCATGTTCGTCTTCAATTTTGCTGGCGGAACCCTTATTAATTTGTCTGGCCTCTGATTCTTCTAAAATTTTTACTTTAAGTTCGTCAGGTTTCGGTAACGTGTCTCTGGATTCTATAGCTACTCGAAAATTTTCGTAGTCGGGTGGTAAGCTGTATAACATCATAACAGCGAGCAAATCCTCATGAATATGAATGTCCATATCCTGCAATTTGTCTACCACGTCCATGAACTTATTTAAATGATCTCTAATATTGTCATGTTCCAATTTGGACAATATTAACTGTTTTAAAAGTGAAGCCTTTCTAGCCGGTCCTTTGCTGGCATATATGGAATCAAGCTTATTCCAAATCTCGTAAGCTGTTTTACAGTTTTTTATCTGTTTTAATTCCGAAGGTGAAATTAGAAGTACCAACTCTGATTGAGCTAAAAGATCCTTCTCTTTCTTTTCTTCATCAGCTTTCTCAAGATCCAGCGGCTTCTCAACAAAACTCCATAATTTATTTTTGTGAGGATTAATTCATTAAAATATACGTATGACCGAAAAGATTTATTTATCTTGACACACTTGTTATATGGTAACTAAGGTACGAAATTAAAACGACAATGCAGTGTCTATTGATACTGGATGGCCAGTTCTCACACTCCTCTTCACGGCATCGTCGTGGCAATCAGGAGTTCAGGAAACTCCTAAACCGCTCCGCAATTTCAACAGCCGCGGGCCGGCTAAGGCTTTGGTTAAGATATCTGCCTCCATATCTTCGGTTCGCAGATACTTGACCTGTATCACTCCGTCCATTATGCAATTTCGTATGAAATGCATTCTCAAGTCAATGTGCTTGGAGTTGGGAGTGACCATTGTGTTCTGACTTAACTTGAGGGCAGCTTGGTTGTCGTTTGATATGACTATGCTTTCGTAGTTGACCCCAAGATCTTTGAATAATTTTTTCAAGTGAATGGCCTCTTTTGCAGCTTCAGTCAAGGCGATATATTCCGCTTCGGCAGTCGATAGCGCCACAGTCTTTTGCTTCTTCGATATCCAGCTTATAGCCGTTCCAGCATATTTATAACAGCAGCCCGAAAAAGACTTTCGGTCTAGTTTGCATGCGCCCCAATCTGCGTCAGCCATGCCATGTAAATCTTCGCCAATTTTTCTGAATATAAGACCAACGCTTTTTGTACCCTTTAAGTATCGCAGCACTCTTTTTGCACATTTGAAATGCTCTTCTCCGTAACAATCATTGAATTGAGAGAGATAGCTAATGGCAAACATTATATCAGGCCGAGTTGCCACTGCCAGATACATGAGTGTGCCAATTAAATTTTTGTAGGGTAGATCGTTCCGTTCATCTCTTCCTTCTTTTTCTAGTTTGAGACCTGGTTCTATGGGTGTAGACGTGGACTTGCAATCTTCCATTTTGAATTTTTTAAGAGTGTCTTCGATGAACTTCTCCTGGTTTAGTTTGATTGCATCTCTCATATAAATAACGTCTATCCCTATAAGTCGCTTTGGCGTTCCTAAGTCTTTTAACTCAAATTTCGTATTTAACAGGTCTTTTATTTCTTGGAGCTTTCTAGGACACGAATAGGCAACTAATAAATCGTCGACATAGATAACTATTATGACTTTAACTCCTCTTTTCTCTAGTAAGTATAGACATGGGTCAGCTTCTGATGCTTTGAAACCTATGTTCTTTAACTCTGTGTCGAGTTTCTTGTACCATTGCCTCCCTGCCTGTTTGAGTCCGTATAAGGCTTTTATGAGATGACAAACTTTCCCTTTTCGATTGTTTTTTATGTCATTCAGCATAGTCTTTGTTTTGTTGTACAAAGTTAAATTTTCTTGTTTGCTTTCATCAACCATGATTTCAGTCAGATATTCTTCTAAATAGTCAGGATATTTCATGACTATCTTTTCTTCTAGTTCACCATTCAGGTACGCCGTTGTAACGTCCATCTGGTTCAACTTTAAACCTTCTTCCATGGCTATTCCAACAACAGATCTTATCGAACTCAGTTTAGCTACAGGAGCGTATGTTTCGTTGTAGTCAACGCCTGGTCGCTGAGTGAAGCCCCGTGCTACAAGTCTTGCTTTCTTTGTGATACTGTTGTCAGGTCCTATTTTGTTTTTTAGAACCATTTTGTAGTCCACTTCTTTCATGTCACTGTTCTTCTTTCCTATTTTCCAGGTTCCATTCTTAACATGTGCTCTAATCTCGGCTTTTATAGCATCATGCCAGTATTCATCATCTTCATTTCCATCGGATATATAGGATATCTCCGAGAGTAGGTGATTTTCTTCAGTCTGGTCCAGTATAAAATCTCTGGTCCACGTGGGTGGACGCCTCTCTCTTTGCGGCCTCCCATTTTCAGGTATTTCTACAACTTCTGATGCGTCATCGTAAAATTCTATTTCTTCTACGGAAGAAACTTTATCTTCTTGCTCATTGAAATTTTGTAACATATTGTCTTTTTTATTATCTGTTATTTCAATTTCTACTTGTTGTACCCTTTTATCATTGTTTTTGTTTTCAGGTATTCGAGAGTGTTCCTTTTCTTTAATAAGTTTATCATAGTTTTGACTGTCATTTTCGAAATACATTTTGTCTATTACTTTTATGTCCCTGCTTATCACTACATCATCGTCTTCGGGTATGTACACTCTGTAAGCCTTTGAGGTCATTGAGTACCCCATAAATACGCCTTCTTTGGCATTCTGGGTCAGTTTGCCTCGCTTGTTCTTTTTCAAAACAAAGGTCTTCCTGCCATACACGTAAAGATGATGTCCACATGGTGTTCGGCCTAGCCATTTCTTGAACGGAGTTTCGCCATTCAGTGCTTTAGAAGGGCTACGGTTAATAAGGTAGTTTGCGGTTGCTACAGACCCCCTAATTACCTGAACTACTCTGTCTTTGAGTCAGTAATGGAAGATGCTTTAGCAAAACTTGTAACTGGTAGTAAATTAATAATTATCTGTGGTGACTTTAATATCAATATTTTAGAGAATAATGTTAACAGCAGTAGATTTTTAAATCTCTTTAAATCATTTAATTTGTCAAATGTTTTTTCAGAACCAACCCGAATTACTACAAATACTGCTACATGTATAGATAATGTTTTTTGTTGCTGCGACTACTTAGATAAATCCATCGTAAATTACCTTCCTTCAGATCACAGCGGACAGACTGTTGCTTTCGCGTCTAATAAACAATTACAAAGAATTCAGATTCAATCTAGACAAATAACACCCAGTAATTTAGAAAAGTTTAATAATAATTTAATTAGCAAGTTAAATATACCAGGCCATATTGGAAACAATGTAAATGAATTGTATGAAGAATTCTTTTCGGTAGTGCACACCGAGTTTAATAATACTTTAAAACAGAAAACTAAAACTATTGCCCCAAAGTTTATATTCAGTGATTGGGCAACACAGGGTATTAGGAAAAGTAGGGAACGATTGTTTGAGCTATACGGCCTTAAGCCTTATATCAACACAGAAACGTTTAGTAAATATGTGGCTACCTACTCGAAAATCTTTAAAAACTCTTGCAAGATAGCCAAGTCTCTTTTCATTAGCCAAAAGATAAAATCAGCCGATAACAAAATAAAGACGGTTTGGAAAATTATCAACAGTGAGACCAATAGATCTAAAAAAACAAGTAATGACATAACACTAGAGACCGCACATGGTCTCGTGAGCTCTAATAACGAAGTCGCTGAAGAATTTGTAAATTTCTTTACCAGTATCCCACTTAAAACTACTGAAACCTTAAATTCCTCTCCCTTGCTCTCTATGGATTTATTGAAGGCGAACGTTTCAGCCTGTTCAAATGAATTTAAATTTCATCATGTAAACCCCATAACAGTCATAAAAGCTTTTAAGCAAATCAAGATCAAATTAACTGAAGATCTATGGGGTATGTCTATCAAAGCCTGTACCTCAATTGTTGAGACTGTAGCGCCGTATTTAGCCTCAATATTTAATTTGTGCGTAGATCAAGGGGTCTTCCCGGATCTAATGAAATTCAGTAAGGTAATACCGCTTTTTAAATCCGGAGACGGTAAAGACACCAACAATTATAGGCCCGTATCCGTGTTGCCGGTTTTCAGCAAGGTGTTTGAAAAGATAATGCTCAATCAGATGCTTAACCATTTTAACACCAATAAAATCTTACACGAACAGCAGTATGGTTTCACCAAAGGACGTTGTACGACTGACGCCGGTGTCACTTTATTAAAACACATTTTTACTGCATGGGAAGAGGCACAAGATGCCATAGGAATCTTCTGTGATCTCTCGAAGGCATTTGATTGCGTAAATCACGAAACCCTTATTTTGAAGCTTGAGCATTACGGTTTAGGTAAACTTGCGCTCAGTTTAGTAAAATCTTATCTGAATGATAGACAGCAGCATGTACAAGTAAAGGGTGTAAATTCGATGGGTTTAAAAGTAAAAATGGGTGTACCACAAGGTTCGATATTGGGTCCTTTCCTCTTTTTAGTATACATTAATGACCTACCCCATTTATTTAACAACCATCCGCAAATGGTGTTGTTTGCTGATGATACTTCTTTAATATTTAGGATAAACAGACGTGCCACAAATCTTGACGACGTAAATTTCGCCCTACTGCAGGTTCATAATTGGTTTACCGCTAATAATTTAGTACTAAATGGGAATAAAACTAAGTGCATAAGATTTGCTTTACCAAATGTCAAAAGTAGTGATTGTGACATAGTATTGAATCAAGAGAAACTTGAATTTGTCAATAAAACGGTTTTCTTGGGAGTTACGCTCGACCACAGGCTACAATGGGGTCCTCATTTAACATCTCTTGCAGGCCGGCTGAGCTCAGCAGCGTATGCTGTTAGAAAAATCCGTCAATTTACTGATGTTGATACGGCGAGGATAGTCTATTTTAGTTATTTTCATAGTATTATGTCATACGGTATTTTACTATGGGGACGGGCTGCAGACATCGAGTCTATTTTTATTCTGCAGAAAAGAGCCATCAGAGCCATTTATGAATTACGTAGACGCGATTCTCTAAGAGAACTGTTTAAGGAAATTAATATCATGACAGTACCTTGTCAATACATATATGAAAACATCATGTACGTTAGGAAAAATTTGCATTTATTCAGTAAAAGAGGTGACAGACACCACTATAATACTAGAAATAGGGACCAACTAGTTCAGCCAGGTTTCAGGCTTGCTAAAGTAGATTCATCTTTCATGGGGTTCTGTTTAAAATGTTACAATAAAATACCTCCCCACATTCTACAACTGAATGAGACGAAATTTAAATCTTGTGTAAAACGCACACTATGTAGGCAAGCATATTATAAGCTGGGAGATTACATTGAGGATAAAAATGCTTGGCTAAATGCTGGTCCTGCTCCGCAACCATAGCTGCATAGGTGCAAACTTATTGGACAATATTATTGTGGTAGCTGCAGAAGATTGTAAATATATTCTTGCATTGTATAGATTCCATCTCTTAGTATTGTATAATTGCATAGCACATGTGTGAGTACCATGTACTGTAAAGCTACCATTTGCATTTAGTTATCTTTCATTGACTTGAATATGCCTTGGTGGCTGAGAGAATGTCATGCTCGCTTAAATGTCTTGCTGATGGTGGCGGGTGGGTCGGGTCATTTAGTTCCCTTCAATATGGTTGAATTGAATGGCGCTGATCCATGCGTCATGTTCGTGAACGGGCGCTGTCAGTCGGGACTGGTCATCTCTTAGCTGCCATGGATCATTTGAATTGCTTTATTTTATAAATTGTTGATTTATTTCTTTTTTTTACTCTGGACGCTCTTATTCTGCACGTCTTTCTACATCGTTCTCACATATATGTATAATCTCAACATGAAAGATGTAACCAAGATTTTGTAAGAACATTTCTGATTGAAAAGAGTGTCCATGGAGTTTCTTGCCCGTTCTTCTCCATAGAGATCTACGCTAGGGAATGGGCAACTACAGTACATTCTCAAGTTATTATGCCTTGTGTCTGTGACTGTAGCCTTTTTTTTTTCGTATTATCGACATTCAAAAGTGCCGTAATGGTCTAGTTGAAATAAATGATTTGAGTTTGAGTTTGAGTTTGAGTTTTGAGTTGAGTTTTGAGTTTGCTACCGCTTCCGCCCAGAGCTTTTTAGGTGCCTTGGCCTCGATTAACAGACATCTGGCTTTATCTAGTAAGGATCTGTTCTTCCTCTCGCTAATCCCATTTTGTTGAGGGGTGTAAACTGTGGTCAATCTCCTTTTTATGCCATGCGATTTGAGAAAGTCATCGAACTCCTTGTTTCGGTATTCTGTGCCATTGTCCGTCTGCAGGTTCTTTATCTTCTTGTTATGGAACGTCTCAACTTCATTTTTGTATTCTTTGAAAACGTTGAATACATCACTCTTTCTTTTAATGAAATAGATATGACAATAGCGACTAAAGTCGTCTGTGAAAGTAACATAGTACTTTGATCCTGCTAGTGTGTCACATTCAAAAGGTCCACAAACGTCGCTATGGATTATTTCCAGGTTATCGATTGTGTATAAATCATCATGTCTTACGAACGGTAACCTGGACAATTTGCCTTTGATGCAGGTCTCACATGTTTTCATGTCTTCGTTATTTAAATTTAAACCATACATAAGATTATCCTTAGCCATTTTCTTTAAATCTATTTCGTTTATGTGGCCAAGTTTGCGATGCCATTCCATAATGTTACTGTCCTTTTTCGGTGTGTAGTTTGCAGTCGCTTTACATCCAGATTCAAAGTAGTAGAGTCCATCTCTTTTTCGAGCAGTCAGTATCGTTTTGCCGGTTTTTTCTACGATATGGGCTTTCTCTTTTTCAAAAATTACCGTATTACCTTTGTCCGTTATCTTGGCGACGGATAAAAGGTTTACTGATATATCAGGAACATATAGGGTGTCATTGAAATTGTAGCCATGTTTATTGGTACTGATTGTAACTCTTCCTTTGCCTTGAATTCTACTGGTATATTTCTCTGACGCCAATTTTAGGATGCCATTTTCAGGGATCATGGTAGAAAACATCGATTCGTCACCGCACATGTGTGATGAGCATCCGCTATCTAGACACCAGACAGTTTTATCAGCGTCTGAATTTACGGTGCTCAGACAAACGTTAAAATTGTATTTGCTTCTGTCCTCTTTTTCATTTGTATTTTTTTTCTTGCCCCAACATGTCTCGATAGTGTGGCCTTTCTTTTTACAGCTCTTGCAGTACAATCTTTTCCTGTTTTTCTTGATTTGGTATGCTTCTGAGCTTTCAGGCTGATCATTTCCACTCCTTGCTTGGTATTCCTCCAGAATCTTTATTTTTAGATTCTCAGGATTAGGCAGGGAGTCTCGAGATTCGATAGCTATTCTAAAGTTTTCAAATGTTGTTGGCAAACTCTAGAGAAGCATTATGCTAAGCAGTTCTGGAGGTACTTTTATATCCATATCTGCGAGTTTGTCCACGATGTCCATGAAATTATTTATGTGGTCATGTATATCTTCTCCTGTAGTCATTCGCTTTAGAACCAACTGTTTTAATAATGTGGCTTTTCTTGCAGGCCCTGTGCTTTGATAAGTAGCTTTTAATTTTTCCCATACAGCTTTAGATGTCGCGCAGAGTTTAATTTGTTTTAATTCAGACGGTGACAATAAAAGTAAGATTTCAGCTCTTGCCTTCAAATCCTCTTTGTTGAACGCCGATCTCGACGCCCCATCCGAAGCTGGTGGTAACTTTTTCTCGCCGCTTACGATATCCCAATAATCATTTTTTATTAGGACCGCTTGTGCTTGCAAACACCAAGTGTCATAATTTGTCTTGGTCAGTTCTATATTACGATAACTCGTGGATGCCATTTTTCATATTTGCAGAATAAACCACGCTCTGCTACCAATTGTGAGGATTAATTCATTTAAATATACGTATGACCGAAAAGATTTATTTATCTTGACACACTTGTTATATGGTAACTAAGGTACGAAATTAAAACGACAATGCAGTGTCTATTGATACTGGATGGCCAGTTCTCACAATTTTTGATGAGTACGGCCCTTGCTTGAATTCGCCATGTGTCGAAATTTTCTTTATTTAAAGACTCAATTTTAATACTTGAGCCCGACGCCATCGTGATCAGCGTATTTATAGCTTTATTTTTGCTCTGCTACCATATTAAAGTAAAATAAATACTGTTGGAACTTGTGACGAATGTTTTATTTTACAGTAGAATGACAAGATACAAAAAAACGAAAAACTGTTGTCAAGGAGACTGAAAGTACAGTCCTCCTAACAACTCAAAACGAAAAGCTCTCATTAATAACACTAATAATAGCTTCCGGCAGCCACCAAAGCAAACAATTATAAACCGCACTTTTTTCTTCTGTTTTTTCAAGCAAGTTTCGTGTCCCTTCTAGGGATTGTATCGCGGGGTCGAGATTTTCTGAGGTTGAAGTATCGTGGAGGGGTACGTATTGCAATATCTAAAATGCCTGTTCATGCCTGTCTGGCATGAATGCTGAAATGGACCATTTTGGCGCAGCCGTGAGGCACACAGCACATTTCTACTATGTCCTACTCATTGTTTTGTATCTTTTTTATTTATTATTGTGTGTGTGCTTTATTAACTGACGTCAAATAAATATTTTTCTTTCTTTCTTTCTTTTCTTTCTTAAAATTAAAAGAACTAACGTAAAATAACCTACGCTCAAAATCCCTAAAATCTAAATACCTAATGTTTTTAAATACCTAAGAAATTAACACTTACCTACGAAATACCTAAGTATAAAATACCTTGGACTATAGGATGTAAGTTCTACGACAACTCGACGCCAGGACGCGGGTACGTAAGGCACCGGCCACACAGAACAGACGCAAGGCACGGACCCGTCGCAGTCGCGGCGCCCGTTTAATCTACTTGCATATAAAATGTATACAGCCGTCGCGACGTAAAACATACAGAAAAGACGGGACGCGCGCCGTCACGACGTTAACTCGTCGGCGTCCTATTGGAAAACATGTAGAAAGGACAAGGCGCGGGATAAGGGCGCGGGCATGCACGGGCGCAAGCGGGGGAGCGGAGCGGGCGCGGAGGGCAGGTTCTCACAGCGCTCGCCCGCTCGCCATTGTGCATCTTGCGTCGGAGTAGTTAGAATTAGAAGAGAACGTTACGTGACGTGACGTCGTGACGGCGCCCTGTCTGCGACGGGTCCGTGTCTTTTCTATATATGTTAAAAGTCGTGACGGCGCCCTGTTTGCGACGGGTCCGCGCCCCGCCCTCGTCTTGCGTCTTTTCTGTCTGGCCGTTGTTGGCTAACTCGTCGTGGCGTCGAGTTGTCGTAGAATCGGTCAAACTGGCGTAAATAGCAGTTGCGTGACGGGGTGATCTAATGATTAAAAAAGTCTTTATTTATAACTGTGTTTCAAACAGACCATTACAGGCATACCTGCATTGTCGAAATCAACGTGAGCAGACATTCGCACGGTATCGCGCATGGTTTCGCGTCAGTTTGTCAAGACTTTTATGGGCTAGGCTACTTTATTTAAACACGTATAGATAAAAACCTCAAATTCAGAAACTTTTTCAATTATAAGCAAAGCAATGGAAAAAAAGTGTGTTTTGTTTTAGGAAGCATTTGATTTATTCAAAACTTGGCAGATTTCAACGGTCTGAGTCGGATGCAAATGAAAAAATACCGATCGTGTGTTTTATGAAAAAATAAACAACAATGACTTCGTAAGTATAATGCAATATGTATTTTATACATTAGCCCCGTTACGTAACCGGTTTCGCGAGTAATGGAATGCTTGGAGAGAGGCTTTTGCCCAGGAGTGGGACAGGGCAGGAAAGTAGGTATTCTATGCATGGCTCCATGGAATTTGCATTTGGCAAAATCGCAATATTATGTTGGTTAGTGTAGGTACTTACAGGTTATCCGAAGTTATTTACTAAGTAAAAGGACCTACTAGAACAAATTTCCGTGCGTTGTTTTTGCCATACCTATAAAGGGTGTAAAATACCTCTTCACGAATACGAAAAGCACTTATTCTCCTCGTCATTCTGATAATTTTTTTGTTCTACACTTTACCTGGGAACCTTCTAGTTACGGAGATATTGGGGGTCAAAGTTTGACAAGTTTTTTTTTTAAATACCACTTTTTATCGTATGATTTTTACTTTTTATATTTCTACGACCCCGTACTATTCAATCCATCCATCCGCACAATGTTTTTAAATGTGTTACATTGAGTTATACCACAAAACATGATTTATAACCTCAAAAAAAAAAGTTGTTTCCTAGCAATATTTTTTGCGTAAAGTTACTTAGTTTGTTGTACAGAATGCTTGGTTAACGGCTTTGTGATGAGGTGAAATACACCCTGTATTATTGGTATCAAATAAAGGGTGTAAAAAGCACTTGCGCAGCCGAAAGGCATTTGTTCTCCACATCCTTGCGTTAATATTTTTGGTTCTACATGGTGTACCTCGTTCCAACTTTTTGACGTTTTTTTTAATACATGTTTCTATTGTTCGATTTTTACTACTTTGTACTATTCAATCCATTCATCAGCACAATGTTTTTAATGCGTCACATTGAGTATTACCACAAAATCTGATTTTTCTCTCCAAAAAGGCAATGCTCTAGAGCAATAAAAATGTATGAAATTTCATTATACACAGTTTATTTTTTAATCGCACCAAAAGGTGCCAATCTCAATGGATTAGCTCTATTCAGCCAGCCGATATCACTTCGATACGAAAAAAAGAAAGAGAAAGAAACAAGTCGATTTGAAACTCGATTTTAAAATTCCATATCTAAATTATATAGCCCCCAAAAAAAAAGATAATAAAACGTTCGGATCTCGATATTGTAAATCGATAACCGTAATGTTGTATATTACGTGTTTAGGTTTATGTTTTTTTTGTATTTCAAATAATCGAATTAAATTTTTATAATTAAAACAAGATGAAGAATGTTAAAGAAAAAAAAATACGAAATTCATCTTGTAGGTATCTAATTACTTATTTATAGTTTTAATAGCAATTTTTTAATATTGAGACAATACCGCGAGTTTAGTTTCAGAACGCATTTAAAAAAAAATTGCGGGATCCAAATTTTTATTGTTTAAATTCTCTGCGCTAGTATTGATATTGATAAGGTACGCTAGCTACAAAGTACAATACAATTTGGATATAAAGATAATAATAATAAATAAATATGAGTGAGTCCAGTGACGAAGTCTATTATTTAATACCCGAAGAATTGAAGCATAATGTAAAAGTGCAGAATTAAATTTCCAGTTATGTTCCCGCTGCTGAGGTGAAAAGTTGTATGTGTTACACGAAACCAAAGTTATTTGCATCTCTGTGTCTTTGAATCCCTCGCTATGCTCAGGATTCTAACCTGGAAAAAAACCCACTTTGCTCTCTTGTTGCGCAAATAACTTACTTGTTTTGATATGCTTATAGGTAGAATGCTTGGTTGACGGCTTCGCTTCGTGATGAAGTTGTTTACACCCTGTATCAGCTCACAATTTAGGACCCATGTATCCGTGGTGCTACTAGGCAACTGGGCCTATCCTAGTTGTAAACGTCCCTTTGTCCCTATTGGTCTTGTTTCGCTCTGTCTCCCACTGATATGGAAGTGGAAAAAGGTTTTTCGTACTCCTCCGCTAAACTTTTCTGATTAATTTCGTTGCGGGATCCAAGACAGATTAAATTCATTCTCTGGGACTTCGTCGCTTTTCTGGTGGTCGCCACTGTTGATTTTCTTTCAAGAGTTAAGTGGTTTCGGAAAACAGTGGCGGGCTTGTCCCAAAAAAAAGTTGATTTAAATAATGTTTTTTTTTTGTTTTAGGTATTTGCCGAATCCATTGTAAGTATTTCATTTCTTTATTTCACTTCATAGGTGCTTACTGAAGATTTACAAAAAAACATGAGCACGGTCCACAACGTTCAATACAAATTGTTTAGGGTAAAACATGATTTTTTCACGCCAAAAAATAAAATTGATTCCCAGCAATAATATTTGTGTAAAGTTACTTAGTTTGATGTATAGAATACTTGGTTGAGAATGTTTACACTCTTTATATATAATATCCTCACTATCAGCTTCACCGCCCCAGAAAACCTGAAAATGAGTAGGTAAATATGTCGTAGTTTTTGTAAATCACGCTTGTTTCTATCACTAAAGTAATAATAAAGTTTTGTTTCAGCAAAAGCGCGCCCCCTCCAAAACCCCCGGCCTCCATAGGTGACCGATTAGGCAACATTGTGCGCAACAACTTCAGGGGTCTCGTAGGCACATTTGTAGCGCTTGTTGTACTAGCGCCCCTATGGAAGAAAGATAATGTGAGTACAAATTTAGTGTTTTAAGTTTCAATAATTTTATAATTTTTTATATATTGCAAAGGAGACCATTCACGGTTCATGCAAAGTTCGGCCCAAAAACCAAAGTGCCGGCGCTAAGGAAAAAAAACGTGTCACCACTGTTGGGAAGGTCCGTCCGAGTATTTTTTACGACGCGACGGCAAGTCTCTACTACCATTCCTTCAGCTCATTTAGTGCGTTGAAAATTCTAGTTTTTCGTACGTTTTCTCTTTTCAACCGACTTTCGAAAATAGGGGTTTTTTTTTTATTTAAAAGTTGGTGCTTCCCGTGTGGTCCTTTTTTTTTTGGTTCGGATATAAATTGAATTCAAAAATCGACGGCAAATTTGCAGTGATTGCTGCAATCGCTTGGATGTTTATTGTTTTTACAACATCCTGATGAAACATCACGCCTGTATGCTCTGAGGGGGTATTCAGAAGTGTATAATACACCCAGATAACAGAATAACTGCCGAAATCTGGGGTTATTGGGGATCAGTGTGCCATGACATGTAACCGTGACTTGTATTGTTTTTTTTTATTGAAAAGGATGTACTTCAAGGGTAGTTTGATGAGAAATTGGTTAGGTTCTGATCACTTCTGACAATGGGATCCATAACAAAGGATCCGTTCCTTTGTAAGGAGTTGGAGGAGTTTGTAATTCTTAGGAGCAAATTAACGATACTCATCCGAATCTCATGCCAATAATTAATAAACATGTTTATCTATGATATTCCATATTTAAACACAATCTGAATATTCAAATTTATTTTTTCACGCCGTAAAGACGCATAGTGCTTTGAAGAAATTAAAGAAAAACATTCATCTTTGACTATAGACATTGTGGCAGTTTTAATTCCAGCACACGTGTTGGAAAAATTTACAAAAAACGCACGAGTGTGAAATACATTGCATGTTGAACATAATTGTAGTGCGATAAGAACCTAGTTTTCGAGAAAGTGTATTGAAAATAAATTACTTACTTTATCAAATAAAAAAAACGTGTTATCACTGTCCGCGTGTCGGGGAGCTTCTGAAGTCGGTGACAAAAAAAAAACTAAATCAACCAAACAAAGGTTTTATTTTTGTAACAAACGTTTTTAATTTTCACTTTTTAGTGGTTCAGATATTATAATATACGTATCGTAGTGTTGTACTATATTGTCAAAAAGTAATGTAGCAATAATATACTCGTAGGCATGCTCCGTGTCGGTAGTCGGGACTGTGTGCGCCTATATTTAAGGCGATTACATGAGCTAAACGCGAGTTTTATAATTACTAAAAGTATGTGATTCACTGCTATAAACAAGACCAGAAAAATATATGATATTCTTCAGGATATATGCTAGCATGATACTGTTTTGAAAACATAATACAATTCATTTGGCTCGATAAAAAGAAATCACGAACTTATCTCTAAAATTATCTTTCAAACAATAAAAAACATACTAATATGCGTGCGATCATTCTGATTTTTTTGGCAAATAATTCTACAAACAATATATTAGCATGATACTGTTTCAGTTTTTTTAATCCAATCATTATTTTTTTTGTAAATCGATCTAAACCACTCATTTCGCGCTATTACGCCCACAGTGGCTGACGAAACAACCACTTTGTAGTGCAAGCTGATTAGAACTTTATTCTAACAGCATTTCAAACGAAGTTTGAACCACCACAAATAGAGTTGCTAACTTAGCTCGTCTAAGCGCCTTAAGCCACACTTCTTCATTGATTCCGTAATCTTGCAAGTAATCCAGTTGATTTTCTCTATAACTATATGGCAGCAACAACATAGTACAACACTATAACTGTACGTCTATACTAATATTATAAAGAGGTAACATTGATTGTAAGTTTGTATGTAGGGGGTAATCTCTGGAAGTAATGAACCAATTTTAAAAATTGTTTCACTGGTAGAAAGCTACATTAGGCTATAAGTTATAAAGATATCATGCTTATTAGCCGAACTATCTCAATTTTTGTCTAGCCAGGCGGAAAAAAATAGCTCTTACAACAGAGTTATTTGCATGCGCTGCCTTAAAACAATGTATGGCAACCTGGTCCGCTTTGAATAGTTCTACAAAAAAGTCCGCGACACCATATTTCTATCTTTTATATTTTAGCAGGTATCGTAGCTTTTATGTGTTAAAAACAGTATCTTTCGACGTACATGCATTTGGACTATTTTTTAAACAACAAAATATTAAACCTTATCGAAAAAAATATCATTATGATCACAAGAACATCATCGAGATACGATTTGCCTAAAACAGTATGTCAATAGTTTCGAAGATAATATAAAATTACTAAATCGCAAAATGCTGCCGTCCATTCACGAACCGCATTAAAGCTTTGTACGGACTCGTGCTCGAGAATCTAGCGCTGAGCGCTCGCAGCGGCTCGCTAACCAAAGAGTGAAAACATTGCAAATTTGCAACATCGCACCACCCACCGAAGTGGGCACGGGTCAGCTAGTATATTATAAAATCTCATCAACTGCCTAGTCTTTTTCCAACTATGTTGGTGTCGGTTTCCAGCCTAACCGGATGCAGCTGAATACCAGTATTTTACACGCAGCGACTGCCTCTCTGACCTCCACGACTCAGTTAATACCTACTGAGTAAATACGACACCACTTGGCAAGACTGGTATATTATAATACATATTATATGGGACTAGCTGGCCCATGCAACTTCGTCTGCGTCACATAAGAGAGAAAAAGCTCACATAGGGAATAAAAGTTCCCCCGATTTTGTAACATTTTTCATTGCTGCTCCGCTCCTATTGGTCACAGCGTCAAACTTAAACTTAAACTCATGCAAAAAGATGTTTTTAATTCGAGCCGATAGCTCCTGAGATTAGCCCGTTCAACCAAACAAACAAACAAACTCTTCTGCTTTATAATATTACTAGCTGGCCCACGCAACTTCGTCTGCGTCACATAAGAGAGAAAAACGAAAGGAAAAAATATCCCCGTTTTTGCAACATTTTTCATTCCTGCTCCGCTCCTAATGTTCGTAGCGTGATATTATATAGCCTATAGCCTTCCTTGATAAATGGACTATCCAACACAAAATTTGAACCAGTAGTTCCTGAGATTAGCGCGTTCATCCAAACAAACAAACTCTTCTGCTTTTTAATATTAGTATAGATTAAATGTTATATTATTAGTAGGTATAGATTTAGCATAATATGCGGTTCACGACGTTAGTTTAGACAACGATCTACATTTCTACAGAGGGGTCCCGTACCCTGTAGTGTGACGTGTATGTCTTAATGATGATGATCTCTCTATACCAGTGGTTCCCAACCTTTCTTGGACCAGGGACCCCTTTGGTGTCACAATTGTTAGCTGGGGCCATAAGGTCCACGATACACATGGTCACCGACAGGATTATTATCTAGGGCAGTGAATATTTAACACAAAGAAAAAAATTGGAAAATTGGATCATATTCGAGGCGTAACCATTCGCGGACCATAGGTTGGGATCCACTGATCTATACAGATACTAATGCTTAAATACATTAATTAACAATGTCTTTGGTGTTATTTTTCTCAGACACTAAGATATTACAATATTACTAGGTATTCATTTTTACCTTAGTTTTTAACCTATAACTCAGAATGGACAAACGCTGTCTTAGTAAATGTTATTCCATTTAAAAAGACCCAGGGGCGTAGCTACCGCCGTATCTGCCGTATCAATTATACGGGGCCCCTGGGCCACGGGGGCCCCCGAAATGAAAAAAGTAAAAAAAAAACAAATTCTGTGGTTCCTTTTTGTAAAACAACAAAAAAGGAAGAAGTGATCTTGAATAAATATTTCTTTAAATTTAATGCAAATATTTATTTGTCCGCGTAGTTAGGAATCGTTACCACTCATAAGGGCCCCCAAACAAATTTCTATACGGGGCCCCGCCAAGGCACGCTACGCCACTGAAAGACCTATCTAACGACGTAAATGTGTCATTTCTATTGCAGGGGTTTAATAATTTGCTCATTTTCTGTATTTCTTTAATGTCTATAAAGAAGAGTATAATTTAGCCTTGTGACCTCTAATTGAGATTTTACAGAAAACTTGTAAATATTGAAATGAAAATTTGCAATAAAAAATCCAAAAACAGGAAGCGATTCGCGGTTCTCGTTACAGTAAAGTTCCGTAGTACGATAGTAATTATAGAATTCCAACAATTGTAGTCATCAGCACTGCAAATATAATATTATAAAGTGAGTAAATCAAACAGTGAAAAGTAGTGCGTGAAAGTCCTGAAGAAGTTTCGAATCGCTTCCTGAAATAGTTATGAAAGTTTATCAGTGTTATTATTCCCAGTAACCATTTCCCCTAGTAACGATGACTGAGTTAGTCTGACCCTATAGGTGTAGAACGTCAGCGCCGTCTAGGTCCGAAGATTATGTGCGTAGAGCTACAGTGTAGGCAGATCGTCAGGTACACATAGATCCTCGTGTCCAGCGATCACGCCTGTCCACATATGTTCGCACTTGACAGCTTTTTATTTCATTTTATTTTAGTGTACATGCCGCATGGCTCATGGCGCGTACAGTGTACTTTATTACTATTTAAATTTTGTTACAGAACGTTACAAAACTTGAGGTTATGTGGGCTTGGATGTTCTGGTTCTACTTATGGCAACCGGTTGCAGTTCCCAACACATCGCTTATTCCTGTATTTTACCTGCCCATGACTGGTGTAATGAGTTCGGTCGACACTTGCAAATGTTATATAAACGTAAGCTATTTTAATACTTGGATTAATTAGTGTTGTCCTGTAAGAATTTCCATTCTTGGAAAAATTTCTTTCTTCAATTAAAATCTCCCAAACATCTTCTTGTCTATATAGGTGAGCATAATGCACTACTTCAGCATTTTGTAAAGCACGAATGCTCAACTTGATGTGCATAGTAATGCTGACAATAATCTTGTTACAAAGCGTGATGCGTGAAGATGAATCTCAAACCGGCTAACTGGATAGTACCCACCCGTCAGAAACACCGCAGTTTCACGGGGAGACATATCTAGGGCAGTAATTATCTCATCCTATCCTAACTTCCTAACTAATATTTTAAATGGGAAATGAAGTTCAATTGTTAGCTTTAACGCCTAAACCACTAAACCGATCCTCGTGAAATTTTGCATATACGTTGTCAGGTGAATCGTAGGAATAGTGGGAAAAAAATATTCCCATTAGTTCTATCGTTTTTAATCTGAATGAGATGATGATGACGACATGTTTTTCTATCTTTCTTTCTTTCAGTACATTCTCAATATAAACCCAATATTTTCATGACATTTTTTGATGACAAATTTTATTTTCACCAACCTTTTTTACCTTTAGTTACAAGTGATAATCAAACTGTATAAACAACACTTGTCTTTACAGGAGAATGTAATGCTGTTCGTACTATCTTCGTGGCTAATAGTATTGCTAAATAATTCAGGCGTGGACAAACGCATCGCTTTATGGTTTGTAGCTTCTGGAAATTCTTCACAGTATTCTGGACAAAAGTAAGTATGGTCAACGGTATATTATGGTAAATCATTTGTGACCGAAGCAAAATGTTTCATGAAGGAGCGCACTCTAACCATTCGCTTTTGATGTAACAATCATAGATAATACACTATATAATACAAGATAGATGCGCAACTCCGGTTTTCGTTTTTAAAACTGTGTACCCAACACTGTAGATGGCACTGTTAGTTTCTGTTCAACCAAATTAAATACAAAAAGTAGCACTTGACCTAATAGTTACAAGGCAGCCGCTGGCACCACTAGGCTATTTACTTCGCTGACATGATTATCAAAATAGCTGTTCTCTTTATGATAGTTGTAAAACAGTCAAACAGTTGAAAAGTTTGTGTACCCAAACATACAGATGGCAGCACTCTCTATGAACATTTTGTTCGACGCCAATGTATGGAAGTTTCACCCCCCTGGTAACAATCCAAGATTCGATTTTGCAGAAATAAGACGTGAAACATTCACATTCACATATTGTATCGCTAAAGGTTCCGCACTGTAATGCTCGGTAAGATACAACAGCTATCGGTCAAAGTTCCGTCAAAACTGGCCTAGCCGCTTCGGAGATTAGCCGGATCAGTAAAAAAATTAAAAAAAGTATGGTTTTTTTGTAAGTACTTAAGTACCGTACATACTTTCATAAGCATTCAGTAAAAAGCTGTTATTTTGGCATTACAAAAAGCCAAGTAATTATTGTCAATTCCTTTTATTTTTTATACACAAACATTTTTAAATACTTAATAATTAAAAAAACTATTAAAAAAAAAAAGTGTAGCCCACCGATATCGGGAACAGGGTCTGATACAGGGCGGTCAGAGCTCCATTGTAATCATTATTACTTAAGTACTGAAGGGGCCTGCGGACCCAACACTGGGCCCGCGGTGGCTATTCCCTCTCATAGAGAGAAGGCCTGTCCCTGCAGTGGGACCATTAATAGGCCGATTATGATGATGATGATGATGAAGGGCCCTGCGGAGCGTGCGTATTTCATACAAATGTAATACCAAAATAATTTGTAGATCAAACATATTCTTAAGGTAGTGTGTATTTTTTTCGATATGATAACTGAATACCTAGGTTCCCAAATATACATTTTAAATGGACACTAATTTAAACGAGTTATGAGAAAAAAATTCTATAGAAATTTTAAATTCTTCATTTCTATAGAAATTTTAAATTCTTCATTTCTATAGAAATTTTAAATTCTTCATTTCTATAGAAATTTTAAATTCTTCATATCTTGTCTTTATATCATTGTCCTTTCAAAATATATATTTGGGAACATCGATATTCTGTAATCCAATCGAAATAAATGCACAGTACCTTAAGAGTATGTTTGATTTATACATTATTTTGGTATTACGTTTGTATGAACGACGCCTGCTCCGCCGACCCCTTAAAACTTGGGTGTTTTTAGTAAAAACGTTTATATCCTTTCGCTCTATTTAATTATTGCCAACATTTTTGTTGGCCGGCAAAAAATAAGTAAGTAGCTGAACCTGGGTGATGATCTCCTTTATTTTTTGTTGGAAGATTTAAAAACTATCTAATATTTGCAAAAATAAAACATGATAATATAGGTGATGCGTGGGAGGGGGAAGAAGAGGTAGTCCTAAATCTTACGGCGTATCAACAAGGGGGAGGGAAGGTGGAAAATTTGCCTAAAAACCCCCCTTGATTTAAGGATGGTTCCTTACTAGTAGCATTCGTCTTGTTTGTATTAAAAATATATGTTTTTTTTAGGTTAGTATTCAAAACGAGTACAGCAGCCTTCTTTCTGTCCATGTTTAGTAGTCGGCTAATAGCGACATTAAATCTAACAGATCTTGTTACTAAAGCGTGCAGAAAAGCAGACGTGAGTTCAAAAAACATTTTTTACTTTATTCCCTTAACCATGTCCAGTTTAATGGTACAAAATAAACATAACCTGTATTGAGACTATATGCAGTTTAAATAAATAAAAGAAACAGTGATTGGGCCGTGCAATTATATGTTTTGTGTGTTATGTGTATTTTTTTAATATTGTTTGTTTGTGCTATAAATCGTAAGGCCTACACAAAAACACACACACACACACTCGCACACACACATTAACAATCTTAACGGTAGGGTATAATGGGGCGGTTGCGGGCCTATTCGAAAGAGATACCGCGGCCCCGGAACATAAAGGGCGAGGAAGGAACATGGATGGGTTTTAGTCAGTAAAGTCTGACACTCCCTCTCGCTCCGCCCAGAGTGGGAGAAGTCATTTGATGATTCGCATCCTAAAAAAAAAGGGTATAATGGGGCCGTGGAGGTCTATAGTCTTATAGTAGGGCCAATTTAATCGATCACAAAAAGGTAACCTTAACCTTAAAGGTTACCTTTTTGCCGTTAATACAAAATGTACCTATGTAACCGTTATTTGTCAAATTTAAGCAATTGTGCAGTTCTAACTTCGAAAAAATAACTAATATTCTATGCTAGCCGTTACAAGGTTAATTTGTTGTACCTATTTTGATGAAGTGTCAAATATCTATATAAATAAAAATGAATTGTTGTTCGTTAGTCTGATTAAAACTCGAGAACGGCTGGGCCGATTGAGCTGATTTTGGTTTTAAAATGTTTGTCGTAGTCCAGGGAAGGTTTAAACGGTGAGAAGTAGACAGGTAGGTAGGTAGGTAGTAGGTAGGTAGGAAAAAATGCATTGCAACGCATGCCGGGTACAGCTAGTGATCTAATAAATTGGCCGCCCTACCTGTAGTTTCGACCCACCTATAAATATCTCCCACAAACTACTTTTTATGTTTGTTCAAATTGTTTATCTGTACCTTTTTGTATTTCAGGCATCGGGAGTGTCGAGCGACATGCGAAATATGCGTTACGCAGTTAATAATGCAATTCAAACCTCGGCGTCGATCGGTACGTAATAATAAAAAAAGTTGGTATGCTAATCTATAAGAGTGTAGGCTAAGAGTACCTATAATGTATGAATCAGTGTTCATCTTAATAAGTTCAGTGTTCAAGAAAAAGATGCAAGCTCCTTGATAACTGAGGGAATTGGTAATGATTCGCATATATTGGGTGTGGGTGAGAAAGCTCGTGCCCAGAATATCATGCGAAATATGAAAAACATCGTTCAGCCGAGATGTGCACCGCATCAGCTATCTCGCGTATCTTCACTCGACGTCTATCTCGCGTAACTTCACTCGACGGTCGGCCAAAACAACATCACGGATTTTGTTGATGATAATAAATCTTCAGTGATGACCACAACCGGTCGCCACTCACAAAGTGTAGTGATACGATACGACCACACCGGAATTCATTGAACCACTTATATGAGACGAAGTAGATTATTATATAATACTTGTTTATTTCTTCCGTCTGCTTAATTGTTTTACCTCGTAAAAAGTAATGTGATTCGTTCTTTTGTTTACATCAATCTAGGCCCCAAGTCTGCCATTTCAATAGTGTCAGAATGGTCTATCAATGATTTTGTAATTGTTGATTTTGACAAGTTTGGTACTCTACCTACTAAAATAATGGCGTCATTATGACTTCCCAATAGTCAACCACTGACACTCCATTGAAAGAAATGGCATAGAATGGTAATCTAGTACATAATGAAAAATAAATTACTTGTGCTCTTTGATTTCTAACAACATACTAGAGATTCCTTAGTTAGATAGATCCCTCTCCTGGACAGAAACTTACAAGTATTTGGGTATATCGGAAGCATTAAATACCAATACTGTCGATATGAAACAATCATCATCATCTCAGCCGAAAGACGTCCACTGCTGGACATAGGCCTATATGAAACAATAGTATGAAATAATATCCCTAGAAGGCCTACTGAGGAGTTCTGCGAAACACTGTGCTTGCTTCGAAGCAGAATCAAGCGCATTAAAAAAAATATGTGTTTTACAGGTGGTATCGCTATCCTGCACGGTTCGTACGTAACTTTGCTATTCCGAGGATGTTTTCACGAGTATGTACATTATTATTTAATTTATTTATTCTTACTACTTTTACCGGTAAAAATACTGTATTAGTATGTAGATTAGAAGTACATTTTCATTAGGGCTTGATAATGGCGTTGGTTTCATCGATAACCATCCATCTGGTTATGGCTGGATAGTTTATGATCAGCCTATGAATGTTTAGTTTGACCAGGTAATCCCAACTGACCAGTACAGCAGTGTAGTAAGACACGCAAGCAGTTTTCAGTAATAGGGTAGAGGTAGACAAAAAAAAAAATGTGTGCGTACACTCGTAAGAAGTGAAACTTCTTTATGACGTTATTAAAAAAAAAAACTACTCAAAACGGGCCGCAAAATACATTGGAGACATTTACCAATCCCTACTCCGCTGGAGAAAGTATACTTCGAATCACGCGTGGTAGGGATAAGAAAAAGATGGCGCGTAACGGAAAAATGTGACGCGTAACGAAAAAATGTTACACTAAATTTTTTTCCAACCCCGATAAAGAAGTTTCACTTCAAAAACAATTAGTCCGTGAATAAGATTATCAACAAACATTTGACCCGTATACTTTTTCTTTTGTTACTTAAACCAAAATTGACGGAGATCATACGACGCTATTCGGTCTCAATACGTCACGCCTTGCTCTAATTGTAGTGTGTTCTGTCTGACGTCTCGAGCCCCCACTCCCGAGTTTTGATGCGTCTTATCCATGTTAATATTCATTGATTTACAAAAAAAAAAAAGTGTCCATTATTTTCCAATAGTCTAACTCACAGACTAAATAGATTTGCATTTTTTTGGTTTGTCGTCATGCCTATTGTTTATTGAAAACTGAAACGCTTCTGTTTAAATATATTAGTTTTTTTCCCCGAAAACCAGTTAAAATCCGGTCAAAATTAGACATAAAAATAGTGGTCAAAAAACAAAAATTCCCGGAGTGCCAAATATTGGTGGAGAGCTGGGTTTTTTACCTTTACAAATAAAGTTTTAAAAATCCCTATCGATCAATAATAAGGTAATATCTAGAACTTGACGGGTATTGTTCCCTTAAATTATCCTAAAATTGTCATGACAGTTAGTGGAGTAACCACGGTAAAAAAAAACGCGTCGAGTACCCTACCCGGGTACACACACAGGTGGCGTGAAAATGTGTGCATATCATGTATAATGTGACTCTTAGGGCTGAAAGTCTGCTAAGCGGGTGTTATGTATGGCAAGGTAAATTATTAAGCAATATACTATTTATTTACTTCAACTGAAAATCATTGAAACATAGTGGGTTATAGTAAGGGAAACTACAAGGAATATTTTAACGTTTATATTTATCACAGCAGATTCTATATATATATATATATATATATATATAAGCCTATATCATTATTTATATATACATATATGTATGTATATATATATATGTAGCATATACCTAATCAAACTTATTAAAGTCTCACAACAAATATATAAGCTTAAATCATATCATTATTATATATAATGATATGATGCCTATTGTTTCCACCTAATCAAACTTATCAAAGTCTCATGTATTTTAATATTTAGCTTTACAAGGTATAAATAAAATTGAAACAAAACCAAATTCAATCAATTCTTATAATCACAATTATTCACAAAAAACAACATATTTATAATTACATAATAATTCCAACAAAATAATAAGGGTACTTAACTCTGTACAGGTGTATTCCAGCAGCCAAACAAGAAGTGACCGGACAATTTTTTTTTTTTTTTTTTTTTTTTGATATGGCATCTCGCAGTTCAGTCTGAGAAGACTGGCTTCTGCTTAACCGGGCTAATCCTGTGGATGCCTTGAATCTAAGGCCTCCAGCCAGGGCGAAAATAACTAAAAACTAAGCGACAGCGCTCTAAGGGCACCCCCTGTGGGGTACGAACCTCGGCTTAGGGCGTCGCTGGGGGCAGCAAAGGGATAGGCTGGATCTGATTGTCCTTATTTAGGGACTGATTTAATACTACAGGCTCAGCGTCGCGGGCTGGCTCGAGCAAGGGTCGGGGAGTGACCGGACAATCACTGTGCTTGGCTTTTATACCTTACCAGCTAACCGACATTTGTCAATTGATCAACTAATAACCAACTATAAATTGTAGACCAAAAATATTAAAAATGTTAGCAGAAAATCAAACAGTATTTTTATAGACTGGATTTACACTTTAATTTATTTTAACGGTAATTTTAATAACAGAAGTCATCTATGGCTTCCGTTGACAGTTGGCAACATTTAAATATAACCTATTTTATCACGGCCATACTGACTTGTAGTTCGCTCTCGGACTACATAAATAAAGACTTAAAACTAATTATCACTTATTACATATGTAAGGAAAAACTTAATGCTAATACATATTATTCATTGTTATAGTCCAATTTAGCATATCAAAAGGACAAAATAACAACGGTCAGTACTTTGACATCAATCTAAGCCCCTCTCCTGCTGCACATGAGACGGGCTAGAGCAAAGTAACTAACTTCAGCAGTTCCAACCAAATTTTTATTTTCTCATTTTATTTTGTCACATCTGACATTCAATACATATTTTTTTAATATAGATATAATATAATATAATATTTCACATGAATCACACAAACGTTACATTATTCAACATCATCAATCCATTCTCCCGACCATATTCTTAATTTATCTTTAGCTACAGTTATATTTCTTAAATTTCCTATTCCCCTTAGAGAGTACCTATCATTAGGTACGATAGCTGTTATCTCATAAGGACCTTTAAATCTGGGACTTAATTTATCATGTCGCCTGTGGTCTTGGTTTACATAAACTGTATTTCCAACATCAAAAACATTATTATCTCGCCTTACTGTATCAAATCGAGTTTTAAATTTATTTGCCACAGAACATAGACGTTGATAAGCTAGTTCACGATCTGCCCTCATCTCTATATTATCTTCGGGAATATTTAAGTCATTCAAATGAGCTTGGACAGAGGGGATATTAGCATTACACCCTATAAGCAAACGAATAGGTGTGAAACCCGTAGAACTCTGAATAGTGGTGTTAATAGACTGTTGTACCTTCCACAACCCGCTTTGCCAATCTGACGAGCCATTACAAGCAGTATTTAGCATATCAATCACTGTAGCGACATATCTCTCTACCTGTCCATTGCCTCTTGGTGTGCCCGTAGCAACCATATGATGTTCTACTTGTAACTCTCTAAATAGGGAACGAATTTGGTTAGAACTGAAATTGGTGCCTCTATCTGTTATAACCACAGACGGGGTTCCAAATATAGTAATAGTTTCCCTTATAATAGGCACTAGTTCGATAGAGTTAAGAGTTTTTAGTGGTTTAAGTAAACAAAATTTGGTAAACCCGTCGACTAAAAGTAAAATGTGTTTATATCCCTCACTTGTTTGTGTGAATGGACCTGTACAATCTAGATGTATCTTAAGAAAGGGGATAGGGGTTTTATCAATGGGATGCAAGTATCCTTGTTTTGGTCCAGAATGACCTTTCCGTTCCACACATATTAGACAGTGTTTTAAATATTTTCTAACAAAATTGGACATGCGAGGAAACCAAAAATGTTCGCAAAGTTTTTTGAACGTTTTGGTAAACCCTACATGGCAGTTTTCATCATGGAATAATTTTAGAAGACTGAATCTGGATCCTTTTGGCACAAATAATTTAGGTTCGTTTGGTTGTACTTTGTAAAACAATAAATTATTTTGTAATAAGTATTGATTTTCGTCTAATTCACCAGCTATAACTTGGGCTATTAAATTTTGGGTTTCTAAATCATTTTGTTGGGCAATTTCTAACCAAGATAGTGGTTCTTCAATCAAATTAACCTTGCTGGACAACTTAAGCGAAATCGCTTAAGTTGTCCAGCAAGGTTAATTTATAGTAAATACTATTGGCTTGCATAGTGGCAGTCTGTGGTGACAAAGAGCTAGATACTGAGGCAACAGCAGGAATGGAGTCTTCCACAGGATTGCGGCTAAGAAAATCTACATGTCCTATGTATCTACCTTTTTTATAAATAATCTCAAAATTAAAATCTTGTAAAAACGTCCACCAACGGGCAACGCGGGGAGCTAAATCTTTTTTATTCATTGTGCTTTTAATGGAATTACAGTCTGTAAAAATCTTAAAAGTAATACCTAGAAGGTATACTCTAAAATGTTTTAAAGCGTTATATATAGCCAACGTTTCTAGGTCATACGAACAATATTTGGATTCTGCGGGTGACGTTCTTCTACTAAAATAAGCTACGACTTTTATATTATCAGTTCGTTGTACTAATATAGCCCCATAGCCCAAAGAACTAGCATCTGTATAAAGTTCAGTTGGTAAACAAGGATCAAATACAGCTAATAATGGTTTACTAGACAAATGTTTTAAAACATAATTTCTAGCCGTATCCTGTTCCATTCCCCACTCCCATTTTTGGTTACTTTTTGTTAATTTAGTTATTGGTTCAGTTTGAGTTGCGAAATTGGGAATAAATTTCCGGAAGTAACTAGCCAGACCCATAAACTGCCTTACTTGCTTAATGTTTTTAGGGACAGGGGAGTTCACTAAATCAGCTATTTTAGTCTCACTGGGCCTAATACCTTCCTGTGTTATAATTCTCCCTAAGTATTCTATACTTTGAACAAAGAATTTACATTTTTTTATATTTATAGTAAATCCTGAACTGCATAATGCCTGAACCGTTTCATCTAAGTAGTGGAGGCCTTCTTCTATTGTTGAAAATGGAATTAAGATATCGTCAATATAAATTAGAAGAAATTTCAAATGCTGCACAGCTTTTGTGATAGCCCTTTGGAAAACCGAAGGCCCATTGCAAATACCAAACGGCATCCTTAAAAACTCAAAGTGACCATCGGGCGTCACAAAAGCTGTGTACTTTATAGAGTCTGATGCAACGGGAATCTGATAAAACCCATTTTTCATATCAATAGAAATGAAGAACTTTGCTTTACCTAACTTATCGATTTGGTCTTCGATTAGAGGGAGAGGGTAGCGATCTTTATCTAGAATTTTATTTAGGGCTCTATAATCTATACATAATCTGTCGCTGCCGTCTTTTTTCTTAACTAAAATTACGGGATTTGCAAAAGGAGAGTCACTTTCACGAATTATGTTTTGCACCAAAAGTTCTTGAATTATTTTATTAACCTTCTCTCTCTCTATCGGCGCCAATCGATAGGGACGATAATTAACAATTTCATCTTTAATTAATCGTAACCTAAGTTCACTGGTTTTTACGATAGTAGTTTCATCTAAGACAGAAGGGTACTTTTGAAAGATGTTTCTTATTTTATCTTGTAGCTTCAAATCTAAATGATCGATTTTTGAGGTTAATTGAATTAAATCAGATGTATCAGTGGAAATCATATTAACTTCAGTCTTAGTTGGAACACACTTCCTAATCAGACGACTACATAACGAGTCTGTTACAATTTCTATGTCTTGATATTGAACAGCGTTTCGACCTATTAATAAATCATACTGAAAATCATAGTCTCTAACAACATATATATCTAACTCTAAACAAACTGCTTCGAATTTAACTAACACGGTAATTAAAGCAAACACATGTATTTTATTTTGACCTATACCATTCAAGTAAATTGATAGTGGTGTAAAATGGCAGCCTAATCTTCTTGCAATTGATTCTTTTATCAGGCTACAATTTGCTCCTGTATCTATGAGACAATCAATTGGAATATCATTTATGACAACTCTAGTCAATTTCAGTTTGGATTTTCTAAAAAATTAACCTCTTTATTTGGTACTCTAGTTATGGATGAAGAATTACTTTTTTCAGCTCTTTGTTTATGATAGCAAACAGACTCCGTGTGCCCATTTTTTTTTGGAATATGTACAAACTTTTGGACCACTAGGCTTAGGCAATTGTGTGGTTTGACTGATAGGTGTACGAGTGTTTTGTTTATTTTTGGGACATTGAGACTGTATGTGACCAGTCTGGTTACAAAAAAAACATTTCCTTTCGCCGCTCAACTTAGGTCGTTTTGTTTCAGAGGGCCCGCCATTAGGATTTTCTAAGGGTCTCTTTTTTGCCTTTACATATATATTGAAAGGAGCGATATAAGGGCAGCAGTAGAAGTGATACCACTATTTAGTGAAGCCATCTTAACGTCGACATCAGAAATTCCTCCACAAACTAATTCCATTAATTGGTCATCAGTAAAAGAAATTTTTGTATTACGAAGTAATCGAATTTTTTCTCTACTGTATTTACTATAAGAATCTGCCGCATCAGATGTGTATAAGACTGCCTTGCTGAGTTTCTCAGATAAGTTTTTCTTTTCGGGAAAAGCATCGATGATGTCTATACGAAATTTTTCCCAGGATCTACCATCAGTTGGTTCCCATGATTCAAACCACGTCAAGGCAGATCCTTTTAGGGCCTTACCGGCTTTAGCTGCTGTCCTGATACTGCTCCACTTCAAATCCGCCCGGAGAGTCTCGATGATGTCACACCAACTCTTCGCTCCACAGTCGTTTTTATCCGGATCGAACACCGGCAGAGCGATGTCATCGTCCTTCTGTTGTGTCGTAGACACAGCATCTCGGATAGCTTTAAGAAGATTACCAATTGTCTCAGCGTCCATCCTGAAACACGGGGTATTATTAGTAAATGTGATGCAAGGGGTATCCCACTTCTGATGTTATGTATGGCAAGGTAAATTATTAAGCAATATACTATTTATTTACTTCAACTGAAAATCATTGAAACATAGTGGGTTATAGTAAGGGAAACTACAAGGAATATTTTAACGTTTATATTTATCACAGCAGATTCTATATATATATATATATATATATAAGCCTATATCATTATATATACATATATGTATATATATGTGACATAGTATATCAACAATCAACAATAACTATACAAGCTTATATCATTATATATATATACATACAGTATATAAGCTTAAATCATATCATTATATATATATATACATATATGTATGTATATATATATATATATGTAGCATATACCTAATCAAACTTATCAAAGTCTCATGTATTTTAATATTTAGCTTTACAAGGTATAAATAAAATTGAAACAAAACCAAATTCAATCAATTCTTATAATCACAATTATTCACAAAAAACAACATATTTATAATTACATAATAATTCCAACAAAATAATAAGGGTACTTAACTCTGTACAGATGTATTCCAGTGGGCAGCCAAACAAGAAGTGACCGGACAATCACTGTGCTTGGCTTTTATACCTTACCAGCTAACCGACATTTGTCAATTGATCAACTAATAACCAACTATAAATTGTAGACCAAAAATATTAAAAATGTTAGCAGAAAATCAAACAGTATTTTTATAGACTGGATTTACACTTGAAACAGTATTTTAATTTATTTTAACGGTAATTTTAATAACAGAAGTCATCTATGGCTTCCGTTGACAGTTGGCAACATTTAAATATAACCTATTTTATCACGGGCGAAAAATCAAAAAAGCCTCAAATTTTGACGTTTAACCCCGAATAACTTTTGTTGCACATATAGGATCTATGAGGATTTTTAAAACTTTATTTGTAATGGTAAACTTCAGCTCTCCACCATTATTTGGCCCTCCGGGAATTTTGTTATTTGAAATGTCTATATTGAGCGAACTATTACCAGTTGTCCAGTTTTGTTTTAACTATATACAGATTTGGTTTGTAAAAAATAAATGTGTTATTATTCGCTGTTTCCATTGCGTTCCATGGGATTTCTTTTAGAGGCGAATAACTTAATTGCCACATAATCGGAACCATGTAATCATCAGTGGCATATAATTATTTTAGTCAAATAAAAACAATATTTACGAAACCTTTTTATTTTTTGTCGTTTATTCCAATTTAAAGTTCTCCGCCTCTAAAATTAAACAAGATTTTATAAGCTTTGATTGCTCTATAAAGTTCATTCCGCTAATTTGAATTAATTACCATTTTTCTTATTCGCAGATACATAGAGAAAAACACGGAATGGCCGGATATATTTAACTATTTTACATATTCGGTTTTTGCGTTCCCCTTAGCTTTAATTTTGTTAATTGTGAATATAATATACCACATTTTACTGGTTGGCCAGTGAGTTAAATCATGTTTTTCAAATGGTAGAAACCAATAGCGTAGGTTATGTTAGTTTGACGTGGAATATACTTAGGGTATGCTAGTTTGACGTGGATTAAACTTAGGGTATGCTAGTTTGACGTGGATTAAACTTAGGGTATGCTAGTTTGACGTGGATTAAACTTAGGGTATGCTAGTTTGACGTGGATTAAACTTAGGGTATGCTAGTTTGACGTGGATTAAACTTAGGGTATGCTAGTTTGACGTGGATTAAACTTAGGTTATGCTAGTTTGACGTGGATTAAACTTAGGTTATGCTAGTTTGACGTGGATTAAACTTAGGGTATGCTAGTTTGACGTGGATTAAACTTAGGTTATGCTAGTTTGACGTGGATTAAACTTAGGGTATGCTAGTTTGACGTGGATTAAACTTAGGGTATGCTAGTTTGACGTGGATTAAACTTAGGGTATGCTAGTTTGACGTGGATTAAACTTAGGTTATGCTAGTTTGACGTGGATTAAACTTAGGTTATGCTAGTTTGACGTGGATTAAACTTAGGGTATGCTAGTTTGACGTGGATTAAACTTAGGGTATGCTAGTTTGACGTGGATTAAACTTAGGTTATGCTAGTTTGACGTGGATTAAACTTAGGGTATGCTAGTTTGACGTGGATTAAACATAGGCTAACATATAGTTTACCAATGGATAAACGTATGCTATGTTAGTATGACGTGGAATTATCGTAGGCAATATTAGTCTGATGTGGAATAAACGTAGCTTTGTTAGTTTGACTTAAAATAAACGTAGCTTTGTTAGTTTGACTTAAAATAAACGTAGATTTAGTTGACCTCTAGGTCACCATTTGTAGATATCTTTAGAAACGCGCCGGTGATAATCTTATTGTGTTCTTAATATTTTTTTCACAGGGTTTCCAACGATTTATCAGAAATTCAGAGGAAAGAAATACAGACTTCTTTTGAGAGTAGCAGAGCTGAGATACCAAAGGATGTCAGTTTACATGAAGTGGTATTTTTTTTTTTATTATAACACATAGATCACTCAAGACACTTTTGACTTTTGACACTTTTGACGACCCGATTGGCGTAGTGGTAGTGACGCTGCCTTACGTTGTTAGGATCCTGGGTTCGAATCCCGGTAGGAGCAAATGTTTGTGTGATGAGCACGGACATTTGTTTCCGAGTCATGGATGTTTATATGTATAATAAGTATGTATTTACAAACAAAAAAAGTATATATGTAGTATATCAACTACCTTGTGTCCACGACACAAGCTTTGCTTAGTGTGGTGCTAGGTGGCGCTGTGTGTTAATGTCCAGCGATATTTATTAAAAAAAAAAATGAAAGAATGTTTAGAAAACTATACATTCCTGAATGTTGTGAAAATAACATGACAATCACATGGCGAACAAGCGCTTATAGATTGTCATACTTATGCTTACTGGGTTTAATAACGCCAGTCAAGATGAACCGGGCAAGCTTACATAGTGCATATATCACCGTAAAATTGTCAAACACGTTAGATTGTAAAATAACTAGAGAGATGGTAAACTCTCGAAATATTGTCAAACGAACATACCTACTGCTTACAATAAAACGCATGCGATGATGGTCAACTCACGCGGTGTGGAGGGAAGGAGGGGTTCCTCTTGCCCAACGGTACCACTTTCATGAAATGATAATACCACCATCACCATTCCTGAATAAAATACTGATTAATATAACCTAACCTTATAAGACTTTATAATATACTGTTACATCGGACCTACTAGAACATTCGAGAAAGCCAGTGATTACAGTGTGTGTACGTTAGAAGCTCGAGAGAATTCTATTATTATTAGTTTTAAAGTTAGGTAGGTACAAACTCGCGACCTATTTATACAAAGACATTAGAATTTCGACCGTACGCCTAGGGCATAAGGTTCATATTTGCTTGTTTTGTACAAGTAGGTTATACCTACTTTGTTTTTAGTAGGTACCTCTATTCTTTGTATCTACCTGCTATTTTTTGTTAGTGTTTTTTTATGACCCTCTCGAATGTTCGTGGTTATTCTGGTGTGTCTGTTGGCGAGTATAAATAGAGCGCTCAGGGCCGCGACCGGCAGTCTTGTTTTAGCGACACAACGAAGCGAATCCAAGTGAACTACAAGTGCGATATCTAAGTGAATAGTAAACAGTAGTGTATTTGTGATTAAGTTTTGATTGTTTTGTGATTAATAAAGTTATTGTGTTGTTTAATCGGTAGTAATTAATTTATCTCATACCCAGCTCGTAACAATACCTTAAAAAGCGTAGTCGACGGAGCCCCGCTACGCCCCCCCCCCCTATTTCCAAGTGCAGGGTTTAAAGGAACCTAACTAACCTAATGTAGGGGTGCCCCAAGTACCGATTATGCGGGCAGAGATACTTCCGTGTGTTCAGTTGACAATATTTCAAGAGTTTACAACCTCACTAGAGAGACTACAATCTAAAGTGTTGGACAATTTTACGGTGACATATTACATGACTGGTGACCGGGGCGTCTTTCCATTCTGTACAGTCACGTCAAATAATATGTATACATTCTCCTTAATATAACTAGGAGATTGGATCTTTTTCATAAAATATGAGTTCCAGAATACTATGTACGTAATAACATTAAATTTTAATCAGATCATTAGGAGAAATACAATTTAAAAAAATCCCAAGTGTTTACATATTATTAGACGTGACTGTACAAGTCCAGGGCCTCAAGTCTGCTATTACAATAGTGTCGGAATAGTCGATCATTGATTTCATAATTGACAAGTTTGGTAGTCTACTAATACATATAATGGCACCATTATGACTTTCGCATGGTCAACCACTGACACTCCATTGAAATATATTTCATAGAATGGTATTGACAAAGAACCATGGACAAATCGTGCCTCAACTGAACAAAAATGAAAGTATTATGACCAATAATTGTAAAATGATTAACGGGCGATAACTGGGCCCCAATTCTGCTATTACAAATAGTGTCACAGTGGTTTATCATTGATTTCACAATTGTTCATAGATCTCATTGTAATTTTGCTAAAAGTTCGTAATATGCTAAATCCTTGCGATGCATGGTCGACCGTTGGTCGTTCTCAATGGTCTCGCAATTGTGTTAGAATGACATTGTTGTATTGCCATTATTATAAAGCCTGTTATCAGAAATGATTTTCGAAAATATACTTGTATATGCCAGATTTCATTTATATTTTTACACATTATTTATTTGCGATAAAAGCAATTTGAAGTACTGAGAAGTTCGTAAATAGAAAAAACAATAAAACTCAATCATATTTTCAAATGTGACATTACTATTTACTGAGGTTTTGTTTGTTTTGATTTCGAGCGGCCGCTGTTTTGATTTATTTTCTTAGAAGTGTTTTAAATTATCTTTATTAAAGAAGCCTATACTATCTTTATTAAAGAAGCCTTTACTATCTTTATTAAAGAAGCCTATACTTAATGCAATACAAAATGGTGCTAATTTTGGCTCCAATTCTCAAAGGAACTGTCAAAATGTTGGCGGATTACCGCGTAAGTCAGTCATTCATTTGTCACATTATGTACTAGAGATTACTATTTTAAGCGATTTCTTTCAATTGAGTGTCGGTGGTTGACCATTGGAAAGTCGTAATGACGCCTTTATATTAGGAGATCACCAAACTTGTCAAAATGAACAATTTATGAACACTGAAAAGAAGTAACCATTTTAGTAGTATTAAACGAAATATTACGTAGAAATGAAACCGGAATCTTAAAATCATAATAAATAAGCTATGTTAAGATAGTTTTTTGCGAGTCCTAAAAATTGTCTCCTTTATTACACTATTTTATTCAATTAGACCTACGAAATACACAAGAATAGTCCAATTTACAAAGTACTATTTGTCACTATGTAAAATGGCAAAAGTGCGATCCGATGACTCAAAATGGGTTTACTTTGACGATAAATTGCGAATGAAGTCAAAGTAACGGTTTCACCCCTAAAAGGTTTGAAAGAAATGACAAAAGTATCTCTTTCAAACCTTCAGAAAGTAGTATCTACAGGGGCATAATTCTGCTATTTTAATAAATTCATCACTCCAACACGATTCCACTCCCATCCCATATTCCCATAGTCATTTTGCTTAAAGTTCGTAATCTGCTAAATTCACAATGGTCGATCATTGGTCGGTCAGTGGTCTCGTAATAAAATTGCGTTTTGATGGCTCGTATTGCCATTATTATAAAACTCTTAGTACAAAATGGTTTTCCAAATCTACTACTAAATGCGAACATTTTATTCATGCCAGATTTCATGTACGAGATTACCATTCTATGACATTTCTTTCAATGGAGTGTCAGTGGTTGCCCATTGATAAGCCATAATGGCACCATTATGTTAGTAGATTAACAAACTTTCCAAAACTTGACAGAACTTGACCATTATGAAATCAATGATCGACTATTCTGACACTATTGTAATAGCTGAGTCGTGTAGGTACCCACGTGCCAGCACGTCGCCTACCTAGTTAAGACTAATGTGCTCGTGTGAAAAACAAATGTGTTTACGCTTGTGACTAAGTTTTCTTCTGTAAAGGATGATTTCTTCCAAACGGCTCGCATCGCATCGAAACGAAAATTTAAGCAATCGGAACGGATACGGCGACAGCCAATCGCATCCGGCAGGATACGATGCGCCTAGTAAAATAATATAAGTACTTAGGTATTGAAATTGACGTATTTTGGTAATGTTAGCCATTGCATTAGAAGAAGAAAATAATCATAAAACACTGAATAGTAAAGAAAACTTTTGATCGATGATTAACATTCGAAAGGATCCGAACGGATACGTCAACACGCGAACGGTCAAGCGGTCATGTTGCCGTGCGCGCCTTGCTAATATACATGGTGGAAACGGTTAACGGGGCAGTAAGGGGAGCTACCTTAACCGTGGTAGCTACATGAAAATAGTCTTAAGAAAACATCCATAAGTTTGCGTAAATTTTTGATCCCGATTCAAGATTAAAAAATAAAATTAGGGCCGGTATTTCAATGCCACCTTAACTTATTGCTTAAGTTAAATGATAAATGATAAATGATAATGATAAATGATCTTTATTTTGTAAGTAGGTTTTCACAAACACTTTTACACGTCAATTTTTTTTTTTAAACTAGATGGGGCCGGTGTTTCGTACCTGACTACTCTGAGAAGAAACAGCCGAAACAAACTCAGAGGTCATAGTCTCTTTTGAAGTCCAGACATAATCTTGCTCAATTCACATGAGGATCATGTAGATGTTAGTGTCTGAGATGGTCTTTTGAAGAAAGAACCATACAGATTTGAGTAAACCTGTCCAGTCAGTGCAAGCATTTGTCAGTTATCGTGTAGCTCGACTTATAACACAAGGAGCTCAACGAAACGACGAACAATACCAAAGAAAGGACATTTGGGTAGGTCGCTTATAGAACTCAAACTGCCAGACGGTTGGGGGGTAAAAAAAAAAAATAAAATAAAATAAAATGAAATGTAACCCACATGGTCCTCACATTCACAAAAGCGCAAAAAATAAAATAAAATTAATAATAATTTACAAAATGAATGTCAATAAAAATACGATATGTCAAAATACACACACATAAAACAATAAAAATTAACTAAAAATGTAAAAAATAATAAAATACTGAACTAAGTATTCATGTCAAGTCATTAAATGTCAAAAACCACAAGTAAATATTCATGTCAAATACACACACACACACACACACAAAATAATAAACAATAAAGTAAAAAAATAATAATAATATGCATTCATGTCAAAGTGTATAAAAGAAAGGAATCAATAATAAACAAGCGAAGTCCGAAATTTCTATATTCGCAGAGCAAATTTCGTTGGAGCAGCTTAATCCCAAGCCTTTTTATCATCGAGGTAGTGATTAACATGATAGTAGGCTTTCAGGCATAGCTTCCGTTTTATAAACGATTTGAATTTATTTAGACTAAGTGCTTGAATATGGCTCGGAAGTTTATTGTAAAAGCGTATACATTGGCATCTGAACGTTCCCCCTATTTTCTTGAGCCTCGTAGCAGGAATAACAAATTTGTGTTTGTTTCTCGTATTTATGTTGTGGATATCACTGTATTTTTTAAACAAATTAATATTTTTGTGTGCGTACAAAAGATTTTCATAAATATATTGAGAGGGCATAGTAAGAATATTAATCTCTTTAAATTTTTCTCTGAGGGAGTATCGGGGACTTAATTTATAAATTGAACGAATTGCCCTTTTTTGCAATACAAATATAGTTAAGTCCTGCATTTAAGCTAAGTGTCATTTTTAGAAGACAGAAGTGTATTTCAATCCGGATCTTCCTCGCCTTAACTAATCTAGGATAAATCGCAATATTGCAACATAATAAACAGAATATGTCATTTTTCTATTGTCATCCTACTACATTGTATATTTTTTTAAGTTTTAAAAAGTTCTAAGAAAAAAGTTTTAAGTTCACGACATTGTTGAGTTGTCTGAACAATTGAGTAGTATCACGTAAGTACCTGCCTACCGTTTTCGCTCTTTCTCTACGATTTTACAACTTGGCAATCACTCAACTCTAAAATGTTTTTGTTCAGTAACTATACTTTTAGCTCGAGCAGTGATGATGAAGATATTATTGAATTTATCAATTATTTTACGACCCCACGACGTATACGAATTTATAGCACATGAGAGACTAATTTTCAGAAATGGAAAGAAGGTGAATTTTACGAGACGGCGGGCCTGTTTGCCGGATTGCCGCCATGGGATCTGAAGGCGATGTCACTACGCTGCCGCCGGGGGGAAACTCCGCTGCCACGGCAAATCGCCGCTCAGCGGACAGACCTCCGGCGCGATTTTATGGCAATCGCCGCTCAGCGGACAGACCTCCGGCGCGATTTTATGGCAATCGCCGCTCAGCGGACAGACCTCCGGCGCGATTTTATGGCGACATGGAGAGAGCAACTGTCGCAACCCCGTGCAGGGCACGCCACGATAGTGGCGGTGAGTCCCCTCTTTAAGGAGTGGCTGGAGAGGCGCCACGGCGTCCTCACCTTCCGCCTGACGCAGGTCCTCACCGGACACGGATGTTTCGGGAGGTACCTGCACCGAATCGGGCGGGAGGAAACGCCCGGGTGTTTGCACTACGAGGATCGACCGGAGGATACGGTGGAGGTCTGCCCTGCGTGAGAGGAGCACCGCCGTGTCGTCGTATCGGCGGCGGCGACCTCTCGCGTCCGGCCCTGGTTCAATCCATGGTCCGGAGCGAGACGGAATGGGAAGCCGTCACCTCCTTCTGCGAAGCAGTCATGCTAGCGAAGGAGGTGGCGGAACGTGAGAGGAAGAGAGCCTCTCTTCCCAGCCGCCGAGGGAGACGCACCGGGCGTCAGGGGCCACGTGGTGGCTACCGGCCACCGAAGACGCGGGCCTGTGGACGGTTAGCAATGGGCTATAGCTAGCCGCTCGTCCGTCTAATGACGACAGGCTGTATAGACGACGCGTTCGTTTTCCACGCGCGCCTCAAAGAGATGTCAGCACAGTGAAAGGGCCCGCAAGAGCCTGCCGGGGTTGCTCGAAAGAGATACCGCGGCCCCGGAACGTAAAGGGCGAGGAAGGAACATGGATGGGTTTAGTCAGTAAAAGTCTGACACTCCCTCCCGCGCCGCCCAGAGTGGGAGAAAATATTTGATGATTTCCCATCCTAAAAAAAAAGATGAATTTTACGACCAATTTACGTTGTGCTGGAACAGATAAGAGACGAACTCAAATGGCCCTACTACGAGGTAATATTTCGCAAGGATGTCTGTACCGTACCTACATTTAGGTATATAGATTCCTCACAGCCTTTTTTTTATCCTTTTATCAACTTACAAATATTCTATATGCGGCATAAAAAACCTTTTTGCAGGTCAGAACCACCATAAAGCAACTTTTTTTTGAGGTTGACACACGCTAATCTCAGATCGGAACTTAAGCGACAGAAATCTGTCACTTAGATTAAGGCTAGTTAGGGTGGACTTTATGTGCCGCTTAACTTTAATCCAATATTGAAATACATATAAGTCGTTCTTAAATTGAATCCTGGATCACTTCGAGATAAGTTACTATTGAAATACCGGCCCTTAGAGTGAGCAAAAACAAAAAACCATTTTACACAAAACATTTTTTTGATGCCAATCGATCCTGTTTCTAATACTGAACAAAAAGTTCTTCTAGACCAATCCAGGTTTGGTTTACTCAAAAAGTCAGAAATTGCAAAAAAATAACTTTTAGCGGGGCAGCCTACCTTAACCGTTGTAGCTACACGAAAATGGTCTTGCATAATATTTCGTAAAATTTTAATTCCAAATTAAAGATTAAAAAAAAAATACAGTTAAACAAGAAAATTGTTATTTTATACAAAACATTTTTTGAGGTCAGTCGATCCTGTTTCTAATGCTGATCAAAAAGTTCAATTAGGTTGGAGTACTAAAAAAGTCCGAAATTGCAAAGTTTGAAGCAAATTTTTCGATTAAATAAATAAATAAATAAAAAAAAATGATTTATTTCAGACTTGTCCATCAAGTCCATAGATTGTTAGTAATAAGTTAGTAACAATTTATGCTTATCTGATATGTTAGTAATGTTAGTAGGTAACAATAAACTATTTAACTAAATTAAACCTAAAGCCACCTCCACCAGGTGCCTTTGGATGAGGCAATCTGGTCTTGCAACAATCATCTTAACAACAAAATATGCGTTTCTTTTTTTAAAGTTTACAATTTCTGACTTTTTGAGTACTCCAACCTGGGTTGGGCTAGAAGAACTTTTTGATCAGTATTATAAACAATTTTCTTTGGCAATTTTCTTGTTAACTGTATTTTTTTAAATCTTTAATTTGGAATTAAAATATTACAGCTTGGCAAAAAAGTCGTGAAAATAATGGTGGCGCTACTATCGTACATATTGTAACCCTATATAGTACGACAATAACAGTTTGATACTTTTGTTTTTTTTTCAATTTTTATTTTTATTTAATGTGTACTTTGATGGGTTTTAGAAGAACTCGGTGCTAAATAATAACAGCTGGACAGGACAATCTTCAAGCTTAAGCCGTGCTTAACTAGGTTAGTCTGTAGATGGGTGACCATCTGTCATAGAGTTTCTTCCGTCCCTCAGAAAGCTCTCATAGCTGTTGTCGTGTCATTTGTAGATCTTTACTGTGAGTCAGGAGCCCGAAAATCTGACAACCAAGTCTGACCAAGAGAAGTCTGTATTACCTAGTTACTGGGTTGTGGAAATTAGATAGGCAGTCGCTCCATGTCAAATACTGATATCACGCTGCATCCGGTTAGACTGGAAGCGGACCCCAAAATTAGTTGTGAAAAGGCTAGGCAGATGATGACGACTTTAACGGGTTTTACATTACTTGAAATAAACATCAATTTCTCTGCTCGTTACATACTCACGCTTTTGTGTGATAATGCGCAAGTACGTGTGTATATTGATTTACATTATGAGGAAAATAATATCAACGCTTCGTCTAAGTGCTTTTTTTTTCATTTTTATTAATAAGATAGATAGAATTTTACAGATGTTTCAATTAGAATCTAGCATGTCTTCGTCTAAATATTCCACATCTGAAAGTTCTTCATCCGTGTCTGTATCTGTACTGCTGCTGTCATCTTGCAGATTTATGACTATTTTGTCTATATCACTATACAGAGTTTGCCCCTTTGATAATACTCTCTTTCTATTTGCATATGATGTTTTCCAATCACCAACAGAGATGCTTGCAAACACTTGTTCAGCCACGGCCTACAACAGTAAAAAATAAAGACAGTTAAACTTTTGCAAATACTTCTTTCTAAGAATGTGAAATGAAAGTAGCTATTTTAAAAAACCTTGATATCAACTGATCCAACATTATGTGACGTAATTTTATGTTTTAGTTACTTTAATTCTGAAAGTAACACAAAAAGTATCAAAATTATAGGAGCGTGCTTCTTTGTAAATGCACATAACCACAAAATTCATCGATGTATTTTTCAATGTAAATAATAGTTGTATAATGGTTTATACTATCTAGTGCAAGTTTAAACACACATATTACATCTGATTACTTAGATAAAAGATCATATTACCTGACATTTCCGCAGTTCTTTTAAAAACATCGTTGATATCCAATAAAATTTGTCCAGCTTCATGTTCCGCCAAACAACTCAAATACACTTTATAAATTATCTCTCTAGCGGAGCTGGGAATGGTTTTTCTGTTCATATTGAACCCTTTGAGTCACCAATTTAAACACAATAACAAAAAATACACGAAAAACAGCCACCGATATCATGAAATGACATTACATGTACTGACTAGACGTGACAGTAGGAGAAGTTGCCAACGATGAAATTTTTTAGTTCCGTTTCAGGACATTTTTGCCAACCTGTACGAAATATTATGCAAGACCATTTTCGTGTAGCTACAACGGTTAAGGTAGGCTGCCCCGCTAAAAGTATTTTTTTTGCAATTTCTGACTTTTTGAGTACACCAAACCTGGATTGGTCTAGAAGAACTTTTTGATCAGTATTAGAAACAGGATCGATTGGCATCAAAAAAATGTTTTGTGTAAAATGGTTTTTTGTTTTTGCTCACTCTAATTTTATTTTTTAATCTTGAATCGGGATCAAAAATTTACGCAAACTTATGGATGTTTTCTTAAGACTATTTTCATTTAGCTACCACGGTTAAGGTAGCTCCCCTTACTGCCCCGTTAACCGTTTCCACCATGTATATTAGCAAGGCGCGCACGGCAACATGACCGCTTGACCGTTCGCGTGTTGACGTATCCGTTCGGATCCTTTCGTTTCGAATTTTTCGATTAACAACAAAATATGTGTTTCTTTTTTTAAAGTTTACAATTTCTGACTTTTTGAGTACTCCAACCTGGGTTGGGCTAGAAGAACTTTTTGATCAGTATTATAAACAATTTTCTTTGGCAATTTTCTTGCTAACTGTAATTTTATTTTTAAATCTGTAAATGGGGATTAGAATTTTACGAAAAATTATGGATGGTTTCCTATGCCTATTTTCATGAAGCTGCAACGGTTAAGGTAGCTCCCCTTACTGCCCCGTTAACCGTTTCCACCCTGATAGGGTGTAAGTAAACAGACTCATCACGAGCCGTCAACCACTCATTCTGAACATCAAACTAAGTAATTTGACGCAAGAAATATTGTATCACTAATATCTGTGATCACCTTTTTTTTTTGGAGTGAAAAACCATGTTTTTTGTTAGAACTCAATGTAACGCGCTCAAAACATTATGTTGATAGATACATGAAAAATACAGGAGTCGTGGAGGTGTTTAAAGTAAAAATCTTACAATAAAAACTTGTAATTAAAAAGGAGGGAGAACAACTGCCTCTCTGCTTCGTTATGAGGTTTTTACTAACACACCCTGTAGACTTAAAATACTGTGTACACGATTTAATATCATTTAAAGATTGTAAAATCTGTTCCGATCGGATGCGATGCGAGCCGCTTGGTGGAAAATATCCTTAATTCATTGTTTAACTCAAACCATTTTATTGTTTCAGTTTTCAATTCTATCTCTCATAATTTTGTTGGTTGTCTTATTCTTCCGCTGGGTACCGATGATGGATGCTGGATGGGCCAAATTTAGTGTCAAAGTTGAACCGTTGCCAGGGTAATAATAGCTTAGTAACTGCCGTTGTAGTCATCATGATCATCATCCTCATCATCGTTTCAACCGAAAGAAGTCAACTGCCTCCCCCAAGTGTCGCCACATGCCCCAGTCCCGTGCGACTCGCATCCAACTGAATCCCGCAACTTTCACCAGGTCATCGGTCCACCTAGTTCCCAGTCTTCCGATGCATCGTCTTCCGGTTCGCGGTCGCCACTCTAGACATTTTCGGCCCCATCGGCTATCCGTTCAGCGAGTCATGTGTCCAGCCCATGAGCCCACTGCCACTTAAGTTTGGCAATTCTTCGGGCTACGTCGGTGACCTTGGTTCTCTTGCGGATGTCTTCATTTCTGATTCGATCACGCAAGGAAACTCCGAGCATAGCCTTCTCCGTTGCCCTTTGGTTGACTTAAAGCCGTATATAATCACTGGCAACACACATTGGTCGTAGACTTTCGTCTTGAGACACTGCGGTAAGTTGGACGAGAAGATACAGCGCAGCTTCCCGAATGCTGTCCAGCCTAGACAGATTTGACGATTGACCTCTTTTCGAAGTTAGACCAACCTAACTGGATCGTTTGTCCCACGTTATCATCTACAACTTCGAGTGTAGAGTCTCCGATCTTGATAGGAGTGGGTGTGACATGGACATTCATCATGACCTTCGTCGTGTCCATGTTCATTTTTAGACCCACTCTTTAGGAAGCTCTACTGAGGTCATCGAGCGTTGTACTCTGGTTCTCCATGGTCTCAGCCATGACCACTATCGTGGCCATTGACGTCATTGACGTTGATGCCTAGCCCTCTCCTGTCCAGAACCTTGAAGACATCCTCCAGTGCAGCGGTGAACAGTTTCGGAGATGTAAAGTCTCCCTGTCTTACACCTCGCTGCAGAAAGATAGGTTTCGAGGCTTGGTCCTGAAGTCGGACTGACATGGTGGCGTTGTTGTTCAAACACTTCTACAACTCGATGTACCCGGTAGTCAATTTGGCATTGTTTGAGAGACTGCTGTACATCCCAGGTCTCGATCGAATCGAAGGATTTCCGGTAGTCTACAAACGCTAAACAGAGAGGCAAGTTATACTCTTTGGTCTTCTGTTTAATCTGCCGAAGCGTATGTATGTAGTCCTTTTCGGAAACCGGCTTGTTAGGGTGGCTGGAAATCGTCAACATGCGCGCGAGACAATCGTGATGACTCTTCAAAACAACTTGTAGACATGGCTTAGAAGTGAGATGGGCCTGTAATACTTCAACCGGGCATTGTCACCCTTTTGAAGAAGAGTACCACCACTCCCCTGCACCATGCCTGTGGCGTTTTCCCCTCGAGAATGACGGAATTAAACAGCGTCTGAAGGGCCTTAAGCTATGTGAAATATGTGTAAATACAAACACAACTTCACTTTTCTCCATAGGACTTTCGAGATAAACCGTTTTATTATCTATCTTCTATACTTATAATAAATCTGTAGAGAGGTCAATTCTGTACATGAAATATATTTACAAAATAACTATCGGGGGGTGATTAGTGATCGATACTGATGCCAAAAATGCAATCAGTAAAATTTTTGTCTGTCTGTCTGTCTGTCTGTCTGTCTGTCTGTCTGTCTGTATGTTATTTATAGAAAAAAAAACTACTCGACGGATTTTAACGAAACTTGGTACAATTATTCTACATACTCCTGAGCAGGTAATAGTATACTTTTCATCACGCTACCATTAATAGGAGCAGAGCAGTGAAAGGAAATGTTGGGAAAACGGGAGAAGTTACTTGGTTTTTTTAGCTTCCGTCGCGTGTGCAGCCTTAATGGTTAAAGCTACATAGAAATCATGTATAACGGAAATATTCCACATAAAATTATATAAAAAATATCCCAAGACAGCATATGTCTATCTTTTATAGTTGACTCACAATAACACGTGTAACTCCCGATAGCTTAGCAGTTCGGAGATTTGTTATATGGAATAAATGTGCTTTATTATTATTATCCTACTAATATTATAAATGCGAAAGTTTGTGAGGATGGATGTATGTTTGTTACTCTTTCACGCAAAATCTACTGAACGGATTTGGATGAAATTTTGCACAAGGGTAGTTTATAACCTGGATTAACACATAGGGTACTTTTTATCCCGGTAGAAGATCCCATGGGACAATTATCAAACTTCACGCGGGCGAAGCCGCTGGCAGAAGCTAGTATTACATATTTGCACTCTGAAGTGGTTTACTCTCTATTACAGATGTAAAGATGCAACAGTTGGAGCTATATTTGTGATCATATTACATAGTATCCCTAAGAGTTTTGGTTTTCTGAAGATCTTCTCTGCTGATAGTAAGTTACAGTTACTTTCCTGGAGTAGAATTTTCACCGGATGGCGGGCTCGGTCGCAGCAAACTAAATTGGTACTGTCCACTTATTGTGCTAATTATACTCGTAAACCATTTCGAGGAACAATATCTATCATGATCAGAACACATTATAAAACATATGAATACGGGTATTTATCGCGAATTTACCAACATAACAACATTTTGTCATTTTTTTTTAAACATTTATGAAGATGAGTGAGGGTAGTCGAATAAACGCCTTCACTTTGCTGTCGCGTTACCTCCAATACTTCAGTCTCCCCGCGACCACTTAAATTAAAGGTAAATTCGCGATAAATACCCACATGTATCATATGTTTTATAATCTCTATCATAATAAATCTCGTTAAAATGAAAAAATACTCCCCATTTATTTATATTTTTGAGGGAATGTGGTTGACCTTTTTTTTTTTTTCGCCATAAATACCCGTCTTCTTAAGTTTTATAATGACCTTTATTTGACCTTTTATGACGTCATCTCTCAAGAAGGCTATCGTGAAATACGCTTTTTGCGGTTCCAAACCGCATGATTAGCATTTGCGCGGTTATCGCGTGTCTGAAAGAACCCTTCGGCTCGCGTACCTACACAAAACCGATTTAGCTGTTACCGTGACATGTTCCCATACAAAAAAGTGTTTTACGTAAACAGCTGTTTTTAGACAATCAGACCGTCATTTTTTTGGTCAACATGGATCTTAGTAGCTAGTAACTCGGACGTGTATGTGCTTACACAGTACGAATAAGTTACACTGCAAAAGTGGTGTTACTACCTACTTGTACCGATATTGGACGTTGCCGGTATCCTATAAGCAGTTGACTGTGAAACGCGTTTTTAAAATGGAGGAATTCGAAGAAATGTAACTTTCAGAAAATTCATACTACAATTATTTAAGTCGTCGACGTCAACGTTGCATCGGCGACAACGGCGTGGGTGAATGAAATATTTATGTACAGAAAACAACTTTGTGAATACCACCACCATTTTGACGAATTTAAATTACAACCCATCAAGTTCTCCGATCAGCAATTTGCACAAATTGAGTGAGCAGACTGGCGGGAAATCTCAACAAGGGATTCGACGGTTGATCGGCCGTTTTCGTGCGTTATCGGACGATGACGGTCCTGTTTGTGTACGCGATCTCTTTCTTTTACAAGTGTTTGATTCAATCGTCCGAAAACTTTGGCCGATCGATGACGAATTAAGTGTACGCGAATCGTTAGGGGCTTCGCAAACGTGGACACTTTTAGGTGCCGACAACACCACAGACAGCGGTGATCGGACACAGTTACCGGTTGCTTCTCTTAGTCACTGGTAACCGTAGTTTCAATGTCGTATAGCGATGATCGAACACTCGCCAGTCGCTACTGTTGGTCACTGGTTGCTGGTTGTGTTGATTTTAAATAAATAAATAAATTCATTTATTCTCGGGTAAATAACACCCATTGCCAAATAATAATAAACATCAAATAAAGCCAATTATCATCACAATAAAATAAAATAAAAACAAAACTCAATCAATTAGAAATAAATTACATCAAAAACATAAATAAATCAAATAAATCATATACAATCCAGAATCTAAGTCAATAAATAAAAAATCAAATCAAATCAAAAACATTAAATCAAATTAATCATATAAAATCCAGAATCTAAGTCAATAAATATAAATTAAATTATGTCAAAACAAATTAAATCCAATAACTCAAAATCAAAATAAATGGAACGAAGCAAATTAATGTTTTTTTTTTTAAGTTGACGTAGGCGTCGTTGCTGTCAATATTTACAGGCAAATCAACCATGTCAATGCCAAAACCCGCGCCATGCGCCCCCCTGTTGCCGTGTCATACTTCACTATTCTTCTATTCTTTATTGAGATGACGTCATTGAAAGTCAAATAAAGGCTCACAAATAGAGGTGAACCGTGAATATGTCATGTTTTTGTTTCAGAGAAAAGTCAATTGGTCCTGAAACCAGAATCCGCCATTCTGTGGTGGCGGTTTGTTGATAAGAACTGCAACTATGGTTACATATTTACATTTGGTAACAAAATATTTTCTTTTATCCCTACTATTATATAAATGTGAATGTAAGTTTGTTTGTTACGCTTTCATGCGAAAACTACTCAACCGATCATCACGAAACTTTGTACGCATATTCTTGGAGGTATTAGAAGTAACATAGGATACTATTTATTTAAAAAAACTAACCCTCACTCGCAGACGAAGTTGCGCGGGTCAGGTAATTAATAAAAAAACAAACAACATTGATACTATAGTAGTTAGTTCGAAAGTTTTCAGGGTTCCGTGTCCGAAGGGTAACCAGCGGAACCCCTTTTACTAAACCGCCGCTGTCCGTCCGTCCATCTAGTCTTTATTAGCGGGCTGCATGCTTATGATCCGTAATAGCTATAACAACAAATAATAAAAAACAAAATAAATCAAACGTTAAAGGGGGCTCTCCTACTACGAGATGGTATGGGAACCCTTCATGCGAGAGTCCCGACTCGCGCTTGACAAGTCAGAGTAAAATCAATAATTAAGAGCATTTTCAATGTATTTACTATCCTATATATAATAGGGTCATGTTTCCCTAACTTTTTAAAGAAAATAAACAACCATACTCCCTTGTTGATGGTTCTGGAGCTCTTCCAGAGAACAGCCGGCGTAGCATGGCGTTCTATCTCTACTCTACCAAGACTCGACAAAGCTCTTTTCCATACAACTTGACATGTCTTGAGTCTTGGACATCCCCGAGCATGCGGCGACCCATAGACTCGAGATTGTAAGAAGACAAAGACTTTCCATGGCAACGGAGACGCAGCTAGTGATGTAGATATTCTAAAAATCCTACGATAATATTTACGTTTAGTTAACCAAAAAAATGAGTAAAACGCGCAGGTTTTATCACCTTTTGAACGTAACTCAAAGCAACAACGAAACGTATTACTCGTATAGTTTTTAATCTGTGTCGGACTCAGATGAAGTGTAAACTTTGTGTCATACTAGTTAGAGAGCCGACGACACTAAACCTAGTCTGATATGACTTCCCGAAGATATATATACTATTTTTTTAATTAATTACTTTATTATTAATGGGGGAACACGAAATGGCGATGGTGCAATGCAAAAAACCGAGAGGCGCAATTAAAAAAAAAATATTTTTCGTATTTTGTGTGCTAAAGACTCCCAAGTCTTGTAAAATGATTCGCACATGATCGTGACACGTGTATTTAATCAGTACAAATCGACAGGAACCAAGTGATTGCTGACAAAACGCGCGGTGGGCTGCAGCAATCACTTTCTGCACTGTTTGGAAAACGCAGCAGTCATTTTCCTTTCACAGAAATTGAAGATCTTTCAGATTTGCGTTGGTATTTTCTAAGTACATAATCAGTCTGGGAGTCGTTATCAGACAAGGTTTAGTATCGTCGACTCTCTAACTATAATGACAAAGTGAATTTTCGATTTCAAAGATAATAATGAAACATTGGAAGGATGTAGTTTATATGTTTATTTTCGCATTATCACAATGCGAAAACAGAGTTGTACATGGGTAGAGTTAATGGCTCCCAATATGTCTTGGGAGGCTGAACTTTCGCTGGTACCTAGTTGCCACAGTCTGCCTTCCTGCCTTAGTGTTCGGGTACAGGATCCATCGCAGTTTCAGCCTGAAACAACAGAACTTAAAGATCTATCACACTATCTAACTCGGGCCACTCAAACTTTCGTTTTTATGAGGGAAATTAACTGACTTTGTGTTTATTGTAACAACAAATTGCATTAAAAATTGCTTATTGTAGTTTGGCCAATACAAATGTTTTGATCTTAGCCAACACCCCTTTGGTAATATCCTGTCAGCAGAACTTTGATCCACTTATAAGATTGCCCATTATTTTTACAAGGTACCTAACTAGTTGGAAGGCGTAATTAACCTGGATTGAACTTACCTACTTTAACGAGAACAGGCAGACCATGTGATGTGTAAGGAAACAGATCCTCTCAGCTCCTGGCACAGATATTGCACCATCTATTTGGTTACCTACTAAGTATATAGTTTTCGAGGAACTCGTTTTCCGAGAGATTGAAAGCCCCGGTTGGAGCTAGTACAGCGTTCCTTTTGACCTTCCCTTCATTTTTCTCAGCATAGAAACTGAGGAAATGGCGACGGTAGGACCCCGACATGTTTTTCACCAAATCGCGTACAAAAAAACAATACGTTTTTGTAAAAACCCGCTTGTCTAGGTCTGATGTGTTGTAGACTTTTTGACATTAGAAGTCAAGAAACGATTTCTACAACAACTGTCAAAAGTAGACAAAAAAATATCGCCATGCTCGACGTTATAGACTTTTGTCGCTAGAGACTAGAGAACTGTCTTTTCCACATGTCAAACATCGCCATGCTAAGGACGGTAGAAGTCTTTCGAAAATCTGTCATTTATCTGTCATTTTGTCGATTGTCAGTACGGAAAAGAGCTTTGTCGAGTCTTGGTAGAGTAGAGATAGAACGCCATGCTACGCCGGCAGGAAGAAGTTGAAGAGTTCCCAAAGACTTCCTCCCGCTTTCAGAACCTTAGTTGTTATTTCATCCTCACCAGGCGCCTTTCTATTCCATAGGCTGTGTTCCTAGTAGGCAAACTGTTCGCGGCCGACTGAATTTGCGGCGTATCGGTTTAGTTCCATATATTTGAAATGGAGTGTCCACAGTTTGCTAGTTTTGCGCTCATTTTACGCAGTTTGCAGCGTTACGTGCGCCGACTGTCTCAGTGAGTGACCGACTCATAGCAAAACCTGCTTGCGACGCATGAAAATTGATCTGAGTTTCCAGCTAATACTCAGGTCAAAATAGGCATTAAGGCTACATTAATTCGCACCCAGCTAAAAAGTTCTGCAATATGCACGACCAGAGTCATACATTTATTTTGAGAAACCGGCCTCGAAAAACAAGAAAACTTTCTAGAAATTTTCAGAAGACCTTTATGGCGCCTTCTTTCCAAAGGCAGATGTAGTGTTTTGATAAATTGGTTCTCGGAGGATACATTTGTTTAAAACCTATCAGAAAAGTATCACTTTTTTATTTATTGTCCCTATATAATAAGGCATTGCTGTAACCGAAATGTTGTTGAGCCCAAATTCTTACATATTGTATGGCAATGTTTTGATTTATTTATTATTTAATTTTGTTTGGTAATTCCACATTTTGTAAGTGACATTTTAGAGAAATGATAATATATTTTGACAATTATTCTGAATTGATTGTGTCTATTACTTTTTAATTTAATTTAATTCAATAATGTTTCTAATGTAATTTTAATGTAATTATGACATTTCAATATTTTTTTTTGTATTTCTGTGACATTTCTATAATTTATGTGTTTGTATGTGTGTCTATCTACCTATTTGTTTTTATGTTTTCTTTATATGGGTCTCGGACCTGAAATAAATGATTTTATTTATTTTATTTATAATATCCTCAAAACCGTAGATTTCTCACAATCGGCACTTTATGGAGGTGGTACATTTAAAGAAAAACTTCGATTACAACTTTTCAACTTTATGAATCGTTATATCTCAAAAACGGTTGCTCTTAGGAAAAAAAGTATTGATGCAATTTTATAGATAATTATCTGATCTGCAATTTTGGTCCGAGCAAATTTTATGACAAAACTTTTTGTGACCTTTGACCCCGCGTAATTTTTTTGCACGCTCGGATCGATGAGGACTTTTCACATTTCGTTTATTATAGTGTGTTGAACAATCCTACCAATTTTCAGCCTAGTGGGAATTAATGTAACCTCACCCCTATGTTTGAGTCTAATTTGACCGGACTATAAGTCTCAGTTCGCCACTAATTTGCGTCTTACTCAGTCGGCTGCTAACAGTTTGCCTACTGGGGGGACACCCTAAGCTGTCTAAGAGCCGCCTCGATGTCTTCTTGGTAGAGGAAAGCTCTACTCCTCCGCTATACTTTCTGATTAATTTCGTTGCAGGATCCAAGATAGTTAAATCAATTCTCTGGGACTTAGTCGAGCTTCATTATCTCGGCGCTTTTCTGGTGGTGGGAAAAATCTATTTGTGTTGAATACTAAACCCGAAAAGGGGTCATCGTACTCATCATTTTGAACAACTTTTTCTATGGGACAAACCTTGAAATCACGAAAAAAAAATCAGCTGTTTCCTACATTATCGGGTTTAGTGTAAACAAAAAATAATGTTGTATAGCCTATGTTACTTGCTGATAATGTAGCTATCCATTGCTGAAAGTATTTCTCAAATCGGTCCTGTAGTTTTTTCTATGTAGTCTTTGGTTTATTTTCTAAAGTAAATTGGTTAGTCATTTTGTTGTAATACGGAACATAGTGTGCCGCATGTTTATAACGCATGTGTTTTTAATAAAGTTTACACATTTATATTTTAGGGGCTGCTTTCGCTTTACTCATTGCCGGTAGAGCCGTAGGCATGGATCACACAATTTCCAAAAAAATGCTCCCTTTGACAAATATGGACTTTAAAGTAGGATTACTTGTGGCTGTGCTCGTCGCAGCAATCCTCTCCAACGTGATGACTGCAATGGCAGCGTGTTCAGTGTGGCTTCCTTTAATAATGTGCATGGTAATGTAACTTTTTGACCTCAACTTGATAATTATAGCTCTTTCTTTCATTCTCTTTTTAAGATTTGCCTAAACGTCGTCTAAAGCGTTTTGTTTTATTATTTTTGTTGCAGTCCGTCGATGCTCCTTTTCCGTGGCCAACAAAGGTGTATCTTGCAGCGCTAGGTGTGGGTATAGCGTGTAATTTCGGATTCTGCTCACCTTTTCAATATACTCCGAGTTACTACTGCCATCGTTCTGGAAAAGTACCGATGTTGACCATGGTAAATATGTGTTACAGTACTGTAACGAGCTGGGTATGAGATAAATTAATTACTACCGATTAAACAACACAATTACTTTATTAATCACAAAACAATTTAAACTTAATCACAAGTACACTAAAATACACTACTGTTCACTATTCGCTTAGATATCGCTCTTCAAGTTCACTTCGATCCACTTCGTTGTGTAGCCAAAACAAGACTGACGGTCGCGGCCCTGAGCGCTCTATTTATACTCGCCAACAGACACACCAGAATATTCACGAATATTCTAGAGGGTCATAAAAAAACACAATAGAAAAGTAGGTACAGTCAGCAAGTAGATAGGTAGGTAGGTAATTATTATTACTAGCTACTTGTACAAACAAATATGAACCGTATGTCCTAGGCGTACGGTCGAAATTCTAATGTCTTTGTATAAATAGGTCGCGAGTTTGTACCTACCTAACTTTAAAACTAGGTAATAATAATAGAATGCTCTCGAACTTCTAACGTACACATACTGTAATCACTGGCTTTCTCGAATGTTCTAGTAGGTCCGATGTAACAGTACCTTTTGTTAATTTTCATCGGTGTCATTGGTGACGTTGTCCCCTTTAGACATATGATAAACTAAACTAGTAGTAGTAGTAATAACAACACTACCTGTGGCTCTGAAAGAAAGTTTTTGTTATTAAAACACAAAAAAAAGTAAAACCTAGATGTCCTTTAATTTTGGGTTATCATGCTTATTTCGTGGCCGCTGAGTGGCGTGTACGGTCGGACAAGCTATTTGGTTCACAGTTTAACCTTCAAAGGAGATCATTTAGGTAGGTACTGTCGGCCCAAAACCCAAAGTGACAGCCAACGAAAAAAAAAACGCGTCACCACTGTTGGGGAGGTTAGTCCTAGTATTTTTACTACGAGACCATCTCTACAACCATTCCTTCAGTTAAGTTTTTGGGTTGAAAAATCTGGTTTTTCGTACGTAAAAACTTTATTTGACTGAAATCCTTTAGTCTGCTGGCGAATAAGTGATATGAACTCTTTGGAATGATGACCTTGAACAAGTATTTTACAAACCATTTTAACTGCACATTTGCTAAACCTGCGAACTGAGATTTGAGCGCATCTTTTAAAGAAGCAAAACGGCTTTTTCGCGAATGTTGAGAAAAGGTCGCGAATGATTTTTGCAGGTTTGGGTGATTTTTAGCCTTCCGAACAAGCCGGATTCCGAAAGCATAATTTAGCAAAGCAAAATTAAGCACCGCCGCGTGGTCCACATACATACACTCCGGTATACCTGCTTCTTTGTTTAGCGTTTGTTGACTACGAAAAATCTTTCGATTTGATGGAGATTTGGACTGTACTGCAGTCTCTCCAACACGAAGTGTATGCACAAAAAAACCACATTTCCTTCCGACTTAAGGACCAGACTTCGTAACCTATTCTACACGAAGACTCTATAAAACCACTTGACTGCGCATACAGTGCCCCGACGCACGAAAACTATTAGTAATTTTGCACTTATAAGTAGGCGACGGTACTAGTAACCATTTTAGTTGTGACCAATTGTTAGACCCATATGAACGCTAAATAATTATAAATTGATGCGATTTATTTATACAATTTAAAACGCATAAAATGCCTAAATGCGCGGTAAACTGGTGTGGGAAATATACCAAGACATCTAGTTACAAAAAAGAGAGGCATACCTTTTCATCAGTAAGTAAAGACTACGAAATTATTTTTTAATTTAATCAGATTAAGAGCAACCGCAGGGGTCTATTTAAAATGGTCGATCGTGAAAGAACACACGAAACAGTGACCCGCGTTTATGTCTTTTAGAAAAGTCCCTTTCTTTCATTAGGAAATTCTAATTCTTTTATCCCTTTCTCCCCCTTAGTATTTTTATCGTAAAAATCAGAGCCGTTACCTTTTTAATGGCTGAAGTTGATATCGATAAAAATAAAATTAAACATCATACAATTTTTATATTATTTTAGGAAATTTGAAATATAATTCCGACTATTTTATAAGATCGTTATTACAATCTCTAATTGGGTATAATTTATTTCGGGATATTAATTATAATCAATATGAAATAGAATCAACAAATCATTGTATTTTATGAGGAAGATGCATAATACAGAAATAATTATGTAGACGCTAGTTTATCATTTTTGACTGAGATCAATCAAGACCCTAAAACTATAATTAGAAAAACATAAATAGTTCATTTTAAAAATCAATAAGAAACAATAGTTGTTTTTCTTTTTGTTATTGACTGATGTTGATTAAATTTTATTATGTAATTTTTAATGAGTATTTTTTTTTTTTTTTTTTAAATAGTCGATATCGATAAAATGGATCATCATTTTATCGATATCGACTATTTTCCCTTAGTCAAGTAGTGCAATCCCTAATTAGACATAGCTACGCAACTTGACCTTGAACTGGCCAATTGCAGCCGCGCATTCTTCCTCGTCCCCCGGCCCGCGGTAGTGCGTTGTGTTCTTAGAAGAAATCAGCCTATTCGCTCTCTAGTGGTTATATACTCTATGATTCTACAGCAGCAAGGTGTAAGACATCCCGAGACTTCATATCAAAAAAACTGTTCACCGCTGCTCTGGAAGTTGTATTAAAGGTTTTGGACTGGAGAGGGCTAGGCATCAACGTCAATGACGAGTACGTCACTCGTCTTCGGTTTGCCGTGGTTATGGCTCAGACCATGGAGGACCTCGATTTGTACTGAGGTCCTCCATGCATAGCATTGTTGCTATACTAGATGGCCCCAGTAGAGCTTCCGAAAGACTGGGACTAAAATGAACATGGACAAAACCAAATTCAAGTTGAAAGCCCATGTAACACTCACTCCTATCAAGATCAGAGACTATTATGCGAAGTTCTAGACGATTAGGTCTACCTAGGACAAACGGACCAGTTAAGTCAGTATAACGTGGAATCTGACTGGGCTGGGCAGTGTTAAAAAAGTTGCACAGTAACTTCACCTCGTACTTACCGCAGTGTTTCAAGACGAAAGTCTATGACCAGTTTGTGTTGCCAGTGATTGATTACGCTGATGCCTGCTATTTGGATGCCACCGAGGAGCTGTTAAATAAGCTTGAGCGCTTACAAAATCTTTGTATTCGTTTTGTGTATGGTCTGAGGAAATATGACCATGTTTCTCACTTCCGCAAGGAGCTTAAGTGGCTCCCTATCCGTCTTCGCAGGAACACTCGGATATTATGCCTCCTTTACAATATCCTTTATAACCCTGCATATCCCAGTTACCTGCGTGATCGCTTTTCCTTTACCCGTCCTTCTAATGCTCTCTGTAGATCCCACCTCAGGCATCATCTTAATTTCCCATCCCATAAAACTGAACTGTATTCCTACTCCTTCTCTGTTCACGCAGTACGTTTGTGGAACTCACTTCCGCCTAACATTCGAGATTCCAAAACTTTATTTCTCTTTAAAAAACAAGTCAAAGAGCATTACCTCTCTTCTATACAGTAATATTCTACATATATATGTATGTATGTTATAGGTAAATATTTACAATAGTAGTTTATTTTGTTTTTTTTTTTTTAATAATATGTGTATGTATTTGTATGTTATATGTTTATATTAAATAGTCATAGTTTTGTTTTAAGTTTTAATTTAAATTTTCTTGTTTGACTTTTCTACACACTGTGTCTACATTTCTTATCAGACTTTCCTCTCGCAGGTCTGCTGGAAGAAATTTCTTTTGAAATAAGCAGTACCTTTGTGCTCTTCTATGTTAATATATTGTCCTTTTATGTATTTTGTGTGTACATGAATAAATAAATAAATAAATAAATAAATAAAAAAAAGGTACTTATCCGCGAATTGAGATCCTCCTCCTTTTGGAAGTCGGTTAAAAATGTAAACCAAATAGCTCGTTCGACCGTACATGTTGTCATTTGGAGGTCTAATTTGTACATATGCTACACAGTAGGAAATCTGAAAGTATTTCGCCAACACAGATAACCATAATGAGATTACATGGGTGATCTGAAACTCTTTGCCCCTCAACGATTTGCAACTGATGGAGCTACTGAAGGTAACTGAAACTTTCAGTAACGCCATCAGGATGGAATTTGGTGTGGACAAAGGTGCGATCATGCATATAAAGCGAGGGGAGATTGTGGAATTTGTGGCAACCTCGAACTCTCTGATTCTATAAATCTTAGATCCCTCTCAGTAACCGTAACCTATTAGTATTTGGGTATGTCGTAAGCGCTGGGCATCAATGTTGCTGATATGATGCAATCGTTATGAAGCGTGTCTTTGATCCCCTAAAAAAGTATTTTAATAGTCTTTTATCAGGAGTAAATAGAGTGCGTGTGTTCAACGGTTGAGTCATGCCGGTTGTTGATGTACTCTTTCGGCATACTCAAATGAACTCAAAACAGTACTAGACTTTGGCTTCAGATATGGTGTAGAACAAAAAAATGATTGCAATGACAGGGAGTACAAATGTCTTTCAGCTTCGTTAAGAATTGTTTTTTTACACCCTTTATAATACACTGTATGGAACCTTTCATGCGCGAGGTGGACTCACACTTGACCGGTATTTAAATATTGATATTTATTATTTACAGATGAAATACTCCATCATACCTGTTCTGTATTGCACCTTAATTACATATATTGCTGTGGCCTTTATTGCCGAACTTATATGGGATAGTGGCAAAGGAGGGTTTCACGTAGTATTACTTCCATCGGCTGTAAAAACAACCACGCCAGCTTCAGAAGAAAGGCCAGCGCCGGATCCGGGTATTTAAATAAGTTGTCTTCATTTGATGTGTATTTTTCTTCTCAATAAGCTAATAATATAATTATATGTTTTAAACTAAACCCGCTTGTTTTTATTGTTGTAAAAATAATTGGGCAATTACTTTCTTTACACCCTTCTTGAGCATAATATTTTCCAGTGACGCTATCTTGATGTGTCGCGATCTAATAAAGCATAATTGGAAGTAGTTACATGCAAAAGGATCCAATCCACAAAACTACCCGAGTTAGATAAGCTTAGTTAGGTATAGCAGACTTCTATAGACTAGTCCAAGAAGCTTTGTTGTTAAACTCTGAAGCTTCATTGTCACTAGTACTATTAACATGTAGGTACGTTTGCCGGGCTAGGCCCCAATAACAGCATAACGATTATGTTCCACTATTTTCATATTCTTTCAAAATGGAAGTAGTGATTAACAAAAACAACAGTAGTTCCGTCACGGAACTGTTAGTCTTAGTAATGGAACTAGTGATAAAAAAATCGACACTAGTTCCATTATTTTCATAATCTTTTTCAAAATTGATAATAAAAAACAACACTAGTTCCATCGATAGCAACCTACCCAAACCCTTCCGTCATGGAACTGTTAATCTTATTAATAGAACTACCTAGTAATAAAATAATCAACACTAGTTCCATTATTTTTGTATTTTCTTTTTCAAAATTGATAATAAAAAAAAAAAACCGACTTCAGAGAAAACAAAAAAGTGAAAAATAACTTCAGAAAAAACGCTTCAGAAGTCGGTGACCTTTTTTTGATTGATTTAGTTTTTTTGTCACCGACTTCTGAAGCGTTTCTTATGAAGTTATTTTTCACTTTTTTGTTTTCTCTGAAGTCTTTGTAAAAAAGTTTTTATTTTTCACTTTTTAGTGGTTCACATGTGCTTACCCCTTCACAGCGTACCGGCGTGATTTTAGGTTATGAACACTGGTGTAAACAATAGACAGATATGAGATTTCGGCAATCCCAGTACATTTGCTATCATTTACTCGTATTGAGGAGTTTCGTTGCATATCTCCAAAGTTCTTCATCAGATCTTCATCAAATTGAATTGGGACCACTTCGAGAAAGTACAATTCCTAAAACTACCCAAACCGCTTCTAGTGTGCCTATAAAATGTGAAGAATTCTCTCAATTTCTCCAGAATCCCATCATCAGCTACTGATTTGATGATTATAAGACCACACAGGAAGCACCAGCTTTCAAATAAAATAAGAACGATCAAAATCGGTTCACCCAGTAGAAAGTACTGAGGTAACAAATATTTTCGAAATCGGGTGTATTTTACACATGTGCGTACCCCCTCAGAGCATACAGGCGTGATGTTACGTCATAATATAGTATAAACCACGGAACAGAGAAAAACAGTGGAAGTGCAAAGTAGGCGTGGCACGCGTGCCACAATTAAGCGTGGTTACGCTTAACTGATCCCAGTCGCGTTCTAACATCGCACCGAGTTGCTAGTCTCGCGAAAAATTCATATTTCCCCAGCTATGCCGTATTGTTCCATTTTAGAGTGTAAAAATGATAGTAGGAGGAAAAATCTTAAAAATGGAGGTATTTCGTATCATCGGTAAGTACAATTTTCATTGTTTTCTAATAAAAATCTTATTTTGTTAATATTTATTCATATTTAATAGAACGGTTGGGCAAAATCAACCTTACACCATTAAGATAAAGTTTATTTTGGATTGATTCTATTCCATAGAACACTCTCGAAAGCACTTCGCTACTCAAGTAGTGATGTGGTCAAGTCGAATTTTGAATTTATAGATTGATATCGATACAGATATGTATTATTTCATTTACATACGTTTGTAAAATGGTTACTTTTTTTTGGTGTAGTGTGAATAATAAATGCCAGGTGGGCCCTTAAAAAATTGTCTCCTTTGAACACTTGTAAAAGGCATGCATGCATACATACCAGCACTTTTATTAATTTTAAATTTACCTGTCTGTCTGTCTATTTATTAATAATTTAAATGAACAGCTGGTTGTGTACCAACTAAATAAATATACTCCCAACAACTCTTATTTTTGCGAATTGAAGAAAGTATAAGGTATCCATCGATATCGATAAATAAATTTAATATGCTACGTGGTCCGGCCTTGACCGAGTAGCAGCAGAAACCGACCGATCACGCAAATGTCAACCATATGTCTTACGCGTTAAATTTCATAATTGCGACCACTGAGAATATCGCCATCTATGGTTGAGTAGCGGAATTTACTCGTCAATCGAATCTAGTGTGACTATAGATCGTAAATACGTTTTGCCGCTAAAGCAAAATCAATTTTATTTGTAGAACGTCAGGGTTTATTTCCAAATCTTTGATGTAGGCTAATTTTGACTAAACTTTGAACAACGAATCAAACGAATTGTTTTTTTGTAGTGCAATATATGATTATCGGTTTATATGTGTGAGTTTGGCGACAGCGGTTCCTACAGTAATTTTGGTGCATTGCACTTCCACTGTTTTTCTCTGTTCCGTGGTATAAACAATGAACCTACAAGCGATGGCAGCAATCACTGCAGATTTCAGGTTTAAGATAACTTTATTTTTCTTACTAGATTTGCTGTGTATTTTTGAAGAGTTCCGTTGTATATCTCCGAAGATCAGCATCAGGTCTTCATCAAACTAAAATGGGACCAAACGGGAAGCACCAGCTTTCAAACAAAAAAAGATCCATCAAAATCGGTTCACCCAGTCGAGAGTACTGAGGTAACAAACACAAAAAAAAAAAAAAAAATACACACGAATTGATAACCTCCTCTTTTTGGAATTCGGTTGAAAACAACACTAGTTCCATCGATAGCAACCTACCCAAACCAGTCAATTCCGTCATGTTAATCTTATTAATAGAACTAGTAATAAAATAATCAACACTAGTTCCATTATTTTTGTATTTTCTTTTTCAAAATTGATAATAAAAAACGACACTAGTTCCATCGATAGCCACCTACCCAAACCAGTTCCGTCATGGAACTGTTTATTAATAGAACTAGTAATAAAATAATCGACACTAGTTCCATTATTTTTAACCGACTTCCAAAAAGGAGGAGGTTCTCTATTCGACTGTATGTATTTTTTTTTTTATGTATGTTCACCCATTACTCGAAGACGCCTGAACCGATTTGAAAAATTCTTTTTTTGTTTGAAAGGGTATACTTCCAAGTTGGTCCCATAGAAATATTGTCATGATCTGATCACGAACTTCGGAGATATGGAACGGAACTCTTCAATAATAGACAGCAAATCTGTCGTGATTGCTGCAATCGCTTGGATGTTTATTGTTTACACAACATCATAACATAACATCACGCCTGTATGCTCTGAGGGGGTACGCAGATGTGTATAGTATACCCATATTTCGACAGTTAGGTATGTTAACTCTTCAAATTTTATATGAAAACGTGTTGCGATTTTGGTATTTTCTACAACAAGTGAAGCATTTGCGTTTGATAAGAACCATTCTACCATCAGATCTGATGATGAAGCCAAGAGTCACGGAACTCCATAATGAAACAATGTACCCTAGTCGTGTTTGGGCTTGTTAACGGGCATAACTCCGTCGCTTGCCAACCGATTTGGATTTTTTTTTTTGTTGGAAAGGATATTCTTCCCAAATGGTCCCATAGCCACCAAGTCGGGATCTGATGATGGAATCTTGGCGAAATCGAGGGAACTCTTCAAATTTTATATGAAAACGTGTTGCGATTTTGGTATTTTCTACAACAAGTGAAGCATTTGCGTTTGATAAGATGCATTCTACCATCAGATCTGATGATGAAGCCAAGAGTCACGGAACTCCATAATGAAACAATGTACCCTAGTCGTGTTTGGGCTTGTTGTAATTGTAACGGTATGCACTTTTCATGTATGTCAAGCACATGTGAACCACTAAAAAGTGAAAAATAAAAACTTTTTTGCAAAAAATAAAACCGACTTCAAAAAAAAAACAAAAAAGTGAAAAATAACTTTAGCTTCTGAAGTCGGTGACAAAAAAACTAAAGCAATGAAACAAAGGTCACCGACTTCAGAAGCTAAAGTTATTTTTCACTTTTTTGTTTTTTTTTTTAAGTCGGTTTTATTTTTTGCAAAAAGTGAAAAATAACTTTAGCTTCTGAAGTCGGTGACAAAAAAACTAAAGCAATGAAACAAAGGTCACCGACTTCAGAAGCTAAAGTTATTTTTCACTTTTTTGTTTTTTTTTTTAAGTCGGTTTTATTTTTTGCAAAAAAGTTTTTTATATTTTCTTTTTCAAAATTTATTACAAAAAACAACACTAGTTCCATCGATAGCAACCTACCCAAACCGGCTGGTAAGTTATTGAAAATAGCTGTTAATAAATAAAACAATTTGTGTTCCTTTTTTATAAGTTTTATATCTTAAAAGCTAATTTGACATGAGCTACATTATTTTAGAAAAAGTTGAGCGGATTCATTAGTTGTTTTTTTTTAAATTATAAAGTCGTGTTATATGTATTTCAACCGAAGGACCACCATGGCCTAAGAGCGGTGATCCGTCATCATACGGCGTGTGCCCAAAATACATCGAGAATATAACTTATAGAGTGGTAATGTCAGGCTAGCCGTCTCCGCAACAAATAAGTGATTACATAAAAATATTGACGCTCGCTGTCACTAAAACAGTACAAAACCAGTATTGGATCCGTGAGTACGTCTCTTCATATTCCGAAATAAAATTTCGATTAAATAGTTTCACAATGGCGTGCTCTTCTATTCGTGGTGTGGAAAAAACAGCACAATATCAAATTATAAAACAGACGGAATAACCTTTAATCGGGAAAATACAGGTAAAAAAGTAATTTAGTTTCAATTTTCTCACGGCTCAAGTCAAACTGGACAAGTCAATGTGAAATAATTGATGTATGTCTATGCGTCTTGCTTCCACATAACGCAATCCGTATTAAACTAGCTCTTTCTAGTCTGTGCTCTTATCACTACTAGTGTTGCATACCAAGAATCAAGGTTTGTATCGATATTGGTTTCGAGTAAATTAAATCAAATTATATTAAAAAAATATTTGTGAAACCTATTATGACAGGAGAGAGAGATGAGCCTAGCTTTCCTCAGCAAAATGAAGACTTAATGAGATACAAGCGGTCAGAATTTACTATACGAAATAAATTAATTTCGAAATTCAGTGAATGTGTTATTATTTACCTAATAACACATTAGTACAATGATTTCCATAAGAAAACACGCAAGTATTATTCACTATTACTACTATACTGATGCATTGGTAATCGATATCGATAAAACTTGCATGCGGACTACCCCATCTCTAGAGTGTTATTTTTGACATTCGGTCAGCCAATCAGAGCGTAGAACGCAGATGTGAGTAGCTGTCAGTTGGCGGAATTGTTTTCAAACAAACATTAACAAGTAACATTTGAAGTAACATTTCTACTCTATAGGTTATATGCTCGATGCCATAATACTAAGAATACTATTGTATTTAGACGGTTTCTTTTTTAGCAAACCTTTTCAATAATGCCACCTTTAAAAAAGTATGAGGTTTTGCTAACAATTCATACAAATGACTTACTAATTACTCTAAAACAATGGATAATTCGGTACGAACGAACCCACTAATCACTACTGAGGCTACACGAAAAAAAAAAATTACATAGATTTTAAAAGGGTAGAACGATTGAAATAATATTGGTTAACAAATGTACGGCTAGCTATTCAATAGGCATCCCTATTCCTTACTAAAAAATATGATTCTGTTTTAGCCTGGCAGTTAGATAGATTATCGAAAAATATTGAGTAGGCATATGTTTTTTGTATTATAAAATTAACAAAAATTGACGGAAGATAAAACGCGTCAAAGATCATGAGTGGGGGCTCGTGTCATCACTTTCTGGTAAACTTGTACCTACTCAAAAGTGACGTCACACGAGGTTTCGACGCACTGTATATCGTCTTCATTTTTTGTTTACTTGAAAAAAGCAAAACATATGAGCATTCAATATTTTTTGGAAATCTATCTGACGGGCTAATTAGATTTTTGTCATCCACCCTAATCAAATTCAAACTATCGTTCCTAAACGTGACTTGGAGTGGTATACCAAGGCAAGGAATACTTTTTTATTCAAAACGAACACCTTTATTACTAACTTAAATATGTAAAATATTGTGCAGTAACAATAATGGATGCCATTATTAAGCAAATATGTATGGTGAGCTAGCTATGTTGTAGACACAGGTGCATGTCGGTAACCCGGGTGACCCGTCAAGAATATACGGGTATGAAGAAAACAGGCTGTAAAGTAGACTCATCCTGTTACTTGAATATCTTCCGTAGTTAATCATTATAATATCGGGATCGGGAGGTCAAAATATTCAATGGAAGTTTTAATAGCAACCAAAAACTAAGCACAAAGTGAATTGGTGCAACTGCAAAAATCGACTAATAAGAAGAGAAAAATAGATTAGGTAAAAAAAAACTCGACTGAAAAGTGAAAATAAAAAACCTATAAGACTAGCTAAGATCCAAAGTTAGTAACTAATTTAGAGGCGGCGCGCGCCAACATAAGTACAATAAAGCCTGAATTCCTGCTGCGCTGACGTCGGTCGCGTACGTCAGCGAGAGAAACAGTAGCAGCATACGCGCCGCTGACGTCAGCGTCGCAGTATGGTGTTTTATTGAACACAATGTATAAAGGGTGTAAATTAAAGAAGTCGAAAGGCACTTGACTTCCCCGTCATTGCGATGATTTTCAAATCAATTGGGCAAAGTTTCACCTTTTTGACAAGTAATTTTTTAAAGACAATTTTTTTTTAAATATTTTTACTTACTACTATCAATACATCCATCAGCACTATGTTTAAAGTGTTGATGGATGGATTGAATAAAAACATTGAGTTCTACCAAAAAACATGTTGTTTCACCCCAAAAACAAAAAGTTGTTTCCTAGCAATATTTTTTGCGTAAGGTTACTTAGTTTGATGTACAGAATGCTGAGTGGCGACCGCGAACCGGAAGACGATGCGTTGGAAGACCTCCCACTAGGTGGACTGGTATGGTGGGCAATGACGGGGAAAACAAGTGGTTTTCGGATTCGTTAAGAGGTGTTTTACACGCTTTATGGTAGCGCTGGTCTATCATACGTGTTCTCCGCTTGCTTTTGGGCAGTTTTTAGCAGTCGCGTCGTCTTGGTACTTCGATAGAGACATGTAGAGAACTCTCCGTAGTGGTACAATCACCATAAGATTTCAGTATTCATTTTTATGTTAGAAGGTCACACTAACAGCCTAATTAACGGTTCAGAAATCGATCTGCTTTATAAAACATATGAATACGGGTATTTATCGCGAATGTATCTTTAATTTAATCCCGACGTTTCGACCGGATTGCACCAGCCGCGGTCGCGGGGAGACTGAGTGTCCCCGCGACGACGGCTTTTTTAAATGGGTCTTATAACTCAATGTCTTCTCAGTAACTAGAGGGTTCCAGGGTGTCGTCTAGACCAAAGAAAATATCGCAATGACAGAGAGAATAAGTCTAAGCCTTTCTGCTTCCTAAAGTACCTTCTTACATCCATATTATTGTATTATATTTCCCACTCCAAGTCGTCGCTCTAAAAAAACCTACGGTAACTAACACTTCTCACTATACGGCTGCAACGGCTTAAAATCAGCATTCCCACTCAGGTAGGCATCAACAAAGTTTTGTACAGAATCTGTGGTGATCTCATCACCATTCTTCATCGTCACCATGCGTTGTTTGGGGAAATCTATGGAGGTCAGCAAGGGGACTGCATCATCAAGTCCAATATGTTCTCTTAGCATATCTGCGCTGTCAGTCCCGTCTATGCCAATGTAAAACATGACGTGTTTGAACGGTTTCTTCTTTATTCTCGAGTGCCTAGACGTAGGGTAGTCAAAGTCCATGGTCTCATCATCGGAAGAGTTCTGGTAGGGGCAGAAGCCGGGGAACTGAATGCTGCACTCGTCGTAGTAGGATTCTGCTGATGGTGTTATCACGGACTCTGCGAATTCTATTTCTGAGTCTTCGTCATCTGAAAAGGAGATAGGTAAATTAGTTAGATCCTCAAAAATGAGGACAGGCTCACAGTTTTTATACTGACTCCTGAAAGGAGCAATACTCATTGTATAAGACCGGATTACGGGTTTTCTGGCGTTTTCTTCGTAGGAGATTTTTTTTTAAATATCGCAATGTGAACTGGATCTAGTTACACAAATAAATTCTTACCGATAAATAAAACCACTGCTGGGTGTCGTGCCATCTTCAAGAGTGCTTGATCAGTCAACACCGAGACTGGCCGCTGCGCCCAAGGAAAGTTCTGACAACAAAGAAAAATAAGTTTAGGTAATTCATTCTGATCCTTTTAAAGTTCTTGTAAAAATTACGGGGGTATAAGGGTATAAACAAGTACATCTCGAAGCCGTCAATCAAGCTAAAAGTAGTGATTATATACTCTGTGATGAATCAAGCATTCTGTACATCAAACTAAGTAACTTTACACAAAAAAATTAGCTGGGAAATGACTTTCTTTTTGAGGTGAAAAATCATGTTTTGTGGCAACACTCAATGTAACGCACTTAAAACATTATTCTGATGGATGGATTGAATAGTACGGGGGTCGTGGAGGTGTTTAAAGTAAAAATCTTACATTAATCATTTGTATTAAAAAAAAGTCTTGTCAAAAAGTTGTAACTTTGACCCCAAATATCTCTGTAACTCAGACTTTCACCTCACAGTTACACGACAAATAAGTCTCTAAAAGCTACGATATAATCCTCGTTTCTACGTACTAAAGTACGTACTAAGGTTATTTTCAAGTCACGAAGGTTCAACACATTAGCACAAAATGAACAATAAGTTAAAACAATTTCTTACAAATCCAAGCGGATCAGCTGACAGATGTTGCCTCCCGTTCGCAGTGAGGATTTTGCCAGCCTGGTCAGTGATCACGAGGGCTGGGATGCCGGCGACCCCTAGGGCAGCCGGCATGGTGAGGCGAGCGTCTGTTGCTGACCAGGGCACGGAGAGCGCGCCAACTGAAGAGACCGACTGCACTGTGCGGTTGTAGGATTGTTCACTCCTGGAATAGAGAGACAGGGTGGTAAAACATTTGTAATGAAGTGTACTCTTTTGGAATGGATTTTATTCAGTCGATCTTCTTGCTATAGTTCTAAAATAGGGAGAAAAACTACGAGCCCAATGACCTAATCGTGATCCATTTTGCCTGGCTCATTTACCCAAGGTCTAACTTATTTTATTGAATGTCTAGCTGCTAGGAAATAGACTATGCGTATTTGCCCTCTTAATACTGTCCCTAAATCCGTCCCCAACTTAAACAGCATCCTTAAATAAATTATTTATTAGGTAGCCACCCAAAATATGACTAACGATTTCATTTTCACCTTCTTAAAGAACCTATTAAATTAAAGGTAACTAATTTACGATAACAGCTTCTGAATTAATTACGAATTCATTGCCTTTTAGTATTAACGAGTCATAAAAGTTACATTCCATAGTTAAAATAAGATATGGCGTCTTCAAGACATCAAATGGTGTGACCATTAAATAAAATAACGTTTCTGAGTCATAAAATATTGCTAGCACGAGGCGATACTAAAATGTGCGTTATGTTTGAGCTTGATGCCTCTCTAGTCATAAAAATACCGTTCTGATAAATGCTATATTTTAACAATGGGACAAGCTATTCTCGTCGATATGAGTGAAGACAAATACAAATAATAAAATGATGTTTCTTCTTTGATGCCATTAAACTATCGGATAATAGAAGATACATTACAAACAAGAAATGCAAAGGGTGAAAACTTAGCAAACAATCTATGCAAATGACGGAATAGGTCAGTCAGTTTGCCAATGCAAATTCTCACAACACGGCATGATTTTTGGGATTTTAGTTTTTAAAGTCCTTTTGAAGAAACTTCCTCGATTCATATTACGTCTTGAAAATATCCTCACAAACGGCCTCCCAAAAGTTTGATTAGTTAGGTTGGCCGCGGAGGTACTGTGCTGATGTTGATGTACAATACTTTTAGACAAAAGGCAATCGTCTACGTTAAAGTTATCCCAAAGGCAGTAAATGAGCTTCTTGGTGGGTCTCGCAAGAAACTTGATTGCAACATACATAAATAAATTGTTATTCTCAAGTGCCGCAGTCCCGCCCCGATGTGGAATTGTGTTTATCCCGTCTGGTGCAATGAATACGGGTTAGGACGGAAAGGAAATCTAAGACTGTTTTGTTTTTACTTCAAGTTATGACGTTTTATTTGCTAAGCTCGTTGCAAAGCAACTAGGTACATGGATTGGTACATTTTGCCTTGCATCAAATAAGGTACTTAGTTCTGATTTTTTAGTTGATGAACAAACTATGGACAGCAGTATCTGAGAAGCTATAGTGTTGTAAAACCTACTTTCTAAGTACTGTTTGTTAGGTTTTAAATGTCTTATGTAATGTCGATAAAAAAAGATATTCGATGGTTCAAATTATTGTACCATGCTTGTGACTTTTTGTGTTTTGAATAGCAACCATCATACAACGCTTACCAGTTTTTTCATTTCGCCTTTTCCACAATATTTATTAAGAATATTGACCCTGCAGATCGCGAATCTCAACACGTTATCAGCACGAAGCTCTATATAATTTATTCACAATCAAACTTAAAAGGAGATTGTTGAATTATTAGTAAGTGAACATGTCCTCTGCAGTGTCTATTTCATCGCTAAATGGTATTCCGATACTACAGAATAGAATAGGATATACCATATGGAAATTTAAAATGCGGATGTTGCTAATCCATGAAGGATTATGGGAAACGGTAAGCGGAGGAGTTCTCGAAGGGAATAAGACGCCCGACGATGTACGGAAAGATGAAAAGGCTCTTTCAAAAATATGCCTTTCTGTGGATGGCGCTGCTATTTCTATTGTTCGACCAGCTAAGACCGCAAAAGAAGCGTGGGATGCTCTTATGAAATCCTACGAGGATCGAAGTTTGGGTCGTAAACTGTCACTGGAAAGAAAGCTGTACAGGTACTCCTTATCTGACTTTTCTGATTTAGAAGGCTACTTAACAGCAATAACTACAACTGCACTAGACCTGGCCGATATTGGCAAAACCATAGAAGATAGTTCTTTAGCAGCTATTATATTGGGAGGTCTAACGTCTCGCTACGAGCCCATGATAATGGCGCTTGAGAATGGGAACGTTGAAGTCACAACAGATTTGGTGAGAGCTAAGTTGTTGAGCGAAATGACGAAGGAGACTAATGATGGTGTGGCTGCGCTGCATACTAGCAAGCAGGTTATTTGCTTTCGTTGTAAGAAGCCAGGGCACAAAAGTCCTAATTGTCCTCTCAAAAAGAAGGAGAAAAAGGCAAAGGCGAGTTGCTCTACAGGAAGTTGTTCTGAAGATAAGGGACTGACTGCTTCTAGTTCAGGGAATATGGATGCATGTGTCACGAAATTGGTTTTGGATGGTGTCACGGAACTGGCTTTGTCTGCACCGAGTGTTCAGATGTCTGAGAAGTGGATTATCGACTCTGGTGCGTCTACTCATATGACTCCACATGCTGATTGGTTTTATAGTTACCGACCCTGTGATGGGAAGATAACTGTAGCATCTGGTAAAAGTTTGCCGGCTGTGGGTTTAGGAGATGTTACTATTGACACAAAAACCGATTACAAGAAGATTTCTAATGTGGTACATGTTCCTGGCCTAGATTGTAATTTATTATCAGTCAAAAAGGCAGTAGAGAAAGGTTTCTCGATTGTTTTTGATACGAATGGCTGTAATTTTTATAATTCTAATGATGTTTCTTTTAGAAATGATCCTGTTTTACATGGTTCTATTTATGGTGGATTGTACACTTTAGATTGTACAGTAAAACCGCAAGGTGTTTCAGCTTATAATGTTCACACTAATTTGTCCCAGTTTCAGCTTTGGCATAAGCGTCTAGGACATCTCTGCCGTATTGGTATGGATCTACTCAGAAAAGGTCTTGCTGTTGGTGTGGAGTATACTGAGGTTGACAAAGAACCATGTGTACCTTGTGTAGAAGGTAAGCAGGCCCGGAAGCCTTTCAAAGGGATAAAGTATAAGAAGGCGTCGTCACCATTAGAATTGGTCCATACGGACGTTTGTGGTCCCCTGACCACTGAATCTTTTAAAGGTAATAAATATTTTATCATTTTTGTAGATGATTATACACGTTTTATATCCCTTTATTGTATGTCATCTAAGACAGAAGTTCAGAAGTATTTTTGTGCTTTCCAAGCACTTGTTGAGAGACAGACTGGCACTAAGATTCGAACCCTTCGGTCAGACAATGGTACTGAGTATGTCAACAAGGAGCTGACAGACTATTTACAGGCTCAAGGGATTCGACATGAAACGTCTGTACCATACAGCCCTCAACAAAATGGGGTAAGTGAACGTTGCAATCGTAGTATTGTGGAGAAGGCCCGTTCCTTGCTGGCACACAGCTCTCTGTCGAAAGTTTATTGGCAGGATGCTGTAGAGACTAGTGTTTATTTAAAGAATAGGTCACCTCATCGTGCACTTGATGGTAAGACGCCATTTGAAATGTGGTGTGGTAGTAAGCCTGACCTGTCTCATTTAAGGGTGTTTGGTTGCCGAGCTTTAATTCACGTGCCGTCATGCCAGAGAACTAAGCTAGATATGAAAGCTTCTGAACATATCTTCGTTGGATATTCAGACGATCCAAGGAGTTATTATTTCCGTAGCGTGGAAAACCCTCGGAGGTTGATTAAGTCACGGGATATTACGTTCTTTGAAAATAATTTTTCAGGATTGAAGGATAAATCTGTTCTGCCTGAAGTTGTTGTGAGCCCTAATGTCGTTAATCTTAATTCACAAACTTCTTCAGATACCACATCGCCACGGGAGATTTCTATCTCATCTACTTCTGCTTCTTCTGAAGCTGGTGGATTTGGTGACATGGAGTCTCTACATTCAGGTGAACAACATGATCTGTCCCTGGTTCCTTCAGATGAACCCAGCGTTGAATGTCCTGTAAGAAGGTATCCTGAAAGAGTACGTAAACCTCCAAATTATTATTCATATGGCACTCACGATGTTGATTTGTTGTGTGACGATCCGAAAAGTTACCGTGAAGCTATAAATAGCGATGATAAAGATAACTGGATGTCCGCAATGAGGGATGAGTACACTGCCCTATTGAATAAGCAGACTTGGACATTAGTGGATAAACCAAATAAAAAGGTTATTCCATGTAAATGGGTGTTCAAGGTAAAGAGGAACGCGAACGGTGCAATAGTCAAGCATAAGGCGCGACTAGTTGCGAAAGGTTTTAGTCAAGTTTGGGGGACTGACTATAATGAGACTTTTGCCCCTGTGGTTCGAAATTCATCTCTGCGTACCCTTATAGCGTTGGCGTCAGAAATGGATTTAAAGATCCAGCACATGGATGTGGATACCGCATTCCTCAATGGGGACTTAGAGGAGGAGGTGTACATGCAACAGCCTGAGGGATTTACTGAGCGCGGGGCAGAAGGTAAAGTCTGTTTGCTCAGAAAATCTATTTATGGTTTGAAGCAGGCAGCTCGAGCCTGGAATATAAAATTGCATCAAATCCTATCAAAAATTGGCTTTGCACGAACATCTGCGGAATCATGTGTTTACTTGAAAAAGTTTGGTAGTGAAACCTTAATACTTGCAGTCTATGTTGACGATCTAATTGTCTTTTACAAAGAAAAAAGTTCGTTTGACAATGTCAAAAATGACTTGGAAAAATTTTTCTCGCTAAAAGATTTGGGTGAATTGTCGTATTGTTTAGGTTTAAATATTAACCGTGTTGCCGATAAAATCGTGGTCAGTCAGAAGACCTATATTCAGGCAGTGTTGCAGCGGTTTAATATGCAAGATTGCAAGGAGATGTCTACACCTTTAGAGAATAACAAGTTGGAGAAAGGTAATCCATCATCTCTTTGTGAATATCCTTACCAAAACTTGATAGGATGTCTCATGTACCTAGCTGTGAATACGAGGCCTGATATAGCTTATGCCACAAGCTATTTAAGTCAGTTTAATAACTGTTATGATAAGACGCATTGGTTGGCCGCGAAAAGAGTGTTACAGTATTTAAAAGGTACTATGGATTACTGTATTACTTACAGGAAAGTCGGTAGACGTTTGTGTGGATACACGGATGCTGACTGGGCGAATTGTGTACATGACCGTCGGTCGTACACTGGTTACTACTTCACGCTAGCAGATGGACCTATTAGCTGGGAGTGTAAGAAGCAGCCGACGGTAGCCTTATCGTCTACAGAAGCTGAGTATATGTCCTTGACCAGTGCTGCAAAGGAGGCTATTTTCCTCAGACGGTTAGTGTGTGACATTACTGGTTTTGCTGATAGGGTGTTGTTGCACAACGATAGTCAAAGTGCACAGAAACTTGTGCTAAATCCAATCCACCACAATAGAACCAAACACATTGATACGAGATATCATTTTATTCGTGAAAAGGTTACTGAGGGTCTGATAGATATAAAGTTTATACCTACGGATTAAAATGACAGCCGATGTTTTAACCAAGCCCTTAAGGCGCATAGCTCATCTTAGGTGTGTTGTTAATATGGGTTTAACGATAAATAGGTAGAATAATTTTCTATTTATTTATTTTTTGTCGGCTTGTGTTTTTGTATTTCTGTTTAGTTCGGTAGTAATGTTTTATTCTTTTTATTGTGTTTAGCATTACTACTTTATCTTTTTATTTCCATTAAGGGCGGATGTTGTAAAACCTACTTTCTAAGTACTGTTTGTTAGGTTTTAAATGTCTTATGTAATGTCGATAAAAAAAGATATTCGAGGTTCAAATTATTGTACCATGCTTGTGACGTTTTGTGTTTTGAATAGCAACCATCATACAACGCTTACCAGTTTTTTCATTTCGCCTTTTCCACAATATTTATTAAGAATATTGACCCTGCAGATCGCGAATCTCAACATATAGGTTGTGAACAAATTATGAACAGCTGTATCTGAGAAGCTATAGGTGATGACCAAACTATGAACAGCTGTATCTGACAAGCTATAGGTAATGAACAAACCATGAACAGCTGTATCTGAGAAGCTATAGGTGATGAACAAACTATGAACAACTGAATCTGAGAAGCTATAGGTGGTGAATAAACTATGAACAGCTGTATCTGAGAAGCTATAGGTTGTGATTGTGAACAAATTATGAACAGCTGTATCTGAGAAGCTATAGGTGGTGAACAAACTATGAACAGCTGTATCTGACAAGCTATAGGTGATGAACAAACCATGAACAACTGTATCTGAGAAGCTATAAGTGGTGAACAAACTATGAACAGCTGTATCTGAGAAGCTTTTTGGTCTAACTTAACCAAATTGCTTTATTTTTGTTGCAAATTAAAAACTTCAATAGTGATTTTTACCGTAGTAAAGGCGCTTGATGGATAAAAATGACTAAAACTAAAAACAGTACGAAAACATGGTGACTTGTTATCGTCTTATAAATCGATGAACACCGGTTGCACGCACGGAAAAATGTCACACCCGGTCCGATCCGGTGATCAACATCCAGCCCAAACCCATGGACCTAGAAAACTGAAATTTTATTTACATATTTATTTATTTCACATGGTTTCTTTGCCATTGCAGATGATAAATCTAATGCGACAAAGTAACTTAAATATATTATGCTTAAAAATATTTTGCTATATTGCACAGTGGTCCCCTTTACAATGAAAACAAGGAATTAAGGAAGGATTTTTCGAAATTCAACCCCAAAGGGAGTTAAATAGGGGATGAAAGTTTCTATGAAAGTCCGTCGGTTTCAAAGTTAGATTAAAATTTTGTGCATAAGTTGACAATTAAAAATTATTTTTTACATGTCTAAGTTTTTCTCAGACCTGGTCGCTCACCGAGTCTCAGAAGCTCCGCCTTGGAGTTTGCCAAAGAGCAATGGAACGCAGCATCTTGGGTGTCAAAAGACAAGATAGGGTACGAAACACCACGCTACGTTCCAAAATGGGCATAGTGGACGTTGGCATGAAGGCTGCTACGCTAAAATGGGATTGGGCGGGTCACGTCAGTCGCATGCGCGATGACCGCTGGGTAAAGGTCTCCACACGATGGTTGCCAGAAGACGGACAGCGCCGTGGTGGCCGACCCAGGAAATGGTGGCGAGACGATTTGGACGCGCATCACGAGGGTTGGTCCGAGGCGGCACAGGAAAAGAGCACATGGAAGGAATTGGGGGAGGCCTTTGCCCAGCAGTGGGACAGGCTACTACTACTACAGGCTACATAAAAAAAATGTTTTTATTTCATCCCCCAAGGGTTAAAACAGGGGATGAAAGTTTTTATGAAAGTACGTCTGTTTGTCAGTACTGCCTGCTGAAAGTGTAGTGGAGAAAAGAGCTACTTTGCTAAAACGACACTTTTCGAATAAAAGGGAAAAAATATTATTGCTGGGAAACAATTTCTTTTGTGTCATTTTCGTGTTTTGTAGTAGAACTCAAATGTAACGCACTCATAAAATTGTGTTGATTGATGGACTGAAAAGTACGGGGCTCGTGCAGGTATTTAAAGTAAACAAAAGTTGGCAGTTAGACCTCCCCATTAACTCCGTTCTCCGACGGGGAGAACAAGTGCCTTTCGGCTTCATTAAGAGGTTTTTACACCCTTTATAGTTTAGTAGTCTTTGTAAGTGTTCGCATAAGATAACATAGAAATTAATAGTATCAGAAACCTGCTTCTTTATACATATAAGCAGTAAGCACCCTTAGCCATGAAATAACATTTTAGAAAACTGCCTCCATTCCGTCTCGTACCAATAGGGGTGAATATAAGTGCTGCGCCTGTATATAAATTATAGCATTCACGCAAATATCAAGCTAGTTGGGCGCAACAATAAATTACACTGGCACACTCTCTGCCGCTGTCAGCGGAGGAGGGAGCGATCAAATTGCTTTTTTACGACAAAAGTTTGTGTTATGTTCGATGGCTGAACGTATCTCGATTTAGATAATGTAATATCTTCTTTATTTAAGGCATTTTTGTTCACAACTATGACGAGTCAATCCCATCGTACTTTTACAAATATTAACTTGCTTCCTATATTAACTTCGATAATAAAAATAACATATCGAAAGAACCTAATCTAATTTTTAAAGCACAAAATACTAGCTGTTTTTCGCGACTTCGTTCGCGTGCTAATTTCGATGTGGATGTGTAAGACTACAAAAAAGGCTACGACCTAATCTCAGACCGCTCTACCAAATATTGTCAATAAAAATAACAAACGTATAAGCTATTTAGCTTATATTCATAGTCGGCAGGTAGATCGACACAGTCTACTATTATACTTATCGCATCACTTTTTAAGCTGAATCACTGTCTCTCAAGATACAGGTTACCTAGTTTGAGAGGCAGGGTTTTCCATATTGTGTGCAGATTTCAGTGCTTAGATTGTACTGCATTATGTTACTACCAACGCTCATGTACATTTTGTTTATTCTTATAAAACATGTTAAATCTGTATTTTGGAAAAATAAAGTTATTTAATATTTAAGCTTTTTCGGAGGAGTTCGGTAACAAACACTGTGACACAAGATTTTGCTGCTTTACAGGTATTCTTATCTAAAATACCCTGGATCACTTCGACATCCATTACTAACAATCTCATCGCGTTGATAACTGCGTTTCTCTTATTAGTATATCAGACTAATTCCACTAATACACACTGTGCTGCATCATCTATCATGCCATACACCTCACAGTTTGGAGAGTCAGTGTCTCAAGTTGAGTGAGATAAGCATGGATTAAAATATAAACCTGTATTGATTTGTATCGTGCTGTTGTTAAACTTAAGTGGAAGTGGGCACGGAGGCCTCCTACTTGGTGGACCGGTGACCTGGTGAAGGCTGCGGGAATCCGTGGGAGGCCTATGTCCAGCAGTGGACGTCTTTCGGCTGAGATGATGATGATGATGATGATTGATTTGTATCGTGGGGAAAATTAAAACAAAGAAGTCTTTTGACTGCAACTTCACCCGTATAGAAGGAGGTAATAATTTGACGGGAAAGTCCACCCAGTAAAGTAACCCAGTCTGGCCGCGGCACCCAAATCCAATGGCGTCGAAATATATGAGTTTGTGACGTATAGGCCGACTGCCAACCCTAATGGGATGTGGTAGCGCCGTCACAGAATAGAAAACGGCGCCGTTTCAGACCTATAAACACCAATTCTGCTTCCATAAGCAAAAAGATCGCAAAAAAGAAAATAACGGGAAGAAGCATATTTTATGTTTATGACAAAAAGGCGTATGTGAATATATTTATGTGTGCCTGTTTTGGAGAATTTGTACCTTATGAAAATATGATTCTGTTAAGTCTCATCTGTAAGATTATCGAAATATATTGGACACGTGTTTTTTGTTAAGTTAACAAATTAATAAAATTGACGAAGATAAATAGTATTTTTTGTCACAAGTATGCTACCATGAGTACAATCACAGAGAACGAAGAACACTGGTCCACCGTAATACAGTCTATACTAGTACGGGGAGCAGAGTGAATCTGTTCTGTGTTAACAACATGTAATAAGTACCGACACGTAACAAACAAAAATTGTATCTACATCGTCTATTATTTTGTACGCTATTGAACTGTGCAAGGTTGTTATTTTCTGATTTAGCAAATAAAGAAGTTTTTTTTTTAATCGCGTCAAAGATTTTGGCTTGTGACGTCACTTTCCGGTAAAAAATATACTCAAATGTGACGTCATATGAGTTTCTGACGCACTGTTTCGTCTTAATTTTTTGTTAATAATGAACGGATTTAGATGAAGTGCACAATGTGTTTTATTCAGATAATGTGATCCCGTGGGATAATGAGGGATGTCATTTTTCAACTCTTTCGTAGTCGCTGGATAGATGGCGCTGATCTCGGTATCTTACTGCAAGGAACAAAACGTCACATAATTTCACTTGAACTTAAAGGTTATATTCGGAAGCTTATGCAAACGAAAGTGTCAGTCAACAAGCGTATGTGACGAGTGTTTTTTCAAACGTTTTGGCTTTGGCACCTAGTAACGCAGTCAGTTCAACGCTATCTATACTGAGTTCTAGGAAACAATTTTTTTTTAATTCTCAAAAAGAATACCTCATTATAAAAGCACCATTACGTGGTTCATAACAACATTCATTTTCCAAGTTTCAAGCAGAAAGCAATGTGTTAAAACAAAACACATTTATAACGGGCGGTTGAAACCGATGTCTCGATGACTGGTAACTGCTGTTGAGCTTGAGTTTAATGTAAAAAGTTTGTCACTACAGGGTGACAAACGACTTCCTGACGAGCTAGCGGCTTATCTTCTGGATCTCCAAGTTATGGAGTGAAGACGGACTGTCACGGTATTGATACTCTATACTTTATGAACTTGGAGGGTTGTATTGATGATTTTGATGATATTATTCTGTGACTACATATGTCTTACAGTCGAGAACAATATTTGAATCAACATACAACCTAGCATTGGCCTGCAAATTGCAAAAAAACGTTGGGGACGTGTTCAAATTTAGTAGAAAAGTGGCAAATATTTACCTCATGACGTTTCCAGTCTGCGTACAAAAATTCATTCGAATATATCCAGTAGTTTGGTCACAGGATATTGTTATTGTTTTCAGTGATCATGATGTGGATTAGTAGACGTTAACACAGACAGGTTAACGAGCCTCGCATCAGTATCAATAGGCTTGTTTACAGAAAAATGTTAATTAGTCCGTCACTTAGATTGTCAAAAAATATTTGACCCGTATTTTTTCTTTTGTCACATAAACCAAAATTGAAGAAGATACGACGCTTTTAAAATTCTCAATACGTCACGCCGCCGTGCTATACTATTTAGTGCGTTGTGACGTCACGAGCCCCCACTCCCGAGTTTTGTTGCGTTCTAACGTCGTCAGTATTAATTGATTTACAAAAACAAAAAATACGTGTCCATTATTTTCCAATACTATAACTGACGGACTAAATAGGTTTGCAATTTATTGTTGGTGGAAACTAGCCTATTGACACTAAAGACAGTCATGTTGGGTAGTCAAACTCGCTATTACTTCAAAAACCTTTGCGAAATGAACATTGATTGTTTTGTGTTGATGTTAGGATATATAAATTGATGGTTTAAAAATATTCCTATAAAACACTGGTAATACAAATACAAGTGAGTGTTATAGGAATACTAGTGAGCTAATCTGTGCTAGTGATCAGAAATTCTGAAAAGCGTAGGGTGCCAGAGATACAATAAATTAATAATGCAACGACTTCATCTTATGTTTTCAAGTCACATTCGACCCCGGATCGACGTAACCCTATTTCTTTCAAATACGATAACATAAGGAATGTTGCACGCTACACACTGTCGCGACCGGGTCGGGCCCGGCCGAGCCCCGGTTTGGACACGGACAACTTACTATGTAAAAGGGTGTAAAAGACCCTTAGCGAAACAAAAGGCATTTATTCTCTCCGTCATTGTGATATTTTTTTGTTCCTGGACCATTACATACCTGGGAACCTTCTAGTTACGGAGATAATGGGGGTCAAAGTTCCAACTTTTACACATTAAAAAAAAAGGTCTTTTCCGTCGCGATATTTTTTGCGTAAAGTTACTTAAGTAGTTTGATGTACAGAATGCTTGGTTGACGGCTCGTGAAGGGTCTGTTTACACCCATAATAGTATACTTTTTGCACGAAGTGATTCATTTATGAAATGTCGGTGAGTATTGTTCCCGGCTCCGGTTCGCTCCGGCCCCGACACGTATATATGCATGATTTTTTTTATCACACTACACAAAGCGTATTACTGACAGAAATAACAAAGGGAAATATATATGCATTTTTAATATTTGTAGAGTAAAAAAAGTTAAATACCTATTGCGACAGGACCGGACCCCATATGGACACAAGAACAAAGTGACATCGCCTTAATAGACGCTAAGTAAACGCAATGGGCGTGCTCTTAGATATAATTTTACTTTTAGCAAATTAAGTTAGATAAAAATTGCTTATTAGCCTTATTAGGCTAGATTGTAATAAAAATAAAAAAAGGACCGGACCCCGCCCCGGGCACGCCACCGTGCGCCGGACGCGGCGCGGCGCGGCGGCGGGTGTATAATTTGCACGGCCATGTTTGTGTCAACTAGTGATTTCATCAGTCGGTAAACGTGACTCTTGACGCTTGTGTAAATATGCAATTCTGACTACTTGAATTGTCAGCTCATATCATCCCACAGGGTACTTGCGGACATTCTAGAAATTTGTCAACGTCAGTTTTGCTTCATTTCTGCAAGCGTAACTCGGTTCATTATGAAAACCTGAGCCCTAATAATCTCAAAGGTTGCCGGTAAGACGTAAGGCTGCCGTGTCGGGGCTGGGCCGACCCGGAGCCGGGGAACAATTAATGCTCGCCGACATTTCGACGCTGTCAAGCATGAATCACTTCATACAGGTATGCTATAGATGGGTCGGGCCCGGCCCGGTTCCGTCACGGTGTATTGTGAATCAGCCTTTAGCCCTCCAAAATCGAGTTTATTCGCAACCGTTTCTATCCGGTTAAATAAATAAGTAAGGCATATTCTCGACGTCTCGACGATATTTTCCCGCCATAATTCACTTGCGCGCCATTACGCTTCGTCGGCATGACACCCGTCGAAAATAAGCATTACAAAATAGAACATTGTGAAGAAAGTTTATTTCTTTTTTGTAATAAAAGAAGATTAGCATGTCCATGGGAGCTTTTTGATTAAATTCTTCTTGGAATATTAAAATATTGTTAAAGTTATATTGTTGAGAAAGTTGGGGTATTCGTGGATAAAGTTTTCTTTTGCGAACAGCAGCGGAATATACAATTGAATTAATAAATATTTCTGTTGCCTACATTCGTACAAACTAAGAAACTTTGCAGCGACATAGTTTTTGTGAAATAACAAAATTCCTGAACTTGAAAATACAATGCCAAAAAAATGTATTCCACGTTTGAAGTGAACAGTGAAATATTTGTGAAACAGGCAATTACAACACGTCACAACAACTTATGGTGAAAGCGTCAGGGTGGCTCGCGAAATTCATTCTTTTTACGTTTTTTGCAATTTGCAGGGCAGTGCTAAGTTGTGTGTTGATGAAAATATCGGTCGCGGCTGTAAGACGTATGTAGTTACAGAATTATAATAATCAGAATCATCAATACAACCCTCCAAGTTCATAAGAGTCGAAAACGAGTTTTTCACGGTCAACGTCGTTCCTCTTCGAATTTCGCCGGCTACCTTGGAGAATCAGCCTTAATAGGTTATGAAAATGGTTTTATGTAAAAAAAAATACAGTCGAATTGAGATCCACCTCTTTTTGGAAGTCGGTTGACAAGAAACAGAATGGCTACAATTTTGACCACGTGACATAAGGTCCTTCTGTGTCTTTAGCTTTACGAATCGGGATTTGGGCCGATAACAGATTAAATTATTTAATCTTACTCAGCCTTTGTAAAACCTTAACCGTTGTATTTGTTTGTTAGTTTATACTGCCAAGCTTGAGTTATGAGTAAGGGTGGGTTCTTCCGAATTGCCCACCCTGTTTCGCTTAGGTAAGCGAGTAATCGACCAAAGTATTATAATAATTAGACGGATGGACAGAGCGTCCACCTGAGTCCTAATGATTTAGTGTTGACATCACTAGCCAACCCTTTTGTTGTGATGGAACTTAGGACTTAATGTTGTTAGTTATAAGACCCGATTTCCATTAAAGGGAAGAGAAATGAAGATGCAAAATCTATTGAAAAAGTTAACTTAAGCCAATAAACGTTGTACGGATACGTTTACTGATTAACAGAATTAGGTATTTTTTTTTATTGCTATGCCTTTTTTCGGATGGGAAATTATCAAATAGCTTCTCCCACTCTGGGCGGAGCGGGAAGGAGTGTCAGACTTTTACTGACTAAAATCCATCCATGTTCCTTCCTCGCCCTTTATTTTTCGGTATCTCTTTCGAACAATCCCGCAGTCCCGGCAGGCATCGGCCCTTACGGGCTCCTTCACTGGGCTGACATGGAATATAATAGAATAATCATTTATTCGTTAATGGACAGCACAACACAATAGATCAGCACATACATATACATTATAACAACAAACAGCTTAACAATTTATTAAAACAGCTCAACTGCCAATTCAGCATATGCTGGGCATCTCTGGAACACTAACGCGCCGTCGACACGGCCTGTCGTCATAAGACGGACGGAGGGCGAGCTAGCCCACAGCTCACCGTCCACAGGCCTGCGCCTACCGTGGCCGGGGATCACCACGTGGCTTCTGACGCACGGTGCTCTCCCGCGGCGGCTGAGGCGAGAGGTTTTCTCCCTCTCGCGCTCCGCCACCTCCTTCGCTAGCATAACTGCTTCGCAGAAGAAGGTGACGGCTTCCCATTCCGTCTCGCTCCGGGCCATGGATTGAACCAGGGCCGGATGCGAGAGGTCGCCGCCGCCGAGCCACCACGAGGACATGGCGTTGCTCCGCTCACGCAGGGCAAAACTCCACCGCGTGCTCCAACGGCCGATCCTCGCAGTGGAAACACCCGGGCGTTTCCTCCCGCCCGATTCTATGCAGGAACCTCCCGAAGCATCCGTGAGGCGGAAGGTGAGGACCCCGTAGCGCCAGCCACTCCTCAAAGAGGGGACTTATCAGCACTATCGTGGCGTCCCTAATGATTGCTAAGCCTAAGAACACAAGGAGAGGTAGAGTTGATTAAAAAAAAAAACAAAAATCAAAAATTTTGCGTAGTATTCCACGCAAAATTTTTGATTGAAGTAACTTTTTTTGGGTGAACAATCACGTTTGTCGGTAGGATTCAAGGTCACGCACTTAAAACATTGTGCTGATGGATGGGCTGAATGGTTAAAAGACTTGTATTATAAAAAAAACTTGTACTGAATAAAAAACTTGCGAAGCAGTCTTTTGTGGGCTGCCGATAGAAGTGAAAACTAAGTAATCTATATCTGCTACGGGTTGAAGAACCTTGCGTGGTAATAAAATTACGTATCGAACGCACTTACAATTCCATAGCAATTCATTTTGACAACTTAACGGTATTCATTACGTGCCTTTATCGATCACTAAATATAGAACGCGTAAGAAGTTCTTTATTAGTGATCGATGCGTGCCTTATAATTACATAGGTGACGAACTTTTTGGTCATATAGTAGTAGTGGGTAACGAATTTCCTTTATTATTTTTCGGATTATGACTAGCGTTGACTGACTAGAGTTTAGACTAGCAGATGTCACGTAGTATCACCCGCGTAGTTCTCATTCCCGTGAGAGTACCTACGGAGACAAAATAAAGCTTATGTTACCTACTCGCTGAAAATGTAGTTATCTATTGCTGAAAGAAGTTTAACTGGGTCAGACGATAACCCTTGGTAAAACTGGTTGTCAGACATTTTTGGACCACTGACAAAAAAAATGACAAATGACAGCCGGGACCAACAGCTTAACGTGCTTTCCAAGGCACGGAGGGAACTCATTACGTAAGGTTGGTCACCCATGCTGGGGCTGCGGGACTGTTCGAAAGAGATACCGTGGCCCCGGAACATAAAGGGCGAGGAAGGAACTTGGCAGGGTCAGTAAAAGTCTGACAGTCCCTCCCGCTCCGCTCAGACGGCAACCTAGGCAAGCACGGCTAAACCTAAAGATTGACCCGAGCGGCTGTTACTCAGCCACGAGCTACTGAATCTCACAAATGCTCTCCCCACCCCACATAACAAAATGCCGACAATCCTGCTGAATCTCAGTTTCAAACTGCAGTCGTCATGTAGTCAGCAACTACGGCGGCCATTGAATTTGAATCCTTTTTCTACAGGGACCGGATTATACTATGAACTGGCATGAGGGGGCGCTGGTGTACGGGTCGACGCCATAAAACTGTGATAACGTTCAAAGTGGGGGACTAAGTAGGCGGGTAGAGAAGACTTTATACAAAGCTGTAACTTTATCGGAAAATCACAAATCTACCAAAAACATATTTTCATGTAAAATGTTGCCAGCACGAGACCATATGACTCGCACAGTCAAAAAGTTATCAGCGGGTCTAAAATGAAAGCTTTAGCAGTACATAATAAGAAAAAAACACAAAAAATGATCTTTATCGTAATTTCCATAAAATCCATTTTAAGAAATTTAACATTTTAACGTGATTCGTATTATGTTCTGCTAAAGCTTCCACTTTCGGCCCTCTGATCTCATGTCGAGCCAAGCTTGTAACTCTACACGCCCTAACTCTACAAGGTCTGACTTCACAAACTTATACAGGGTGGTGATGACAATACGACAATAAATTAAACTACGCATACCTCAAGACGTTCCTAACATACAAAAAAAATCGTGTCAAAATATCAAGTAGTTTAGTCACAGGAAATTATTTTTCACCTTCAACATTTGCTACATGATGTATCTGATTTTAAGGAATCACTAACAGGTTAACGACCCCTTGCCAACTCGCTATTTAAAAACTTTTGCTAATTTGATTTACTGCAAATTAGACCTTAAACCAGGCCAATAAGAGTCATAAAGAGTATCCTTAGAGTTAGATTTTGTCTGCTTTTTTTTTTATTTTGGTTTTGGGTTGTTTTAATTGTGTAGAATTATTCCTATGAACTAGTATTAGGCGTGTTTTCATTTATTGTCGTATTGTCTTCTCCACTCTGTATATGTCACCCTAAAATTGTCAAATACGTTATATTGTAATATCTCTAGCGATATTGTAAAGTCTCGAATTATTGTCAAATGAACGTCGTACTGCTTACAACAAAACGCATTATTTTTCGTGAAATGCATGCGATGGTAGTCAACTTACGCGGTGTGGAGGGAAGGAGGGGTCCCCCTTGCCCAGTGGCACAACTCTCATGAAAAGATAATGCACCATTCCTGAGAAATACCGATTAATATAACATAACCTTAAAACACTTTACATTCCCCCTAAAAAGCGTAGTCGACGGAGACCCGCTTCCCTATTTCCGAGTGCCGGGTTTAAAGGAACCTAACTAACCTAACGTGGGGGTGCCCCAAGTCCCGATTATGGGGGCACAGATACTTCCGTATGTTCAGTTGACAATAATTCGAGACATTACAATATCGCGAGAAAAAACACGTTATATTGTAATATAACGTGTTTGACAATTTTACGATGACATATATACACCTTAGTTAAAATATGTGGCTTGGCCATGTGTATCTATCCTGTAAGTCGGCATGATAGAGGTTCTTGTCCGTTCTTCTCCATAAGAATCTTCAACTTTATTACTAGCTGTGAGTTTTCCACAGTCTAAACATCTAATTCTATCTCGCTTTGAATTGGAGTTAAATGATTCAGCACTGAATGATTATTCTATTCTATTCTATTCAGTTCTATTCACTGATTCTCTCACGGGTTTGTTGATAAAGCTTCGGGTTCCGTACCGGGTGAGAACCTATCCCATTCCTATTTTTTTTATTCTCTCATTTATTTACTTTAAACTAGTGTTACAATCACAATTTGACCATTTTTTATTTTTTTTATTTATGTGTTGTCCTGTCGGGCTAATAAATGCTTTTTCTTTCTTTATTTCTTTCTATTGACTCCACTGTCCGTCCGCCTGTCCGTCTGTCTGTCACCAAGCTGTTTCTCATGAACCGTGACAGCTAGACAGTTGAATTTTCACAGATGATGGTGTTTTCTGTTGCCGTTATAACAACAAATACAAAACAGAATAAAATACGAGTACATATTTAAGGGGGGCTCCCATACAACGAACGTGATTTTTCTAACGTTGTTTTGCACGGAACCCTTTGAGTAGGAGTCCGGCTCGCACTTGGCCGGTTATTCTATTTTATTACGGTCAAAACCCAATCTTACCAAATGTGGCAAAATATTTGCAATGCCATCTGATCCGTTACACCCAAGTCAATTAATGCAGTCCCCAGTTATGTCGGCCCTTCTTACCATTCACGGTACATACCGGGGTGGGTTATCAGCACCCCACAGGCGCACAATCGCCGCTTTAACCGAACCGGGAATCCTTGTAACGGGTTACCCGGGTATAATAAGCGTACGGGCTTTATTAGGACCTTGAGCCTATGATAAATCTTAAGCGCCAACTTTGTTTAATGGTTTGTTAACAAGTACCAAATAGTATGCGACGGTTATGACGTAGTACATAGTTGATTCATCATTCCTAAAATACTTTTAAATGTTCTCATTAATATCTACATAATATTCTTTGTATTTATTTTGTCATTAGTAGTTTACTTGATTTTTTATAACAACAATTTAGTATTTCTTAGCGTATTGAGTAAGTAGTTGACAGTTGATTTGAATATGGCGGTTACGTGTATAAAAAGGGAGGCAAATCATTTTAACGGACATTATATTGTGAACTAGTGATAAGGACGTTACTCTGCCCAAATACAGACTGAGTGTGAATTATATTTCGTATTTCATTGTGCAAAACCCTGCTACTGAACAACATTTCAGAAGTGGGATAGTGATAAAATGTCAGGACCATATCTTCACGGTTTGGGGAAACGCAAACGAAAGTGCAGTGAGTCGACCAGTTCGGAAGATGACAATAGCGATTTTTTTTTTCCTGAAGACCATCATAAGACCAAGTCGCACAAAAAACGACATGTTGCTCCCAGTGACGCCGAAGTTATTCCTAAATTTCGACCCGAAGACAACAGCAGCAACGTTATAGGTTGGCTCCACAAAATAGACCAACTAGGCGATGTCTATGGCTGGGACAACACCGATCGAACATTTATCATGCAACTGCGGTTGCGTGGCGCTGCTCGAGAATGGTACGACGACCTTGACAACTACAGTTTCACATGGGATGGCTGGAAGGAAATGCTTCAGGTCGCTTTTCCTCGATCAACTGACTACGCGGACAAACTGGAACGTATGCTGGCAAGGATAAAGGAAGATAAAGAGACGATGACGAAATATTATCACGAAAAATTATCCCTACTGAAGAAATGCAACATAGACGGTGAAGATGCGATTTCCTGCATAATACGTGGACTACCCTCTGAATTGAGAGCTAATGCCAAAGCATATAGTTGTGGAACTCCTGAACAACTATACTATGGCTACCTATCTTCGTTGGAAAATTTTAAACGAGTGGAGACTGCGCGGAAGTCGACGAGTACGTGGAGAAGAGGAGCTAGCACTACCATGCAAAGCTCATCATCGGGTCATCAGCTTCAGCCGAAGATATGCTACACGTGTCGGCGGCCGGGCCACGAGGCGCGGGACTGCAGACAGCGGCAGCGCTGCGAGACCTGCCGGCGCAGCGGGCACTCGACGGCGGATTGCTGGTTTGGCGCCGGGAGTTCACGACAACAACCACAAAAGGTTAGTAAAGTAATGCATATTACCTATGATATTTATATTGATGTTTACAAAAGAACTGTGATGGTAAATGGACAGGAGCTCAGAGCTTACATAGATACTGGCAGTAAAATCAACATGCTTTGTCTCACACAAGTTGAAAAATTGCAAATTAAAATGGAGCCTAGTGCAACCGTCATGAAAGGTTTTGGAGGAGCATGTGTAAACTCACTCGGTTCATGTTGCCTAAGTGTTTTGATAGATAATGTAAAATTGGATGGAAAAGTAGAAATAGTTGATCATATTACATCAGATATTGAGCTATTAATTGGACAAACAATGATTAATAGTAAGAATGTTAGTTTAGTCACTTCTGCTTCTTCTGCACGTTTTGTTCCAAGTGAAATTATACAGGATATATTTACGGATTTAAAATTACATGAAACCGACTTTATTGAAAAATTTCCAGTTTATATAAAGCATAATGTTATAATACCAAAGCAAAATCAATTATATATAGAAGTTTATGTTGACTGCAGACAAAACAGTGGAAAAGAGCACACATTTTTAACGCACACAGTATGGATGCAGTTAGGTAATTTAACGTATTTAATACCTTCAGCTATTATTAATTCAAACCATTCTTATTTAAAAGTTGTAAACCTAGGTCATGTTAATGTAGTTTGGGAATCCCATAGGTTGATAGCTAGAGCGGAGTTGGTAACAATACCACAATTTAGTAGCGAGTCTAGCGTATTAGCCATTGATAGTCCAGACACGGCCAGCATACAAATTAGCTTAACAGATATTGATAAGGGCCATCTTAGTGATAATGAAAACAAACAATTACTAGACATTTTAAATAAGTATGCTCACTCATTTGCCAGAAGTACTAAAGATTTAGGTTGTACTGATCTTATAAAGATGCACATTCGTACAATGAATAACCAGCCTGTCTTTTCCAAGCCCTATAGATTGTCGCATAAAGAAAATGAAATAGTTAATGGAAAAGTTAAAGATTTATTAGAAGCCGGTATCATTAGAGAGTCAATGTCTGATTACGCTAGCCCAGTGGTACTGGTTAAGAAAAAGGGTGGGGATTACAGGCTTTGTGTGGATTATAGAGCATTAAATGCTAATACTGTGAAAGATAGGTATCCTTTACCGCATATCGAAGACCAGGTTAGTAAGTTATCAGGCAAGTTTTATTTCACCACTCTTGACCTTGCCCAAGGGTACTATCAAGTCAGCCTTCATGAAGACTCGATACCGAAGACTGCATTCGTTACTCCATCAGGTCAATATGAGTTTTTGAAAATGCCCTTTGGTCTGGCCAATGCCCCGGCAGTATTCTCTCGTTTAATTCAAATGACGCTAGGTAGAGTCGATCAAAACATTGCCCTGTACCTTGATGACGTCATGTTACCTACAGAATCAATTCAGGAAGGGTTTGTGCTTTTAGAGAAAGTATTAACATTATTGACTCAGGCAAATTTAAAACTAAATTTACGTAAATGCTCTTTTCTTAAACGTAGCGCTACATACTTAGGCCATGAGATTTCAGCTGGAACAATACAACCAGGCCAAGCGAAAATAAAATGTGTCGCAGACTATAACAGGCCGCGGAATGTACATGAGATTAGGCAATTTATCGGTTTGACGTCATATTTTAGAAAATTTATTCAAAATTTTGCCCAAATTGCTCGCCCCTTAACAGAACTCACGAAAAAGGATGTCAAGTGGCATTGGGGTTCTGATCAAGAAAATGCATTTCAAGGCCTCAAGCAGCGTCTGATAGAAAGGCCAGTTTTAGCAATTTACAACTCTGATGCAAAGACTGAATTGCACACAGATGCCAGCAAAATAGGCCTAGGTGGGATCCTTATGCAATATCAAACAGACAATAGCTTAAAGCCCATTGCTTATTTTAGTAGGGTGACAAGTAAAGAAGAAAAGCACTACCATAGTTACGAACTTGAAACGCTGGCTGTCGTTGAATCTCTTAAGCGGTTTCGAATATATTTAACAGGGATTAAAGTTAAAGTCATTACAGATTGCTCAGCATTACGAACAACTCTTGTAAAACGAGATTTAATTCCGCGAATAGCTCGTTGGTGGCTCACAATACAAGAATTTGATCTTGAGATTGAATATAGGCCAGGGGAACGCATGAGGCACGTAGATGCGTTAAGTAGGAATCCCGCGACTAATGCAATACTTATGATCGAAAATTCCGATTGGTTAATAACCCTGCAGATACAAGATGATAACATACAAAACATTATTTCTAGACTTCGTGATAACTCCGATTCGAATTTATCTGCAAATTATATAATAAAAGATAATATACTATATAGGAAAACTGTTGCTGGAGAACGGTTCGTCATCCCAAAGTTAGCTAAATACGGTTTACTACAAAAACTTCATGACCAAATAGGCCACCCCGGTCTTGAAAAATGTGAAAATTCTATTAAGGCTCAATTTTGGCTCGAAGGCATGACCAGATTTATACGAAAATATATTAACTCTTGTTTACAATGTGCGTTTAATAAGGGCAACTATGGTAGGCTGGAGGGTGAATTATATCCAATTAACAAGCCAGCCATACCTATGCATACGTTGCATGCTGATCATTTAGGTCCTTTTGCCAAAACTCGTAAAGGAAATACTTATATATTCGTAGTTATCGACGCTTTTACTAAATTTGTATTTGCACGACCAGCTAAAAATTGTAGTTCAATAGAAACCATTAAATTACTTAAAGAAATTATTATGCAGTTTGGCTATCCAGTTAGAGTAATAACAGACCGAGGTAAAGCTTTTACGAGCAGATACTTCAAACAATTTTCCGAGGAAAATCAATTCAAACATATATTAAATGCTATAGCCAGTCCTCGCTCCAACGGGCAGGTCGAACGAGTAAATCGCACATTATTAAATGGTCTCAATACTATATCCGAAAGCGAATGTACATGGGATAATAAGCTAGATGATGTAGTATGGGGAATCAATAATACACCTAATGCTACTACTGGCTTTTCGCCATTTAACCTTATGTTCGGTCATACTAATTCTAGGTATCCATCCTTCCCGTCTGACGCACCCTCTACTTCTGAAACTCAACAGAACCAACTGCAGGCCAATAGGGAAACTGCTAAGTTCCGTATAGATAGAAATATGACTTCCATGAAAACGCGATTCGACAAAAAACGTAGGAAATGTATTAAGTACACCGTAGGTCAACTAGTTCTTTGGAAAGGTGGTGTAGCTAGAGATGCAACCACGGGGGTTACAAAAAAACTTATTGGGCGATATACAGGTCCCTACAAAATATCTAAGGCCGAACAGTCACTGGACCGATATACAATTTCGAGTATAAAGGGCATGAAAGGCTACAAAAAGTTTAGCGCAGTAGTTCGTGGTGAAACTCTTCGGCCATACAAACCAACTATATCTGAGGACGACAGTTCAGGCAGTGACCGAGAAGTAGACAGAGACGATTTGATTGATCTTCTTGAAAGTTAATTAACACAATATATCTACTGATCGTTGCAGATGTGTGACTCTTTATTATTTGAATCTTGTATTATCTTATTGCTAAGTTTAATGAACCAAAAATATAGTTATTTCTTTGAATTATACCTATCACTAATAATCATTTCATAATTTCACTGTGAGACAATAATTATTGACGACCAATCCACGTATGTACATAACGATATGATACCATGTGGGTAACGACAGCTATGTGATCAAGTACATAAGTATATTTTATGACTACGTGATCTAAAATCTATTAGTAAAGGCTGCTGTGTGATCTAGTTAATATTTATGGGGATGGCTATGTGATCAAGTCTATAATAATAGAGACAACAGGCAATTGCGCTGTGTGATCAAGCTGTGTGTAAAAGTTCATGATAATGACCGCTTTGTGATCAATAGGGACGGCTCTGTGATCAAGTCCACTACAGGGACAGCTTTGTGATCAAGTCCATAATATAGACGCGGACGGCTTTGTGATCAAGTCCATAATATAGACGCGGACGGCTTTGTGATCAAGTCCATAATATAGACGCGGACGGCTTTGTGATCAAGTCCATAATAAGGATAGCTTTGTGATCAAGTCCATATGTTAGCTGTGTGACCAAGACCTTAATTTAAAGATAGCTGTGCAATACTTCTAAATGCGAAATCTGACCTATATACATTATCTGGACCAGTAAAAACAAATCAAAAGTTCTAGTTCTGTGTGATAAGTGGAAAGAAAAGAAAAATAAAAAAAGAAAAAAATAAAAGTCATTATCTAATATATTGAAACACAATAATAATTATATTTATTATTTTTCACAAACAACAAGTTACTGCTGTACATTTTTCTATTTCAGGACGCCGGGCAAGCTGCTGAAGCAAGTAACGAGGGCCGTGGGACACGGCATATGCAGGATGGCCGAGTGTTAACAAGTACCAAATAGTATGCGACGGTTATGACGTAGTACATAGTTGATTCATCATTCCTAAAATACTTTTAAATGTTCTCATTAATATCTACATAATATTCTTTGTATTTATTTTGTCATTAGTAGTTTACTTGATTTTTTATAACAACAATTTAGTATTTCTTAGCGTATTGAGTAAGTAGTTGACAGTTGATTTGAATATGGCGGTTACGTGTATAAAAAGGGAGGCAAATCATTTTAACGGACATTATATTGTGAACTAGTGATAAGGACGTTACTCTGCCCAAATACAGACTGAGTGTGAATTATATTTCGTATTTCATTGTGCAAAACCCTGCTACTGAACAACAGGTTATTTGCTGTGTGGTATTTAAGGGCTGTCGTTTCTGGTCATTCGGGAATCGTAACGTGATGGTAAGGGATTAAGTATTAAGGGTATATCCCCCAAACACAGACAATTTGGCTTAATATTCGGGGAACTAGCGAGGCGATCGCAGGGATTTCAATGGGGATTTTAAAATCTTTTGGATGGTCACTGTAGCTCTCCCCGTCTGGTTGATGAAAGAAAAGAAAGAAAGAAAAAGCATTTATTAGCCCACACAGGACAAACACATCAAAATTAACAGTATAAAAATTACACAGAAAAAAAAACTAATATAAATATTTAAAAATTAAAAGAAATGAAACTCGTCCTGTACGAGGCCAAAAGGCTCCTATCTCAGCATGGTGCTGTAACATTAAAAAAAAACGTCACAGCGCTGGTATTCTGATAGGGCCCAAAGTGATGGTTATACGTCTCACCCTAAACACCAAACTTTTAATTATTCAAACATTCTTGAACTGAATAAGACAAAGTTAAAACAGACATTAAACGCACAATCTGTAAGCAAGCTTATTAAAACTTTGTTGATTATATCGCCGATACTATTGCTTGGCTCAATGCCGTATTGCTCCACAAGGACAGGGGCGCATAAATTGATAGCACTTTTGAAGCAACTGAAGATTGTACAACTACCTTTGCCTTGTATAACTTGAATCTCTTTAGTATTATATAATCACCTAGCCCATATTGTGCGAGTACTATGTACTAGAAAGCTATAATTTACTGGAAACCTACGTCATTTCTTGAATTGAATGTGTCTTGGCTGTTAAGAGTATGTCATGCTGATGCTAATGGTGGCGCGTGTGTCGTATCAATTAGTTCTCTTAAAAGCGCGGGAGCTGATCCATGCGTGATCCTCCGTTTTCAAAGTCTGTTAAAAACTAAACTCACATGGAGTTTAATCACGAGGTAAGCCAAGAAAATATCAGCATAAATAATGGTCCGACCTGTGGATCAGTGTAAATGATCCAACCTCGAGATCCACCAGAACGGCCATACCATTAGAAATAATAATCACGGAATATTCCTTACGGATTATTCCGATATTGTATCACGTAGCACAATCTGTGCGAGTCCATCGTGGGAATGGTTTATGTTACCCGGTGGCGTTTTATGCAACCATGATGGATTTTAAATGAAATACGGAAAACATTGGGTTCAGCGGGAATACGCCACTATATCTACAGTTGTGAGCATATTGAACTGTTTTTCTAGGATTGCCTTGATTTGACAAATTCCTATGATCCCAAACACATTCATTTTGAGGTGATGGTGACAAATGGCAGATTTGGGCAATCAGCGCGTCGAAACCTGAAATTCGGCCAAAACTTTGTTCTGGTGGGAGCCTTTGGCCAACCTCTATAATTTAAAAGAACTCATCATCCGGGAAATATCTAATGCCCAATATCACTTTCAGGATACGTAATTGAAAAAGAACTAGTTAGGAGGGTAGTGTTACCAATCTTCAAACTCTTTATCCGCCCCATTTCTGTTTCTATTTTGTATATAACTTCCTAACTAAATCAACATATTATTCCCCACGGCTCTACTTAACATGTATTCATTCGTAGCAAAACAAAAGGTTAGCCCCGCCAAACCCAAGGCAGCTTGTATTTACAACAACTTCCATTTGCAACACAAACAAATGAAGCGGTGGCGGAAAGCCATTCAAAATGGCACCCCGGCCACGGGCTACGCAATTAAATTAAGCTGATAACTGTGTAGGGAAACGAGAAGGCCTTGTCGCCATGACAGTGTAGCTCCCGGCTTCCCGCGTATAATTCCCGCCGCTTTTCACTGAATGACGTTTGTTTTTTTTTATGTGCAAACGTCTGTCTGGCTTATTATGCCAATGCAACGGAGTGGCATGATCGAAATGTAATAGAGATCTGTGAGAATGTTTCGTGAATGCGCTTTTAAATGCAATCCGATTTGTTGTGTGAGAACTGAACAGATTCTTGTTGTGATTTTATTTTGAGGAATTTTATGGGATCGGTTAAATGAACTGTCTTTCGACGTTAAAATATTATAATGTATTGCTCTAAAAGTGGTATTATTCTGTCAATAATATTTCCCTTGTTTTGGTTTAACAAATCTCAATATACCTAATTTTCTCTTACTTTTTTTGTAAACTAAAGCTACAAAATAAATCCAACTTTTACCACAACATCATAATTTGTATCCGAACACAAATAGCTCTTAGTGTAGTTTTAATCATAAATAGCTCCTGCCATGTGTTTAATTAAATTTGAACTTCTAAGAAAAACGAGAACTCGAAAAAAGTTACCAGTATCAAAAAATGCAAAGTCCTTGGGCTCCAAACACCCTCGGAGTTTATTACAGACATTCACTTTTATGAGAAAATTATCTTTTCTGAGGGAAAAAGGCTGTATAAAGTTTGTATTTGGTCCCGTCAAGATAAAAACGGGTTTTATGAAGGTAATCATTTTTAGGGTGGACAACTACAAAGTAAGAAAATTGGTTCAAGTTTGTAGTGGTGTAAGTTGTTGTCACCAGTTTCGTAAGCTTTATGGAAAGTTTATTTCTTTGCGTTTTTCCTCTGCGCTTTTCTTGTTTTTAGTAACCTTAACTACTCCAAATGAAATGGGATAAAAAATATTCTTACTGGCTGGTTTAATTATCTAGATTGTACAGGGCTGTTCACACCAGAAAAAATAAATAGGCCTAATCTAAAAGGTGTATAAAAGAAAGAATTGAATAGAATAGAATAGAATACGTCTCTTTATTATGTGCACCGTAAAAATTATACCTCTTAACGAGGCCGAAAAGCACTTGTTTTCCCCGTTATTGCGTTTTTTTTGTTCTACACCATACCAGGCATACTTCTAGTTATGGAGATATTTTCTTTCAAATACAAGCTTTTACTGCTACATTTTTGTTGCACAATGTTTTGAGTGCGTTATATTGAGTTTTACCACAAAACATGATTTTTCACCCCAAAAAGAAGTAGTTGCCTAGCAATCATTTTTGCACAAACTTACTTAAATTGATGTACAGAATGCGTGGTTGACGGCTTCGTGATGAGGTTGTTTACACACTGTATGTAAAAATATATTGTGTTGGAAAGCCAAGTAAAACATAAAATAATATCGTATTCAAATTATAGCACTTATAGCCCGCATACATATTTTATTCGTTAAACCACATTGGGTTCGTATTTTTTACGGCCTTTTTTAAATGACTATAGCGTAAATTGGCCGGAAAACAGATGCAGAATTTGCCAATTGCCGCCATTTTTGTGCCGGCGCTGCCAACTCAAAGACAAATGGGATGAAAAACAAATAAGCGCCAATTTCGTATTTCCATTATAAAAGCGTTTTTTTATATACGATAGCATTTTTAATTTTAAAAGTACCCTTTTAATCGAAATAATGGTTGATATTCGTTGAGTTGATGAGGCATTTTACGAGTATAATAGGTATATGTTGCTCTGTGACTTTACATATCTATCCATTAAAGAGATCATAGTTTGTTTTATGCAATTCTGCGCCAATGATGTCGACCTCCGCGAGATTCTTTTATTTCTAAAGTATAAAGACCCACAGAAAGTAGACAAGAAAGGCTTGTAGAAAGATTATATTATTTATATCTAGATAACCTGCAAAAACACGGTTCAGAGATGGCAGTTAGGCTTCAGGTAAAATCGGGATCGATTTATTTTCCAGCTCTCTAAATAAATTAATTCACAAAATAAAATTGTAGTGTTTTATGTTAATTAAAATAGTTTAATTAGGGACCACGTACGCTCTACCACTTTAAGAATTTCCTCTAAAGTTAGCAGTGATTGTGATGAATAAATAAATAAAACGTAAAAAGAAATAAAATAGCTTTTACTACAATTTTCAGCCTTAAATTAACGAGAGGGCATTACGTAATTTAAAGCCGAGTCATAAAAATACCTTACAGCATGTCGCCGTTTATTTCTTTCCAAGATTCAACTTCACAATTCTGCCAACCACACGAAATTATAAGGCTGAACGTACACTTTCTATAAGCTTACCAACCGACGCACGGACAACCCTATTAATTAGGGCTGCTGCGAGGGTCGAAACAAAAGCTATTAATTTGTGCGAATTGCTTTTAAGGACTATAGGTGGCGTTGCTGGCGTTACGGTTGCGCTGTGTAATGGTCGACTTTCAATTAGAGTACATGGGCGTTTTGCTTTTGTTTCTGAAAGGGGTAAAGCGATGTGCAAACATTGGCAGTATAGATTGGCAACACCACATCAAATTAATTGCGAAAAAGAAAAATATTGTAGCTTAAGGACTTTTTTTACCATTAGTGGCCCATATTGGCCAATGCCTGTCGGAAGAAACTAGAAGTCGTGTGAAGATGCCTTTTCCCAACAATAGGCAGATGCAAGATAACAGTAAAAATAAATACAGCTCTATGTCGATGCTTGGTTTAATATAGAACGTTGGCAGTATTCACTGAGAGCATACGGTACTGAGAATTACGATGTCATCAGTTTACAGACAATTATACGATACGATGCTATTGGTGCTCAAGTGACATTACGGAGAAACGACTTCACGTTCCAAAATTGACTATTTATTGACAACCAACGCAAAATGGTGCAGTCAGTCAAATTCACTGCTATCCGTTTCTTTTGTCTTACCTACGCAAAGTTTAGTTTAATTTCTATAGCAAAATATTATTTTTTTTGTTTTCAGTCTTTGTATTTAAATTTTGTTATTTTATTTTGGTCTTTAATACTTTATTATTTTAAGTCTGTTATTTGATCTCTTTTTTTAGTTTTAAGTCATAGTTGCTTTATTTTGTTATGAATGTTGTGTACACCTATAATTGGTACGTACATTAGAACCATACCAAATGGACCTTTAAGGGGGAAGCTCACACCCTGCCCGCGAAATTCAAATTTTCTTACGTTTTTTGCAATTTGCAGGCCAGTGCTTGGTTGCATGTTGATGAACATTTGATTCGCGACTGTAAGACGTATTTAGTTACAGAATTATAATCATCAAAATCACCAACACAACCCTCCAAGTTCATATAGATCGAGAAACTATTTTTTCAAGGTCAAAGTTATTCCTCGATCTATATGAACTTGGAGGGTTGTATTGATGATTTTGATGATTATAATTCTGTAACTAAATACGTCTTACAGTCGCGAATCAAATGTTCATCAACATACAACCAAGCACTGACCTGCAAATTGCAAAAAACGTAAGAAAATTTGAATTTCGCGGGCAGTATGTGAGCATTCGCCTTAATTATAAATGTTTTATGTACCTATGTACTGTTGGTGCACCTATTTTAAATAAATAAATAGCAATTATTATACGTTAGGTACCTATTCATCCTGCCGGGGTTGCAGGCCTGTTCGAAAGAGATACCGCGGCCCCGGAACATAAAGGGCGAGGAAGGAACATGGATGGGTTTTAGTCAGTAAAAGTCTGACACTCCCGTCCGCTCCACCCAGAGTGGGAGAAGTTATTTGATGATTTCCCATCCTAAAAAAAAAAAAGCTTAATTAACAACATACGTTATTGGAAGCACAAAAACCAGACGAACTTCGCAAATGGACACAGCGTCACTTCCAAAACTCCAGAAGTCAAAATAAAATCAGAACTTATAACTTTAAAACCCTTTGCTACATCTCGTATCGATCGATCGAGCTCGACAGCCCTAACGCCACCCTACCATTAGTCTGGCTACCTGGCGCGACTGGAGTCTGTGACGTCACCCACCCTCTGTGTTGAACGGGGGAGCTACCAAATATGCGCAATTATTGTTGTGCAATTCTATCAGCGGTGCATGGAGAATAAGACGAATTAGACGAATTTGTTGCGGTTGAAAAAGTGTAACTTGATTCCATTAAGCAAGAAGTACTGTAGGTACGGTACAGACAACAGTGCCGCTGAAAAGCGCCACTAGTTTTTGTATAATCGTTCGTTTGATATTTTCATTTCACAAGAACTGTTGTATAATAAGGACTTACTGGAAATAGAAGTGGCAAAGAAACTGTTTTAGGTAAATAGGTATTGAACTGTTTTTTTTTCGAAAATGACTTGGGTAGGTAACTTTATTTAGACAAACTGTCATAGATGGTGGAACATAACACTTTGAATGAATTTGAATATTCAGTATTTTTGACACCTTCAATCAGATATATGCTCAATGCCTTCAATTTGAATATTATCTCAATAATCTTAATATATATAAATCTCGTGTCACAATGTTTGTCCTCAATGGACTCCTAAACCACTTAACCGATTATAATAAAATTCGCACACCATGTGCAGTTTAATCCAACTTGAGAGATAGGATAGTTTAAATCTCAAATTATGAGACGCAGACGAAGTTGCGCGAGTCAGCTAGTTATTTATAAAAAAAAGTTGAAAGAAATGAAAAATGATCGCTGTCAAAAGTGCGCAGGAAAAGTAGGCGAGTCCTTATTGTCAATGGAATTTTCATTAAAAAAGAAAACCTATCAACGATGATTTTACCCGCCACAAAAAAAAAGTGAAACTGTCTATGTGACATGCATAGTGATGCTACGTCACTACAAGATCAAAGGGGCTCATCCAACAGAGCATGCTGTAATCATGACGCGACTATCGTGACCCTTTGAGACTTAATGAGAACCCGCTTAGACCGCAGTGTGGGTAGCGTTAAGATAAGTAATTAGAAAAAAAAACTGTACTGTATAACGCAGAGTTTATGGTCTGGTAGGCCCTTTGAAAATTATGTCCAGAATATCCATCATGGATATGGTGGAATGAAGGTTCAATTTAATCCGTCGCTTTGAAGTGGGTGAAAGCTCTGCTTGCTTAAGTTGGTCTGTGGATGGAGAACTACCCATTACATACCGAGTTTCCTCCATAACTCTGAAAGCAGTGGCCCAAAAAGTCGGACAACCAGTCTTACCAAGGGGTATCATAATTATTACCCAGTACTAACTGGGTTGTGGAGGTCACATATCGGCAATCGCTTTATGTAAAATGTTGGTATTCAGCTGTATCCGGTTAGACTTAGCCCAACATAGTTGGAAAAAGGCTAGACAGAGGCTTTGAAGTGGCTGAAAATCACGTTTAAAGATACATAGATACAAAAAAAGTCAATAAAAGCGTGTTAAAAAAAAACGACTGCAATTTGCAAACCAACTTATTTCTAAGCCTCATCAAACAAATCTAGATCTCAAAAAGCATCACAGAGATGCCTACACACAAAAAAAAGTTGCACGTGCCATAATGACACTTCAGTCACATCAAAGAACGTACTCAGCTGACTGCAATCGACGCGATCTGCGATCACACCCCTTTGAAAACATAATGAGATACAGTTTCAAATGGATTTACTAAAGACCTAAATCTGATACGTCTGTAAAATATTTGACTCAGATGCTAGTAATTAATGCTCGATGTCTGAAAGTATCGAATGCTGGCTGTGCAAAAAGGCAGGGTTTTAAAAGGGATTTTAAATGTCATTCTTGTAAATCTGACAGACGCGTTAATTTGGCGGGAGAGTGTAATTTGTTTTCAAATTTTATCTGTGGTTATGTCGTTTATTTTCTTTTACATTAATTTTAAGCACTTTATAGGAAAAGTGTTTTTTATCTCATAACACAATATCTTTCCACTACCCTCAAACCAAAGTTTACTAGATATAAATTATTATGTCAAGTTAAAATGATATCATGGTAGTGAAGTTTTCTCTGCTTTATGATTTCGTGCTATTTGGAAGCGTGCCAAGGAATACGAGTTACTGTGCCTACTGCTTAGATTCCAACTATAGTTCTACTTAGGTGGGTAAAAACTTCTTGGTTTCTTATTTTCCTGATTAGATTTTTTTGCCATCTAGGGTAGACGACAAAAAAATCTATTTAGTTCCCAAAAATATTGGACACATATTTTTATTTTTTTAATAAAGTTCGAAGACCATACAGACATACAGTACGTCGAAAACTCGCGTGTCGTCACATTTCGGTACATTTTTTTACCGGAAAGTGACGTCCCAAACTCCCACTCATGACCGCCTTTGATGCGTTTTATTTTCGTGATTTTGTTTAATTTTATGGAACAAAAAACACATATTCAATATTTTTCGATTATCTAACTGACGGACTAAAAGAATCATTCTTTTTTTAAGTTAGTCGTCATCCTTACTGAATGATAACAGTATTTAAATCCAATTTTCCCTGTAAATAAAACAGATTAGTCGAAAGAGCTTCGGTAACAGGCCAAAGGAGTTTGGTAATTAAAATTCAGACCGGACGGGCGAAGGTTCTGAATTGTTCATAGAAACCCTTAGCCGCAACACCGGCGCTACTAACCTTCATGCTCTTTTATATCTAAAGGGATGAATTCATTTTAATTTAAGATGAAGTAGTAAATGCTTACGTACGTCGAACCACCAGCTATTTGGTTTTAATAAAATAAATAAATATCGCTGGACATTACACAGCGCCATCTAGTGCCACACTAAGCAAGGCTTGTGTCGTGGTCACCAGACAGTTGATATAGTACATAATATGTAGTATATCGACCGTATTAGCTTGATCGTTTCATTGTACCTTTAGCTAGTAGAGCGTATAATATTTTGAACGGAGAGAGCCTTCGAAATGTACAAATGTGTATTAGAAAAATTATAGTTAATTATAGAAAATAAAAATATTACATAAGTATGTACTTAGTTTTAGCTCAAAACTGAAAAAAAAAACATGCACGGTAGTTTTTGGAGACTTCCGATAAAAGTGAATACTAAGTTATCTATATCTGCTACGGGTTGTGCACGCCTAATTGTGCTACACCGTAGCGGAACGGCTACAAGTGCTACGAAGCGTTAGGTGATGGCCACGCGAGTTCTGTTATTTTTGTTCACCCAAAAAGTACTCGACGCGCCTAAAGAAGTTTCCACTCAAAAACTCGCCTTCTAGACCGAAAACTTAAAAACAAAGGTAGGTAAGCTTCAACTTGAAAAACTCTCCATAGTAAATTCTCTGTATTATCGTTATGCGAAAAGTAAAGTAAAAACTCCAACTTAATCAATTTCTGAGAATATTCGCAAGAATGAAGTTTCGTGGAAGAATTCGCGATCGGCCCTCAAACGGATTCAATTTGCTGTAACGACACTGTCCTACCTATGAATACTGCATCAGGCAGGGCTGCCATAGCAAATTAAGATAATTAATATGATACGTTCCTTAAAGTACCGTGTTTTTGGTAAATAAGCTTTGAATTACCTACTCTTTGAGAAAATCTATAAACTTATAATTTATATCTTCCATAAATTTTCTACGAACTCGCGCTTTTTTCCACTGCAGTAGAGATAATAACTTATAAAACCTGTAATCCCTAAATGATGTGTAGATGCGCAACAATAGCACACCCCGCCAATTCGTTTATTTCCCACGTAAAAAGAGTTTTTCTCGTATTTTTTATTTTTGTCCCCCTTGCCCACTGGTACCACTCTCATGAAAAGGTAATGCACCATTCCTGAGTTAAATCGATGAATGGTAACCTTACCTCAATACACTTTATATTCGATCAGAACACATTATAAAACATATGATGACGGGTATTTATCGCGAATTTACCTTTAATTTAAGCCAAGGTAAATTCGCGATAAATACCCGTCTTCATATGTTTTATAATGTACTTTATATTCGCCTAAAAAGCGTAGTCTATTTCTGTCTGCAGGGTTTAAAGGACCCTAACTAACATAACGTCGGTGTGCTTCAAGACCCGATTAGGGGGGCAGATATTTCCGACTCATTAATTTCACAATTTTACGGTTTCACTTCGATAGATATCTACCGAAAATTTTTGCGTTAAATTGTAAGCAGTATGTTCGGTTGACAATTTTTCGAGAGTTTACAATCTCGCTACATAGATAACAATCCAAAGTGTTTTACAATTTTACGGTGACATACCTTTTATAAATTTTCTACGAATTCACGCTCTTTTTCGTCCGCAGTAGAGTTAACAACGTAACACGTTGTGGAGGTGTGCATTAACAGCTCACCCAAAGATTGAAGCTCCACGTACTTATAGTTAGTTCTTGGTTTGTAGCGACTTTCATGTATACTGGATCAGACCCCGTATTCACAAACGTTCGACTCGTTTCCGATTCGACAACTCGTATATCTGTCTTCTTCTGGCATTACGAAAACGACCGAGATAGACATACGACTTCCCGAATCGGAAGCGAATCGAAGCGTTGTGAATACGGGGGCAGGGCTCTCTAGTCTACTCGTAGATATTCTAGACGAATATCTGTTTAATCGACAGATTCCGAGACGAGAGACAGATATTTTAGATGTTGCGTTGGAAGGCGTCCCACTAGGAGGACCGATGACCTGGTGAAGGTTGCGGGGTTACGCTGAATGCGAGTCTCACGGAACCGGTCAATGTGGTGACACTTGGGGGAGGCTTATGTCTCATTCCAGCAGTGGACGCCTTTCAGCTAAAATGATGATGTGAATGTTTGCCAGGCCGAACGCATTGAAAGATGGCAGTTGATATCAAGTACAGGACTATTTCAAATGATTACTTGTTTTTTATTACAGCGACATAAGATTACAGCAGCATAAAGTACAGATGCGGACTTAATGCCATGCCATTTAGTAACTAATACAACCTTAAGTTTTTAACTGAACAACCATCTTTTTTTCTAAACAAGTCAAATGGCTCAGCCATGGTAACCCTAACGAGATCTAACTTGAGAGCGACCGGGGCGAGCCTCAGTTTATTATTCAGCATGCAAACTGTCTTATTGGAGTAAATAATACCCAAATGTTTATTTATATTCACTCCCGAGGTGGAAGAAAAACATAGTCTGGTACATAAACTAGCTTATTTATGTTTCAGGAGCAGTATTCCTTGTGAAAGGGGTCTGGGAAGAAGTGTTTATTTGCTTTGGCCACCAAACAGTATATTTTGTCGTGTTGTGTTGTGTTGAGATTGGAAAGGTATGGGAAAAGTGTAAATGACCACTTCCTCGTTAAATATTGTCTACTTTGTGATTGACGACTTTGTTCTTTCTTTCCTTTTTTGTTGGTCTGTGAATGGGTGACCACCCTTACATACCGAGTTTCCTCCTTGCTTCGGAAAGCACGTTAAGCTGTTAGTCTCGGCTGTCATTTGTACATCTTTCACAGTCTTTACAGATAGTCAGTGGCCCAAAAAGCCCAACAACCAGTCTTATTAAGTGCTAGCGTATTACCCAGTACTAATTGGATTGTGGAAGTCAGATAGGCAGTCGCTTCATGTAAAAGACTGGTATTCAGCTGCATCCGGTTAGACTGGAAGCCGACCCCACCATAGTTGGGAGAAGGCTAGGCTGATGATGATGATGATGATTTAAGACTTTCAGGTACTGCAAAACAATGTTAAAATTTGACCCTGGTCCTGAATACATAAATGCTGGTATACATATCTACTTTTAAGACGGAGGATGCCATAAAGAAAAAAAATGGTTATTTTCAACCAGAACAAAAACAATCTGGTTGGCAGTAGGAACTTATACTTAGATAAAAACAAATAGAAAATAAAAATACCTTTGTGAGTAATAAAAAGCGCTTAGAAAATTCAACACAAATAAATTCTTAACTCATTGTCCGCAAATGAAAAAAAAAGAAAAGATTCCTATAATTTAATTAAAATATTCCGATTGGTAACACAGGAAATCGTCGCTCTTTATTCCGAGAAAAAAAAGAGAACATTGAACGTGCCAGCTGTTTATCTTTTACTTGAGCTTTTTCTTTTTCCTTAAAGAAAATACATATTTCATTAGTTCCAGCTATTAACTGGTTAGACAAATTATTGTAGATTGCGTTCGAGATTTTTGTGAAGAGCTTTGTTGTATTAAAGTTGTTATGAAATAAATAAATAACGGTTCTCTTTGGTATTCAAAATGGAGGTACTACAAGTTTCTTACTACTATAATACCAACTGGGAAGGATCTCTAGTGAAACCGATCTCCGATATTTACTCTACTATTCTCAAATAATTGTCAATAACCTAGTGAAGACCCGCGCCCGGGCCCGCGTGGTATATTATAGCCCATTCCCTCATTCCCTCTCATTGAGAGGAGCCCGTGTCTCAGCTGTGGGAACATTATAGGCTGATGATGATGATGATGATGAACCTAGTGACCGGGAATCGGGATGCGAGTCGCACGGGACCGGTCAATATGGCGACACTTGGGGGAGGCCTATGTCCAGCAGTGGACGTCTTCCGACTGAAATGATGATGTATGACAATAATATGATTATGATTTAGAAAAAAGGAAGGTATCTAATTGGTACTGTCGGAATTGTAACACTTGCTGAGCTCGGACAAAACAACACTTTACTTTTGTTGTCATTTGGAACCTTTTAAATTGGCATGACATGACGACAGTTTTAAAAACTTGCAAATCTATTTAGTCCGTCAGTTAGAGTATTGGAAAGTAATGCATACGTTTTTTTTTTTTTTTTTAAATCAATGAATATTGACAAAGATACAACCATGATAAAACGCATCAAAATTCGGGAGTGGGGGGGGGGGGGGGCTCGTGAACTTGCAAAAAATTAACCAAGGCGTGACGTATTGAGAATTTTAAGAAAATAAAAAATACGGGTTAAACATTTGTTGATTATTTAACTGACGGATTTTTTGTCGTCTGATAAAACTTATGCGTAGGCAGAAACCATACATCTCAATCTCTTCGAATTAATCTCAGAGATGGGAACAAAGGGATATAATGGGATCAGACAATTGAGATCTAACTCAAATAGACTCATTAGGAGCTCTAAATTGAACAAACGAAGCGCCATATTTATTTTATGATCGCACTTGAACAAGTCTCAAGTAAGGAGAATATTCCGTACAAAGCTTTTGGCTGTTATGAAAGTAAAACGGAAAAGCAATCTCTTCCGTCAAATGTATTTAAAAACTTTCTTTGCGCAGTTAAATATTGCGTTTGTTTTTAATTATGATAAGTTATACAGTCACCAATAGACGCCTGAGGGATGGACAACTGGACATTGCTGGCGAGGTTGACCGCGGCAAAGGTGGTGTTCTAATCTGATCTTGTTCGTGAGGCAAACGTGGCCAGAAATTGCACAAAACAGGGAAGTTTTGAGGGAGAAAGGCGATGCCTAATGATTTGTGAAATGTACCTCTCAATATTAATGCCACGTCCTTCCCGACGCATCTTAAACACATCCTCCAATGCGTTGTGATCAATTTCCAGGAAGTTACAGAAAATTATACAGGAACTTTAAAAAGACGGCTTCATCCTCGACGGACTCTGTGTGTCATTTATTACTAATTAGCTGATGCCGCCCGCTTGACTTATACATATAAAAACCTTCCTCGAGAACCACTCTATCCATTGGTGAAAACAGCATGAATATCGGTGCAGTAGCTTTTGAGTTTATCGCGAACAGACAGACCGACGCGGTGAAGGACTTTGTTTTCTAATATACGTAATGATAAACTTAATGCGGCGCTCCGCCTCGACTGTTTGATTTTGCATAAAACACTTCCTAATCGTTTTCGCTACAAATTGTAGTAAGTGAACCCAAACCATTTACTTGAAAGTTAAATCATAAGTCATCAACACTTCTTCAATTAAGTTTCTCAGTTTGCTCCAGACAATGCCTCGGCCTGCCGCCTGCCGGGACCATAGAGTTAAGACGTCTAGAACAGACGCCATATTGTTTCAACACAACAAACTTGGACACTTGCTCTCAACTAGATTGGATTGTTGATTTATTTCTCTTTGTTCTGTTAGTTTTCTGAACGAGGTCGAGAAAGTTTTGAAGTGGTGAGAGCTGAAAGGTTGTAGGTGTTTGAGTTGTTATTAAAGATTCTCATTTTAGTTTTAAGTTGTGACTTCAAAAATTGAAACCAGGGTCATGTTTTTGAAGTGAAAGCTTTTGGAACTGAGCACTTTTTGGGTTAACTAAAATCACAGAACTCGCGTGACAGTCATCTAACGCTCCGTAGCACTCGTAGCCGATCCGCTACGGCGTAGCACCACTTAGGCGTGCGCGGGGCACAACCCGTAGCCGATATGGATTAGCTACTTAGTTTTCATTTCTATCCGCAGTCCCCAAAAGACTGCCGTGCATGTTTTGTTTTGATGAAGAGATACCGTTGACTACGTTTACTTGTATTCAGCTACATTTAATATTTTTGAGATAAACACTAAGGTCCATGTTCACCGAAAAGATAACAGTCAGATTTTTTAAAAACAGCTGTCACTGTGACATGTTCCCATACAAAAATGTGTTTTAAACAGCTGTTTTTAGATAAACAGAGCGTCATCTTTTTGGTGAACTTGGACCTTAGTCACACAGGATCCGGATGCTCAATAAACAGCCTTTTTTATTGTCAGACCATCCATCCTTAAAACTCCAGTATGGTGGATGCTCCAGGGTACCCGCGAAAATTCGTTCAAAACTTCTTAAGTTTTTTGCAATTTTCAGGCCAGTGCTAGGTTACCTTGACGTTTTCTCCATGAACTTCAAGTCATTCGTGGTACGAGTTGCGACTGAACATCTTCAGACCTAAGGAAACGGGACGAATGAGGACCGGAACGGGTATGAAGGAGGACTTTTGGCCGAAGGGTGTCGTTTATCGACGTTTCCGAGGACGGTTACGCGACACCGCGCAGCGAAACACGACGCGCCGTCTACGTTACGTGTATAGTTTCATAAGGTTTAAATTATGTATTTATTTTGTGTATTTTGTCTATGGGCCTAAGTTGCCTGAAAATAAAATGATTATTATTATTGTTAATAATAAATGCCTACCTGTCACTAGAGACGAGTATGAGCTGCGTGTTGGCGTATTTGGTGCGTCGCTTGCGCACCGCCGCCAGCGCCGCGCACAGGCTCGGGGAGAACGACCGGCATGGAGGACACTGGACAACACATACATACCATAGGTTAGAAAACACGCGGAAAAATTCGGGGGCCAAAATCGGATATGTCACAGTTAAAACTGATTTTGACTAGACAAAAGAAGTTTTGACTAGTGAAAACAAGTCGAAACTACTTTTGAATTGTCAAAACTATTATAACAATTTGTGACCCTTTGAAAAACATCATGTAATTCTAGGACTAGGTAATAGAAACTGCAGAAAACGCATTTTAACTTAGTAAGGGTGGATCAGTCATAATGATTTTGACTGATTAAGAGAGAGATTATTTTAATCCATTGTGCAGTAGTTAAGCGAAATAAAGGACTACCAGAGCAAATTGAGTTTTCTATATTTATTAGTACTCATTACTCGTACGAAAAAAGCTCTCTTGCAATGGGGGCTATCGTTTTTGAGTTCACCAGATGGCGCCACTGGTGAGTAAGGTCCTGTCATTCATTCTGTTTGATACTTTAAAGTACCAATAACTTCATAAAAAGTTAATTTTATTACATATTGTGCATACTTTAGATTCATATTTACAATATTGCCACTAAAATGAGCAAGCATTGAACATTTAAAAATATTTTTTCTTCCAAATACTAAACAAATATTAGATGTTGAAAATCAAACTTGTTACTTAAAATCTTCTAGTCATTATTAATCAGGAATGGGACAGTTTAGATCACAATTGCGAATATTAGTAAAAATACGTGATAAAAAAGCGCATTGCGTAAACAATCTATGACATCTGACATTTCGGAAGACCTTACTCTACACGAGCGCCCCTAGCGGCGAATTCATGCGCGATAGTCCCCATTTAGATACTTCTGATTTTACTGAAGCATTTGGTGAAATAAAATAAAATAATAATAAGGAGAGTCGTCGTAGAGGTAAGCTCTATGCATGGACATCCAGAGTTAGACCAAGTCATGTTAGGGTTCGAATGTTTGCCAAAAACTGAAATAACCGAGGTTTAGTCAAAAATGAGTCAGACTACGGCGAAGATACGTACCTAAACAATATACATATAAAAGGTTTCGTTTTGCATCTTGGCGAAATTCAACGTTGTACCACATACCATCAAACTGAACAACTCTCTCCATGAGACCACCATTGTAATCGCGAAAAAGTGCCCCATACAATTTTCCGATACCTATTACCTGCTCGACCAAATGTATGAGACAGCTGATTATTTTTTACGAATACGATGGTGTCCCACGGAGAAAGTTGTTCTGTTTGATGGTCTGTAGCACTCACTTCCTTGTATTTGATTGGGATGAAAAGCGATATCTTGTAGAGAGCAATTTTATATTTTTTCACTTCTCATGCTCTAAAAGTACACCAATATAGCCCTACGAAACGGGATTAAAGTGACCATTTATTCCCTAGCGAGTAAAAAGTAATTTAAAAATGGAACGACCTTTTACTCTGAAACATGGTAACAAAGAGTACTTTATCAAAGGTTTTATTTAAATTTCGAATTGGCTTGCAAATAAAAAGCGGTTTATTAAAACAACAAATGAACTCTTCAAAGCGAGAAAAATGATTGTTGTTTGTGTGCATCGTTGATTTTGAAAAGTATGTGCAATGCTTCTTTTGCTAGCTGCTGCAGTAATGTGGGTATACCAATTATCTGTGGAGTGTGGATCATCTTCATTGCAAAAATGTTGAGATTTTGCGTTGTGTTTTAAATTGTTAATCTGTGACTGACGTTCAGACGCCAGTTCAGAATTTTTGTCCAGTGTAAATTTGTTCGGTTTTAAATGACTATTTTTCTCGAAGTACAGTTTGCACCTCGAGACTAATCGCCAATTTAAAATACCCTCGTTTTCATTGCCTCCCTCGCTACATAATGGCTTCGTTTAGTCCCTCGTTATAAAATATACTATTCTTAAACTTACCCAATGCGCCGCAAAGTAGAACACCCTGACACCATCGGCAGGTAGCTGCTCATACAGCCGACTGTCCCCGGCTCCCTGCAGGTGTACGCCCCTCAATACTTCGGTGAGGGGGGGTGGGGGCCAGGGGAACCTCTCCCCTAAGGCGTCGTCCAGGAGGGCGTCCCTCACGTGACGGCCTCGGATGACCAGCATCGGGACCCCTACTGCGATGCTGTACTTCTGGGTTAGGCGGCGCTGTAAAAGAATACCAGAGTTTTGTTGAAGTGGAAACTTCTTTGAGCACTTTTTGATGGCACAAAAATCATGGACTTGGCGTGACCGTCATGTACGCTTTTCGTAGCACTCGTAGCAGACCCTACGAATGCTACTAGTTTTTACTTCTATCGACGGCCCCAAAGACTACCCTGCGTTTTTTTTTACTTGGCCAGCTATCGTTTTCAAAGCGTTTCATGTTTTTACAACGACTTATCAACTGTTTTCAGGTTCAGATTTTCAGTAGCAAATGTAGCAATCATCATCAATCAACTCAATGAGAAGTTACAAATGTATTTGTAACTTTCCCATCATCACTGAATGTAAATGAAATGTTGAGTTTATAGATGGTTCCCGAGAAATGTAGTAGTATACTAGGCACGCATTTGTTTGCATTGAGGAAACTTAAACAGCGGTAATGAAGGTAGGAATAATTTTCTTGACATACAGAACCCAGTAGTTCTTTCTGTAACTCTTTTCGTTAGTCAAGCATCGTGAACTCAGATCATAGAAACAGCAGTTGTTTCTATGATCTATGATCGTGAAAATGGTCAATACTTGTCAGTTTTTTGAAGAGGCCTACTAAAAGACTCATGACAACACTCCATTATTATATTCCGCATACTTAATTTAGTTTCTGAAGATTTCAGATTAAAGCTCTTGTAAAACTGTTCCCAGATATCCATGTAAACCGGCATCGATCAAAGTCAAATCGATAATTTTGGGCCATAATTCGCGACCTGTTTGAGTGTTTATCTTGCTAAATAATAAATATAGATAATATACTAAATCAATCTGTGTAATGGACATGCTCTTATTACTGTCGAATAGACATGTTATTTATGTCACTAATCGTGCCTACGTTATTAATCCGATTGGTTTGCTAACTGTTTAGAATATTATCGGTCTTTCAACGTCGGCCGATGTCAAGGGACATTAATCGTTGAAAGAACGATTCGATATATGATTCGATAAAAGACGCTCTAAAAACAACAAAATGGTTGCTAAGAAACTCGTCTTATAAGCGTTCTTACAGACAAGGGGCACGTTGCCAACGGTAGATAAACTGCAGCCGTTGCCACCTGTCGACGACGCGTCGACGGCAGCCGTCGAAGCATCGACGACTGCCGTCGACGAGTGGTGACGTTTGCAGCCGCGTGCCGACCGTGATATGTGTCGACGACTGCCGCCGTCGACGCGTCGGCGGCTGCTACCGACGCCACAACTGCAAGCGTCGACGGCAGCCGGCAGTCGAACTACAGGATCAAAATGGTACTAATGATTTGCCTGTATTACTGCCACCTACTGCAGTTCATTAGTAGTTAGTATCCAAATTATTGATGTAAGATCACTTTTCGTTCAATAAGGTACTTATGTTAAAAAATATTTATGTTGAATTTATTAAATGTGTGATTAGAAAAAAACAAATATTATTACTTTTATAGTACCTATGCTTAATAGATTTCTTACTACAGAAGTATTACATATAACGAGATATTTAAAGCATTTCAAGATAACCGAGAATATACCACTCCAGAAAAAAACGGACCATAAAGCCAAACCCAGTACCTATATTCCGCCATTTAACTTATCTAATACTTCGATAGGAAATTAATATATTATTGGTTCATTCCTCTCACGTACGATCAACCTCGGGGGCCGCTGCCTGCATATTAACCACTGTATAGGTGGTTACCATTTCGAACCATAAAACTTGATATCAGCACATTGAAACGAACCCACTAACCCGATTTTAAACATTCTTTTAATGATTGAAAACTGGTGGATTATATAGCCCATTCCTTCTCATAGAGAGGAGGCCTCCCCCATAGTCTTCCACTCCTCTCTACGTGCGGCTCTCTCAGGCCAATCTATCGCAAACGCTTCTTAGTCGTCACGCCATCGTTTTCTAGGCCTCCCTCGGCGACGCTGCCCGTCTCCTGGCACCCACTGAGTGGCGACTTTGGCCCATCGGTCCTGATGCATTCTACAGACATGGCCCGCCCACTCCCACTTCAACCCAGCAGCCTTATTGCCCACATCAGGGCACTGAGCTTGATACCCAATACACTACGCTCCATTGCCTTTTGGCAAAGCTTGAGTTTGACCTTTGTGACTCAGTCAGGGTCCAAGTTTGAGCACCGTAGGTTAGGATGGGCAGAATGCACATGTCGATGAGTTTCCGCTTCAGGGATAAAGGTAGGTCACCCTTCATCAGCGACTTCATGGACCAGTAGCTCTTCCAGGCGTTCTCGACACGACGGTCAATTTCTCTGTCTTGCCTGTTTTCGAAGGAAACTAGCTGGCCCAAATAAATGTACTCATCGACGTAGTGGATTTCTTGCCCATCTACCTCAACCCTACTTTTTTGTGCTATTGGTCATGACTTTAGTCTTTGAACGATTCATCATTAGTCCAACCTCAAGGCTTGCTATGCTCAGATCTTGGAGTATCTGTTGTAATTCGGTAGCAGTCTGTGCAAATAAGATGATGTCATCGGCGAAACGAAGGTTAGTGAGGTTTTTGCAACCGTCTGTTATGCAATACAGTGTTATATCAAAAGAAAGAAAAATAATGGAAGACAACAAAAGATTCTGATTCCAAACGCTTATTGCGCGCAGTTCTAAAGTACTTCCGCGTTCACTGACGGTAGACCTATTTTCAAGCTTTTTACGCCACAAACGGTGAAAAGTGGTCGACTTACAAAAAGTACCCATAAGGGGCAGGGCAGGACAGGGTTATTGTGTGTACAAGTCTGCGACTGACAAAAACAATGCGTGAAATTGATGGAAATAGAATCCTACTGATCGCCTTATAGAAGACAAAAAAGTAGTTAAACAGATCAATCACGCAAAACTTATCGGAGAGTTTTAGCCTGTCGCACCCAAAAAGTCTGTCGTCTGCATACCTCACGGCCAAGCCAAATAAATTTCAAGTAGACCTGAAAGGTCCCCCCGAAACCCTAGAACAATAATAATCACTCCATCAAATGAATAGAGGCAAGAAGTCAAGGTGTTTAAAAAGTAAACAACACCCAGCATCGCCCAATGTGTAAACGACTTAAAACCAGGGCCACACATCTACCACAGTTTACCATAAACTAAACGCACCTTGTTAATAATTAGTCTTCTAAATATAGCCGCGACGGGCACAGGAAGACGCGTGTTATTCCTAAAGTCCTTTCACAGTTTGCCTCGGACAATAGCAACCGTATCGCAAGTGCCACAAAGATCACTGTTATTTCAGAGTCTTGTCAGAGAGAGCAACTGAACCGCAATCTTATCATTACGAAAATAAAGATCATTTTGATTTTGACAGCTATGTAAAATCGGATTTACAACCAATTTGAAAGGACTGTGACGTAAGGAGGTAAGCGACATTAACCAGGCCCTTTGAGTTACTGACCTGCCTCAATTACTCTCTATGCGTGATGGTTCTCGTTTTTTTGGTCGCAGTCGTCGACTTTGAAAGTTTTTATTTTTATTTTGATCCTGTTATGAAATCTGTATTTCGAATGATTGAATTAGTTTGGTTTTAGACATCACTCCGGTTTAGCCTGATGTACCTGTGTCCAGAACGGATGACAGGTGGGGCCGAAAAGTTCTGGAGTGGCGACTGCGAAACCGGAAGACGCGTTGCTTTGGAAGACCTCCCACTAGGTGGAGCGATGACCTGCCTGGAGCTGAATGCAGCGGATTTGCTGGATGCGAGTCGCACGGGACCGGTTAATGTGGCGACACTTTGGGGAGGCCTATGTCCAGCTGTGGACGTCTATTGGCTGAAATAATGAATGCCATCAGACGTCCCAATAACACTCTGGCCGACCAGAGTATCCATGATGATACTACGCATTTGCGACCACCAGCCCAAAGAGGAAGTTTGGTAGTAGGTACCTGGACATACTGAGAGCCAAAAAAAATCTTCTTTCATCAGAGTATTTTAGTGATGATTCCAAAAATGTTTAATTAAATATTGATCTTTAATTATACCGTCCAACATTACCATTTCAATAGCTATCTGTCGACGTTTCGGTAAAAATGTCCTTAGGACTAAGTTCCCCGAACCTTTCAAAATATTATCGTGAGAGAATAAAAAGAAACCGAACTTTCCGGCACTTCCTGAACTGGCACAATAAATATTGAGTTTCCTTTAGTTCGGTAATGGACGAATATTATTTATTTTTGTGAAAGAAATGGAGAGAATTTTATGAAGAGTGATAAAACGTCGGACTTACGATCAAGTAGATACTTTCAGGGCGGTGATCTCGAACCCATTAATGACACATAAAGATAGTCAGAAGACTTTTGACTAGTTGTAAGTCATGATCTGCCTACCCTTTTCCCAGCTATTTTGTGGTCGGCTTCCAGTATAATTGGACGCAGCTGAATATCAGTATTTTACATGAAGCGGCTGCCTATCTGACCTCCACAACCCAGTTAGTACTGGGTCAAACGATACCACTTCGTAAGACTGATTGTCAGACTTTTTGGGCCTGTAACTACTCTCAAAGATCTACAAATGACAGCCGGCACAAACCGCTTAACGTGCTTTCCGTGGCACGGAGGAAACCCGGTATGTGGGGGTTGATCACACGTCCTCAGACCAACCTAGGCAATCGCCCCGAGCGGCTGTTATTATTTAGCCACGAGACTAGTTGTTACTGAGTTGTTGACTAGTTGTCTGCAACTCAGGTCTGTAATACAAACTGTTTACATGGTTATACCGACGTTACGTCTTTCTACATCGTTCTCACAATTATGTATAATCTCAACATGAAAGATGTAACCAAGATTTTGTAACAACATTTTTGATTGAAAGGAGTGTCCATGGAGTTTCTTGCCCATTCTTCTCCATACAGATCTACGCTAGGGAATGGGCAACTACTGTACTTTCTCATGTTATTATGCCTTGTGTCTGTGACTGTAGCCTTTTTTTTTTCGTTTTTTCGACATTCAAAAGTGCCGTAGTGGTCTAGTTGAAATAAATGATTTGAGTTTGAGTTTGTTACATGCGGAGCTGTGTCAATTATTTGTTTCAATATAAAACATAATCGCTCGAGAAAGTATAAACTGTATAATGCTCCATTTTGTCGCACTGAGCTTGATCCTCTTCCTCTATTTCGCGTAAGTATAGGCTTACGATGCGAAACGCGCTCATGGAGACCAACCCTGGATTGGACTTGTTTGCTGATGAATGGAACGCAATAATTAATTAATATTTCTTCAGGCATAGTATGCATAATTAGCCTATAATGTTTCTACTGTTGGAATACAAGCCTCCTCTCTATGAGAGGGAATGGGCCTTCCACGCGGGCCAAGTTCGAGTTGATAGATGTTAACATGTCTTAGAATTATTGGTTCTAGGACAAGCTGGTTTCCTCATGATGCGCCATGTTTCCTTCACCATTTTTCTTCAGGCACTTTATTATTTTCTTTCCTTCATCCGTTTACTTTAAAAGCTTCCAACACAAAACAAGTTTCTCCTCACAGCGGGATTATGATATTTATATTACGCTCTGTTGAACGTATAAATAAATTCGGCGGCGCGGAAATATTCCTGCATCGTATCGTACCCATACCGGATACCTACATCGTAGCTCGAGTAACATTGTAGATGTCACAGTCGAAATTGTAAATCAGTCAATAGGTGATGGTGCCTGATTTTACTCGTAACATCTGCAAGATAAACCAAAACTACTCTGAACGGTTACCTACAAAAACATGTCGACAGTTTAAAAAAAATGCCAATATATTTAGTCCGTCAGTCTGTAATATTGACAATGAAAACTCGGGAGTGGTCGTGACGTCAGGACACACTAAAAATACCAAGGCGTGCGCGTGACGTATTGAGAATTTAGAAGCGTATCTTTGTCAATTTTGGTTTACGTAACAAAAGAAAAAATAAGGGTCAAATAGTTTTTGATAAACTAACTGCCGGACTTTATTTAAAACTATTTTTATTGTGATTCTAGAATTAAGAACGCTAGGCGGTGAGGGTAGGGGAAGCCCTTCATACACTGACCTTATCGGTGGTGTTATTCATAAAGGTCGCGGCCGCGTGCGTCTCTGACCATGGGTAAGGTAAGGTGCGCGCGCACCTTAAGGGCCCGTATAACCCAAAATCGTGATTTTTGAACCCGTCTCGTGTTAATATAACTAAAGAATTAACCTTGGGATTAATATATGGCAAAGTTGAGGACTGCTTCTAAGGTTCATACGTTTCGGAAACACGATTCCATAAAATTTTCTCGATAGAAAACTACCTCAAAGTTACCTCTAAAATAAATTTCAAAACCAAGTATTCAATTAAAAACGTTAAATTAGGTCATGAAACTTTTCAGGATAGTCGAAAACTATATAACTCAGTGTTCATACGTTTTCTTTTTTTTTTTAACGGTTTATTTTCATCGTAATAGCCTCTTTTCTAAAATTTCAAGCTTTCTAACCAGTCACAGCTAGGACCGCCCTGCCCCCCGGCCCTCGCTAGGACCCCGATGCACAAATTGTCAGTGCGGCCTCGGCCTTCAGACGTGGGGGCTGTACTTCTTTGTTTTCGCACAGAAAACCCGATGGACACCGATTTATGTTCTAAAGAAATTACTTACTTATGAAACTTGAAACTTAGATTAAAAAATAAAGCACCCGTATTTTTATTTTTCCAAAATATTGTAGTTTTCATTGATTAAATAATTTTTGAAATGGTTTGAAATCGAAATCTTATGTCAACGTCAAAAATTTCAGTAGGTAAACGTGCCTGTTATCGAGAGAGATATTTGTATCAACAAATTTATTTTTCGCAAGAAAAACATTTTACTTAAAATTATGATAAAGTAGCACGTGACTTAATCCGTGCAAAGGGATTTGAACTATGTAGCGGGATTTTCATTCGCCATTTTGATTTTTTTTAAAGTAGCGGCTACGCATAAAACCTATCTTAATCGATATCTGTTATCAATACAAATTAGTTATGTACGAGACAAAAACTTCTGAAGCGTCACGTTTCCGAGATTTAAGCTGTCAAAGGTGTGCTGGTAGCGATCACAATGCCATATATTTCGGAAACTTGACGTTTTAGAACATTTTGTCTCGACAAAACTTATTTGTATTGAAGCTAGCTATCGATTTATACGTGTTTTATGCGTGCTTAATCAAACCAAAGTTGTGCTGAAGATTCCATCAGTGAATTGACTTTAACTCTGATAGCGGATCTCGGAAACATAACATTTTAGGACATTCTGTCTCATGCAAAACTTGTTTGTATTGATACCAGCTATCGATTAATATAGGTCGTATGTGTGCCCGCTACTTTGAAAAAAAATCAAAATGGCGGAAAAATGTTCCAAGCCCTTTCGCACTTTTGCCTGAGAACTTAAACTTTTGAAAAATTTACCATTATGATATTTACCATTAACCCGAATTGTTTTAGTCAAGTTTATAAATCGAAGGAATTAAATTTTTCGTCCAAATTGTACTCACACTCACGCCCCTCCATCCCGCGTGGTGCACCACAGTCCTCACTTGGTGTAATGAATTTTTTGAACCCTTATGTATCCAATGGTGTAATTGAATTTAAGATGAAGATGATAGATATGAAACTAAAATACCAAACTGTATGACACAGATTAATTTTGATTTTTTTGGCCGGATTTTTTAATTGTAGCAGCCACGCATAGGATTTTTATGAATCGATAGCTGGTATCAACACAAACAACTTTGTATTAGGGAAAATCTTCTAAAGTGTCACGTTTCCGAGATAATGAGCTATCAAAGTTTAAGTGCATTCATCGATGGAATCTTCATTGTAACTTTAATTTGATCAGACACGCGTAAAACGTCTATTAATCGACAGGTAGCATCAATGCAAACAAATTTTGCACAAATTAAAACGTTCTTAACTGTCACATTTCCGAGATGAGAGCTATCGAAGTTAAAATACAATCACTGAAAACATCTTCTGATCAACTTTGATTTGATCAGAAACCCATAAAGCATTTATGAATCGATAGTTGGCATCACAACAAACAAGTTTTTTCTGATATTAAATCTTCTACAGCATCACGTTTCCGTGATTTAAGCTATCAAAGTTCTGCTAGTATCGACCACAACGCCAAATAGTGCCTTCCGCCTGACGCAGGTCTTCAACGGACACGGTGGTTTTGGGAAGTTTCTGCACCGAACCGGGCGGGAGGAAACGCTCCGAAGCAGTCATGCTATCGAAGGAGGTAGTGGAACGTGAGTGGGAGAGAACCTCACGTCTCAGCCGCCGCAAGAAACACACCGGGCGTTGTGGGCCACGTGGTGGCCCCCGGCCACCGTAGGCGCGAGCCTGTGGACGGTGAGCTATGGGCTAGCTTACCGTCCGTCTGTCATATGGCAACATAAGGTGTCGCGCGTTCAGATGTCAGCGTAAGGAAAGGGTCCGCAAGGGCCAATTTCTGCCGGAGCTGTGGGACTGTTCGAAAGAGATAACATAGCCCTGGAACACAAAGGGCTGAGAAAGGAAAAGAAGTAACATGGATAGGTTTTAGACAAAGTCTGGGACTCCTTTCCGCTCTGCCCAGAGCAGGAGGAGTCATTTGATAATTTCCCACCCGAAAAAAAGGGCGTATGATTGGAACTAACGCAACGGTGTTGTTAGAATTTCAATCCTTAAGGGGGTGAACAGGTGTAAGAAATTTTGTTCTTAAAGTTATTTTTTTTTTATTTTTTATTTTTATCCAAAGCTGGTATAAATACAAACAAGTTTTGTATGAGGCAAAATGTTCTAGAGTGACACGTTTTCGAAAGCACAAGCTTTGATAGCTTAAATCTCGAAAAAGTGACGCTGTAGAAGATTTTGTCTCAGAAAAAACTTGTTTGCATTGTCACCAGCTATCGATGAATATAGGTATTATGCGTGGCCGTAATTTACATTAATAAAACACAAAATGGCGGAATAAAAATCCGGCTAAAAAATTCAAAATTCATTCGAGTGTCGCATAATTATGTTTTATGTTAAACAAAAACAAAATCTTGCCGTTGAAAAATTGTCGATAGAAATCTCTTTTAGGGCTAGTATCAAGAAATGTAGAGTGAAAAACGCCTCGCATGTTAATTCACCGTACACCACGCTTTTCTATATTAGGTTAAAGTGCTCGGAATCGCAAAGGAGTGGTGTCGTTTTTATAAAGTTACCAAAATAGTAGTTTCCTAGTGTTGACTTGTCAGTTATATTGCAGTACGTCTGTCTAAATGTTTAAAAACCGAAATGAATTTAGGTTTAATTATGATTAAGCGAGAGGAGGTTAGGAGCTTTTGGCTAAATAATAACAGCGGCTTGGGTCAATCTTAAGGTTAAGCCGTGCTTGCCTAGGTTTGTCCTTAAGTGGGTGACCACCTATTACATACCGAGTTTCCTACGATGTAGATCTTTGACAGTCGTTACAGGTAGTCAGCGGCTCGAAAGTCTGTCAGCCAGTCTTATTAAGAGGTATCGTGTGGATTGTGGAGGGCAGATAGGCAATTGCTCCATATGAAAACTTTTTTGCAAAAAATAAAACTGACTTCAAAGTCGGTGATCTTTGTTTGATTGCTTTAGTTTTTTTGTCGCCGACTTCAGAAGCTAAATACTATAAAAAATAATGAATTATTCAGTTTTATATATTTTTTGCCGTACGAGGCACCAGGCATGCTGTTATCTCGAATTTATGCGCGTAAAAATGTCTGCCAAGTTACCTAAACTCACAAACATAGTAATGTGTAAAACTGCATGACTAAGCAAAACTAGGGAATAAAAGCAAGATGGAACGTTGGAAAAACACTGGGTTCAGCTTTTGTGCGCTCTATCACTCATAAATATGTCAACAGTTTAGAGTTTTTAATGCCAAAAAGTTGGTTTTCGGTCTGGGGGTCACGGAAAATCACATATACCACACATACACACACACACACATACACACACACACACATACACACACAATATCAGTAAAGGTACGGTATCGATCCTTTGGATGGGTAATCATCAAATGACTCCCTCCGGCTCTGGGCGGAGCGGGAGGGAGAGTCAGACTTTTACTGACTAAAACCCATCAATGTTCTTTCTTCGCCCTTTATGTTCCGGGGCCACGTGTAATTTTGCAAATACGTTTTCAGGTTTACAGAAACGGACATAATATCCTTTCATCCCGAAAAAAGCACTGCTCTTAAGGCGACTACATGAGCCAAACACGTGTTTTATAATGCCTAAAAATTTATGATTCACGGCAATAAACAAAACCAGGTATGATTGTGTTTTGAAAAAATAATACAATTGATTTGACTTGATGAAAAAATCTCGAACTTTTCTCTAAAAATTTCTTTCAACCAAAAAAAACATACTAAAATACATGCGATCACTCTGATTTTTTGGCAAATAATTCTACAAGCAATATATTACCATTATAGTGTTTTAGTGTTTAGTCCAATCTATAGATTTTTTGTAAATCGATCGAAACCACTCATTTCGCACTATTTGGCCCGCAGCGACTGATACGTCAGTACGACGTAACAACCACTTTGTAGTGCAAGCTGATTTGAACTTTATTATAACAGCATTTCAAATGAAGTTGGTACCACCACAAATAGAGTTGCTAATTTAGCTCATATAGTCGCCTTAAGGAAAACAACAATAATGTTCTTACGGTAATAGTCAACTTTAAATGGTAGACAGACACGATTGTGCAATCGCAGATCTTTTTAAGAGGCATAAACGTAATACCAAAATAATTTATAAATCAAACATATTCTTAAGGTAGTGTGTATTTATTTCGATTGGGTTACAGAATATCTAGGTTCCCAATTATATATTTAGAATAGACACTGATTTAAACAAGATTTATGAGCAAAATAAGTTTTCTATAGAAATTTTAAATTCCTCACAATTATCTCGTCTTTTTATCGTTGCTCTTTCAAAATATATATTTGGGAACATAAATATTCTGTAATCCAATCGAGATAAATACACACTACCTCAAGAATATGTTTGGAATACAAATTATTTTGGGCTTACGTTTGTATGAACGACGCATGTTCCGCGCCGGCCCCTTAAGAACTTTTTATTAATTTCGTCAAACATGATCCATTTATGTAGCGCTCGCAACGGAACCTCTCAAAAGGAATAAGTTTCCCTGTTTATGCAACATTTGCTATCGATATTCTGCTCCTATTGGTCGTAGCGTGAAATAAAACTTTTTTACAAAAAATAAAACCGACTTCAGAGAAAACAAAAAAGTGAAAAATAACTTTAGCTTCAGAAGTCGGTGACCTTTGTTTGATTGATTTAGTTTTTTTGTCACCGACTTCTGAAGCTAAATTTATTTTTCACTTTTTTGTTTTCTCTGAAGTCGGTTTTATTTTTTGTAAAAAAGTTTTTATTTTTCATTTTTTTGTGGTTCACATGTACCCCTTCACAGCGTACCGGCGTGATTTTATTTTATTTTACTTTTACTATTAAACAAACAATAGACAGATATGAGATTTCAGCGATCCCAGTACATTTGCTATCATTTATTGAGGAGTTCCCGTCGCCTATCTTCCGAAGTTCTTCATCAGATCTTTACCAAATTGAAATGGGATCACTCCAAGAATGTACTCTTCCTAAAACTACCTAAATCGCTTCTGGTGTGCCTATAAAATTTAAGGAATTCCCTCTATTTCTCCAGGATCCCATTAAATAGAACTTAACATATCTAACTGTCGAAATCTTGGTGTATTGTACACTTCTGCGTCCTCCCTCAGAGCATACAGGCGTGATGTTACGTCACTATGTTACATAAACAATAAACAACCAAGCGATTGCAGCAATTACTGCAGCTTTGCCGTGTATTTTTGAAGAGTTCCATTTATATCTCCGAAGATCAGCGTCAGATCTTAACCAAATTGAAATGGAACCACACGAAAAGCACCAGCTTTCAAATAAAAAAAGAATCATCAAAATCGGTTTACCCAGTCGAAAGTTCAGAGGCAACAAACATTGTCGAAATCTGGGAGTATTGTACACATCTGCGTACCCCCTCAGAGCATAGAGGCGTGATTTTTTGTCATAATGTAGTATGAACAATGAACCTACAAGCGATTGCAGCAATTACTGCAGATTTGCCGTGTATTTTTGAGGAGTTCCTTTGTATATCTCGGAAGATCAGCATCAGATCTTCAACAAATTAAAATGGGACCAATCGACAAGCACCAGCTTTCAAACAAAAAAAGAATCATCAAAATCGGTTCACCCAGTCGAAAGTTCTGAGGTAACAAACACAAAAAAAAAAAAAAAAAAAAAAAAAAAATACAGACGAATTGATAACCTCCTCTTTTTGGAAGTCGGTTGAAAATAGCCTATGTCTTCCCTAGTAAATAGAATAGAATAGAATAGAATAGAATTCATTTATTTGTAAGAATGTAGTTTTACATGGTATGATGTTAATATTTTTTTAAAAGTTCTATACACTCTACCACAACCTGTGGTGTACAAATATTAAATAATTAAATAATACAATGTCATTCTTATAACTAATTACAATAAATGTCAATATTTTTTATACAATAGGTCCAGCATGAATTACAATTATAAATCGATTTAGCCAAATGTCCCAATGTCCAGATAAAGTACATGTCATCTTGAATTACTACAATATTCCATGTATTCGCCAATGTCGTAAAAACAATTATCTAATAACCAATTTGTCAGTTTTTTCTTGAACATGGGGAGGGGAAGTTCCTTAAATGAGTTAGGTAACTTGTTATACACCTGAATGGCATTTACATAAACATTTCTTCTAAAAATTTGCAGTCTACATTGAGGTACATTTAGTTCATGTTTGTATTTATTTCTGACAGAAGCCTTTTTGTGACTCACTTCTGATTGCATGCGAAAATAGTGTGGATTTTGCTTTACTAGTATACATAGTTCTTTGATGTACATGCAGGGTAAAGGTAAAATGCGATGCTTTTTAAATAAGGGTTTACAGCTGTCCAAAAACCAGGCGCCAGATATTGCCCTAACACACTTCTTTTGTACCCGAAATGCCATCAAAACTTCAACTGAATTGCCCCAAAGTATTAGACCATAGGACAGCACAGACGATACGTATCCGTGATATGCAGTGACAGCTGCAGCTACGGACACTGTTGATCGAAGACGTTTTATTGCGTAAACGAATTTGTCCAACTTATCGCACACGTAATTGACGTGTGATTTCCAATTGCAATTTTGATCCACTATTATGCCCAAGAATTTTGTGTTGGCTACTTGTTCTACGATACTGTCTTCATATCTTACACTAAGATTCTGAAAGTTTGATTTATAAGTTTGAAATTGTATTATCTTTGTTTTACTTAAATTTATCTTTAAATTGTTGTTACTAAGCCAATTTACTATATCTTTTATTGCTTCATTAATTTCTTGTTCCAATTTAATTTTGTTGTTACATTTTATTATTAGTGTTGTATCGTCAGCAAATAATATCGTTTTGTGTCGTGTTGCATTGGGAAGGTCATTAATGTACATCAGAAATAAGAACGATCCCATCACCCCGCCTTGGGGCACTCCAACCGCGTTAGTTTTATAGCTAGATTTATATTCTACTTTATTTCCATTAATAACTTTTGAGATTTGCACACATTGACGCCTATTAATTAAATACGATTTAATCCAGTCATTTGCTTGGCCCCGTATGCCATATTTATCCAGTTTGCTCAGTAACAGCCTATGGTCAACGAAGTCAAAAGCTTTACTCATGTCTAGAAAAATTGCTACTACCGGTATATTGTCGTTCATTGACTCAGTTATTGTTTTTATTAAATTAAAACAAGCTAAGGACGTGGTGCTATTTTTCCTGAATCCAAATTGCTCCCGTCGCAGCAAATTAAACTTATCCACATATTCGTATAGCCTTTTTAACATCGTCTTCTCAAATATTTTTGATATTATAGGAATTAAGGCTACAGGTCTATAGTTCGCCATGTCAGATTTATCACCATTTTTAAATATTGGTTTGACTATTGAGTACTTTAATGAGCTTGGGAATATGCCTTCTAGAAATGACCTGTTAATTAAGTAGCTCAGTGGTTTACATAAGTGATTGGCACAAGCTTTTATAATTTTGGTACTTATTTCGTCAAAACCGACTGACGCAGTATTTTTTAGGTTTTGGATTACCCTGAAAACTTCCATTGGATCAGTTGGATTGAGGAATATTGTATTATTCTGATTAACGTCCATTGTTCTATTTAAAGCGTCAATATTATATGTAAATTCGTTATTATTTGTCAATTGGATATAGTATTCGTTAAACAAGTCACATATTTTTTGGGGGTCAGTAATGTTGTCGGTTTTTAACGCAATTTGTTTTATGTCATTACTTTTTCGTGTGTTACCAGTTTTTTCATTAATAATATCCCAAGTAGCCTTGCACTTATTTTTCATGTTCTGTATATATTTTTTGTTCTGGATTTGTTGAGATTTATTAATACAACGTTTAAGTAAAGCGCTATATTTTTGATACTGTTTCGTTAATATATTTTTATTAGTTTTATTATGAATAATTTTTAAATGTAAATATCTTTTCCGTGTACATGACTTTTTTAAACCTTTCGTCAACCACAGAGTCTTATTCTTTCCGTTCGACCTTTTTATTTTTTGTTTGGGGAAACATAGTTTGTAAAAAAGTTGTAATGTCTCGTGGAAAACGTTAAATGCATCTTCTAAACTGTCCATAAGATACATGTCTGAGAATGAGAGCGCAGAAATACAGTCACAAAATTGTTTTATGTTTTCTTCATGATAGTCCCTTTTGTACTCAGACCAACTTATCATAGCTTTAGGTTTATTAGTCGGCACTGTCAGGGTTTGCCCTGTCTCATGATCTGATAGAGCCAGGTGATGAACTTCTCCTTTAGCTTGCTTGATATTGCTAGCAAATAGGTCTAAACATGACTGTTTTCGTGTTGGTGTTTTTATATGTAATTCAATATTGAAATTTTTTAACAACCCTAAGAGTTCCAGGCAACTTTTATTTGGTTTAATTATATCTAAATTCCAATCACCACAAATAATTACCTTTTTTGATTTCTTTGTGATTCTAAATAGTAATTTTTCCAATTTTTCTAGAAACACTTTCGGATTGCTATTTGGTGTCCTATAAATACAAATAATGATGATATTATTAAATGTCAATTCTATTCCAGTACACTCAAAATTAAAGTTACATGCAATGTCATTTATTATTTTATCTAATCTAGTACAAGTCATCTCATTCTTAATAAGAATACATGTACCACCTCGTTTAGTATCTCGACAGTATGAAGCCACGAGTTTGTAACCAGGAATCTTAAGAAGTGATTCTGATTTGCTTTTAATAAATGACTCACTTAAACAAATTATGTCAATTTCCTTAGAATTCAAAGAGAATTCATTTAGTGCAACCGTAATTTCTTCTATCTTATTAAAAATACCTGCTATGTTTTGATGAAACAGTATGAGATTGCATTTACTGTGAGTTACGAAAAAATGGTGTGTTTGATATAGGGGATGGTTCTTTTATGTTGGACTGACTAGCAACATTCATTTTATTAAATAAAAAAGGGATAGTTCCTTTCTTAAATGGTATTTGTGGTTTGTTATTATTAGGTTGAGTTTGATTTTTAGGTTTGAAATAGTATGGAATGGTACCCTTCTTATTTTCCTGCGATATTAGGGATGTGGACAGCTTATTTTCAATGTAAACACCAGGCTGTAACGGATGTTTCGTTTTATTAGAAAAAGTCAAGAATTTTTCATTGTAGGTCATAGAATCTATTTCTAAATTAATCTTAGAACTAAGCATACTCGTAAAGTCATTCATTTTATTCATATAAACATTTTTATTAGTCAGGTGAATCAATTTACAATTACTATAATTTCTTACAATCAGATGCAACTGTCTATTAAGCATGTGTTCATTAAGACATGGGTTGTATTGTACATTTGTTATGAAAACCTTTTGCTTTCGAAATATGTATAATATATTACTTAAATTCGACACATATTTATATACATTCTGGTCACATATTCCAAAGCAGAGTATAATAATGTCTTTTTTTGTTACACTTTGTGACATATTTTCACATGTTCTTAGTATTTCACAGCTTGTAGCCGATGCTTTTACCATTCCGAAGATACCATACTCGTCATTCCATTTACCCTGCCTGTTTTCAAGCATACTTGCAGCAAGATTTTGTGCTTGTTCGTCACCAACAATGTAAATCATTCTTCTTTTGTCATTATTTTTGTTTTTGTTTACCTCCTCAGTTACGGCACTAGCATTCACTGCTTTCTGGTCACAGTCATTTCTAACTATAGTCGGCAAGGTCCAGGTCGATAGGCTAGGTAGATTATTAATCAGATGTTCAGTTTTGTTCTTTGTTAAGATGTCTGTTCTGATATTATCCGACATTTGTCTGACTAACCGCTGTGGAATGCTGTTCGTATGAGTTTTAGGTGTTTCGGTCTGGGTTATTCTACCAGAAGGTTTGATGTAGCCCCGTGATAGGCGTATCTTAACGTTTGTCAGTTTCTTTAGCGGTGGTGTTGAAACCTTGTTTTGTGGCGTGAATGGTGTGCACATTTGGCTCATTGACAAAGATTCACTTGACACTTTTTTAAGGAGATGTATTTGTTTGTTGTTGTCTTCTAATTTCTGCTTAAGACTGTTACATTCGTAGTTAAGGTTAGTAATTTCTTCATGCGCGACAGAAAGTTCTAAACGAAGATCTATAATTTGTTGGTTTAAATGCCGAATGTCATCCCGGCTATGGCCGGCACTTGTAGGCATACTTTTCGTCGACAGATCCAGTGTGTCCGTATCAGATACTTCGGCTAGAGTTGAGCTAAGCAGTGTACGATCCATGGTCAATGTAGATAGATCGCATTCAGATTTATTTCTTCTGATCGTGTTCTGTCTTCTATAGGTAATGTTTTCCATTACAAATAAACTTCGTTATCTCTGTTATTGTTTTTCAAGCCACAGATGAGTAATATTTACAGATTATCAAGCAGATGTCCCAATGATATGTACGTTTCACTGAAGTACCACAGAGTATAATCACTGCATTTATGAAGTACTATCCAATTGAGATGTATTACTGGCAACAATTGGCAAATTGCTTCGTCGGTAAAGCAGATGGACTTTAAACTATCCGTTATCGCTCATAGGTGGCGTTAGCGGGTTTTTTTTCTCAAGCTTCTGATAACGGATTCGTAACGACAATACTTTAGTTAAATAATTGAGTTATGAGAAACACGAACCATGGAAAATGTATTTGTGTTTGATGTTTGATGGCCCTATCCTTTATAGCTTTTGTTAACTCACAGTTTTAGGTCCTCACTCGATAACCAGTAATTTTCACCGTTTTTTTTATGGCACATAAGGAACAGCAGTTTATTTGAAATCCAGCAAGTTTTTGTTGAAGATAACAACCACAGCACTGTATTGTAGCTTTAGGCACTGGTATTTTGCATATTTATCAACTAATAATAACTTAATAATTTTATTTACACATTTTAAATATTCGTGAATGTTTACTTGCTCAGTGTTGCCACTTTTTTTTTCCTTAAATGGGCTATCTAACACAAATAATTTTCAATTTGAACCAGAAGTTACTGAGATTATTCTACCAAACAAATTGTTCAGCTGTGTGTATTATTAAGAATAGAATAAAGTACAAATTACGAAAGGAGGATTACCCTTCATCCTTTACTCCTCAATATCACTAGGTACCTCCTCCTATTCAAAACCCACGCACTCTTCTCATTGCACACAGATAGGCTTCAGTTTTCATCACAATACGCGTCGTCCGTTGACGCGCACAATGCGGGCAGCCAATCAGCCTAAAAGCTGTCTCCGAGATGTGGTATATGGTGTAATGAAGCATGACTGTGGCTGGTGGCTTAGCTGACTTTACTATAAAAAAAAGTATAAGTTACAAGTATAAGTTTGGAAAATAAAAAGCCTCGACAGATAAAAAACATCTTGAAATGGTACTTCACCATTGAAAGATATAAAACGGGGGAGGGGCATACGTGTGGGCCCACTACTAGACAAATACCTGTGAGCGAGTAACTTATATAAACAATAGCGCACATAATCTTACAATAGAAAGATTGAGCGTTATTGCAGATGTATATAATTAAGGATTGCATGTGAAATCAATAGTTTCAAATATATATATTGTTAGGAATCAAGGGATAACAGATTTTAAGAGTCTATAAAAGCAGCGTACGCGCCGCCATTAGGCTCATTTTGTCGGGTGTCGTCGGTGCGGTTACATCGCTCAAGGATCGTGAGACTTATATTTTTCTAATTCTTATGTACCACTTTGCTATTTTCTTTAATTAATTACGTGCTAATTTTAAGTGTTGTGATTTGTGGTAGATAGGGTTACTTTTCGTGATTGTTATTTTGTTCCTTAATCAAAATAAAGAGTTGAGTTACCTTTGTTGTGTATCACGTTGTTTTTTTTTAAATATCCAAACTTCTGATTCCTAAAATCAGAAGTGGGATAAAGAAAGCCTTAATTGCCCACTAAATAACCAGTAAAAACATTAAAGGAACAAAATATCAAAATATTTTTCTACCCGCAATTTTTACTTTTGGTTTTCGTTTATCATTGTTGATAATATTACGTGTGTGTGTGATTTATTATCCTACTGTGCTTAAAATGCCGAGAAGTCATGAACGTAGTCGTTCTCGAGGCCGATCTCAACGCGTTTCGCGAGACGAATCCACTAGCAGTGAAGCCGAGTATAGGTCGCGTCATAGATCACGACGGAGCCGCCGTCGGGAACGTAGCGACTCCACGGAAAGTCCGTATTATCGCCGCCGTGACACTCGTGACCGCCGTCGTTCTAGATCTCGATCCACACATACACCCCCGCGTGCAAGGTACTCGTCTGTAACGCCGCGTACTAATAACTCGTTACAAGATACCCTCAGTAACATTATGACAAGGCTTGATGCTATCGAGCATAACGGTGCGAATGCGATATCCACACCTAAGAATTTGCCAAATTCTCACACTGAAGAAAACCTTCAGGATTCGGTTCGTGAGGCCGCTTCACGTCCTCGTAGTCTCGTCGACTTGAGCGATGTTCCGCAACGAGTTTGTACTAACACTTCCGAAGGTTTTTCAACGACCATTCACACGAACAATCCAATCGCTCGCGGATCCGATGTCGTGTCCACTGCGACCATGCTCGCGGAAGCTTTAAGATCTTTGCAGCCTATTAGGTCGCATAGCTATTACGTATCTAATTTCGACCCGAACATACACGATATTGACGCATGGTGCGAGGAAGTGGACCGAGCAGCGGTTGCGAACGGTTGGAGGGACCATGAATGTTTGTCGCGAGTAGCTTCTTGTCTTAAAGGTGACGCTAAAGTTTGGCTTAACGAATGGGTCACCAATGATCGAACGTGGTCAAACTTTAAGCTTGAGTTTAAACCCCTTTGTCCCCGGAAGTTAGACTATGCAAATATTTTATTCGATACAATGAACACGACATCCGACAAATTCACAACGTATGCCGAATATGCCCGCCGTACCTTGTTACGTTTAAAGATTGTTAAGGGTCTTAGCGACGAGTTACGAACTCTAATAGTCATACGCGGTATTGATAACCCACAAATTAGGGCAGCCGCGGCAAACGCAAACCTGGCAACCGAAGACATAGTCTCGTTCCTTTCGATTTACGTGAAACCGAATCGCGCTAAACCCGATTCTCGCGGTACCGCAACAAATAAACATGCATTATCGAACTCATCCTCCGAACGCGGACCTAAGTGTTACAAATGTAACCAGCGTGGACATTTAGGCCGAAATTGTACCAAAAAGCCTCGTAGTGAACCCAGTGATAGGTCTACCGTAAAATCTGGGACACAAGGTTCTGTCAATGATACCACTGCCGCGAACAAATCCGAATTGCTGTGCTCGTTTTGTAAGAAAAAGGGACACACAGAAGAAAAGTGCTTTGCCAAGAACCGATCGGAACCTAGGAATCAGCGAAACGTTAACTTGTGCTCTGGCCACACAAATAACGGAACAGACATTGTAACGGCCGTTGTCCAAGGCATCCCCATGGACGCACTCATAGATAGTGGGGCCCAAAATGTGTCGCTGATTTCTTCCGATGTTCTGAAGCACCTTTCTTGCCAAGTTAAACCAACACACTGCGTTCTTAAGGGAATTAGCGAGCGGGAAATTCTAGCTTCGTCGTTCATTACGGCAACTATTGAACTTAATGATATTTCGATAGAAACTGACCTAGTCGTAGTGCCAAAGTCGTGTATGAACACTTCCATTATTATTGGAACAGACGTTCTTAACCGTGATGGCGTCACGTATGTACGCACTAAAGACAGACAATACATCACTCGAACTAGCGATACCCCAGCTCGCGTTAGCGAAGTTCGATGTCTTGATCAAACGTTAGTTAATACTCCATTGCAAGGCGCTCTGCGTGATTCTTTGATGTCTGTGATAAATAAATTTTCGAACTTTCTTATAACGGGTACCGCGACGACTACGGTTACAACTGGTTACATGGAGATCAAGCTAAATAGCACCACTCCCATTGTATACCGACCCTACAAACTCTCTTATAATGAAAAACTTATAGTGCGCGAAATAATTAGAGATTTACTAGATAAAAGCATCATCAGAGAGTCACGATCAGAGTACGCCAGCCCCATAATACTGGTAAAGAAGAAGGACGGATCTGACCGAATGTGCGTCGACTACAGGGCACTTAATCGCATCACTGAAAAGGAAAGATATCCTCTTCCCCTGATAGACGACCACATTGATCGGTTGGGTCGCTGCACCTTCTTTAGCAGTCTAGACATGGCTACTGGTTTTCACCAGATACGAATCAAAGAGAGCTCCATTCACGTGACGGGATTCGTCACACCAGAAGGTCATTACGAATTCCTGAAAATGCCATATGGTCTGACGAATTCCCCGATCGTATACCAACGGATCATCAACCAAACCCTTCGCGAATTTATCGATGCCGGAAACGCGCTTGTATATATCGACGACGTTCTCCTGCTGAGTAACACCGCAGAGGACGGCATCGTTTTGCTCGAGAGAGTCCTGCAAACACTTACCAAATCAGGCTTTTCGATAAATTTGAAGAAATGCTCTTTTTTGACAACTGAGGTCGAATACTTGGGTAGGTCGATAAGTTTTGGTCAGGTACGACCGAGCTCTCGAAAAATAGTGGCATTAAAAAACTCCCCAGCTCCCAAAAATGTCAGACAGGTCCGACAATTATTGGGACTGGCAGGATATTTCCGTAAATACATTAAAAACTACGCAACGAAGACCGCGTGCATTGCCCATTTAACTCGAAAGGGGGTAGAGTTTCATTGGGGCCAGGAACAGGAACAAGTCCGTCAAGATTTAATACACTGCTTGACTAGTGAGCCTGTCCTCGCCATTTTCAACCCTGAACTTAACACCGAAGTTCACACGGACGCGAGCTCCGCCGGTTATGGGGCAGTACTGTTACAAACTGACACTGATGGTGGAAAACATGTGGTGGCATACTTCAGTAAGGTTACGCAGGGAGCAGAGAGCAAATACCATAGTTACGAATTGGAGACGTTAGCGGTCGTGAAGGCCTTGCAGCATTTTCGCCATTATTTGGTGGGCTTGCAATTCAAGGTCGTCACCGACTGCAACGCCCTCAAATCTACGGAACGCAAGAAAGATCTGCTCCCTCGCGTCGCTCGATGGTGGATTTACCTCCAGGATTTCCACTTTTCTCTCGAATACAGAAAAGGAATTATGCTTCCACATGCCGACTATCTCAGTCGAAACCCAATCACCTCCGTAAATCAAATAACGAAACCTCGTAACTGGGCACAAATAGCGCAAAACGCGGATCATGAAACGAGAGACCTCATACAAAAACTCTCAGAGGGTCAACTCGATTCTAGCCGTTATGTCTTGAAAAATGACCTCTTGCATTACAAATACACGCCAGTTGGTGAAGAAGCGCGGCTCCTTTGTTTTATACCCAAGGGCCATCGACTCAGTCTCTTACGAATCTTTCACGATGAGCATGAGCACATTGGTGCTGATAAGACTCTGCACCTTATCCTGAAACATTTTTGGTTTCCCGGGCTCCGCCAGTTCGTGTCTAAGTACGTTTCACATTGTTTAGTATGTATTTCTAAAAAGCGAGTGCCCCGGGCGCCGCTGCAGAACATCTCGTCCTGGTCAAAACCCGAAACTCCTTTTGATACCGTTCATGTCGATGCTCTGGGACCACTACCCGAGTCAGAAGGTTACAAATTTATCTTAATACTGGTTGATGCTTTCACAAAGTTTTGTATCTTGTATCCTATTTACCGCCAAGACACCAGTGAGTTAAAACGCGTCATGTCCCAGGCCGTTTCTCTATTTGGAGTTCCCAGGCTGCTAGTTACTGACAGAGGTAGGATGTTTGAGTCCACAGACTTTGTTCAGTGGATTACTGAACTTGGTTCCGACCTGCATTACATAACTCCTGAAATGCACGGCTCAAATGGTCAAGCGGAGCGGTATATAAGAACCGTCCTTAACATGCTTCGTATCGAAGTGGGACACAAGAACGCCTCCTGGTCAACCACACTTTGGAAGTTACAACTGGTATTAAATATCAGTAAGCAGAAAACAACTCAAACCTCAGCCATAAACTTAATGATTGGTACTGACGCCTCTACTCCGGCTATACGATCGTTGGTACGTGACCTAGCTACAAGCACTCCAGACACCAACAGAGAAGCTCTGCGGGAGATGTGTCGAAGTCGCGCTAGCGAACTGATGAAAAAGAACCAGGAACAGCAAGATGCTTCAGCCAACCAGTTCAGACGCCCACCGCGTGAATACAAGGTGGATGATCTTGTTTTCGTAATAAAGTACTCGCAATCAACGGGTAAATTAGACCCTGGGATGCGAGGACCATATAAAGTGACCAAAGTCCTACCTAGTGGGCGCTATGAACTTAAACTACTCAGTGGAAGCTGCGGTAAAACTACCCAAGCAGCTTCCCAATACATGGTGCCATGGAAAGGAGAATGGTGTCCGGAAAGTTGTGCCGCTTTCTTCGAAAGTGAGTACGATTAACTAATTCCGTTGTCGGTTTCAGAAATAGATGGGGTGCGTTCCCAAAGGCGTGTGTCGCCCAACAATGGGATGTTTTCCTCATCAATGGCGTTAGTCGCCCAACATATGGGTTTGTCCCGTTGGGTTAGTCCCTATGGCGTTAGTCGCCCCACAATGGGATGTGTTCCCCATCAATGGCGTTAGTCGCCCAACATATGGGTTTGTCCCGTTGGGTTAGTCCCTATGGCGTTAGTCGCCCCACAATGGGATGTGTTCCCCATCAATGGCGTTAGTCGCCCAACATATGGGTTTGTCCCGTTGGGTTAGTCCCTATGGCGTTAGTCGCCCCACAATGGGATGTGTTCCCCATCAATGGCGTAAGTCGCCCAACATCGGTGTTTGTCACCCATATAGCGTTAGTCGCTATGGTAATGTATAAGACAATGATGTAGGATGGTTGGGACGCTGACCATCTTATATCATTAGTCATTACTTTATTTGTGCAATTTTTAAGTAACCAGTACCTATACTTGTCGCTTGTGTAAATAACCATCGCGAACTTTTTCAGATGACGAGACTGATGAGGTTGAGAATGGCTCAGATCATTTGGAAGGCGACGATCCAGCGCCCGTTCCGGTAGGGTTGTCCATGCCAAGCCTAGATGCGGAAATAGGAACAGTACAGGCGCACCAGCAGCATCCCACTGCAGCCACATCCGAAGAGGTTCAAGTCGAGGACGACTTGGCGTCAGGAGAGGCCGTGTTAGGAATCAAGGGATAACAGATTTTAAGAGTCTATAAAAGCAGCGTACGCGCCGCCATTAGGCTCATTTTGTCGGGTGTCGTCGGTGCGGTTACATCGCTCAAGGATCGTGAGACTTATATTTTTCTAATTCTTATGTACCACTTTGCTATTTTCTTTAATTAATTACGTGCTAATTTTAAGTGTTGTGATTTGTGGTAGATAGGGTTACTTTTCGTGATTGTTATTTTGTTCCTTAATCAAAATAAAGAGTTGAGTTACCTTTGTTGTGTATCACGTTGTTTTTTTTTAAATATCCAAACTTCTGATTCCTAAAAATATATATATATATTTACTATGGGGATCTGTGGAAAACTTGATGGACTACAGGAGCTAAATTAGAAACTCTATTTGTGGTGGTTCAAACTTTGTTTAAAATCCTGTTAGAATAAAGCTCTAATCAGTTTGCACCACAAAGAGCCGAATAGTGCAAAATGAGTGGTTCCGATCGATTTACAAAAAATCTATTGATTGGACTAAAAAAATAAAACACTATGATGCTAATTATGTTGCTTGTAGAATTATTGACGACCCGATTGGCGTAGTGGTGGTGACGCTGCCTTACGTTCTTAGGATCCTGGGTTCGAATCCCGGTAGGAGCAAATGTTTGTGTGAGCACGGACATTTGTTTCCGAGTCATGGATGTTTATATGTATAATAAGTATGTATTTACAAACAAAAAGTATATATGTAGTATATCAACTATCTAGTGTCCACGACACAAGCTTTGCTTAGTGTAGCACTAGGTGGCGCTGTGTGTTAATGTCCAGCGATATTTATTTATTTATTTGCCAAATAATCAGAATTCATTGTATAACTTATGAAAACGGGTATTTATCGCGAATTTACCTTTAATTCAAGCCGGGCGTTTCGACCGAATTGCACCAGCAGGTTGGAGGTATCGCAACAGCAAATCGAAAGCGTTTATTCAACTCAGAATGATCGCATGTATTTTAGTTTGGGTTCTACTCGTTAAAAGGTTTTTTTAGACATAAGTTCGTGACTATTATTTATCAAGTAAAAATAATCGCATTGTGTTGTCAAAACAGTGTCATACTAGCATATATCCTGAAGAAAATCATATATTTTTCTGGTTTTGTTTATTGCAGTGAATCATATACTTTCAGGCATTATTAAAGTCGCGTTTAGCTCCTGTAGTTGCCTTAAGCAAAGCTGAGGAGGACTAAGTTGCGGCTCGGGTATATGGATAGGGTCTTACGGCCATTGTCAATAACCCACTGTTCGGTTCCAGTAGGATGCTATCTCTGTCAGTTTGAAATTTATTTTAACGACCGATAGAAACAAAACGTAACAGAAAAGCTTCTTTGATTTTTCTGTGAATAAAGTGCCAGGTAGGTGACGCGGATAGGACTGACTTTATTTATAGAAATACCGATAGCTACGAGAGTAGCGTTTTAAACGACAGTTATACGTAAGTAAGTTATATACAGGGTGTAAACAATCTTATCACAAAGCCGTCAACCCATCTCATTCTGTACATCAAAGTAACTTCACGCAACAATTACTGCTGGGAAGCAACTTTTTTTTTTGGAGTGAAAAATCACGTTTTGTGGTAGAACTCAATGTAACGCACTTAAAGCATTATGATGGGTCGATTGTATATCACGGGGGACGTTTAAAGTAAAAATCTTAAAATAAAATCTTATATTTAATCAAAAACTTATCAAAAAGTTGAAACTTTGACCCCCAATATTTACGTAACTAGAAGGTTCCCAGGTATGGTGTAGAAGTTGTAGAACCAAAATTGACCGCAATGACAGGGAGAACGAGTGCCTTTCGGCTTCGTTAAGAGGTGTTTTACATCCTTTAGAAAACGGCCTTTAGAGGATAACATTGGTAAGAGGTTTCCCTGGTAAATACTACGATGTTGACGAGAAGGGTGGGCGTTTTGGTCTGCCTTGAGGTAGAGGCCGAACGAATTATGTGAGTCGCGTAATTTCGATTTCATACGTAACATAGGCAAATTTTACGTCGTCGTTTGGCAAAACCAGAGCCTTTTGTATGAAAAAGTGGCGTAATTTACGCGACTCATGCTCACGAGGTGGGATTTTCTTTTTCAACTCTTCTCTAGTCACTGGATAGATGGCGCTGATCTCGGTATCGTACTGCAAGGAACAGAACGTCACATAATTTCACTTGGACCTAATGTTTATATATGGAAGCTTATGCAAACGAAGGTGTCAGTCAACGAGCGTATGTGACGTGTGTTTTTCAAGCGTTTTGGCTTCGGCACCTAGTAACGTAGTCAGTTCAACGCCATCTACCGAGTTCTTTGACACTATTTTTTTAATTCTCAAAAAGTTAACCTCTCATTACGTTAGTTTGGCAAAATGTGGTGATGAACAGGTAGTGAATATTAATTTAGCTTGAATGTTAACACATTGCTTAGTTAGAGCGACGTTACAAACTTTATTGAGGCAGTTATAAAGAATTGTTTTATGTGCACACTTCATATTACTCACCCTTAGAATGATAAAGTTACTGACATCTTTTCTAGATTCATTAGTTAATATATTAATGGTTAAGAATCTAGTAACAAGTCAAGGTATTTTTTTAACTACTACTATAAATGCGAAAGAAAGGATTATAATCAATGTGTTTGCCAAACATCCAAATACGTTCAGTACCTAGTTTCTGCGTGGAATAAAAATAATAACAAACATCGATCCTCACAAACTTTCGCATTTATAATAATTTAGTAAAAACTTTATTTCAATTACTTGCAATAGGCGTTTTGATACATATTAGGTATTGGAGATAACCTTTTATGCAAGGAATTGCTTGTGTTAGGAGACACCGCACTTCCACTTGGCATTTTATGCAATTGAAATATAGATTACTAGCCTGCATATCTAACTACCATTATTAATAATTAAGTTTAGTTTTTAATAAACATCGCAGCCCCTAAAAGTTTTGCACAGTATGCAGAAATAATAAAATAAAATTACCGCTGAAAAATACGAAAAAAGTTTTACATAGCCTGTATTTTGGACACGATTGCAGAAAAATGTGACGTGTTCGTATTACAGATGCCTTATCAGCAACTAGTAACAGAATATGACGGTGTTCCAACAATTATAAACTCTCACTACTTACTATGATAGAAAGTCGTGAGAAAATACATGCTCCACGAACATAACGAGATGTGAGCTATTTGTAAGAAACGTGATATTATTTAGAATTTTAGACCAACCTAAGAATCAAATCCAAGAGGGTAACAAAGAGCGCTTTTCTTAGTTTTAAAATTCTGTTAATTACTGAATATCTTCCGTAATAATTTGTTGTTTAGGGTTCCCGATAATACAAACAACAGGTCAAAACAATGAACTATCACGGAAGAAATCTCGCATGACAGTATGTTAAGTTTTAAATGAAAGCTTAAAACAGTGTTCAGTATCGGAAGGATCCGCTGCAAGTAATGTTTCTAAAGGTTCTCGATCAACTAGTTCCCATTCATACAATGGAGGGTAGAAATACTTTCCTTAGTGTTCACGTCACGTAGGCAACCCGAGCCATTCCATCGGAGACCTCTTTGTTGGCCCCCAAACCTCGGAGGGGACCGAATTCCAATCCTGTAACTGCAATGCGATAAAATATGGGATGCTATTTCTGTGCCGATTGCAAAGAGAAATATAAGTAAAGAAAATTTGTATGTGTAAGTATCATGTCGCAATTGCAAGATAATAATATTTAAAGAACAAAAAAAGCGGGGCAGTCTGATATAAGTATAAACTAAATAACTTATGAATTGGCCGTAGCATATCTCCGGGTCGCGCCCCGCGCATGCCTATGTGGTGCTACGCCGTAGCGGATCGGCTACGAGTGCTACGAAGCGTTAGGTGACGATCACGCGAGTTCCAAGATTTTTGTTCACAGAAAAAGTGCTCAACGCGCCTAAATAAGTTTTTTTTTTCACTTCAAAAGTATGTATAAGATGTTCGCAAACTTGATTGTTGATTGCCTTGATTGATATTGATTGGTCAACAAATGTGAAACTGTTAACGAGAGCTCTGATAATGTCCGATAAATCACTTCATCATCATTTCAGCCGAAAGACATCCACATATCCCTCAAGCGTCGTCAATCGTCATATTGACTGGTCCCGTAGTGCGACTCGCATCCAGCGGATCCACATAGGTAAGTCACATCTTTGCTGATAATGTGAGAACATTATTAAATTAACTAAGTAACCACTTAGTAAGGAACCGCTTGAACTATAAATAACTTGCAAGAAACTTGGCGCAGTTCACAGACAAGTGGTCGAACAGTGATACATATCGCCTGTCTCGCATACCTTCCAACCCTTTTCAAATAAGTATAATAATTATAATAAACTTCACAAATTTTCTGAAAAGATTTACACCTAGCTTTATGATTCGGGTAAATAAATACTGTTTGAATTAATTCAATGAAAATCGTTTCATTTCATTTGACTGATGTGGAATTTCAATTTCTGGTGATCAAAAACGGATATTAAAGCTAAATTCAATATTTGGACAAGTTTTCAAAGGTGATATCAATTTCCCAATCCTTAATTAACTCGAACGGCAACAAAGTACCTACCTTCAACGAGTGTTGGTCAATATTTTGTTGACTTATGATTTATTTGAATTCTCTTTTCACCTTTTGTAATATCCCTCCACATACTTCATGGTTTGCCTCGTCTATTCCCAATTATGTTGGGGTCGACTTTCAGTCTAACGAGATGCAGCTGAATTCTATTTAAACCCTTTGGCAAGACTAATGGTCAAACTTTAGGACTGAGGCCTATCCTTAGCGACTGCTCTCTACACACTATACTAACAAGTAAGTCGGTAGGTATTCTTTAACATGAAAATCCAACAATTTTTTAACTAACTTTACTCTTAATAGCTCGTAGACAAATCAGTCCTTTTTTACGGCCATTTGCAATAACTTACTGTTCGGTTTCGGTAGGTTACTAATGTTGCTATCTCTGTCTGTTTGGCATAATTATACTTACAGATGGTAAGAAAGAAAACGTTACAGAAAAGCTATAGTCTTTTATTTTTCTATGTATCAAGTGACAAGTAGGTGCGGCGGTTAGGATATTTCAAGCTAACTTTCTTTATAGAAACACCGCCAGGTAAGGGTGAAGGCATATAAACCGACATTTACGAGTATCTGTAAGTTATAGACAAAGAATAAAACCGATTTAAAAAAAAACACTAATAAAAATAAACACAAAACGAAAAACACTTACTTTTAGTGAAAAATAACTTTAGGTTCGGAAGCTGGTGAGAAAATATTTATGTGTATTTAATTTAAATTTATTTAAAGGTCAAGCTTTAGAAGCCGGGTGACAAAAACACCAAATCAATTAAACAAAGGTCAAGCTTCAGAAGTCGGTGACAAAAACACCAAATCAATCAAACTAAGGTCAAACTTCGAAGTCGGTGATAAAAGCACCAAATCAATCAAACAAAGGTCAAGCTTTAGAAGCTAGGTGACAAAATCACCAAATAAATTAAACAAAGGTCAAGCTTCAGAAGTCGGTGACAAAAACACCAAATAAATTAAACAAAGGTCAAGCTTTAGAAGCTAGGTGACAAAAGCACCAAATCAATTAAACAATGGTCAAGCTTCAGAAGTCGGTGACAAAAACACCAAATCAATCAAACAAAGGTCAAGCTTCGAAGTCGGTGACCATTGCTTGATTGATTTAGTGTTTAGTTGTAGTGTTAAAAATGGCCGTTAATCGATATGGACATTATGGTGTAAGCTTCCATGGTGTAGTATTCCTACCATGAGTGATAACAATATATTACATTGTTTATAAACCAGTCAACAATTCAGTTCAATCCGCCTGCCCAGAAGGCAGTGGTAATTGTCATATTTATTTGTGTTTTTTTACCTGTCTTCCTATGTAACAAAGGTGCGCGCAACCAGAACATGTCGATATTTGAATCGACAATACAATTAAGCAAGAAAATTTCAGTTAAATTGCTTGCAACAAGAATCACAATCGTCCAAAAAAATAATAAATTCTTAAAATTTCGAGATTATTACTTGAGTCAAGTATTTTTAATTTTTAAATCGACGCGACGCACGTGCTCTATTGCTAAGGCCTCAGTACTATTACATTTGTGTCTCCTACGCCTCAGAATATTGTTTATTCTCGAATCGGATTTCAAGAGACGCTTCTTTTACAAGTATGCAGGCGGCTCTTAAAATCCTTACAATAATACCACTGCAAAAGTCAACGCCCTCATTCAAAACAGAAAGCACTTTACCCAAAACCTTAATCAAGTCATCCAGCAAGCAAATAACCAAGATTAAGGAGCTCTTCGGACGAACTGGTACAAGAACGGGGGGGTGTCACGCAAGAGTAGCCACCCTACCCAAATTACAGGCGATTACAACCCTTAGACAAGTAGCTTTATATCTTTTGATACGCTACAATGCAGATTGGGTCATTAAGGTTTATTTTTCGGTAAGTGGGATAATATCTGAAGTCTGAACAAGTTTTTATCGGTGTTCAAGTAGATGCGCTGTAGACTACTCGACAGAGCTGAGTTTTATAAATTTTGAAAACCTTTCAGACGTTATTTGAAAGTTGTGTTGATTCGTAACATAGTTTGAGTTTTTTTAGAGTTTGAAACAACAGGCCTGGTGATTTTTTTATTACGATAGCTATTGGTATACAAAATGTCAGTTAAAAATAATGGAGCATGGGAATAAAACGGGTGTATCTGATCGCGAAATAAATAAAATCAGCTGTTCAATAAATTTTGACGAGCTAAGCGAACATATTTTAGGGAACAGATGACTTTGTTTCGCGATTCAGGGTATTGGTTCCATTGTAAAAGTGGTTCATAATGATGAGTACAATGACCCCTTAAGAGATTGTGAATGAACAGATACCTACACCTCATGATTTACTTGAAACTGCAATCTCTGCCACATTGTGTGAATGATTATGATCATACTTCATATTTATGATTTTTACATTTCAAACTAAAATTTATAGATTGCTAATCGCTATAATAACAATGAATATATGTATCTGTCACCGTTAAATTATCAAATACGTTATATTGTAATATCTCTAGCGATATTGTAAAATCTCGAAATATTGTCAAATGAACATACTGCTTACAACAAAATGCATTATTTTTCGTGAAATGCATGCGATGGTATTCAACACACGCGGTGTGGAGGGAAGGAGGGGTCCTCCTTGCCCAGTGGTACAACTCTCATGAAAAGATATTGTACCATTCCTGAGAAATACCGATTTTTATATCCTAATCTTAAAACACTTTATATTCCCTTAAAAAGCGTAGTCGACGGAGCCCCGCTTCGCAGGGCCCCTATTTCCGAGTGCAGGGTTTAAAGGAACTTAACTAACTTAACGGGCCCCCCCGTTAGGTTAGTTAAGTTCCTTTAAACCCTGCCCCAAGTCCCGATTATGGGGGCAGAGATACTTCCGTATGTTCAGTTGACAATAATTCGAGAGTTTACAATATCGCTAGAGAGAAACACGTTATATTGTAATATAACGTGTTTGTCAATTTTACGGTGACATATATACAGGGTGATTTTTAATAAATGCGACAAAATGAAATTGAAGCTTCAGTTACAGTAACATAGTAATTATAAACTGTTTTTTCTACAATCTAAATCGTTAAAAAAATTTACGCGATTATCGTTTTCAAAAGGTCCATTGATGTTATTATCTTTATTTAAGTACGAATTATCGTATTCCAGTAATATGCAAAATAAATAAGAAAAATTAATGCAAAATTAGGTAAATGACCGCTATATTGAGCACTGCGACACGTATTATTGTATATTTAAATTTGTCGCATCTGTTCAATTTCACCCTGTATTATGTTATATATCTGCACAAGTACCAAAAGGGGAAAAGAAACTCCTTCAAACGAACTGCATCACACACATAACCATAGTCTTCAAAATCCAAGATGGCGGTTGCAAGCGCGCCATTTCTTCAGCCACAGAGTATAAAAAGCGTGTTTAAGCCTAGTGTAGCGCTTGAAAGCAGTGTAAATGTCTGTAGAAAACGCTGTAGGGCGCTTTCAAGAGGTTTTAAGGGCCCTTGGTGTGACGACAAGGTACGTCTACGTCTAGCTACAAGTGAAGCAAGCCTTGCTTCTTTTAAATGAGGTTTCTATGGGATTTTGCAGGTTCCTTTCATGATGTGTATTGTGGAAGGGAAACTGTATTTCTGTGTTTTTTAAATACAAAATGAATTCACTTGTGTAAAGATAACACAACATAATAATATATTACCATGTCTGTAATTCCCGAAGTATTGGAGGCATGGCCACACAGCCTACTGTCGTACATAATATTCGCACAGATAAGTTTGAGTCCCATGTAAGACAGAGCGAGCTAATTGCCATCAACCAGTCACAGATCTAACTCCAGCCTGCTAATACATTTTTTTCTGATACCTAGTAAAATAAAAAAAAAATAAAAAATTGTTCTCTATCCCACACAATACTGTCCTATTTGACCCAATGGTTGACTGGTAGAGAATGCCTTGAGGCATTAAGTCCGCCTATGTACCACTCTTGTACATGAAGTTTAAATAGGTAAATAAATAATATAACTTCGTGCCCAGCAGTGGCGCTTACGACCACTACCACAACTATGCAATAATTTCAACTCAATGACAGACATTGCGAAAAAGGTTTGCCACTAAAAAATCAATTAGGACCTTAACTACATATATTATTAGTTCCAGGCTAGGGGAAGCGGGAGAGGGGGGGGGGGGGAGGTGGAGGGAGAAATAGAATATGACACACACACACAGTTCGACGATACAATACATCAAGTTACCGAGTTTTTATCCCCAAAGACTTTCCACACTTTTTTTTAATTATGTTATTTCATGCGACCGACATTCTTGCCAGCCAGTCCTGCCACAAACGGTTGCTTGTGTCATGGCACCACAGATGTGGCAGAAATATTATATTGTTACCCTTTAAGTGTGGGTTCTGCAGAGAATGGAGGCTATTTTCCAACGTTGCTGGAATTTATACAGTTTATCTCTAGAACGAAATGAAATTGTCAGTACTTATTTCATTATAAATTGTTCATTGTTTAACATGAGTTATAGACATCATTTAACGTGTAATGCACTTTTAACGCGACTATATTCAAAGATCTTCCTAGCACATAGAGGCAAGAGACAACAGAGGCCTCATGAGTCGCAGTAGTGGGAAACCTGGGGCCCAATTCTACAATTTTTATAAATTCGTCACTCCAACACGATTCCATTACCATCCCATTGCCATTTTGCTTAAGTTCATAATCTGCTAAATTCACAATGGTCGGTCAATAGTCTTGTAATAAAATTGTGTTTCAATGACATTGTCGTATTGCCATTATTATAAAACCCTTAGTACAAATGGTTTCCGAAATTTACTACTAAATGCGAACATTTATTCATGTCAGATTTCATTTATAATAGATTTTATTAATGTACGAGATTACCATTCTATGACATTTCTTTCAATGGACTGTCAGTGGCTGACCATTGAAAAGTCATAATTACGCCATTATATTAGTAGATTACCAAACTTGTCAAAACTTGACCATTATAAAATCAATGATCGACTATTCTGACACTATTGTTATAACAGAATTGAGGCCCTGTATCGATGGTTTTAATATACGAAGAATATAGTAATGTATAAAGATGTCAAAAAGTTACAAACGAAATAGATAATCAATTGTTGTGGGGAAGTAGACCAATTATTTACGGTAGCACACTCAACCATTTATTTCACTGATAATGCTTTTCAAAAATGAACCACCCAATAATACTAGCAAAAAAAAAACACTTTCTCTTCCAACGAACCCATTAAACACAACTGAAACATATTTTCCACTAAAACTCGGAGGGTAGTTATTGATTTTCTCCAATACATTCCCCGGTAGTTCAGTGAACCTTACCGTGAGTAGCGCTCATAAGGAGTGCGGGTTCGACGCCCCGATAGCGATCGGCGATAATGAAGTTATGTTAATTTTTGTTGCTTCACCATTGGGACAATGTTTTATTATGGATGGGATGTGGTTGGTTACTGTCTTGCTGTTAGGAATTTGAATTTCGATGCGATCTTTGAAAGATAACGGCTAAAGAGATGTAAGTTCGAATTTATATTGCGAAATGTCTACATTTATTTATTTATTTATTAAAACTTTATGCACAATTAAAACTGTACAAAGGCGGACTTAATGCCTAAGGCATTTTCTACCAGTCTACCTTAGGGTGATGCAGAGATAAAACACAGTAGGTGCAATAATGGAAAAAAAAGACTAGAATTTATTTATTACTCAAATATATAAGAATAAAATAAATACATACATACATACATATAGCAAAATATATAAAGTTAAGAGAGATACGAAAACGACAAAAACCTAGTTTTGAGACGAATCTGCCAACTCCTTGCGAATAACCTCTCGAGCCTTCATTTTGAAAGTGAAACGACTAGTCAACGTCCTGATACTCAACATCAACTCAACTCTACATTCTATCTTAAATATTACTAATATTATAAATTATACGAAAGTTAGTGAGAATGGATAGATGGATTATTGTTTGTTACCCCTATCAGCAAAAACTACTGACCGGATTTGGGTGAAATTTGGCACACAGATAGTTTATTACCTAGATTAACACATTCGTTAGTTTTTTATCCCGGTTCATGGGTAAAACATGACACCTCTTAACGAAGCCGAAAGGCACATTTTCTCCCCGTCATTGCGATCATTTTTTTGTTACACACCATACCTGGGAACCTTCTAGTTAAGGAAGTATTGGGGGTCAAAATTTCAACTTTTTTGACAAGTTTTTTTTAATACTTGCAAGTTTTTATTGTAAGATTTATACTTGCAACAACTCCACGACCCCCGTTCTATTCAATCCATCCAGCAGCACAATGTTTTGCGTGCATTACATGTTACATTGAGTTCTACCACAAAACATTATTTTTCACCCAAATAAAAAACTCCAGCAGTAATTTTTGCGTAAAGTTACTTAGTTTGATGTACAGAATGCTTGGTTGACGGCTTCGGCTTCGTGATGAGTTTGTTTACACCCTGTATATAAGGTCGAATAAATATTCTACACATGTGATGGGTATACATAGATATCTAAACATGAGAAAACGAAAAAAACTTTCTTTTGGTTTGTTGTTCTTTTTGGGGTCAAAGATGTACTTAAACTAAAGTTGTCTGCGTTTATCTGATGGAAAATCTTACCTTTTTCTTTTGGCAGCAGTATTAGGATCAACTAAGTTTAAGTCTTATTTCACTAGAGCCATCTTTCATCCTAAGCTTCTCTCATGAACACCGCGACAAGCTCCTAATTCCATCACTCGAACCATCAAGCCCTATTACGTCGCGGCACTCACCTCTCTTCAAATATTTTTATCATCAATTTTATACCTTTCTATAAGCCCACAAAGAACTCACGAAAAAATGACCACGAATGTCGTCCATGACATAACAATGGCGAGATTTTAGCGAGGGGGAGTGAAGTCGGTCGGATCGACTGCGATAGTCGATTGTTCAAAAATGCAAGGTACGCCGTCTGTATTGATGTGCCGGCCGGTGTATGACTGGGTGTAATGCGCGGCCTTTTGTTAATTCAATGCTGTCAGGGATATTTGTGACGAGTGTCATTCGCTTTTTTAATACGCTTTTATTAACTTCTGTATGCCTGACGAGCTGTGGGCCAAATAACCACGACGTGGAGCCCTGACACAGCCAGAAGGCGACGTGGTAGACCTCGCAGGAGATGGCGGGATGAGCTAGACAAAACCAACAAACAGTGGTCCACATTGACCCTGGATCGAAGAATATGGAAGTCGTGGGGAGAGGTCTTTACCCAGCAGTGGGACGTCACCGGCTAACAGTGTTGTAGTAGTAGCAGTATTAACTTCATCTGTAACGTTAACTGTATAAAAATCTTAGAAGTTTAACGATTGAGCTGACATGTTTAGTTTGATGACAATGCATGGTAAGCTAAGTGACGTCATTCTAAATCCAATAAGGCATCTGCCAAAGAAGGCAGACTAGTTATTTTTTATGCATTCCCTTGACATGTGTAATTGTGTATCAAATGAAAAGGTTTGTACCTACACTGTGTTTTATGCTTCTGAACCAGATCGACTGCAACAATTACTCCAAGACCTGAGCTCTGCAAGCCTTCAGCCTTGAGGTTGGACTGACAATAAATCAGTCAAAGACTGAACTAATGACTGAGATGTAACTAATGCCGCTTAATATAGGGTCGAAATGTATGGGCAGGAAATACACTATTTCGACGAATGTATCCACCTGGGCCAGCTAGTTTTGTTTAACAACAGATAGGACAAAGACATCGACGTCAACTGCCTAGATTTTTCTCAACTATGGGGTCAGGTTCCAGACTAAAGAAAGAAAGAAAGAAGAGAAAGAAAAATCATTTATTTGGCACACGCCACAAGTGCACACGCTATAAAAATAATAATAATAAGAGAAAAATAAAACTTAAATCTAAACAAAAAAAAAACAAAACAAAAAAGTAGGTAAGTGTATTGTGACGCTGTGTGCCTCACGGCTGCGCCAAATAGGCCCGGTTCAGCAAAATGCCGGACAACTAGTGCCCAACGCTGGTTTTCAACTGGACCTGGATTAGTGAGGTTACGGAGGTGAAGCAACTTTATATTTTGTGTAGAGCTGCAGCTGCAGCTGAATGCCAGTATCTATTTTACAAGGAGCGATTGTCTATCTGACATCGCAGCCCAGTATCTAGGTAATATGACACCCCTTGGAAAGATCGAGCAATCCTATGTACGTTTATGCAAGTATAAGTCAACTAGGAGTCAATTAGAGGATGTTCTAGATATGTCTAGCTTTCAGTCTTCATTACAAATGACAGGAAACAATTGATATGATGAGCCAGAGCAAGATGTGTTTCCTGAAGGAAGGAGCTTTGATCATTGACTGCGAATTACCAATTTCTGACAATTGAGTGCAAGTTTCCGTTTCTAATAATTTTAAAAACACCAAGATACTTTTAGCCTTATAGTTAGGTGTTTTATACGATAGAAACGAGAAAATAAACTATTTGCTAAAATAACACTATTTTGGGCAATTTTTTTCTTAGTCCTCGCACGGTATCACCCCTAGGGCTACACCCCAACCAAGTATGCTAAATACTTCAGAATACAAAATAAATCTGATTGACCAAAACATTTCTCCAAACACCGTTCAAATATTTCTTTTTTTACAACGTAGTCACAACTTCGTTAACATTTTTGACGTTACTATTCCGGTTTTCCGTTTTCGCGAATTTCCCGCTTCCTTCTCCGAGCGGAATGCATTGGAGGTGACAAGACATGATAGCTTAAACAATGCTGTCCGGGCAAAACATTGCTGCTCTGTGCAAAGGGGGTTGAAAGTCAGAGAGAAGTTAAGATGTCATAAATTTTGACTTTTGACTTAAAAAGCGAACTATTCTGGATTTTTGTTGTAGATATTGAAATTACAAACCTCCATTGTTCGATATCTATTTACACCCTCTGTGCGAGTTGCGACAATCCATAGTTACAAAGTTAATTACTTAAGTACTTTTCTTTACAAAATAAAATCTACACAGAAAGACTCACTATATCTACACTAATATTATAAAGAGGAAAACTTTGTTTGTTTGTTTGTTTGGTTGTAATGAATAGGCTTAAAAACTACTGGACCGTTTTTAAAAATTCTTCCACCATTCGAAAGCTACATTATCCACGAGTAACATAGGATATATTTTATCCCCGTACTCCCACGGGAACGGGAATTACGCGTGTGAAACCGCGTGACGTCCGCTAGTATACTATAAATTACATGTTCCTTTGAGGAGGACTCTTTGTAGTTTATTCATATTATAATTATTATATTACCCATAACGCATCCAATTTCATCATTCCGCCAAAAGATCCCATTTATCTATTTTCGTTAGACCTCAGTTTGTAAAGCTAGGATTACGGTAAGGCCTTATTCATCTACCCTTATTTCACGCGGATTTTACCTAATTTATCGGTATAATCCTTCAGTGTTGTCATTTCAAATTAAAAAATACCTTTGAGCTTCATGAATACTATGACATTTAAAGTATAGCTACTTAGTTTAGTGTTTTTAGGTCCATAGTTCCGTACTTTAAGAGGAAAAAACAGAACCCTTACAGGATCACTTTGTTGCCCTTTGTACTTCGGTCTGTCAAGACTTGGGAACACGTGGAGGTACCTATTGAGTTAATTGACTTAAGCTTTTTTATACACAGATGTTTATAGGACAACCGGGCAAACAGACACGCAAAACATTGCCTAACTACCTAAAAGGAAAAGGACATTGCTAAACATACCCTACAGTAATACACATCCATTTTATTTAGAGTGCATGTAAAGTTTGTGTGGCATGGCAACACAGTAACATAGACGCGCGCTGATACGGCCGCGGTCCGAGATAATACCCCGTGGAACAATGCGATAGTGACTCCTGTCCTTTGTGAACGTGTGTCAACAGCGGGCCACGGATGCGAGCCACAGATTAAAAAGGATTTTGTTTCGAGGGAAATGTGTATGGATTTGTTTGGAGGGCACAGACCGGTGCCGCATGCCGGTGGAATTACAAAAATGTCGTGAGGATTTGAGTATGAATGTGGATGGACAAGAGTAGGGACGAAACAAATAGTTGGTGGATGGATTGTGTTAAAGATGATATGGTTAGAAAGGGGTTGAATGGTGTTTAAGGCGATTATATGAACTAAACGCGAGTTTTATAATTACTAAAAGTATATGATTCACTGCTATAAACAAGACCAGATATGCTAGCATGATAGTGTTTTGAAAACATAATACAATTGATTTGATTTGATAAAAAAAAGTCACGAACTTACCTCTAAAAATATCTTTCAAACAAAATAAAACATACTAATATGCATGCGATCATTATAATTTTTTCAAATAATTCTACAAGCAATATAGCAAGCATGATAGTGTTGTAGTGTGCATGTTTTTAATCGAATCAATAGTGTTTTTGTAAATCGATAGAAACCACTCATTTCGCGCTATTTGGCCCGCAGTGACTGACGTAACAACCACTTTGTAGTGCAAGCTGATTAGAACTTTAATCTAACAGCATTACAAACGAAGTTTGGACCTCCACAAATAGAGTTTCTAATTTAGCTCGTCTAATCGCCTTAAATAAATGTAATAACTGGCAGAATTTGTACACCCATTACGCAAAAGCGGTCACCAACCCACCTACAATTATTTTAAAGTTTTTAACTTAGAAAACCAAAAATAAGCATGTTCTAGTCTTGAATCGTCGTCTATCGTAATCTTCAACATTTTTTCTGATTAAAATCGATACATTAGGGAAAGTGCAGAGACCGCTATTGCGATCATAAATAGCAGCAATTTTAGTTATCTACCGAAAATGTTACCTTTTAACAAGGCTTTCAAAGACCATATTTTTGATAGAAACCACAGTTTTTCTGCTCAATGTTCCAAAATTAACAACACGTACCAAGTATTTAATTATTCATAAAAAATATTTATAAACTGCTCTCTGAGTTAAAGTTACCACTTCGGCTAAGACATTTAAATTGACAGTCAGCTAAAACTTACAGCGAAGGTTTCAGGTAAGCTGTCATCGAGTTTGAAAGTTTTAGTGGTTTCATACCTCAAGGGAAATGTACACAGAACCTGATGGATGACATAGATTGATGACGTAAACAATGCTGAGTTGGGAGCAATAAAGTTTTCTGCTATATTTCACTCACAGCCCTCCCTTTTAAGGCGCTTAGACGAGCTAAATTAGCAACTCTATTTGTGGTGGTTCAAACTTCGTTTAAAATGCTTTTAGAATAAAGTTCTAATCAGCTTGCACTACAAAGTGGTTGTTACGTCGGCCACTGCGGGCCAAATAGCGCGAAATGAGTGATTTCGATCGATTTACAAAAACACTATTGATTGGATTAAAAAAATAAAACAGTATCATGCTAATATATTGGTTGTATTATTTGCCAAAAATCACAATGATCGCATGCATATATTTAGTATGTTTTTTATTGTTTGAAAGATATTTTTAGAGATAAGTTCGTGATTTATTTTTATCAAGCCAAATTAATTGTATTATGTTTTCAAAACAGTATCATGCTAGCATATATGCTGAAGAATGTCATATATTTTTCTGGTCTTGTTTATAGCAGTGAATCATATACTTTTAGTAATTATAAAACTCGCGTTTAGCTCATGTAATCGCCTTAAGGAGTGAGACGAATATTAGATTTAGCGGTCGACATTTCGAGATTTAGGATGTTGATTTATTTTACTAGAGGACTAGGTATCATTCATTATCGTCATCATTCATCTAGTTAGATTGAAACGGGTTTCTCAAACACTATTTGCAACAATAAATAGTTACGGAAGATATCCCGTAAGTGATAATATAAGTTTTCATATTCATATTCATTTTATTTTGCGTACCATAAGTTTTAAAAGATGTTACAATGAGCTTACAGCTAAGAACAATAATTATGGACCCTGTTAGGGCACAGCAATAAACAAGATTAACATAAAATTTTAAGTAGTTAATAAAAGATGTTATTTAAAACAGAGGGTGTGTTACACATTTATCAGAGTATATTATAGGTAAGTAATCACATAAAATAACAACATTATATCCCTATAATTGAGATCAATATAATTGTTATTATTGTCGACATTTTAAGAAACATAATGTAGTAGAGATATTTATTTATAATTATTGAGATCAATTTATGTTTATGTCGGGCTTGTTCTCTATATCTCCATTTATGACGATCTTCTACTCAATGAATGATAGGAGGGTTTGAAAGCCGATTATCATCATTGCAGATGCAGGAGTGGATCCTCATCCACACTCGCAGCAGGAAGACAGGCGTCCTCTGTGAGAGTGAGCCGTCATCCACCATACGACGCAAGCTCAGGGGCCTAATTCTGCTATTTTAATAAATTCATCACTCCAACACGATTCCAATCTCATCCCATTTTCATTTTGCTTAAAGTTCGTAATCTGCTAAATTCACAATGGTCGGTCAATGGTCTCGTAATAAAATTGTGTTTTAATGACATTGTCGTATTGCAATTATTATAAAACCCTTAGTACAAATGGTTTTCGAAATCCACTACTAAATGCGAACATTTATTCATGCCAGATTTCATCAAATCAAATCAAATCAAAATCATTTATTGCTATAACCATAATGTGGTAGATGGTGGTAAATAAAACTAAAGTAACAATTATGGACCCTGTCGGGCACAGCAATTTTTAAAGTAAATAAATAGAGAGAGGAAAAGCGCTTTATAACTTATACTATTAATCATTATTATTATTTTTTTTCCATTTATCTAAAAATCCTAATAGAGAGACTATTATAATAGTAATAATAATAGTCAATATGTTATCATTTCTTATTTATATAATTGTTTAGAATTGCTTATTTATTTACTAGCTTAAAAAATGATAATTTTAATAATTTATTATATTTATTTAATATAATTTATTGTGTGTAAAAATATTATAGTTTTATTTAATTTTGGTTATTTTATTTATTAAATGTCATAATTATCAATGATTATTGTATTTATCTGTTAAATATTCGTTGACTGTATAATAGCTTTTTTTAATTAAGAATTTCTTTAATTTATTTAAAAATATGCTAGTTTTATTTTGGTTTTTTATGTCTTCTGGCAGTTTATTGTAAATTTTTATTGACATGGAATGTGGACTGGATGAGTGTGATTTAAGGCGGGAGGGGGGCAAATTTAATCTATTTTTGTGTCGCAACGAATAATTAGTTTGCATGTCTCCCCGTGTGTTGTAAGAATCTGGATATTTGCGAACGAGTTTACATAGCTCCAAAATATATACAGAGTGGAGAAGACAATACGACAATAAATGAAATCACGCGTAATACTAGTACATAGGAATAATTCTACACGACGACGAACCCTGAAATCGCGAAAAAAAAATCAGCTGTTCCCTACATTTGTGTTCGCATAACTCGTCAAAATGTAGGGAACAGCTGATTTTTTTTCGCGATTTCAGGGTTCGTCGTCGTGTAGAATTATTCCTATGTACTAGTATTACGCGTGATTTCATTTATTGTCGTATTGTCTTCTCCACTCTGTATATTAACTAAGGTTAGAATTTTATGTTTCTGGAAGTAAGGCTTACAACTATCTGTTGGTTCTATATTGGTAATAATTCGTACTAGCTTTTTTTGCAGGGTAAATAAGGACGGGGCGTCTGTGCTATTTCATGTACGAGCTTATCATTCTATGACATTTCTTTTAATGAAGTGTCAGTGATTGACCATTGAATAGTCATAATGGCGCCATTATGATAGTAAAATTAACAAACTTGTCAAAATTTGACAGAACTTGACCATTATGAAATCAATGATCGACTACTCTGACACAATTGTAATAGCAGAATCGAGGCCCAGCGGGTGTGTCGATCATCAACATGACGTAATGTGTTTGTTCTACTGTATAAACATTACGAGTTTCTTTACTTAGCTCATTATTATTTTGTTTCAGAAAAAGTTGACGCTAATTTATGTTCTCGGTTTACCTACTTCAGCGACGATGTTTCCACACATCTCGACCTATTGTTCTCCGGGTCACTGATGTTACAAAGCAGTGATAAATAATGGTTGCAGTCTCAAGTTGCAGCAACAAATAATGCAACGCTGGTGTTGTAACAATGCGTCGTAAAGAGAATTGTAGGGTTGACTGTAAGTGCTTCAAAACAAGCGGTACTCGTCTGAAATAAATGTTTTTAAACGTTTAGCTAGTAAGTTATATCTTTAACTTTATTAAGGCGATTACATGAGCTAAACGCGAGTTTTATAATTACTAAAAGTATATGATTCACTGCTATAAACAAGACCAGAAAAATATATGATAATCTTCAGGATATATGCTAGCATGATACTGTTTTGAAAACATAATACAATTAATTTGGCTCAATAAAAAGAAATCACGAACTTCTCTCTAAAAATATCTTTCAAACAATAAATAACATACTAATATACATGCGATCATTCTGATTTTTTGGCAAATAATTCTACAAGCAATATATTAGAATGATACTGTTTCAGTTTTTTTAATCGAAACATTTTTTTTGTAAATCGATCGAAACCACTCATTTCGCGCTATTTGGCCCGCAGTGGTCAGCCACTGCGGGCCAAATATTAATCAGCTTGCACTACAAAGTGGTTGCTACGTCAGCGTAGCAACCACTTTGTAGTGCAAGCTGATTAGAACTTTATTCTAACAGCATTTCAAACGAAGTTTGAACCACCACAAATAGAGTTGCTAATATAGCTCGTCTAAGCGCCTTAAGACTGATGCCCCAGGGTCGAGGAACAACTTCGACCTTGAAAAGTTCGTTCCAGAGGGTTGTATTGATGATTTTGATGATTATAATCTTAATTAATACTTTATATGCAAGGCTTTACACAAAATCTTGGAATTTTCAAAATATACAAAGTAGTTCAAATTCTATTGACCAAATTGTAAGCCAAAGTAGCTAACTTTTCCTTTTACCTACAAATCTCAGTGGATTGAAAATAAGTAACAAAAGAACCGTATTCCCTTATTAAACTTAATTTCCCGTTAAAAAAAAACCCAAGGGATTCTCAAAAGAATTTTAATAACGTTACAAGAATTTAATGCTTACGGCAAAAAGGTCACGAATAAGGAGATTTCTCAAAATTAATAAGTTTATTGGTCAAAATTACGGTTGTCGTGGTACGGGCATGTGATGCGGAGGAATGAGGAAAATATCGTGAGGAAAGTTCTGAGTATGAATGTGGATAGAAAGAAAAGAAAGAAAAAGCATTTATTAGCCCACACAGGACAAACACATCAAAATTAACAGTATAAAAATTACACAGAAAAAAAAATATTTATCTATATTTAAAAATTAAAAGAAATGAAACTCGTCCTGTACGAGGCCAAAAGGCTCCTATCTCAGCATGGTGCTGTAACATTAAAAAAAACTTCAGAGCGCTGGTATTCTGATAGGGCCCAAAGTGAAGGTGATGCCACGGTCAGGCCATATAGGTATATGAGTAGAGGAAGAACAAAGAAACGATGGATGGACGGTGTGAAGAATCATATGGCAAGAAAGAAGGTGTCTGATGAGATGATGATTAATAGAGAAATATGGATATGGAATATGGATGTGGTATGGAGGAAGAAGACGTTGTACCGACCACTAATGAATATGGATAAATAAAGGCAAGAGAATGATGTCGGGAAAAGTAACTGTAGCCGGTTTTAATAAAATAAAAAGGCAAACATTACTTACCATAATAAAATCAGTGCATCGAGTGCATGATAAATACTGAAATACTCGGTTTATGAAATCCTAATTTTATCAGGAACAAGAATATTTTGTGTAACACACTACAACAAGAAAACCCGACCCCTGAAACCGATCAATGACCTACTGGGACCGGTCAATGTGGCGACACTTAGGGAAGGCTATACCAGGAGTGGACGTCTTTCTGCTGAAATGATGATGAATGAAACATCACGCTATAATTAAATTCAGGGTCTACAAGGTAAAATCAACTCTTCCTATTGTTGAAGTTGGTTAAAATGTAACCTTTGGTACCCGGGCCATACTGACGAAACGATGGACAACATAATAGTTTAGGCACTACGGAGGAACATTCGTGAATAGAATTAACACACATTGTTAAAATCATAACCCTTCCTCTGGGCTCCGCCATAGTCAGGTAATTATCTCATGACAGACAGACAATAGACGATATTACAATAACTAACCAAGCTAACTGTCCTAGAACCAAAAATTTGAAGACAACCGCACTGGGGCCACGTGGTGGATAGCCCATACTTCAATACGCAAAATACGCGCTTTGACGTGGAGTTGCGGACACCAGCCCGTTGTACAATACAATACAATACAATACAATACAATACAATACAATACAATACAATACAATACAATACAATACAATACAATACAATACAATACAATACAATACAATACAATACAATACAATACAACTAACCAAGCTAAAGTAATCTTCAAAATTTACAATACAAGAACAAAACTTATAGAACTTACTACCCGTATCAACAGATTTAAGATTCCATTCTGAATATCCTATAACCAAAATCGCTTAAAGTTGAAAACCCTGAAGAGATTTATAACCATCCCAGACAGCGAGGCATATCAGCAATATCTCTAAAATCTAGTTACATTTCACCATCCTTAGCCCCAACCGTTTCAACGAAATATAACCTACTGGCTGCATATTTCTAAATAAAATTCCGACTATGAATATTGAATAACAATCTCGTGATATATTGCTATGTTTCTGTCAGTTTTCTTGAACTGTCGAGGTTGTACAAAATTAGGTGCCTATGTTCCAAAGCTTTTTGGTCAGACCATTTATTTTAAGCCTCAATTCGTTGTGTTGTGTTCCCGCAACGGATATAAATTAAATTGCGAACCAAAATCTCTTCGTATTGCTCCTGTACATCTCTTAAAGAATATAGTTATCGATAAAACGAAATTGGCCATTGTATTTCCATTTCATTGAACGATTATTGGAATTCTTACTCAACTAAAATAGATCCATTAAAATAATTTCTTGGAACTACTAACATGCAGATAAGAACACTGATATCCCTATCCCTACTAAATGTGAATGTTTGTTTGTTACGCTTTCACGCGAAAACTACTGAACGGTTTTGGATGAAATTTTGCACCCAGATAGTTTATAACCTGGATTAAAACATAGGATACTTTTCTCTGGACGCTCTTAATGTGCACGTCTTTCTACATCGTTCTCACATATATGTATAATCACACATGAATGATGTAACCAAGATTTTGTAACAATATATTGATTTAAAAGAGTGTCCATGGAGTTTCTTGCCCGTTCTTCTCCATAGAGATCTACGCTAGGGAATAGGCAACTACAGTACTTTCTCAAGTTATTATGCCTTGTGACTGTGACTGTAGCTTTGATTTTATTTGTAATTTGTCATTCAAAAGTGCCGTAATGGTCTAGTTGAAATAAATGCTTTGAGTTTTGAGTTTGAGTTTGAGATCCCGGTAGTAAGATCCCATGCGACAATAATCAAGCTTCACGCGGGCGAAGCCGCTGGCATCAGAAGCTAGTAATATTATAAAACATATGGAAGCGGATATTTATCGTGAATTTACCTTTTATTTAAGCCCGACGTTTCGACCGGATTGCACCAGCCGTGGTCGCAGGGAGACTAAAGTATTGACGACCCGAATGGTGCAGCGGTAGTCACGATTTTTGAGTCCCGGGTTCGAATCCCGGTAGGACCAAATGTTTGTGTGATGCGCATGGACATTTGTTTCCAAGTCATGGATGTTTATATGTATAATAAGTATGTATTTACAAACAAAAAAGCATATTTGTAGTATATCAACTATCTAGTGTCCACGACACAGTGTGGCACGAGGTGGCGCTGTGTGCTAATGTCCAGCGATATTTTATTTTATTTATATTTATTTATTGGAGCTACCGCGACAGTTTCCATTTGTTTCATAATATTGCGTTCTGGTCGTGAAGGTTTAAAAAAAGACAAACTCTGATATAATCCATTGAACAACTTCCAATTCAGTTGTAGCTGTTCTTTATTACTTAAAATGTTGACATTTCTCTAGCTCATTTTATTGGCCAAATGCTAATCCTTTGGCCAATAAATGCGTTGCTACATTGCGAATTCCCATCCAACTTGGCAATGCTGCCAGCCTTCTGGGCATTATTGCCGTTGACAATAAAGCGGACGAATTTTTTGACGCTCTTTAATGCCGTTCTACTTTTATCAAATCAAATCAAATCAAATCAAAATCAAAAATATTTATTATTATCTTGTAATAAGTAGGAACAACCCGTGTACCATAAGTTGAGACCTGAGCGCAGTGAAGACAGTAAAAACAACATCACAATATGAGAAAGTATCCAAGAAAATTTACAACAAAAAAGCTCTACTTTTGTTTTATACATGTCACCGTAAAATTGTCAAACACTTTATATTACAATATAACGTGTTTCTCTCTAGCGATATTGTAATCTCTCGAATTATTGTCAACTGAACATACGGAAGTACGAGTATCTTTGCCCCCATAATCGGGACTTGGGGCACCCCCTCGTTAAGTTAGTTAGGTTCCTTTAAACCCTGCTCCATCGACTACGCTTTTTAGGGGAATATAAAGTGTTTTAAGGTTAGGTCATATTAATCGGTATTTCTCAGAAATGGTACAATATCTTTTCATGAGAGTTGTACCACTGGGCAAGGGGGACCCCTCCTTCCCTCCACACCGCGTGAGTTGACTACCATCGCATGCATTTCACGAAAAATAATGCGTTTTGTTGTAAGCAGTATATTCATTTGACAATATTTCGTGTTTTTACAATATCGCTAGAGATATTACAATATAACGTATTTGACAATTTTACGGTGACATAATATCTGATGAAATTCCTTTTATTGGCTAAGTTCATGGCACCCAAAAGCATCGTATAATTAAGTAGTACATATATATATTTTACAAACATTGAATCGTTTTCTAGATTATTTCAGTCGCTTCATAAAAGTCTTACAAGCCCTAAAAAGAAATAACACGCACTGAGCCATACATATAAGAAAGTGTACGTATTATGAACACGATCAAGAACACGTGTGCCAATGCTTTTATACTTGAATTTAATCGTTCGTGCGAATGTGTGTGTCCGTCTGACCGGTCTCAGTGTATTCCGTGCGACGGTGTGTGTTCAGATTGTTTTCAGACTTATAAAGTTGTAAGCAATCGTCCGGTAATGATGAAGCTACGAGAAATATCTTTCAGTTTTTAATATCTTATGTTGGTAACAAGTCTTAGGAATAGACACTTTACTATCATGATGGTTCTTTCTTGGGTATCGAGGAAAATACAGCAGACATTTTTCTTTTTATAGCTTTCTCTTTTGAATCTCTCTTTGTTAAAATCAGCTACACAGCTATTCCCTACGGAAAAAATAACACGTACTACAAGTTCTCATTTCATCCGATGGTATCTCATATTTCTATCGCAAAGTATCGCCGCTTTCATCAGTTTTTATTTCATCCCATCTTTTATACTCCTCACATTTGTGCCGTCCAATGAAAGGCAGTGCTGCTGGGTCAGTATCATTTGCACCCTCTTTCACGAGTGGATTTCTTACTTAATGGGTACTCAGGGGTAAATGGGATCTGTGGGACACCCGAGCGAAATCTTTAGATCTAAATACATGAGCTTCTATTATGTAGGGACCAAATTGAAGACCTGGGAACAATTTAGCGAAACAAGAAGCGAGACATGAATTTAGCATCTAGCAATCTGGCAATCTTGAATCCTATCTGTTGTCAGGATTGTTCAATTTATTTACAAGAAGATGCCAAATTCATGTCTATAAAAATGTAGATGAAATGAAAAGGCTGACACATTGCTAGACAAAACGCTTTCAACTCCCAAAAATATTGTTTGCGCAAAAAACCTCTATGTTTTCTGGCTATCGGCCCGGTAAATCCGATCTAAGTTAATACAATTATTAGCATTAGTGAAATTGCTTGCTCAGAAAGGTTACTTTTCATTTACATAATGGAAACAGCTAAGAAATTACAAAAGACGTGCTTGTCATGGCTCTCAGAAATTAGATTCAAGTGAAGGTTTGCATAAAACTTTTAAGAGTTTTTCTACATAATCTTGTTAAAGTAGGAAGGATGTTGTTTTAAAAGAATCTCTATGCAAACGAAGATAGAACCTAGTTTAACATAAATAGACGAACGTTAATGTATCAAAACGCACCTGTGTATCAGTAAAAAAGCCCCTCTAAGCGAAAGTGTGGGGCGAAAAGAGTAATTTAGGGTGATACATGGCATTGACGCAACCCTCGGCTCTTACCCGTAATTACTAGGGGGCCCCGTTTCAATGAACCTAGGAACTTACTAAGGTAGTAGTAGTTATGCAGATGTGGGCGAGCTATTCATTCCTTGGATTTTATGGACGCCTGATACTTCTTGAGGGGATTTCGCGTTTTTGTTTGCGTGGGGTGCATTGTGTAGCATCTTTGTTGACACATTATTGGTTGAGTTTTCGAAAGACAATGTTAAATTTCAAATAAGTCAGACAGAATAGTATCTGTAAGACCTAATCTTCTTTTGGGTCTATAAAGATCTTTACCGTCAATGACCTATATCTTTTGCTGTAGCATCATTGATAACAGACGGTAATTAACTATTGATTGCGCATTTAATGGAGTCGTCCAATTTCAAGACAGCACATCTAAACGGTGTTCAAGAGTTGTCTGCGTGCTTGCCTAGGTCTATGGATGGGTGACCGCCCTTACATACCGAATTTCCTCCGTGCCTCGGAAAGCACGTTAAACTGTTGGTCCCGGCTGTCTATTGTCCATCTTTGGCAGTCGTTACAGGTAGTCAGGGGCCCAAAAGTCTGACAACTATAGTCTTACCAAGTGGTATCGTATTTCCCAGTAGTAACTGGGTTGTGGAGGTCAGATAGGCAGTCGCTCCATGTAAAATCTGATATTCAGCTGCATTCGGTTAGACTGGAAGCCGACTCCAACATAGTTGGGAAAAGGCTAGGCAGATGATGATGATGATGTGATTAAATCTTTAGCAAAATCTCTGGCAAGAGTATGTACCTAGTGTACCAGCTGTTATTATAAATAGGATAATTTCGCTACCAAACATAACACAGTCCTCGGTTTACAGTGTTCGGGGTTACTACAAGACAGACCGAATTCATTACTGACGACTTCGGGTTCTCCCCGATGACTGACAGTTTACGTGGGACTGACCAGCTGCCGATAGAGCATTTTCTTATCTTTCAGATGAACGCGGAAACGGTCTGTGATTAATGACTTGTCTTTACTTAGCTTGATATTGATCGTAGTTATCTGCTCAAAATGCTGCCTGTAAAGGATACTGTGGATTCAGTATCAATTGTTTCTAATGTTTGAAAAAATCGTCTATGCGATAAGAAAGCTATCTAAGTAACGCATTGTTGTTTTTATTACTATTATGAACATGTTACCTGATGTGCCCCACTGCAGGGCAAATGCCTTCCTTCCCTCTTTCCTTTTATCTCTGTCTTTGGCTATGTGGGCCCAATCCTTTCTGTATGAGTCCGGCTCGTCACGACGCCATCTCCTGGGCCTACCGCGTCGCCGGGATCTGTTGTTTGGAACCCGATCTATTGACACTTTGGCCCAAATTTGAATTGTCAAAATATAAATGAGTAGCATACACGATAGTGAGTGCACACCACAATTGTTCCGCTGGTTTAGGTTATATCTTATTCTCAATGGCAGGAATAGTAATGTTGAGCCCATCTATTTAGTTGAGAGAGTGGTTTGAGTCAAATGAGTAAACAATCATTAATTTTTAGTAACCAATCATCATATGGTTATTGTTTTCCTTGCCTATTGCGCCTTGAACTTCACAAGGATTAGTATAGTAAAGTAATAGTAGTGCTTTTTGTCGCAAATGATAAGTTCTAGCATCTACATATTTGAATATAACATAGTAATGTATGCAAACATTGTTTTGTCTTTATTGCTACCGACAAATTCGCAGAATATAAGTGTTTGTTATCGACTGGAACAAAGTCTATAAATGTCATAATAATCTGTAAGTTAGCGATGCATGTCGCGTGTCGGTGGCGGCAAATTGTGACTGAATAAACATGGCCAATAAAGTACGACAAGGTATCATGCACAGGAGTACATTAAGTGTGTGCGTACGCGCAGCGGAATGTTGTTGAATTTAAAGATTTTAATTATGCAGATATTTAGTGTATGACGTCGTATAATTGTGTATGGTAAAAAAAAAATTGTGCACGCAACCATTGTGGAGAAATTCACCAAAAACTGATTCCGCTGGGCGAACGTTGTCCTGGCGGAACTTTTTTTAATCCATAGACTTTAGAAGGAAAGAGATGTGTCCAAAAATTAGTGTGTATTTGTGTGTAATTGTGTATGTATGAATAAAACTAGTGCATCCATAAACTTCGGAGAAATTCAAGTTTCCGCTACGCGAACGTTTGGCCATTAGCTAGTTTTCATATAAAGCGCTTACATAGAGAACTGTAGATTTTTACATACGTTGTTTTGAATTTGTTTATACTATATTAAAAAACAGATTTAGAAAAAATCGTAGGGCTTAAAAGATAAAAATATAAACGTAAAATACGCTTATTAGGTCTTAGTTCTTAAAGTATGCACTTTGGGGTCTAAATTTTCACGTTTATACAAACCTTGTAAGTGTCTGCAACATGTTGCCAAGTATCAATGATGTTCCGTTAGTAATTAAAGAGTTATAGGACAAATTTACCATGAATAGATCACTGTTTACAAAGCAGTCAAATATCACGACGTTCTAAATGAATTGCATGGTAAAATGTATGCCAATAATTAGTGTATTCATTCAACTATTCACATGCAAGATTTCATGTCATTAAATTCAGTAATTAAAGAAAAACAATAATAATACTGACGAAGCATCGAAAACCTACATAACCCGACCAAGTTCGGATGGCTACAAAAAAGCGGCCGTGCAATATATTTAGGTAACATCCCAAAATTTACAGTATAATACCGGTATTGAATTGGTATAGGTGATAACACAATCGTTGTTTCGTTTATAGGTAATTTATTTTTGTACACCTACTTTTTTTAATGTATTTGACTATGACAGAAAGTAGGTACTATTTACGTAGGTACTGTATTTAAGTATGCGCTTGAGACTTGAAATATAATCTAAATATATTATTTAAGACAAACAAAATTCATACAGCTAATTTCTATTGAAGATTTCACGGATCAGGATTAAAAAAAAATCGGAGATCGGGGATTAATTAAATATTTACCACATGTATGTACTACTGTTTAGGTAAATATTTATCATATTGTAGCTTATTACACTATTTAACCAATAGACTAGGCATGCACGAGCTTTCCCCTTTGCAACTTTAGTGGATCATGTAGATAGTGGCGTTATTATTTAAAAAATATTTTTCATTCAAGAAATGCAATTGTATTATTTTTTCCTAACGCTTGTGTATGCAACTGTAACATATTAATAAATACTATATTGGAAGGTTAAGAACGTTTCTTAGATATATGGCACGGCCACTTTTTTGTAGCCATCCGAACTTGGTCGGGTTATGTAGGTTTTCGATGCTTCGTCAGTATTATTATTGTTTTTCTTTAATTACTGAATTTAATGACATGAAATCTTGCATGTGAATAGTTGAATGAATACACTAATTATTGGCATACATTTTACCATGCAATTCATTTAGAACGTCGTGATATTTGACTGCTTTGTAAACAGTGATCTATTCATGGTAAATTTGTCCTATAACTCTTTAATTACTAACGGAACATCATTGATACTTGGCAACATGTTGCAGACACTTACAAGGTTTGTATAAACGTGAAAATTTAGACCCCAAAGTGCATACTTTAAGAACTAAGACCTAATAAGCGTATTTTACGTTTATATTTTTATCTTTTAAGCCCTACGATTTTTTCTAAATCTGTTTTTTAATATAGTATAAACAAATTCAAAACAACGTATGTAAAAATCTACAGTTCTCTATGTAAGCGCTTTATATGAAAACTAGCTAATGGCCAAACGTTCGCGTAGCGGAAACTTGAATTTCTCCGAAGTTTATGGATGCACTAGTTTTATTCATACATACACAATTACACACAAATACACACTAATTTTTGGACACATCTCTTTTCTTCTAAAGTCTATGGATTAAAAAAAGTTCCGCCAGGACAACGTTCGCCCAGCGGAATCATTTTTTGGTGAATTTCTCCACAATGGTTGCGTGCACAAATTTTTTTTTACCATACACAATTATACGACGTCATACACTAAATATCTGCATAATTAAAATCTTTAAATTCAACAACATTCCGCTGCGCGTACGCACACACATTAAGTATAGTACGAGTATGTACAGCGTGGTCATTTCTCGTGTATGTGTGTAACCATCAAACTGTACAACTTTCTCCATGGGCCCAACAATCGATATCACAAGCTACCCCATACATTTGGGCCGAATAGGTTCTGAAGTTTTAAACGGGACAGCTGATTTTCTTCATGAATACGATATTGATTCCATGGACAAAGTATTTTAGTTTGTTGGTCTGTACCACAACGTTAAATATGACCACACCATTCTGTAGATAAGTACGAATTTTTGCCCGGGGCGTCACCCGCGTGGCGATCTTAGAAAGGAGATTGCGTGGGTTATAATCAGGCTGGATACAGAAGGCAAATGGGAAGCTGGTGTGCCACAGTAGGGAGAGGCGTATTTCCAGCAACGGACTGTGATAGACTAAGTTGATAGGTAGATTGATTTTCGTCCCGGGTGTGAACGTTAAATAATATTACGAATGTTTGGCATAACCTGGACACAGTTTCGAATCAACGTCTCAATGCTCCAAGATCTTCGAATCAAACAGCGTTCTTCTTCCATCGTCCAATGTCGTATTCTCACTTTCTTTCACATATCACACGTCAAATAGACACATCTGAGACCAACTTGTAGTATAAGGGAAGGTTGAAGGCCGCGAGAAAGACATTAAAACTGCCGCCTTCAATGCGCCAGTTTTAATGCCTTTATCTGAAATTCCGGAGCAACACCAAGTTATCAAAATATAGCTAGAAGTCATCATCTGCCTAGCCTTTTCCCATCTAAGTTGAGGTCGGCTTCCATTCCAACCGGATTCAGCTGAATACCAGTATTTTACATGAAGCGACCACCTATCTGATCTCCACAACCCTGTTAGTCTAGGTAACACGATACTCCTTGGTAAGACTGGTTGAGACTTTTTGGGCCACTGACTACCTGTAGCGACTGTCAAAGATCTACCGGTATATAATGGGTGGTCACCTATCTACAGACCAACCAGAGCGGCTGTTATTATTTAGCCACGAGCTTATAATATTTCGCAATGTAATTAATGATAAATAACAACCATTTAAAAACTGACTTTAAAATTACCAGTAGCTAACAAAAAGAAAACACACATTCATGCTCCCAAATTCTTAAAGCCCCCGAGCAAACTTCCACATAGTATCAAAGGTAACATTTATAAAATAAATTAAAACGTAATTAAAGGCAAATCTTCAAGTGTTTATGCGAAGTTTCAACTCAAGCGTTTGATGTTATAAGCAGTTTAACGTTTGAGATATTTCGCTCTCTCATAATGATTTGTTTAATTTGCTTGAAAGCTTCCCATATTTGTTTTTGTAGCTGTCGAAGATTCAAAGAGGTTATTAATGATTTCGTCATGAGGGTTTTAAGACGTCAATTAGTGAGGATGAACATTCAAGTGCTTAGGCGTTTGTTGCAATATGTCGAAATACTTGTTCGTTTTTTGGAGACTTTAGAATCCACGAAGTTGGAATGGCGATTTTTTTGTGTTCTTCAAAGAAGCGTGTAGGTAGCATACCGATATTCCGTAAGTTATATATATGTAAGTGTTCATAGTTTCGTTTACTGTTTTAAGTTTTCTAAAACTAAACCCGCAGCTGTAAATAAGATATCTTCTAAGGGACAGTATTAGTTTACTTCTTTGTTAATAAGCTGTTGTACTAAGTAAAAAATCTTTGTTTAGAAACCACGAATTTGGAAAGTGGCTTATACTGGTTATTTCTAAAAATATATTGACCACAATGGCGAATTGTAAATGAAATTATTTTCTGTGGTCGATATATTTTATAGCGAAAGATCTTTGAGAAGTATGCTGCTTTTTCGAGTGAGCAGTGGCAGTCATATATATATGTATTGGGTAGTCATATTAATAACTAGCTGATACCAGCGGCTTCGCCTTCGCGTACAAATTATATACTAAAACCTTCCTCGAAAACCACTCTATCCATTGGTGAAAATAGCATGAAAATCGGTGCAGTAATTTTTGCGTTTATCGCGGCGAGACAGACAGACGCGGCGGAGCGCTTTGTTTTATAATATTTAGTGGTATCATCTGTAGATCTGTAGAATCTGTATATTCCATTCAAATTGTTCCGAAGGTTTCTTATTCTGTTCTCAACGTTCAACGTCGTTAGGGTTCACAATACGTTCGATACACTACGAATTAAGTTTTGATGCACTTTGGAGAAGGGCCAGACTAGTTACTGAGCCAAAACAACTCTTATCGTAACTTATGGACTTTTGAGGCCAATATTTTGTGCTGAAAAGATTTTACAATGTCTACCAAGCGTAGTAGAGTAGCTCTTACTCTTATGCATAGATACAGTAATCTTGTTTCTTGCGTTCTTACTTTGTGAGACACGAAAAAGAACATCTAGTTACAGCTGAAAAAAAAACAGAAACCTTAGGTTCCTAGTCTTTTAATTAATTAATTTCTAATTATATTCTTGCCTTAGTATCAACATCATGGAAGGGCACCGCGAACCACGGCTTCCCCGTCAGACTTTTCCGGAATCCTGCCTCTCGCTCTACCAGCCCCTCAGGAGTGCCAACATGAGCCCACAACACCACTTGCACCACCTTCAACCGAGGATGCACGCGTTTGTAGACCTCCTCCAAACGAACACCAAAATCGTCACTTGTATCACTTATATTCGCGAAGGAAAAGTATATTCCGCACACTGCCCCCTCGCCCTCTTCCACACAATCGGACAAAGCTTCCAACGTCGAAATATTCTCGAATTTCCCATTCTGAGTCCCCGATTCACACTTGACCAGCACCTTTCCAAACAGTTTTTCGCGCCAATCCATTTTTACTTTTTTAAATTTTAGAATTTCGAATAAACACCCATAATTTGCACACAGTTCACAGTTTGTTTATTTATCTCTGTGTTCGATTTCCAAATATTTTCCAAACACTTTAGAGCAAACTTGGTTGCATAGCACTTAAAACTTTGAAATAAAAATACTGAAATATTTAGCACAAGTTTGCACGTCTGGGAAGGAATGTGAATCAAAACTTTTTTTGTTTGGCTGCAAACTTAGTTGTGACTGAAACTTTGGTAGGAATAAATTATTGGGGATGAGTGTTAAGTCAGTTTAGTCGTGGTACACAGGATGTGCAGTAGTGAATATAAGTTTTATTTTTAAATTAGTCACGCGTGCGCGTCGGGTGGCGGGACCGCGGGAGGTGCAACGCCCGCTCGCCCCCGTAAACAAAGCCGTACTGGAGTGGAGGGAACGCGTAGCCCTCCGTGCAGACATAGAGCAAACATTTTAGAACAAACAGACACGAGAGATCAAAAAAAGCTGCGTTCATATTTGTTTTGTTCGAACGTAAATACCTAAGCGTTGTCGCCTGATTTGTTTGCTTCTAAAATGGCCTTTGGGTGTACGGCTGTTGTGATGTGAACTTGAGTATTTGACTCTTGCCTCCTTCGTAATAGATCTATTTTTTGTTCCAGTCTGTCTGCATTTATGTTTTCTTTATTCTTTTCACGGTTTCTAACCGCACTTGTGGTGTAGTGGGAACTTAAACGTGCACTGACTTCTGCAGAACCCATTGTTGTTGTGGTAGCTTTCGAGGAATAAATGGCCAATTGAGATTCTTCATTGAATAATTTTCTAATGACTGCCATGAAAGCGTGGGGAGACATCAAGTGGTCTCTCTAGAAGTCTTCCGAGAAGAACGAGGGGAGCGCTTCGTTTACCTGGATGACATAATTATTAGTGTTTTGTAAGAGAGAACCTGTAGTACCTACTTATATCAATTTACATTTTAATTGTTGCGATTGATTTTAACATCAGCATGCATGACTACACGACTCCAGTAATTTAAACGATAACCTAATATGGAAATCCGCTGTATGCGGGAAGCACAGACAGAACCCGTAGACTTGGAAGAGGCCTATTTCAATCAATTGATATTTTTCGGCTGAATGATGGTGGTGAACTGGTACAACACACACACACTGAAACAAGTCATCTCAACGATAAACTATCAGTGTAGGCAGATCTTATTCTGAAAAAGAATTTATAATCCAAACTGTGGTTCTTATAGACCAGGGTCCTAATTCTGCTAGTTTAATAAATTCGTCACTCCAATACGATTCAGTTTTCATCCCATTGTTATTTTGCTTAAAGTTCGTAATCTGCTAAATTCACAATGGTCGACCATTGGTCGGTCAATGGTCTCGTAATAAAATTGTCGGCATTGTCGTATTGTCATTATTATAAAAACCTTAGTACAAATGGTTTTCGAAATCTACTACTAAATTCGAACATTTATTTATGCCAGATTTCATGTACGAGATTATCATTCTTTGACATTTCTTTCACTGGAGTGTCAGTGGTTGACCACTAAAAAGTCATAATGGCGCCATTATGATAGTAGAATTAACAAACTAGTTAAAATTAGACAGAACTTGACCATTTTGAAATCAATGATCGACTACTCTGACACTATTGTAATAGCAGAATCGAGGCCCTGGTAACGAATATTTAAACAACCTGGCACAGGTGCTGTTTGTACAAAAAATTCGATCGAATAAGATTCAAACCGGCGCGGTAAGCCATTCTAGTCCTTTTTTGCATTCTGTTCTGGCTTTATCTACCAGTCATGAATTTAATTCTGATTGATGATGCAATGTATTAAACAAGAAAAAACTTCTGCGTTTGCTTAATACATTACATTAGACAGCTTGTAAAATTCTCAATCCACACTATTTGCATAAATTGACATTGATAAATAAGAACCATTAATTTTCAGAATAGCGAAAATTGTTCATCAAGAAGAAGAACAGAATAAAGGAAGACACAATCGATAAAAATATTTGTAAGAGATGATACGGCTAGAAAAGCGGTGAAAACTGTTATGCCGAAATATCGGGAGCTCAAAATAATGAGTAATGTAGCTGCTGCAAGCGCTATGATCGCGGAATGACTAGAGAATGCGGGAGGATATGGTAAATAAAATGTTAGGTGCAGACTAATCTGTCTACCCTCTTTCATAGTCTTTTACTATGTGCACTACTGGAACTGAGTCTGTCGTATGCGAAAACACATTCATAGTATCACTAGGTTTGGTGGAGTCCTTAGTGTCAAGTACCAGAACCTAGTGCGCACAGCAAATGACAAAAACCTTCACTCTCTGATTTGGAGGTCTGAATTCTTGTCCCGCTGCCTTTTGGTATCATTACACGGTCGGTCAGCGAGAACAAAATACGGTTGTCGGTCGCCGCTGACATCAACGTCGCAGTACCTATGGTGCTACTAGCCCGCGACTTCGTTCGCGTGAAGTTTTGATATCGCAACGCATCGCCTCCTCAACGGGAGCTGTTTTCCCACTTGCAACATTTTTTATTGCTGCTCCGCTCCTATTGTTCATAGCGTGATGTTGTGTAGTCTATAGCCATCCTCGATAGATGGACTATCCAACGCAAAAATATTTTTTCTTCCTGAGATTGGTGCGTTCAATCAAACAAACAAACTCTTCTGCTTTATAATAGAAGTATAGATTTAGAACACGATGTATACATACTCGTACACGACCATAAGCTCGACAAGAATTCAGGCCGTATAGATATCCTTTGACATTTTTCGGTTAGTACCTATACTGCCTAAATGAGTTGCTGAATAATTTAGTTGGCACTGGGCACCGAGCACTTCTAAACCTGTCAGGAATTCGGGTAGCTCTGCGGGAAACGCGTCCGGAATTTAGCTCAACGTGGGTTTCGTACAGTCCAGACATAGCTATAGGGTCTAATTCTCTATGGGTTAAAAATTTATCGATGCTCAGAGCTTCCGGAATGACAATTATGTGTCTAGAATTAGAATTGCGCGGGACATGCTTGGAATACCTACCCGCGAAATATTGAATTTTGAATTCAATTTAGATGGACTTCCATCGATTAAGTAGATTGAAGAATAGGAACGATTTTAAAAAGAAATCGCAATGTTTATGCAGGAACAACATCCCGGCGGAGGTACCTAAAGTAAATACGTATCTACTTAAATCGTGAATACAACTCCGAAGTTATCAACTTGATGACATCGCAGAAGTCTTAATTTTAGTGCCCTGCGACGCGATCTTCGTCGGCATAAAATTACTTCCCCTTTTGGGTCAGAATAAAACAATTTCAAGGGTACTTTTTAATTTTTAGGGTTGTACATTAAACTAAGGAACTTTACGCAAAAATTTTTAGTGGGAACCGACTTTTTTTTTGGGTATAAATCATGTTTTGTTGTAAAACTCAAGATAACACTCAAAACATTGTGCTGATGGATGGATGGAATAGTACCTACCCCGGGTTGTGGAGGTGTTCAAAGTAGAAATCTTAAAATCTGATCCCCAATATCTCGGTAACTAGAAGGTTCCCCAAGTATGGTCTAGAACAAAAAAAATATCGGAATGAACGAGTGCCTTTTGGATTCGATAAGAGTCTTTTTACTCCGTTTATTAATCATCATCAACCCAAATCATCATCATCAGCCTATTAATGTTCCCACTGTTGGGACACAGGCCTCCTCTCTATGAGAGTGAATGGGCTATAATCCACCACGCGGGCCCAGTGCGGATTGATAGATGTCACATGTCTTCGAATTTTTTGGTTCTATGTCTAGGAAGTGGTTCACTTACCATGTTTTCCTTCACCGTTTTGAGAGCAGTGGTGAAGAAATAAATTACAAAAAGTAATGCGCCTGTCTGGGTTCGAACCTACGACTTACTCTTCGTAAGTCGGGGCCGCCACCACTATGCCACCGCTGCGCTGCTCCTAAATAACTTTTTATTTATTCATTGATTTGATACCATCCTCCTCGTTCCTCATTCGGACTGTCTCGTTGGTCTACGTTGTGGTCGCAATCGCGATTGTTGAGCAATGGGACAATCGAAATGTTATTGGGTTTTTTCAAGAATTTCTCAGAAGCAGCCACGGAGCCTGGATTTTTACCCATTTAATGATAATAGGATGCGTTCCTATTAAGTATATGGGACTTAGGTATACATAAGTAGCGAAATGTAGGTGAAGGTTGTATCAGCTACATCTCTGCACATCGGGAATTACAGGCGTCATGTTTATGTTACAATTTACAGTTACAATTCTCAGCAATAATAAATTAAACAAACATTTCCTATAGAGATCTTATCAACGACCCATGATGAGCGCTACAGCGTAAACAGCGCTGAAATGAGACATAACATTACAATTTAAGACTGTTTTACGAGAAATCAATAGGCGTTTATTCTGTCAGACTCTTGCCGAGCTGTCAAAACAGCCATGTTTTATTATCTGTGTGTGTATGTTGTTTCCCGCGCTTTTTATTGCGTTTTTGATAAAGTTTATCATTTTGTTCTAATACTGGTCAAAAACCAGAAATTGCAAAAAGCTCTCCCCATTTTTGTTTGGTGTTAGTTGATCCGGTTTCTGGTCAAACACTATTGCAGGAGTTTTATATATCATTGATTGCAGGTCCTAAGAAAAAAATAAAAATAAAATGCAAATTATTACGAAGCCGGTAGGTAGGTATGAAACTTTACTTTTTTGCGATTTCCGAGTTTTTAGTACTCCAACGATCCCTGATCCGATAAACATCATGTGAAAATAATATAAAACCAAAGATTGTGTTCTGTTGACCAGTGTCAACAGAACACCAGTCTGTAACACACTGTGTTACAGCAGTCTGTAACACACTGAATGAACGAACACAACCTTGAAATAAACTACAATAAGACAAAAATAATAACTTTCCACCCCCGACAAAAAAAAATAAGTTAATGAAAATATTGTTCGCGACTGTAAGATGTATGTAGTTACAAAAAAAAAGAATTTTATAATCATCAAAGTCATCAATACAACCCTCGAAGTTCATAAAAGTCTAGAAACGGTTTTTTCACGGACAAAGTTGTTACATACATAACGTTCATCATACGTTTTAGAGCCGTGAACGATATTTTCATCAACATAAAATTTAACAAAAACCGTTTGAAAATTTGAATTTCGCGGGCTACCCTGGAGTATCAGCTTTAAGTCGTTGTCTAGACAGTGCTATGGCGCCTGTACAAATTGTCGTATAAACCTACGGTCCAATTAGAGAAACAGGAGTAATCAACGAAACTGTCGAACTAAATAAACTGACCAGTGAGGAAATCGGGCGGTGGCGACGATTCGCTCTATGCCATCTCCAAGGCTATTAATTCTTCTTTTTCTTATAAAACGTCTTGGTCTATCAATGCCCCATTGGCCGTATTTATGGACCTCTTAAAATATTATGGCAAATAGCAAAAATGTCCTGAATCAATTGGTGAACGAAAACGCCACTGTCATGCTGCTGGCATGTCGTGCGTGACAGCAGCGTTTTCGTCAAAAAATCAATAGTTTATTGATTTTCATTATAATTTCATGAGTTGACATTTGACAGCTGACAGTCGGTAACCGCAATAAAATTACAATTCACTGAATTGTTTGAATTCAAATAAGTATCGCGTAGAATAGAATTTTGCATTAATCGATAGTTTGAATTAAAATGGCAGAAGTATACACATTCAGTTCTGGAGAGAGTGACGATGACTTACCATCTGTGGCAGGGGTTGGAGGCAAAGGAACATTGAAAGGTCTTTGATTTAAGATTCTATATTATTTGCATGAAATAAGGTACCGATGACCTGGTGAAGGGTCCGCCCCTAAGACGACCCTTTGACCGGAATCCGTTGAATGCGAGTTGCACGGGACCGGTCAATGTGCCGACACTTGGGAGAGTCCTATGTCCAGCAGTGGACATCTGAAATGATCTGAATGCTGAAATGATGATGGTGATGATGAATGTACTGAAGTTCTTACAAATCAAAAGGTTACTTAGATTTTGCTGATTTTATTCAGCATGCATGCTTAAAATAAAATTTTATTAAAACACTACAACGTACTTGCAATATCAGCTGTAGTTCTAAATACAAAATACTCATGAAAAAGAAAATATTAGGATGAATATAATATTATGACTGAATTTAAAATACTCTAGTTAATGTAACATTAATAGAAGTGGAAAATGTAACAAATACAGACACAACACATAAAAAAAAACAATAATTAAAAAATATATATATCGAAGTTAACATTAATATTAATTAGGAACATGGGCTATTTAACAATAACAAATAGGTTTGTAGTTCAAAAATTCATTTATTCATTTATTGCTGCTTTTGTTATAAAATAAAAGATTTATTTTCTTTCAGTTGACCAAATGGATCATGAATCTCATTCTGACAAGACCATTGAAGAAGGGTTTCAAAATGAGGTTGATATGAATGATTTTGATGTTTGTGAAGAAAATAACCGTGACAGTGAGTCCATCATATTGAAGTTACCGTACTAATAGACAGACAAGCTTTGTGTCTACAATTCTTGATGGACCTATCAGATCAATTAATTTAGACAACAAAACAATAATTATTTCACTATTCTATCAGTGCGTTTCGAGGTAGACTGTAAACGCTATGAGCGTCGTAAACCTGTAACGAGTAACAGTGAGCGCGATCATAATCGCGATATCGATGTTCCTTGAGTCGTCACAGATGACAGCATGACTCGGGCCATCTTGCGATTACACCGACCATGCCCCAAAGAAATATCACTGTGAGCACTGTCAAATGACCTAATGACAGATCTTAGCTGTCATAATCGTGAAATTTAAAACGGAACGTAAAATATTGCTGTGAGCCCTGTGAGTGATTAATGTGATTATATCGTATCTCGGAATGCACAGTACAATAGGTATTGCTCTATTGGCCCTTAACCAAGTTTAGATGATTTTGTGGCTGACTGGTAATAGAGGTTACAGTAACAAAGTAATTTTTGGTGATCGTATAATAACAGTCGCTTGAGTTGATCTTTAGGTTAAGCTGTGTTGGTTTGTAGATTGTTACAGGTAGTCAGTGGCCCTAAAAGTCTGACAACCAGTCTTACCAAGGGGTATTATATTATCCAGTACTAACTGGGTTGTGCGGGTCAGATAGACCGCCGCTCCATGTAAAATACTGGTATTCAGCTGCATCTGGTTAGACTGGAAACCAACCCCAACTTAGTTGGGAAATGGCTTGGCAGATGATGAGGATATTTAGCCCCTTACTTTAATTCCTCAAGACATCTACATATTTTTGAGAAAAAAATATAATAAAATGTTATTTTTTGTAAGGTCTAGATGAGCTGCCTGATCTACCCTCCAATGAACGCAGCAGTAGTCCAGACGTTGACATGGAACCCGTACATAATGCTGTTAAACGGAAAAGTGCAGGTTATAATTATTTTAAACTAGCTGTACCCTATGTGTTGTAAAGCATTTTTTACTACCTGCATACCTACCTACTTACCTACCTATTTCTCACCTTTTAAACTTTTCCTGGACTTCCACTAATAATTCAAATAATTCAAAACTAAAATGAGCCAAATCGGTCCAGCTGTTCTCGAGTTTTAGCGAGACTAACGAACAGCAATTGATTTTTGTATATATGTCACCGTAAACTTGTCAGACAGAACTGAACATACGGAAGTATCTCTGCCCCCATAATCGGGACTTGGGGCAACCTCCCGTTATGTTAGTTAGGTTAATTTAAACCCTGCACTCAGAAATAGCGGCCCCGCGAAGCAAGGCTCCGTCGACTACGCTTCTTAGGGGAATATAAAGTGTTTTAAGGTTAGGTTATATTAATCGGTATTTCTCAGGAATGGTACATTATCTTTTCATGAGAGTGGTACCATTGGGCAAGGGGGACCCCTCCTTCCCTCTACACCGCGTGCGTTGACAACCATCGCAGTCATTTCACGAAAAATAACGTGTTTTATTGTAAGCAGTAGCGTGTAGCGTTTGACAATATTTCGACAGTTTACAATATCGCTAGAGAGATTACAATCTAACGTGTTTGACAATTTTACGGTGATATATATAGATTTGCTATGAAACCTAAAGACTCAATCTAGACAATCTTATAGAGGTAAGATTTTTTTGTGTGTTTATTTTGGTTTAACTCTGAAACTACTCAACCGATTAAAAAAAATATTTCACTATTAGAAAGCTACGTCTTCACTGAGTAATATAGCCTATATTTAATCTCCGTACTCCCACGGGAATGGGAATTTCGCAGGCGAAACCGCGTGACGTCCCTTAGTCTTTGATAATTTTATGAATAATAATATGTCATCATTACATTTCAGGGAGCGAAAAGGGTAAGAAGAAATCAAACGCAAAAGAAGAAACACAAATAAAAAAAAGGAAGCTGGCAGAAGAAAAGTTGGCTCAAAAGGCGGATGCAGAAAAGAACAGTATCATCAAATCTGGGGAGTGTATGAAGGTAATTTAAAAAAAAAATCGGTTGATGTTTAATGTTTTACACATTGGTACATGATCAGCCTAATGTTCCCAATGCCGTGGGACATAGGCCTCCCTCTGTATGAGAGGTAATGGACTATAATCCACCAACCAACCCCAGTGTGGACTGGTAAATGTTACAAGTCTTCGAATTTTTTGGTTCTAGGACATTTTCCAGTGTCCTCAGTTTTCCTTCATTTCATAATATTTCCACGCTGATAGAATCGCGGGCATCAACTACTCAAAAATAGCTTTAAAAATTATTAGGGACACAACTTATCATAATCCACAGCCCGACTTCATCTATAGTTGGACATAGGCCTCTGTCATGTATTTTATATCTCTCAACACTGGAGGATCTCGTGGCTAAATAATTACAGCCGCTCGGGTCGATCTTTGGTTAAGCCGTGCTTGCCTAGGTTGGTCTGTGGATGTTGGTCCCGGCTGTCATTTGTACATCTTTGACAGTCGTAACAGGTAGTCAGTGCCCCAAAAAGTCTGACAACCAGTCTTACCAAGTGTAAATATTACTCATTATTAACCTTTTGGACGCCATTATCACATATACGTGACAAGCAAGCGCGTGCCCTGTACGCCAAACGACACAAATATGTTACAAAATAGTAGATGAAATTGTGGCTTAGCGTGGAGGGCACGCGCGTTTGTGCTGTGGCGGTCAAAAGGTTAACTGGGTTTTGGAGGTCAGAAAGGCAGTCGCTCCATGTAAAATACTGGTATTCAGCTGCATCCGGTTAGACTAGAAGCCGACCCCAACATAGTTGGGAAAAGGCTAGGCCGATGATAAACAATACACAATATCGCTGGACATTAACACACAGCGCCACCTAGTGCCACACTAAGCAAAGCTTGTGTCGTGGACACTAGATAGTTGATATACTACAAATATACTTTTTTGTTTGTAAATACATACTTATTATACATATAAACATCCATGACCTCGGAAACAAATGTCCGTGCTCATCACACAAACATTTGCTCCTACCGGGATTCGAACCCAGGACCCTAAGAACGTAAGGCAGCGTCACTACCACTTCGCCAATCGGGTCGTCGATGCTGATGATGACTGGTAATTTTTTTACAGTACATGAACATCGAAGGACACCCCAGCTTATGGTCAAAGTGGTACATGGAAGGCGTACCGCGGGAGGTGGCAGCCGCCGGCGCGCACGTCAAACAGACTCCTTCACTGTGCAGCCCCGGCCTCCTCGTGTGGACCAGGACTATCCCCAGGACTTTGGGGAGCGAGGGAGGGCAGGTCAGTAATTGAAGTACATAGTTTGGTTTCATTAGAAGGTGGTTTCGGTAGATTGCTATTTCTGTTTGTTTGAAATTTTGGTTACAGACGGTTGGAAACAAAAATCTCGAAAATCATACTTTAATTTTTGTATGAATCAAGTAGGTGACGCGGTCAGGATATTTCAAGCTAACATTGTTTATAGAAACACCGTTAGCTACGAGACGTAGCATATTAACTGACAGTTATAGGTAAGTAAATTCTTGAAAAAGTTAAAATAAGAGCAGCGATGGTCCAGTGGTGGCGGCCCGACTTACGAACAGATAGTTGTGGGTTCAAACCCAGACAGGCGCATTACTTTGTGATATTTATTTTAACACCACTGCTCTCAAAACGGTGAAGGAAATCATCGTGAGGAAACCGGCATGTCCTAGAACTAAAAATACGAAGACATGTGACATCTACCAATCCGCATTGGGCCCGCGTGGTTGATTATAGCATTTAAAGCCCATAAGCAAAATACTTACTTTGACGCGGAGTTGCGAACACCAGCCCGTTATACAACATGTTATAGAAAACAGGCTTTAAACGCGTTTAGTCAATTCAATTCAATTCATTTATTTATTGCAACAAATATGGTAGGTACATGAAGTTCTTATATAAAATATTTAGTAACACACATTTTGCCAATATATAGCATGCAATAGTACAGTGCAGTGTACATTTGGGATTATGAAATAGTAGATTGTATCATAAGGGAGCAAAATAATATTTTTACGGCGAGGGCGCTTTTTTGAATCCAGAGCGAAGCGAGGGATTCTAGAGTAGAATCCCGAGCGTAGCGAGGGATTCTTTAGTAGAATCCTGAACGTAGCGAGGGATTCAAAGTACGTCGCCCGAGCCAAAAATATATTTTGCGCCCGAGTGATACACTCTACTTTTCATCACCCACTATGAGAAAATAAAAGGCGCCTCATATTTTATTGTAATATTGATATTTAATGAAACAGAGTAACAACTAAATTGAAATTAAGTAGTATCTAATAATAAAACAACTAAAAACTTATATTTACATTTGAGACATTTTCACAATTTTGAAAATTAATTGTTACAGTTTTATTAGGAATAGAGATTGTTGTAGATTTAATTTTATTCTGCGTGTTTGAAATAATGTCAGAATGTGGCTCATTTTGAGGAAAATGTGACGGTGAATCTCTTTGTTTGGATGTAGATGGGCGCGGCGACAGTGGCATGGATGGATTAACTGAAGGTTGCAATTTAATGTTTTCCACGATGCGTTCACATGTTTTCGCCTTGTTCTCAATGGAATCTTCTATATATCCCTCTGCTACAGCACTCGACTTCCATCCTCCATGTCGCTTGAGAACAGTTAAGTCCGCTCCAGAATCTGCCAACAGGGTAGCAGAAGTGGGACGAAAACAATGTCCTGTATATAGCTTGATATCTGGTAACTTCAAATAAGTAGCGATTTCTTGTGGCATGTAAGAAATTTTATTTTTTTCCATAACTTGTTTGAAGCACTTGCCATTTTGATAACGGATGAAAAACCGATTGGTCTTTATATCAGCAGGACGCAGGTCCAGGTATTTCTGTACAATAGTTTTGTATTCTCCTCGGATTACGAAGGATCGGTCAATTTTTGTTTTTGTGTCTGTCAGCTTTACTAACAGTAAATTATCCGAGTGATTTTCGACATCATCAACAGTTATTTTTAAAAGTTCATTGTCACGACAAGCTCCATGTACTCCGAAAATTAAAGCCACCTGTAACAAAACCGAATGTGAATAAGACAAGTACCTATCTATCGAAGTACAGGTTACAATAAAATGCGCATTTTAAAACACTGGTTATACTTTACTAATCCACCATATATACATACATAGTTAGGTACTTACTTTTACGGCAAGAAAGATGTTGTCGGGTGCCTCATTAAGGAAAGTCTCCACGTTTTTGACTGAGAACACTTTGTATTTTTTAGGTTTAAATCCATCAGACATCCTCTTCAGATACGCTATTAATTTCGAATATGTGTCCAGTTTTACGTCGTTATTAGAACTGACTGTTGATTTTAGCATTGAGTAGGTACTCCAAAGTGTGGAAGGTTGTTTAGTTTTGGCTAAGTACTGGAAGTAGGCCAAAAACACAGATTCTGAAAAATTCTTGGCGCCTCTTGAATTTCTCCATTCAATAAAATTACCATAAGCTTTCATATATTTCTCCCGGGATTTTGCAGGTAGTAGATTATCCATCACATTTCTTGCGTCAGTTCTAATACTATCAGGAGTTAATTCTATACTTTCACTGTCACTTGAAGAACTCATTTTTCAAAACAAAATCATGAATTTCTATCAATCCGTGAAAATTGACGAAAACGCGGGCTATAGTTCGCGCGTTTTTAATTTTATTTCTTTTTTTTTTTGTATTCAGCCGGCGCGCGGCGCTACTATGGGCCGTCGCACCAGCCAGTCTTTATTCAAACAATATTTGCGTTCGATTTCTTGGGCGCTGAACACAAGATGTTCCAAATTCAAAAAGTGCGCGGCAAAGATAATTGCGGCGCACTTATAAAGAGGATTAAAAACTCATTACTGCCCGCTAAAAGTTTCTTATAGAAAACACCACCTTTGGGTGCACTTAAAGGCGAACCAAGTCGTCTTTTTCGAATAGATGGGATGAAAATTATGTTTTCAATAACGATTTTCATGTGTTTTCCAGGTGAAACTAAGTCCACTACGAGAGCCATGCGACCACGCGGTCTACATAGCAGACGCGACAGAGCTCAGTGAATTGGTGAGCTCTCACACACTGAGCCCGCATTTGTCACAGATACGTCAGCTGTGTGACTGCAAGCTCACGCTGATCGCGTTCAACTTGAACGAGTACTTCAAGTAAGTACTACTTGTGTGTAAACATAAACATAGACTACAGCCTATACCGTACTTGACCCGTATTTTTTCTTTTGTAACATAAACCAAAATTGACGAAGATACGACGCTTTTAAAAGTCTCAATACGTCACGCTTTGGTATAATTTTTGCTTGTTCTGACGTCATAAGCCACCATTCCCTTGTTTTGATGCGTTTTTGTTTATTTTTCACTGATTTACATAAACGAAAAATACCTGTCCATTCTTTTCCAGACTAAACTGAACAGATTTTTAATTTTTCAACACTGTCGTTATGACAGTGTTGAAAAAATTTAAATCTGTTCAAAAATTAAAGTCTATTTTGTCAATGGTGTTCTGATATGTCCGCTTTGTGCTCGGAGTTTTTCAGCCAAAGTTGGATATGCTAACCACTTGAGGGCACATGAACGAGCAGCGCATCTAAGCTAAAGTCAAAGTCAAAGTCAAAATAATTTATTTGCAGTAAATGTGGTACAAAAGGTGGTAAATAAGCTTTTAGTGCGATGACACATTTCGCCATAAAAATAGCTCTCTACAACCAAACTATAAAACCATCGAATGCAGTCGTTTTGATCGAAATCGGCTATAATAAGATCGCAATATCGGTCATTGACCCTCCGACATTTATTAAAGTTCTTAACTTAGAAATCCAAAAATAAGCCATTTCAAGTCTTGAATCGTCATCTATCGTGATCTTCAATTTTTTTTCTGATGGAAAACGATACGTGGTTCATTTGTTTAGGTTTGTACTAAGATATATTAGGGAAATTGTCCGGTCAAATTAGCTTAAAAAATAGGGGTAAGGCTACATTAATTCGCACCCAGCTAAAAATTGGCATGAATGTTGGGAACCCTATTACACACAATTTGTCAATTTATTATCCACATGAATCCAACCTGTCGAAAAAAAAAAAATTCAAGGTCAAATGTTGCAAAAATCGGTTTTTTGAGTTTTCCAGCTAAACTATAGTCTATAATAAAAATAGGTGAGACAAAAATTATTCATCATGCAATTATCTATAAAAATTGTTAAAACACTATTTTTTTAAGAATCACCAATGATACAAGCTATCGATTTATATAGGTCTTATGCATAGCCGCTACTTTGAAAAATATAAAAATGGCGGAAAACAATCCGGCCACGCTTCATACAAAAATGTTACAAGCCATTTACAATTTTTTTTTAATTGTATTTGCATTTTGTTTTGTTTTTTTTTTATTTTTAAATTTTAGTTTTTTTTTTAATTTTGTTTTTTTTTTCTTTTTTTTCCTTATGATGTAGAAAGAAAGGCCGAGGTTCTCAAAAATCTGTTCACAGCGAACCGCGCCGACAGACATCGAACAGTAACCGAACCCAGATGACAGAGATGGACTTCCAGTTAGCTACAACAGGTAAGCCTTTAATTTTAATTTATTTAAAATAATTTCTTTTCAACTGGGGTTTAGTAGAGCTTGAGGACCTAGGTAAGTTGACATGTTATGAACGACAACATCATCTTTTGTTGTTGCGTGACCGACTTCCTAACAAATTTTGATTATTTTGAGTTTTGTGACCTGAAATCAGAGTTCAAAATTATAAGCGAACGACCCGTGAAATCAGCTGGTCACTTTTTGTCTAACTACAGAGTTTATCGAATTCGTCGTCGTGCTTGCCGTTCGCTACGTGTGTTTTGCCTGGGCGACGATACTTTGCGTTCGTGGAAATAAAACAAATCATAGGAGATAAAGAGGAACCATATTGGGCTGCCACCCAGCCTCCATACATTTTTGGGCTATTTCTCTCTCCTTTATTGGATTCCCATAACATTCCTAAAATGACTTCTTATTCCGGACATCTTAGTATGATATACTGAATTCACGCATCATTCTGTGGAAGACTATCCTTTACACCCTGTATTGTGAGATAAGTAAGAGTAACAAAGAATAGTAAACACAATACACTAAACATTCTGTTTGTTGATTAAACACGATATCTTCAGGGGGCGTCCGTTAATTACGTAAAGCATTTTTGAGAATTTTTCGACAACCCCCCCCCCCTCACCCTTGGTGAAATATCGTAAGATTTTCCTCAACTCCCTCCCCTAATCTCACGCGAGATTTTTAAACTTCTATTTGGACTACTACCTATGTTGACAAATAAACATTCTGATTGTGATTCTGACTGTAAACGTGTTGGATAATTGAGAAAATAATAAAAATCTTGTTCTATTACTTTTATTGAAGACTAGCTGTTATTCTGTTATTCGGCTCTACGCCGCGACGTTTGTCGAGTCGCACGTGTCGATACAGCTAAACAATCGAGCGCTACTTCGCTGCTCTGCGAAGTTCGGACGAATACGACAAATACTATTTTCTCTGATATTTTATTCTATAAGTATAGAAATATTTTTTCACGCAATTTTACGTTTTCTGCGAGAAAAATAATTACGTGATATTTGCCAAGACCCGTCTTCCCCCCTAAGTGAGATTTGGAAAAAAATATCTTGATCCCCTCCCCCCTAGAACACCTCACGTAATTAATGGACGCCCTCTTACCCGTTTTTTTAGTTTTTACATACATTTTGATACGCGCGTTAATTGACGTTAAGTGACATTCATAATAATTTACAAACAATATCATCGTAATTACCACTGATCATTATCTCTTGGAACTCTGCAAGAAGTGACCATCAGTAATTTTAATTGATTTTTTCAGATCTTTTAGTATCAGCTGATTGTGATACTCTGATAGCGAACTCAGCGAGTGAACTGGCTCAAGCTATCTTGCAGCTCACCAAAGCTATCGCCCAAGCCAAATATAAGTAAGTATTATATTAATTAATTACATATTGTCCTCATCAGAAGGCTTAAAGTCACCCTCAGGGCAATTGAGAGGGCTATGCTCGGAGTTTCCTAGAGTGATCGAATCAGAAATGAAGACATAGAATCTGCAAGAGAACCAAGGTAACAGACGTAGCCCAAAGAATTGGCAAACTTAAGTGGCAGTGGGTAGGGCACATTGCTCGTAGAACGGATGGCCGATGGGGTCGAAAAGTTCTGGAGTGGCGACCGCGAACCGGAATATGTAGCGTTGGAAGATCTCCCACTAGGTGGACCGATGACCTGTTGAAGGTTGCGGGAATCCGTTGTATGCAAGTCGTACGGGACTGGTCAATGTGACGACTCTCGGGGGAGGCCTACGTCCAGCAGTGGATGTCTTTCAGCTGAAATGATGATGATGATATTAATTACTATCCGTTGCAAATTTCAATTCCCTATTTGAACCAGATTTTGTTGACAATTTGATGAGATTTTTTAAGCCCGAAACTAATTCTTTTTTTTAATACTCCTTATAACATCAGCTATCTCCCAGTGAAAGTCCCATCAAAATTGTTCCAGCTATTTCGAAGATTAGCAGAAACGTACAGACAGTCAAAATTTAAAAAATCTGATCCGTATATACTGTCGTACGCATTCAGTAAAAAGCAGTTATTTTGAAGTAAAAAAATAAATTACTGTCTGGTGTCTACGTTACAAGCTTCGTTGCTTAGTGTGGCACTAGATGGCTGTTTGTATAATGTCCAGAGATATTTATTTAGTTTTCAATTTTATTTATTTGTTCAAGAATATTGTTTTGCGGTCCATTTATGTGTAAGTATATTCTTATTTTTTTTTAAATAAGTCTTAATTATCGATGTATTTTTATGCTCAATGTGTATAATTTTTATAAAATAAATAAACACTACCGTTTGTTTCATTTTTCAGACAGGCGAAACGAGAAACGGACGATCTAGCTCAATATTACATGCGAGGGGACAAAAAACAAAGTGTTACCGTAGATAGAAATGGTCAGTTACATTATTTTTGTATTGTAATATAACTATAGACGGTGGATCAGTAAAAGAAAAGAGTGCTCAATCTTAAAATCGTGCAAGCGGGGTGAACGCGTACGTGGTCTCTGCGCGCGTGTGACGTCTGACGTCTCCTGTGGCGCGAGCGGTGAGAACCCCGCGCCCCTCTATTCGTGTACGCCTCGACCGCGCTCCACTGTTTATTATTTAAAAATGACAATAACATGAACATATAGACATAAAAAAGTAACATTTACGTTCTGTGTTAATAACTAAAATGACAAAATTAACATTAGGTGCTCGCGTCGCCTACAATAACTTTGTAAGATTATGCACGTTAAGCTGTTGGTCTCGGCTGTCATTTGTCCATCTTTGGCAGTCGTTACAGGTAAAAAAAAAGTCAAAAAGTCTGAGTAAGTGGTATCGTATTACCCAGTATTAATTGAGTTGTGGAGGTCAGATAGGCAGTCGCTCCATATAAAATTTTGGTATTCAGCTGCATCCGGTTAGACTGGAAGCCAACCCCAACATAGTTGGGAAAAGGCAGGCAGATGTTGAGATCTGCATTATGATTGTGTCATGTTGCGGGCCTATTCGAAAGAGATACCTCGGCCCCGGAACATAAAGGGCGAGGAAGGAACCCATCCCATCCTAAAAAAAGAAAAGGGGTTTTAAATTTTAATTTTACTTGCTAGTGCCTAAAATCGATGATGTTGAAGGTGTTCAGATTCTGTTACATTATATTCCAAACGTATGTGATAATTTTCAGGTGCGGGTGTAGGCAACCTGTGGCAACAGATGCTAGCGATCCTGCCACAGTCCAGTCTAGAGACATCGAGAGCGATCTGCGCGGAGTACCCATCGCCTTCTGCGTTATATGAGGTCATATTTTACCTTATTAAATACTAACACTACGCCCACGAATTCATTCGCGAAAATTAAAAAAAAAAACATTTATTTCAGGTCCGAGACCCATTAAAAATAAAATTAGATAGACACAAATACAAGCACATAAATTATACAAATGTCATACAAATACAAAAAAAAAAAAATATTGAAAAGTCACAAAGAAAAGTCACTGTGTTATTGTGAAGTCAGCTGATTATGATGGCTCGGCTAATTTGCAGGATATCAATATAGTTTTCACATATATCATATTCTAAAACTACGCCAATATAGCCCTACGAAGCGGGACTAAAGTGACGACTTTAGTCTTTAGGGAGTAAAATTCAATTTATATAATTTTCTTCATGTGACATAGACAAACTCAAACAGCCAGTAAATATAATTATCTCTGGAGCGTGGCCATATTTCTTCCTTGCGAAAATGTTGAAAGAAAGAAAGAAAAGTATTTATTTGTCGTCAGTTACTAAATCACACACAATAATATAAAAAAGATACAAAACAATGAGTAAAACATAGTAGAAATAATGCTGTGTGCCTTACGGCTGCGCCAAAAAGGTTCATTTCTGCATTTTTTTGTCATTTCATTAGAGAGTTTCAGTTCCATGGTTTTTCCGCGTTGGTGTTCAGGTGGCGCCATGTGGTTTAAATTGTTAATCTGTGACTGGTTTAGAACAAAAAACTGACCGCAAAAATGTCAGAATTTTTGTCGAGCTATTCTGACATATTTGCAATAATTACGGGTGGACAGAATGTCGAAAGGATACCAGGATACCAGTCCTACTTAGTAGATATGGGCACATTTAGATTTTCGCGAAAACTTGTAAGTTTAATTTTGTTTTATTGTTTCCAGAGCATTAATTCAATGTCGACAGCAGAGATGTTCGCGTCGTTGTCCGAGCTAGGTGTGTCCCGCGCCGCCGGGCCCGGGGCCCGCGCGCGCCGTCTGGGGCCCGAACGGGCCAGGAAACTGCTCACTTTGTTCACCGCTACGGATGGAGACCAAGTCATAGAATAAGGGCATGAAGCACGTGTTGCTTAATAGTTAAAATATTTTGTATATTTTGACTAGTAGTGTACGATACTTAAACACGTGATTGTGCTTTTTTTTTTTAGGATGGGAAATCATCAAATGACTTCTCCCACTCTGTGCGGAGCGGGAGGGAGTGTCAGACTTTTACTGACTATCTATGACACTACTATGACATCCATGTTCCTTGCTCGCCCTTTATCTGAGGCGCGCGTGGAACACGAACGCGCCGTCGACATGGCCTGTCGTCGTTAGACGGACGGACGGCTAGCTAGCCCATAGCTAACCGTCCACAGGCCCGCATCTACGGTGGCCGGTAGCCACCACGTGGCCCCCGACGCCCGACATGATTGTGCTCATAATAACAAAAAACTTTTACTATGGGACTAAACCTGAAATCGCGAAAAAAATCAGCTACATTTATGTTCGCCTAACTGATCAAAATGTACTGCAGACGATTTTATTTTTGCGATTTCAGGGTTGATCCCATAATATTTTTTTTTGTTATCATAATTACAATCACGTGTTTAAGTATCGTACACTAATTGCCAGTCACTTTATATTTTGATAAACATTCTGCGTACGCGTCTAAGGCACGGAAAAAAATATACAACAAAAAGCGTCGGGCGGTGGTGTGGCGAAGACGCAGCGCGGTCGTGGCGCCATTTCTTTGATATTTCATACAATATGTACCTATAGAAAATGTGTGGCGCGACACATACTGAGACGGCTTCCTCGCTCTCGACGCACCCGCAGTTAGCAGTGACATGCACAAGGAGAGAACAAGACGGCAAAAATGCGTGACTATATACACTTTAAAGACTAGAATGCGCGCGGCACGTCGCTAAGTCCCGTGCCACACAGCCTCGACTGTACCGAGTCCGTAACAGGGGTCCACAAATACCATTTTATGTCACCGTCTTCACAAAAGACATACACATACAGATGTTCACATGGATGAGAACATCATGATTATTACCTATAATACTCGTGTATAATGTAGCTTCTATAAGTATAATACTCTAATATTCCCATCAGTGAAATAATTTTCGGAATTAAATCAATATTTTCGAAAATAGTCTTATGAGGTACTATAAGATAGGTATTTTGTTATTTTAAAAGCTTTTGCCCGTGACTTTCGTTCGCATGAAATGGCTTCCACTTTTTTTGCGCCGAAACCTAATTCATATTCTAAAATAAAATTAGCCTAACTTGTCTTAGAACATCAGCTATCTGCCAGTAAAGTGCCTGTCAAAATCGGTTCATCCGGAACAAACAGATAACCAGACAGCCAAAATTGAAAAAAAAAATGGTTTTATTATAAGCGCCCACATATATTAAGCATTCAGTAAAAAGCTATTTATGTTATATTTGAAATGTACACTTAAGTTTTATTGATAGATAGTGTGTGTAAGTTTTAAATAAGTAAAATCAATAAAATATTTATTTGTATAGACTGATTATTACTGTGTAAGTTAAGTTTTGTGTCAGTGTTTTATAACACGTCCACATTATGTAACCTTGTTATTTAACGTTGCAACATAAAAAAGTACTGTAGGTATACATTAGAATAACAATGCAATATAACAATGTTATAAAACCATTGCCGTTTGTCGTTTTTCAGTGCTATCCACAATGAGTAAGTTACATAACATTGTTGTACATTTCAATAACATGTTATTATAACATTCAGTGTCCACATTATCTGAAACATGTTATATAGCAATGTTGTATAAATAAATAAATACCGCTGGACATTACACACAACGCCATCTAGTGCCACACTAAGCAAGACTTGTTTCATGGACACCAGATAGTTGATATGCTACATTCTTCTAGAGTCTGTACGCACCTTTAGAATAACAATGCAATATAACAATGTTATATAACCATTGTCGTTGGTCGTTCTTCAGTGCTATTCTAGTGACTAAGTTATATAACATTGTTGTACATATCAATAACATGTCTTATAATATAATATGTTATGTTACAATAATAGTCTGTACGCACATTAAGGGTTGTATTAAAATCTACTTGATCTGTATTACCATAATCTATACACCTTTGTAACCAACAATTTATATGCACTAGCCTAATAAATATATCAGTATTATTTGAGCATTCACTGGTTTCATTTACCATCAACACTGCACCGCACTCCTATAAGGTGACTTTACCAAAGGAATCTGTACGCGCTACGTGATCTTGAGACTTGTAACACAATACCATTCGGTGAGTAACGACAAATATACTTACATTTTGGTGTGTTTTTTTTTGTGCCTAAGGACTAGACTTAGTACTTGTTCACGTAGGAACGCGCGGGTGCGGGCGCGGAGACGTGCCGAGTTCGTGTTCACATTGGCCGCCAGGCGTTTGTGCGAGTCCGTTTCTATCGACAAGTTCATACTGGTTGAACTTACCTGACGTGTCGCGGTCAAGCTGCTGTGCGCGTCTTGATAAAATAGACTTATTATACTCTTTGAAATAGACTTTAAAAACTGTGTACAAGATTTAAATATCGTTTAAATATTGTAAATTCCGTTCCGATTTAATGCGATGTGAGTCGTTCGGTGGAAATCATCCAGATTCTGGAGCCTAGAAGGACACAAACTGACCTTGGTGGTGAGGTTGTTCAGCAAGGTCAGGTGCATAGTACTGGCAACCAAGCGTGTATGACCAGATGTATGAATGTTGATGAGGTAAAAGGAGTACGAAAGGATTGTAACAAGTGGCGTTTTGTGGTTTCTGCCTACACCCGTGGGAAAAGATGTAATTTGTTTTATAACGTGTTCTGGTGTTTCATGTATGTATCAATCTACATAGGACACATCTACTGCTTGCCAAATTAATGCATAAACCCGCATGATTGAAGTACTATTTGAACTAAGGTTCGTATGGCCATCAATGGGCCATCAACAGGATTTGTGAGCAAAAAGGCTCGTATCCATGCTCAGAAAACAAGAACACAAGGAAAAAAATTAAAACATTTATTTAGATGTCAAAACAGTAAAATAAGCGTAACCTCGAACTTTATGTAATAATAATTAAAACGCATTTAAAACTGCATTAAAACTCGTTTTTACTAATTTAATATTTACTACGACTTAGATATGACTGTGTATTTATCAAGAATTGCATTTAACACGATTCGGTGTGCTACACCGAAATGTTTTTCTGCTAACTCCGTTGCGGGTTTTGTAGCTCATAAAACTCGATTGTTGTTGCCAAAGAACGATGTATTTAGTATTGGAGGGGTAGCAGTAGTAAGGAATTATGCTAATGATGCTATACAACCGACTGTGCCGACAGAAAATGGCACTATCCCATTAAAAAAAAAGACCGTTCACAAGAAGGCTACTCCATCAGATTTGACACACAAAGAAGGACACTACCTGACTATGGCATATGCTACAGCGAATTCCTATGACCTGAAGAGTTTGAAAGAAGCCCTCGTTCAACAGAAGCTATATGAACCTGGGACGTAAGTACTTTCAATCAGAATTTACTCTAAATTTGAATGATGTAATAGTTGATAAGAAACTGTAATGTTTATAGTTAAGTAAGAGAAATAACACTGGTGACCTTGGTAGAAAATGCTGCGAAACTTGATATTAAATATTAAATTCTGCAGCATTACTTACACAAACAATTCTAAAATAAGTCTTAAGGCCTGTAAACAGCTTTAAGTGGTTATTCAATCAATGTTTCTGTAGAAACATAAATAATGTAAATGTTGTTAAAAACTATTTAAATATTAATTGAACATTACAATATGTTATAGAAATAGCTTTATAGAATTTTATGTTCCTTGTTACTGGCAGTCATAAACTCTATGGTGTGGCTTTATGGTCGAGTTCGACTGTTGGTTTTTAAATATATTTGAAGTTGATGTTGTTAATGAAGAAAAGACATTAGTAGTCAAAGACTACAATATATATAATGAGATAGACGGTACTCTCAACCGTATTTCCGTCATCATACAAGCAGCGCTCTCTATCCGTGGTGGTTAAAACAAAATCGAACAAAATAAATACAAAAAGTGTGTCGTGACCGAGGTTTGATCTTACGATCTGCAGCTCCTAAGTCATGGTAGTTCTCAACAGGCCACCCGTACTTTTGACAATCTGCCTAAAATAGCTGTTCTATTGCATGCTATGACAGTTGTCAGTTGGTGACAGATGGTTGATAGTGTAACCATGAATAAAATACGTTTCTTTCATTGATTGAGTTAATTCTTTTATTTTTTTATATTTACTTAGATTGGTGTAGATTAAATACATATGGTTTCTCAATCTAATTTATCAAAATTGTTATTTTAAATTAAATCTTATCACTGTTATAAAGTGGCAACCCAACCAGTAAATAATTTCATCCTCAGGGATAGCTGGCGCTAGTTTCCGTACAAAATTTTCGAGCAGGCTCCAATGTTCTAAGAGAGCACAGCATGTTAGTAGTAAAAATAAAAACCAAGAGACATGTATTGAGGATTTTTAAAAGGGGGTTTCTTTATTAAATTTAAATGTGTTACTAGTCAACTATATTTGTATAAATGTTTATTTGGATCAATATATTTTGAGGACAGCGATCATGTAATTTTATTGAAAAAGGATTCCATCAGATCAGGTGAATACAAGTATCTTTTCTTTTACGAAATTTCAAGAGGTTATGGGCCCTCCGCAGTGGGAGTATGAAAGTGGAAACTAAAAGCCAGAAATTGTGAAAAGTGTGAGGAGAAATATTTAAAATGGCAGAAGAATACGTCAAATTGTCAAAATTAACCAGCGAATCAGAATATTCTTTTTGGAAGGTAAAGCTTATGCTAATTTTGAGAGCAAAAGATTTAAATTCAGTATTAGATGATGAAGAAAATATAAAAGATTTTGAGAAAAAAGATGCGAAGGCAAAATTAATAATATTATGGGCTAGAATTTCCATTATGGGCCAAGGAGTAGGAAGTTCATTTTTTTTTTGTAGATAGTACTCATTAACAGGAGGCTTTTCACAAATTTTTAAGTTGCGGAGGCTCACGGTTTACGAGATATAATTTTTTAAATTTTCCATTTAAATTGAAAAATAAAACGCAATTTATGTAGATTAGATGTCAAATTTGACGTTTCACGTTCCGTTGACCGATAAAAAGTGTTTCATTCATTTATGTCGTATTGATCACCAGTAAATTGAGCACCAAATTATAATGGGGTGTTTGATGACAAGCTAGTTTTGCCTAAGCCGACTTGGGGCACCCCGACACGGATAGATTAGGTTAGAAGGGTATGGCGGGGTCAAATGAGCGAGCGAAGCGAGCGAATAGACCCCGCCATACCCTTCGTGGTTATTTTTTTATAAACCACTCAGAAGTAGGAGCCCCGCGAAGCGGGGCTCCGTCGACCGGTTCTCCCTCGACTCGGATGCAAGACCATAACAGTACAATGGAATTTTAGGGCACCCCACAGGTTAGGTTAGAAGGAGGTGGCGGGGTCGAAGTGAGCGAGCGAAGCGAGCGAACACAGACCCCGCCACCTCCTTCGAGGTTATTTTTATTTAAACCACCCAGAAGTTGGAGCCCCGCTCAGCTATCTTGGCAGGTGTCGAAAAATACGCTAACCTAACCTCAAAATTTTAACCACGAATATCTCCATAACCATGGGTCTCTGCGGGGTGGGGATGGGACAGGGGGTAGGTATCTCCCACCTTCGCCCTCCCCGCCCCATAAATCTATGGAAATTAGAGTTCAAATTGATGGAAATTTGTGTTTTAACCCAACTTAACCTCAAAACTTTAACCATAGATATCTCCATAACCATGGGGCTCCGCGGTGTGGGGATGGGACAGGGGGGTAGCCCCCCTCCCCCCCTCCCTCCCCCCGCCCTCCCCGACCCATAAATCAATGGCCCATAATCGAAATTTTTACCATATTATGCTCCTTAAGTGAAAAATATATGTCTTATGCAATAAACTGCAAAACCACCAAAGAAATAATTGAAAAATTTGATAACATTTTTTTGGGACACAAGGACGTACAAATTTCTCATCAATTGGAGGAGTTTTATAACTATAAATTTGTAAAAGATGATTTGATGTCTGACATAACCGAAATCGAAAACAAAGCAACAAAAATAAGAAGTTTGGGTTACAGTTTTGATGATAAGCAAATTATAACTAAAATTTTGACGAGTATACCGGAAAACATGAGCTATTTCCGCACAGCATGGGAGGCGACCTCATTGACTGATAAAACACTTATAAATTTAATTTCAAGATTAAGTCTAGAAATGAGAATTAAGAACAACAACAAAAATGATGAAATAACAGCAACAACATCAAGAGATAATAATGAAAACAATCAAGAAGCAACCAGTTTTTATATTAAAACTTGTTACAAATGCGGAAAGAAGGGACACATTGCGAGATATTGTAGAACTCCAATATCGAGTGGTGACAACAGACTGAACATCCATCAAAGTTGTTTCAAATGTCTGAAGAGTGGACACAGATATGCGGATTGCAAGGAAAAATACAACTGTATGTATTGTAATATCAACTCGCACTACACAAAACGTTGTCTAAACATGAAGAACGTGAGTAACAATTTTACTAATAATATAGAAACTGAAGAAGCAAATATTGAGTTCATTATTGACTCAGGTACCAGCAGTCATATTGTTAACTAGCTTCTGCCAGCGGCTTCGCCCGCGTGATGTTTGAAATTGTCCCACGGGATCTTACTACCGGGATAAAAAGTATCCTATGTGTTAATCCAGGTTATAAACCATCTGTGTGCAAAATTTCATCCAAATCGGTTCAGTAGTTTTTGCGTGAAAGAGTAACAAACATCCATACATCCATACATCCATACAAACAAACTTTCGCATTTATAATATTAGTAGGATTCTGAGAGTTATCTTAAGGATAAAAGAAAAACAAATTATAAGATCATGACAGCTGATGGAAATATTCATTATGTAAACATCATGGGCAACATCTATTCCCACAATATTATATTGAGAGATGTCCTTTTTGTTCCTGAATTAAAGAAAAACTTAATATCTGTATCTAGACTAACAGATGATAATTATATTTTAAAATTTTTCAGAAATAGATGTGATATTTATGGATCGGAGGCTGAATCAGTGACTGCTGAGCTAAAGCGGGACGGTTTGTACTACCTAAGTATTCATGCAAAGCCAGTTGTAACATCAAGGTCAGTAAACTCTTTTTATTTGGACTCTATGTTTTGGCATCGTGCATTAGGTCATGTACCTATAGCCAAAACTAAGGATCTTGTTAGAGGAATTGAGAGAGGCCTGGTAAAGGAAACCGACATCTGCGAAGTCTGCACGAAAGCCAAATTATGCCGAAAACCATTCAAAACTATTAGACAAAAAGCATTTAAACCATTAGAAATTATACATAGCGATATTTGTGGTCCTATTGAAACTGAAACATGGGATGGTTACAAATATTTTATAACATTTTTGGACGACTATACACATTTTATTAAAGTATTTTTAATTAAAAATAAAAGCGAAGCTTTTTCAAAAATAATTAATTACATAAATTTGGCAGAAAATCATTTTCAAACAAAAGTAAAAACATTTAGATGCGATAATGGTGGTGAATACAATAGTAAACAATTTAAAATGTATTGCAATAGTAAAGGAATTAATATTGACTATACAATTCCTTACACTCCACAACTAAATGGTAAAGCTGAACGATTAAATAGGTCATTGATGGAAAGAACTAGAGCATTACTGTTTGATATGCAGCTACCACGGGTTTTATGGGGTGAAGCTGTTTTAACATCTGCCTATTTAATTAACAGGAGTGCAAATACAATTAATAATAAAACACCAGCTGAAATGTGGTTTAATAGAATACCGAATTTAAAACATTTAAATATTTTTGGATCTTTAGCTTATTATAAAAATAATTGTCAATTAAAGAAACTTGACTCCAGGAGTAGCAAAGGGCTTTTAGTAGGGTTTACAAATAATGGTTATAAGATATGGGATCCTTCTGATTTTAGAATTGTTTATTCGAGAGATGTATTGTTTAATAACAATAAGAGTGATGTTGCGGATTATTTAAAATTGTGTAATCGTAAAGTGATACAGAGTGAGTTAGATAATTTATTTAAAGAGGTAAGTGTCGATATTGGTGATAATGGTTTTAATAGTGGAGATAATGGTGATGTTCGTAGTGATATTAATAATGAAGTTAATAATGATGTAATTGTTGGTGATGTGTTTCGTAGTGAAAGTGGTGATAGAGCTGTTGGTGGTGAAGGAAATATTGAAGATAATGAGGTGTTTGAAGATAGTTTTGATAATGTTGAAGTTAGTGGTGAAGATGTTGAAGATAATTTTGATAATTTTGAAGATAGTGTTGAAGATGTTGGAGTTAGTGTTGAAGATACTGGAGTTGGAGTTGATGTTGAAGATAATAATGTTTTGAGAGGGGAAGGTAGAAATGATACAGGAGTTGAGACTAGTGATGAGTTTGAGGATGCAGTTGAAGCAATTAATGTTGGACGGAGAATTTTACCAAATCGAGAGAGAAGATTGCCATCATGGCTGAAAGATTATGATTTAGAAACATCATTTTTAACGTATACAGAAGCTTTTAACAGTTTTGATAAAGATTTATGGTGTAAAGCAATGATGGAGGAGAAAGATTCATTAGAGAAAAACAAAACTTGGGAAATTGTGAACAGGTGTGAAGCAAAGAATAGAAAAATAATCTCAAATAAATGGATATTTACAATAAAGCCTGGTGGAAGATATAAGGCGAGATTAGTGGCAAGAGGTTTTCTTCAAAAGCATAATGTTGACTATAAAGAAACATATAGTCCCGTGGTTAATACTACTAGTGTTAGATTGTTGTTAGCTATTGCAGCACAAAAAGGTTTAAAAATAAAGCAATTTGATGTGAAGACAGCATTTTTATATGGAGAGTTAGATGAAGAAATTTTTATGGAAATACCTTTAGGATATGACATTAAAGATAAAGAAAATAAAGTTTGTAAATTAAAGAAAAGTCTTTATGGATTAAAACAAGCACCACTTATGTGGAATAAAAGATTGACGGAATTTTTGAAGAAATTAGGTTTGTTTCAATTGAAATCTGATCCATGTGTGTTTGTGAATAAAGTTAAAGGAATTTATTTGGCTATTTATGTTGATGATGGTATTTTAATTGGTGAAAATGAAATTGATTTAAATAAAATTATTAATAAATTAGAAACTGAATTTGACATGCGTAAATTTGATAAAACTGAAAAGTTTATAGGGTTTGATGTTAAAGTTGAACAAAATTATATTAAGATTTATCAAGAAAGTTATATTAAACAAATTTTGGAAAAGTTTAAATTTGAAAACTTAAAGGATAGTAGTCATCCTGATATTTTAGTTGATGTACATCAAGAGGGGAAAGGTGGAGTTGATGATGTACATAAATATCGTCAGTTAATTGGTTCTTTATTATATTTAGTAAATAAAACAAGATTGGATTTATCGTTTCATGTAGGTTATTGCAGTAGACATCAGGAAAATCCGAATATGAATGATTTTAGTAATATTAAGAATATTTTTAGGTACATTAAAAACTCAATTAGTAGTGGTATACAGTATGTTCGTGGAAATGATTTAATTTTAAAAGCATATTGTGATGCAGACTTCGCAGGTGATCCTGATACTAGGAAAAGTACGACTGGCTTTGTAATATTTTATGGTGGTGGTCCTATACATTGGTGTTCACGCAAGCAGTCAGTCACTGCTCTTTCGAGTACTGAGGCTGAATACATTTCTGCAGCCGAATGTATAAAAGACCTACTATACATTCAGTCTCTGATCTACGAATTGACTAATAAATTACCGAGAACACAGTTGTTTGTTGACAATCAATCTGCTATTGTATTGATTAAGAATGGAATTTTAAATAGAAGGAGCAAACATATTGATGTTAAATATCATTTTATTAAGGAGAAGATAGATAAAAATTTGTTGGAAATTAATTATTGTTCTACTAAAAATAATTTGGCTGATATTTTAACTAAACCACTGGACAGAACAAAGTTCTTGAGATTAAAACAATGCTTAGTGAGTGATAAGTGAAGGACATTCCGTAATGTGAAGAGTTATGTGTTGTAGTTGAAGTTTTATTAGGAGTTAAGGTTGTTTGGGAATTAATTTGAAATTTTGCTGTAAGTTAGTTATGTAAGGTTTTTAGATTAATTAATTCAAAAGTTTGTTTGTAGTTTTTAGTTAAGTTGGGTGGGTTTAATTAAGTTGGGTTTTAAATGAGTTGATGGGAGTTAGTTATAAGTTTGTTTTCTGTATGTTGTTCTGATTGTTTCAAACATAAAATTCAGAGGGGATGTTATAGAAATAGCTTTATAGAATTTTATGTTCCTTGTTACTGGCAGTCATAAACTCTATGGTGTGGCTTTATGGTCGAGTTCGACTGTTGGTTTTTAAATATATTTGAAGTTGATGTTGTTAATGAAGAAAAGACATTAGTAGTAAAAATAAAAACCAAGAGACATGTATTGAGGATTTTTAAAAGGGGGTTTCTTTATTAAATTTAAATGTGTTACTAGTCAACTATATTTGTATAAATGTTTATTTGGATCAATATATTTTGAGGACAGCGATCATGTAATTTTATTGAAAAAGGATTCCATCAGATCAGGTGAATACAAGTATCTTTTCTTTTACGAAATTTCAAGACAATATACTTTAGTGACCCTGAGCTACCCAAATGGTGTAGCAGTAGTGCGGCTGCCTTACATTATTAGGGGCCTGGGTTTGAATCCCAGTAGGAGCAAATGTTTGTGTAATGAGCATGGACATTTTGTTTCCAAGTCATGAACATGTTTATAATATGTATTTTATGTATGTATTTACAAAAAAAAAGTATATTATGTGTAGTAAAGCAACTACATGGTGTCCACAATACAAGCCTTGCTTAGTATAGCACTAGATGGTGCTGTGTGTAATTTCCAGTGATATTTATATATTTTTAATTTTTATTTGTTTTATTACTACAAACTAAACAAGTTGTTTGTGAAGAACTGAACATGAATCACTTTCAAATTGGTTTTAGGTTAAAAGCAAATGAAATTGGTGATGTGGTGGTTGCGAATGCAGTGTACAGTGTTGGTGCTGAACCAAGAGAGATCATATTCTTCAGAGAAGGTGGCGTCGTCTTCTGGAACTGCACCGAGATGGAAGCCGGCAATGTGTTGAATTTTGTGAGACCGTACGTAGACATAAATATTATTTTTACGTACATAGCTTTTTGGACATAATATATCTGGAATGTTGACTGACCTGTATTAATACACGGTGAACCCCAAAGTATCAGAGTTAAAATAATTGCAAAAAACATCTCATATCACCCATTTCGAGGGCTGTACCCAATTACCAATCACTCTGTATAATTATTAAACATGTTTGACAGAATTCTTTTTAATTTCTATAGCTCAGAATAAAAAAATTATTAAAACTAAATAAAAAATAATATTTTATAACTATTTTTCTGAATGGTTTTAATAAGTACTACAAACATGAAAGAGTAATGTAATAACTGCTAGTATTGGATTGAATTGATTTCAGATACGAGATAGAGAGCTACCCGAAAGAGGTGGTGGAGAAAGAAAGAGAAGTCATGACTTATGTCTATCACCCCAACTCGTAAGTTATTAATGTATTACTTTCGTTTGTGTGAGCTTCACATATACATGAAATATTAAGGTATTTTGTAAAAAACCAAACTACATACACAGTAAGAAGACTGTATACAGTGTACTGTATAAAAATGAGTAGGTTAGAACTGCTACGCAAATGAAACCATCAAACATTAATACATTGTCACCTGCCCGCGTAGCATGACCAAACCACGGTGCAAATGGGTTTTTTCGAAGAAAGAATCGACAAAATTACAGCTGTTTATTGTCCCATAATAAATAAAATAAAATAATAAAATAAATAATAAAAAACTCCACAAGTTACAATGTTATGTAACATAATATGTAGGTTGACAAGTAATTTGGCAGAAAGTTGTAATTTGTGGAAGATCTGGAGTCTAAATTAAGCCTAGGCCTGTATTTCAGAACTCCAGGCCCCCCATCACATCATATAATAGTTTTTGTCAATGTATGTGCACGTATTTGTGTGTTATGTATGTGTGTAAAAAATATATGAGTATGTATAGATTTACTGTTAAATTAAAATTTTATAAATATTTATATATATTTAAACGTATTTATACTTAGGGGATATATACACAACGATGAACAAAAGACATCTGTCATTCTCTACCACTTTGTTGATTCTTTCTTCGAAGAAACCCATTTCTAATTCTATAGAGGACATGTTACATGTGCTGCCTAGCCTTTTCCTTACTATTTTGGGATTTGCTTCTGGTTTAACCAGATCCAGCTGAATACCAGTACTTTATATGGAGCAACTGCCTATCTGATCTTCACAAACCAGTTAGTACTGGGTACAATACCCCTTGGCTTGGCTAAACAGACTTTCAACCACTGACTACTTAACAACTGTCAAAGATCTACAAGAGACAGCCGGGACCAATGAAACCAAACATACAGAGTTTCCTTGGTGCCACGCCAAGGAAACTCTGTATGTAATTGGTGGTCACCTATCCACGGACCAACCTAGGCAAACGCGGCTAACCTTAAGATCAAGAAAAATTTAGGCTCAAATTTAGAAAAAAATTGCCCTAAATTAAGAAAAAATTAGGCTCAAATTCAGAAAAATGTAGGCTCAAATTGAGAATAATTTTGCCCTAAATTGAGAAAAATTTAGGCTCAAATTCAGAAAAATTTAGGCTCGAATTGAGAAAAAATTAGGCTCAAATTGAGAAAAAGCTAGGCTAAAAATCTATATATACAACCTTATTTTTTGTTTATACTAAACCCGAAAAGGGGTCATTGTACTCATCATTTTGAACAACTTTTTCTATGGGACGAACCTTGAAATCGCGAAAAAAAAATCAGCTGTTCCCTACATTCTGACGAGTTATGCGAACATAAATGTAGGGAACAGCTGATTTTTTTTTCGCGATTTCAGGGTTCGTCCCATAGAAAAAGTTGTTCAAAATGATGAGTACAATGACCCCTTTTCGGGTTTAGTATAAACAAAAAATAACCCTGTATAAAAATGAAACCCGTTTTACGTTGTCACGACATAGCATGAAAACGGCTTGACCGATTTGGCTGATTCTTTTTTTGTTGTGTTTGTTATTGTCAGGAGAAGGTTTTTATGAAAAAAAAATGTAGTAGTAGGTAGGTAGGTAGTAGTAGTAGGTAGGTAGTAGTAGGTAGGTAGTAGTAGGTAGGTAGGTAGTAGTAGTAGGTAGGTAGGTAGTAGTAGGTAGCTTTTTCCCTCTTATGTGACGCAGACGAAGTTGCGTGGGTCAGCTAGTTGAGAATAAATAAACAAATGGTGACTTGTTTCTTACGCAAGCCGATCTAAGAAGTCTGGAGCTCAATCCGATCCTGTCACTAACTCGACTAGAGGGCGCAGGTGTGTGATTTTACAAATTTTTAAGTGCTGTGCTCATTCAGAGGATGGTTTTTCGATTGGAAACATTAAAAAAAAGTTATATTAATAAAAGTTGAGAGATTGAGTCCGCCTTTTCCTGTTTACTTTTCTTGTTTTGTACAATGATTTTGAACTTAAATTTTATGATCTGACACTGAGTCGCAAAGTCACTGAGCTACAAGCGGATAATCCGCCGCGGATCATCCGCTAAGTGTGCACAGCCCTTTAATCATTAATCTTTTAAATGATATAAGGTTAAGATAAAATATTTAATAAGAGATTAAAATTATTTTTTGATTTTTTTTTGTAGGAAAAAGTGTCATTTACAAGAGTCCTCGTTCGTGTTGGTGCCAAAGAGGGATAACTCATTGGAGAGGTATACATTTAGGTAAGTAAACATCTCTGAATCTAAAGGGTGTAAACAGACCCTTAACTAAGCCGAAAGGCACTGTTCTCGCCGTCATTGTGATTTGTTTTATTTTACTGTACGCTGGATCACACCTGGGAACCTACTAGTTACTGAGACATTGGACGTCAAAGTTCCAATTTTTCACAAGTTTTTTTCAAATACTAGTTTTAAAGGTACACCTCCCTAGACCGTTTACTATTAAATGCGTCCATAAGCACAATGTTTTGAGTGCGATACATTGAGTTTTACCGTAAAACGTGATTTACCACCCCAAAAAAAGTAGTTTTCCATCAATAATTTTTGCGTAAAGTTACTTAGTTTGTTGTACAGAATGCTTGGTTGACGGCTTCTAGAAGGGTCTGTTTACACCCTGTAGATATTCAACTTATTTTTCTATGACTGTGTTCTAGTCGCGCCAAGTGTGCCTGGTGCCTGAGAGGCATCTTCCCCGATCATTATAAACTGGATCTCTTGAAGGGTCGAAGTAAGTTTCTTCTGGAGAAGCGTGCTCCATTAACGCCCGCATTAAGGCTCAAATCAGGCGAAATGCGGACAAGCCAATTTCGTGTAATAAAAAGAAATCTTACCCTATCGATTCGCGATCTGCAGTCAAGAACTCGTATTAGATGACTTACTCGATACTGACAATTTGATATTGAATTAGTTATAATTTTGTGACAGGATATAAAATAAGAAAATTTAATCACCACTATTTGTATTTTAAGGCATATTAAAAAGGAAAATAAAACCGGCGTTATTAAAAACCTGTGTCACTCAGAACAGAGACCGAAACTTTTTTTTCCAACAAATATACAGGGTGTAAACCACCTCATCACAAAGCCGTTAACTAAGCATTCTGTACATCAAACTAAGTAACTTTACGCAAAAAATATTGCTGGGCACAACTTTTTTGAGGTTAATCATGTTTTGTGGTAGAACTCAATGTAACGCACTTAAAATATTATGCTGATGGATGGATTGAATAGTACGGGGATCGTGGAGGTGTTTAAAGTCAAAATCTTACAAAAAAAAACTTGTATTTGAAAAAAAACTTGTTAAAAAGTTTTAACTTTGACCCCCCATATCTCCGTAACTAGAAGGTTCCCAGGTATGGTGTAGAACAAAAAAAATGTCGCAATAATGGGGAGAACATGCACCTTTCGGCTTCGTGAAGAGGTGTTTTACACCCTTTATATGTTTACTTGGGCTCGTTTTAATTGTGAGCACGCCGCTGCTCCCATATCTTATTGGTCACCGAACTAATGATCGGCATATAGCCATTTCTACTTGCGTACGCTGTGAGCCCGTGAGCGATTCAATCTATGGTTTATATTGATTTCAGCCACGCCATGGTCCAGTCAGCCCGGCTCGGCGCCTGGGAGTCACGGCTAGAAGCGCTGGCGGCATCTGTCAGCTCACACACTGCAGCCATGCAGCACGACGGCGCAGCGCACGTGGATAAGAAAGAGGTAGTAAATAATAATAATAAATATCGCTGGACATTACACACAGCGCCATCTAGTACCACACGAAGCAACACTTGTGTCGTGGTCACTAGATAGTAATACAGGTGACCACATCTTGCGGTCGTTTTCTTTAACTTATTTATTTATTAAAAAGAGAATCAACAGCTAAAATAAGTAAATAACAATTGTACAAGCGACACTGAGCCAATTAAAGGTTATCACGAGCAGACACAGAGATGATAGTAGAAAACTTAGGATCACCAAATAAGAAGCACGATAATAATACAAATTAAATTAATACAAATAAACAATAAGCACTAAATATACTCAGCTAGGTAAGACATTGTTGACATGGGGAAAAATAAGATAAATACGATAAAGCACTACACGCTTTTAAAAAAGTTTGCATTTACACGCGTACAGAATAGGCTTTGGTGCAAAATACTTACGCATAACTGTTTTAATGTACCCTATTCCGTAGCTTTCTATACACAGAGAATATCCTATCCGTGTCACAGCTTTTCTGTGACGTTTTGTTTCTAACCTTCCAGTAAGCAAAATGTCAAACAGACTGAGATAGCAACCTATCGAAACCGACTAGTAACATATTGAAAATGGCCATTATTGGGTGGGCGGGATAAAATCTCTGATACCAGGGTAGGCACTAAACAAACGATAGAGAAAATCTTACTTATCGTCATCATCCATAGCCTGACTTCACCCACTGCGGGGCTAGCATGGCCGGAGACATTTTATCCACTGGGAGAGGACAAAATACTATTCCCCTCTGTCCATTTTCTCCAACCTCCGAGCATGGTGACATGGGAGGATAAACTATTCGTCGCCACGCTATAGGCGGGGGGTGAGTATCCACGGCTAATGTCAAAAAGTGATATAATTCTCTTTCCCCCTGTGCCGTGCTTTGGGGGTGGATAAAATAATTTTGTCCCTTGTCAGTGGAAATAACCGGCGGACAAAAGTTTTATCCCCTGCCCATGCTAGCCCTGCTGCAGGGTATATGTCTCTCTTTGTTTGTGCCAAGCTCCACCTTCTGCAAGGCTCATCCAGAATATTCTCGGATTGTATGCACGCCCTGGTAGAACTTACGAGGTCTAATCTACTAGTAGTTGAGACCCTACTAAAATTCAGCTCGCTATGTGGTCACTTATATTTTTATCTAAACTGCTCAATTCACTACTCAACAGAATTTGACTTCATGTTTTCTGTTACAAGGAAAGCTAATAAATAATATAATTCTTGATCATTTTAATGTATATAAAAATATAAATTATATTATTTATTTTTATCTACTAAAAACATAAAATCACTATCACTACATATTATAAAACAAAGTCTCACCGCGTCTGTCTGTCCTCATGTATGCTTTGATGTTTATTATCATTTTATTTTTATATTTTTTTGTTATTATCATGTCCAGTAACTGATAAAACAATTATTATTCTCAGGTAGTTCGTAAACTAGGCGAGCTGTTCTCTCTCCGGCACATGTTGAACGTGGAGTCGGACCTGCTGGACACTCCTGACTTCTACTGGGAAGAGGAACAGCTGGAGCGACTGTACTCCTCCACGGTCGCTTACTTCACCATCTCCAGGCGGACCAGGGTATGTTGGGAAGTACTTCTGTAAGCGTACACATAACAGCGTATATGTTCCCAATGCTGGAACACGGGCCTCGCTATGATAGGGAGTAGGCTGTAACCTACCACGCGGGCCCAGTGCGGGTTGGTAGCTGTCACATGTATTTTTGAAGGAAGCTTGCGTAGTGACAGAAAAATAATCTCGTCTAGAAGCGAGACCCGGTCCAATGTTAAGCGAAGTCTTGATTCTAATTTTATGAGTGGCAATCTGAAAAATAATTATTTAACATGATAGTATTCCTTATATCTACATTAAACCCCCTCCCCCCCACTATTGGACCGGGGTCTCGCTTCTAGACGCGTATTATAGTAGTGTTTTCAGTTGACTATACTGGGGTCGGCTACCCTAAACGGATGTAGCTACTATTTCGCATGGAGTGACGGCCGCTCTGACCTCAAAAAATCAGTACTGAGTGATACATTTCCCTTTGGCAAGAATAGTTGCTCGAATAATTGCCAAACTTAAGTGACAGTGGGCAGGACCAATGACCTGGTGAAGGTGGCGGGAATCCGCTGTGTGCGAGTCGCTCGGGACCGGTCAATGTGGCGATTATTGGGGGAGGCCTGAGTCCAGCAGTGGACGTCTGCAGGCTGAAATGATGAAGACTGGTGGTACGATTTTTTGGTTTTTGCTTCCACTCAAACGTTATTTTTCCACCAGGTTCTAAACGAACGTCTAGCCCACTGCGTGGAACTCCTGGAACTGCTCTCCTCCTGGGCAGCAGACAGGCACCACGTCCGCCTGGAGTGGATGGTCATAGCTCTCATCCTGGCAGAAGTCTGCTTCGAACTACTACACCTCTTCGAAAGGTGGGTCGCGAGGAATGTGGTCGTAGATAGCTAGGGTTGGGACATTCCAGAGCCACTTCAATCGGAATTGGGTGAAGTGGCTTCTGGAATTTGTGAAGTAGAATTGGAGTCTGGTATTCCTGGCAAAGTAGAATTGGATAGTGGAATTTCTGGCAAAAAAGAATTGGAGAGTGATATGGAATCTGGAATTTCTAAAGTAGACGCTGTGGTTTCAGACGGATGGAATATAGTAATGAATGTTTATTATGGGAATTATACGTATATTGATAGCTTATGGTAAGGTATAGGAGAAAACAAATTAAGATTAGTTTAACTAAAAGAAAACCTATTTTTTTTAATTATACGGGTGGAAATGGTAAGCAGGGCAGTAAATTCCTACTTAAAAAATAGAACTCAATACACAGAAATAAGTAAAATTTGTCAATTAAATAAAACCGTTATAAAATACATATCTAAAGAACGAAAAATATCTTATGGAGTGCCCCAAGGCAGTGTGTTAGGGCCTTTATTATTTCTTATACAGGGTTAGTTGTAAAACACCGACAACCTCGCAGGAGTAGATTACTAACATCATAGACAACAACATTTGTTCTAAGACTTTTTCGAAAACAGGCAAAAAAAAACGACTTTTCAAACTCAAACTCAAACTCAAAGCATTTATTTCAACTAGACCATTACGGCACTTTTGAATGTCAAATTACAAATTAAATCAAAGCTACAGTCACAGTCACAAGGCATAATAACTTGAGAAAGTACTGTAGTTGCCCATTCCCTAGCGTAGATCTCTATGGAGAAGAACGGGCAAGAAACTCCATGGACACTCTTTTTAAATCAATATATTGTTACAAAATCTTGGTTACATCATTCATGTGTGATTATACATATATGTGAGAACGATGTAGAAAGACGTGCACATTAAGAGCGTCCAGAGAAAAGATTAAATCAACAGTGTAAAAAAAAAAGAAATTAAAATTAACCATGGCAGCTAAGAGATGACCAGTCCCAACTGACAGCGCCCGTTCACGAACATGACGCATGTATCGGCGCCATTCAACTCGACCATATTGAAGGGAGCTAAATGACCCGACACACCCGCCACCATCAGCGAGACATTTGAGTGAGCATGACAATCTCTCAGCCGCCAAGGCATATTCAAGTCAAAAAAAAGAAAAAGATAACTAAATGTAAATGGTGGCTTTACAGTACATAGAACTCACACAAATGTGCTATGCAGTTATATAATACTACGAGATGGAATCTATACAATGCAAGGATATTTTACAATCTTCTGCAGCTTCCACAATAACGTAACCTGGGAATCAGTTAGTTTGCCTATGGTTGTGGAGCAGGACCAGCATTGAGCCAAGCATTTTTATCATTAATGTAATCCCCCAAATTATAATATGCTTGCCTACATAGTGTGCGTTTTATACAAGATTTAAATTTCGTCTCATTCAGTTGTAGAATGTGAGGAGGTATTTTATTGTAACATTTTAAACAGTACCCCATGAAAGATGAATCTACTTTAGCAAGCCTGAAACCTGGCTGAACGAGTTGGTCCCTATTTCTAGTATTATAGTGGTGTCTGTCACCTCTTTTACTGAATAAATGCAGATTTTTCCTAACGTACATGATGTTTTCATAGATGTATTGGCAAGGTACTGTCAAGATGTTAATTTCCTTAAACAGTTCTCTCAGAGAGTCGCGTCTACGTAATTCGTATATGGCTCTGATTGCTCTTTTCTGCAGAATGAATATAGACTCGATGTCTGCCGCACGTCCCCACAGTAAAATACCGTATGACATAATACTATGAAAATAACTGAAATAGACTAGCCTCGCGGTATCAATATCAGTAAATTGACGGATCTTTCTAACAGCATATGCAGCTGAGCTCAGCCGTCCTGCAAGAGATGTTAAATGAGGACCCCATTGTAGCTTTGAATCGAGCGTGATTCCCAAGAAAACTGTTTTATCGACGAATTCTAGTTTCTCTTGATTCAACATTATGTCACAATCACTACTTTTGACATTTGGTAGGGCAAATCGAATGCACTTAGTTTTTTTCCCATTGAGTACTAAATTGTTAGCGGTAAACCAGTTATGGACCTGCAGTAGGGCATTATTTAAATCGTCAAAATTAGTGGCACGTCTGTTTATCCTAAATATTAACGAAGTATCGTCAGCAAACAACACCATATGCGGGTGGATGTTAAATAAATGGGGTAGGTCATTAATATAAACTAAAAAGAGGAAGGGACCCAGAATCGAACCTTGTGGTACACCCATTTTTACTTTTAAACCCGTAGAATTGACACCATTTATTTGTACTTGCTGATGTCTATCATTCAAATACGACTTTACTAAACTAAGCGCAAGTTTACCTAAACCATAATGCTTAAGTTTCAAAATGAGGGTTTCGTGATTTACGCAATCAAATGCCTTCGAAAGGTCACAAAAGATTCCTATGGCATCTTGTGCCTCTTCCCACACAGTAAATATGTGTTTTAATAAAGTAACACCGGCGTCAGTTGTACAACGTCCCTTGGTGAAACCATACTGTTGTTCGTGTAATATTTTATTGGTGTTAAAATGGCAAAGCATTTGATTGAGCATTATCTTTTCAAACACCTTGCTGAAAACAGGCAACACGGATACTGGCCTATAGTTATTGGTGTCTTTACTGTCCCCGGATTTAAAAAGCGGTATTACCTTACTGAATTTCATTAGATCCGGGAAGACTCCTTGATCCACGCACAAATTAAATATTGAGGCTAAATACGGTGCTACAGTTTCAATAATTGAGGTACAAGCTTTAATAGACATACCCCATAGGTCTTCGGTTAATTTGATCTTGATTTGTTTAAAAGCTTTTATGACTGTCGTGGGGTTTATATGCTGAAATTTAAATTCATTTGGACAGGCTGAAACGTTTGCTTTTAATAAATCAATAGAGAGCACCGGAGAGGAATGTAAGGTTTCAGTAGTTTTAAGTGGGATACTGGTAAAGAAGTTTACAAATTCTTGAGCAACTTCATTATTGGAGCTGACAAGGCCACCTGGAGTCTCTAGTGTGAAGTCATTACTATGTTTTATATTTCTGTTTGTTTCACTGTTGATAATTTTCCAAACCGTTTTTATTTTGTTATCGGCTGATTTAATTTTATTGCTAATGAATAAGGACTTGGCTACCTTGCAGGTGTTTTTAAAAATTTTCGAGTAATTAGCAACATATTTATTAAAAGATTCTGTGTTGATGTAAGGCTTAAGGCCGTACAGCTCAAACAATCGTTCCCTACTTTTTCTAATACCCTGTGTTGCCCAGTCACTAAAAATAAACTTTGAGCCAATGGTTTTGGTTTTCTTTTTTAAAGTGTTATTGAACTCAGTGTGCACTACCGAAAAGAATTCCTCATACAATTCATTTACATTGTTTCTAATATGGGCTGGTATATTTAGCTTGCTAATTAAATTATTATTAAACTTTTCTAACTTGCTGGGTGTTATTTGTCTGGTCTGAATCTGAATTCTTTGTAATTGTTTATTGTACGCGAAAGCAACAGTCTGCCCGCTGTGATCTGAAGGAAGGTAATTTACGATAGATTTATCTAAGTAGTCGCAGCAACAAAAAACATTATCAATACATGTAGCAGTATTTGTAGTAATTCGGGTTGGTTCTGAAAAAACGTTTGACAAATTAAAAGATTTAAAGAGACTTAAAAATCTACAGCTGTTTGCATTATTCTCTAAGACATTAACATTAAAGTCCCCACAGATTATTATTATTTTATTACCAGTTACAAGTTTCGCTAAAGCATCTTCCATTACTGACTCAAAGATAGAGTAGTTTAGATAATTAGGGGGTCTGTAAACGCACACTATTACATGCTTATCTAGCTCAACACAAGATAATTCAATACTATGTTCAACTGATAGATCGACAATATCATTACGAGACTTAGATTTAATGCAATTTTTGACTAAGATTAATGAACCCCCACGCATCTTAAGTTTACGGTTAAAGCAACTGCTCACATTGTAATTCTCATAATTTAATTGCATAACTTCATAATCTTTCATCCAATGTTCAGTTAAACAGATAATATCAAACTTCGTTTTTTCTAAAAATAGTTCTATTTCTAATTGTTTGGAAGAAAGTCCCTGAATAATTTCATATCCATTTATCTTTTCATGAGAGTTGTGCCACTGGGCAAGGGGGACCCCTCCTTCCCTCCACACCGCGTAAATTGACTACCATCGCATGCATTTCACGAAAAATAAAGCGTTTTGTTGTAAGTAATAATTAGAGACTTTACAATATCGCTAGAGATAGGTATTACAATATAACGTATTTGAAAATTTTACGGTGACATATATATAAACGACTTTCCTCAGAATATACCCTATCCCATGACATTGTTTGCCGACGACAGTGCTATCGTTATTAAACTTGACAAAAATAATAATGACTTTGAAGCCGACATAATCAATGCATTACAACAATCCGTTAACTGGTTAGAGCTTAACAACTTAATTATAAATTTAAAGAAAACAAAAATTATGAATTTTCGTCAAAGAGTTGCTAACTCTGAACTAAATGTAAGCTTTAATAATGAAAAAATTGAAGAAGTAGTTAATACAATTTTTTTAGGTTTAACAATCGACAATCAACTCAATTGGAAACAACATACTTCAATATTGATTAAAAAAATTAGTAAGTTTGCTTTTGCTTTGTATAATTATATTAAAGAAAGTAGTCAATCAAGTAGCGGTAGTCACTGTATATTATGGTTATGTCGATTCTATACTACGCTACGGAGTCATGTTCTGGGGTAACTCTTGTAATAAGGAAATGGTGTTCAAATCGCAAAAAAGATGCATTAGATCTATGACCGGTTTAAAAATAACTGATAGCTGCAAACCTTATTTCGTATTGTTAAAAATAATGACTTTACCTTGCTTGTACATGTTTGAGACTGCTTTATTCGTTAAAAAGAACATGCATGTATTCAAAAAAGCGTCTGAACATCGCTATAAAATGATTAGACAAGACTATAGACATGAACTACGCGTTCGACCATCAAAGACCGCCTTGATGCACAAGAGCATACTTTGCATGGCCCCAAAAATATTTTATAAATTACCAAATGGAATTAAGGACTTAAACATTACTCAATTTAAAAGCAAATTAAGACATCTATTATTGGAAAAATGTTATTATACTATTGACGAATTCCATAATGAAAAATTGTAACTTATTTGACATTGATATTTATTTAATTGACTTTGTAAATTTTACCCTATTTTATTCTATTATTGACATTGTATTATTATCTTCATTTACATTAATTGTTTAATTTGTGTGCTTAATGGTCAATGTAAGTCTTCTTTTTTTGTGTTTAATTGTTGGTAATTATTTTATTTTAACATGTTGATTATTCTTTTTATAATAATGACTGATAATGTGAAAGAGTAAACTTATATTGTCACTTACGGGATATCTTCCGTGATTATTTTTGCGTGTTTTTTTTTTATTGTTGCGCTTGCAACAGCGTCGAAATATCGGGAGCTCAAAGCTTAATGTGAAAGAGTGTACTCCTTTATAGTAGATTTTTGAGAAACTATTTTTTATTTTTAACATCCCATGTAAAATGTACCAAAAATCACACCAATAAATGAATTTGAATTTGAATAAAGGGGACCTTAACCGTTGCAGCTACACGAAAATGGTCTTGGGGACCCATCCATGATTTTCCGTAAAATTATAATCTTCATTTACGGATTCTACATCATCATCATTAGCCTATAATTTCCCCACTACTGGGACACGTCCTCTCAATGAGAGCAGAGAAGAAAAAAAAGTACTGTTAGCATGAAATTGGCCATTTTACACAAAACATTTTTTTGGTGCCAATCGATCCTGATCCTAATACTGATAAAAAATTCTATTGATCAAAATTTCACGAAAAATTATGGATGGTTTCCTAAGACCATTTTCGTGTAGCTGCAACTGTTAGGGTAGCTACCCTTACTGTCACATTTACCGTTTCCACTCTGTATAAAATTAGTAAAAATATTACTTATTAAAAAAAGAGGCTTTTAATAAGCCAAGTACTTTAGTGATGGTAAAGCTCAAAATTCAAAATTGCCATTATTTTAGGCTAAAAAGTATACAAAGTACTGCTGGTGCTGCTGGCAGCTTATATTAGCAGTTGTTCAGATTTTATAAATAAGGAGTTCTTAGATAATTCTTGTTGCTATTAAATCGTTTAATCGTGTTATAAGACCTAAACTTAAAATGACACAGCTTCCGATATTTCGACACTGTTGCAAGCGCCATGATCGCGGGTGATACCGTGAGTGTATTTTGCCGTGACTTAGTATCGAGTTTCAGTAGTGCGCGTAGCAAAACACAGAAAGAAGGTAGACAGATTTGTCTGCTCCTAACAAGTTTTTCCATCCACCCGTATTCTCCAGTCAACCCGCGATCATGGCGCTTGCAACAGCGTCGAAATATCGGGAGCTCAACATAAATAATAAGTAATCACAGAAGATATCTCGTAAGTGACATTTTTGTGATTGCTTAAAACAGTGTTTATAAGACTTAGGTAATAAGTTGAACGACAAAAAATAATAATTAGTTCGTCATCGTCAGTTAGATAATCAACAAATATTTGAACAGTATTTTTTCTTTTGTTACTTAAACCAAAATTGACGAAGATACGACGCTTTTAAAATTCTCAATACGTCAATCCTAGGTATAATTTATAGTTAGTTCTGACGTCACGAGCTCCTTTTTTTATGATGGGAAATCATCAAATGGCTTCTCCCACTCTGGGCGGAGCGGGAGGGAGTGTAGACTCTTACTGACTAAAACCCATCCATGTTCCTTCCTCGCCCTTTATTATCCGGGGCCGCGGTATCTCTTTCGAGCAACCCCGGCAGGCTTCGGCCCTTGCGGGCCCCTCCCCTTATGCTGACATCTCTTGTTCGGCGCGCGTGGAACACGAACGCGCCGTCGACACGGCCTGTCGTCGTCGTTAGACGGACGGACACGCCACGAGCCCCTACTCCCGAGTTTTGATGCATTTTATCTATGTCAATATTCATTGATTTACAAAAACAAAAAACACGTGTCCATTATTTTCCAATACTTTGACGGACTAAATAGATTTGCCATTTTTTGATATTGTCGTCGTGCCTATTTTTTGATCAATCATGTTTTAACTAAGTCAGTTATATTACATCTTTATTCTTTAGTAATAATGTCTTATTGAGTTTACTTAACTTTTTAATTAATTAACATGAGGTTTCAAATATGTCTTGTATTTGTAAAAAAGTAAGTTATTGTTATTTATATTTGTATGTGTTAAATGTTAATTGGTTATTATGTTTCAAACCAGGTCTATCAAGTATGTTGCAAAAAATTTAGAGTTTATTGTATAATTAAATAGCGTATTTCTATTTAGTACCTAATGAAAGTTTTCTTTCATTACTAATTAGAAACATAAAGTCGTTTTTACTAAGTGACAAATCAAACTTTGCAATGGACAGGTCCTGTATTTTTGAGTAAGTTAGCATACTCATAATAAAGATCAGAGTACCTTTGAAAGTGATGCAGAGATTCAGGTAAACTAACTGTGAATAGACTATTCCATTTCTTTATTGCACCCAAAAAAAGTCGGGAGTTTTGTATTTTTTTTTTAATTTTCCCAGATAATTTCACAGTCGTTTGAAAGTGCTAAAACACATTTTCACCAAGACTTGCTCATGAAAACCCTTGTTTTCTCCTTTGTCATTCTTTCATTCTTATGAATGTTTATACTATATTGATTTAAGTAGTGTTACAAAATATCTGTAATTATGTTCTGTTGTTGCATAAGTAGTTATAATATTTATGTATGTAACATATATAATATAATAAGTAGCTAAGCTTCGACTTGTTGTTATATTAAAAACAAATGCTCTTGAATCTCCCAAGTTTTTTTTTTTATCTCAATAAAATGTTATTTTGTTCTAGATTGTTGTAAAGGCAAAAGATAGTACATTGTGATACAAGGGTGGAAAGTAGGTTATTGCAAAAGAGGTGTGATGAACAAGCCCGACCCGAAGGCGAGGGTTTTTAGTGCCACGAGGGCGCAATACCTACACACCCATGTATCACGATGTACTATTTTAGCCAAAGAGTCGTAAAAATGGTCAGCGAGGGTAAAGGAACATCTCTAGGTCTATACATATAGAAAGTAACACTTTTCGGAAGTGACCACACTTATTGATGCTGCTCGAGACTCAATTCACACCGAAACAGCAGCGAAGCAGGGAGTAGTTTAATGTCATATAATTTTAAACACTATCCTTTACATAGCTAATAAAAGTATGGCATGAAAAATTCCGACGACTATCGCTCAGCGGCAGTGCTCAAGCGATACTAAGTATTATAGTAATGAAGATAAAAGTTAAAAACTATATTCATATTCATTTATTCATTTTGTGAACATAGGGTAAATAATACAGATGTTATGTAAATAAATGTTGGTCCATACTATGTCCCGCCAGAAGGCATACAAAATATTGCAGTTAATCAAAATTAAATGTCAATGATCAAAATAAAATCAAAAAATAAAGTTAAAAACCAAGTAGTAAATGTCAAAACTTCATGCCCAAACACTAAACGCTAGTAGTAAAATGTCAAAAAAACAACAAAAATAAAAAAAATAGACGGCACATATAACAAGTATTCCTTAATTAGTCACAATCACAATCAGTCAAACATATTATTAGATGCAAGATACGTAATACATAATGTATTACGTATCTTGCATCATAATATATAAGAGTTTTTTCGTACATGCTATAACAACGAATAGTCCGAAGCGTTGTCAGACTCATGATCATCAGTTTCATCATCATCAGCCTTTAATGTTCTCACTACTGGCACAGGCCTCTTCTCTATGAGAGGGAATGGGCTATAAATCCACCACGCGGGCCCAGTGCAGATTGGTAGATGTCACATGTCTTCGAATTTTTAGTTCTAGGACATGCCGATTTCCTCACGACGTTTTCCTTCACCGTTTTGAGAGCAGTGGTGTTAATAGTTATTTATCCAACATGTGAGGAAAGTTCGTTTTTCCTATGAGTTTCGATTTTGAGTCTTGAGCGAACGAAGGATTGAAAAATAGAATCACGAGCGCAGCGAGTGATTTTAAATTTCAATCCTGAGTAAGCGAAAGACTCAACAAAACGAATAGCAAATGAACTTGCTCACATGTTGCATACAAAACTTTTCGCCACTCCCAGCAAGAAAGTATTCAGTCATCATAGGTAAATAAATTAAATGGTCACAAAGTAAATCAACAAATTCTTTATTATAAAATAAAAAGAGTTGTAATTCATGAAAATAATTTTAAAATGAAATGTAAAATTACTGCAATTTTTCAAGTTAAAGGTAACGTTTTTATTGGGTACATTTATCGTTGTTTTATTACTATTCACTTGAGTGTTTGATATTCCTGTATCATTACAAGGGGCCTGAGGTGGGGCATTAACAGTGTCTTCTGCCGCAACACTAGCCCACGTCGTCGTAGACGGCTTCGTTATTTTTTATTAAATATCTTTAAAACTTAACATCAAAAAAATCAGGCAAGGTTAGTTCCTGAACGGGATCATTACTTTCCTCACTGTTCAAACAGTGAGGAAAAATCAACTTTCCTCACTGTTCAAACAGTGAGGAAAAACCAATTTTCCTCACTGTTTTCGTAGAGGAAAGACACTTCTTTCGTGCGGGAGTGGTGAAAAATAAATTACACAAAGTAATGCGCCTGTCTGGGTTTGAACCCACAACTATTTGTTCGTAAGTCGGGCCGCCACCACTGGGCCACCGATACTCTACTCATGAAGACTACTTAATACTACTACTACTTCATGATGTCACTCCTTAAGTCTCGACTTCCACCCTCCGTGTCCTCCAACAGTTCTTCCATTCTTCCTTTCTAATCTATTCTAATAATACAGGACGTTATTTCGCTCTGTGGAGATTGAGCGCCCTCATCTGCATCAACAGCAGTTCCTCTCATCGGAGTCAGAAGACACAGTGCTGCCTTAACTAACCAAGTCCAAACTAGAAGACATATTCAATACTGGCTGACCCACGCAACTTCGTCTGCGTCGCATAAGAGAGAAAAACGAAAGGAAAAAATATCCCCGTTTTTGCAACATTTTTCATTCCTGCTCCGCTCCTAATGGTCGTAGCCTGGTGTTTTATAGCCTATAGCCTTCCTCGATAAATGGACTATCCAACACAAAAAGATTTTTTCAATTTGCACCAGTAGTTCCTGAGATTAGCCCGTTCAACCAACCAAACAAACTCTTCTGCTCTATAATATTATAGTACTCGTATCATACATATAATAAATGTTTAAAACAAACTTATCAAAAAGTTGGAACTTTGACCCCCAATATCTCAATAGGTCTGGTGTAGAACAAAAAATATCGTAGTGACCGGGAGAACAAGTGCGTTTCGGCTTCGTTAAGATGTTTTTTTGTAAAAAAACCCGCCCTTTATGCTATTGCCTTTCATTCATCCTTTCTCTCGTGTTGACCCCCAATATCTCCGTAACTAGAAGGTACCCAGGTATGGTGCAGAACAAAAAATGATCAATGAAATGATGAATGATGATGATGATTTTTTAAAACGGCACACCACACAGCGCAAACACAGGTGGTAGGTATTTACAGGTGTAAACAGACCCTTGTCTATTTACACCCTTTATGTGTAGCAGGTGTATTTACGTAGGTTTAGGAAAAGCCGTGCGATGCAGGTGCGAGTCGCTGGTATACTATATTATAGTCGATTGTAAATATTGAAAGCGATAAATAAATAAATAAATATTGCTGGACATTAACACACAGCGCCACCTAGTGCCACAGTAAGCATAGCTTGTGTCGTGGACACTAGATAGTTGATATACTACATATCTACTTTTTTGTTTGTAAATACATACTTATTATACATATAAACATCCATGACTCGGAAACAAATGTCCGTGCTCATCACACAAACATTTGCTCCTGCCGGGATTCGAACCCAGGACCCTAAGAACGTAAGGCAGCGTCACTACCACTACGCCAATCGGGTCGTCAAAGTTCATAAGTTATTAAATAAATATTTAAAAGAAACTTGGATATTACTTTGTTATTACTAGAAAACCCCCGAAAGGGCGCCGAACAAGAACCTTCTATTCTTGATCGGCGCCTTTTAGAGTTCACATAGCAATATTTTACCTGTGCGCTTTAGTATCAAGTTTCATCAGGAGACTAGTTACTTAAATCATTAGGAAACTAGGTGTCTACCAGTGTCTACTGAAAAAAAATACCTTCACAATTTTACGGTTTCACTTCGATAGATTATAATCTACCGAAAAATAAAGCGATAAATTGTAAGCAGTATATTTACTTACAATCTCGCTAGATGATTACAATCTAACAACGGGTTTTACAATCTTACGGTGAGATAACCATTAAATTACATCCAAGTGAAATGATGTGACGTGCCGTTCTTTGTAGTTACTTACCAAGTTCAGCGCCATCTATCCAGCGACTAGGGAAGAGCTTAAAAAGAAAATCCCTCATTGTCATCTTGGCTAGTTATCTCCTTTCTTGCCATAATAGTATATTTTATAACGAGGGACTAAACGAAGCCATTATATACCCGAGGTGGTTTGATCATCTGTGCCCGAGCTTGCGAGGGAGGCAATGAAAGCGAGGGTATATTAAATTGGCGTTTAGTCTCGAGGTGCAAACTGTACTTTTCACTTCGAGTGCGAGAAAAATAGTCATTAAAAACCGAACAAATTTACACTCGACTAAAATTCTGAACTGAGCAGTCAGATTTTCTTCTATCAGGTCAGTCACAGATTAACAATTAAAACACAACACAAACTCTCAACATTCTCGCAATGAAAATGATCCACACTCCACAGATAATTATAGTACCTACATTACTGCAGCGGCTCGCAACAGAGGCATTCCACATACTTTTTCAAAATCAACGATACACAAACATCCATAAATTTTCCCGCGTTGAAGAGTTCATTAGTTTTTTTTTTCTATAAACCGCTTTCTATTTGCAAGCCATTTCGAAATTTAAATAAAACCTTTGACAAATTACTCTTTTGTGTGTGTTTTTATGTAAAAATGGAACGATCTTTTACTCTGACAGTAAAAGATCGTTCCATTTTTAAATTACTTTTTACTCCCTAGGGAATAAACGGTCACTTTAATCCCGCTTCGTAGGGCTATAATGGCGTACTTTTAGAGCATGAGAAGTGAAAAATATATTATCATCCTTGACACAGTCCATCCATCGTTTACTTAGTCTTCCTCTACTCTTATTCCATCTACATTCATACTCAACATTTTCCTCATTCTTCCGCATCACATGTGCATACACCGTTTACCATACAACTTTTCGGTCACCCGCTCCAATTTTAGACTTCCTCTTATGTACGGTCGAACAAGCTATCATTTTACAATACAATACAAGTTTACATTTTACAATGAAATGTGTGGGATAAACTGTAAACCAAATAGCTTGTTGGACCGTACTCATTCTTATTTTTTCCACACAGAAGGAAAATTTTAGCCGATGCCTCTAGCATTCTCATCTCAGCTACAACAGCTACATGCAATTGCCTTGGATTCATCCTTTTTGTGGTCCTACATTCTGATCCCTGAAAGACAGCAGATTTTATCATGGTTTTATAAATCTTCCTCTGAGTTTTAGGGGAATAGGGGATTTGCAGCTGTTCCTGTGACCTGCCGCCATTTCATCCATCCAGTAGATATTCATTCTGTGTTTAACACTACGATCTATTTCGCCACCGCATTGCACCAGTGAACCGATATACTGAAAGTTGGAGCAGACAAAGACGATTTAAAAAAAAACTTTTTGAAAAAAAAAAACCGACTAAACAACACAAAAAAGTGATTAATGTCAAACTCAAACTCAAAACTCAAACTCAAATCATTTATTTCAACTAGACCATTACGGCACTTTTGAATGTCGATAAAACGAAAAAAAAATGGCTACAGTCACAGACACAAGGCATAATAACTTGAGAATGTACTGTAGTTGCCCATTCCCTAGCGTAGATCTCTATGGAGAAGAACGGGCAAGAAACTCCATGGACACTCTTTTCAATCAAAAATGTTGTTACAAAATCTTGGTTCCATCTTTCATGTTGAGATTATACATATATGTGAGAACGATGTAGAAAGACGTGCACAATAAGAGCGTCCAGAGTAAAAAAAGAAATAAATCAACAATTTATAAAATAAAGCAATTCAAATGATCCATGGCAGCTAAGAGATGACCAGTCCCGACTGACAGCGCCCGTTCACGAACATGACGCATGGATCAGCGCTATTCAATTCAACCATATTGAAGGGAACTAAATGACCCGACCCACCCGCCACCATCAGCAAGACATTTAAGCGAGCATGACATTCTCTCAGCCACCAAGGCATATTCAAGTCAATGAAAGATAACTAAAAGCAAATGGTAGCTTTACAGTACATGGTACTCACACATGTGCTATGCAATTATACAATACTAAGAGATGGAGTCTATACAATGCAAGAATATTTTTACAATCTTCTGCAGCTACCACAATAATATTGTCCAATAAGTTTGCACCTATGGTTGCGGAGCAGGATCAGCATTTCGCCAAGCATTTTTATCCTCAATGTAATCTCCCAGCTTATAATATGCTTGCCTACATAGTGTGCGTTTTACACAAGATTTGAATTTCGTCTCATTCAGTTGTAAAATGTGGGGAGGTATTTTATTGTAACATTTTAAACAGTACCCCATGAAATTCAATTAAAATTTACTTAGTTTTATTGTCACCGACTTCTGAAGTCTGATATACCTATTTGTGTATGAAATAATAGACGCTTTCTTCAATCAGACATCTTGTTTTATTTCTTCTCTGAGTGTTGCCACATCTTACCACTAAACTATATGCATATTATGCATATATAGAACAAAGTTAAAGTAATTTTTCACTTTTTTTTGTGTTTTTGAAGTCGGTTTTAATTATTTTTTAAAATGTTTTTATTTTTCGCGGTTTACTTGTGCTTACCCCTTCACAGAGTACCGGAGTGATGTTATGTTATGTTGTAAACAATAGACAGACATGAGATTTCAGCAATCCCAGTCCATTTTCTATCAATTATTGAGGAGTTCCTTTGCCTATCTCCGAAGTTCTTCATCAAATCTTCAGCAAATTGAAATTAGACCACTTTGAGAAAGTATTCTTCCAAAAACTACCCAACGCTTAATGTGTGCTTATATAATTTGAATAGTTCTCTCTATTTCTCCAGGATCCCATCATCAAATTCTGACTTCACGAATTGAGAAGTTTTTGAGTTCGATTAAAAATACATCTTTTATCATAAACATTATCTACGATTTGTTGAAAAAAGAAACTACTGTTTTTAGGATAAATTTAATCAGCCTGTTCCTTCCCTAGCCTTCCTCGGCGAAAAAGAATTTTAAATCGTGAAAAAGATTGACATTTAATTAGATTAGCTAATTTAATTTTTCTACAAAGGTAAAAACATTACAGTGTAACGTGCCTATCAAATGAACTAGCTACCTACTGCATTGTCCACACACAATCCAATGGAACACATTCAGAACAAAAGCGAGCGTGTCGCGTGTCCGTGTCGTTGTCGTGTCGTGACGGCGGCGCGTGCCGGAAACGTGTCGGTCGGCGCCGGTCCACCGACAGCTTGTCATACGTGCCGCTAGGTGGCAGTGTGGGCGATGCGGATTTTATAGCGGAACAATAAAGGGGAATTAGTGCCTTTTCAGTTCTAGTGTCTGGTTTCTACAAATTGAGAATTAATTAGATTGAATGAATACCGTCGTAATAAGAAGTGTGAACGCTTAGGTACAGCTAATTATTGGCACAAAGATGTAAGATGACACTACTTTACATAGATACATTATATAGGGCTCATTTACGGGCGCAGTCAACGCGCCGCTTCCATTCAAACATAAGACAACTCGAGCCTCAAAGCGTTTACGGAGAAGCGATTTTATGCGCGTTTGCTGCAATGCAGCGCTGACGCACGCGGCTTCACACGCGTAAATACAAACACGTGGCAGATGACCACCGCAGATGACACCGCCTCGCCGTAAACGGAAAAACGCGCAACGCACCGCTTGACGCGCGGCGCACAATGCACCGCCTGACGCGCCGCGTCTCTATTAAATTACCACTAAGGCCCCGTTTCCACTATGCCGCCGTGACGATTAATTTAACGTTGGTTTTAGTTGACAAAAGTCGTGGACGACAGTAAACGCGTCGTATATGTGAGCACCTCCATGTAAAGACACAAGCCACGACACTTAAAACTACACGATTATCTGTCGTCACGACATAGTGGCAACGGGGTCTAACAAGTTCTGTGGGCCTAAAATGTCCGCACAATTTAAAATCTAAAAATGGACTTTATTTGTCATAATCATAAAATCCATTTTAAGAATTTTAAATTTTTAAAGTGATTATATTATGTTCTGCTAATGCGGCCATTTTATGCCTTTTTTTTTCTTTTTTTTTAGGTCATTTTAGGCCCCCAGTTCTTTTTTAAAAACATGGTGTTTCTCGTCGTGGCCATCAGAGAAGCTATAGAGTAACGTAACTTGTCCGCTGTCAGTAGCACCATGTCCCTATAGGTTTGTCGGTAAATCGTGGTTATTGTTCAGTGTCACGCGCCGGCGGGGGCGGGGTAGGCAGAAATGTAACGTGACCTCTTTATGTGTAACGAGCTGAATGTTAATATTTTTGTGTTAGTTTTACTTTGTTGTTTATGAACCTTTATAATACAGGGTATAAACAACTTCATCACGAAGCCGTCAAACATTCTGTTTACCTAATGAAGTAGCATCGTACCGACCTATAAGCCTTTTGCCTATAATAGGGAAACTCTTCGAGAAAATGCTCCTGAAAAGAATGAAAGCACACCTAAGTGACATCACCCCAAACCACCAATTTGGCTTCCGGGAGGACCACGGAACAATCGAGCAAGTTCACCGCATCGTAGACGTTATAAGCAGATCGCTGGAAGAAAAGAAATATTGCTCGGCAGTCTTCTTGGAGATCAGCCAGGCATTTGACAAAGTTTGGCACGAGGGCCTATTATACAAAGTCAAAAAGATGCTACCACACTCGTTTAACCAAATTATAAAATCTTATCTCAGCAAGCGATGTTTTGAAGTAAAGTTCAACGACGAACTTTCCGACTTGTGTGAGATCAAATCAGGAGTACCACAGGGAAGTATACTGGGGCCGGTTCTGTACACCATATATACTGCCGACATACCAACATCGGACAATACTACGGTCGCAACATATGCAGACGATACAGCCTTACTGTCAACTCACACAAATCCAAATACCGCATCAGAACATCTACAACACCACATTGACAAAATTGAAGAATGGCTCAAAATCTGGCGAATGCACGCAAATCAAAGTAAATCAACACATGTGACCTTTACTCTCCGAAGGGACACGTGTCCACCAGTTACACTAAACAATGAAGAAATCCCGCAAGATGACAATGCAAAATACTTGGGCATGCATTTGGACCGGAGACTGACATGGAGAAAACACATATGGACAAAACGAAAGCAACTAGATTTAAAACTACGCAATATGTATTGGTTAATAGGACGTCACTCACAAATGAGCACACATAGCAAGCTGACAGTATATAAAGCCATTCTGAAACCAATTTGGGCCTATGGCATACAGCTTTGGGGTACTGCTAGCAACAGTAACATTGAGATACTGGAAAGATTTCAGACCAAAACACTGAGGACCATATTTAACATCCCTAAATACATCAGTAATAAGAACATATATCTTGACTTAAATGTACCAACTGTCAAAGAGGAGATTGCAAAATATAGCATCAAATACCAAAAAAGACTAACAAACCACAAAAATGAGCTTGCCCTCAAACTCAGTGGAGATCAAGGCCTTAAACATACGAGACTGAAGAGACATAGTGTCCCAAACCTACAAGATAGGTTCGTCACGATGGAATGAGTCACTTACCCAAGAAGTGTCTCACCAAGCTAAAAACCCCAAACAGATACACTGTATCAGACATAGCAGTGGCTTATTGTTGTGTCCAACAGATTGTCGCGGAGCAGAAGAAGAAAAAAAAAAAAAGTTTTACTTTGTTGTTTATGAACCTTTATAATACAGGGTATAAACAACATCATCACGAAGCCGTCAAACATTCTGTTTATCAAACCAAGTAGCTTTACGAAAAAAATATTGTCGGGAAACGGGGTTAAAAATCACGTTTTTCGGTTTTAACTAAATGTAACGTATTCAAAACATAACATTATGCTAATGGATGGATTGTATAGTGTGGGGATTGTGAAAGTGTTTAAAGTAAAAAACTATACTTAATTAAAAAAGCAACAAAAAAAAATTGAGAAAAAGTTGCAACTTTGACTCCCAATATCTCCGTAACTAGAAGGTTCCCAGGTATGCACAGAAAACCAAAAGTGCCTTTCGGCTTCGTTAAAGAGTCTTTTACCCGCTTAAGGTCTATGTTCACCAAGAAGATGACAGAATGATTATCTAAAACAGCTGTTTAAAACGCATTTTTGTATGGGAATATGTCACAGTGACAGCTGTTTTTAGATAATCAGACGGTTATCTTTTCGGTGAACATGGACCTTAGTATCATCATCTGCCTGCCTTTTCTCAACCATCGTGGAGTCGGCTTCCAGTCTAACCAGATGCAGCTGAATACCAGTATTTTACTTGGAGCGACTGCCTATCTGACCTCTACAACCCAGTTAGTACCTACTGGGTAATACACTATACCCCTTGGTAGGACTGGTTGTCAGACTTTTTGGGGCACTGACTACCTGTAACGACTGTCAAAGATGTACAAATGACAGCCGAGACCCAACAGCTTACCATGTTTTCCAAGGCACGGAGGATACTCGGTATGTAAAGGTCACCCCATACCAACCCATCCACAGACCAACCTAGGTAAGCACGGCTTAACATAAAGATCGACCCGTCCGGCTGTTATTATGTAGCTACGTGCCTTTTAGGGTCGATTTCACCAAACATGACTTTACTCGAGAATAGCTATCCACGTAATATATTTATTCTTATATTTAAGTCTTGGTTAACTTCGTCCACGTTCCACCACTCTACACCGGAGTAAATTTATTCTCGGATAGTTACTCTGTGGCAGGGAGTGAATCCGAATGATTGAAATGAATGACTGTATGAGCCACCCAAATTCAATTGCTCGTTTCTCCTCTAATAAGTAAAGCGTATTGCGCATTATTCTATTCGGTAGGGTTATACCTATGTCAAAAGTGTCATAATTAGAAATTCTAACCTCATCAATATTTCGTGGCGTTTGTTTAGCCGGCGTTTTTGAGATTTGCTTGTGTTTTTTATAAATTGCAATAAGTACCTATGTCACAAATCGAGAAGCGAAAACGAAGCCCCAACTGGTTGGCTTCAGAAAAACATCTTTTGTTAGACATAATAAAAAAGCACTTTAGTGTAATAGAAAATAAAAAAAACAGATGCCGTGAAGCAGAAAACTTCCGAATGGGTGAAAATGAGTCACGAATATAATTCCCAAACAATGCAATGCTCAAGAATTGCAGAAAACCTCAAAGCTCACTGTCAGAATCCTCAATTAATGCTCTCAAACGATCTGCCATTTTTAGACAATACGCAGCAGGGGCGTAGCTACCGCTGTATCTGCCGTATCAATTATACGGGGCCCCCGGGCCACGGGGGCCCCCGACGTGCGTAAGCAAAAAGTAATAAAAACTTCCCAACATTAAAAAAAATAAAAAATACCTAAAACTTCAATGGACATGACCGCCTGTCAGACCTGTTACTATTGTCTATAGAGGCAGAAACTTTAGATAATCTAAAGTCATCATCAGCTATAAATGATTTAATTAATCAGTTTGCCGAAAAAGAGGCAAGTAGGTTGTACATTAAATTTGAATTGTTTGTAAAAAAAAAAAAGTTAGCAAACATTTTTTTTTTCTTTTGAGAAATCTTTACCCTTTATAAGGGCCCCCAAAGACATTTTTATACGAGGCCCCTCCAAGGCACGCTACGCCACTGATACGCAGGCTCATCTAAACTATTTTCACTTTTACAAAAACAATACCTTTAATAATGTTATAATATTTTTATGCCAGCGCGCCAGAATCAGCTGTCAAAACAATGACACTCGGACGCCATATTGAACTATCCCTATTAAAAGCCCGCTGTTCCTTGAAAATCGGCGGAGTAGAGATTTACTCCTGCATAAACGTTTACCCTTGGATTAAGTCTATGGTGAAACGTAAAAACATGTTATAGGAGTAACTGCTCGTATACTCTCGACTACTCTCGAGTAAGATTTACTCTTGTTTGGTGAAATCGACCCTTAGTGTAGTAGTAACTCGTTTACTGAGTGCCTCGTTGGTCTAGTAGGTAGTTGCAAGCGCGACTGCTGACCATGCGGTCCTGATTTCGATTCCTGGGTTGGGGAAATTACGATTGGACTTTTCCATTAGGAGTCTGAGTTGTAGCCACGGAAAACATAGGTAATGTTCAGGAGTATCTGTCTAGCCAACATATTTAGGTGTAAGCGTTTGTATAAAGGGTGTAAAACACCTCTTCACGAAGCCGAAAGGGACTTGTTCTCCCCATCATTGCGATATTTTTTTGTTCTACACCATACCTGGGAACCTTCTAGTTATGGAGATATGGGGGGTCAACGTTACAAGTTTTTGACAAGTTTAAATTTTTTGTAAGATTTTTTTAACTCCGCCACGACCCCCGTACTATTCAATCAATCCATCAGCACAATGTTTTAAGTGCGTTACATTGAGTTCTACCACAAAATATGATTTTTCACCCAAAAAAAAGTCCTTGCAATAATTTTTGCGTAAAGTTACTTAGTTTGATGTACAGAATGCTTGGTTGATGAGGTTTACACCCTGTATGTAGGTGTGTGCGTTTGTGTATTAAGGTGGCTGTTAATTAGTGTACGATACTTAAACACGTGATTGTGTATCAGTCAGCCTATTTAAATGCTAAAGAGGTTTTCTAGTGTACATTTTAGAATTTTTTGGAAAATGCTGAAAACAAAAAGGTTCGGTGGCGTGTTTTTTATACTATCAGAAGTAGGGTTTATCTTATATTTTGCGCGGTTAGCACGTATTCTTCATTGAAAGTCGAGCATCCTTGTCATAACAATATATTACGATATTTACGGGGTCTCTCCCTTGTTATGGCATTTTTATGGCACACAGTAGATTTATTACAGGTCGTCGATTTTTTCAGGAAGAACGGAAAAGCGTACCTACTAATGGTGAACACCTGGCTGATTTTACCGGAGTATTTTCTTTACATCTACAAGTCCCGGTCATATCTTCAAAGTCTGGTGCCTTTTGACGGTTCACCGCTAAAACTTTAAAGAAAAGATAGTGTTTTTGGAAACGGCAATTTTTTTTCTAGCAAGTTCATCTTGAATAAACCTAAAACCATAGACGATCCAGCTATATAAAAAACAGCATTTATTTAAAGTAGTCCAGAGGAGGTACAGGCACTAAGAATTATAGAAACAAAGATAACAGTTAAATTGTAGCTACAGTCCCAGTCACAAGACATGAAAAAAAAGGAAGCAGGTATACCTACTACTGTAGTTGCCCATTACCTAGCGTAGATCTCTATGGCGAAGAACGGGAAAGAAACTCCATGGACACTCTTTTAAATCATGCCATTAGATACCACAAAATCATAATAGTTCACCACCTTTTCATACCGACTTAGCGTCCAAAACTGTGCGGGAACTGATTAAGATTTAAGCCATAATTCACAAACGCACTCAACGGTGTGGAAAAGATTAGACATTAAGCTAACAGGGTCGGACGTCGCCGCGTCGTGTCCTAGGGGGATAATCTAATACGATGGCCTTGAGTTTAGGTAGAGAGCTGCTCCTAATGATATTATGTAGCTTCCTTTGAGGCCTAGATACCTATTATATTATATAATGTTCAGACACCACTTGCATAAAGTGAAAGCGTCAGGGTAGCTCGCGAAATTCAAATTTTCTTACGCTTTTTGCAATTTGCAGGCAGTCCTAGGTTGTCTGTTTTATATTCATCAATACAACCCTCCAAGTTAAGTCATAATGGTCGAGGAAGGACTTTTTCAAGGTCAAATAAATATTGATGATTATAATTCTGTAACCAAATACGTCTTACAGTCGCGAACAATATTTACAACCTAGCACTGGCCTGCAAATTGCAAAAAAACGTAAAAAAATATTAATTTCGCGGGGTTCCCTGGAGCGTCCACCTTAAATTAAATCAATTAGGCACCACTACTGGGACACACATCCTGGACATAGGTACACCATGTGAGCTAAGCATGACAAAATGTAGGTAAGTAGTACCTACTACTCGTACTTACTTCTTCATCATTTTCCTGCCCTTGTCTCTTGGAGTCGGCGCAACATGTTTTTTTCTTTCATGTCAATGTGTATTAGTCGTTTGTAGTCTATTTTAGTACGCCAATGGCTAGAATAAGTCTGGCTTATCAAAGTTTCATGTCAGTTTTAAAACTCGGAATTTGCTCGGACTACATAACTACGTTCTTACGAAATCAGAAAATCAGAAAGAAAACCTTGGAGGTGCCATTGTTTCTGCAAGCCAGGACTCCAAAATAGTCTATGCCTCGCACTTCTGCTCACCCCAAATAACTTGAAGGTCCCCTTATCAGCTGATTTGGTGTCTGCGAAATATTCCCCTCATGTCCCCTCATTTCGCAGGACGCATGCGCGCCGCCGCCGCCCGAATTCCGCGGTCCGCCAGTCAGCTGTCACACGCCGGGGTGGTCCAAACGCCACATTACAACACAGTAAATCGACGTTTATAACATAAAAAGAGGTTATATTAAAAATATAGTATAATTTATGGTTCATTTAATATCTGTGGACGTAATTTTGGCGGTAAAACGCGGTTTTGACATGTGTTCATGATAAAAAGTGCGCTAATCAGTGTTCAGTGGTGTGCTAGACAAAAAACAATCTAGGTTTTGTGCTGTGATTTCTAGTGTTTCTCTTTGTTGAAGGTGAGTTTTTGATGTTTAAATTTTTACCTTTTGATTGTTTGCAATGTTACATACCGGGTCTACAATCTGTTTGAAAGGGTCCGAAAAAGAAAACAAAACATTGTTTTGAGCAAAGATTGTGTATTGTTTACTATTTTTTGTTTTTCGGTCCTGAAACGAGTTAATTATACGATTGAAAAGGACACTTCCGATAGGTACTAAGGTAACATGATACGTTCCTACATATTTATTAATCGTAGGAGAACGCAAGTAGCAAGTTAGCAACATTCCCCGCTGGATGCCGAAAACCGCATGAATGCCTGCAATGCAACGAGTCTTAACGAAGAAATATTGTAGAGATTTACGTCTCCTCATATATTTTAGACTGAACATGAGTGTTGGTAGCTAGTCGATGAAGAGCAAAAAGAGCTTAGGTGTTTGATGAGATGACCAGTAAGCCAGAAGTATGGAAAAAGAAGATTGATGATGATGATATAGATATTCCAAATTGATATCTAGCAGGAATGTTAGATACCAATTTGGAATATCATCCTGACTCTGTCCCATGTTACTTGGGGTCGGCACAACACGTATTTGTCTTCCATTCTCCCCTGTCAACGTTCTCCGTCACGCTATCATTTACTTACTCCTTTTTCTTTCACACATTCATTTATCCGTCGGTATCTAGCCATGAAAATATGTATTTATCGGTTATAAAAAAACCGTTATCGCGTCGGTGGGAACTTCCACTCCGTACTAATCTTGGTACCTTCCTTCAGGTATTGTCGAAGGAACATTTGGGTTAGTAACGAGATAAATCTCGTTACTAACCCAAATGTTCCTTCAATCAAAATAATCCATCGAATCGTCGTCACAGCTTGACTAATTCCCAAAATCGTTGTTATTCGCAAAACTTCACACCTCTCCTAACAAAAATCAAATAAAACTGTGGCTCCAAACAGAAACAGAAAAAGTGGTTGATTTATTCTGTGGTCGGTCTCAGAGGCCATTATTTACATTTTTTGTTAAACTTTTAAGACGATCTGCGCCCGAGATGGCACGTTCCTGTCTGAACCAAGGTTTTTAGGGTTCGTTGGGAAATTTTACCCAACGAACCTTGGTTAGTTATATTGTCACGCACACGCCCCATTACTTCCTATAAAACATAACAAATATAAGAAGAAAAATCTGTAAAGAATGGTAAAATTAAGTAAAAGCTGGTATTAAAAAGTCGAGAAATCTCACAAGTTACTTTGATAAAGGAGTTAAGGACTTATCGTAATTTCAGTCGAAAGACGTCCACAGCTGGACATTAGGCCTCTCCCAAGTGTCGCCACATTGACCGGTCTCGTGCGAATTGCGACTCCAATCCAGCAGTTTCTCGCAGCCTTCACCAGGTCATCGGTCCACCTAGTGGGAGGCCTTGCAACGCAACGACTTCCGATGCGCTGTTGCCACTTCAGAACTTTTCAGCCCCACCGGCCATCCGTTCCGCGAGCGATGTGCCTTACCACTACTTTCACTTAAGTTTGGCAATTTGTCAGGCTACGTTGTCGGTAACCTTGGTTCTCTTGCGGGATCTCTTCATTCATTTCTGATTAAATCGCACAAAACATCTCCGAGCATAGCCCTCTCTCTCCAGTGCCCTTTTGGTGACTTTTAGCCCTCTGATGAGGCCCATTGTAAGCGACCAAGTTTCCATCCCATATGTAGTCACCGGCAAGACACACGTTCGTCTATGACTAGTGTTGGACAAGAGGACACCGCAAAATTTTCGAAACGCTGCCTAGTCGAGTCGTATTCGTTGATTGACCTCTTTCTCGAAGTTTGAACTACCTAACTTGGGGATTACATCTAATGGTAAAGGTGGCTGAAAAATCTCGCCGAGACACTTGACATGCGAGTGCGAGAGTGAACAGTCGAGCAATGTAGTTGTATTTTGGAAGCATAATAGTCTTATTTCAAAGCAGAAACTATTTTACGCTATTTTACGAGAAAATCACTCAATCAATCAATCACACGAGAGTCTGATTATTTAAATGGTTCAATATTTTATTTTAAGATAAATGACAATAACAATAAAAAATAGTAATTGAATATGTTTGTATTACTCTGCCCAAAAGGTGATGGACAATATGTATAATGCCCGGTCAATTTGATTATTTGAATAATTGTTATCAAATTGCACTCTTATATTGGTCGTTTTTCATAATGACCGGGCATTGTGTATAATGCCCAATTCATCACTTGGTCCATAACACATACATTTCATTAATCGTGATCCGCCGTGTCTCGGAGTATCTCGACGTACTGTTTTTTCCTACACACGTTAATGCATGCTTGTACAGTTTATAGTCTTACTATACATGCAAAATTGCCTATGAGTGTACTAAGGGGACTAAGTTTTTGAAGGCAGACAGGGTAGCGTGCTGAACTAAACTCTATTACTTATTCACATGCTCTGATTCCACGAATGTATCGATTGTGTAGGCCTTTTGTTGGTTTTGCTTTCAGCTTTATACAATTTCTATGATTACTGCTGGGTTTGTTTGAGTGGTTTAAATTTTAGATCGTAAACTTTGGTTTGGTAAACTTTCATGACGAACGATTGATAAATTCTAAATTCTAAATTCTAAATATTAAGCAAACAACACCATTTGCGGATGGTTGTTAAATAAATGGGGTAGGTCATTAATGTATACTAAAAAGAGGAAGGGACCCAATATCGAACCTTGTGGTACACCCATTTTTACTTTTAAACCCATCGAATTTACACCTTTTACTTGTACATGCTGCTGTCTATCATTCAGATAAGATTTTACTAAACTGAGCGCAAGTTTACCTAAACCGTAATGCTCAAGCTTCAAAATAAGGGTTTCGTGATTTACGCAATCAAATGCCTTCGAGAGATCACAGAAGATACCTATGGCATCTTGTGCCTCTTCCCACGCAGTAAAAATGTGTTTTAATAAAGTGACACCGGCGTCAGTCGTACAACGCCCTTTGGTGAAACCATACTGCTGTTCGTGTAAGATTTTATTGGTGTTAAAATGGTTAAGCATCTGATTGAGCATTATCTTTTCAAACACCTTGCTGAAAACCGGCAACACGGATACGGGCCTATAGTTGTATATTAAGATAAGACTTGAAGTTTGCAAACTTCAAGTAGAAATAAAATAAGAAGGCTCATGTCACTTACGGAATATCTTCCGTGATATAGGACTCATTTGCCTACAGTTTTAAGCTTCTGACTAACAATCAACTAGAATGTAAGGTTCATATAAAGCTTCTGCCAAGAAAAGTATAGATAGAACATCTAGTTTTTTTGGGGAAAAGGAGACAAGCGTGTTTGCGGTAGAAGAATATACAAAGGTCACATTCAATTGGATTTGGTAGAATCATCATGTTTAGATTTCTTCAATAGACTAGAACTTCGTCCGCGAAAATTGAGATATCTCGGCTAATTTGTATGACATCAATATAATTTACTAACCGATGCCCGCGGCGTAGCCCTCGTAAAATTATATACAAAAACCTTCCTCTTGAATCACTCTATCTATTTAAAAAACCCGCATCAAAATCCGTTGCGTAGTTTTAAAGATCTAAGCATCCATAGGGACAGACAGACGTGGCGGGAGACTTTGTTTTATAATATGTAGTGATGATAGTGATTTAGTGATACTACTCGGTAAAGATGTAGCTTTCTAATGCTGATTATTTTTAAATCGGTCTAGTGGTATTTTAATGAAATCATAACAAACACACAAACAAACATAAAATCAAACATAATGTTAGTTTAAGAGTTTAGTTAAAAAAGAGAAGTGTGTCCTTTAGACGGAACCATTGACCCAAATCGCTCATCACTCCTAACATTAAAGCAGGTAGTTTGAGACCCTTGCATCTTTAACCTTAGCTTGTTCGGCGGCTCGGCTGTAAGGAACCCATTATAACGCCATACACTACACTGTGTTGGTAGCAAGGCAGTTTTCGGAAGGTTCCGAATGGCAATTGATAAATTGATATTTAGTTAAAACTCAGAATTGTAGATAAGAGTTCGATTTTGTAACTAACTACCACATCTTCATCATCATCTGTCTAGCCTTTTCCCAACTATGTTGGGGTCGGCTTCTAGTTTAACCGAATGCAGCTAAATACCGGTATTTTACATGGAGCGACTGCCTATCTGACCTCCACAACAGGATACCCTTGGTAAGACTGGTTGTAAGAATTTTTGGGCCACTGAATACCTGTAATGGCTGTCAAAGATCTACAAATGACAGCCGGGATCAACTGTTTCCAACTACCACATATAAAATATCGATTTTATGTGTTGTCGTGCTCTTTCGGTTTGAACCTAGGTAATTCAAATTGTGTGGTTTATTTTGTAGTCAGAAATGCGATAGCGAGTTCGCTCCGTTCGTTCGAGTTTTGCAAAACCCTCGTTCATTTCAATCATTCTTAACTCTATTCTCTACAGAAAAATAACCCCTCCAAACAGAATGAAATCGTCCCGCAATACAAACCAATCCTTAACTCCGCTATCACAATTCACTGTATAAGCCATTCTAATTCCATAAAAGCCATTAATCTACTTTATGTGTAGTCTATGGCAATTATCCTAACGCCATGATTTAGGGTGTCTATCGATTTTCATAATAGGACCTCGTTTGTATGGCGACCTTTTGCTATTTTATTGGTGAAATATTAGGGACGAAGTAAGGTCATTGGTATTTAGGTGAGGTCTCGAAACGATACGGTAGTTATTTTTATGTCCGGGTGAAATTACCCTAAATAAATGTAAAAAAATGCAGTGTTTGACTAGCAGGTAGAGAGGGAGAGGAAGACCAAACGAAATATACCTAGGTGAATTGTGTGAAGAGTGAAGATATTATGAAAGAGACAGGAGTAAATGATGCCGAGAGCTAATACGTCTGACAGAAGAAAATGGAAGAAGAATTATGGTAAGTGTTTGGGTTTCTATCTTGTAATAATTTGAAAATTTTAGTACGAAAAGGATTAAATATTAACATTAAATTTACTTGATTGAATTTTAAAGTATATAAATATTTAATTTGATTTCCGATTTGTGTGCTCGTCAGCGGGGCCATGTTTCACAACTCTTGGCACTTGTATGGTATTTTGACCAAGGCGTTGCTGGTAAATATTTTTGTATAATGGCAATTTATTGAAAAAAAAACAAGATCAGGCAAACTCAGTATCTTAGTTTCGATTGTAAGCACGCGGCAAAAGATTGATGTGTAACTAAGTATATCATTCAAAATTCCTACTTTTTACAGATCTCGGGATAAACCTCTGTGACAACACAACAAAAGTAAATTATGTTTAAAAGGATTCGTGTTAAGATTGTATTATAAATTTGAAATAACAAAAAGAGTAAGAGCGACCCTGCCAGGATTCGAACCTGGAATCTTCTGATCCGTAGTCAGACGCGTTATCCGTTGCGCCACAGGGCCAGATGCGGTGGAAGTTGAAATAATGGATTGGATCCATGTGACAACTAAATGGCATGTATAATGTAATCTTTGGTACACGTAAAAATAGATTTTATTATCATGATTAACTCTTTATTAATGCAGTACGGTACCTTTACGCCAAGATATAAATAATGTCTTTAGAGTAAGTAGTATCTTTAAACTTTATTATTTCATCTGAAACAAACTTTCTATTGGTTGTTATAATACCATTTAATTTGAATTAAGGCGGAGGTTTCTTGAAAACTGTCCAAAAGGCGGTTTTTTAAAGCAGTGTATCTCCAAAAATTGAAATAATGTCGACAAATAAAAAAAACTTTATATTTTGAAGTCCTTTTTGCATACACTGATGGAACTCAAAACATAATTTGACAAACTTTAATGCACCAAAAAAAACTTCAAACATACCTCTTAATTTTCTTTCAAAGCAGTTTAGCCATTTATTGACAATGATAATTATAATTAAAAATATAACATAAAATTTCAAATGCTAAACTACATCGACTGATGGATTAATTATTAATAAATAGTTAAGTTCTAGTTTTAAATCGATCGAAAATACTCATTTCGCACTATTCAGCCCGCAGTGACTGAAGTAACAACCACTTTGTAGTGCAAGCTAATTAGAACTTTATTATAACAGTATTTCAAACGAAGTTTGAACCACCACAAATAGAGTTGCTTATTTAGCTGATGTCGTCGCCTTAAGTATTTGCTACACGTACTGCTGTCAATGTTCCTAGCGATTAACCTTTTTTTAAGCTTATGTGTCTACTTAGGACAGAGTTGTGGGTTACGTTATAACCATAGATCGGAATAAAGTACAGCTGTTTCATGTACTTGCCAGAGGTTAGAATAATATGGATAATCCCCGAGTCCCGGGATTTGGTTTTTAAGTAGGTAGTTAAATCATAAAAAAAACTATTCAGGACTAATGAAAGATTACACTTCCTTTCTGATGGGTAAGTTTAAGAAGGACGGGATTAATGATAGCATAATAAATAGATAAACTTGATTCAGTAAACCACAAAAATGTTTTTTTTTGTAACAATTTCTTATTCAAGAATCTACAATCATTTAAACATTTCTATTCTGAAGATGTAGGTACAAAAACATATTACCATATAAAATATTATCAAATATAACAATAACAATTTGGATTAGCAATAAAATCTTAATTAAAATAATCAAAACGCTTCGACAATAATCTATACTAATATTATAAAGCAGAAGAGTTTGTTTGTTTGTTTGGTTGAACGTTGAACTACTGGTTCAAATTGAAAATTTATCGAGGAAGGCTTTAGGCTTTATACCATCACGCTACGGCCATTAGTAGCGGAGCAGGAATGAAAAATGTTGCAAAAACGGGTTTTTTTTTCCTTTCCTTTTTCTCTCTTATGTGACGCAGACGAAGTTGCGTGGGTCAGCTAGTTCACTTATAAGTTGCATTGTTAAGATTAGACTTAAATGTGTTAATTAGAAATAGTATATTTTATAACGAGGGACTAAACGAAGCCATTATATACCCGAGGTGGTTTGACTCCCGAGCTTGCGAGGGAGGCAATGAAAGCGAGGGTATATTAAATTGGCGTTTAGTCTCGAGGTGCAAACTGTACTTTTCACTTCGAGTGCGAGAAAAATAGTCATTTAAAACTAAACAAAAATTGTGAACTGAGCGGTCAGTTTTTTCTTCTACGAATCAGGTCAGTCACAGTTTAACAGGTTAACAATTTAAAACACAACACAAACTCTAAACATTTTCGCAATGAAGATGATCCACACTCCACAGATAATTATAGTACCTACATTACTGCAGCGGCTATAATAGCAACAGAGGCATTCCACATACTTTTTCAAAATCAACGATGTACACAAACAACCTTAAATTTTCCCGCGTTGAAGACTCTTTTGTTTTTTTTTTTCAATATACCGCTTTCTATTCGCAAGCTAATTCGAAATTTAAATAAAACCTTTGAAAAGTTACTCTTTTGTGACCATGTTTCAGAGTAAACGATCGTTCCATTTTTAAATTACTTTTTACTCCCTAGGGAATAAACGGTCGCTTTAATCCCGCTTCGTAGGGCTATAATGGCGTACTTTTAGAGCATGAGAAGTGAAAAGGTGTTTTTCATGTTTCGTTAAGGATATATGTATTACTAGTTAAACTCGGTTACAATCGAAAAGGTAAAAAAACAGCATTACTATTCAATGAGTGCCTGCTAGTCTTTTTTTTTGTATTTGTTTTTTTTTATTCTCGAATGACAGCTGAGCGGAGGAATACTTTGACACCTAAGCGTCCTATAATTGTCGTCGTTTAACTATTATAGGAGGGCAATCTAATATTTCTCATTTGATATCTGTCAGTTTTAAGTTATGATTACCTTGTTTTGCCATTATTAACAATAAATATTTAATCGTAATTGACAAATGTTAACCAATTGACAAAACTCAAAAAAAAAACTCTAAAAACTCAAAAAGAAGTTAAAGCAATTGTGCATTTGCATTAACTTCGAAAAATCTATATTTTTTTAAGTCGGCCGTTTTTTTTTGTGTAACCTTATAAAAGGTTACGTTGTTGTATTTTGATGAAGTGTCAAATATGATCTGTTTTTTCTTGGCCCTACTTTACCAAATATATGTAGGTAATAACTTTTAGTCTTAGTTTTTTCATTATTATTTTAGATCGTTTTTAAGATTTCTAAATAACTTTAATGTGTTACACACAAAAAGAACCGTATTATTTTCCTACTAAAAGATAACCAAACGAAACACGAGAAAAATAATTTCAAGTTAAGTACCAAAAAAAAATGCCTGAAAATACAATAATGTTAAAAAAAAACCTGTTCGAACCGACAGGGGCACATAAAACCAATGAAATTGCAAAATAAACGCAAAATGTTCACGAAAGTAAAAGAAAAATCAATTTTAAAATGTATGATTTTTGTCTTACCACCGTTTCCCGAAATTAAAAAAAAATTACGTGACAACACCATCTTCGGCAGACGTATGTTCGAACGTCAATTATTTTTATTGACGTTACATGTGCTGCCATAGAAGTTTCTCATTTAAGACTTTTTTTAATTTGTTCTCCAAAACGGATTACTTGAAAAAAAATGACTATGTACAAGTACTTCTTAAATACGAACCTTTTTACCTAAATTAGAAAAAAAGTAATTAAATTCCCAACGTTATAAATAATGAAAGCATACAAAAACGTCGGGTAATTACCATTATATCGTCGCGACGTTTTTGGCATCGATCGCTTTACGGCGGGCGGGCGGGCGGCTCTCTAGGGCGGGCAGCACACGCGACTGTCTAAATACCTGATCAAAGTTTTATAATAACTTTTATTTTCACTAAAAGTTTCTGCTATAGTACACACTTCTTTAGGGTGAGTAAATATTTTCAAGTGTTTATATAACTTACATATCTACATGACCGCTAGCTCAATCAATCAATACATAATTATAAGAGTCTGTCTGTCTGTTCGCGATAAACTCAAGAAGTACTGCACTGATTTTCATGCTCTTTTCACCAATGAATAGAGTGGTTCTCGAGGAAGGTTTAGTATAAAATTTGTACGCGAACAAAGCCGCAGGAATCAGCTAATGTATATTAAAGTAATTAGACTCGGAGACTGTTCGGTGCGTTAAACAATTTCAGCTTCCATAAGATAAAAAAATAATCAAAATTCTTCGGCTAACAATAGGTTACGTGCCATCATAAAACCATTATTCCAAGACCATTCTCTAAAAAAACGTTATTATGGGCCTGAACATCCGATTTATTTTTAACTAGCGCCCGCCACGCGGTTTCACCCGCGTAATTCCCGTTCCCGTGGGAGTACGGGGATAAAATATATCCTATGTTACTCGTGGATAATGTAGCTTTCGAATGGTGAAAGAATTTTTAAAAACGGTCCAGTAGTTTTTAAGCCTATTCATTACAAACAAACAAACAAAGTTTTCCTCTTTATAATATTAGTATAGACTAGCTGTACCCGGCATGCGTTGCAATGCATTTTTTCCTACCTACCTACTACCTACCTACCTACCTGTCTACTTCTCACCGTGTAAACCTTCCCTGGACTACGACAAACATTTTAAAACCAAAATCAGCTCAATCGGCCCAGCCGTTCTCGAGTTTTAATCAGACTAACGAACAACAATTCATTTTTATTTATATAGATTAATTGCTCAATTCGATTTTTAGTTGCTTTGAAATCAATAAATAGTTGAGTCATTCAGTTGACCAAACAGTGACGTCACAGCGTTCTATTGCCATACAAATAATAATAAATATAAATCTATGAGAGAACCGCGTTTTGACAGTTCTTAAAAAGTAAGTCAACTGATAGGTGAGTCATGTACCTTATTGCCTCGTTGCTCTAGTGATCCTGAAGTCCTGGTTGCGATTCCTAGGTCAGGCAAAATGTTATTGGGTTTTTTTAAGATAAATTTCTCAATGAGTCTACATTTGTTCTCGAAGGCACCTATACTCCAGTTTGCCACCACCGGTCCGCCACTGGTGGCAGTTGCAACTATTTGTCGCATCTACCACCACTGGTTCAACCCTTTGTACGGTCGAACAAGCTGTCTGGGTTACATTTTTAACCGACTTCAAAAAGGAGGAGGTTCTCAATTCGTCGGAACATTTTTTTTTATGTATGTTCCCCGATTACTCGAAGATGGCTGGGGCGATTTAATTATTATTATTTTTTTTGAAAGGGTATACTTCCCAGGTGGTCCCATAATCATCAGGTCGGGATCTGATGATGAAATCGTTTAGAAATTAGAGAAGTCTTCAGATTTTATAGGCACATTTGATGCGATTTGGATAGTTTTAGGATGATAATTTTTTTAAAGTGATCTCATTTCAATTTGGTGAAGATCTGTTGAAGAATTACGGAGATAGGCAACGGAACTCCTTAATGGACTGGGATTGCTGAAAAATCATGTCTATAATTTTTTTTATACCAGTTCATAACATAGCATCACGCCGCTACGCTGTGAAGGGGTAAGCAGAAGCCAACCACTAAAAAGTGAAAAATTAACCTATTTTCCAAAAAATACAACCGACTCCTAAAAACACAAAAAAGTGAAAAATAACTTTAGCTTCTGAAGTCGGTGACAAAAAAACTAAATCAATCAAACAAAGGTCACCGACTTCTGAAGCTAAAGTTATTTTTCACTTTTTTGTGATTTTTGGAGACGGTTTTATTTTTTTCAATGTAATTTGTGGATTAAACTGTAAACCAAATAGCCTGTTCGACGGTACATGGGATTTAAACATTATTGGCACAATGTGGGTCTACTATTAGGACCACCTCCACTCCCGTCGAGAATTAAAGCGTGTTGTCATTCAAATATTTCAGTCGTCATTTACTGCATTGATTGTATTGTGGTGGGCGGCTAATGCTGGCGGTTCACAGGGCGGGCGGCGAACGAGGGCGGGCGGTAGACATGCGACCGTCTGCGGCTGAGAGCTACACTTGAAGGGAGTGTGTTTGCGTGTGTGTTTGTTGAACACTTACTGTTCAGTGGGGTTACAGTTCAACCAGTTTTTTAAATGCTATGATTTTGGGTGGGACCAAACATTTTTTAAGGACTAGCCGATGCTCGCGTCTTCACCAGCGTAAAATTATATATAAAAACCTTCCTCTTAAACCACTCTATTAAAAAAACCCGCATCAAAATCCGTTGCGTAGTTTTAAAGATCTAAGCGTATATAGGGACAGACAGACGCGGCGGGAGACTTTGTTTTATAATAGTGATAGTGATGAGTATTCTTCCTCGACGACGGCCTGCGCTGATTGCAGATAGTCTTACGACTTTGATTGTCTACTGTATTATTTATTATAAGCCTATATTGTCTCACTGCAGAGCAAAGGCCTCGCTTCTCTCCTTCCGAATGGATCGCGATCTATTGCGGTTGTAGGCCAATCATTTGCGAAATAGTCTAGCTCATCCCGCCATCTACTAAGTGCTCATTTTAGCCCATTGCTCCTCCGACATGCGGCCGATGTGACCAGCCCAGTTCCACTTCAGCCTAACAGCTGTAATGCCATCAGCTATTTGGGTTTTGGAGCAAAGTATGGAGTTTCAGACGTCTACCTACTCTATGCCACTGCATGAATCACCCGTATACTTGACAACAGACTGCACTATGTATAGTTTGGCGGGCTTGTCCCAACATATATGTAAAATGCGTCGACACCCTTGTGCCATCGCATCTTCCCAGCACGGTGTGCTGCGCTGGAGCGGCTGCTGCAGGTGCTAAAAACAACAAACGGCGCAAATGCAAAAACTTATTTGGGAATTGTGTGTTTGAGCCATTTGAGGTTGAAACAGTAGGGCCATGAGGTCCGAGTGCCCACTTAGTATTTCGGGAAATCTCCAAACTGTTGGTCGACTCTTCACGTGACCAGAGGGCGGGCCTGTTTTCTGGCCAAAGAATCAGCATTGCCATCCAACGTGGCAAAGCTGCCAGCCTTCTGGACATTTTTCCTATTGGCAGCGATGTGGACGAATTTTTCGATGCCCTGCAACCCTGTTTGACATATTTTTATTGTACATATTTTTAATTTCTATTATAGAGCTAGTATGTGTGTTTTAAAATAAAGTCTAAGTAATGTAAAATGCTACTACTAATGTACCTAACATACCCTTTCACTCATTATTATTGAAACGCTCACTAAAAAACTGCAGCAAAGCAGTCTTTCAGATTGTTTCCCTATGAATAAAACTGTCTATAAAAGCAGTGAACTTTATCAAATCGATAGTACACATATTGTGTCTGGCTCTAGCCGCGTTTGCTCGCGGTTGTGGAGAGCCACTCGAACGCATCGTAGGGGTTTATTGGTCTCTGTTTGCGCTTCACAGACACTTTTACTTTTGTAGACTTTATCAAGTTGCTTTCACTAGTATAGTGTTTTTTTTATTATTTTAGATCTGCAGTGCAAATACGTAAGATTCGATAGGACTCGATTATATAAATTTGACAGTTATTCTCGCTAAAATGAGTTTTTGATTCCATAAAAACTCATTTTATCGAGAATAACTGTCAAATTTATCTTATCGAGTCATATCGAATCCCACGTACTTGCACTGCAGTTTGCGGTAGTTATATTAAATGTTCAAATTCGATCGTAACTTCTACCCTCAATGACAAAGCTCTTCTCAAGTAAACTTTTAGAAACAAGTTTTTTTAATTACTTACTTAAATGTGTTTATGTAGGAACTATATTTTAAACACCTCCCCGACTCCAACACTATTCAATCCATCCACCAGCACAATGTTTTGAGTGCTTTACATTGAGTTTTAACGTAAAACGTGATCACCAGAAAAAAGGCAGTTCCCACCATTCATTTTTGCGTAGGATTATTTATGTCCATGTTCACCGAAAAGATAACGGTTTGATTATCTAAAAACAGCTGTTTAAGAGACATGTTACACAAATGTGTTTTAAACAGATGTTTTTAGATAACCAGACCGTCATCTTTTTGGTGAACTTGGACCTTAGTGTGATGTATAGAATGCTTGGTTTACGCCCTGTATTATAAAATTCTGTCACCCACTGAATGTATAACACGCTACCCTTTGTGAAAGCTTACAGTATTTTTTCATGAGTCAACTGTAATGTAACGTAGCGTGAGTTACCGTGCCGTACCGTGGGGCACATGGAACACGCAATCTTTGCCGACGTCTGCTGCTCTGAGTCACTGAGAACGTTTGAGTGTTACTTGAATCTCTTGTGTTAGTTTCTGTGTTGTATGTACACGACCGTCACATATAGCTGGGAATACACATTATGCAGTAATAACTGATGTTTATTTTGCAAGTTTTTTTAAACCAGATGGGCCCTGTGACAAACTCAGAGGTCATAGTTTTACTTTTAATGTGCAGACAATCTTGCTTAATACACATGAGGACTATGCAGATTAGTGTTTGAGATGGTCTTTTGAAGAAAGAACCATACAGATTTGGCAGTTATCGAGAAGCTCTAGTTATAATTCAAGGAGCTCAACGAGGTTCAAGTGTCCAAATTGCCGAAACACCTGCATTTCTGAGGACCACAAAACGCTAGTAATGCCGTGATTGACGGTGGCCAATTGTCCACCCACCTACTGATGCCAACTTATTTGATATACACGCCACTCAACATTTAGGAAGCACTTATATTTAACGGCTAGAATCCAATTGGAATCTCTGGGAAACGAATTCCGCGTAGAAAGAGGGGTGAGACAAGATGACTCACTATCTCCAAAAATGTTCTCTGTCTTGTTAGAAAACATCTTTCGCAATCTGAACTGGGTAAATATAAATGGGTTGAAAATGAATAACTTCAGATTTGCCGACGACTTCGTGTTATTCGAAGAAATCCCAGAAAGCTTGCAAATCGTGATGCAAAGTCTGAGCGCAGAAAGCGAAATAATTGGTCTAAAAATAAACTACAGCAAGACAAATCTAATGACTAACTCTAAAAAGGTAGATATAAAAATAAAAGAGCTTTGGCTTATATAAAGGAATACATTTACCTTGGTCAGGTTAAATTAACCATAGTCACACTGGTGCCGCAATTTGGTGTCACTGTGGATCGGTCATGGAGACTCGTGGATAAACACGCGCATCAAAGATCATGAGTGGGGGCTTGTTACGTCACTTGATGGTAAAGAATGTATCCAAGTGTGACGTCACACGAGTTTTCGATGCACTGTATCGTCTTCAATTTTTGTTTACGAGAAGAAAGACAAAATAACTAATCCAATATTTTTTGGTAATCTATCTGTCGGATTAATTAGATTTTTTTTTGGGAGGCCTGTTTGGTGGATGATTATTCTGATCATTTTCTTAAAACTTCTTACTGATAAGTTGTTGTGACAGTGTGCAGTAATCTTTAGAAAAGGGGACAGAACTAGTGTTATGGTAAACAGTCACTCCCTCATGAGGAAAATGTCGTAAAGTAGTGTTATGGGTAGTTAAGTAAACATATAGAGTTAATTTGGTAAATTGTATAAGAGCATTCGAATATTTACGTATCTATACTAATATTATAAAGCAGAAGTTTGTTTGTTTGGTTGAACGTGCTAATCTCAGGAACTACCAGCTCGAATTGAAAATTTATTTTTGTGTTGGATAGTCCATTTATGGAGGAAGGCTTTAGGCTATATAACATCACGCTACAATCATTAGGAGCGGAGCAGGAATGAAATATGTGGCTGTCAGCTAGTAAGTTTCTAAGTAAGTAAATTTTACTTTTTGGTGTAACGCTAATTGTGCAATTTACTTGAAAAGGCATATACAACCTTATTTTTTGTTTATACTAAACCCGAAAAGGGGTCATTGTACTCATCATTTTGAACAACTTTTTCTATGGGACGACCTTGAAATCGCGAAAAAAAAATCAGCTGTTCCCTACATTTTGACGAGTTATGCGAACATAAATGTAGGGAACAGCTGATTTTTTTTTCGCGATTTCAGGGTTCGTCCCATAGAAAAAGTTGTTCAAAATGATGAGTACAATGACCCCTTTTCGGGTTTAGAATAAACACAAAATAACCCTGTATATGTATATCAATAAAGTATTATATTATTATGAAAGTATAGAATATTTGTGAGTTGATTGAAAAAGTTGATTGTCTATGTAATTACTAGGATCTACAAATAAGATGTGTCAAACTATGAAATCAGGTTTTGGCTAGTTATTGCTTAATCATGCATCGTGAGAATGATCGTTACTAAATAAAAAAATAAGTTACATTACAAAATTCTTCATACACTCGAGAGCAATGAATCCGGGTCACTTAAAGAATGTTAAAAATCTCGGAAACTAAAAATGATAGGTTAATGCAATAAATTGTATTTAATAGACTATGTAATACTCCTTAAATGAAAGTAAAAAAATATGAGTCACCATACATTTTATTAACACAAAATTACATAAAGAAAAAAACTGCTGATCTCTCCTTAAAACAAAAATAGGAAACATGAAATTTTTGAACTTTATTACGATTTTCTTGAATTTTAATACTTCGTATTGCCTCCTCGTGCTTCCATTACTGCGTTTACGCGGTTTGGCATGCTGTACACCAAGTTCCTTATACGATTTTGGGGAATATTCTCCCATTCCTCTGTGAGAGCAATTTTGAGCTCACGAAGCGTGATTGGGGGAGGGTTTCGTTGTTTTACGCATCTGCCTAGCTCGTCCCAAGCATGCTCGATCGGGTTGATATCCGGGCTGCGCGCTGGCCACTCCATACGAGTAATGTTCATCTCTTGAAGGTAGTCATTCACAATCCTACCTGTATGAGGTCGGGCATTGTCATGCATAAATATAGCATCCTCACCTAAATTGACCATAAATGGACCAACGTGATCATTGAGGATTTCTTCCACATATCTTACGCTAGTTAAAGAGCCGTTTTCTATGATCACCAGCTCTGTGCGACTTTCAGAAGAAATTCCGGCCCACACAAGTACAGACCCACCACCGTAGGCTACTTTTTCTTCGATGCATGCTTGCTTGAATCTTTCCCCTGGTCTTCGATACACTCTGTGTCTTCCATCGTGCTTGTAGAGCATAAATTTTGATTCGTCGGAGAACATAACTTTTGACCAATCTTCAATACTCCAATTTACGTGGCTCTGGGCATATCTTAGTCTTGAAATACGATGCCCACGCTCCAGTTTAGGGCCGTTTGCAGGTCTAAGGGGTTTTAAGTTAGATTCAGCAAGCCGACGTCTTACTGTCCATGCACTTGGGTTACTTCCTCCGAGGCGTCGAAACTGATTTGTGAGTTCAGTTCCTGTGAGAAAGCGATTTTGAAGCATGGTGTTCACCAAGTATCGGTCTTCTCGTGCTGTGGTACACCTGGTTCTGCCCGTTCCTGGTCTGCGTAGGTTAGAACCAGTTTCTTCGTAACGTCGGAGAACTCTTTGTACTGTTGACAGCGACACACCGACAGTCCTGGCTGTATCGCGCTGACTCCGGCCGGTTTCCAGCATTGTAAGTATTCTGGTGCATTCTTCAGGCGTAAGCGACATAATTTCAGCTTGAATAATGAATATAGAGCACTATCAACATGGTTTATGTACCCACATATTATTATATGACAGATTACAAACAAAAGCAAAACCAAATGCTGTAATTTCGTAGTTCCATCTTCGAAAGTGGCCCTTTTTGAAATTTGATTTTTTATGATATAACTTTACAATAACTAAGAAGTTTTAATACCTTCATTTAAGGAGTATTACATTGTCTATTAAATACAATTTATTGCATTAACCTAGTATTTTTAGTTTCCGAGATTTTTAGGATTCTTTAAGTGACCCGGATTCATTGCTCTCGAGTGTATTATTATTGAAGTAGAGAAAACGAACTTTTTGCAACAACTAATTGTTATTTCAAGCAATGAACGGAAAACATATCATTTCAACGAGTACAACTCGCAATGTCGCGTTTTTTTTGTGACATTCGGAATGAAGATATTTCGAACAGACGTTAAGTGTAGTCGATTGAGTTAAATGTGATAAGAAGAGCACTCAAGCCATCATTAATCTAATTTTAACATCACGTCATTTTCTACAACAATTTCTAGTTAATGCAATTACAAGCCGTGAGCTTGATAAGATGTTCTAACAAACGGTAAAGATGACTGCCTTGTTAGTCTGTAGTAAAAATTGATACAACATAGAGGAAAAAGGATCCGTCAGAGAATTAGGTAGACGACAAAAACAATCCGATTAGTCCGTCAGGTAGACTATTAAAAAATATTTGACACGTATTTTTTCTTTTGTTACGTAAATCAAAATTGACGAAGATGCGACGCTTTTAAGGTGTCTGCACACAGCCGGCGTGGCGTGGCGGGGCGCGGCGTGGCCGGGCGGCGACGCGGCGCTGGCGCGGCGGCATCGGTCACACTGCGGGCGCGATCACGTCCCGTCTTACCGCTTTGATTCAACTCTCTTCCTATAGATTCCCAAAGTTCATTTTTAAGAACAGTGTTTTTATACTGCCTATGGCCCAAATCGTACAAACATACGTGAGCACGAACACATTCGACTAATTTTTAGACATCCATTTTTGTAAAACGATACAAAATCACATGCACGCTCCGTCCCCGCCGCTTCTGACTTGTATTCCCGCTCGGCGCGGCGGCGGCGTGGCGCGACGGTTACCGTCGCGTCGAGCGGGACGGCTCTGTGTGGCGTCGTCCGTAATATCTAGTACATTACAACTGCTCAGTGTCGCGTCGGCGTCCCGTCCCGCCGCGCCGCGCCCGCTGTGTGCAGAAACCTTTAAAGTTCCCAATACGTCACGCCTAGGTATAATTTTTGACAAGTTGCATCACGAGCCCCCACTCCCGCGTTTTGATGAGTTTTATCTTTGTCAATATTCATTCATTCACGAAAACCAAAAAATACTTGTCCATTTTTTTTCAATAATCTAACTGACGAACTAAATAGATTTGTAATTTTTTGATAATGTTGACATGCCTATTGTAAGATTTTGATGAACATGGCTATTAGAATCTTCTAATACCCTGATATTTCTTCAAAATTTCTTCGGCCCTATTTTTAACGAGTAGCAGATGGGTTATTCTTAATATCTTACGACAACGTAATGAATGGGACAGTACAATGATAATATTTATAAACCTAACAAAATAGCAATAAACACGATATCCCAGCGTTGTGATTTATTTTTATGGAATATTAGCTATTTAGTGAAGCTATAATGTCGATTCAGAATATTCGTGACCTCTTTCAGCTCTCGCAAGGAGATAGAATATTGATTAGGTTTCGTTATTAATGTAATCAAGGTCGTTCGATGAAGCCTTTCAGCCTTTAGATCAAGTATGCATGAAGTCTGAAGATATTTTCAGCAGCTTTCGTTGTCGTTCAGGATGAAATGTTAATTCCAGAGATTGTTGTTAAAGTACTCAGTTCATCATCATCTGCCCAGCCTTTTCTCAACTATGTTTGGGTGCTTACCCAAACATAGTTGAGAAAAGGCTGGAAAACTGGAAGCTTTTCCAGTCTAACCAGATGCAGCTGAATACCAGTATTTTACATGTAGAGACTACCTATCTGACCTCCACAACCCAGTTAGCATTTGGTAAGACTGGTTGTCAAACATATTGGGCCACTGACTACCTGTAACGTCTGTCAAAGATCTACAAAGGACAGCCAGGACCAATAGCATACGTGCTTTCCGAGGTACGGAGGAAACCCAGTATGTAAGGGTGGTCACCCATCCGCGGGAGACGCACGGGCGTCGGGGGCCACGTGGTGGCTACCGGCCACCGTAGATGCGGGCCTGTGGACGGCTGGCTATGGGCGGACGGCGCGTTCGTGTTCCATGCGCGCCTCAAAGAGATGTCAGCAAAAGGAGAGGGGCCCGCAAGGGCCGAAGCCTGCCGGGGTTGCGGGCCTGTTCGAAAGAGATACCGCGGCCCCGGAACGTAAAAGGCGAGGAAGGAACATGGATGGTTTTTAGTCAGTAAGAGTCTGACACTCCCTCCCGCTCCGCCCAGAGTGGGGGGGGGGGGGGGTCATTTGATTTCCAATCCTTAAAAAAAAAAAAAAAAGGGTGCATGGTCACCCATCCACAGACTAACCTAGGCAAGCACGGCTTAACCTGAAGATTGACCCGAGCGGTTGTTATTATTTAGCCACGAGCAAAGAAAGTAAAGAATTCAATTGACATTCTTATTTACTCGTACAGGCACGAGCACCAATATGCTGAATTCACTTTCTATAATATAAAAGCTATTTTCGCGAAAAACAACGATTGTAACTAGGAGATAGGATCTTTCTCATAAAAATATGAGTTCGAAAAGACTATGTTCGTCACTTCACTTCATAACATTTTAATCGGAACAGTAGGAGAGAAACACTTTTTACCCAGAAATACTCATAAAATGCAAGTCGATTTAGAATTTGTTATAACGATTACATTTGGAAAATGCATTGTTAGTTGCATAGTTCAAGCACAAAGTACAGAGGCGGACTTGATTAACGCCACAGGCCCCGTCAACCTTTGGGTGAGGCAGAGACAAACATTGGTAGGTGTATAATTTTGATAATGAGATAAACTACAAGATATTTTTTTAGTTGTCCCACTCCTGAGCATAGGGCCCGTATTCCTTCCATTTCTCACGATGATGTGCATTAACGAGAAAGCTACCCAAGACGTCCCGCCATCTCTTCGGTCTGCCGCGATCCCGTCTAGCTGTCTCAAGGCTCCAGTCTTGCAATAATAAAAAACTAAATGAATATGTACTATAAATACACCTAATCGCGATGGATTTCAAAACAATCATTGATCGCTACACTTGAAGAATTACTTAGTAGGGTTATCTTGATCCTTCTTTCAATAGCGTCCTCCTGCGGGTACCTACCTATAATCTACTAAAGCCCTCTTTTATCGGGAACTTTGAAACTTGCTAAACCTATTAAAAACGAGATTTCACTAATCTCAGAGCTTCGTTAGCATTCCTGTGTCAGCAGTAACGAATTCAAACTCATTTAGACTCGCGTTCATTTCATTAAAACAAAAAGTACTATCAGACAGTTCTGTGAAGTTTGCAACCGTTCTGCGAATCGAATTAGTTCTTTTTATTCCATTTCTATACTTCATTGTAACTTGGGTTTGCTGGAATCTGATTGTAAGTGTTCAATTAGGGGTATTACGAATCTTTGTGTTTTGATACGTGTGGAGGGAGGGATAAGAGCCAGCAAGAAACTTGGTAGCTATTTTCAGCAAAGGATTACGCAATAGTATTGTGATACATTTCGTCGCCATATTTTTGTACTTACACATAATACGGAGCGAGCTTATTAGTTACTAGTTAATGCCTGCGGCTTCACCCGCATGGAGCTTGATAAAATTTTGATCCGAAAAAAAAAACAAAAAAAAGGCAGCTATTTAAGGAATTCCTAATGAAATAGGTAAACGTAATTAATAACGAGACTTGAAAGTCGTATCCTGGTCCCCAAGCTTATTAATAGAGTTTGCAATAGCCAAACAAATGAGGCACTCCAAAAGATCAAGTAGCAATGAATTTCCCTGTAGGTACCTATTTCATCACTTTGCACTTTGTAACTTCATTTTCATGATAACTTTTATTACTTTCCTGATTACTTTTATCGAAAACGCTGACTCGGCCCTTCCCTTATCGATAAAATATTGAAATGAGGTCGATTTAGATGTAAACAATTTAATTCCATCAGAAAATCAATTTAAAATGAAGTCTTGGCGGTGCAAATGTTCATTTAAGTTTAGAAATTCAATTTCTGATTCACTGTTGCATAAATCCATGAGCAATATAGCTCGGAAATGCCTGCCAATCTTTCAGGCGTTTCTCAGCTATATTGCTCGTGAATATGAAGTTTGAGTGCATGAATCTTACGACGAACGATCGGAAAGTTGAGCTCTAGATTTGACGGCGAAATTGAAATTGATTTCACCCGGCAGTGCTGGAAATCTTTTTGAAAATAACGCTTTTGCATTGTATAATGCTCAATACAATTTAGGCATATTATCTAATATCCGTATCTAGAGTCAAGTTAAAGCAGTTTCTTAGTTTTAAATAATTACCCTTGCAAACATATTATTATGTATGCCTAAACGAATTAAGATCTGTGAAGAAAGCAATTAGAATTCTAACTTTTGACAGTTCTAACTTTAAGGGCTTAAAGTTCGTACACAAGGCTCCAAAATATTCGATACTCGACGATTTTAGTCTCCAAGCGACTGCCGCCATACAAATCCATAATGTCGGCGACGCAACTCGTGTCCGAACTTCAATGGATTTGTATGGCGGCAGTCGCTTGGAGACTAAAATCGTCGAGTATCGAAGATTTTTGTAGCCTTGTGTACGAAGGGGCTAACACAGAATGTAAATCGTATTTTAAATAATGCCCTTTACTTTAGTTATCAATTAGACTTGATAATGGATACGAATGCTTTCTGTTTCCTTAATCTTTCTATTATTTACCCATTAGGACGCTCACAGTTTTATTCAATACTTTGGCAGCATTTTCTAGACAAACAACTACACTGAAAAAAAAAAGTAGTTGCCACAATCAAGATTTGGTTTAGATTGACTAAGTAACTTGTTTGCATCTGAGCCTATCAAGCACAATGATCACAACAACTACTTTTATTTGATTGAGATATCTTGGTTAGAGTTATCACAAAACCTATTTGCAGCAATCAAGTCAAAACATAGTTCCTCCAACCAAGTTTATTCAGTGTACCATATACACGCACACATACACAATAAGTTGATTGCCTTAAACAAGTAGCTTGTTCACCCTTATAAAGGAACTTGTTTATACTAACCAAGTAGCTTGTTCACCCTAATAAAGTGGCTTGTTTATACTAACCAAGTAGCTTGTTCACCCCAATAAAGTGGCTTGTCCATATACACGCACACATACACAGTAAGTTGATTGCCTTAAACAAGTAGCTTGTTCACCCTAATAAAGTGGCTGGTTTATACTAACCAAGTAGCTTGTTCACTCTAATAAAGTGGCTTGTTTATACTAACCAAGTAGCTTGTTCACCCTAATAACGTGACTTGTTTAAACTAACCAAGTAGTTTGTTCACCCTAATAAAGTGACTTGTTAACACTAACCAAGTAGCTTGTTCACCCTAATAAAGTGGCTTGTTTATACTAACCAAGTAGCTTGTTCACCCTAATAACGTGACTTGTTTAAACTAACCAAGTAGTTTGTTCACCCTAATAAAGTGACTTGTTAACACTAACCAAGTAGCTTGTTCACCCTAACAAACCTAATAAAGTGACTTGTTTATACTTGCCAAGTAGCTTGTTCACCCTAATAAAGTGACTTGTTTAAACTAACCAAGTAGTTTGTTCACCCTAATAAAGTGACTTGTTAACACTAACCAAGTAGTTTGTTCACCCTAATAAAGTGACTTGTTAACACTAACCAAGTAGTTTGTTCACCCTAATAAAGTGACTTGTTAACACTAACCAAGTAGCTTGTTCACCCGAATAAATTGGCTTGATTATACTTACCAATTAGCTTGTTTGCCCTAATAAAGTGGCTTGTTTATACTTGCCAAGTAGCTTGTTCACCCTAATAACGTTACTTGTTCAAACTAACCAACTAGTTTGTTCACCCAAATAAAGTGACTTGTTAACACTAACCAAGTAGCTTGTTCACCCTAACAAACCTAACAAAGTGGCTTGTTTATACTTACCAAGTAGCTTGTTTGCCCTAAACAAGACTCTTGATACATTTAATCATGTTTCTTGTTCGGGGTTATAAAGATAATCTTGGCTGCTCCAAACAAATTAGATGAATGTACCAATCAAGTGGAACTTGATTTATAATGTCACATAATGCTAGCTCAGCATTCGGTATTTTTGTTTTGTAATACCAGAGACTAGTAAAATGTAATACCGAATGTTGATTTAGTATTGTGTGACAATTAAAATTCAAGTTTCACTTAATTGGTACATTAATCTAACTTGTTCGGAGCACACAAGATTATCGATAAAAACCCAAAGAAAAATATATGTCAAAAATTGTTAGGTAACCTACCTATCTCCTAAAAAAGTTTGTTATCCTATAGTAGGGAAAATTAAATTAAACGATATAATTATTATACAATCATAATATATTGTTAGGTAACAGACAGGTTATATATACAGTGAGTTACAGACAAAATCTTACATGTATTAGACTTAAATTAAATTTTAATTGTAAAGTATATTTAGAACGATATACCTAAGTTATATAAATTGTGTATATACTCTCATAAAAGAATAACGCAATTAAGGTTAATTAGACAGACAGATAGTCTGACATAATAATACTGAATAAACATTATTATGGTATTAAAGTTTTTGATTAAAGTTACTGATACCAAATAAAAAACTAAAAAATAATATTTACTGTTTCTGCGCATTAAAATCAAGTATTGGTTAACGAAAAAAACTCTGTCTAAAGAGTGGACAAAACAGTGACTTCCAAAAAATGATATGAAAAAAGAAAAAAACAATATTAATTTAGTTTTTAAGTACCAAAGTTCCAACGCCTGATTAGTTTTAAACTAACAGGAGATGAAATCGAAAATCAAGCGTGATTCCCTAGCTTATTTCATCAGCCGAGGGTTGACAGGTAGTCTCCCTGCAGCTGCTTTTATCCCTTGCCATCCCTGCTGGATCAGAATGACCAACAGGACACCTTAAGTGAGCTACGGGACTAACACATCACACCAATAATTTTAATGAAATCTCCTCCAAAAACACCGTGTGATATGATTACTTATTGTACTATAGACGTTAAAGGTAGTTCAAATTTAATCCTACGTAAGGTCGAAAATTTCAATTGTTGAATTCTTTTATACGAAAACGTATAAAAACCCCTTCGTGGTATCCATACAAAACATACAACCCCTGAGAATCCCTACAAACCAAGGAAAGAACAAAAGCAAAAGAAGAACAAGCTAAACCACATACCTACTATACTAAATTATATTGTTTTATTTTAAAGCGGACTACGAATTGTTATATATGTTTTCCCAGACATAAGGACATTTATATTACAAGGTATCGGAGAAACTAGCTTATTGTAGAACAGTACTACCATTTCTGTTGCTTCAGGTTCTTTAACCTCATAGGCAAACAAATGATCGTCAAAACTCACAGTCTGAAATAAAGTTCCCTCAAACATCAGACTAGTGGAATCATATAAATATATGCTTTTTACTTTTAAAAAAGTAACCAACTCATCATTGTAGGTAGAGTTCACTAGTATAGTGCCCTCAGTGTAGCGTGTCGAAGATACAGTCGCCCAAGTTACTTTGGTGATACTTTTGTTGGGACACAATTGCAAGAGAGTTTGTAAGTATCTGACTTTGAAAGATAACACACGTTTAACCGGTCCAGTTTTAAGAATATCACTCAATTTTCCACATATAAAAATTGCATTTAGATTAAGTTGATGTTTCATACTTAATGACCATGTTATATTTCTGCGATTGTACGAAGCTCTAGCAGCTATTTTAGAAATTCTATGCTTTGCTTCGAATCTCATTGACCATAAAGACACTAGAGGACCAAACTTTTTAAGAGCAGAATGGTAGTGAATCATATGATGAAACTTTGGTTTTAAATGAACATGGGTAACTGACATGTACATCTGATTAAGCTCAGCAATTGTGGACTGCAATAATTCGTCAGTACCTTTAGCAAATGCTGTACATAAAACTATTTCAAGTACCTTTCTTAACTGTAGATATAAAGCCCAAGTGTCGTCTCCTCTAGGAACTAACTCTCCGACTAGTAACCCAAAGTATCTTAGGAAAGTCAGCATCTCTGAAGCGGAGAAACGAACGTTTCCTTGAATTAAGTGTTCCATGCTCAAAGAACATGGTTGATTTTTACTATCAGGGCCATACGCAAAAGCATGTAATCGTTCATTGAGAAAAAATAATGAAAAAAGTTTGAAATGTCGAATGTACTGAAGAAGAACAAAGTTCATCACATACTTGGCAACCCCTTCTAATAAACTACTCAAAACTAAATAGGGCCCACCATGTTTTTTTGCCTTAACTTAAAATTAAACGTAACTGTTCAGTTTTTATGAATGTACAAGTGTCAAGTGGGTATTCAGGAATAGTGTAAAAATAAACAATGGAATCATTTGTTTATTTCCTTTAATAAAAACACAAATAACAGTTTTTAGGAAAAATTACACAAAATAAAGGATCAACATGATCTTGTAAAGCACACGTCTTCTGAAAAAAATTATGGTGCTTGTTATTTTTTAATAACGAGTGGGTCCTCCTCTGCTCCGTATGCACTCTCTGAGCCTATCTGGTACACTTTCAATCAAGTGAGTCACGTTTGTATGCGGTATTTGTTCCCAACAGACTTTCAGGGCGTTAATGAGCTCCTGCTGGCTGTTAACATCACTGTAGTTTTCTTTCAGGCTTCTTTTGAGTTGTTCCCATAAATGTTCTATTGGTTTGAGGTCGGGACTCATGGCTGGCCATGGCAAAACGGTGATATTGGCTTCAGAAAGGGCTCTTTGTGTGGTGCGGGCTGTGTTTGCGCGAGCGTTGTCATGCATAAAGACAAAATTATTGCCCACTCTTTGTGAAAACGGGATGACATGTGACCGGATTACTCCGTGTATTCCCGTTCGTCCCCTCGACTTCGTCCCCCGAGGGGGACGAACGGGAATTCGTTATTTATTTTCCCGATGGTCCCTCAAAATTTTTTGGGGGGACGAATGGGAATAATTTATTAATTCTTTTTTGGGTCTATTGCTCCCACTAAATAATATAAGACTGGTGGTTTTAATTGGTAAAAAAACAAAATTGAAATAAAAATCAGTCATTTATTAAGGAATAAAAATCACAGTAAAAATCACAGAATCAACTTTGCGATAACTCGCAATATTTTTATATATAATATTTTTTTAATTATGAATAAAATTCTCCTTATAACTAAAAATTATGATTTAAAAATCTGTGTATACAGATTACAATAAAAAAAGTCTGTATTATATTACAATTAAACACTACAAACAGACTTTTTACCATTCAGGTTGTTTCCTTTTGAAATATAAGTCACTATTTTTCGTAGAGTTGCTTATATGTATGGTGGCAAGATTTTACGTTTTACGTTATGTAAGTGATTAGAAAAGTTTACTCATTATTTTAACACATAAATAGGGTCAGTAAATTATCATACTTTCAAAAGCAAAATTAAATAAAATACCTAAAATATCACGAAATCAAGATAAAAATAACAAAAAAAAACTTATCGTACTAATTTTTAAAAAGTCACATTTGCTTATATGTATAGGTATACGGTGTCACATTTTTGTGTTACATATTGTATAAGGAATCAGAACAGGTTACACATTAATTTTACATATAAATAGCGTCAATTAGCACAATTTCAAAAACATATACAAAATCAAAGTGAAAAAACATGAACACAAAACATCATAGAGGGTAACAACAATAAAAAATTCACAAGTATTGAAGAAAGTAGTCGAGGTCATAACAGTAGGCAGTAATAATTATTGCACACAAAGCCTAGAGATTACATCAACGTACACAACCATCGAGCACTTTACTTATTATGATTAATACCTACGTAAGTTTTTCTAAAAAATGTCCTACAGTTATTTCTGAATTAAGAAGTTGCATTTGGCAATCCATAATATATTGGTCTGTCAAGATTGAATGTAGCTTACGCCGTTTTGGATTTTGTTTTGCTTTCACGCTGTATAAGTTAGAGTCTTGATGTAACACCGTAAGCAATTTTAAAATATTAGGTTTTTTTTGCCTATGGCACTATTTAATTTAAAATGCCACCCTTCGGCAAAGTTATTAGTACGGTGTCGTTTTCCAAAACTGCACCACACTTTTACGAAATTCGATTGAAGCCACTGCGATAGCATGTATTGCCGAAATTTTTCACTTTGGCTATCACCGGGGCTTTCGCTAGCGATATAAAACCAGCCTTCAAAAATACGTTCCTCTGGTAATAATGGAAGCACCGCACTTAGGGCTACTTGACGTCTTAAAGTTTTATTTTTTGTTAGATTTAATTCACGGCCTTTCCTCCAAATAGCATTATTATAATGGTAATAACAGCCGTGGATACTTATCTCTGGAAAAATTGTACGCATAGCAGACATAGCTGCTTCTTCAAAATCACTGGTAAATGATGTAGGATTCCAATCGTTGATTTGAGATTTAACAAGTCTGAAAAGTATCTCGTATGTTTCTTTTTTACGGTTTGACATTAAAGCGTAAAATAATGGCGTCATAGCTGTGCTTTGATTATTACTTCCTAAATCACCATGAACGGTGTAGAGCTGTTGGAATGGAGGTGGACAACTCTTAAATGTACCGTCACCAAATATATTTTTTAAAACTATCAATTTTTCTTTAGCTTCTTGGGAACAAAAAATGAGTAAGCGTGTGTTACCGTAACAGTAATCTGCTAACAAAAATGATTGAAATTTTTGAGGAACCTCAACCGTTTTAACGTCATTGAAAGTGATTTTACTCATATTATAAGTGCTATTTCGATGGCGATACAAAGTGCTTTTGATGTTTGCAAACTTAGGAATATCTTTGGGTAAAGTTACTTTATCAAGTCCTTCGTCCAAAATTTTCGAAATTGTTGAATTAAAGGCGGCTGGTACGCAAGGTACATCATCAGAAGTTATATTTTTCTTGCATTCATCAATATGAATGTCTATTATGTTTTTATTGAAGTCCGGTGTACAGGATGTGTGTGTGGTTTCTTTCACAATTTGATCATTCTGCAATAAACGTGCATAATTTATTTACCCATTGTCTGGTTTTGCATGAAAAAAGAAGTCAAAAAAGTAGGTACTTACTTTTATGGTTAAGGTCCCACTGCACTTATTCTTTCTTCTAAGATGACATTCCCATACAACAGCTCCACTTTTGTTTTGCCTTTTCCTTAAAAATTGGTATCCAGCACGCAGAAGCACGATTCCACCTTTCCTTTGTATATACTGCAAACAGCTTCCTGTACTACCAGAGGGACCAGGATGCGCTTCTTGTGACATTGTTAAGCTCTAAAAAACAGGAGACAACAATTACACACTTATTAATATAATTTAGAATGATATTTAATATATAAAATTAAATACTAAAATTGAATACAAATATTGATACCGTACATTATTAGCATAAATTAATAAGACATGAGACAATATAGTATTGACTATAAACAATCTAATAATATTTGTAACTTACAAAAATGTAGGTACTTACATCAGTAGTTTTCCGCAGAACTCGTGTCGAATATATATTATTACATTAACACCCGTGCACTTTCATTGTTTTGTCAACACTAACCCGACCGGTCTAATTTAAGGATAGGAAAGGGAGAGAATGTCAGGTAAACCAATAGGATTTACGCAAATAACACAATGTTATCGGCACTCTTTTGTTAACTACCAGAATCGCCGGCGCTTCCCGTCAGAGTTGCTATATTTAGTGTAGGTAAACATAATGAAACAATGATAAACTTAGGATACGTTTTATAATTCATAAAAAAATAGAGAAGAATTTTGTAAAATAATGATTAAATCTAACGAAGAAACTAATTTAAAAGTAAACTACGAAACATCGAATAAACATATTTTCTGCACAAATCTTTTTAGTGGGACGAATGGCACTAATCGAAGAACATATTCCCATTCGTCCTCTCTTGAATTAGGATTGGGACGATCGGGAACAAATTAAATATTATTTTTGTAAATTCCCGTTCGTCCCCCTCGGGGGACGAAGTCGAGGGGACGAACGGGAATACACGGATTACTCGCTCGATGTAACTGGCGGCGGTTACGGTACCTTCATTGAGAATTACCAGCTCTGTTTTGCCGTGTAAGCTAATTCCACCCTATACCATAACACTGGGACCCCCCCATCGGTCTGTTCCATGGACGCATGGTTCAGAAAAACGTTCCCCTTCTCTTCTCCACACGCGTATCCGTCTGTCGTCACTGTAAAACTTCACTTTAGACTCGTCCGTAAAAAGCACATTCCTCCAGTTATCCATGGTCCATTCCAAATGTTCCCGGGCGTACCTTAATCGTGCTGCACGATGAGCCCTCGTTAGTTTCAGTCGAATAGCGCGTACTCTAGAGCGTTGTCCATCTTCGTGAAGCCGATTCCGAATGGTTTGGTCGCTGACTCTCGTCCCTGTGGATTGCCGTAGTCGAGTTTGTAAGGTCCGAGCGGTAACAGTACGCTCCCGTCGTGCGGTTAACCTTAGATATCGGTCTTCCTGGGTAGTCGTAGCCCTAACTCTTCCTGTGCCAGGTCTCCTAGCTACACTTCCGGTCTCCTGATACCGTTCCCAAACATTTCGGATTGCTCGTCGCGAAACACCGAGGTGGATAGCCACAGACCTCTGAGACTGTCCCTCTTGAAGCAAGGATACTGCTCTTGCAGCGGTTTCCATGTCCATATGACGGCGAGGACCAGGCATAGTGATCACAACTAACACAGAAACCAAACAAAATTGTTAAAAACGTGAGTATTCCACAACACTGTTTAGTGTAGACTGAAAACTTAAGTGACTGAGAATTTGTGCATTCGACGATTTTTTCGAGTACTTCACTTTTTTAGCTACCCTCTTGAAACCAATATGAATGTTGTCGAAATAAACATTGATAAGGGTTCCTAAACATGTCAGCTTGACGGTTCAATGCATAACTTTGTCAACAACTACTTAGATAACTTTATTTTGACCAAAATAGTGACTGATTCGAGGTGGGCCCTATTTTGTTTTGAGTAGTTTATATCATGCATGCAGTCGACACCGACCTGATTAAACAAATCGAAACCTTTAACGTCAAGCCAAATACATCTTTCCTTGATACCAGTTTCTGCAACATTGTTGGTAAGTAAATCCGATTCATAATTTGTCGACGTACGGAGCAATGTTACATCTTCCCAACATTGACTTTTCATGACCTCTTTTCTGGTTTTACATATTCTGCATGCGAAATTGGCTGAAAAACTTTCTACGAAACCTGTCATCGAGTGGATGCCTAGATTATCCCCAATAATTAGCCCAAGCTCAAAATAGATGGTACCTTCGTATCCAGGTATGTCAAAATATATACCGGCTTCGCTAAGATAATTACATTCATCTATGATACATCGAAAAATTACCTTATTACCAAATAATGCTCTATCTGACGAATGAAATAACAAGGTGAGAAATATGTTGTTTAGTATAGAAGAACGGGTAGGTGGAAGACAAGGAATGGACGCGTATACAGCCCCTAATTTATGTTGACCTGAACGACTCCCCAATACATTACCAGTCTCATAATCGTCGAAAAAAATTAAAAACGGAATAACAGTTTTATTTGAGCGCGCTCTTATTCTGCTCTGCCAAAATGAGCCCTGGATAAAATTTTCAACAGCAGCACCTGACTGATTATTGATGAGACAAGTCATGTAGTTCAAGGTTTCCGATAGAATATTTTCCAAACTGAAAAATTTTTTTAGGACTTGTCGAAGGGGAATAAAATGTTGCTTGCATGCAACAGGTACCATACGCGTTACACCGGCTCGTTTTACACTGTCAAACCTCTGACCAATTATGACTTCTTGTGGTTTAATATAAGTATCTATGTTATTAAAGTATTGTAAGCGTTTATGTTCAGTATTAAATTGGTTCCATGGTGAAGTAATAAGTGGCAAAAGATTGTTTGTCAATGTATTGATACTGGTAGAAGAAATCGAATTTTCTGCGGACAATAATTTAAGGCGCTCCGTAATAGCCGGTACAACAGAATTTGACAAAAACTCTTCAAATCCATTTATTACCGCCTGTACAGCATTTCTAGGTAAAAGTGGATTGGCATATAGATTTGCTATAAAAATTGACAATGATTTTTCAACGGTAGTTTCAATACTAGAAGCATCAGCTACAACTGCAGCAGAATTTTCAAAATAATCTTTATTTGCAACTGCATCAGTAACGGCGACATCCACCTGAACATCTAACTCAGGTATCGACTCTCTGGGTAAATAAGTAGCATTCTGCTGTGACAGTTGAATTGGCACTATACCGACTTCCGAATCAGAGTTATGCTCCCGAAAAAAATGACGTCTAAAAGAGTTCAACAATTGAAATTTTCGACCACAGTCATTTTCTATGCATACATATATTTTGAGGTCTTTCTTGCTATGAATACTGTTAAAATGGAATTTAAGTGCAGCAAAATTTAATAATTCTGATCTACATACGAAACATTTAACCATTTTAAGTAGGTACGTAACTAGTTAATTACAAAGCTATTTTACAATCGCTGAGCAATGACTCAGCAGCAGTCGATCCTTTATCAAACTGTGATGTGATTTTATACAGTCCTCGTTGGATGAAGTACCATGTTGCATACGAGTCAAACGAATATTCAGCATTCAAAGCCCATATAGCTTTGAAACAAGTATCAACTGCCGCTAATATATTTGTTCTTTCGTATACAGCGCAATCATTTACAACAATCAAGAATGTGGTTATTTCCGATAAAGAAGGGCCTACAATAATGCAAAATGGCTGTGGCGAAAAACCTTTATCCATGAGTTTCTGTTTCCTCCTGTGTATTGCTTCTTTTATTTCATTATTCCTTATATGGGTTATGAAAGCGTCACGTGCCTCCACTTTCGTTGGCTTCCAAGCTTTATTTGTCTTTCTTTTGCCAGAAAAACTCACAGCTGAGCGAAGAAGGAGCGGTATGGCCATAAATGCCACTAAATTTGTAACTTCTTCATCGGGATCTAAAATAGAGAAAACAAATTGTCATATTCTGTCACTACTTAATCAAGAAGAACCGTGAGAAACTCTTCCTTTTTGTAATAAAAAAAAATACACTTACGATCGGCAAGCTCAGCAATTTCCGTATAAAAATTATCTTTGGTTTTTCTCTGGTTTAGCAATCTGATGATGTTTGTCTTCAACAGTGGGAAATTTAATAGTAAATTTTTGGTGTGGTTTGGATGAGAAACTTCAAAATCATGCTCCAACTAGAAATAAAAAAACACATCAATATTGGTGGACATTAAGGCACAATGGTCCGCTTTAAGGACTAAGTGCGGAAACCTAAACCCCATAACTAGAAGTGTCCGACTGCGGACTTTAAAGACAATCCATTGAAAATAAATATTTAAAACATCTGTGAAAATTTCAACTCAACAGACATACAGATAGACAGACAGCGGAGTCTTAATAATAGGGTCCCGTTTTACCCTTCTTTGAGTCAGTACCCTAAAAAGACTAGAAAAAAGTTTTTGATACCAGTAATACACATTTCATCCAAAATAACAGGTAGGTAAATGTGAGTAAATAATTATAAACACTTACCAAACAATAACCTAATGGCGTTTTCAGTGCTGGAAAATCATCAACATATTTCTCGATGGTCGGCCCTGTTTCACCAGCATGTAAATTTCGGATTCTATGTTCACAAGTTCGTTTCCATTTTTCCTCAACTATGTACCATGGATCAGATGAGTGTTTGAGCCACGTTATATCCTCCTCAACAGAAGTAGAAGTGAAAATTTCATCAGGCTCGTTAGAAAACGTTGAAGGTAGCGGTCTTGGTGATGGGCAAAAAGTTGAATTTAATGGACTTGACTCCCTGCTTTTTTTTGCCTTTACAGCTAACACTCCATGCCTTTGAAAGCGTTTCCGGGTGTTAAGGATCTGGTTTACTAGTTTGCCTCTCGCCTGTAGAGTGGTACCATTTGCTGTTTTGCAGGCTGGAATATAATATGTGGTTGACCTCTCCCCAGGGAAGAGTTTTTTTATTTCAGAGCACCACTTGTAGTATAAATCACCCCGAATTGGTATGTTTTGAAATTTTTGTAGAATTTCTTTTGCTATAACAGAAGCTAATAGATTTCGAGCACTGTCTCCAGGAAGACTGTCACCTGCATGAACCAGCAGACCTGCTGTCTCTAAGTTTTGTGCGAGTAGAGTCTGCAATACCTATAAACATAAAATTCAGTTGCTATAAATTTCAGTTAAAACAAAACACATTGGTGTTAATTCCTTAACATAAGAGATGGCTCACACCGAGACGCGATGCGACGCGACTCTGCGCTCACATTTAAATAACGCGACTCAAAATATAACATTATTTACTACACGAAAAGAAACACATATCATTGTGAGCCGCAGCCTGAGGCCGCCCGTGGCGACTTGTCTCTACTATTGCAAATGGTAAACTGTGCTGCGTGGCGTTACTAATTGTACTTTTATAAATATTTAGATAATTATGTACATAAATGAATACTTACACCACTGTCCTGTGCAGTTTGGGATTGTGTTGATGGACTACAGGCAGGTGTTAAGTCATACACAACCCCAGCTGTACCAATGCTTTGCTTATCATTAAAGACTTCCAAAGCTGTGGTTGAGATATCAAGGCTCTGAAACAACAAAACAAATTAGACTTCATTAAGGCTTACTTTATTCAAAAATGAATGAATACAATGTTATTGTCACTTACTACAATACTCGCATCATCTGAAGGCTCTTTGCCTACATATTCCGCAAACCACACCCTCCAGCAACGTAGAAATAGCACTCGTTGGCCTACTTTGGGGACCAGTTCTTTGATGGTGTCTGGCGTAAGGGCAGCTAATGCCTCCAGAGTAACTTGATTATCTGAAAGTGTATAATATTAACTACTTATTAGTAAAGTTAGTCCGAAAATTATTACCTTTTTTTTATATAAATATAACATGCTGATCATGCCCACTTCGTTGGGCGGTGACCGTGTCTACCACCTACCACCCACAACCTGATCAACTCACAAACTTAACAAATGAACGGTTACACTGATGTTTTTATTGTTATTTATTGATTGACATTAATTTTCTTCCTTATTAAATAAGTTCTAGTTCCTTATTAACTATTCTGGGCGAAGATTAATCCAAAAACACAAAAATCATGAAAATTGGTCCAGCCGTTCTTGAGTTTTAGGTGGTGTAACTGAGGGCTCGTACACATAGCGATCCGTTTTACAGGTCCATTATTTGATGGCGTATGGAGTTGCATGAGCGAGTTCACACACAAAACAGTATTCCGGATTCAGTAATCATGTCGCTCCGGTCCAATTCTGATCTGTTAAAACGGACCAATATGTGTAGGTACGCGCCCTAACCCTAACACGACTTTGTTTTTTTTAAATATATGTTACAGGCAAAACTCTTATTCAGTCAAAACCACTTTTGACTGGTGTCAGTCAGAACCTTTAAATTAAAATGCGATTTCTGCATTAAAAATTTGTTGAAAAAAACCTTAACCTAATAAGTTTCTATGGAAATGTTTGTTTAATTCGTTTTGACTAGTCAGAAGTAGTTTCGACTAAGAATTTTGACCGTGACATATATTGAAAGATATATAACCCATATTACAATCTGTACAAGTTTGGGACTATATACTAATAGGACTAAATAATGTGTGAAATGTCCAATAATGTTCATATTTATTTATTATGAAATCAATATTTTTATTTTACTATAAGTAGGTATTGTTCGCCTAGAACTAAGATCTTGTGATGCCCACCCCCCTATTTACATTTATGCTAAACATAATGTTTGGACTTGCCTCTGACTTCCCCCTGCTAACTTGGTATGGCAATTCAACTTTAAAGTTTTTGTTGCATCTCATTAAAATCACTAAAGTTATTTAATTGTTTCTCTCACTCTATCAAATTTTAAATAAAATATTTTTTTACCATGGATATTTCACACATCACTATCAACACCATACTAAGCTAAGCTTGTACAGACAGACACAGATACAGTTACACAAGGCAACGGCAAGGAGTGTATAGTTTGAATGTTTGATGCATATCCCACTGTACTTTGGGAAAAAGGAAGTTGGTATAATACATACTTTTTTTTTGTAAATAAATATTAGATACATAAAATATTATAATAAAACCCAGACAGCGAACAAACATTAATGTTCATCAAACAAATGTTTGTTCTCGGTAGGTATCGAACCCACCGCCCACAGCGCAGAAGGCAGCGCTGCTGCCAACTAAGCTATGGGGGACTACTAACATGATCAACAAGTTAGTTATGCATAACATGGTCTCTCAACTAGGTTGATGCATACAAACAGGTTAATCCTGTTTTTTCTTAAAGGATGCTTGCCTACCTATCAAAATGTAAAATTTTCATTTCAGATACTATGTATCTTTAATGTGTTAGTAAGCAAAAAACCTTAAATAAATAATCTAAAACAAAACATAGGCTTTTTTGCCACTAGGATGGAGTTTGGCCCAAGTACTGCCGGTCTTACACATCATGTCCTCTGCAACAACGGTTAGGTGGCTGTTATGCCCCTGTGCATGCAGGGATGTGGTCATCACTAATGCGCTAGTAAAGTGCCTACAGTATCACAGCAACGCGCTATGAAAATACATCATCATAAAACCGTTGTTCGCACACTTCGCTATTCGTATTCGCGTTTTTTCGACAATTACGACGAAGGGTGGAGGCTCTATTCACCTTTAACTGGCTATTTATAAGACGAATACGCTATACGACTAACGAAGTGTGACAATGTGTCAGACGCAGTGAAAAAAAATGAGGTTAGAAATGAAATTAATTATTTGTACCTACCTAAAAACGTGCCTGCAAGCTCAGAGAGGCCCCAAGTTGTTAAAAGCTCTAAAACTTCGTCCATTATAAACACCACAAGCGTGCACGCTAGATAAAATAATTTTAGTTAGGATGCATCACAAACACAGCAAATTGTCAATAAAATTTAAAGACAAATACTTACCAGAGGTATCCCACAAATGAAATAGGTATAAAAAGTGTTGTGTCTAGATTTGATTCTTGTTTTTCACGGAAATTAACTCACTCATTAAATGAATCTAGATTAGAATTATTGATATTTTTCACAGAAAATGAACAAAAAAAACGGCTGCGGCTGGCGGCTGAGTGACGGCTACAGAACAAATACGCGGCGGCGCGCGCCCGCGTCGCGGGCGCGCGCCGTACGAGTCGAGACGAGAAAGAACTTGCTTGAGAGTAGATAGAAAGTCAGAGATGGCGCGTGCGGCGTGGCGGCTGGCCGCTGGGCTGGAGGCCAGGGTTACCAACTCCTAAAAATATTTACCCCTAAGCTAAAGGCAAAAACTCCTAAAATTGCCACGTTTACTTGAACATCCCACTCATTTTTTTTTATTGGTTTTAGTCATAACAAAAAATTACTTGATAACGCAGCAGTTCAATTACAATATCTAAATGCAAAACTATAGATCAAACTGAACAATAACCAAGCCAAGGTATTTTATAATTTCTAGTAAACGTTAACAAAAGTCTATCTATACTATACTTAGGAGTAGAAAAAAAATCATTTGTTTAGGGTTAACACTGGCACTAGTGACAGTTGTTTATTTCTTTATATTTTATATAGTTGTGTTGTGCAATGTGCACGCTTTGTGTAAACATCTTCTTGGTGGAAACTACGGTGGCCACCCGTACTACAGGGTGAAATTGAATAGATGCGACAAATTTAAATATTCAATAATACGTGTTGTCAAGAAAATGTATAAAATATCAAATGTAAAATTAAAAAAATAATAGATTGCAGTGTTACGAAAACCGTTAAAATAATAAAAGTATCAAAAAATCTCGTCCGACTCATCGCAGTGCTCAATATAGCGGTCATTTACCTAATTTTGCCTTATTTTTTCTTATTTATTTTGCATATTACTGGAATACCGATAATTCGTACTCGAATAAAGATAATAACATCAATGGATCTTTTGAAAACGATAATCGCGTATTTTTTTTAATGATTTAGATTGTAGAAAAGACAGTATATAATTACTGTGTTACTGTAACTGAAGCTCCAATTTCATTTTGTCGCATTTATTAAAATTCACCCTGTATACCTATTAATATATAGTATCGTACTTGATTTCAGGAAATTGTAATAAATATTATAGAAAAATACTGTATTTTTATCCCTGATTCAACTGTCGCGCTTTTTTTTATAAACTTTGACTGGAAGTCTGGCTGGAACGTACCCGTGCAGCGCTGCACGGAGTATTTCAGAACGAAACGCATTTGCGGTAACAAAACGTCAACTGTCAAACAGTCAATAATTGTTTTAATTGTTTAACTTCTGCTGGTAAAATAAAAAAAACATGGAAGATGTTATTGACAAATATGGAGCAAAGTGTTACAGTACACTTACCTAAGCGGGATTTCTTTTTAGATTGCATGATGTTTAAAAATAAATTTGTAACTTTTTTTTCTGAATTTATATTTACTATATTTTTGCAGCTTTTTTGGGAAAATACTAGGTATATTTGTCCAAAATAAAGGTGGCAACCCTAGTGGAAACCCGCAGTGACTGGGTTAAGACAAACAAGCTTTTTGTTTATGGCAAACACGCAGCTTTATTAGGGTAAAAACCTTACTTGATAGCTGCAATCAAGTTGTGTTGGAGTATTTTTAATGATTTATTTGATAGATACAACCAAGAAGGTTGATTGGGGCAAACAAGCTTCTTGTTCAGAGCAAACACGCACCTTTATTAGGGTAAACACCTTACTTGAAAGCTGCAATCAAGTTGTATTTGATAGATACAACCAAGAAGGTTGATTGGAGCAAACAAGTTTCTTGTTCAGGGCAAACACGCACCTTTATTAAGGTGAACTATCAAGTCGGATAGAATTTATCATTTAAACTTGATTAGGGCAAACAAGCCACTTGTTTTGAGCAAACATTCTACTTTTTAAGGGTGAACACCCTACTTGGTAGCCGCAATCAAGTTGTGTTGGAGTATTTTGACCGATGTTTTTGATAGATACAACTATCAGACTTGACTAGGGCAAACAAGCGACTTGTTCAGGGCAAACACGAACCTTTATTAGGACAAACACCGTACGTGATAGTTGGAATCATGTTGTCATGTAGTTTGTTTGTATGATGTATTTGATAAACACAACCAAGCAACTTATTTAGCTCAAACATTTAGCGCAAGATTAGACCAAGTTGTATGATTAATACAATTAATTGCAATGATAGATGCTATCAAGTCACACCAACTTAATAAAGTTTCAATAATCTTTATTGAAGTAATCAAAATGCTTGATTGACACAGCTAACTTACTTTGTTACAGTTAACATTTTTTGAACTTGTCTCTTTTTTAACTCTTCTACTATGATGTCTTGTTAAGGGTAATCGAGAAACTTGTTTGAGCGCTCAATCAAGTGAACTAGTATTGCTGCAATCATGTCGTGATGATCAACTTAACTAAGATTTTGATTGATCTAAACAAGATATCGTCAATCAAGCTAAAAAGTCACTTGATTGAATTGCATTTTTTTCAGTGTAGGTAAACTAAAAACCGAATATTTATGTTATAACAATATTTTCACTACATAGAGCGTAATTAAGTCAAGAGCCAAGGTAGTAAAAGAGGGATGCGAGAGGTTCAGACGCGGGTAAAGTGGCGTACATTGAAGGAGACCTATATTAAAAAAGAAAAATGATACAAATGTGATGGTATAAACTCTTCTGCCATCGCTTTGCTAACGTTTCATTTAGCTCTGTGAACGAATATGTACAGACAGTGTATCATACGGTGAATTATGTACATAGTAAGTATAAAACGTACACGACTACAACACTACTGCAGTACAACAGTGTAAGTTAAGTACGTTGATGCATTCATACGCGCATTTCCGCTGCGCCCAGTCTGCTTGATTGATTAGTGTTGTGCGTTCTCGTGTCGATAGATTTGTCGAGATAGATTTTAGATACCTAGTAATAGTTATTTGTTATACAAGAGTGCAAAGATGATTTTTAACCGCGTGCTCAATTTTGATGACTGAGCAAGCGAAAGATTCTAAAATTGAGTCACGAGCGAAGCGAGTGATTCATAACTTAGAATCTTGAGCGTTAGCGAGGGAATCAAAAGAGAGCTCGAGGTGAAAAATCTTTGCACTCGAGTGCAACACGTAACTTTTCATCCCACCTCAGCGAGGAAATGAATAAACGCAAAAAAAAGCGCATTATTAACAAATTCAGTTAATTCTGTTGGCGTCAAATAAACTTCCTCGTCGCTAGATTATGAGTGGTCATTTTAGGAAGTTGGATTCCTTGTTTTTAACCTAAGGTGTTAACAATATGACGTGAAAAGAAAATGGCGCGCGCAAAACATATTAAAAAAAGTACACCAAGAAGGATACGAGTCTGAGTTCTCAACAAATTAAAAAAAATATATGATAAATTCAGCACCATAGAGGTAGAAGTAAATAGGTTTAATGATGTTTTGAATTCACATGCTTAGTGCACACGATGTTCTAAATTCAAATTTACTTTACCCTCATGACGATAAAAACGGCTTTTGCACTCAGATATCGAAGAGCAAAAATACTCTTTCCGAGATGGGGGGATGAAAAGGTTCTTTTACGAGCGTGCGGTTCTAACAGCAGTCAGTTGAACTTGCAAAGTTTGCAGAAGAATCTTCTTTTCTCCTTTTTCTCTAATAAATTATTTACCTACTTACAATCTTTCAATCATCGTTGCTCACATTTGCGTAGTTTAAAAGTTAATTTAAGTAAATTTCAATCCCCAAATGGCTACCAGAACAGGTTTTAAGCGTAACCAATTAGTAATGAGCTTATTTCAGGAACGATAACTTGGTTGTAGGTACTCAAGAACATATCTTCGATTCCGATCCGTCTATTCTTTTATCGACGTCGGCTTCCAGTCTAACCTGATGCAGTTGAATACCGACTTCTTATCTGACATCCACAACCCAGTTAGTACTGATCCTTGGTAGACTAGTTGGCAGATAGTCAGTGGTCTTTCAGGCCACTGACTATCTGTCACGACTGTCAAAGATCTACAAATGACAGCCGAGACCAACGGCTTAACGTGTTTTCCGAGGTACGGAGGAAACTCGTATATCACTGATGTCGATGATCACCTATCTACGGACCAACCAAGGCGCGTGCAGCTAAACCTGAACAAAGATTCGTGTGACTGTGCAACGTGCTCCTTTATACCTCTATTAGCTGATGCCCGCAGCTACCCCCCCGTACAAATTATATAGGTACTAAAACCTTCCTCGAGAACCACTCCATACAATGGTGAAAACAACATGAAATTCAATGCAGTAGTTTTTAAGTTTATCGTGAACAGACAGACGCGATAGAGGACTTTGTTTTAAACTTACATTGTCACTTACGGGATATCTTCCGTGATTATTTACTATGTTGAGCTGTTGCAAGCGCCATGATCACGGGTTGACTGGAGTATGCGGGTATGCTCAACATAGTAAATAATCACGGAAGTTATCCCGTAAGTGACAATATAAGTTTAGTTTTTAAACCGTGAAAGCCTAAAACAGACTTTGTTTTATTATATGTAGTGATGATTATCGTCACAAATACATCGATAGTGTCCCAACTCAATCGGAAGCAGTGAATTCATCTCAATGGGCGTCGGGCAGCGTCGGGTCAACTGAGCTCAAGTGTAACAACACAGTGCTGCAGACGAGGGATGCTGGCGATTTACTAGTTAACTTATGTTATTGTTTGGATCTGATTTGTTAAGCAGGAGATGTGGGGCGAGAGCTGATTGATTTTAAGTTATTTGTAATAGTTGGATGTTTAGACATTATAACTCACAAGCTTTTTCAACCTCTTTATTGAAAAGTTTGTGGTTTAATATCTGGGTGTGATATACCTATATGTCACCGTAAAATTGTCAAATACGTTATATTGTAATATCTCTAGCGATATTGTAAAATCTCGAAATATTGTCAAATGAACTTACTACTTACAATAAAACGCATTATTTTTCGTGATATGCATGCGATGGTAGTCAACTTAAGCGGTGTGGAGGGAAGGAGGTGTCCCCCTTGCCCAGTGCTACAACTCTCATGAAAAGATATTGTACCCTTCCTGAGAAATACCGATAATTAAAACCTAACCTTAAAACACTTTATATTCCCCTAAAAAGTGTAGTCGACAGAGCCCCGCTTCGCGGGGTATTTTCGAGTGCAGGGTTTAAAGGAACCTAACTAAACTAACGGGGGGGTGCCCCAAGTCCCGATTATGGGAGCAGAGATACTTCCGTATGTTCAGTCGACAATAATTCGAGAGTTTACAATATCGCTAGAGAGAAACACGTTATATTGTAATATAACGTGTTTGACAATTTTACGGTGACATATACAGAAAGTCTAGTGTTGCGCCAGTGGCAGACTGTTACTTGTAGCTTTTCGGTATCTCAATACACTGCATTAATATAATGCATAGATTTTTGTACTTTAAAATATTGTAGACGACAAAAAAAAAACAAATAAGTAGTCCGTCAAACAGAGTTCCAAAAAATATTGGTCACTTATTTTTTCTTTTGTTCACGTAAATAAAAAATGAAGAAGATACCTACATTGAGTCGAAAACTCGTATTGAGGAACATGAGGGTTTACCAAGCCCTCCTGGTACGCAAACGTTACGTGGTGTATGTGGCCACGTTTAATGCATCCAAATTAATTATAATTGGTACCCAGACATAGGGGATGCGGGCTATTCAATAATTAAGCAGTTAACTGAACCAAATAGGGGAGATCTATGGGGTAATATTTAATTGTTTTTAGCTTTCAAGTGTTTAATAGTGGGTTCATTCATGTGAAGTGTTGCAGCTGCGACTGCAGTGAATATAACGACATTTGTATACGAAACAGAGTTTAAATAAACCTTTGATTTGTAGAGGTATGTACATACAGCATTATAAGTCTAATTAAGCAAAGCTTTAGTTTTTAAACTGAACTAGCCTAGCATAACTTTGGAAGTTTATCTTTTTTACCGTTAATTATACGCCATGTAAAATTAGCATGTTTCGAGTATACGATAGTAGTAGTGGTAGACGATATTTCGGCGATGTTGCATGCACCGTCGCATAGTTGTGAATTTTAAGGCATTTTCAAAAAGGTGTCGAGACGTATCACGATTTCTTCGAAACATAGACCACTATAATGGCCAAAAGGCATGATGGCATCAAAGGTTTGGTTCTATAATGCTCGGATTTACCAACTCTGGTACAAAACGGAGAGAAAAAAGGAAGGTTATCAAAGATTGCACGATGTATCGCTTAAGCCTTTTATATCAATGGAAAATGCTAAAGGTACATAATGATGGCCATGGAGGACTTAGAATATGGAGTGTCAACTTCTATTCTAAACTTAAAAACACACAAGAACAAATGAACGAAAAATTACTATAAGTATCGTATTTAATAAGATAAGGCGACGAGATGTAGTAACAATTTTAATGGTACTTACATATGATGTATTTGATAGTAGGTATCCTTTACGACGCCGAGAGCTACTTGTCCTCCTCGTCATAATATTTTTATGCTTTAGATCACTCCTGAGAACCCTCCAGTTACGGAGATATTGGGGGTTAAAGTTTCAACTTTTTCAATCGTTTTTTTTAAAACACGTTCTTAATGTTATGACTTCACTTTAATTTCCTCACGACCACAGTGATTTTCGAAGTATCCATCGGCACAATGTTTTGAGTGCGTTACACTGATTTCAACCGTAAAACGTGATATTTCACCCCACAAAACAAAGCCTTTCCCGAGTTTCAATTTCTGCGTAGTTACTTATTTTAATGCACGGAATTAGTGGTTGACGGCTTTGTGAAGATACCATTTACATCCTGTTTTCACTCCATCTCTGCCTAAACCATCGAAAATAACAGGCGTGACGCCAGGTAATGTTTGTTACGTTACATTTTGACTCATTGCTTGCCTAAACACTCCATTTACTTCATATTCCGTGTCAGTTACATATTACCATTGTTTGCAAGCACCAGCACAATCGATTCCTCTCACGCAGAATCAGATTGACTATTTACGGTATGATGACCACCTAATTTACTACATTACTTCTAAAAGAGAAATAGGTATGTTACTTAATAAATTCCCACCTCCATACATCGCGTACCTAATACTTTTACTACATTTATATTTTCCTTTTTAAACAAGTTTCATCTCGAAATATATTTCGATTACATTAACGTAGTGGAAATACACTCGAGAGCAATGAATCCGGGTCACTTAAAGAATGTTAAAAATCTCGGAAACTAAAAATGATAGGTTAATGCAATAAATTGTATTTAATAGACTATGTAATACTCCTTAAATGAAAGTAAAAAAAATATGAGTCACCATACATTTTATTAACACAAAATTACATAAAGAAAAAAACTGCTGATCTCTCCTTAAAACAAAAATAGGAAACATGAAATTTTTGAACTTTATTACGATTTTCTTGAATTTTAATACTTCGTATTGCCTCCTCGTGCTTCCATTACTGCGTTTACGCGGTTTGGCATGCTGTACACCAAGTTCCTTATACGATTTTGGGGAATATTCTCCCATTCCTCTGTGAGAGTAATTTTGAGCTCACGAAGCGTGATTGGGGGAGGGTTTCGTTGTTTTACGCATCTGCCTAGCTGGTCCCAAGCATGCTCGATCGGGTTGATATCCGGGCTGCGCGCTGGCCACTCCATACGAGTAATGTTCATCTCTTGAAGGTAGTCATTCACAATCCTACCTGTATGAGGTCGGGCATTGTCATGCATAAATATAGCATCCTCACCTAAATTGACCATAAATGGACCAACGTGATCATTGAGGATTTCTTCCACATATCTTACGCTAGTTAAAGAGCCGTTTTCTATGATCACCAGCTCTGTGCGACTTTCAGAAGAAATTCCGGCCCACACAAGTACAGACCCACCACCGTAGGCTACTTTTTCTTCGATGCATGCTTGCTTGAATCTTTCCCCTGGTCTTCGATACACTCTGTGTCTTCCATCGTGCTTGTAGAGCATAAATTTTGATTCGTCGGAGAACATAACTTTTGACCAATCTTCAATACTCCAATTTACGTGGCTCTGGGCATATCTTAGTCTTGAAATACGATGCCCACGCTCCAGTTTAGGGCCGTTTGCAGGTCTAAGGGGTTTTAAGTTAGATTCAGCAAGCCGACGTCTTACTGTCCATGCACTTGGGTTACTTCCTCCGAGGCGTCGAAACTGATTTGTGAGTTCAGTTCCTGTGAGAAAGCGATTTCGCATGGTGTTCACCAAGTATCGGTCTTCTCGTGCTGTGGTACACCTGGTTCTGCCCGTTCCTGGTCGGCGTAGGTTAGAACTAGTTTCTTCGTAACGTCGGAGAACTCTTTGTACTGTTGACAGCGACACACCGACAGTCCTGGCTGTATCGCGCTGACTCCGGCCGGTTTCCAGCATTGTAAGTATTCTGGTGCATTTTTCAGGCGTAAGCGACATAATTTCAGCTTGAATAATGAATATAGAGCACTATGCACATGGTTTATGTACCCACATATATGACAGATTACAAACAAAAGCAAAACCAAATGCTGTAATTTCGTAGTTCCATCTTCGAAAGTGGCCCTTTTTGAAATTTGATTTTTTATGATATAACTTTACAATAACTAAGAAGTTTTAATACCTTCATTTAAGGAGTATTACATTGTCTATTAAATACAATTTATTGCATTAACCTAGCATTTTTAGTTTCCGAGATTTTTAGGATTCTTTAAGTGACCCGGATTCATTGCTCTCGAGTGTACATTATGAAAACAACATAAATATTTTTCTCTTGCAAACTCCATTTTCCTTCACGACGCGGAACTAAAAGGAAACTGTAATATACAAAGTAAAATACTGCTAAATTAAAAAGTCGGTCTGCTGTTACACAAGTTTGTAAAGCCTTCGTTCCACTGCCGCGTAGGATATGCACGGGGACACTTGCTACGTTAGCTGCGCGGTTCATTTGTTCTATTACCAGATATGTATCCGCACATTTCTTTCGAATGTAACCATTGTCACATTACCTATTTCGTCACTGTCATACCTCTCTGCCGACCGCGAACCGGAAGAAATGTGCGTTGGAAGACCTCCCCATAGGCGGATCGCTGACCTAGTGAAGGTGGCGGGAATCCGCTGGATGCGAGTCTCACGGGACCCGTCAATGTGGCGACGCGTGGGTGTGTCTATGTCCAGCTGTGGACGTCTTTCGGGTTTATGAGGATGATAATGATGATGACATGATAAAGAAAAACAGTTCGTTCTACATGTTTATAGGCATGGAAGCTAAGTACTCTTCAACTTTGCGTAGTTTAGCCGTGGCTCGATGTGGAGCGCCGTCTTTACAATGTTCAGTATTTCTTGGCACCGTGTTGGAAGGAAACTGAATTTCAATTCTCATTTGCTTCTGGGAAGCAGTACGCTATAAATGTTAAAATATACCAGGCACGCTATAATGCTTTAAGATTATTAAGTTTTTCAGGGTGCATAACTTTGCTGAGAATGTTTCCCTCGTGTAAAAGTGTTATTAGCTTTGACCTACTTACTGAACTATGAATAAAATGGTTTTTGAGTACCTTTTATAAAATGTGCACTGTGAGAGACGTGATTTATTTCTATTGTAAGTAATATCCTACCAAAAATATTTGAAAAATATTTTCAAGGCCATATGACGCGCACTGTTAAAAAGTTATCAGGTCTCATGCCATGTAGAGCCAAGCTTCTAACTCTACACGCCCTAACTCTACAAGGTCTAACTTCACAAACTCTACACCTTAGTCAAAGTATATGTGACTTGGCCATTATTGATTAATTTGTCTTCACCTATTTTGGCAACCCTTCCAAAATAGGTACTTAACAATTTTGCACGTTGTTAAGAAGCTTATACTCTGTTCCGTTTACTTACTCATGTGGCGATGAAGTCCATCTGCTGGCAGCCAAGTTAGTTGGGTATAATACTGATGCACAGGTACACGAGCTAAGCCCCTAGCTCCCGTCCCAGTACTGTTGACATATATGTCTGGAATGTCTTTTCTTTAGTTAATTATGAGTCGGTTATTAATCTTCTTTTATTTATATTTTTATATTCATGGCAAACGATACGTCCAACATTAATTCTTGGTGTGCATGGAACATATTTCTAGTTTAGCTTGGCTGGCTCACTGCCATTTCCCCAATAACTTACTAACGTATTACTGTTGGTTAAAATGCTTACTTCCGTAGCTGTCGGTGTTTCTATTAAAAAAGAATATCCTATCCGCGTCACCTATAACCTGTACTTCATTCGTAGAAAACTCAAAGAAAGCTTTTCTTTGACGTTTTGTTTCTAATCGGTCAGTAAGCAAAATGTCATACAGACAAAGATAAGTAGTAACCTACCGATACCGAGCAGTAAGTTAGTAGCAAAATGGCCGTTAGTTTTCGATCTGCAACCCGCATTAGAGTGTCCACATACACATCAGTATTGCTTGGTCATTTCCCCGGCGACAAACAGTCTGGTTTTTTAGATGTCAGTACAAAACGGTGTAATTCAGTGTCGCAATTACTTACAACTACCGCACAACGGTAAATAAATGAATAATCATTCTTATATCAATAACAATGCGATTAAATTCTTCTTTTCTTTTGGAACTTTAGATAAACAGCAGCTATCACATGGATTTGTGTTATAAACCGTTCGAACACACGTACCCGATAAATAGGTGTCATCAGAGTACATGAATGACTTTTGATAAGAAATCGTTATCAATGTTTTCGTTATCAAACTGATAGGTGGCGCTGAGGTATATAACTGATTGACTTCTTGGCTAAAAGGTAATAGGGTACTATAAACAGAGGACCAGTCGGTAGGTTGTAAGTTGGGGTTTAAGGCAAATGAAAAGTTCATAATATAAAAAAAAAATATTAGCAATTTTTTAATTATGTTGAGCTGCTATCATAACTAATTGGGTTTAGTTTTTGTTCACTGTTTATAATTTATAAATGTCCACTGGCCAGCAAAACTATGACACTTAGATATTACAATAGATACCATACCTGGCCAACATTTTCAGACTATTTCAGAATATTGGGTCATAATATTGTTTTCACATATTTTCGTTCGCCGTGGATAGTCTCTTTGATTGCCTGAGTAAAGAAGACACTTTAAAACGACCTCTAAATAAAAAAAACTTGAATGCTTCATATCTGAGCTATCGGTTGTTAGCAATTATTTAATAAAAAGTGCAGTCTATAAGTCTGCAAAGCCAGAAATAAGTAACTAAAACCCGCTGTCTTTAGTAAAACAGATGAGTCAGCGCCGAGATAACTTAAGTATCGCTATCGTTCGATAAGGTTGCCGAAAATAAGTGGTATATTATAAAATGGCGATAATTTCATTATCTGTACACTAATTGTGGGTCTACGTGCCAGGCAGCACATATGGCGACACACCTTTGACCACGTGCAGGTGAGGTTTCGTGGGAAAACGACACTTTCCCGGAAAATTACAATCTTTGGTGCGATTTCGGAAATCATGAAACTGGATGTGAAAAAATAACTCAGGCACCGTTCATCGCGCCTTCCCCGTGTTACTATAACACTCGGACTTTTTATTTCTGCGTCCAGTACTTATTTATTTTTTTATTTATTTATTTAAACTTCATGTACAAGAGTGGTATCTACATAGGCGGACTTAATGCCACAAGGCATTCTCTACCAGTCAACCTTTGGGTTAGAGTACATTATAAATAAAAATACCATTTATAAGCATAAAATTAAAACACATAAATAGGTATACATACGAATACATTATATAGGCATATAAAATAAACTAAGTAATATATATTAACAAAAAAAAACATACAAATAGACCAAAAACGACAAACCTTATAATAATTAATACAAAATAACCATAACAACTTATGTAAAACTAGCTTCTGCCAGCGGCTTCGCCCGCGTGAAGTTTGATTATTGTCCCATGGGATCTTACTACCGGAATAAAATGTATCCTATGTTTTATGTGGGTCATAGCGTGATGATATAAACGTAAGAGTAAACAAATATAATAATAACAAATCTCCGAACTGCTAAGCTATCGGGAGTTACACGTGTTATTGTGAGTCAACTATAAAAGATAGACATATGCTGTCTTGGGATATTTTTTATATAATTTTATGTGGAATATTTCCGTTATACATGATTTCTATGTAGCTTTAACCATTAAGGCTGCACACGCGACGGAAGCTAAAAAAACCAAGTAACTTCTCCCGTTTTCCCAACATTTCCTTTCACTGCTCTGCTCCTATTAATGGTAGCGTGATGAAAAGTATACTATTACCTGCTCAGGAGTATGTAGAATAATTGTACCAAGTTTCGTTAAAATCCGTCGAGTAGTTTTTTTTTCTATAAATAACATACAGACAGACAGACAGACAGACAGACAGACAGACAAAAATTTTACTGATTGCATTTTTGGCATCAGTATCGATCACTAATCACCCCCCGATAGTTATTTTGTAAATATATTTCATGTACAGAATCGACCTCTCTACAGATTTATTATAAGTATAGATTAAGTTTGTTCATTTTTAAATTAGATTCCGCTGAACATATTTTTCTTAATTTATATTTTAGCTTAGAAAAAGTGTGCCCACTTTTGCCATTTGCCAGGGATTGAAGTCCACTACGATAAAAGAATTGAACTTTGGATTATGAAATCATGGAAATTTGTACTCTATATTACAAAGTCCAAGATTTCATAGTCCAAAGTTGAATTCATTTCAACAGCGTACAAACACAAGTTTTCAGCTCTCTGAAACCACATTCAAACATGCAAGTAGATCATAAAACCGGTGTTTGTGATGCTGTTAAGTTATATTCGGTATAGATCGGCGCCTGCGTCGGTCTATTTTCAAACAGACCAAGTTCATTAACATCTGTTTTACTAGCAGTAGGGATGGGACACAAAGTTTGTGACTTATCGATAGATTTCCGCGAATATACAACATTATTTTTTGTTTATACTAAACCCGAAAAGAGGTCATTGTACTCATCATTTTGGACCACTTTTTCTATGGAACGAACCTTGAAATCGCGAAAAAAAAATCTGCTGTTCCCTACATTTTGACGAGTTATGCGAACATATATATTTTCGGATTTAGTGTAAACAAAAAATAATGTTGTATATAGGTATATGTATATTTTTTAAATTTCTAATTATTTATTATTAGGTAAATTACCTGTATATTAATGATATAGATATTTAATTGAGTATACTATATTACTATATTTAGCAGATTAGACGGTAATCTCTCGTCTATGTCTGTCTGTATCTAAAGGATGAGAGCTACAATTTTCACTTAATTGAATTGAGGTGGTAGTCTGTGATTCACAAAAATAATGAAATAAGTACTGATTACTTAGTGAAAAACAATTAATCATTGATATTTTGAGTGACTCATGTATTTTAAAATATTGCAATGTTTACATCAGAAAATGAAGGACGTTTAGCGTTATTTATTTGTTTGCTTTTATTAATACTAATCCAATCATGTCTACTCATATTCGTTTTGAATATAATGATTGAATACAGTTACGATTACGTATCTCATGATGAACAAGTAATTTAACGCAGAAAAAAAGCGATTTCCTAGCAATAATATTTTGTGTTATATTTTTAGATAATCAGACCGTTATCTTTTCGGTGAACATAGACCTTAATAATAATATGATGTACAGAATGCTTGGTTGTCGGCTTCGAGATGAGTTCGTTTACGCCTAGCATAGTAGGTAATACTGCAAAACAAAAATACGAATATTGTTAACACAAATAAATTAAATACGATATAAAGCAATGAACTTTCCTAGCCACGAAAAGGTTGTCCTTTATAATAATATTATATTAATACCGGATACGGAAGCGGGCGGGTAGAAAGACAAGTTTATGTTAATCAATGATAATTACTTTCTGAGTGACAGGAGAGGCGGCGCGGCGGGGCGAGCTTGTATGTCAAGTGACAGTTCTAAACAGATTTACATACGCATTTGAATGGATTAGCTATTTGGGGGTTTAGTTCAATGACAAGATAAATGACGTGGATACTCGTATAGTAACCTACTATTACATATCCTAATAGATATCTAGATGATAATTATGTTCGATTTTTAAGGGTAATGTTTGTTTCTCAGTATTGGACTATCACCCAAGGATTAGGAAGATTTGTTCCGATGGCAATAGGATCAAACCCTTAGGACTTTAACATAACTGGCGAAATATGGCTGAACTATTCGGTAAACCTCTTCCTAACTTTTCGGGGATAACAGGCTGTGATAGTAATGTATGGTTAATGCAAGTTTGACTTAGGTGTATTTATTTCGCTATAAGTCCTATCAAGGGCCATAAAATCGTGGTGGTATGAATCTATAAAATCATTACCGCCACGTCGATTCTCTTTACGTCAATTCGTATTTTTTGTTGGTTTTGATGAATTGTCCTTTTATATGGTGTTTTTTTCCGATATCAAATGAGGGAAGTGACGTTCTGTATGAACAACGATAGTCATACACCGGTTTGACTGTATGTCTGTTTTTATAAGCACTACGCGAGACTTAATTAATGTCTTCACTAAAAAGAGTTAAGTATTTAAAATCTCAATTGAGGGTTTTTATTAAGGCGGTAACTTTGGGAATGTGAGTAAAAAAGGGCATTGGACTCATAAAATATATGCACATGGCATTAAGACATCATCATCATAATCATTTCGGCCGAAAGACGTCCACTGTTGGTCATAGGCCAACCTCAAATGTCGCCGCATTAACCTGCATTAAGACGAAATTCCTTGTTAATTAAACAATAACAATCACTGTGAATCTGTATCTCCTCTCAGCTTGGCACAGCAACATCAACTTGACAGTAACATGGTTAAATATTCAATTACGAGTCCATTTGATAATTAAAGTGTGTTTCAAGCGGTTGCTTAGTAACTGTACCGACAGCTAGGCGGTGCGCGGTGCGCCCACACAAGGCATTTCATTGTCATCTCATTATGCTTCTAGAGCGGCCTACGTCAGTCACTAGACTTGGTTAAGGGGCTTTTACAATGTACTTTAGTTAACAGTTAATGGGATAAAGGCAAAACGATTTTTTTTTCTTGGGTGACTTTTATTTTTTACAAGTTAAAAATTATAGGTATAACTTACAAGTTTTCGCGAAAATCTAAATTTGCATATATCTTTTTATCATTTCAATCGTTCAACTTGCTCGGTCCATCCGTTCCTGAGAAAATCGTTGGTGACCGACGGACAGAAAGACGAGAAAGTGATCTTATAAGCGTTCCGTTTTTACCTTTCTAGATACGGAACCCTAAAAATGATCTTGTAAAGTTGAAAACGTCGTCGAAACTTTAGTTATTGGGAAACTTGTGGCATTTTCTTCTTAGGATGTCGATGAAAATCTAAATTGTGTCAGCCTAGGACTTCAGTAGCTTCTGTCAGTTTCTGTTATAAACAAACATGAGCTGAATCCAGTGTGAACAATTCTTGACCTATAATAAATAAATAAACTTAAAGCATACACTGCTAAGCCCTCCCTCCTCATAAGCATTTGACACATTCCGAACTGCTCTCTAAAACAATCAATTTCCTAATGCATTCAGTAGCCAATAAACATGGCTCCTATTTCTCAATCGAAGCTTTTAGTAACTCGATAGTACAATAGTTATAAAAGCACAAGTTATTACGCCCCGCTCACGTCCTCGGTTGATGCGGCGGACACGCGACGCGTCATTTGTTTCCATTGCGAGAGCAGAAACCATCGCAGTTACTAGTGGCAAGTTATTTCTCTTTTTTCGTATTGATGCCGCGTTATCTGGCTTGGCCCAGTAGGTGCCCAGCTACATCATGGTGTCAGTATTGTTCTCTGATGCATAGGTGTTAGGACACTTTGGATACGCCAGCAAATGCTATGGTCTGGTCTGGAGGACTGAATCCACCTATCTTCCTATCCCCCGGTTTTGCCAATTAGCTGAATTGATTGTAGCAGATTTTTTTTTGCAGAACCTGTCGCAACACGCGCGTTTTTGAGCATGTAGATCGTGGGCAAACGTTAACAGACTGCCACCCATTGACGCAACTGATTATAGTGTCTGCTAGATAGGCCCTATCGCGTTTTATAGAGGACGGTAGCTATCGTCGGACAGTTTGACACTTGCATTTCTCATTGATCCATTATTGTGCTTTTGACAGCTTTCCAATTGTATTATTTTGTAACTCTTCGGGAATTTGGTTCCACGTACTGCTCTCTGGAGATTTTAACACTTTGGGAGTTTTGCCTCTACGTATTTCTTTCTCCGGAGGTATATTGATTTGCTTGTTTTTTTTCTCAATCTCTTCGTTACACTTCGGTTTTGGGTTTTATTCGAGTTTAAGTTTGTTTGATTTTCAAATTAATCTTCTGGTTCAAGAAAATTCTACGTAAGGTATTGTTATTGCCCTTCGTTATCCGAGCCTTTTACCTTAATATTTCCCCTCTTCTTTTTTGTGAGAAGTGTTAGCTTGTTCAGACACTGACTGTTCAACAGCTAGTGTAACAAGCCCTTTATAGTATCACCTTGCAAGGCGACAGAAATGCAAATCATTTAACTAAGAGTTTAGCCATCAATTGTGAGTTTATTCAAGCACACTAAATGCTTAATTTCAGATTGGCTTTTTGAATGTTGTCAATTAATTTTGTTGGCACTGTTATATTGAGCGACTTTTTATCGGGAGTTTGGGAGTTTTAATAACTATTTTTATCATGTAGCATGCGAATCTTGCAATACAGATGCTGGTATTCCCATACAATTAAACTATTCCTCTCCATTTTACCAAAAAAGATACGCTTGGATTGTTATGTCTAAATAGACGCGTATGCTTATTATTGGTCCAGACCAGTATTCTGAAATGCCAGATTTCATAACTAATATCAACTCAAATCTAGTTTTAAAACGGGATTCCAGACTGAGTCAAACCAGCCTTAAAATGTATCAAAGTTACGGCCAATATTTCTATTAATTTCACAATTCGATAAGTAAATACCGTAGAGAGACTTTCCGAAGAAGTACCATTGAAAAATTGTAACTCGTGCGTGTTCATGTTTTAGAAATAATTTATAGAAAAATAACACGGTTCAGTTTTACTGACCGCAAAACAAATAAATTTCCAGTTTATTATTTTAAATACTTCGAAGTATTTTGCTTTGTCCCATCAATCGCAAGTCTTTGTGTAGGGTGTTTCAACGCACTGAATGTTCCATTTTAACGTCTTTGGGAATGTGCAGCTTAATGATAAATGATGTTTATTTTACACGTCATTCTTTTTAAACAATGTGGGGCTGGTGTTTCGCACCTAACTACTCTGAGAAGAAGCAGCCAAAACAAACTCTGAGGCCACAGTCTTTCTTAAAGTCCAGATATAATTTTGCTCAACTCATGTGAGGACAATGTGGATTAGTGTCTGACACAGATTAACCTTGAAGATACCCCGTGTGGCTGTTATTATTCAGCCACAAGCTCCTTTAACAATTTAATAAGTAAACGAATTAAATATTATTTCGCTACCATTACTTGTTAAAAACTTCTCGCGACCTCCACTCAAGTGATCGGTGAGCACATATTTAACAAGCTGACATTTCGTCACCTCACAACTCAAGTGATATGCAAATCAATCATCGGTACCTGTCAGCATCGATTCGATTGCAAGACTCGATTGATACGGAGATCACTGATAAAATCAATCAGTTTGGTAATCACTATTAGAGTAATGGGTGATTGCGATGTTTCGCCATGTTTGACTTGTAGCAGGTTTGGTCGAACTTTAATGATGTGTTTGTAGGTATTTTTTTAATGGTGTTTGATTTGACCTTATTGGTATCTATTCTTGTGTGGGTTGGCAAATAGGTCTTCGTTTTACCCGATCGGAGTGTGATTTTTAAGATAACTGATAAGGTTAAACAGACTATTCAAGTTTTAAACTATGTACTCTTGGAAGTGGCTCCACTGGCATATTTTTTTTTTAGGATCGGAAGTCATCAAATGACCCCTCCCACTCTGGGCGGAACGGGAGGAAGTGTCAAACTTTTACTGACTAAAACCATCCATGTTCCTTCCTTGCCCTTTACGTTCCGGGGCTGCGGTATCTCTTTCGAACAGTCCCGCAGCCCGGCAGGGCTACTGGCACACTGTGTGACATATTATAGTAAGGACTCAATGAAGGGCACAGTTATCTTAAAGTAACCACAACATTTTTAAAAGAAGCTCAAATATTACTATGTCCAGTAAAATTTGGTGATGTTTTACGTTCGATATTTCAGGCCAGGCAGTACTGTAACTTTTCCCAAGAATTTAGTAAGTTGTCGACTTTTTATTGATGTTATACATATTTTGTAATTCTATACCAATTATTATTTGTTTCTTAAATTGATTAAATTAATTCAACAATACTATTTAATACTCTATTATTTTTATCGACATAATGATATCTTTCGTCACGATGCAGCGGTGTCCCATCCCTACTGTGTTTACACAGGGGATGCGTCCCGGCGGTGCGCGGCTGCGGCGTCGCTCGCCGCGTCTAGCGCGTCTCGCAATGAATCACCCAGTGTGTAGTGTGTTCCGATCTTTATTAGCTTTTGTCTCGCAAATAGAGGGTAAGCAGAAGTAACGTGTTTATAGCGAGCAACGGAAAATAGATTTAGTTATTTTTTTATTTAGGTTCCTATTTATGAAACGTCGCGTAAATTAGTTTACAGAGCAGTTATGAATAACATACATGAAACAGAGTTTTTCAAGGGTTTCCAAAAAGCTTTAGAATTAGAGAAAACAAGATTATGGTATTTGGTTAAGCCATTTTTGTACTCAGTACAATTTGTCAGAAGTTTAAAAAAAACTGGCCAATTGCGAGTCGGACGAAGGGTTAGTGTACAACACTGGGCAAAAAAACACGTTTGTTGTATTTCAGTCCCCCTTAAATATTTATTTTATGCGGTTTTTAGTATTTGTTGCTAGCGACAACCGAAATCTGTGAAAATATTCATTTCATCACAGTTCATGAGACACAGCCTTGTGACAGACAGACGGACAGACAGACAGTGGAGTCTTAGTAGTAGGGTCCGTTCTTACCCTTTGAGTTCGGAACCCTAAAAATAAGAAGGGGAAGCTATTAATCATTGTTTCAATCTACTATTTCTTCCATTTGTCTTACTAGAGCTAATCTCAGCTGGACCACCGCTACTGCACGTTATTTATATCCCAATATATCCTGTAAGGAAGAAATACGGTTCACACCAAATTGGGACCATTCAATATCCTACATCCTTCACTAAAAGTCATTAAAGATTATTCACTACAAACACTATCACTTACAACTGAAATTGAACCTTATCTGACCACTTTAAGATTTAATTCTGAATGTATTCAGAAAGGTAATTTTCAGATTACGTCACAACGTAATTTCAGCTTTATTTTGTGTGTACAAGGTATAATTTAGGTTGTGTTGTTTTCTCTATTTTCAGATACTATAAATGTGTTTGATTTTGTAACAAAGCCGCATTCCTCGTTTGTTTGTGTTTGTTAGCGTTTACGTCCTTTTGTTTCCGTGTTTTAAGGAAGTTTTGTTCAACGGCAACGGGCCCGACAAGTCTGCCACACTATTTCCAAACCACTGTAACTTCTGAAAGCTAGAATCAACAGTCGCGACCACCAGAAAAGCGACGAGACAATGAAGCTCGACGAAGTCCCAGAGAATGAATTTAACTGTCTTGGATCCCGCAACGAAATTACATAATCAGAAAGTATCGCGGAGGAGTAGGAAAAATACCGTCATTTCCACTTCCCTCCATATCAGCAGGAGACAGAACGAAACAAGGTCAATAGGGACAAAGGGACGTTTACAACTGGGATAGGCCCAGTTGCCTATATCACCACGGATAAATATTAAGTCCTAAGTTGTGAGCTGTTATACTTGATTCCAATAATAGGTAGGTATGGCAAAAACGTGTGAACGCACGGTTTGTTCTAGTTTCTACAAGGTCCGTATAGAAAATAAATCCGGATGTAACCTGTACACTATCCTCATGAACGTATGGAAAGAACTGGTGGAGGTGTCGGCCTTTGATGGAATTATCCCACCTGTTTAGTGTCTTTGTTTATACAACCCTCTGTTAAATAATTTTGGAGCTGCTTTGGATTTGGTGCTTGTTATTTATTGTGAACTTGCCTAACGAGAGTATAATAATAATATTATCAGTATATGACTACTTTCAAGTTACCTCAAATAGTATCAGTGGAAAATAATGTTGGCTTTTATTGGTCAAAGAGCTATCATAAACCGAATGAGTTGTACCAAGAATGAAGGTAAGAGGATGGAGATTCTTGCCGGTTCTTCTCCATAACAAACGATCAACATGAACCGTGCATCATTTCTCAACATGTTATAAGTGCTCATGTAGGCCTTTGTGAAATAAAATATTTGAATAAACAGCAATGAACGTTGTTTTTGGTCCGTTGCAATATATATATCACGACAGGAAATCCCTGGAGAAGAGCAGTCCTCGAATATTGGCGCCATTCGCCGCCATACTTAATGTCTAGCAGTCTATAACCATCACATCGCCGTGCGATGTGATTCTTCATTGTTGGTAGATAGGTAGATGGGTAGTTGAAATCACACACCACATTTTACTCAAACTCCAAACGTTTATTTCTAAGAAACCATTTAGGTACAGGCACAATAAACATTCTGAGTCAAGCAGCCCGTTCGCATATTGTTAATAAGGAGAAGAACGGACAAAGAAACTCCTTACACTCTTTTCAACCAATATTACATTTCTCATTTACACAAGCTTGTAATGTTTACTTTAAAAGCCATTACTATTTTCTTAATAATTCAATTGTTTTACTCAACGAGACACACCGCGTCTTCAACGCGTCTCTCTAGAGTGACCGGAAGTTGCTCGCTCACTCAGTACAGTAATTCATTACATCGTAAGGTCATTAAAACTTACAAACAATATCAGAATACTTCACACTTAATTATTGTAATAATTAAGCAATACTAATATTCACAAATGCAAAGGTATTATTAAGTTTAAGCTTAATTACCTACTTGCTCAATTCCTTTTTACACTTGTTATTAAACCATTTCCGACAAAACGGAAGACACGTCAAATTAATACAAAGAATAAGTCTTCCACTAATAGATTGCTTTGTAAATAATCTTGTTACTTATTTTGGTTTGTAGCTAGTTTCAGTAAAACTGATTTAGTTATAGTTTAGAATTATAAATTGACTTATTGACCATTAAAATTGTACTTAGCGCGTTTGTATGGCGACATCCACCACATGTGGAGTGTTGCCATACAATCAAAGAAACCGTAGTCCACGAACGAGCTATGACAAATTGGTAAAATCCCAATAGTTATAAAATATTAGCTATCTTAATTTTAACTGTAGTTCTAGCTAAACTTGTTTAATTAATCTCTTAAATTGTCACTCGAAGATCTATTTAAGTCTTAGTTAATACAAATGCCAATAGATGGCGCTTAACCCTTCTCTCAATCGAATAATGATTTTTGTAAATAATTGTTAATGCCAACTGCCAAAGCAGAGATGGCAGGTTCATCAATATTACAATGGAATAGTTTACGAGTGTTATTAATTAGATTAAATCTTAGCAGATAGAGACTCCTGCGGCGACACGGCCATTCTGATCGGCGGTGCGCGCTCTGCACCTGCCGTCGCCATCACTATGTGGAGATTCGTAGTTGTTATCTGAAATAGTGGAGATAAATTTTGTTGGCAGATTATTGTTGCTTTTATTTTTATAATCCTACATTGTTCATTGAATTGTAGGATTTGGTAACAGAAAGTTCCAGTCAACATAGAAAGCTTGTAATAGATCTGACATCTATTAAATTTTCCAATTATTTCAATAAAAATAAATGTGTTTATGTCTTCACCTAGAAGCATACACAGTTGCAGAGTTAGATCTGCTTGAAATTATTTTTTAATCTTTTAGTAGTGCTTAGCTTAGATTCAAGCTGCTTAAGCTATTTGTCAAAATCAAAATCAAAGCATTTATTTCAAGTTGACCAATTACAGGCACTTTCGATTTGTCAAAACAAAGATGAAAATTAAATGTAGCTACAACGTCACTGACGTCGCTGACTGGGAAGTCACAAGACATAAAAACTGTGAAAGTATTGTAGTTGCCCATTCCCTAGCGTAGATCTCTATGGAGAAGAATGGGCAAGAAACTCCATGGACACTTTTTTAAATCAAATTATTGTTACAAAATCTTGGTTACATCATTCATGTTGAGATGGTAAATTTTGTGAGAACAATGTAGCATGTGCATGTTAAAAGTGTCCATAGTAAAAACAAAATAATTAATTCAAATAAGCCATGGCATCTAAGAGATGACCAGTCACAACTGACAGCGCCCGTTCACGAACATGACGCATTAGTTAAATAACATGTTGTAGCCTGGATTATCCAATTACAAGAATTGAATTGAGTTTATTGACATAGTTTGATCAGCTACTAGTCAAAAAGAATATTGTTGTCAAAATTATCCAACATGTGTTGAATTAGTGTGTTTAGTATCAGCTAGTTTTCAAGCACTTTTGAAACTTGTATTTGAGCTAATGGTAGGTGAGGTTGATGGGTCAGCTGTTCGCTAAAAATAATGTTGTCTCTTAATCCTACTAATATTATAAATGCGAAAGTTTGTGAGGATGTATGTTTGTTACTCTTTCACGCAAAAACTACTGAACGGATTTGGATCAAATTTAGCACACAGATAGTTTATTACCTGGATTAACACATAGGATACTTTTTATCCCGGTAATAAGATCCCGTGGGATAATTTCAAACTTCACGCGGGCGAAGCCGCTGGCAGAAGCTAGTAATTTAACATTTTCATTAAATTCTTATGCTTAAAATGATCTATGGTTCTAGTTGACTTCAGAACTTTGTTATAGATCTACTGTCTACTAGATACGTTTTATTTAAAACTTTTTATTGCTTTCAATATTCTGTAATTTTCATTTGGTAAGTGTAGTGTAAGTAATGTGTTTTTTTTTGTTTGTTCATTCTCACGGGAAGGTAATGCTCTGTGATAGACACAAAGTCTTGGATTTGACAGGATAGAAGGATAGGATCAGGAACACCGCTCTGTGATGGACACAAAGTCTTTGATTTGACAGGATTAAAGGATAAGGAGTTTAGGACCATTGCTCCGTGACAGGCACGAAGTCTTTGATTTGACAGGATATAAGGAACCAGGCTCTGGGTGTTAGTACACCGTGGACCCAGCAGGATAACATGAGAGTATTGTTTATTAGATGCCTCCACAGCCACTAATAGTTAGTTTTCATTATCAGTATCCTCCACGGCTACTGATAGGATAATTTGTTGTGTTCATTATCAGTAGCCTACACAGCTGCTGATAGGATCAAGTTATTTGTTATGCTCATTACCAAGTACCTCCACGGCACTGATAGTATTGTTTGTCATTTGTTGTGATCATTATTACTAAACTAATAGTATTTGTGTTATTTGTTGTGAGTATTCATTGAGCTTGTTGTTTCCTCCACGGATACCAACAGCTTGTTCTGAGTATTATTATTATTCATTTTATTAGTTACTGTTAGGAGTACTAACATTTAGTTATTTTTCATTGTTAATAATTGCTAACAACTAGCAGCATTACAAAAACAAAAAATAATGAATGTGGATACATGACACTCATCACACACGAGCATCATGTAAGTAGGTTGAATTGGCTATTGTATTACCCCTATTGATGTATCAGTGGGGAAGTGTAGGAAGTAGTTTGAAAACTCCTCACCTTTACTTGTTATTTTATGGTGCGAGGACACTGTAACAGTCATCCCTGTTTGGCTGTTCTCATGCTGTTCCCCATTTGAAGACTCCAGTTGGCGACACGGTCATCTGTTCACCAGGCTGAATTCCATGATGTTGTTCATTTTTAAAACTGAGTTGAGTCACGTTGTCAACAGTTGGAATGTTGATAGTTTGTTGAAATTGGTCTGCTTGTATTGGTTGGCTAAAACCAATTGTGATATGTATTGGTTAGCGGGCTTATATTCTTAAAGGTATTCTTATGGCGGTGGTATAGCCTTCCACACTTGATGTCATGTCACTATCTTGGAGTGACTGCATGCATAGTTTTAGAAGAACTTGAGTCTTCCTTATGGTTGCTCTCAATTTTGTTTCAATTTCTTTGATAGTAGGTTATCATTTTCTCTGTGATAAAACAACTGCCTGGAACCTGAAATGTGAGAATTCGTGCAGATAAATAACTTATCAAAACATCACGCTTGTGATTCTCAATGGGTTAGCAGTGTAGCTAAAACTGCATTCACATTTCCCCAGTTATGTTTAGGTCGCACGTAATAGGGAGCGTATTTGTATTAACTAGGCACAATTCCATACTCTGTGGTTACTACTGAGAAATTCCTAATGGAAAAACCCAACAACACTTTGCTTTACCTGGGATGGGAATCGAACCCAGGGTCCTATGCTCAACTGTTAACAGTCACACTTGCAACCAACGAGGTAGTCAGTGCAAGTAAATAATAATAATAGTGTTGTGTGTACATAACATCACACCTGCAATCCCTGAAAGGATAGGCAGAGGTGTAAATAATAAATCCACACCGTGCCCAAGTCTCTAATTTAGCGATATTGCTATTTGCCTTTCATATGATTGTCTGGCCTGCTACTGAGAAATTCCTGATGGAAAAACCCAATAACACTTTGCCTGACCTGGGAATAGAATCCAGGTCCACATGCTTTAATAATACGGCTCATAACCACTGGACCAACAAAGCAGTCCTACTATTGTTTAAATTAGTTGGAGTAAAAGTTATAGTTGGTTATTGATTGTTTTGAAATAGTTATTTAAGTACTTCAATTAAGTTAATTAAACTAAGATGGGAAAGTTAAACTTATCAGAAACACTTTTAAAACACTGCTGATTGTGTAGCTGCACTGACATAACAAATGTTTTCAAGTTTGCATTTTTATTTGAAAATGCCATAATCTTTGCACATATCGCAAACAATATCTGATTGTGAGGTATAAATCTACAGTGTGAATGTCAGACAGATGTGACTACTTAATTACTAATAAAAATGTTTACTATTGCATGTTTCTAGTCTCTGTAATTGAAAAGTAACTGACATCACATTGACAACGTAGTTACTACTTGGTTAATTCATTTGTAGTAATTAAATAGTTGAATCTGATTGATGAGTTGAGTGCGTAGAATCTATGGAGTGGTTAGTTTTGTTGTTTCACTTCCACAGGTTTTCTAGTTATAGGCTCAGCTCAAGTCTAGTTTATCTAGCCAGAGTGTGTTGTGGTAAATAAAAATATTGTTAACTGTAAATATCTAGGTACAGTTAATAATACTAAAATTAATAAAAACAAAATACTTCCCGGGGTTGGTGTGGGTATCCATCAGCAGGTTTATTTGTAATGATGTTTTCCCGGAGACCAACTTTGTTTATTCTGCTTCGGTCATTCTGTGCTGTTCATGATGATAATTTTGAGTGTGAAGTTTTCTATCACATACAACTTCATTGTTTGTTACCAATGTAAATTGCATTTTCATGTGTTGACTTGAGTCAATACGTTCTAGTTGCGGTAAGCCATAGGTAATTATCATGTCGGTGAGGATCTGTCATCCAATTTGATGAAAATCTTGTTGTTTATCAGTTCATTGCCACTTATCACCGTATATTGGCTGTGGCAGCATAATAAGTCGTCGTGGTATTCACTTCGGTAAATAATTTCTTTGCCACGCCTTCGGCCATGGTCACGAAAGCAAGAGTATTAGTTCCTCGCAATTGTTCTGGATGTCCGGCATTATGAGCAGTGCGCAAGAGCTATCACCTCTTCTGATATCACGACAGGAAATCCCTGGAGAAGAGCAGTCCTCGAATATTGGCGCCATTCGCCGCCATACTTAATGTCTAGCAGTCTATAACCATCACATCGCCGTGCGATGTGATTCTTCATTGTTGGTAGATAGGTAGATGGGTAGTTGAAATCACACACCACATTTTACTCAAACTCCAAACGTTTATTTCTAAGAAACCATTTAGGTACAGGCACAATAAACATTCTGAGTCAAGCAGCCCGTTCGCATATTGTTAATAAGGAGAAGAACGGACAAAGAAACTCCTTACACTCTTTTCAACCAATATTACATTTCTCATTTACACAAGCTTGTAATGTTTACTTTAAAAGCCATTACTATTTTCTTAATAATTCAATTGTTTTACTCAACGAGACACACCGCGTCTTCAACGCGTCTCTCTAGAGTGACCGGAAGTTGCTCGCTCACTCAGTACAGTAATTCATTACATCGTAAGGTCATTAAAACTTACAAACAATATCAGAATACTTCACACTTAATTATTGTAATAATTAAGCAATACTAATATTCACAAATGCAAAGGTATTATTAAGTTTAAGCTTAATTACCTACTTGCTCAATTCCTTTTTACACTTGTTATTAAACCATTTCCGACAAAACGGAAGACACGTCAAATTAATACAAAGAATAAGTCTTCCACTAATAGATTGCTTTGTAAATAATCTTGTTACTTATTTTGGTTTGTAGCTAGTTTCAGTAAAACTGATTTAGTTATAGTTTAGAATTATAAATTGACTTATTGACCATTAAAATTGTACTTAGCGCGTTTGTATGGCGACATCCACCACATGTGGAGTGTTGCCATACAATCAAAGAAACCGTAGTCCACGAACGAGCTATGACAAATTGGTAAAATCCCAATAGTTATAAAATATTAGCTATCTTAATTTTAACTGTAGTTCTAGCTAAACTTGTTTAATTAATCTCTTAAATTGTCACTCGAAGATCTATTTAAGTCTTAGTTAATACAAATGCCAATAGATGGCGCTTAACCCTTCTCTCAATCGAATAATGATTTTTGTAAATAATTGTTAATGCCAACTGCCAAAGCAGAGATGGCAGGTTCATCAATATTACAATGGAATAGTTTACGAGTGTTATTAATTAGATTAAATCTTAGCAGATAGAGACTCCTGCGGCGACATATATATATGTGATATGGGTCTTTTGTTACCTGAATTAAATGATATATTATTATTATTTCCTTTATTTAATTATACACAAATCTTTTACATTTTTAAATATTATTATAAAACTATATATAAAAAACATTTAAAAATATAAAAAATTGTAGCCCACCGGTATCGGGAACAGGGTCCAAGCTACCGGCGGTCAGGGCTCCAGAGAGAGGAACCTCCTAACAATACGAGCCGTGTCAAGAAGTACCGCTTTCTGAATCAAGCCCTTGATCCAGCTGCCTAACGAGAGCCTCCTCAGGTATTGGTCGAGGCTCTTGGCAATTAAGCCATGCGCTGACACGACTATCGGCACAATGATCGCTGAGTCTACTTCCCACATGTCGACAACCTCGCGAGCCAAGTCAAGATACTTGATTTTTTATCTTTCTCGGCTTTCACGAGGTTCTCATCATGCGGGACCGTTATGTCAACAATCATTGCGCGCCGCTCTGATCGATCCATCACCACTATATCAGGTCTATTAGCTATAACAGTCCTGTCAGTGATGATGGATTGATCCCAGTACAGTGTGATACTGCCATTATCGAGAACTGGGTCGGGCACATACCTATAGTAGGGCACTTATTATTATTATTATTATAAACTCTTGTTTTGAACGCTAGAGGGAGAGGTAGAATAGGTTACAACATTTTCATTAATATGGACGAACCAATTGCCATCGTCATCATCATCATCATCATAATCATTTCAGCCGAAAGACGTCCACAGCTGGACATAGGCCTCCCCCAAGTGTTGCCACATTGACCGGTCCCTTGCAACTCGGATCCAACGGATTCCCGCAACCTTCACCAACTGGCCAGAAATCCAGACTTCGATGCCATGCTTGAGAAATTCCTGATGGAAGATTCTCAATTACTCTTTTACCAACCTGAGAATCAAACCCAGGAGCTCTTCCAGCCATTAGATCAATGAGCCAGTCGTTCAAACGTAATCTGAGTCTATGCTATTTTATCTTGCATTGTATCGTGTATTGCTAAAAAGTCTGACAACCAGCCAAGGCAAGCCAAGGGGTATCGTATTGCCGGGGTTGCGGGCCTGTTCGAAAGAGATACCGCGGCCCCGGAACGTAAAAGGCGAGGAAGGAACATGGATGGTTTTTAGTCAGTAAGAGTCTGACACTCCCTCCCGCTCCGCCCAGAGTGGGGGGGGTCATTTGATGATTTCCCATCCTTAAAAAAAAAAAAAAAAAAAAAAGGGGTATCGTATTAACCGGTACTAACTGGGTTGTGGAGGTCAGACAGCCAGTCGCTCCATGTAAAGTCCTGATATTAGCTGCTTCCGATTAGACTGGAAGACGACCCCAACATAGTAGGGAAAAGGCTAGGCAGATGATGATGATGAATCAAAATCAAAGCATTTATTTCAAGTAGGCCAGTTACAGGCGCTTTTGAATTGTCGAAACAAAGATGAAAATTAAATGTAGTTACAGTCCCAGTCACAAGACATAAAAACTGTGAAAGTACTGTAGTTACCCATTCCCTAGCGTAGATCTCTATGGAGAAGAACGGTCTAAGTAGCTACCTCTGGTTTGTGCTTTCCTAATATTTCATTCAGTACTGTTTGCATGTCGCAACGGGGCAGGATGCATGGACACTAAAAGTACCACATAACGTTATAAAGAATCACGCTTGCCTCATGTGATGTGCATTCGTTTTGGATCGCCTTAAAAGGCAGATGTGGACCGTAGGGCTGCCCTGGTTTGTTATAGTTTTTACGAGTTCTTTTTTTGTTGTACCTCCCAGCAGAGCATTTATTTTGCCAGTAGGTTTCAGACTCCTGTCGATTTCAGAAGCTGCGTCCTCATACAGAGGCAAGTAGTTCTAGCCATCTAGGAAGAAATTTAAAAAAAACAGTGCAGTGAAATGTCGACTAGCTTTGTCTCAGATCTCAAATTGTTTATTGCTGTATCCAAAATGTACATTATACAGGTGGTTAATAAAAAGTGAAAGAAGCAATTGTAGACCCTGTCGTTCACAGCAACTTAATAAGTAATAAGTAGAGAGAGGAAGAGCGTCCCATTACTTTTCGTTGTTGTTTAGATTTGACTATTTTTATTCGTTGCTCTGCAGAGTGCGTGACAGCTCCAACTCCATTTTGAAGTCCATAGCGGGGTACGATTCTCCTTTGTTAGGTGATGTTGTTCAAAGATGGCCTTACTGTCAAATAGAATATGATATAAGTTTACTAACATAGGTTAAGTTATCTTTTTGTTTTTTACTAAACCATATCGATATTGCTTTTCCGAATTAAAGTTTATTTTTGACGTGACAACGTCTTATAAATTGGTTTGCCGGGTGACACTTCAAGAAACTGCGTTACGCTCCGCTCACGTTATGGGCTCACAATGAGAGCGAGTGAGAGGCACGCGTCCCTTCCACTCGGGCATGGTTAGCCCGCCTAAGAGCGAGAGAGACAGACATAAAAAGTGAAAGGCACGCGTCCCTTCCACTCGAGCACAGTTAGCCCGCCTAAGAGCGAGAGAGACAGAGCGAGAGAGAGAGAGTGAGAGAGATAGGCATACACACCGGTTCATTTCATCCTTCTTCCTACTATACGAATGAATATTCACATTAAAATTATTTTACCAATCAAAGTCGTTGTCACGTAAAACTTTCGCCCGTATACCGACTTTACAGGCAACCAATTTTTTATTCTGTATTTATATTTCCATTATACTTACTCCTTCTCCGAGACAGATTAACATGTAGTAGCGGGTAATCGTACCAGCGCCGTCACAGTATTTCAAAGCTAAAAAAAAAAAGATGAAATAAAGACCGTTCTCTCGTCCGGCAACACTGTGTGAATATGTCATAACGTGTTTTTGTGCATCGCGCTGTCACTACGTTCTCTCAACAAAATACATATTTTTATTAGATTTATTTAGTTAATAGTGTAGAAAACCTATTAAAGTTGATAAACATGATTACAGTCATGGTTTATGACGTGCGTAGACCATTAGTTATTGAAATAACAAGTGCAGTGAACTCAGGTACCGGCCGGCATCGGCAGTTAAAATTTACATTTGGGTTTGTTTAAGAAGAAAACAGGTATGTAGTTATTGAAAATATGAAAAATAATCAATCTATTGAAGCATAACCAAGGTAAGACTGGAATTTATCCAAGGATTCTACAAAGAATTCGTAATTTTAAAGGTTATAATTTAAGAATAGTAATTATTCGTTCGTCTTTGTGAAATTACCACTTCCGGTATTTCCGGTCATTGACAAAACTCACTTAAAACTTTGGTCATCGGTAAATTTTTATAGTTCTGCTAAATAAGTAACGGTTTTTTCGTGATTCTGTGATCAGTGATTTGAATTATTTTTTTCCGACTACACGGAATTGACCGTGCTTTTCAAGCAATGGGAATACAAAAAATGAGGATCAGAATTATATCACGAGGAAGATTCGGAAATTGGAAAGGAAACTGGAAATGATACCAGTTGAAGTTGATTCAGAAGGCTCAACACTGCCATGTTTCATCGCCTTTTCCACCCATAATGCTACCTCCGGTTGCTCAAACAACCGAAAAATCGCCGCCACCTGCGGTTATTGTACCTGCTCAGAATGATCTGGAACAAGAACTCAATACAGGTCCGTAAAACATGAAATCCCATAGGTTATCCATATTAAATTACATTTATATACCTATGTACTTAAACTTACGATGCGAGTTAAACTTCAAACGCCTGGGTGATCCCAATAGAGGGATGTAATGTTAGTAACACATAAGCGCCACCACGAGCGGGTGGACACTGTGTAACCTCACTAAATACATGGCAAGCGCTATCACACTGAGGGTAGACAATGCTAAATATTAATTTCCACAATAAAATACTATGGACTTAGCGCTATCACTAAGCGGATAGACATGTCTATATCTTTATGTTAATTTTATCACAACAAAAAAGATAACCTGCCTGAAGAACTCTTACAAGCCCTGGGACTATTAATTTCCACACTGGAATACTATGGACTTAGCGCTATCACTAAGCGGATAGACATGTCTATATCTTAATGTTAATTTTTTCACAACAAAAAAGATAATCTGCCTGAAGAACTCTTACCAAGCCCTGGGAACTGAAAGTGAAGAAAATACTTAAGTTGGAGAAGCTATTAGACCAGAACTAGTACTCCGTTGGACAAAGATCATACAAACAGGACTCTGCAAAGAATCTCAAAGGCCATTATTAAAAATACCCAACACCTATCAATTTCCCAAGGGCAGCGAGTGGCTCCTCTAATGAATGCGGAGATATCAGCTTCACTTTCTGACTCAACCATTAAAAGGGATAAAAAGGATCAGCTATTCACAAAACATAATTGGAAAACTCATGACTTGTCTTTTGAGCAAGGTACTGACAGGTAGCATAAGCAGTAAAGTCCGTGTTGGAGAAATAAGTGATGCAGCAAAGTTAACTGTGTAAATTTATCATCAGGATTCCTCTTCAAGAAGATTTTTCGGTTTGGCTGGTGTCAACAAGGTTGTACTTACAAGATGGTGTACACACAGCAATACTGGATGAGACATTATTTGGGACAGACTATGCCGAGAAAATAGGGGCTGCACAAGCCATCCAAAAAGCAGGCTCCATGATTAAAACAACCGAAAAGAAAACATTCAAACCAGGGACGCAGAAGAAACAGTTAAACTGGAGAGGCCCGCTGCAGTACCAACAACAACAACAAGGAGGTGGATGCACACCGGGGTGGGCATCAACTTAAACAACATCAGCATCGGAGACAACCTCGGGCCAGATTAAATAAGCTGAAAAACTCAGAAGTCAGCTGTGTCCAGTGTCAGTTCCAAGTCCAGATACCGCAGATAGATTATCCAGTACACACAGGTAGACTAAAGCACTTCAGAAAAAACTGGTGTGAAATAACTAGTGACCCAGTAATTCTAAAATGGATTGAAGGTTATGAGATTCCATTCAGACAAACTCCACCTTCTTACAACAGTGGTCACAGAAAGAAAAAGGATTAATTAAATTAGAAATTGATAAGCTAAGTACTTTAGGCACAGTCTCAGAATGTTCTTTCTGTCCAAATCAATTCACATATCCAATTTTTTACCTTTTTAGTTCCTAAACCAAATGGCTATAGTTTTATATTGAATTTGAAAAAACTCAATAGTTTTATAGACACAGAACATTTAAAATTGGAAGGCATCAGAAAGCTTATTTCCACAATTTTTTTAATGACCTCTATAGACTTAAAAGAAGTCTATTATTCACAGTACCCATAGCAGATATATATAAAAAATATTTAAGGTTTATTTTTAAAAGCCACTTATTTGAATTCAATAGAGCATTGAATTCATTCCTTATGGGCTGTACAGCCACCATTTGTCTTTACTAAACTACTAAAACCAGTTTGTACCTACCTAAACAATAACATCATCATGACAGGTTATTTAGATGACAGTCTGTATGTTCATAAATCAAACAAAAAATGTGAGGAAAATGTAAAATTTGCAGTAAATCTTTGACAAGGTTTAGGGTTCGTCTTTAATGTCGAAAAAAGTCGCCTTAAACCAAGCCAATCATGTCAGTCCAAATACTGACATGTTTATTTTGGATTCAACAAATATTGCTTTATTGATTCCCCAACAAAAACAAATTGCAATAGTAGAAAAAATCAAAACATATCTACTAAAAACGCAATGTTAAATTAGAGAATTTTCTCAATTGTTAGGAACATTAAGTTCAATTTGTCCTGCCATTCCATATTTTCATATTACATAACTGGATATATATAAAAATTTTAGAATCAGAGAAATATTTAGGTCTCTTACAGTCTAAGGATGATTATGATGCAATAATGCCTCTCAAAAATAAAATAATTATATAAAGTACACAAATCTTATCCTATAAAACAACACAACTTTAAAACAGAAATACTAACAGATGCCTCAACTACTGGTTGGGGACCTGTGTTGGAATCAAATAAAACTTCAGGTTCCTGGTCAGACTTTTTAGACTATTTACTTTCTATTTACTATTTACTTTACTTTGTAAACTATTTAGAATTAAAAGCTGTCTTCTTATGGCTCCAATGTTTTGCAAAAGATGTAGGCTTATTTAGAATATAGACTGGAGGTATTATTAAGAGTGGATAATACTAATGCAGTTGCTTATATTAACAAAATGGGGGAGTTCAGTTTCCACATTTAAATAGTATCACTAGAGATATATGGAAATGATGTGAAGAAAGGACTATTTGGATTTATACCTCTTATATTAATACCAAAGACAACTATGAAGCTGACAGAGAATCTAGAAAAATCAATATTGAATGGGAGCTCTCTCAAAGGGCTTATAGTGGAATAGTAAATTGGTTTGGGGTACCCAATATCGATTTGTTTGCTTCTAGAATAAACAGTAAATGTGAAAAGTTTGTATCCTGGAAATGGGATCCTGAAGCCTCCCAAGTTGATGCATTCACCCTTAATTGGTCTAATTATTATTTTTATGCATTTCCTCCATTTTTTCACTGATATAAAAATGCCTTCATAAAATCAAGATAAATAAGGCAACAGAGGAAGTCACCCCTTCACCAACAACTTACTCTGACTGCAGGGCTGCTCTCAGCCAGGCATACATAACAAGAGGCACACTAAATTCGGCTCAGAAGATAATGTTAAATTTACTGCCCAATAGTTCCATGAAACACTATGACTCACCCTTGAAAATCTTGGTGGCTATTATGTAAAAAATGTAACATAGACACATATGAAGCATCTATTCCCATATTTAATTTTTTTAAGTGAATTCTTGGAATCTGGGGCACCATAATGGTACCATAAATACTACCAGATCAGCGTTTCATTGTTAAATAGTTCAAAAATTGGATCTGATGAAAGGATTTAACGTTTCATGCGAGGAGTATATCGTAAAAAACCACCTGCCCCAAAGTATAATCTTACTTGGGACCACGGGGTAGTATTAACATATTTAGCGAATCTATACCCCAATGAAGACATTAGTTTAAAAAAATTAACTTAAAAACCGGTAACTATTCTCGCTCTTAGCCTGCATAGAGTACAAACGTTATCTTCGATTAATATCAAATATATTAAGATTATGAGTGATAAAATTCAAATATATATTCCAGACGTCATAATTGAAACCTCTGAAACAGACAACCTTCAACCACTATTACACCTTAAAACTGTTGAAAGTAGAATTGAGATTTATCCAGTCCTTACTAAAAATGTTACATTAATAGAACTCAACCACTGAGAAGAAATACTGAAAACCTAATACTTACTTTTAAAAAACCAAACAGGCTTCAACTCAAACTATAAGCCGATGGATAAAAACCACTTTACATGAATCTGAAATTGATGTGCTACGTCAGCAGCCTAAAAGATCTGGTATCAGTATAGATCAAACACAAAGAACAGCTGGGTGGCCTCAGAACTCAGCCACCTTTGCTAGGCATTATATAATAGGCCAGTTATTCCAGATCCTACTGTGTTTCAGTGATGTGATATGTAACACTGTTAATAATGAAACTTGATTTAGTTGATCTCAAAAATTAATTTTTTCTCTTTTTATTTTTGTTACCTTTGTTATTGATTAGATATAGGGTTACAAAGATTCTGTGATTTTAAGAAATGCCTTACTAATTTTACTGCTAAGTATTTATTAACTCATAAACAACCCTGATTGACTTCAAACATCTACATGTTAATCTGTCTCGGAGAAGGAGTAAGTATAATTATGTGATTAAACGAACTTACCTTAAGTGAAGTTCTATCATAATTATACGAAGCTCCTTCTCCGAGACAGAGTCTCCCAACCCTTCCCGTCTTTAGTTTTTCCCTAAATAGGGTTGTTTAAGATTGCTAACTTTAAACGAAATGACATATTCACACAGTGTTGCCGGACGAGAGAACGGTCTTTATTTCATCTTTTTTTTTTTAGCTTTGAAATACTGTGACGGCGCTGGTACGATTACCCGCTACTACATGTTAATCTGTCTCGGAGAAGGAGCTTCGTATAATTATGATAGAACTTCACTTAAGGTAAGTTCGTTTAATCACATAATTCATTTACTTATTCTATTGATATTTGAAATACATTTGTTTACCGTGAAAAACAGTGATTCTGTTATGTTATACGTATATTTACAGACCAAATAATTCTATTTCAGGGGCGACCTAATGGAGTCCTTACATTTGAAAAATATTAAAACAAAACTTACGTCTTTACATTTAAAGCTAAAACTCATTATTTTCTGAATAAATCATTTGGCAAGCTTATTGTTAAAAACTGGGCACAACATCCAGACTATTACCTACTAAGTATATCCTGATGAACACTTCTTGGATAACCCAATAATACTTTACCTGATCAGGGTATCGACAAATTATATTCACAATTTAACGGTTTCACTTCGATAGATTATAATTCACCAAAAAATATAGCGATAAGGCGAGGAATTGGTAAATAATAATTCTAAATCCGGGCACGCGCTCCCCGCAACCCGCATACACCCCGATAAGTAACGTAACTATTGACAGTTTGACAGACGTGGCGCGGCGGAACATAGACGTCGTGGATTTGTCTAAACATTTTATACCTATATATTTTTATCATCTTGTTTTTTCTTATGATTTACTTGTTTTAATTGTCTATGTTCGGTTGACAATCTTTCGAGACTTTAGAATCTCGCTAAATAGATTGCAATCTAAACGGGTTTTACAATTTTACGTTGACATACCTATATATATTTTCTTCTCCATGTGACAGTATCAGGGGCAGCCCTGCTGCAGTATCTAGTTACGCAACATGTTATGGCGTGCAGATGGCGATGTATTTCGGTACCCGTTAGACACACACGTCCCCAACTCCCCATGGTACTGGAGGGAGGGGGGAGGGGGGAGGCTAGCTATAAACTTTACACCCATGTTTGATGGCAGTAGGGACTGTAAATCTAATTTGGTGATGGTTTTATATGGATATCGTTTACGTGGTTTGGGATGTCAAAGGAACGGTTTGACAGGATCTCCTGAAGAAACTGAAAATTGTCACGAACTTACAATGTAAGTAGGTACAAAAGAGGCACAAAAACTATTTGATTCTTCCTCTTCTTTATAATGTGTGGTTAGTGTCCAACCTGCAGTACATGTAAGTAGGAATCGATAGGACTCGATAAGATAAATTTGACAGTCGTTCTCGATAAAAGAGTTTTTATGGAGTCAAAAACTCATTTCTACGTACTTGTACGGTGTCAGAGTTGTTATGGCGCTCATAGGTCTCTGACTTATCTTTACATGCCGTCAAGAATTAATATTTACCTATTTATTTAAACTTTATGTACAATAGTGGTACAGAGGCGAACTTCAGGCATGCTGCATGGTTTCCTCACAATATTTTCCCTTACCGAAGCAATGGTTGATAAATTATACACGCACACGAATCTGAAAAATCTGAATAACTTCTCAATCACAACTACTACCGACTATTTAAATGAGGTCTTGTCCTTTCTCAAGTGAAGGAGGAGGAGTAAGAGTTCGGTCCTCTCCCTTGGGAAATAAATCTCCAAATGTTTATATAAATAACCGTCTGACAGTGTTGTTTTAGGTCTGCAATGTAACTGTTTCTTCCAGCCACTGGGAATAAGCTTAATTGCGTCTGGACTAATTTTAAAACCCACTTAGCTTGGGTTTTAAAATTAGTGGAAATATATACTACGGGTAAAATTGTGTAAAGTTATTTGTGACAGAGAGGCTGACGTATACATTGTTATTTTTTTGTCGTTTTAATTACTGTAAGGGCAGATGGTAGTCATGAAAATGAACAACTTTTACTATGGAACCGACTACTGCTGCTTCAAAAATTTTTGGTCACGTAACTCGGACCAAAACGAATTGATTCCATTAGTGATTTGAAGGGACCGGATTATGTCAAACATAAAATGGTTGAAATATAAATAAATAAAATAAAATCAAAAAAGTTTTATTTAATACTAGCTGACCCACGCAACTTCGTCTGCGTCACATAAGAGAGTAAAACGAAAGGAAAAAATCCCCGTTTTTGCAACATTTTTCATTCCTGCTCCGCTCTTAATGGTTGCAGCGTGATGTTATATAGCCTAAAGCCTTCCTCGATAAATGGACTATCCAACAGAATTTTTCAATTTGGACCAGTACTTCCTGAAATTAGCGCGTTCAACCAAACAAACAAAAAACTCTTCTATAGATGCATGATAGATGCTAGAAATATGTAACACAAGTCCTAAATAAATTAGTCTTTAGTTTTTCTAAAGATGAAATTGCTCACTAATGTACGGCAAATCTGCAGTGATTGCTGCAATCGCTTGGATGTTTATTATTTATACAACATCATGACCGACCATCACGCCTGTATGCTCTGAGGGGGTACGCAGATATGTATAATACTCCATGCTTATTGGGGATAAGCCTATTACCGTAACATGTATTGTTTTATTTTTATTTTTGATATTGGCAAGGATGTACTTTGAGGGTTTGATGAGAATTTGGTTAGGTTCTGATTATGGGATCTATAACAAAGGAACGGAACTCTTCAATTCTTAGGAGCAATTTAACGATACTCGGCCAAATCTTCTAAAGGCTATCCAGATGTTTGAGTCACCTACCTTAACGTCGTTATTAACCGACTTGAAAAATAAGGAGGTTCTCAATACAATGTTCCCCGATTACTCGAAGATAGCTGGACCGAATTTTGTTTCTTTAAATTGTTTGAAAGGGTATACATCCCAGAAGGTAATCATTAAGTCAGGATCCTGATAATGGAATCCTGGAGAAATAGAGGGAACTCTTCAAATTTAATAGGCACACTGGAAGCGATTTGGGTAGTTTTAGGAAAAGTACTTTGTCGGAGTGATTCCATTTGAATTTGATGAAGATCTGATGAAGAACTTCGGAAACGGAACTCCTCAATAAATGATAGAAAATGTACTAGAATTGCTGAAATCTCATGTCTGTCTATTGTTTACACCAGTTCATAACAAAAAATCACGCCGGTACGCTGTGAAAGGGTATGCACATGTGAACCACTAAAAAGTGAAAAAAAAACTAAGTAAATCGATCAAACAAAGGTCACCGAATTCTGAAGCTAAAGTTATTTTTCACTTTTTTGTGTGAAGTCGGTTTTATTTTTTTTGTAAAAAACTTCTTTTATATCATAGGGCCGATCAACGTTTGCAACGTCAGCTAGTTAGGATGCCGTGGTGATACCATTACTGCGGGAGCATTCGTAGCAGTAGAAAGTGTAAACTCACTAAAGATGACCGACTTCACATGAACAATGTATTTGACTAAAAAGGGTCCTGAAACTCTAAACATTTTTAGAAGCTGGGTAAATCTTAGCTTTTCAGGCATGTCACGAATAACAAATAATCTATTGCATCAGTGTCTGTCTTATTATGCAAAATAATGCGATAACATAAGTAGACATTGTGCAACTTATTTCCATTATTCTAATGAGAATTCACGTGTTTTCCATCAGATATGGAGTGCTATGGAAAGAGGAGTTTTCCTGGATAGATACTTAGTATTCACTTAAGTGCTCGTATTGTGATCTTTTTGGGAAACTTGTTTTCGAAGAACTGCTGTGTAGTTGTGTCTTTTTTCCTTGATGACTCGTATGTTTTCAGTAACGATGGTGACACTTTATTTATTCCTATGTTGGAATTTGATATTTTAGCGCCGAATGATAAGATTCATTCGTTCAGGTTTCATCTTAATGAAAATGGGCAGTAGTTTTTAGAGTAATAAGTATGGGTACTATAATCTAAATCAACAACTTCTTTGGTGAGACTTTTCTTGGTCTTATTTCCCTTTTTAGGGTTCCGTACCAGAAAGGAAACCATCGCGACCCTATTACTTAGCCTCCGCTGTCCCTCTATCCGTCTGTCCGTCCGTCTGTTTGCCAGTGAGCTGCATCTTATAATCTGTAAAAGGTAGACATAGTATTTTTTAGATCTACATTAACACACCGCGAATTTTAGAGGATTAAAAAAGAGTATTTTTTAAGAGTTGCAACTGTAAAAATTGTCACAGAATGCGTATTCTGCTGTCGCTATAACAAAAAAAAAATTGAGGGGTCTCCAGGATCTAGCTAGCCGTCCGTCCGTCTTACGACGACAGGCCGTGTCGACGGCGCGTTCGTATTCCACGCGCGCCTCAAAGAGATGTCAGCACAGGGGTAGGGGCCTGCAAGGCCCGAAGCCTGCCGGGGTTGCGGGCCTATTCGAAAGAGATACCGCGGCCCCGGAACATAAAGGGCGAGAAGGGAACATGGATGAAAACCCATCCAGTCACCCATCAGTAAAAGTCTGACACTCCCTCCCGCTCCGCCCAGAGTGGGAGAAGTCATTTGATGATTTCCAATCCTAAAAAAAAAAGGGGTCTCCGGGACTGTTCGAAAGCGATACTGTGGCCCCGGACATAAAGGGCGAGGAAGGAACATGGATGGGTTTTAGTCAGTAAAAGTCTAACACTCCCTCCCGCTCCGCCCAGAGTGGGAGAAGTTATTTGATGATTTCCAAACCGAAAAAAAGGAGTCTCCCCTTCTACAAAGTATACAACGGTACAGAACCCTTCATGAGCAAGTCTGACTCGCACTTGGCAGCTTTTTTTAAAGATGTCAAGATTAAAAATATCCCATCCAATGCCGAACATGTACTTACACGTAGTTGTGGATAACTGATCTAACAAATCATGTCATACAAATCTGTTCAATTGTATTGTATAACGAGCTGGTGTCCGTAACTCCACGCCAAAGCTCGTATTTTGCAAATGGGATTATCCACCACGCGGGTCCAGTGTGATAGATGTCACATTACTTCGAATTTTTGGTTCCAGGACATGTCGGTTTCCTCACGAAGTTTTCCTTCACTGTTTTGAGAGCAGCGGTGATAAAAGAATATCAGGACGGTATCCAATCGGTTAACATTTAAAGTGAAAGCTCGAGAACACATACACAAGACGTTGGCAGATTCGTCTCAGAACTAAGTTGTTGTAGTTTTTTTTTTAGTTTACCTCTCATTACTTTTACGTATATATATATTATATATATTTATGTTTTATGTATGTATATAAGTATCTATTCTTATATTTTATTTTAGTTTTAAATATTTTCGTAACTATTTGTTTTCTGTTATTGTTTTCTGTTATTGCACCTACTGTGTATTGTCTCTGCACCACCCTAAGGTAGACTGGTAGAACGCCTTTGTACAGTTTTTACTTAAATTGTGCATAAAGTTTTAATAAATAAATAAATAAAAGTAAATCACACAAAGTAATGCGCCTGTCTGAGTTCGAACTCACGACTTGTTCCAGTTCATTGTTATTCTATCTTGTAGATTTTTCACATCGCTTCTAGAAACTTTACAGCGCATCTATTTACTATTCGTCGTTCACCAAGTATGTGTGCTACGAAGTAATAATAAATAAACATTGATTGTCACTTTGTTTGTAGAATTCTCCGTTTCGTCCGATTATATCTAAAGTCTAAAGGAATGTTATTGTTCAGTGATTCATGTTTAAAAGAAAACTCTGTTCTGTAGTTCATCATTGTGGAAGTATGGCTTCTTGGAATTTGAGAAAAACACCTGTTTGGCATTTAGTTTACCAACAAAGTTAACTGGAAATTGAACTGATTACATGACAAATATAGGCTAAATCGAGTCAGTAAAATAGAAGATACATTTCGAAAAAAAAAAATCGTGAACTAGTATGAGACTAGCTTTTGCACGCGGTTTCGCCGGTCAATCAAAATCAAGTATGCCACACAGGCACTTTTGGATTGCCGAAACAAAGATGTAAATTAAATGTAGCTACAGTCCCAGTCACAAGACATAAAAACTGTGAAAGTACTGTAGTTGCCCATTCCCTAGCGTAGATCTCTATGGAGAAGAACGGGCAAGAAACTCCATGGACACTCTTTTGTTTAAATCAAATTTTTGTTACAAAATCTTGGTTACATCATTCATGTTGAGATGGTATATTATGTGAGAACAATGTAGCAAGATATGCACGTTAAAAGTGTCCATAGACAAAACCAAATAATTCATTCAAATAAGCCAATCATCGATTAATACCTATGTCTTATCAGAGATCATGGTTTATCCTGGTGTCTTTGTAAACAGCGCGCAATGTTTCTTGACATAAGTAATTATAGCAGTCAAGTGTGTCAAGCAACGACCATTGTGCCGATACTCGTTTCAGGCAATGGCTTAATTGCCAAGAGGCTCCACCAATACTTGAGATGGCTCCCATCAGGCAGCAGAATTATCTCTTTTTTTTATATATACATATGGCTGGACATTACACACAGCGCCATCTAGTACCACTCTAAGCAAGGCTTGTGTCGTGGTCACCAGACAGTTGATATAACTACATATATGCTTTTTTGTTTGTAAATACATACTTATTATACATATAAACATCCATGACTCGGAAACAGTGCTCATCACACAAACATTTGCTCTTACCGGGATTCGAACCCTGGGACCCTAAGAACGTAAGGCAGCCTCACTACCGCCTGCGGCATTCGGGTCGTTGTTATATTGTTTTTATTGATGTTTGATTTTTCAATCACTAGATAACTTTTGTCTGAAGAGTAAATCTGGACGTTTTGGCAGAGTGTCCATACAAAAACTGTCAAAATGCCAAACCTATTCGTCGGATAAAAGTTAACTGGCGATTGAAAAACCGGTGATTGTTGTCGAAGTCCTCCGAAATGGTTTGACCATTTTTATGTTTTTCTTTGTGCATATTCGTTGAAAATAGTCGAAAATAGGTCGTAGGCTAGGTTTTAGAACCCTAGTGTGAGAGCGAAAGCACGGCAGCTATTTCACGCCGGTCACAATATAAGCTGCCATTGCTCCAATCTAGAATTTAGGCAGGCTCATACTCTAGCTCTATATATATCATGACAAAATTATCCCACCTTGTAACTCGATCTCTCTGCATTATGAATGCTCCAGCGTCGGTGTAAACTAGGTATAATTGTGTCTAGTTGACGGATCGATAGCTTATCAGCGATATTATGTACTTGTGTTCGTGTTGGTTACCTATGCCGCCATACCGCAGTGCAACTGGGGGCCGGGTACAGCTGTTGTCGAAAGTGTTTGCAGATGTTGAAGACCCGCGATTGAATGTTTTGAGTTTTACCTAAAAGGATTTGATCACGCTCATTCATCATCTGCCTGCCTTTTCCCAACTAAATATATGTCACCGTAAAACTGTCGAACACGTTATATTGTAATCTCTCTAGCGATATTGTAAACTCTCGAAATATTGTCAACTGAACATACGGAAGTATCTCTGCCCCCATAAGCGGAACTTGGGGCACCCCCCCGTCAGGTTAGTTAGGTTCCTTTAAGCCCTGCACTCGGAAATAATGCGAAGCGGGGCTTCAACGAATACGTTTTTTAGGAAAATATAAAGTGTTTTAAGGTTAGGTTATATTAATCGGTATTTCTCAGGAATGGTACCTTATCTTTTCATGAGAGTGGTACCACTGGGCAAGGGGGACCCCTCCTTCCTTCCACACCGCATTTATCGGAAAATAATGCGTTTTATTGTAAGCAGTATGTTCGTTTGACAATATTTCGAGAGTTTACAATATCGCTAGAGAGATTACAATATAACGTGTTTGACAGTTTTACGGTGACATATGTTGGGGTCGGATGCAGCGGAATACCAGTATTTTACATAAATCGACTGCCTATCTGACCTCCACAACCCAGTTAAAACTGGATAATACGATACTAGGTACTTTGTTTGACTAGTTGTCAGACGTTTTGAGCCATTGACTACCTGTAACGACTGTCAAAGATAGACAAATGACATCCGGGACCAATAGCTTAACGTGCTGCTGAGGCACGGAGGAAACTCGGTATGTTAGGGTGGTCACCCATCCACAGACCAACCTAGGCGCACAGCTTAACCTAAAGATCGAGCAGCTGTTATTCAATAAAAATCCTTATTTCTCATCTCTTCCTCATTTCATTTTTTTTTTTTTTTTTTTTTTTTTTTTTTTCTTTTTTTTTACTGATACCATTAGCCTGCATCCCGCCATCTTCTAATTTTTTATTCGTTGTTATTTTGTCTTGGAATCTAAGTTAGTCTGTTCTTTGGGATATGCGCTCCTTCACGGGTGAAGTCCTCTTCCAGTTTCTTCCATTTGTCCCTGTTATTTGCAATATTCTGTAACTCTTCCTGCTGTATCTGTTAAGTACAACCCATCTTCTCTTCGGCCTGCCTATTCTTTTTTTGACGCCCTCCAAAAATAACAAAAGTTTGCTGTTATATAAAACCCTGGACACCATACAGCATATCGCCATCGTCCTACCCACGCCTAGATTAAAGGGGTGTTGGTGCCAGAAACAACCGTATTGATTTTGGATTCCCCTTTGCGATCATACTGAAGCTTTTAAGTAGATCCTAATTATTCAAGGACGAGTCGTTTTTTTTTTATGCTCCCCGCTCTTTTCACATCTTCAAGACGTTGCATATGTCTTCAATCAATGCCGGCAGGAATATCCTAAATTTCTCGCTCAGTATCATTATCTGCCTACCTTTTCCCAATTATGTAGGGGACGAGTTCCGTTCCCGGACGCAGCTGAATACTAGTATTTTACTTGGAGCAACTACCTATCTGACCTCCACAACCCATTTAGTACTGGGTAATACGATATCCGTTGGTAAGATTGGCCATCAGACTTTCGGGCCACTGACTGGCATTAACGACTGTTAAAGATCTACAAAAGACAGCTGGGACCAACCTCACTCACGTGCTATCCGAGGCTCGACAGAAACTCGGTATGAAATGAGTTGAGTGACTTAACCTGTAAATTGATCCGAGCGGCTGTAATTATACCTAAGACTTCTCGCTCGTTAACACGGAAGCTTAATTATGGCAATTTAATTCATTTTTTTTTACTTTTCCATCTTCGTTTTCGCTGTTATTATGTCACTTTATCCTGGCCGTCAGTATATCAAGGCATCGTACATAGAAATTCAATAACCCATCTCCCGATATCATTTCTGCACGTATCTGTACATTCCTGGACCAGTCATCAGACGGCGATAACGCGGTGACTTATGTAAATATGACTGAAATGGCATTCCATGGTTGTGGCGCAGTACCTCGTAATAAACGTACGCTAGGTTATCAGGAGGTACATACCTGACTTGTTTCGAGACTCGTAAGTAGGGGGGGGCTACTCTCTAAGTTCGTCAACGAAGATACGGGTCCCGTTCAAAAGTAGCTTATACTTTGAAATTAACCTACTTCCTAATATTTTCGGATTATGAGTTTTGAAATCACATCGGGAGTAAGGCCATCTGTCCTTACTCCAACCAACCAAACGAGTAGTCATCACAAATTTTTAGGTCGGGACTTCGGGAAGTAACTTCGTTTTCTATGAAAGTCTTCCTTATTTGATTGTAAAGGTTATAAGTAAACTAGCGGACCTGCGCAACTTCGTCTGCGTCACATAAGAGCGAAAAACAAAAGGAAAAAACATCCCCGTTTTTGCAACATTTTTCATTTCTGCTCCGCTCCTAATAATTGTAGCGTGATGTTATACAGCCTAAACCCTTCCTCGATAAATGGACTAACCAACACAAAAACATTTTTTCAATTCGAACCAGTAGTTCCTGAGATTAGCGCGTTCAAACAAACAAACAAACAAACAAACTCTTCTGCTTTATAATATTATAATATATATATAGTATAGATGTAATAATCTAAAACAGACCTTTTTAATTTCATTTATTTGTATGTTAAAGTAAAGTAAAGTAGTAGATAGTGTAAAGTTCTGGAGTGGCGACCGCGAACCGGAAGACGATGCGTTGGAAGACCTCCCACTAGGTGGACCGATGACCTGGTGAAGGTTGCGGGAATCCGGTGGATGCGAGTAGCAAGGGACCGGTCAATGTGGCGACACATAGTAATTGATTTTTTTATTGGTATAATTTATGTTTGAATATAATTTCAAGTATGGGAAGTACCACAAAAGATTAGACACATTTTAATCAACGTAATTAAAACCAGTCTATGGCAAACCTTTTAATGAACTAATGAAGCACTTGGTTGACAGATCACGTGTAGACTGCGCACGCGCAGTTGAAACTCGTTAATTACCAATCAGCTGCAATTAATAGATTTATATGAGTGCATTCCGTTTGGTTGATGTTTGCATTGCAGATGAACTTTATAATTTGATGATTCTAGAAGTTCTAAAAAAGCTGTAACCGTATTTTTTACATTGAATATGTATCTCTCTTTAAAATAACTTTATTTTAAAAATAAAATGTTTGTGTGATGATTGTTTGTTTCCGAGTCATGGATGTTTATATGTATAATAAGTATGTATTTGCAAACAAAAAAGTATAAATGTAGTATATCAACTATCTGGTGTCCACGACACAATCCTTGCTTAGTGTGGCACAAGATGTCGCTGTGTGTTAATGTCCAGCGATATTTATTTATTATTATTATTATTTATTATTATTTTCAGAAGTCGTTTGCAAAAAATACAAAATTTTAGTTATTCCCCACTTCTTAAGAGGCCTCTTATAGTCCACTAGCGCCGCCAATCGAAAAAATGTCATAACTCGTAAATAGAATCAAAAATACAAAATATGTTCTATTATTACTGTGGAAAAGGCAATCACGTAATTGTATAACACCTTATCAACACTTGAAATATAGCTGTTTAGCTAAGGTCCATGTTCACCAAAAAGATGACGGACGATTATCTAAAAACAGCTGTTTAAAACACATTTTTACATGGGAACATGTCACATTGACAGCTGTTTTTAGATAATCAGACTGTTATCTTCTCGGTGAACATGGACCAAATCGTGCATTCAAAACATAAACGGCCGTTTTTGTGACAAATGCACGATTTAGCTAAACAGCTATATTTCAAGTATTGACAATGTGTTATAAAACCGACTTAAAAAAAAAAACAAAAAAGTGAAAAATAACTTTAGCTTCTGAAGTCGGTGACCTTTGTTTGATTGCTTTAGTATTTTTATCACCGACTTCAGAAGCTAAAGTTATTTTTCACTTTTTTGTTTTTTTTTGAAGTTGGTTTTATTTTTTGCAAAAAAGTTTTTATTTTCAATTTTTTAGTGGTTCACATGTGCTTGATACATGGAAAGTGCATACCGTTACAATTACAACAAGCCCAAACACGACTATGGTACATTGTCTCATTATGGAGTTCCGTGACTCTTGGCTTCATCATCAGATCTGATGGTAGAATGGTTCTTATCAAACGCACATGCTTCACTTGTTGTAGAAAATACCAAAATCGCAACACGTTTTGATATAGAAGAGTTCCCTCGATTTCGCCAAGATTCCATCATCAGATCCAGATTTGGTGGCTATGGGACCATTTGAAAAGAATACCCTTTCCAACAAAAAAATAATTTTCCAAATCGGTTGGCAAGCGACGGAGTTATGCCCGAACAAACATAAAAAAAAAAAAAAAAAAAAAAAAAAAATAGAAACATCCGAATTGAGAACCTCCTCCTTTTTTAGAAGTCGGTTAAAAATTACGTTATTGCCTTTTCTACAGTAATAATAGACCACATTTTGTATTTTTGATTCTATTTACGAGTTATGACATTTTTTCGATTGGCGGCGCTAGTGGACTGTAAAAGGCCCCTTAATGTTTTTTTAGGATGATGCTTATTTTTTTTTAAACCCTACAGTTTTGATTTAGTCAGAATATTTAAACTGTCCACATTCCATGGCCGCAGCAACTCCGTTCACGAAGAAAGTTGGGCCCCAACCGATGATCCATCACCATGCGTACAAACTCGAGGGCTCTTGATGCCAGATTCAAGTCAGTCATCAGCTAAAATGAACTGAAAGCTTATTTAATATCTCTGATTCATCAACAAAAAGCATCTTCAAATTCTTCTTCTAACAAAGTATCTCTATTCAAAATCAATTAAAAACCACTCAAGATCAAAGGCAAGAAGCATATTACAAGTAGATAGTACATGTAAAGGGCGCCACGCATCCGTACGGTGCGGTGTGATCTCATCTGTTTACTCAACATGTGTCAGATAACTCAATTACCCTTAATTGTATGCAGTTGCAACGAGGATGTGTAGAGCTGGCCAGTTCTCATGCAAATATCTTTGATAGACGTCACTGGGCAACTAGAACGAAAAACTATGCCTTTCATTATCTTTTTTAAACTTTCACGACCAGAACACATTATAAAACTTAAGAAGACGGGTATTTATCGCGAATTTACCTTTAATTTAATCCCGACGTTTCGACCGGATTGCACCAGCCGAGGTCGCGGGGAGACTGAAGTACTGGAGGTACCGCGACAGAAAGTGAAGGCGTTAATTCAACTACCCTCACTCATCTTCATAAATGTTAATTAGGGCCGGTTCACACTAGGACAGCACACTACACTAACAGTGTATATTGAGGCGATTTCACTTGACGAGTACACTTAGTGATTACTGGATTCCAAGCTGAAGAGAGTTTGAAGCCGTCTTCGCGATTGAAATTAGGGTACTTCTTGATCTCAATCGCTTCCCGAACCAAAAAAAAAACAAAAAAAAAAGGTAAATTCGCGATAAATACCCGTCTTCTTAAGTTTTATAATGCTTTCATTATCTGTCTAGCCTTTTCCCAACTATGTTCGGGTCGGCTACCAGTCTAAACGGGTGCAGCTGAATACCAGTATTTCGCATGGAGCGACTGCCTATCTGACCTCCACAACCTAGTTAGTACTGGGTAATACGATAGCCTTGGTAAGACTTGTTGTCAGACGTTTGGGCCACTAACTACCTGTAACTACTGCCAATCCACAAACCAACCAGACCAACTGGTCCCGGCTGTCATTGGCATTAAGCAGTTGCTTAAAGTGCTTTCTGAGCGCATGGAGGAAACTCGGTATGTAATGGGGTTCACCCATCCTCAGACCAACGTAGGTAAGCACGGCTTACCCTAAAGATCGACCCCACCGGCTGATATTATTTAGCCACAGGCTCCTTCATTCGCTTATCAACTATACCTAGTTTACTTTAACTGGGCGGCGAGCAATTCATCGAAGGTAAACTTAGAAGCGTCTGTCAGTGTCTCTTCAAGTAGGTATTACAGTCGAGCGATCCCAAAGCGGAGGATCATTTGATGATTTTTCTAAAATTGTTATTAATGGGAATCGCATCTATTTTCTTTGACACCGACAGATTAAGTTAAATACTTAGTACTTATCTTGTAGAAGTACGTATCAGATTGCTACAGCCATTTATAGAGCATCCACGATTCCTCACCACATGAAAAATAAGATAATTTCTATAGTGTTGTTGAAATTCCTCAAAATATTTTATTTTATGTTATCACACCTACATTTTTTCCACTTTACCGAGTGGCGCATTAATGGGCTAGGTAGGAAGCACTCTTGGCTAAAGACTTGATGACCCTTCAAACAAATTTTTGCTCTCCAGGAATATAGGAATATTCCCAACCCTGTATGACTTGCGACTTTATTTGTTAACACCAGCTGCATCTCAGATAACACATCAGTGTTACTCTTAACTCATACAATTGTGCGACACATCACAGAAATGACATAAATGTCGTTGGATGAGGAGGTATTGAGGCAGCACTCCACAGCTGAACTGCTAAGTTGCGCTCGTAGGTATAGCTTCGCTTTGTAAGTCCTCCTGGCGACCAATCTGGCCAAGAACAGTCATCTTCCCGGTAAAAATATTGAATACACAAGTATATGAAATGCACACAAATGCACTCTCACTCTCGCCTTTCAGAGGATTTGATAGGCGAGAGGTCAGCCGCAGAAAGCACGTTAAAGGACTACTTATTGGTTTTGAGCTCACGCACATTCTGATAAAGTATCCGTAGATAGTCGCTGCGATCTGTAGAGGTGGGAAAGGTAGGAACGGAACGGAACGGTTATACTTATTCAGCTCTATTCATTTTGCCGATAGAAAACAACGATTTGAGAGCTAAACGGATGCGTACGCGTCTTATATAAAATCAAACATAATAGGGCATAAGCTGAATAGAGCTGAATAAGTATAAGTAGACTTTTAACGTGCTTTCTGCGGCTCGGCTTATCATACCACCAAATATCAAACTCTGGGCTGTTACTTAGAAAAACCTAATGGAAAAACTCAATATTACATTTAACCCGAAAATCAAACTTAGAATCTGCTCAGCAGACACACTTGCAACAACGAGACCAACGTAGGCGGCATTGTCTACTGCATCGCACGGTCATAATACGCACGGATGCGCGGGCGCAGCAAACAAATGCACCGCGTAGTTAACGTAGCACACCTCCCCGTGCACATCCTTTGTCAAGACTACTTAACCCCAGGCCCGTGTGCCACAATATGGCCTGCAACGCATTTGAATTGGGTGTCATCCAGAATTTCGACAGTAAATTTTTTCGACATATTCTCAATTTCGAATAACAATACTCCGACAACTCATTGCTTCGACAAAACATTCTGCGATACGCACTTGTTCGGCGGTTTCCTATTTTATCTTTGATATACCTAATCGTTCTGAAAGCAATTGGCCCGCCGACAGTAGTCAGTCAATAGTCTCTTGTAAACAGATTTCCGGATTTCGAAACAAAAAGCATTTCTTTTATTTTTTATAAACTCATTCTCAGGAAGCCAAAAACTAGCTAGAAATTACTTTAGGTACTTAAGTCTATTAATTATGAAAGCATCTATACAGCCACAGTAGTCATCAAAATGGTTCACAAAAGTTAATATACGCAAGACGCAAGTTTTTTTTACTAGATGGCCCGCGCCAACACGAAATTAAAATTTAGGCCCACCTTTTTTTTTTTTTTTTGGGACGTGTTATCATCAAATGACTTCTCCCAATCTGGGCGGAGCGGGAGGGAGTGTAAGACTCTTACTGACTAAAACCCATCCATGTTCCTTCCTCGCCCTTTATGTTCCGGGGCCGCGGTATCTCTTTCGAACAGGCCCGCAACCCCGGCAGGCTTCGACCCTTGCGGGCCCCTCCCCTTATGCTGACATCTCTTTGAGGCGCGCGTGGAACATCGTCGACACGGCCTGTCGTCGTTAGACGGACGGACGGCTAGCTAGAAATTTAGGCCCACCTTCAGAAGAAGTTCTACAGTACCTACTTAAGTTATTATGCCTTGTGACTGTAGCTTTGATTTTGTTTTGTATTTTTAACATTCAAAAGTGCCGTGATTTAATGGTCTAGTTGAAATAAAAGCTATGAGTTTGAGTTTGAGTTGAGCAGCCATGTCCTATGTAGTAGTGGACGGTCGACTTTACTGTCGCAGGCGCCGCGACGGCGATGTATATTGTAATGAATGGGTCCTGGTACTGTTCTGATGCCTTTGTTTTAATTAAAATGTTGTTTAGCATATAATCTTGTCTTGATTTTATTGCGAATGACTTTGATGGCACAGTCAGTGCAGCAGTGGCTGAGCAAATGGGACCTATAAAATAGGTATTACGAGTACCTATTCTTTATTTAAGGAACTCTGGCCAACTAACCACTATTACTCAAAAACTATTAAACAAAATTTGCAAGTTTTTGCCTTTCAATACATGTTAAAGTATTGAAAATACTTGCAAATTTTCCGAAGCTCGTTCCTTTTTGTTGTAAACAAATGAATTTTCGGCTCCGGCTCATCTCGTAACTTTCCCATTTTGACAAGTAAACAAAATAGCATCACAAAAGTCCCATTTTGTAACTATTTTGATTTTCATACATTGAATCCCATTTCGTAACTATTTTGATCTTCGACGTCTTTTGTTTAGTTGTCGAAATGGGAAAGTTACGAGATGGGCCGTAGCCGAATTTTCCTGCAGTCAGAAAATTACCGAGTGATGATATCACATTACATGTACCTACTTTTATGTGTGTGTTTTGAATATTGTCACCATCACTTCAACCCATTTAAGTTCAGCACTAAATTCGGAACTCGCATTCAATTCTAATTAACCGATTTTACATATTTTGAGTTAGTCAGTTTTCCTGTAACTGGACAAATCATCAGGAATACCCAGATTGCATTTTGATTGGAACAATAGAACACAATGATTAACTTCGATTTTGACGAAGAACGGTTCTAACTGACTTTATACGTGCTATACCTACAGATTTCCTTCAAATATTATTCATCGCCGAAAGCCATTATTTTTCCGTATCATCTAACTTGCGTATCTGTTACTTAGCAAAATAGAAAAGTAACTACGAAATTGTAATTATTAATTAATAATTAATTTAATTATATTTTTGATATTTATGAATTATTCTGATTTGTGATTTTTAATTAACATTTTTTTTTGTTTTTTTTTTTTGTGAATTTAATGGTATTAGCATTTCATTATTCATAATAATAATTTTTTATTTTATTTTAATTGACATTTTATATTTTTAATTTCTTACGTGAGTTGACATTTTATTTGTAATTTTAATTGCTTTTTTGTTTGTTTTTCTATTCAAATTTGTATGTCAGAACGACAAAACATAGCAAGAGCTTTAACTATTTATAAGATCCTTAATGTTTATACCTATGTTTAATTAACAAATAAATGATTCTGATTCTGATTAATATGCCACGTCTGGCAGCTATCGGTGTTTCTATAAACAAATTTAGCTTGAAATATTCTATCCACGTCACTTACCTGTAACTTGATTAATGGAAAAATCAGCTTACCTGTGACGTTCATGTTACTAACCGTCCGTAAGCCAAATGTCAAACAGACAGATACCGAAACCGGCTAGTAAGTTATTGAAAATGGTCGTAAGAAAAAATCGACCAGCTTTTTTGTCAGCCTGATCTGCCCCACTGCTGGGCAAAGGCCTCCTCCATGGCTTTCCAATCCTGTTTGCAATATGCCCGCCCTTTCTGATCAATCCGTCAAGAACGAGTCCATACAATCGACCAGCTATGGCCGAAAATAAAACGTTTAAAATTAACATTAGGCTCTTCAAAACAACAGCTAAAAAAAACTTGTTCTACAAAAACGAATCATGTCTTACCAAAGATGAACCGAACAGGTATAATCGACGTAATTGTGAACAGTAAGTCCATTAGTACATAAATGAGTATGTTACTAGTTAGATGCGGGCGTGGGTGCGCAGGCGACGCGCAAAAACTGATGAGTGGGAGATAGTCCCGAACGCGGACCGAGGAGGTGGTTATGTGCCGCGATACTAGTCGCGAGATCTACAAATGTTACTTAGCTCTGAAACCTAATTTTGTAAATTATTTTTATTTGATTGATTTTAATGTTGTTGTCAAATTGAGTAATACGACTTAGGTCCGTGTTCACCAAAAAGACGACGCTCTGATTATCTAAAATCAGCTGTTTAAAACACATTTTTGTAAGGGAACACGTCACAATGACAGCGGTTTTTAGATAATCAGACTGTTATCTTTACGGTGAACATCAATAAATCAGTCCGTCAGTTAGATTATAAAAAAATAAATATTTGGCCCATATTTATTCTTTTGTTACGTAAACCAAAATTGTCGAAGATATGACAATTTTAAAATTCTCAACACGTCACGCCGCGGTATAATTTTAGTGCGATCTGACCTGGAGCTGACGTCACGAGACCCCCACTCCCAAGTTTAGATGCGTTTGATCTTTGTCAATATTCATTGATTTACAAAAACTAAAAATACCATCCATGTCCATTATTTTCCAATACTGACGGACTTAGGTAATAAATTTGAATTTACTGATGGTGAAAACTAGCCTATTGTATAGTTGATTGGCGTGAGGGATGAAAAAGTTGGTTAGTGTGAGGGAAGAGGGGCTCGATGAAAATTCATGTAGGTAACAGAAAGATTTAAATTACGTGTATGTAAAAGCTAATCTCATTCTAGCAATGCCTTCGCTAGATTTTTAACAAATCTTTTTGTTTATTGCAGGTAAACTTGATATTCTTGGTGGCGCGGTCACAGATGACAGATAACTCACTCCATACAAAATATTCAATACCTACCGCTATAATAGCCTACACTTTTAAGTCAATAGTCGCTGCGAACGAAAATGTACCTCACCTTACAAACGTAAAGTGGGTTTTGCTTTGTAGATCGCGCAGTCGCGTGGATATTGCGGAATGCTAGGGCTACCTCTGTCGACGAAGATGTTAGTAGGCATTTTTAGTAAAGGTACCTACGTTATAAAATAAAACATGTTTAAAATGTATCAGAATTTATAATTATTTTAACGGAATATATAAAAAAGAATTGTTAAAAAAAATTGCATAGAGGTGTTTTATTTTGATGTAATGATTAAGAGCCCTCTTACAGTCCACTAGCGCCGCCAATCGAAAAAATGTCATAACTCGTAAATAGAATCAAAAATACAAAATGTGGTCTATTATTACTGTAGAAAAGGCAATAACGTAATTTTATAACACCTTATCAACACTTGAAATATTGCTGTTTAGCTAAATCGTGCATTCAAAACATAAACGGCCGTTTTTGTTACAAATGCACGATTTAGCTAAACAGCTATATTTCAAGTGATGACAATGTGTTATAAAATTACGTTATTGCCTTTTCTACAGTAATAATAGACCACATTTTGTATTTTTGATTCTATTTACGAGTTATGACATTTTTTCGATTGGCGGCGCTAGTGGACTGTAAGAGAGCTCTTAATATTTTTTTCCCTCCTTTAAATTATTCCCGATTGTTAACGTAGAGAATATTCGAAATCGGTCAAATAGTTTTAATAAGTTATCTTTGGGGAATATGCGTAGGTACACTAGGTACGTGTGCGCCGCGCGGCTGTTGACAACCCACTGCGCTATGGGCTACCGGTTGCCCGGCGCGAGGTAGGTGATTAGCGCGCGTAAGTACATGGAGTGTAGTATCTGTAATCTGTGGCGCGGTGCTGAGTGTGCTGGCCGAGTAGTCTCTATGGTGAAAATCTTTAATGTAACTGTCAATGTCATAAGTATTGTCAATGTCATAGGTACCTGTCAATGTCCTGTCAATGTCATAGGTACAGGCTGTCAATGTCAGGTACTGTCAATGTCATAGGTACTGTCAATGTCATGGGTACCTGTCAATCTCATAGGTAGTGTCAATGTTATAGGTGGAATGTCATAGGTACCGTTCTTTAACTTAACCACGAAGAGGTTGAGGTTGGTTGTAAAGAACACTTTGCATATCATTTCAGTGCTTAGTCAACTAAAAACATTAAGTACTAAATGTTATGAAAAATATTTAGTATTTCGCGCAAAATATCTAGGCTTGTTTGCAAGATGGAGCAGCTTCCTTCCGCTAGTAAAAGTTTGCTCATTTGCAAGAAAAGCAAAATTTGGCATGCTATGTCCTAAACCTTTTTGGTTGGTTGTGCTGAATCTTACACCCAAGCCTGTTTTTTTTTATAAAATAAACGCTGCCAGAATAAACGCAAAAAATATTTTAAACTTTGATTTTTCCCGCCCATTCCCTCTCATAGAGAGGTCTCCGTCCCAGCAGTGGGAGCAATAATAGGCTGATGATGATGATGACGTATGATTCCATAAATAATAAAAGAAACACGGTACCTATTATATCCACATAGTAAGTAAGTATCTACCATGTAAACACATTAATTAGTAATCACAACTATCATTTTAATTACTGCTTCTATTCTGCATAACACTTACAATATAATTAATAGCTTGCCGCGCAGACGCGGGTCCAGGCGTCGCGTCTAGTGTAGGTAAACACTTCCTTATGCGATGGCTAGCTAATTGTTTATAATGTTTATACTGCGCACGCGCTTATTAAGAGCTTTGTTTGAGTTATGTTTATGAGAATATAATTAATAGGTTATGATTCAGTTAATTTAAAATGAATGCTGTTGTGATTGTGAGCGTCTTTATTACAAACAGATTTTAGGTGTTTTTCCGTTGTAGTTCAGCAGTTACGTACTTTTCCGGAGTAAATGGAACTTTATCAAAGCTAAACATTGGTCGCCTGTATCTCCGCGTTTCACCAACTTTTAGGTTTAATCATGGTTTAATGTTCTTCAACTTTTTTGTCCAATGCGGTACACGAAATGTGCTTAGTTTAAGTGATGTAAGCGGAAAACTGAAAACAGTCAGAAAAATGAGGTTTTTGTGTGTGTCCCAAGCACAGGGTCTTGGAGACCAAAAACCTAGGATAGTCTTCCTTGTGGCACAGACTCTCAAACAACTTGTCAAAGTTCTATAAGTAAACTTCGGAATACTTTCCAGTTGCCTCAAGTTCTTAAGATTCCGTACCCGAAGAGTAACCTACGGGACCCTATAGGTAACTAAGCCTCCGCTCAATCAGCTCCCTGTGTCTCATAATCCGTATTATTAAGTAGATCAACATTGGCAATCGCTGTTTAATCTTGAAAATTTCTATCTTCAAGACTAATCTTGTGAAAATCGGCTGTCCCTGCGGCTATTAAAATTGAGCTACAAGCCACTTGCAAGGACCCCAACAATACCAACAACTGCAATTGCAACACACACATTTAGACAATCTTAATACCAGCATGACCAAATCTTATGATAATGAAGACGTCCTCCACGGTGCTAGTATCTCGCCTAGATCTGTAGCCTGTTACCGGACGACTTGTGAAACCACAAGAATGCTATCGAGACACCCACGGGGATTTGTCGCTTGGCAGGGAACATGCAGAAGTGTAATTGAGTGACAATAAGAAGTAATGGATGAGGTGGCATAGAAATGTGCAGAGCGGCTCAGACTAGTGAGGCCTTGTCCTAGCAACCAGTCTACTACTACTAGACTAGCAAGAAGTAATGCTTCGAGTGATGATAGTGATATAGAAGTCACATCCATGGTATTTAGGTAAGTGTTAGGTAGTCCTATCGTTTTCGGTGATGGGGATCTCAGCGGAGACCAGCCATCAGCAAGAAATATTAAAATGCACAAGTGTGTGCACACTTGAGCACTCTCTCTCTTCATTTGTTTTTCTTTTCTTCTCTTCTTTTTTTGTTTTTCATAATCTGATGGGACGCCAATCTAATACGATACAGAGATCAAGCTAACGGCTTATGTACTTTCAACTCCACGGGGGTGTTCGCTACTACTAAATCAAATACCACGTCGCCGAAAATCACACTAATAAATATTTTGACTTTGACTCACACTCGCAAAGTCACCAGCAACGCTTGCGATCACGAAGCCAAAGGGGCAGTACATGTACAAAAATGTACCTTATTGAGATTACTGAATCCAAGGACTTCGTTTCGCAAATCTCTCCTCCTTCGCCGTTTAAGTTCCTTTTCAATGCCCGCAAACTGGGTTGCTCCAACCACTGTTCATACTTCACCTACTGCACCCTAGCTGTGTGTTACCGGTCGGTTCTGACCATATCTGTGTGTGACAGTGGGCGCCCTAATATCCTCGGCGCGCCCATAATACTCTGTTTACTTGTCCGCACGTGACGATCGGCAAGATACGATGAGGTGCTCTAGGTGGACCAGCATAGTGGTGTAAACTTAGGACAGGTAATAATAGTTTTTCAGACCAAATTTCGACAGTGTTCGAAGATCGATGCGTTCGATATGATAGTAAATAAGTGTGAGCGCAGTTAAAGGCACAGTCTCTTGTATCACAGTCCGATGGGGAGGCAATCCGATGCAACCCGGTGACAAATACATACAATAGCTGAGAGCAGCGGTGGCCCAGTGGTGGCGACCCCGTTTTAGAAACAGTAAGTCGTGGGTTCAAACCAGACAGGCACATTCATCATTTCAGCCGAAAGACGTCCACTGATGGACATATGCCAGCTGAAATGATGAATGCACCTGTATAACGATAAAGCCGATAACTACGGACGTAGGCATATTAACCAGCAGTTAAACGTAAGTAAGTTATAGAAAACGGCTGTTAGAAAACAACTATCGCTGGAATTGGGTGACCAGCGATATTTTTTAAACACGACTGACGTTACAAATTTTGGAGAAATCCAAGAAAATACCTACCACATGGTCACCCTTATGCTACTCGGCGTGTCGTGTGCACAACATACCATTTTGATAATTTCCAAAAACGTTTTGATTTCCAGCAGCTCTATCGCAATATTCGTAACGTTCGCAATTTGTGCCGAAATGTACGCGAATGATGCAAATTCATAATTACGCAGGAAGAGCCATATATATGGGGTTTTGTCCTTCTTTTATTGTGGCGACAGTGTTGCAATAGTCTTTTGAGGTTATTAATACAGTTTAGAAGATGGCCAAACTAAAATGTGAAATCTAACACTGTTTTAAGCTTCCGCGGTTTATAACTAAACTTAACTCATCGGGAGCTAACTATAAACACCACTCACGGAAGATATCCCGTAAGTGACAATATAGCCGAGCAGTAATTCGTGGGTTCGAACCCAGACAGACTCGAGACTCTGTGTAATTTATTTCATCACCGCTGCTCTCAAAACGGTGAAGGAAAACATCGTGAGGAAATCGGCATGTCTTAGAACCAAAATTTCGAAGACATGTGACATCTATCAATCCGCACTGGGCCCGAGGGATTATAGCCCATCCCCTCTCATAGAGAAGAGGCCTGTCCCAGCAGTGGGGACATTAAAGGCTGATGATGTTGATAATGACAGTATAGCCTAGTGGTGTAAACATCGGACTGTCAAGTCCGAGGTCTCAAGTTCGAACCCAAGGCACGCGCCTCTTTGTTGCGGGCCTGTTCGAAAGAGATACCGCGGCCTCGGAACATAAAGGGCGAGGAAGGAACATGGATGGGTTTTTGTCAGTCAAAGTCTGACACTCCCTCCCGCTCCGCCCAGAGTGGGAGAAGTCATTTGATGATTACCCATCCCAAAAAAAAAGGCACGCGCCTCTGATTTCGCTTCGGTGACGAAAATCATCGTGTGGAAAACCAGCATTCGTGAGAGATATTTCTCGACGACATGATAGCCAATTCTGATGCCCATGAGCGGCATAAAATAAGAAACTCTGACACCAGGTGAAGTACTAAACACACGATATAGAAAGAGTAACAGTGTACGCTTATGTGCAATCTATTTACACATGGCCACGTGATTATATTTGACGACCCGAATGGCGGAGCGGTGGTGAGGCTGCCTTACGTTCCTAGGGTCCCGGGTTCAAATTCCGGTAGGGGCAAATGTATGTGTGATGTGCCTAGACATTTGTTTCCGAGTCGTGGATGTTTATATTTATAATATTTTTTTATTTTTTTTTATTTCTTAAAAATTAATAGAGGGTTTTTATCCACATGGATACGCCAACCCCATTGTACCTTATCACTACTCTTACACCACTAAAATTAACATATAATAACAATATTCTTATAATACTCGTACATGTATTTACAAAAAAAAGTAAATATCAACTATCTGGTGTCCACGACACAAGCCTCGTTGCTTAGTGTGGCACTAGATGGCGGTGTGTGTAATGTCCTGCGATATTTATTTATTTACTTATTACACCACGCGGTCTCGGAGTGGGTAGGTGGATACGTCTACACATTTAAAAAAAAAAAAAACACCGATCTTCCCGCTTCGGAGTCAGGGTACACAAACCTTTATTGACAGATGATGAAATAAAAAAAAAATATTTTAGTTTTCTGTAATTCCCTCAATTACAGAAAACTAAAATTTATTTGTTTGAAATCCGAGTTATTTCCCATACCCCACAATGTCACTAATTAAATAATTCGTCCTTTTAATTTAGTAATTTCATTAATAAATTCAAGAAAGCAATATTTCCCTGGCTTTTAGACAACTGCTTCTACTCAGTTAATGAATTTTTAAATTATAAATTTTGACATTATTTTTATCACCTATTGACATTGTATTGCTCATTTTTTATTTTATATTTTTATTTTTAATCATTTGACCATTTGACATTGTGTAACTACTAAATTTTGACATTTTATTCAAACTAGGTCACTCTGTAAGTTAATTCAATTTTAATATTTCTACACCGGTAACGATAGTGTATGTGAAACTGACTAATTTTATTTATTTCTTAATGTACCATATACTCCGAAATAAATAAATCTTATCTTATCTTATCTTATCTTACTATCCCACAAACATTCTTGTCATTAATTAATTTTACATTGTAACTAGAAGTTATTATGGAACCATCATTTCATTAACATAGACTAAGTAGAAAAAATACGTACATGGATCTAACGTAAATAATCTGAAAGTCAATGATTCATGAAATATAGTACCTAGTATGTTGGGGGTTTCGTCGGCAATAAATCGATCCAGTTAGTAAATTAATTAAACAAAAAGATGCTGTTGGAATACATAACCTCCTCATACAAAAAAAAAACACCGATCTTCCCGCTTCGGAGTCAGGGTACACAAACCTTTATTGACAGATGATGAAATAAAAAAAAAATATTTTAGTTTTCTGTAATTCCCTCAATTACAGAAAACTAAAATTTATTTGTTTGAAATCCGAGTTATTTCCCATACCCCACAATGTCACTAATTAAATAATTCGTCCTTTTAATTTAGTAATTTCATTAATAAATTCAAGAAAGCAATATTTCCCTGGCTTTTAGACAACTGCTTCTACTCAGTTAATGAATTTTTAAATTATAAATTTTGACATTATTTTTATCACCTATTGACATTGTATTGCTCATTTTTTATTTTATATTTTTATTTTTAATCATTTGACCATTTGACATTGTGTAACTACTAAATTTTGACATTTTATTCAAACTAGGTCACTCTGTAAGTTAATTCAATTTTAATATTTCTACACCGGTAACGATAGTGTATGTGAAACTGACTAATTTTATTTATTTCTTAATGTACCATATACTCCGAAATAAATAAATCTTATCTTATCTTATCTTATCTTATCTTATCTTACTATCCCACAAACATTCTTGTCATTAATTAATTTTACATTGTAACTAGAAGTTATTATGGAACCATCATTTCATTAACATAGACTAAGTAGAACAAATACGTACATGGATCTAACGTAAATAATCTGAATGTCAATGATTCACGAAATATAGTAGGTATGTTGGGGGTTTCGTTGGCAATAAATCGATCCAATTAGTAAATTAATTGAACAACAAAAATGCTGTTGGAATATATAACCTCCTCATTTTTTAGAAGTTTGTTATAAATAGCCCAGCATTCATTACAAACAACTAATTTCTACAAACTTAATAACGTAACATGCTTTCAAAGAACTGCCAATATTCCACCAATCAAGGTCTTCGTCTTGCCAATACCTTTAATAGTAAACAGTCCTACCAGGTCATCAAGTTCCGAGGATTCTGTTCCATTGAGCGTCGTATGCTTGTAATAAGAGCCACACTTCATAATGATGAATCATTTACTGATGCCCATATATAGTTGTACCTTGTAACTGGTAGGGCGAGTAGTGCGTCTAAGATTTTAGCTGTACTTGGATCTTTTGGCCCGTGGTTAAAAACGGAACTAACACTCTAAATAAGGTTACAATTATTTTACATATGCCAAACAGTGAGTTTTTAAGCACTATTAGAGATCCTTGTAGTACAATAGCTAGCGTAGGGTAGTGTTACTATATGACATTAAATCTTGGCTATGCCATAATATTAGGATGTTCTGATTTCTTTATGTGTTGTAGGTGATGTAGTCGTTTTGTCAAGTCCAATTTTTCGACCTCAAAAACCGCTTCGGATCATTGTAAAAAGAGAACGAGCAAACTTCTATAGACTGTTCCAAGAAGCTATGTTGATTCTAGGATACTCAAATCACTTGTCGTGTTTGATGCTTTTCAATTACCAAGGCTCATAGAAATCGCTTTAAAAAAAACGTATAAATAGTACTTTTTGTAAACCAAATTATTTATTTGATTGAAAAAGCAACATTAGATAGATTATTATATATGTCACCGTAAAATTGTCAAACACGTTTATATTACAATATAACGTGTTTTTTCTCGCGATATTGTAATGTCTCGAATTATTGTCAATTGAACATACGGAAGTATCTCTGCCCCCATAATCGGGACTTGGGGCACCCCCCCGTTAGGTTAGTTAGGTTCCTTTAAACCCTGCACTCGGAAATAGGGGCCCCGCGAAGCGGGGTTCCGTCGACTACGCTTTTTAGGGGAAATATAAAGTGTTTTAAGGTTATGTTATATTAATCGGTATTTCTTAGGAATGGTGCATTATCTTTTCATGAGAGTTGTGCCACTGGGCAAGGGGGACCCCTCCTTCCCTCCACACCGCGTAAGTTGACTACCATCGCATGCATTTCACGAAAAATAATGCGTTTTGTTGCAAGCAGTATGTTCATTTGACAATAATTCGAGACTTTACAATATCGCTAGAGATATTACAAATATTACAATATAACGTATTTGACAATTTTACGGAGACAATATACAACATGAAGCCCTCATCACTTCATCACTAATAAACATAAGCGTAACCTTCACGACTAATCCTGAAGATATGTTCATATGTTCAGATATTATGAGTTGAAAACGATCTGTTTGCTAAGTCCTGGAGATAAGATCTTCACTACTATAATCTATAGGGACTAAGCAAACATGTTCATCATACGCCGGATTTCACAATTGGTCGCATTAGTTATTTAGGAGTTGAAAACGATCTGTTTCTACAAACTTTGCGTTTAAAAATGATGTATGTCTGAATCACAGACGCTCCTTATCTCTAGAATTGAATATTTTCAGTCACTAATAATTATATTGTAGGTAATTATAATGGTCAATAACTTTTTTCTCCCGGCGCCAATTCGCTGGTGACCAAGGATCATTGCTACGGTAAAAGTCACTATACAAATTTTCAGAAGACTATATCGATTTTGTTATGTTAGACCAAATAGCTTATTCAAAATTTGCAAATTTTCCAAAAAAAGGAAAGCATGCGTGCGGGACGCAAGCTTCACCTTGCGTACTTCGGTGACAATGCCAATAGGGTGTTACCCTCAACAGAATCTGACCTAGTACACACACGGCTACTACAATAATGAATAACACTGTTTATATGAAGTGATTCACGCGCATTCTCCTGCCCGTATATGGAAATAGCGTGAAGAACTAATAAACGGCTGTGTTAAAGGCCCTTCCGCGGATATTTGAGGACCTGGCCTTATTCAGGTGATCGCTTATCATAACTTTTGACCTTCACTCACATCACTGTTCTTATGTCGCCGGTATGGCGCCAGGGTATGATATTTTGTCATTTTTAGGGTTCAGTAACCAAATGGACACTATTACTAACCCTCTGCTGTCCGTATGTCCGTTTGTCATGATCAGTAGTAGATATACAGTTGACATTTTAACAGAATGTGTATTTCTACTGTTAAAACGACAAACAATAAAAATAAATTAAAAGGGACAAATTAATTCCAGACGTCTGCATCTCAAGCTAAGACAATCTGTCAAATTTCTTGAATAGATTTTCAACTTTATTCCTAAAAGATTAGGTTCAAGGTTGATTAAAAATTGAAAATTTGATAGTTTCGGGAAGCTTGCTGTGCTGGTATCTAGACCTAAAGTCGTTATTAGCATAAGAAATCATCATCATCTGCCTAGCCTTTTCCCAACTATGTTGGGGTCGGCTTCCAGTCTAACCAGATGCAGCTGAATACTAGTAATTTGCATAGAGCGACTACCTATCTGACCTCCATAGGCCAGTTTATACTGGGTAATACGATACCCCTTGGTAAGACTGGTTGTCAGGCTTTTTGGACCATTGACTACCTGTAACGACTGTAAAAGATCTACAAATGACAGCTGGGACCAACAGCTTAACGTGCTTTTCGATTCACGGCGGAAACTCGGTATGTAAGGGTGGTCACCAATGGGACCCGCAAGGGTCGAAGCCTGCCGGGGCTGCGGGACTGTTCGAAAGATACCGTGGCCCCGGATCATAAAGGGTGAGGAAGAAACATGAATGGGTTTGAGTTAATAAAAGTCTCACAGCCAGACACAGTTATTTAATGATTTGAAATCCGAAAAAAAAAGGATGGTCACCCATTCATAGACCTACCTAGCTAAAGATCGACCCGAGCGGCTGTTACTAGCTACATGATCCTCGTATAGGAAGTGTAACCTTAAAAAAAATCCTATCAAAAAAGGCATAACATTCGCAGTACTCCTGGTTAAAGTTTTCCTTGCCCATCAAGTATAATTGTTGTGAGTCACACAGACACTTGATGCCCAAACATAGCTAGCCCATGAACAGTTAACCGAGGGCCGTGACCGTTCGGCAACACTCGGCAAAGATCGGCCACTTCCGTACAGGCAGAACTTTTGATTGTAGACATTGAACTTCTGTTAAGGTTCCACTTTGATCTGTGTTGAAGCCTTTTTTGGGTACTTCATTTGTTTTTTTTTTGTCTAGGATTTTGTTTTCTTTCCTTTTTATTTTTTGCCTGAAACAATCTTTTGCTGAATACTTAGGACTCAAACATCAGAGAGTAGGATGTGAAGGATCATGTGTTTCATAACAGTCTTCATGGAAGTGAAGAAAGCAAAAGTTCATCCAGGTGTTGCGGATTTCGCGATAAAAGTTTAGTTCGTGCACAACAGAATCGACACCATTGCCCATTTAAGTCTTCTCCTTCTAGCCTAGTTATCTTCGCACGAAAGATTATTTATTTCTACAAAATAAATCTGCCTATACTATCTTGAACACAGTAGTACACGTGTACCGATCCGTCACATACGGCCCGTTGTTCCGAAATCTTATCAAATATAGCGAGCGTTGACCCAGGTCAATAACCTGCCCGAAAGCTCAGAAGCTCAATTTGAAGCTTGAAGTCTCTTGGTGTCTTAGTCGAAGATATTGTTTTGGGCAAAAATAAAGCATGCTGGAAGATTATTTTACTAGATATAGTGTTGCTTTGACACACAAACCTAATCATCACCATCATTTCAGCCGAAAGACGTCCACTGCTGGATATAGGCACCCCAAGTGTCGTCACATTGACGGGTCCCGTGCGACTCTCATCCAACGGATTCCCGCAACCTTCACCAGGACATCGTTCCACTTATTGGAAGGCCTAAAACAAAACTAACAAATCTAGGAAATTAAATAACACTATCACGCTTTGTCAGTAACTTTCGAAGGTGTACCAATAAAACGTCTACAATTCACCAGCAATGGGACAGACTACAGGAATCTGGACTCCGGGCAAAAGGGAAAGTGAAAATCCCAATAACACATTGCTTGAGGTGAGAGTCGAATCTAAGACCTATGAATTTATGTCCTGCATAAGCGCTTTCAACCACTAAAACAAAGAGATGTGAGACAACTTTTACTATGCGACCAACTAAAAAAATCGGTCAAGTGCGAGTTTAACTCGCGCACCGAAGTGTCCGTATTAGCTTGTTGATATTTTGTTAGTCGACTACATGAATGTAAACGCTTTTCAGATGTTCCTTTACATGAGCTATAAGACATTGCTTCGAGGAAAATTTCGTGATTCTAGGTCAAGGGAAAGTAGCCTATTTTTGATTCACTTGAGAGTGTCGAAATATACGTTCTTTTTCGTCATAAACAGCTGTATATTATAAATTTACGCTAACTTGGAAGTGTTTTTTTTTCACAGCTTCTAGGGACGGTAGACTTAGGTTTTAATTTAATTTCAACTCAATACCGCCACGCGTGCCCGAGATAAAATGTCTTAAGCTTGGAACGGAAGACGGACACCAAAGGGATCCTATAAGGGTTCCGTTTTTTTATTTTTGAGGTACCCTAAAAGCCCTCAAAATAATTGTTCCATACATTTTGAAAGATGATTTAGTTACTAAAATGAGTATACAACCATGTGACTAATTACCAATCACCCGATATTAACCTAATTCCTTAACACACTGCCTTGCTCACATCAATCCGATACTGCCAAATCCGGTGACCCACATTTCATAGCGGAACGTCACCCTAAATTGGATCAAGATATACAAATTGACTCGCGGCACGCATTTAGCCTAAATGAAGTACGTTGAAGTCACAGAAGTATGTTATCAGTGCCTCGTATCAGGTACTCCTACGCGCGTCAATCAGACTTGCCGCGTTTGGAGGCAGGCCTATACTGCAAGGTGGAAGTGGAAAAAGTGGACAACAATGTGGCGATTATGAATAAATAGCAAAAAGCAAAACAATTTTTTCTTGTATTACTATACACCATCACCGACTTCTTTTGAAATAAAGATAGTTAATTATAACCAGCAGAAGATATTAATGATTCAAAATTAAACATTTATTTTAAGTAGGCTAGTTAGAGCTTAACCATCTGACGCGGTGCGGCGCCGCACCGCAAGCCATTTCGCCGTAATAACAACTACACGGAAAGTGCGACATCGTGGCGGCGCCGTAAAAAGAAAGAAACAACTATTGGTTTGCCCTATGTACTACAGTCTGTAATAACAATGGGTCGGGAAAGACGTGTGTTGCTGAGGCCCTACTCCTTAACGTTTCGTCCATACGGACGGATCTATCCGTCTCTATCGCGCACGTCTGCAGACGAGTGCGTGTGAGAGACGCGGATAAATCCGTCCGTTTGGACGAAACGTTAGGGAGTAGGGCCTCTGCTCTTATACTTCGTCACCGACGAAATCAACGTGGAATCGTACGGAAAATCTGTGAAAACAAACAACTTTGCGGTGCCACTCCGGCGCCGCTCTGTTTATACCCCTCCCCGCCGCTCCTCAAATCCAGAGCGCGCGCGGTTCGGCGCCGGAGCCGCACCGCACCGTGTGGTTTGGCTCTCACAGGCACTTTCAACAATAAAATTAAGCTACAATCGGCATAATATCAGTGGAAGTTCTATGTTTGCCCATTCTAAGGCGTAGATACCAAAACCACAGGTACGTGGTGTGGCGTGTCGCGCCATAACCCCACCACCGCTCTGGCCAACCGGTGGGGCGCATTCAGCGCCACACCAGAAAGCGCCACGACACGACACGACACGACCTACAAATATGTCTCTCTCTCTAACCATACTAAATGTATGAAACCGATATGCTTCTGGCGCGCCACGCCACACCACGCCACGTAAGTGTGTTTCCGGATTCATCGATTATTTTTCACACACACAAACACTCGAGTTTTGGCAACTGTTTCGTCTGTGGTATCTCATACGGGCTGTGTCTCTCTCTAGTAATACATATTTATATTCCATTCTCGTCAGCAGGTTACTAATTAAGTATTTTGTTTTACGAAATTATGTTTCCCTTTGCCTGACAGCACATGTCCTTTTCGCCCCAGTCCACCCTAATTACATAAAACTCAGGACACGTGACTCACAGCGGACAGTGGGTAGGTAAGTACTTACACTACAGTTACACTTAATCAATTGGATTACTGTAAACAATTGACTAATCTAGGTCGCGGGGACACGAAGGGGGGAGAGGGGGGCACCAACGTAGTAGGACATTATCATTTTGGTAGTGATTTAATTGTGATGGCTTCAGGTTTTTGGAGTTGTTAGTGAAATTGAAAGGCTTTTACGGTTTATTAGGAGATTAACCCAAAAAACTTCTTGGCATACTTATGTACCTACAATAAAACCAACTTCAAAAACGCAAAAATAAGTATAGCTTCTGAATGTTTGTGTGATGAGCATGGACATTTGTTTCCTAGTCATGAATGTTTATATGTATAATAAGTATGTATTTACAAACAACAACGTATATAATATGTAGTAAGTATATCAACAAGCTGGTGTCCACGACACAAGCCTTGCTTAGTGTGGCACTAGATGGCGCTATGTGTTAATGTCCAGCGATATTTATTTTATTTATTTAAGTCATTAGTTTGAACCCGCAGCTTCGAACGCTTTAATTTAGTATTTGACCATTAATTCGGGTTGTACTCTGCTTTTAGAATTCAACCATAATTCGAAAGATAAGTGGCGCCATCTGTTATCATAAGATTGTGTTGTTGTTTTCCTTGAGAACTGTACTTTTCTTCGGGATGAAAGGTATCCCATCTCCATTTCTATACACCTGCTATTTGGATTGGTTCAATGGTTTAAGTTTGAAAAGGTAACAAAAAAAAACAAATAAACTTATTTTCGTAAGTACTACTTATAAGTATATCAGATATTTTTGTTTGCTATTTGTTTTCAGTGAAAAAGTCTGACAACCAGTCTTGCCAAGTCGTGACGTATATTACCAGGAATTAACTGGGTTGTAGAGGTCAGATAGGCAGTCGCTCCATGTAAAATTCAGCTGCATCTGGTTGGACTGGAAGCCGACCCTAACATCGTTGGGAAAAGGCTAAGCAGATGATGATGATGATTCAGTTTTCAGTGTAATGAAAATCTCTGAATAACTTTAGATAGGACATTTATGATATTTGAGGGTTGTCCTCGATTTCCTGGGGATTCCATCATTAAGTGCCACTCGCTCGCTAGTTATGCAACATTATAGTGTGTCAAAATCTAAAATGATCCAGATCAAATAAAAGTTATTGTATGAAAATGATCCCGAATGTCCGCTGTACTTATCTATATTTCTAAGTATATAAGTTCTGATATTATAAAGAGTAAAGATTTGTATTTTTTTATGTAACGAATTAACATAAAAACCACTTGACCGATTAGAAAAATACTTTCAGCAATGGATAGCTACATTATCAGCGACAAACATAGGCTATATTTTATCTCTGTACTCCCACGGGAACAGAAGAAGCTCGTGAGGACCTCGTGGCTAAATAATATCAGCCGCTCAGGTAGATCTTCTTCTTGCCTAGGTTGGTCTGTGGATGGGTGACCACCATAGAGTATATAACCACTAGAGAGCGTATAGGCCGATTTCTTCTAAGAACACAACTCACCACAGCGGGCCGGGAGACGAAGAAGAATGCGCGGCTGCAATTGGTCAGTTCAAGGTCAAATTGCGTAGGTATGTCTAGTTAGGGATTGCACTACTTGACTAAGGGAAAATAGTCGATATCGATAAAACGGATTTTAAAATTAAAAAAATACTCATTAAAAATTACATAATAAAATTTAATCAACATCAGTCAATAACAAAAAGAAAAACAACTGTTATTTCTTACTGATTTTTAAAATGAATTATTTATATTTTTCGAATTATAGTTTTAGGGTCTTGATTGATCTCAGTCAAAAATGATAAACTAGCGTCTACATAATTATTTCTGAATTATGCATCTTCCTCATAAAATACAATGATTTGTTGATTCTATTTCATATTGATTATAATTAATATCCCGAAAAATAAATTATACCCAATTAGAGATTGTAATAACGATCTTATAAAATCGTCGGAATTATATTTCGTATTTCTTAAAATAATATAAAAATTGTATGATGTTTAATTGTATTTTTATCGATATCAACTTCAGCCATTAAAAAGGTAACGGCTCTGATTTTTACGATAAAAATACAAAGGGAGAGAAAGGGATAAAAGAATTAGAATTTCCTAGTGAAAGAAAGGGACTTTTCCAAAAGACATAAACGCGGGTCACTGTTTCGTGTGTTTTTTCACACTCTACCATTTTAAATAGACCCCTGCGGTTGCTCTTAATCTGATTAAATAAAAAAATAATTTCGTAGTGTTTACTTACTGATGAAAAGGTATGCATATCCTAGATGTCTTGGTATATTTCCCACACCAGTTTACAGCGCATTTAGGCATTTTATGCGATTTAAATTGTATAAATAAATCGCATCAATTTATAATTATTTAGCGTGCATATGGGTCTAACAATTGGTCACAACTAAAATGGTTACTAGTACCGTCGCCTACTTGTAGGTGCAAAATTACTAACTGTTTTCGTGCGTCGGGGCACTGTATGCGCAGTCAAGTGGTTTTATAGTCTTTGGTGACCACCCTTACATACTGAGTTTCCTCCGTGCCTCGGAAAGCACGTTAAACCGTTGGTCCCGGCTGTCATTTGTCCATCTTTGACAGTCGTTACAGGTAGTCAGTGGCCCCAAAAGTCTGATACCAGTCTTAGCAAGTGGTATTGTATTTCCCAGTATTAACTGGATTGTGGAGGTCAGATAGGCAGTCGCTCCATGTAAAATACTGGTATTCAGCGGCATCCGGTTAGACTGGAAGCCGACCCAGGCAGATGATGACTCCCACGGGAACAGAAACTAAGCGGGTGAAACAAATGACATGTCAGTTTTAAAATTCCAATAGCAAAACCCCGACTCTGATGTAATCAACGAACATACAAGTGACGGTATTCGTTTCATTAACACAGTATTGATTCACTTTAGCTCTTAATTGTATTGGAGCTACGTACGTAACGATTCCGTTAATTAGAACTATTTTTAACTAGTCATTGCTTTTGAGAATTTGTTGTTTTTGGTGTTTCGGTCTTTCCCTCGAGGTGGCACTGAAAAATTCCACCCTGTTTATTCCACCAGCACTTTATTTCATTTACTTTTCGCCGATCCTAAATAACATGGGACAATTAGGAAGAGACTTGCCTTAAGGATACCACCGTTTGGGGCGCCTCAAGGAACCTGCCCACACTGGGGCCCCATAAAGAGCCATGGACCGCACGACCCCCGCGTAGAGCCTACGACAGGAGCCGCCTGAAGGCAGCCCCGGTCCGTTCCAGTGTGGGGGCCAAAAGTTGGAAATGCTCCACGAAGTTCCACCAGTTGTCTAGGAAAAAAAAAGGGTGGGCACGATGACATTTTGACATTTCCAGCATCATCATCTTCCTACAAATCGATGAACATACAAATCGTCCGATTGAAGTGGTAGTATGGGAGACAGCATGTTTATTTTTGACTCATTCGAAAACCATTTTCATGAACCCTTTAGACATTGAAAGATGTCAAGTGCGTTCATTATCGCTACACAGAGCGCAAGAGAATGCGTGCACGCATGACTCACGGGCGGGTAGGATGGCGCGCGGGTCAAGGCGCCCGCGCTGACCTTCCGTGTGTCAGCTGCTATCTAACGTAACGAGCGAGCGTGCTAGCGATTACTGGAACTATTTTAAAACTTGTACAAGTAATAATTATGTTTTATTTATTGAACGACGCAAATTGAATATACCTATTAATATATTAGCTTTGAGGATGACGGGTGGCCATAAATTTTGAACTGAAGCTGACCTTTTGTTAATACAATATAATAAAAATAAATACGCCCTTTCCTTACTTACTTGTCTTGTCTTGCTATTCTAATATTATAAATGAAAAAGTAAGTTTGTGTGTTATTTTGGCACGCCTTAGCCATTGAACCGATCATCCTGAAGTTTTGCATAAATATGTGAAAGACACATTTCATCCCGAAAAAGAGTACTGTTTCCGAGGAAAACATTTATAACATTGTTATGGTAGTAAATGGCGCCATGTGTCTTTTGAATCATGGTTATGATAATGCGACACAATTATGATGTGTGAGAGTAAAACATGTCTTGGATCGAGAGGTCTTTCTGCCTTTTCCGAAACGTCTTGCAGACCCGGGACAGAGCAAGACGAGCGCTCTTATGTATGTACATATGTACATGTATAGTACACCCTCACACTCGACCTGCCTCGGGAGTGTCTCAGCGAGAATGTATAGCCTTATTAGCCACCATAATGGTTTTTGGAACACCTAGTTAAAAATATTGAATCCGCCCCACGTAAGAACTCACTTTTAGGATCCCGAGGGTATCCAACGGTACCCACCGTTGGATACCCTCGGGATCACAGAGCATCTGATGTCGGTTCGGTTGTTTGTCAGCGGGTGTCTATCTCATGATCTGTAATAGGTAGACAGTTGACCGCAATTACTTAAAAACAAAATAACTTAATAAGTAATTAAAGGGAGCTCCTATTATTGATGGTACCTATGGCAACTGTTAATACGCGAGTCCAACTCGCATTTGGTCATCGTCCTATTCTGTCCCAAACCTAGGCAAAGATCTTCCCCATTCCTTTCTGTTCAGTTCTCCTTGTTTTTGCCTTCTCCGACCAGTCAGTCACGAAGCTTCATTGTCACTAGTACCATTAACAGTTTCATGATGGAACTCGTGTCCAAATCGCCACACCAGCGTAATCTTATATCTTGTATCCTTTCTCTTTGGCCTGCCTCTTTTCTTCTCTTTCTTTTCTCTTGCCTTTTTTCTTCTTGGGCCTGCCTCGGTGACGACTACCGTCTTTCGGCACCCATTGTGTGACATTTCTGGGCTTTCTATTTGTACACCAGATACTTCATGAAACGATTTGAGAGCAATACTCTTAATACCTACTCATTCACTATCTTCCGTCCTCAAGATCAAATATAAATAACATCTCACATAAATACCATCCAGCATTATCTTTCGTTCATTCGAGTCCACATCCGTCGATAAACTAATATAACCAATACATTCTTGTGCCTAATGAATGTCATTAACGGACAATTTTAGCCTGTCTCGAGATCGGTCAGCTATCTGATGGATAAGGCGAGGTATAAATAAATCAGCAAGGAGCCTTTATACGGACGGCGGTGTCAACTTGTGGGTCACAGCGGATGTTATGAGACAGGGATTCTGCAGAAGTTTAACTCTTCAAGAAATTACATGCTACGATCATCAATCTATCCTTGACCGATGTTACTTGGGGTCAGACACGTTGAGCACTTTTTGGGTACAAAAAATCATGGAACTCGCGTCATTGTCACGTTTGCTTTTCGTAGCACTCGTAGCGCCGTAGCGGATCTGCTGCAAGTGCTACGACCTGGAAGCCGATCCGTTTACTAGTTTTCATTTCTATCGGCAGTCCGAAAATACTGTTTCTTTCTTTCATTCTCTTCTGTCAACCGTCACGCTATCATTTACTCCTTTATCTTTCATATCACTCCTCACACAATCCATCTGTCACCGTAAAATTGTCAAACACGTTATATTACAATATAACGTGTTTTTTCTCGCGATATTTTACTGTCTCATATTATTGTCACCTGAAGATACGGAAGTATCTCTGCCCCCATAATTGGGACTAGGGGCACCCCCCCCCGTTAGGTTAGTTAGGTTCCTTTAAACCCTGCACTCGGAAATAGAAGCGGGGCTCCGTCGACTACGCTTTTTAGGGGGAATATGAAGTGTTTTAAGGTTATGTTATATTAATCGGTATTTCTCAGGCATTCCTGAGAAATACCGATTGTGTATTAAAGATAATGCACAATGGTGCATTTTCATGAGAGTTGTGCCACTGGGCAAGGGGGACCCCTCCTTCCCTCCACACCGCGTAAGTTGACTACCATCGCATGCATTTCACGAAAAATAATGCGTTTTGTTGTAAGCAGTATGTTCATTTGACAATAATTCGAGACTTTACAATATCGCTAGAGATATTACAATATAACGTATTTGACAATTTTACGGTGACACATCCATCGTTTCTTTGGTCTTTCTCTCCCCAATTACAAGTAAATACGTACCAAAGTATGTATACCTCGCTGGTGTAGTGGCAATAGTTCTGAGTGTGAAGTCTTGGGTTCGATTAGCAACCCGCGGGACCCCGGGGTTGCGGGACTCCGGGGTTGCGGGACTGTTCGAAAGAGATACCCCGGAACATAAAGGGTGAGGAAGGAACATGGATGGGTTTTAGTCAGTAAAAGTCTCACACTCCTTCCCGCTCCGCCCAGAGCGGGAGAAGTCATGTCATGATTTCCCATCCGAAAAACAAAACCCCGATCCGGGAAACAAATTGTTATTAGTTTTTCCATCAGCAGTACACCTCTAGCTGCCTAACCTCCACATTTAGCCAGAAATGTACTTTTAAAGCGAAAACTTCTTTAGACGCGTTGAGAACTTTTTGAGTGAACAAAAATCATGGAACGCGCGTGACCGTCACATTTGTAGCACTCGTAGCCGATCCGCTACGGCGTGCTCTGGGTACAACCCGTAGCCGATATAGATTACTTAATTTTCACTTCTACTGGTAGTCCTCAAAGATTGCCTTTTTTAAGGTTCTTATAGTAATAATAGTAATTGTTAATTCTTGTTTTAGTCATAGACATTATAATTTTGGATTTTTAGTTATAATTTATACTATTTAATTGTTTTGTAAGTACTGTTTGAAGTTTTAATTTTGTGATAGTTAATATATATCGCATGTGTATAGTTATGATCCTAAAGGGATTAAAATAAGTGATTTTGATTTGATTTGATAGTAGTAGGAGAGATTTGATTTGATAGTAGTAGGAGAGTTTGTCGAGACAATTATATTAACGTCCTGAGAAATTCATCGTTGAAAAAACGAATAACGGTTCACCCGACCCAGAAATCAATCCCAGGACTTTAATATCAGCAGAAGTGTGTGCGACTTCTAGACCACAAGGCAGAGCTACTTTCTAGATCAGCGCCATAGGCATGACGAGAGTATCAAGTAATTGCAAATCTATTTGAGTATTGAAAAATAATGAACAGGTATTTTTTGTTTTTGTAAATCAACGAATATTGACAAAGATAAAACGCATCAAAACTCGGGAGTGGGGGCTCGTGACGTCAGAACTCGCTAAAACATTATACCACGGCGTGACGTATTGAGAATTTTAAAAGCGTCGTATCTTCGTCAATTTTGATTTACGTAACAAAAGAAAAAATACGGTTCAAATATTTGTTGATAATCTAACTGACGTCTACCCTATTACTGCACTTTTCCTCAGCTCATTCTGATACTTACCCTTCTGCAATTTCCCTGCGTGTAAGGCGGCGCCACTCCGCAGGTCAACTATGCGCACTGACCACATACCCATGACTAGCCCATGATCACTAACTGATCGACTTGATCGACTTCCTTTGTTGTGATCGATTTGCTCAGATTGTATGGCTGAATATCTTGCAAGGTGAGTCGTAGTCCTCTGGTCAAGTGTGATGTAAATGTAATTATGTTTCTTTCTTTCGTGTGGTCGTGCTTAACCTGGTGTCAGAGTTTGTATGCCACCCATTGGCATCTAACTTGACTCTAGATGCCGTCAAGAAATGTCTCTTAGGCGTGCTGGTTTCCTCACGATGTTTACCTAAGACCTGGAATCTAATCTTTTTCATAAAGTTATCCCTACTAATATTATAAATGTGAATGTAAGTTTGTTTGTTACGCTTTCACGCGAAAACTACTCAACCGATCATCATGAAACTTTGATCACATATTCTTGGAGGTATTAGAAGTAATATAGAATACTTTTTATTAAAAAAAAACTAACCCTCACTCGCAGACGAAGTACCGTAAAATGGGGGGAATAGGGATCCAGGGGTGAATAGAAACAAAACTTTGGAATGGATTTTAAAGTTGAATTCACGTGATATGGTACCAACAAGTACGCTATTGTGTTAACTAAATTATACTTAATTATAAAGCTACCTTGTTGGCAATATACAATATAAGTTCAGCGATAAAATATCTTCCAAAGTTTTGTTTCTATTCACTCCTTGATCCCTATTCCCCCCATTTTACCGGTAGTAGGCTATAAATGCCTGTGACTGGCAAGAACGTATGCAAGAAGCTTGCATGCCATTGCTAAATAACCAATAAGAAGCTGTTATGGGACAATGACAAGCGAGCTATTTGCACACTCCCATGCAAACAAGTTACAGAAAGGTAAATATTTCGGATAAAAATAGATAAAATCCGGTTCTCAATTCATCTGATTTGAACATAATTAACCGTATCAAAATCACTGACTTCTAATTAGTGATATTTGCAGTGCTGACTGCAATTATTGAATAATTATTTCCTTGCTCATGCAGTTCGGTAAGTTGGCACCATAACAAATTGGTGATTGGTCAGAATGGTCGAGTGACCACCTGTAGTTTTAATTGCAGTGACTTTAAAACACCACCTACTGACTTCGTCTTTCTGTCTAATTATATTACTAGAGTAGTAGGGCAAAATATACACGCTTTGAATTAGACAAGGTTTTCTGTGTTAGTGTATTAACACTAATACATAGGTATTAGAGTACTCGTGGCTAAATAATAAGAGCCACTCGGGTCGATATTTAGATTAAGCCGTGCTTGAGGCCAATGGGAATTACCACATAAATTAATATTTAGAAACTTTTTTACTTGACTATACAAAATAAAAAATTGGTCAACAGAATTAGTTGACCAATTCAATAATGGATTAAGTCGATTGATCCTGAAGGATCCATCTATGTGGGATGAGTTAACTAAAGAGCCCTAGTTTGGTCTGTGGATGGGTGACCATCACTCTTACATATTGATTTCCCTCCGTACCTCGGTAAGCACGTTAAGCTGTTGGTCCTAGCTGTCATATGTAGATCTTTGACAGTCGTTATAGGTAGTCAGTAACCCAAAAAAATCTGACAACCAGTCTTACCAAGAGTATCGTATTACTTTGTACTAACTGGGTTGTGGAGGTCATATAGGCAGTCGCTCCATGTAAAACACTGGTATTCAGCTGCATCGAGTAAGACTAGAAGTCAACCCCAAAATAGTTGGGAAAAGGCTAAGCAGGTGAGGATGACCACATATTAAAGGACTATAAATGCACGCAGCCCTTATGAGGTATTGAAGACGATCCGATCACTATCTTACAAGAGAGTAGGAAAGATACCAGTACAGTTCGTAGAGTGAACAAATACAAACCGAAGACATTCCGACCTCGCCGCAGAGGTCCGGCGCGTAATCCCCAGTCAATCCCTCCCCGACCCTTGCTCGAGCCAGCCCGCGATGCTGAGCCTGTAGTAACAAAACAGTCCCTAAATAAAGACAACCAGATCCAGCCTGTCCCTTTGCTGCCCCCAGCGACGCCCTAAGCCGAGGTCCGTACCCCACAGGGGGTGCCCTTAGAGCGCTGTCGCTTAGTTTATAGTCATTTTTGTCCTGGCTGGAGGCCTTAAATTCAAGGCATCCACAGGACTTGCCCGGTTAAGCAGAAGCCAGTCTTCTCAGACTGAACTGCGAGATGCCCATACCAAAAAAATAAAAAATAAATGAGGTATTGAAGACTGTAAAGGAATTATTGGAATAGTAGTATTCTTGTGTAAGAGCTCATCTGTAACCAAATAACTATCGTGGCATATCTCTGCCGCTATTGATTCGGCATTACATCTTTATCTGTAAGTGGTAAGATATCAGAAAGCTCTCCATATGCTGATTCATGCGTCAAGTTCGTGAACGGGCGCTGTCAGTTGTGACTGGTGACATCTTTTAGTTGCCATAATGCCATGGCTTATTTGAATGAATTGTTTTGTTTTTGAATTGTATTTTTTTTGTTTTTACTAACGTGCACACATCTTGCTATACTGTTAAACTTATATTGTCTCATACGGGATATCTTCCGTGATTATTTTATTAGGTTGAGCTCCCGATATTTCGACGCTGTTGCAAGCGCCATGATCGCGGGTTGACTGGAGTATGCGGGTGGATGGAAATTAAATTGTTACGAGCATACAAATCTGTCTACCCTCTTTCTTTGTCTTTTGCATCCCGTACTGACAATATAAGTTTAGTTTTAAACCGTGAAAGCCTGAAACAGTGTTTTGCTACACTGTTCTCACAGAATATATCATCTCAACATGAAAGATGGAACCAAGGAGTTTCTTGCCCGTTCTTCTGCATAGAAATCTACGCTGGGAAACGGGCAACTACAGTACTTTTACAGTTTTTATATCTTGAGACTGGGACAGTAGCTACATTTATTATTCAACTTTGTTTCGACAACTCAAAAGTGTCTGTAGCTGGCCCACTTGAAATAAACGCTTAGAATTAGATTTCAGTTCTCTTTGCTTGAAATTCACTGTTCCCTTAAAATAGAGCTGTTCTTAAAAATAAAGTTTATAAACATTACCATTATTATTCGTCGTATCCCCATAATACATCAACAAGCAGAGGGTTAAAGTTTATTGCCCAATAAAAAGCATGTACGGAATTAACTTAGTTGCCCCCGAGACCACCCGAACCCTCGACAAATAGATCGGGTACAGTCGGCAACCATCGGGATTCGGGATTACTACAGATTTTATTTGCCTTGTCGATGGTTCTACCATGAGTCTTCGCAAAGCGTCATCGGGCAAAGTGATATAGGGTTTTCCGATCATATTTAAAGCCACTTTGACGTCAATAGGCTCGTCTCCCAAATCACGTTATCATTTCTGCACGTCTTTGGAAAATACAAGGTTGTGTTATGTTAATCTATATGTATTTTTGGTACTTATAAATATCTTTGGCAAAAATACTTGAAACTTTTAAAACTCCCTCTTGTTCTGAAATCACAATATTTCTGGTTGTTTTTCACGGATTTTCGTATAAGCTTCATTCTTATGTTTAACTTCCTTTTCTAAAAGATCTGGTGTTTACATTATTTAGTCCAAAAGGGGATTCCATTGTGCGTTTTAAGTATTAAATAAAAGGGTGTAAACATCTATTAACGAAGCCGAAAGGCACTCGTTCTCCCCATCATTGCGATAATTTCTTTACCATACCTGGTAACTTTCTAGTTATGGAGATATTGGGGGTCAAAGTTCCAACTTTTTGACAGATTTTTTTTTTTAAGACAAGTTTTTGTTGTCACTTTTTTACTTTAAAGACCTTTAGATAAAGTACTATTCAATCCATCTATCAGTGCAAATTTTTAAATGCGTTGTATTGAGTTCTACCAAAAACATGATTTTTCACCCCGAAAAAAAGTCGTTTCCCAGAAATCATTTTTGCTTTGTTGACGGCTTCGTGATGAATCTGTTTACACTCTGCACATCAAAGCTGTTACTGAAAACTAGTGAAGTTTTTGTAAAAGCCATTCCATTACACTTGTGTATCCGATGATACAAGCGCAGCCGCCGGGCATCGCCCGCATCGTTACAAACTTAGTGACAAACAAACACGTGTTGTTATTAGGGGGAACATGTGCGCTCACGCATCTCAACGATATTACTCGAAAGTAAACTTTATTACACTGAGAATAGGCTAGTCTTGCCATCACCCTGAATAAGCGTGTATTGTTAATGAATTTTAAACTGTAACTCAAGGAAGACTGGGTTGAAAACGATTTGTTCATTTAATAAAAGCTGCGTAATAAGTTTTTCGTCTTTTATGATTTTCATAACAAATACTACTTTAATTAATATTAAGTAAGCTTCTTCAAATTGAAACTTTATTCAGTTGCATTTAAGATTAAAATTCTTAACACTTTACCAAACTACGCAGAAGCTAGTTTTCTTTGAAGGACTTGCTATCTTATTTAGAACTTAATTTTCACCTACATAATGTTCAAAATGTTGTTGTAGACTGATTAGTAAGCCACGTGCGGCCTAAGAAGGGTGTCATAATAGGTTAGGAAAGGGCTATAGTTATCGTCAAAAGTAACGCGCATGCGCGGAGCGACTCCGGCGCATGTGCTTGATAAATGTTGGGCAATTGTATTGATTGGACTGTTTATATATTAAGCAATCTCAATGTTAGTGAGTCCGTATTGTTCTCAACTTCTCACTAGAGCGAATTTTAGTTTTTTTTCTTGATGACTTCATTATTTTAAAATTGTAGTTACGTACATGGTAAAAAATAATTTATGACAAATACAGCTAAAAACGGAATTACAAAAACTTTCTTAAAAAAAAACCACTAAAAAGCCCAATAATATTATAGAGTGTTTTTTTGGTAGTTGGTTTTATTCAGAAAGTTTTTATTTATACACTTATCTTGCTTGCGTTTGGCTGCACTTACGATGGGGTAAGTTTGCCTAGAGGAAACCGATTCTTTCAAACGTTGAAGAGATGATCGGGAAACAGAGAATCCGGCAGTTCACTCCACCCTTAATTCCCGTCTGCCAGTACCGGTTCACCACTTATAGTTGCAACTATTTGTCTCATCTACCACCACTGGAGGGTTGCGTCCGTGGAGTTGCATGGTTCACACCAGATTCATGAGTACAGAGAACGTGCACCAAAAAACTGCTCCAATAATTAATCCAAACAAGGCAACTAACAAAAAATCTAGCCCCAGCCATTTGTAAAGCATTTCTTTGAGCGGGGTTATCGAACGCCCCTCGTGGTAATAAATCGGGTCACATCACAGGAACTGCCACACAAATCGTGGAGCATTGTCAGCCACTTGCCCGGTCATTGACTTCAGCATCAGATTAGATAAGCTTGCATGTGTGCTCTGACCTATATCTGTACATAGAGATAAAGTTGCAGATGTTGACTTTGATATTTCCAAGTGAAGATGTGAAGTTTTTAAGATTTTAGTGATCAATATTAGCACTGTTACTGTCGCTTACGGGATATCGCCACTTGCAGCAGCGTCACGAGAGCTCAAAATAATGAACGATTACGGAAGATATCCCTTAGCCCTGGACTGTGTGGTGATCTGTTGGCTTGGCTGGGCATACGGTGCAAAAGAACCTGAAAAATGACGCAAGGAAAGTTTAGAGTATAAATGTGGATGGCTATAAAACTAGAAGAAGACAAAAGTCGTGTTAGTATAAACAGTCTGTGAAACTTTAGTATAAAGTGAGTGTGCTATCATTTTAGTTATTTATTGATATTAGATGTGGCCTGTTGGTGGCCGGGAATAGACCACTCCAGCTTTTCCGTGTGTGTTGCAAGAAGTGCCTAATTAAGAAATTATAAAAACACCTAATTATGAGTTAATCTTGTAGGTAGATCGCGAGTTACAAGATGTCGAGTTGAGTCTGAGTCCACTAGTATCTCTATTTACCATTAGATAAAATAATGCGACCGCTTAGATGGGTCTATAATTTAGGTTAACACGGCTACCAGTTTTACTAACTCACGAAAAAATAAGTTTACAGAAAGTATTGTGCAAATGTGTACAAAAAAATAGATACAAAAGTAATCTCCCCTCTACACTTAGCTTATCTATACCGAGATATGTTATATAGGGGACTTCTATAGATATATTCAATGAGGACACCCGATATATTAGCGATTGATCACCGGATGTGGTCGTTTGTCGCTTTAATCGCTCACCGCTTGTGAAACGGGACCCACACTGATCTCCTTGTGATTTCTATGCCAAGCAAAAAATATTGAAAGTGGACCTGGATCTAGTTTGAAGACTCATCAAAGAAAGTCATTCATTAAAAGACATTGTAATCTGACCTCATTTATAGGAAACTTTAGTAAGAAGTGATGGGTATCCGACGTAGGTAGACGAGGTTTAAGTTTAATCTAGAATGTAGTGTAAATGCACATACGTAAGTATATCCTCTTTTGCAAATCTCGCTTTCAAAATTAGGTTTGCTGTAAGAAAACCCAACTCTGGGTTAAGCTCGCCTTTGTACATAAGCTATATTATTGCAAGTATTATGTATATTTGTTGTTTTTTTTGTGTGCAATAAAGAATAAGAATAAGAATAAGTGGTACTGTGGTGCTAGTTTCCAGATGGTTTTTATTTAATTTATATTTATCTAGCCGATGCCCGCGGCTGCGCCCGCGTACAATTGTTTACAAAAACCTTCCTCTTGAATCACTCTATCTATTAAAAACACCCGCATCAAAATCCGCAGCGTGGTTTTAAAGATCTATGCATACATAGGGACAGACAGACACGGCGGGAGACTTTGTTTTATAATATGTAGTGAAGTGATAGTGATATCAGATGACAAAGATCCATAATGGTTAGTAACAATAAATTGGAACTTATAAACTAATAGCTTATAAACTTTTATCTTGAACCTTGCAGCTTTTATAAATGGTTGTGTCTGTGAATGGTGTTCGCAATACTGCAACATCATCGTCTGCCTAGCTTTTTCCCAACTATGGTCGGCTTCCAGTCTAACTGAATGCAGTTGAAGGCGCTTAGACGAGCTAAATTAGCAACTCTATTTGTGCTGGTTCAAACTTCATTTGAAATGCTGTTAGAATAAAGTTTTAATCAGCTTGCACTACAAAGTGGTTGTTACGTCAGCCACTGCGGGCCAAATAGCGCGGAATGAGTGGGTTCGATCGACTTTCAAAAAAACCATTGATTGGATTAAAAAGCTGAAACAGTATCATGCTAATATATTGCTGGTAGAACTATTCGCCAAAAAATCGGAATGATCGCATGCATATTAGTATGTTTTTTATTGTTTGAAAGATATTTTTAGAGATAAGTTCGTGATTTCTTTTTATCGAGCCAAATTAATTGTATTATGTTTTCAAAACAGTATCATGCTTATATATCATGTATTTTTCTGGTTTTGTTTATAGCAGTGAATCATATACTTTTAGTAATTATAAAACTCGCGATTAGCTCATGTAATCGCCTCAGTATTTTACATTGAGCTACTGCCTATCTGACCTTCACCACCCAGTTAGTACTGGGTAATACGATACCCGTTGGTAAGACTGGTTGTCAGAATATTTCGGGCTAACTACAGACGAGACCAACAGCTTTCCGAGGCACGGAGAAAACTCGGTATGTAAGGGTGGTCACTCACCTGCCGGGGTTGCGGGCCTGTTCGAAAGAGATACCGCGGCCCCGGAACATAAAGGGCGAGGAAGGAACATGGATAGGTTTTAGTCAGTAAGAGTCTGACACTCCCTCCCGCTCCGCCAAGAGTGGGAGAAGTCATTTGATGATTTCCCATCCTAAAAAAAAAAAAAAAGGGTGGTCACTCATCCACAAATCAACCTATGCATGCATGGCTTAGCCTAAAGATCCTCCTCATGTATGGTACGTTTGAGTATGCGATGTTACTACAACAACAAAGTTTTGCAGTTGTGATAGGCAGAGCTTAACACAAATTAACACAGTACGAATTGTGCAATATACCTTTTCAGATTTACTAATGAGAACATCGAACTCTTTAATAAATGATAAATGATCTTTATTTTGTAAGTAGGTTTTCACAAACACTTTTACACGTCAATTTTTTTTTTAAACTAGATGGGGCCGGTGTTTCGTACCTGACTACTCTGAGAAGAAACAGCCGAAACAAACTCAGAGGTCATAGTCTCTTTTGAAGTCCAGACATAATCTTGCTCAATTCACATGAGGATCATGTAGATATTAGTGTCTGAGATGGTCTTTTGAAGAAAGAACCATACAGATTTGAGTAAACCTGTCCAGTCTGTGTCAGTAATGAGATGATGGCCGTGAAAAACGGACAACAACTGTCTTAGTAACAGGAACCTCACAACAATAGAAACCAAATGATATATTATTCATCTCCTATAACAATAATCACCTTTTATGAACATATAACAATATTGATATTTTTTGTGTAGCATTACGCAATAAAATCAATCTAGTTTTTGCAGTCAACGTGTACAATAACCGGCTGATGACATCATTACGTCTACCTTCCTAGTGTCTTGGATGTTTCGGCTGTCAGTCAAACTTAGAACTAGGCTTTCCGTCTGACTGTACCTGACTTGATAGTCCAAACAAGAAATTGTGTGAAAAAAAAATCACGGTGTAATAATATTCGGGGTTTACGAAGTAAAATCGACTCTTTTTATTGAAGTCGGATAAAACGTAACCTCGCCATAATAACGAACCGATTGTCATCTTATTCATCATAATCGGTTTATTAGTTTAGGAGCTACGGAGATTAATAATAATAAAATATTTTTTAAATGTTTTCTTGTTTAAAGGAGACAATTTTTTTTGTTCGAGGATTAGTTTCCCACATAAATTCTAGCATATAATAATGAAACTTACATTGATTTCTTCCTTATAACCTCTAGATTCCAGTGGTTTAATTAGCTTAGCATTGTCTAACCGGAATAAATGCGAAAAATCTGCAAAAACACTTACGAAAACCAAAATAAACAGAAAAAGTAAATGTCAAAATAATGAAGTTGTCTGTCAATCACAAAAAAAGTGGGTTTATAACGTTTCATGCCACGTTGATTGTTTAAACCACCTATGCGATTTTAGTGTAAACCTATAAAAATGGCATTAAAAATGCTCATAGTTTAATAATATTTATTTTTATATTCTTTCTGATTCTATAATAATTATATAGCACATATGATTTCCAACGGATAGGTACCATGCTTTTTTTAGTAAACAGAAAAACGTCCCTATTCACGTAAGTATTTGCTGTCAAATGACATTGACCACAACAGGAATGATTTGTGGATTTGACTCGCAAAAAAATATCATAACATAGCTTATTTATTATGATTTTAAGATTCCGTTTTCATTTCTACGTAATATTTCCTTTAAAAACCATAGTAAAATGGTTACTTTTTTTTGGTGTTATTATGAATAATAAATGCAACGACCAGGTGGGCCCAAAAAAAACTATCTCCTTTAGTTTTATAAATAAATATTTAATTAAAAATGTAATAATTTTTTACTTAATATGTTAAGTAATAAATAAAGGAAATAAAATAATAATAAATATCGCTGGACATAAAACACAACGCCATCTAGTGCCACACTAAGCAAAGCTTGTGTCGTGGACACCAGATAGTTGATATACTACATAATATATACCTTTTTTGATTGTAAATACATACTTATTATACATACAAACATCCATGACTTGGAAACAAATGTCCGTGCTCATCACACAAACATTTGCTCCTACCGGGATTCGGAAGAGGCGCCATTTCCTCGCACCCCGCGCACCGCGCCACCGCCATACGCCACTTTTATATGACCCGAGCCTAAGGCAGCATTACTACCACTACGCCATTCGGGTCGTCGTCAGAAGGATCATACGATACCCCGGTTGTTCAGCACTTTCCATACATTGAGCAGCCGCCAGTCGCGCCTTCACAAGTATCAGACAAACGAACAAACAGTTTCCTATTAATCTTGTATGACCGAAGAACCGAACTGACAATGGCCTTTTGACCTTCTTATAGTAAGCAAGTTTTTGTGCGCAATGTCATCATTTTGATCACATCATCGTCTTTACAATCGTGTGTTGTGTTGTGTTTGATTTAACATGATTTTGGGTTTTATTGACATTGTTTTTCTATCGGGATATTATTTAGTTAATTTTAGAATCCGAATTCGTTGTTTGTTAAACATCGGTACCAACATTAAGGATCTTGTAAATCGGGGCTGCGGGACTGTTCGAAAGAGATGCCGTGGCCCCGGTACATAAGAATCGAGGATGGAACATGGATGGGTTTTAGCCAATAAAAATCCGACACTTCCTCCCACTCCACCCAGAGTGGGAGAAGTTATTGGATGATTTCCCATCCGAAAAAAAAGGATCTTATAAATAGATAAAGCTCTCGCTATGTTTTGTCGCTACTGACATACAAATTTTGAAGAAAAAACAATTAAATACCTAGTTTCCTCGTGCTTTGTCTCCCGGTTGGTCATTTTTAGACCTTTGACATTACATGTAGTCAGTGGTACAAAAAGTGTGACAACCAGTCTTACTAAGGGGTATCGTATTACCCAGTACTTACTCGGTTGTGGAGGTCAGATATAGGCAGTTGCTCCATGTAAAATACTGGTATTCAGCTGCATCCACTTAGACTGGAAGCCGACCCCGACGTAGTTGGGAAAAGGCTACGCAGATGATGATATTAGCTAGTGTTGTAAATTAGATGGCAAGTTACTTTTTAAAAAGAAAAATCTTACAGCTACAGTTATTAATTAAATAAATTAAGCAATTAGCTGAACAGAAATCAAATTGGGAAAAATAAATGTCGGACGCTACGATGACATGTTGACGGTCTGACAGCTCTCGAACAGAAGGGGGGCGCTGAAGGCAGCGCTCGCTTATATACGAGTTGGTTTCTTCTTATTCACCACACGGCCTCTCCTGACAGGAGCCCGTCCCGGGCTCCATCATGATGTCTTCAGCTCTGGTGGTCGGTCTCCAGCATAGACAAGGAGGCTATGTCTGCTGGAGGCCCTTCAGGCTCGATGTGAAGCTGCAGACGCTCAGGCTCGGTGTGATGCTGCAGTGACTCAGGCTCGGTGTAACGCTGCAGTGGCTCAGGCTCAACCTGAAGCTGTAGTGGCTCAGGCTCGATGAGATGCTGCAGTGGCTCGGACTCGATGAGATGTTAGCCTGGGTCCCGGAGGTACTGGGTTGTGGTTGGGAGACAGACTGGCTGGCTGGCGAGATTGACTCGTCCGTAACAAGCGTAGACTCCTCATCTTCATGGTCTGCATCTGTATAGGATAGAGAACCATGTGCTCCATGCACAACGCGACACATTGTGCATACGCACATCATTGATTGTGGTCTGGCACACATTAAGCCATCGAGATAGAGGCACGACGTGAAGCTTGTCTCGATAAATTAACGGGTAAGTCATATTATATGACGCAGCTTGATATTCAGCTAAGAAATAGCCCCACTGTGTGGCAAAAGGCTTAGCGGAGACAGAGGCTAGCTGAAAAGCGTACTCGTAACTCAATTTGGTCAGGATAGAGGCACTACGTGAAGCTTGTCCCAACACACAAGGTCTAGATTTGTTCAGGATAGAGGCACTACGTGAAGCTTGTCCCAACACACAAGGTCTAGATTTGTTCAGGATAGAGGCACTACGTGAAGCTTGTCCCAACACACAAGGTCTAGATTTGTTCAGGATAGAGGCACTACGTGAAGCTTGTCCCAACACACAAGGTCTAGATTTGTTCAGGATAGAGGCACTACGTGAAGCTTGTCCCAACACACAAGGTCTAGATTTGTTCGGGATAGAGGCACTACGTGAAGCTTACCCCAACACACAAGAATAAAACACAAACACATATGAAGCTTCATATATAAGAGAGGCATAAAGCACTCACCATCGAAGTAAGCAGCACATACTTCAGGGTTCCACTCTCCGCGCCAAGGGATCATGTACTCCGCAGCCGCCTGCGTGTACTTCCCATACGAGCCGGCCAAGAGCTGGAGCTCGTAGCGCCCTTGTGGCAGCGTCTTCACGATGCGGTAGGGGCCACGCATACAGGAGTCCAACTTTCCAGTCGATTGAGCCTGCTTCAATTCCCGCTGTATCTCCGGAGTCTGCGTACCAACCCGACGTCTGCTATGTCGCCGGCCTAGCTCACGGCTATGGCGACGACTACGAGAGCGATCCGACATTTTTTATTTAGGCACAAACCCAATCAACAAAAACAGAAATTGAATCGAATCCCACTTCTGATGTTGTAAATTAGATGGCAAGTTACTTTTTAAAAAGAAAAATCTTACAGCTACAGTTATTAATTAAATAAATTAAGCAATTAGCTGAACAGAAATCAAATTGGGAAAAATAAATGTCGGACGCTACGATGACATGTTGACGGTCTGACAGCTCTCGAACAGAAGGGGGGCGCTGAAGGCAGCGCTCGCTTATATACGAGTTGGTTTCTTCTTATTCACCACACTAGATATTACAGATTACTCTGGAAGCAATATTCTTCAGTTCTCTTTAATTATAAAATACCTAAATTATTTGAAAGGTCAAGGTCGAATAATAAGGTGTAAGTAAGAATAGTTTTTTGTCTCTCTCGGCATCTTTTGAAGACCCTCTTCAGTTGACTTGATGGAGTATTGATCAACAGTTTGACAGGGATTCAAAAAGTGAAATTTTTTCGTGATAATCTTTTAACCGTCTTCCAAAAGGAGGAGGTTCGCAATTCGTCGGAACCTTTTTTTATGTACCTATGTTCCCCGATTACTCGATGATGGCTGGACCGATTTGGATTATTTTTATTTTGTTTGAAAGGGTCACAGATGGTCCCATAATCATCAAGCCGGGATCAGATCATGGAATCCTGGAGAAATAGAGCTAAACTCTTCAAATTTTATAGGCACACATTAATCGATTTGGGTAGTTTTCGAAAGAGTACTTTCTCGTAGTGGTCCTACTTCAATTCGGTGAAGATCTGACGAATAACTTCGGAGATAGGCAACTCCTCAATAAATGATAGCAAATGAACTGGGATTGCTGAAATCTCATGTCTAAAAAGAGAAAAATAAAACATTTTTGCAAAATATAAAATAGACTTCTCAAAACACAAAAAAGTGAAAAACAACTTTAGCTTCAGATGTTGGTGACAAAAAAAAAACCAATCAAACAAAGGTCACTTTTTTGTGTTTTGAGAAGTCGGTTTTTTTTTAAACAGCGTTGTACAAATGGCGCATATAACTTCGTTCGATTTCCAAGTCTTTCTAAGTGATATTGGCGATAGCGAATCCTGATGGGATTCGCAGAAGCAGCTTGGAGTTTGGAATTGTGCCCAGTTGATAGTATAAGGCTCGTCTCTTATTGCATCAGACTTAAACATAACTAGGGAAATGTAGGTCCACTTTCGGTACACCTATGCCAACTCATAGAAGATTATAGGCGTCATGTAAAAAAAAGCTTTATATTTTAAACTTATATTAATTATAGCAATATACAATCTTATAACAATTTTGGCGTAAAGTTACTTACTTAGCAAACTAAGTAAGTAACTTTACGCCAAAATTGTTAAGCCGTTAAACAAGCATTCTGTACATCAAAATGTACAGAATGCTTACATATTTGTGTTGAGAAATTTGCAGGAGAGGATTACTTAACTGATAATAATAATATAAGTTTAGTTTGAAACCTTCCTGCCGGGGTTGCGGGCCTGTTCGAAAGATACCGCGGCCCCGGAACATAAAGGGCGAGGAAGGAACATGGATGAGTTTTAGTCAGTAAGAGTCTGACACTCCCTCCCGCTCCGCCCAGAGTGGGAGAAGTCATTTGATGAATTCCCACCCTAAAAAAAAAAAAAACTTGTAAGCTAAAAACAGCTGTATATGTATATAGCCATGTTTACCTTATATTGAAAGGCCCTATAGTTGACATCTGACCGTAATATGAAAGCTCCACTGTTCCCTTCAGAACCAAAAATATTCCGCACAGCCAGACAATAAAATATTAGTAACAAAAAAGCTATAAAGTGCGACCTAGACCCGATTTCGTTTATATCGCAATAACTCGGCCATTGTGGCTCATAGTAGCCAGCGTGGGCGACTGTGTGCGGTGGTCGCTGCTGAACAGTGTGCTTGAATGATTGTAAAGTAAACTTTACGGTGGCAAATAAAGATAAGATGCGGTTTAGTGGCCAAAACTTGACGACTTCAAGGCTAAAGGTTGAAATTACAGTATGTTATCTATTTCCGATATTATCTTATCATAACTCACTTTGGAAGTTACATAATAATAGTGTTTATTTATACACTAAAACCAACCAAAACAATTGCCTTTTTTTAAACTTTCACGATCAGAACACATTATAAAACTTAAGACTAAACTTACTTTAATTTAATCCCTCCTAATTTAGTACCTCCAATACTTCAGTCTCCCCGCGACCACGGCTGGTGCAATCCGGTCGAAACGTCGGGATGAAATTAAAGGTAAATTCGCGATAAATACCCGTCTTCTTAAGTTTTATAATGCAAACAATACAATTTAGTGAAGACTGAAGAGGATTAAGTTGTACCACGTTGTACATGATAGAACTGGGAGTTTCGAACTATTTTGGGCAAGAAACCCTTTTACAAAATGAACTGAAGGTTTTTTTTTTTTAGGATGGGAAATCATCAAGTAACTTCTCCCACTCTGGGCGGAGCGGGAGGGAGTGTCAGACTTTTACTGACTAAAACCCATCCATGTTCCTTCCTCGCCCTTGTATGTTCCGGGGCCGCGGTATCTCTTTCGAACAGGCCCGCAACCCCGGTAAAATGAGATAGTATTAGATTACTTTAAAAATCCTATCTCTAGTTTTTATTTCCTCATCTAAATAGCTTTTCCCAACTTTATTGAGGTCGGCTTCCAGTCTAACCAATTGCACCTCAATATCAGTATTTTACAGCGCGATTACCTATCTGACCTCCACAACCCAGTTAGTACCGGGTAAAACGATACCACTTGGTAATACTGGTTGTCAGACTTTTTGGGTCACTGACTACCTGTAACGACTGTCAAATATCTACAAGTGACAGCCGGGACCAACAGCTTAACGTGCTTTCCGAGGCACGGAGGAAAATCGGTATGTAAGGGTAAGTTACCCATCTGGAGAGGCGCCACGGCGTCCTCACCTTCCGCCTGACGCAGGTCCTCACCGGACACGGATGTTTCGGGAGGTACCTGCACCGAATCGGGCGGGAGGAATCGCCCGGGTGTCTCCACTGCGAGGATCGACCGGAGGACACGGTGGAGCACACGGTGGAAGTCTGCCCTGCGTGGGCGGAGCTCCGCCGTGTCCTCGTGGCGGCGATCGGCGGCGGCGACCTCTCGCGTCCGGCCCTGGTTCAATCCATGGTCCGGAGCGAGACGGAATGGGAAGCCGTCGCCTCCTTCTGCGAAGCAGTCATGCTAGCGAAGGAGGTGGCGGAACGAGAGAGGGAGAGATCCTCTCTTCCCGGCCGCCGCGGGAGACGCAACGGGCGTCGGGGGCCACGTGGTGGCTACCGGCCACCGTAGATGCGGGCCTGTGGACGGCTGGCTATGGGCAATAGCTGGCCGTCCGGCCGTCTAACGACGACGACAGGCCGTGTCGACGGCGCGTTCGTGTTCCACGCGCGCCTCAAAGAGATGTCAGCAAAAGGAGAGGGGCCCGCAAGGGCCGAAGCCTGCCGGGGTTGCGGGCCTGTTCGAAAGAGATACCGCGGCCCCGGAACGTAAAAGGCGAGGAAGGAACATGGATGGTTTTTAGTCAGTAAGAGTCTGACACTCCCTCCCGCTCCGCCCAGAGTGGGGGGGGTCATTTGATGATTTCCCATCCTTAAAAAAAAAAAAAAAAAAAAAGGGTAAGTTACCCATCCATAGACCAACCTAGGCAAGTACGGCTTAAGTTCCTTCTCCTCTTCCTCCTCAACTCACGTCTTATTCTTGTCAAATGCAAATCACATTTCCATAAAAACGTATGTGTTTAAATCCTCTTTACATATTTAAAAAGCGCGATTTATTTTGTAAAAGTCGGACATACGAGAATAGTAAAGATTTAACGTTTACTTAACCTCGCAGTTATTTGTTTGCAAACCAAAGGACTTACCGTGGACACGTTGAGTAACGGTTCAAGGACTGAGAGGATTTGGTCACAGTGATAGCGATTAGCGGAGGAGCTAATGACTCTCGAAGAATCTTTCTAAAGAAGGGCGAGAGTCCGATAGAAAATTACCAACTGATAAACCAACTGTAGATATTCCATTACTTCTGAAGTTTCATCATTCGTTCATCTCCAATTTAACCGTGGTATCTATCTATTCTATAGCTCTAAAATATCAAGATTTTTCTTCGTCTTCCAGTTATTTTTAATTGACGCATAATATAACACTACAGAGCAAATTGTGTCTTATAAAATGCTTCCAAGATTTTCAAGCAACGTCAAGACGTTATCAGTATTAGTCATCATCATCATTTCAGCCGAAAGACGTCCACTGCTGGACATAGACTTCCCCCAATTGTCGCCACATTGACCGGTCCCGTGCGACTCGCATCCAGCAGATTCCTGCAACCTTCACCAGGTCATCGGTCCACCTAGTGGGACGTCGACAACGCATCTTTTGTAATTCGCAGATCTTTGACAGTTGTTGCAGGTAGTCAGTGGCACTAAAAGTCTGTCAACCAGTCTTACCAAAGGGTATCGTACCGTACCCGGTACTAACTGGTTGTGGAGGTCAGATAGGCAGTTGCTCCATGTTAAATACTGGTATTTAGCTGCATCAAGTTAGACTGGAAGCCGACCCCAACATACATACTCGTAGTTGGGAAAAGGCTAGGCATATGATGACACATTTCCGAGATTTTGTTGTTGTTACTGATACCCGTATTCGGGTTCCGCTTGCAGTGTTACCTCGCCCTACCGAAGTACAGTTGTGCCACTTGTTTTGCTAATGTCCATTCAATTCGCACTTGCCGACAAACATGTCACATACTCGTATTGTCTAGAACAGTGGTTCCCAACCTTTCTTAGACCAGGGACCACTTTGGTATGTTCATTGTTAACAGGGACCATGGGGCCTAGATAAACATGGACACCGACAGGATTATAACTTGGGGAGTGAATCTTTAACTCACACTATACGAAAATTGGATAATGTGAACCTTTAGAATTAAGATAGTGATGGATATAAAAGCGATTGAATTCAGCTCGAAAAAATTAGCAATCATTTAGTATGAGATTCTCAAAAAGATTTAGAATCTTGCCTCTGATAGGTTCAATTAGGTTGGGTTGAGCTTGCATCTTCTGTGCAAGTTAAAAAGTACTAATAACATTTTAATATTTCGCGGACCGTAATCGAGGCACCTGCGGACCACCAGTGGTCCGCGGACTACAGGTTGGGAACCAGTGCTCCAGAACATGACGTCGTTTGTCTAAAACAGTGTATTGTTTGTCCACTTTAAAGATGTTTGTACTAATGCTACTCGTACTTGTTTGTCGACTGAAATTCTTTGAGAAATATGCGAATTTTAATGTTGCGGTAATTTGACAAAAAAGTGCTAATTTTCCTAATAGACTTTACAGTATTGTTTCTTAATCAGTGAATGATTTTTATTATTATTTTCAATCATTGTAGTGCAGTGGCGAGGGGATCATACAACTCGAAACCTACTGGTTTCCCTTCGGAACGACTGTACTGGAGTCTACTATTGCTAAAAGTGAAACAATTTAGGTAATTCAGTTAGGATGTGGTTACCCAAATATGACTAAAACTACAAATTCTTCAAACATTATTATAAATATGCACCGGACTGGCTTACCTGTTACGAAAATTAACCCTTCGCTCCTGATATAGTAGGTTTAGAATTATGACTTGTTGCCGCCGTCAATGCGTTTTTTTTAATTCTGGAACGTACCTATAGGAACCTCCTAGTAACAGAGATATTAGGGGTCAAAGCTCCAGTTCTATCATAGTATTTTTTTATGCTTTTGCGATAATGTCGAAAATCTATTAAAGAAAGATAAATTGTAGTAGCTTGATGTGCACTTGTGCAGTCGCCTGTACAAGCAGACACTGTTATAATTTGTGTCACAATGTCTCTTTAACATAGTTGAATAGGTCACTCATCATCATCAACATCAGTCAACTAATGTTCCCACTGCTGGGACAGGCCTCTTCTCTATAAGTGGGAATGGGTGATAATCCACCACGCGGGTCCAGTGCGGATTCGTAGATGTCACATGTCTTCGATGTTTTGGTTTTAGGACATGACGGCTTCCTCACGATGATTTTCCTTTGAACCTTCACCGTTTTTTGAGAGCAGTGGTGATGAAATAAATTACACAAAGAAGTGCGACTGCCCCGGGTACGAACCCACGATTGTACTGTTCGTAAGTCGGGGTCGCCACCACTGGGCCACCGCTGTTCTCCAAAGGTCAATCACGTGACATAAATACCATGTAAAATTTCAGGTCATTACACATACACAAGTCAAAGTCGACCTTTAGAAATCTATCTCACATACCTGCATACATTAGCATATCCATCAGTAATACGATTGCAAACCGATTGAATGATACTGGCTCATTACTATCTACTGGATAAGTCATAGGTCGCGTGTTACAGATCTGTTGCGACAATAGTAGTAGCTCACTTTCTATTTGATGCTATGTGTATGGATGATATCGATGTGTGGTTGAATTACGTGTCATATATTGACAGTTTCTATTGATAGTTACGTACCTAGAAATCTTTTCAGGTTTATTCCGAATCTGACCCGAAATGCTAACACCGTCGCGGGTTAGGTTCAACATTATTATTTCAGCCGAAAGACCAAGTCCACAGCTGGACATAGACTTCCTCCAAGTGTCCCCACATTGACCGGTCTTCAAGACGAAAGTCTATGACCAGTGTGTGTTGCCGGTGATTACATATGGGACCGAAACGTGGTCGCTTACAATTGGCCTGATCGAAAGGCTTAAAGTCACCCAAAGGGCAATGGAGAGGGCTATGCTCGGAGTTTCTTGCGTGATCGAATTAGAAATTAAGACATCTGCAAGAGAACCAAGGTCACCGACGTAGTGGCAGTGGGCAGTGGCAGGGCACATTGCTCGCAGAACAGGTTAGGTTAGGAACTTGAAAAAATAATTAAAGTTGTTCCGAAAGTAACCCTCGCCCCCTTCCTGAAACGATTTGCAATATAGATAGTTTTTCCCCTGTCTTCTTTCTAAGAATAAAAAGTACGTGTAAATCAGATTGCACTGTTTATTTTAAGAAAGAGGAGCGGGGAACCTATCTATATAGCAATTGAGATGATGAATGATGTTTATTTCCCGTAAATATATTCATTGGAATATCACCTAGATTAGAAATGCTCCCCTTTTTTGTTAAAATATTTCCTTATTAATGAAAATAAACTAACAACAACGCAAAAACGCTTTCTAAGCCTCATATTTTTGATCCGCGTACCTACAGCTAAGTTCAGTAATACTTTATGTGATTATAAATTACGATTGTGATTGATTTAATTGCGCCAAGTATTAGTAATTAACAGTAATGTTCAAATAAGACTACAGCTGCACACAGCCGGCGTACAATCAAACACACGTTCATGCATTTCACTTCTATTTCGATGGACTTAGGTCGTTTTTTGCAGATCAAGTTATGGTTGACTGTACTGCTTAAGCACACGTCCACGGTAACAGTTTGTGGTGAAAACAACTCTATTTCAAAGACGTTGGTTCGGTTTTCGTACTTCAAGTGATGGTTGTTAGTATATAGTGGACTACATTCTGCAAAACAAATATTTTGGTAACACGCCAATGTAGTAAGTTATGTATGTTATGACAATGGTAACGATCGTGACTCACGAGATCTGATTCATTTGATAGTAATAGTCAAAATATTTGACTTTAATTTGATGTAGACTGATTCAGTTGCAAAGGGAGTGTTTTTAAAGTAGTTTTTTCAGGCTTGTCATGAAAATACGCGACACTGCTTAGCAACTTTTTGGTCGTGGAAAGTGTTAATCGGGTTTTGGCAACACGATTTTTTATTATTTATTTATTTAAACTTAAGTATGTACAATGTATTCTCTACCAGTCAACCTTTGGGTCAAATAGGACAAAATTGTGATAGGGTACAGAATTATAGCTAACAAATTCGCAACAAACACATTCGCTCTATTTATTCAGGAATAACCAGGGGTCGTGAGTTCTGGATTGTGTAACTCCCTTTTACAATGGACTTGACTTGACCTTGACGGAAAAGAATAAAAAAAAAACTATCCTTTTCAAAACCAACACGTAATGGTATCCAAACTCTAGTCCACTACCACCGAGGTCAAGATCTAAACAAATTCTCTAAACCGTTGACTTAATCCCCACTGTTACTTGACCCGTGGGAACAGTCGCAATTATTTCGTTGTATTGTCGTGACGGCTATCTAAAGAACCAATGTTTAATGTATTCTTAGGCCTTATTACCTCGAAGGTGGGGTTCAGGTGTTGAATGGAATGTCTTGACATTTCTACTGACTGTTTACAAGTTGATGTGGACTGCTTTATTAAATGTTTTCTCGATAAGCTTCAGCCTATGCTTGAGATTTAAGACGTGACGTTGTTTTTGTTTTCGGATGGGGTAACATCAAATGAGTCCTCCCGCTCTGGGACCACCCATCCTTGTTCCTTCCTCGCCCTTTATGTTCCGGGGCCACGGTATCTCTTTCGAACAGTCCCGCAGCCCCGGCAGGAGTGACTCTGCCCTGGAGGGCAAATGTGGTGTTGTCCTACAAACGGTAGGACACTCGATACGTTTACTGCCTGTCATCTTGCTTGCACGTCACAGGAGCTGAGGGAAAGTGACAAAACGTTCCCAAGTTTTGGGACTAATTCAATTTGAAAATTATCATTGACACGTTAATCTGAAGAGAAGACTAGTTGTGAACTAGATTTTTCATGAAGTTTAGAGGAAGAGTTCGGAATAATGTCACATCGAATAATCTTCAGATTAAGCTAAGGAGTCTCAGTGGTATTGTTTTGCATTTTGATATGCATTGGAAGTTCTTTATATGACTGGTGCAAAAACTTTTAAAATTTCATCATTCATGTATAAACATTCGCTGATTTGGGCGGGCCGCATTGCATTGCAAAAAAACACTCCTACATATCTTTCGTACATATTGTTGTTTTCATTGGTGATCGTAAGATCATTGCACATTTAAGGCAACACCGCGATTCGGCTTGATACGGCTGCTGTATCAAGTGTGCATTTAGCTTTAGGTATTACTATTTTCATAATATGATGGTATTCAGCTGCATCTGGTAAGACTGGAAGCCGACTCCAACATAGTTGGGAAGAGGTTAGGCAGTTGATGATGATTCTCTTGGGCATCTCTCTGGGGAAAAAGGTGGGTATGTACTTCTTGTGATGATTTTCCTTTTGACTTAAACCCAAATGTGTTCTTACGATTTTCAAAATTAATTAATTAATTAATTTTAATTTTAAATAATTAATTTTAATTAAATAAATAATTGATTAAATAATTAATTAAATAATTAATTAAACAATTAATTAAATAAATAATTAATTTTAATTTTAAATATTAATTTTAATTAATTAAATAATTAATTAAATAATTGATTAAATAATTAATTAATTTTAATAATTTAATTAATTTTTTAAATTATGTTGTCTACTCCTCCGCTAATCTTTCCTGATTAATTTCGTTCCGGGATCTAAGACAGGTTATAATTATTTCTCTGGGACGTCATCGAGCTTCAGTGGTGCGGGCGCTTTTCTGGTGGTCGCCACTGTTGATTCGGGCTCTCAGGAGTGGTTACGGAAAAGTGTGGCAAGTTTGGCTCACAAAACTCGCCAATTACTTGAATAAATGCTTTGATTTTGATTTTGAAAAAAAATCGGAGTCTCGGCAATCCAGAGCCGAGGCCTTTCGCTGCAGTAACAATCTTACAAATGAATATTTAGAGTGTTCTAATGCCGTAAACCCGGATCTAAAGATTCATTTTTTTTAATCTATTGGTAGGATTACGACGATAGATTTAACACTTACATAAGAAACTAAAATATCACGAAAACTAACAAAGATCGTTTTTACGTCTCAATTCTTTCTAATCCTCGGGCTATAGTAGTATGTGAAAATACGCAAACTTAATAATGATATTTTGACAAAAGTCCTATTAATAATAGTTAAGGCTCGCACAGACGAGGAACTTTTATCGTCTTACTTTTTTGGCCGTAAAATACATCGCTTACATATACGTGGAACTACAAAAGTACGGAATATTAAAAGACTCCCGAATAACCAACGTTTACCAGAGACATCCACAAACCGAACCGTAGTCACAACATGTTAAACTGGAGGCCAACCCTGTCAAAGTTGAGCTTAACGATGACAGATGTAGAATAATAAAAGTAATTGTGAAAATGCTAAGCAGATGAGAATCTACAGACTGGACTGCTGAAAAGTACGTGGAAATCTCCATCTCCTCACCAGTGGCTTTTAGTCCTCGCCGAGTGCTTAAGAGTAATGGGTCATTTATATATCTTACGTGAATTTAACCGATTCGATTGCAGCCCGCATGCGGTTACCTACTAGGATTAAAATGGGTTTTAGGTTAGCCTCATTCGACAATAGTCCGTAATCGGCGCAGACCATTTTCGGTGACTGAACACGGCTGTTTTGTTAAAACGCGCTACTCATTGTTCAATCGAAGCTCATGCATGCTTTCAACAGGAACACAGTTCGGCTGAATGCGGTTGTCGAATCCGGTAAACTGACTACTTAAAGGAATACGGTCGCCGCATTCAGTGACCGCAATAATGTAAACTCGCCATAATGAGTCCTATGCACGATGACATGACAAATAATGATCGCATACCACGGTCCACGTGCAATGCAAGTCTTCGGCGGGCATTTTTTCATGAATCGCTTTCACGGACTGAAGTCTTTCGGAGTAAATAAATAAATAAATAAATATCGCTGGACATTAACACACAGCGCCATCTAGTGCCAAGCTAAGCAAGGCTTGTGTCGTGGACACCAGATGGTTGATATAGTACATATATACTTTTTGTTTGTAAATACATACTTATTATACATATAAACATCCATGACTCGGAAACAAATGTCCATGCTCATCACACAAACATTTGCTCCTACCGGAATTCGAACCCAGGACCCTATGAACGTAAGGCAGCCTCACTACCACTACGCCATTCGAGTCGTCGTCGTCGTATGCTGGCATTCAGTTGCATTCAGGAAGTGGAACTCGAGTTCATAGTTGAGAAAAGACTGGGTAGATTATGAACGACCAAAGCTCTTCGTCTGAGCAAGCCTTTAGGTAAAAGTGGTATTGCTCACTGTCGCCGCGGGCGGCCATTACGCGAAATGACTATTTGATTGATCGCGCAAGTTTATCGAGATATATCAATATTTCATTGTGGTATATTGCATTAGAGTTAGACATAAAGTATTATGTCTAACGGAGAATTTTGAGTATAATTCGTGGGTTTAATGTGTAGGTAAAAGTTGTGTAAGTCAGAAAAATGGTTGCCTTGACATTATTTTCTTGACCTTGTCAAAGTATTTTCTGTGTTTAGAACCCACAAAGTATTACAATAGTGGGTTAACGTGTCGATGTAAGTTCCAACATTTTTTTCTGTGACATATTGGCGAGGAAACTTAGTAGATATTACAACTTGTCATCGTCCAAGCGGCCAGTCAAACATTTTGTACACCAAACTAAGTAATCCTACGCATTTTTTTTTGCTGAGATGACTTTTAGGAGCAGCGGTGGCCCAGTGGTGGCGGCCCCGACTTACGAACAGTAAATCGTGGGTTCAAACCCAGACAGGCGCATTACTTTGTGTAATTTATTTCATCACCACTGCTCTCAAAACGGTGAAGGAAAACATCGTGAGGAAACCGGCATGTCCTAGAATAAAAAAATCGAAGACATGTGACATCTACCAATCCGCACTGGGCCCGCGTGGTAGATTATAGCCCATTCCCTGTCATTGAGAGGAGGCCGTGTCCCAGTAGTGGGAACATTATAGGCTGATGATGATGATGATGATGATGATGACTTTTATTTTAGGTGAAAAATCACATTTTTCGGCAGAACTCAATGTAACACACTCAAAACATTGTGCTAATGGATGGATTGAATAGTGGAGATGGCCATTTGTTCAAAGTATAAATCTTTCATCAAAAACTTGTATTAAAAGAAAAAACTAAAAAAGTCTCTACCACAATGCTGTCATATTTAACACAATGGTTGACTGGTAGAGAATGCCTTGTGACATTAAGTCCGCCTATGTACCACTCTTGAACATGAAGTTTAAATAAATAAATCAAAAAGTCAAAAAGTTGTAACTTCGACCCTTAATATCTCCGTAACTAGAGGTATGGTCTAAAATAAAAATGAACTCAATGACGGGGAGAACAAGTGCCTTTCGGGTTTGTTTAGAGTCTTTTTACACCCTTTATACACAACTAGCTGACCCACGCAACTTCGCTTGCGTCACATAAGAGAGAATACGAAAATCCCCGTTTTTGCAACATTTTTCGCTCCTAATAATTGTAGCGTGATTTTATATAGCGTAAAGCCTTCCTCGATAAATGGACTATCCAACACAAAAACAATTTTTCAATTCGAGCCAATAGTTCCTGAGATTAGCGCGTTCAACCAAACAAACAAACTCTTCTGCTTTAAAATATTAATATAGATTTTGTCGTTTTCTTTCTTTCTTCTTTCTTTGAAGTAGCACTATATCATAACAACGAAAAAAAATCTTCTCTTATATCAATTAGAACTATTTGAAGATAGTTTTTGTCAGCAAGGTGAGAAAGGGGCATCTGACGAGAGCCATAGTAAGATCGTAATCACTAATCAGTCAGATTGTCTCCTCGGGCAGGACTTGGATTCTAGAAGGATTTACAGATTTAGTCGTTTATATCAGTGTTCTATTCTGAGGAGCTGATAGTGACTAAATTATAGCAACCGCCCTAGGCGTAGGTTGACAGCTGGATGGGTGACCTCCCACATACCCAGTTTCCATGTCTCGATAAGCACACTGCCGTTTGGCCCCGGCTGTCTTTTGTTGATAAATTCTGCAAAGGCATGTGTAGAAAGAAACCAATAAATCAAAGTACATAATTTCTTAGAAAATGAGATACAAAATGTGTATGTCACCGTAAAACTATCAAATACGTTATATTGTAATATCTCTAGCGATATTGTAAAGTCTCGAATTATTGTCAAATGAACACACTGCTTACAACAAAACGCATTATATTTCGTGAAATGCGTGCGATGGTAGTCAAATTACGCGGTGTGGAGGGAAGGAGGGGTCCCCCTTACCCAGTGGCACAACTCTCATGAAAAGATTATGCACCATTCCTGAGAAATACCGATTCATATAACATAACCTTAAAACACTTTATATTCCCCCTAAAAAGCGTAGTCGACGGAGCCCCGCTCCGCGGGGCTATTTCCGAGTGCAGGCTTTAAAGGAACCTAACTAACCTAACGGGTTGGTGCCCCAAGTCCCGATTATGGGGGCAGAGATACTTCCGTATGTTCAGTTGACAATAATTCGAGACATTACAATATCGCGAGAAAAAACACGTTATATTGTAATATAACGTGTTTGACAATTTTAGGGTGACATGTATAAGGTACTTCCTATACTGTGGGTAGCTACAACACATAGCGCCATCGTCACCCAGTGGCCTGGCTGTCTGCCAGACCCATTAATACATGTCGCGTGGCGCACATTAATGCTACTTCCTTGCAGTCCGGTATTCAGCCTGGACTGGACTACAAGATGCAGCAAATAGCCTTTAGTGGTCGTCGAGAGAGGTTGAGACATCTATCAGCGCAATATAATAGGCTTGTTAATTGAATAAATCTAATTAGTCCGTCACTTAGATTATCAAAAAATATTTGACCCGTATTTTTTCTTTTGTCACATAAACCAAAATTGACGAAGATACGACGCTTTTAAAATTCCCAATACGTCACTGTTTGGTATCATTCTTAGTGAGTTCGGACGTCACGAGACCCCACTCCCGAGTTTTGATGCGTTTTATCTTTGTCAATATTCGTTGATTTACAAAAACAAATAATACGTGGCCATTATTTTCCAATACTCTAACTGACGGACTAAATAGGTTTGCAATTTATTGATGGTGGAAACTAGCCTATTAAATAACTAAATAAATAAACACCATAGTATATTGAGATCATTATCTGCCTAGCCTTTTCCCAACTATGTCGTGGTTGGCAACGACTGTCAGAAATCTACAAATGACAGCCGGGACCAACAGCTTACCGTGCTTTTCGAGGCACGGAGGAAACTCGGTATAAAATGGGTGGGCACCTATCCACAGACCAACCTAGGCAAGCACGGCTTAACCTAAAGATCGACCCGAGCGACGGTTATTATTTAACCACGAGTTTCTCCTAAAAAGTTAATACAATGGATTTTTAACGTAACTACTGAAATGTGAGAGCGCTATAGATCCTGTAGACATCTGCTTTTCACATAAGGAAAAGCGGGCGTGATAATATTGAGAGAAAAGGAAAATTTGTCGATATAAACCTTCACAATTAATAAAGTACTGTAATAATACCAGCCAGCCAGCCAGCCTCCCTGAAGCGCAAACTCATCGACATGTGCATATTGTGCATTCTGCCCATCCTAACTTACGGTGCTCAAACTTGGTCCCTGACTGAGTCACAAAATTCCAAACTCAAGGTTTGCCAAAGGGCGATGGAGCTTAGTGTAATGGGTATCAAGCTCAGTGACCGAATTCACAATACGCTCAAAAACAGGAATCGCTGATGTGGGCAAAAAGACTGCTGGGTTGAAGTGGGATTGGGCAGGCCATGTCTGTAGAATGCATCAGGACCGATGGGCCAAAGTCGCCACTCAGTGGGTGCCAGAAGACGGGCAGCGTCGCCGAGGGAGGCCTAGAAAACGCTGGCGTGACGACTTAGAAGCGTTTGCGATAGATTGGCCTGAGAGAGCCGCACGTAGGGAGGAGTGGAAGACTATGGGGGAGGCCTTTGCCCAGCAGTGGGACAATATAGGCCAATAAAAAAAAATAAAAAAAATACCAGCCTATTACTGTCCCACTGCTGGGCAAAGGACTCTTCTCAACAGAGAAGGCATGAGCATTGATCACCACGCTTGCTAAAGACAGGTTGGCGATTTCAGATTATCAGGTTTCCCCACGATGATTTTCTTTACCATCTGCGATGTCCAAAATAAACTTAGAAGTACATAATGTGTATTGAAAACGTCAAATTGGTAATTGCCTGGTTTTGAATCGTCGAAATGAAGGATCATTATTAAAAAGGTCATCGAAAACGGTCACCCATCACCTACGTAACCGGACCAAGCGCAGCTTAACCTCACACACTGACCGTAGGAGCCATTAAACTCACACACCACATCAATGGTATCGCGTGAACATTACGACAGGTATTAATGGGCCTGGCAGTGAGCCAGGTCAGCGGCGCTATGTCAAGTATGCTAGTACATTAAATGGTCGATGACTCGTATCACTTCTAGGTGTTGAGATAGGTCAGGTGTTTTGACTAAAGCCCGTTTTCAATAAATAAATAAATAATAAATAAATATCGCTGGACATTAACACACAGCGCCACCTAGTACCACACTAAGCAAAGCTTGTATCGTGGACACTAGATAGTTGATTTACTACATATATATACTTTTTTGTTTGTAAATACATACTTATTATACATATAAACATCCATGACTCGGAAACAAATGTCCATGCTCATCACACAAACATTTGCTCCTACCGGGATTCGAACCCAGGACCCTAAGAACGTAAGGCAGCGTCACTACCACTACGCCATTCGAGTCGTCAAAACTTACTTACGTAGAACTGTCAGTTAATACGTCTCGTAGCTATCGGTGTCTATAAACAAATTGATATTATCCGCGTCACCTACCTGTCTCTTTATTCATAGAAAGTCAAAGTTAAAGTCAAAGTCAAAGTCAAAGTCAAAGTCAAAGTCAAAGTCAAAGTCAAAGTCAAAGTCAAAGTCAAATTCAAAATAATTTAAGAATTAGAAAAATTTAAGAAAGATTTTCTGTGACGTTCTGTTTCTAACAGTTGCGGTCGACCAGCAAAATGTCGACCAGACAAAGATAGTAATCTACCGAAACCGAACAGTAAAGTGACTGTCGACTCTTTCAGGATTTACGGACCTCAAAACGAAGGACGTTAAGTATGATCTCCTTCTTTAGCGTTTCGTATTGCCTTAATCTATCCCATTATATTCTTTACGTAATTATGTGACTTTTTTGTAAAAAGGAGCTATTATTATTCTCATCATTTGACATTATTATTTTAGTTTTGACATTTTTTATTTTATTTATATGCATTTTTTTTATGACCATTAATTTTATTATTGTAAAAGTAGCTATTAAATTGTTATTTTCTTTTTTTTTAATGTTTGTTTTGTTACTACTGACGAAACCTTAGTAATGTAATATACTTAATTTTAAGTTTTTCTACACAATGTTTTTTGTTAAGAAATAAATGACTTATGACTTACTAGCTGACCCACGCAACTTCGTCTGCGTCACGTATATGAGAGAAAAAGTTCACAAAAGGAATAAATTTTCCCCGTTTTTGCAACATTTTTCATTTATGTTCCGCTCCTATTGGTCATAGCGTGATGATATATAGCCTATAACCTTCCTCGATAAATGGACTATCCAACACAAAAAGATTTTTTCAATTCCAACCAGTAGTTCCTGAGATTAGCGCGTTCAAACAAACAATCTCTTCAGCTTTATAATCTATATATATCTATATTATAAAAATGAAACCCGTTTTCCGTTGTCACGACATAGCATGAAAACGGCTTGACCGATTTGGCTGATTCTTTTTTTGTTGTGTTTGTTATTGTCAGGAGAAGGTTCTTATGAAAAAAAAAATGTAGTAGTAGTAGGTAGCTTTTTCCCTCTTATGTGACGCAGACGAAGTTGCGTGGGTCAGCTAGTATTAGTATAGATGACTAGATGAAAATTCAAACTGAGTCAGCGCAAAAGGCGACGAGTTTGGCACTCTCAGTAGCGTCCATCAGCTCCAGTTATGTGCAAGCACAAAAACAAGAGGAAACGATATCCGATATCAAGTGTCCCATCGTTGTTAAAAGGGAAGCGTCAGGGTAGCCCGCAAAATTCAAATTTTCTTACGTTTTTTGCAATTTGCATGCAGTGGCTGGTTGTATGTTGATAAAAATATCGTTCGCGACTGTAAGACGTATGTAGTTACAGAATTATTTTCATCGAAATCATCAATACAACTCTCCAAGCTCACAAAAGTATAGGAACGACTTTGACCTTGCAAAAATCGTTCATCGACTTATATGAATTTAGAGGGTTGTACTGATGATTTTGATGGTTATAATTCTGTAACTACATACATTTTTCCTGAAATATGATAATTGTTGATTGTTAAATTAAATTTTTATATGATTGTTCTATGTTATCAGTTTCGTGGGTCAAACTTAAAATTGAGATTTTCATTGTGTCCGCTCACATTGAGTTCATAGTGTTGTCGTTGCTTATCTACGTTTCGGGTGTCACTAGGCGCAGCTAGGATTTTGTTAAGGGGGGTTTATTTACACCCTTTATATGTAGGTACCTACTTACGTTAAATTTCGATGATCTATATTTAATTACAGATTTGCTGTCTTTTCTTTCTTACTGACGTTAACTACCTAAAACCCACCCTCAGATCGCACCCTTTAACTAACTAACTTAACAGCTTTGTACGTAACGAATATATTTATTGTCCGGAAAATGCAATATCGATTTCAACCTTCAAAGAAGCTTCTATAGGTTAGAAACGAGCAGAAATAGTCACCCAAGACCTTGGAATTGCCGCCATCTCAATCAATGTCTCGGACACTTACCGGAGCCCTATCGAATGGCATCACCAACAAGTCAGGACAGGTACTCAGGGGTTGGCAGATCGCCAGGTCTCAGGCGCTAAATGAGACTGCTATGCATTCACGCATTACATACATACTAAACGATCAACGAATTGTCTGCTGGTGGGAGATTCCCACCGCGGTGGAAGTCTACAGCTACTATCTAGTTTATAGACCAATACGTATTAATAGGCTAGTTTCCACCATCAATAAATTGCAAATCTATTTAGTTCGTCAGTTAGAGTATTGGAAAATAATGGACACGTATTTGACAAAGGTAAAACGCACCAATACTCGGGAGCGGGGTATCGTGACGTCAGTACTCGCTAAAAATGATACCAAACAGTGACGTATTGAGAATTTTAAAAGCGTCGTATCTTCGTCAATTTTGGTTTATGTAACAAACGAAAAAACACGGGTCAAATATTTCTTGATAATCTAAGTGACGGACTAATTAGATTTTTTCAGTTAACAAGCCTATTCCATGGTATAGACCTGTTTTTAATATTACTGTGGTATAGACTGACTACCACTCATTGTCTTGGCACATGTAAAAAGGAGGGAAACGCATACATGTGACTAATAGAGTGATGGATATGAATGTTGGTGGATGGAGAGGGAGAAGAAGACCTAAGAAAAGATGTATGGTTGGTGTGAAGAATGATATGAAAGAGAAAGTAGTAAATAATGCCGTGACCCTGTTTTAGGCTTTCACGGTTTAAAACTAAACTTATATTGTCACTTACGGGATATCTTCCGTGATTATTTGTCAACCCGCGATCATGGCGCTTGCAACAGCGTTTAAATATCGGGAGCTCAACTCAATAAGTAATCACGGAAGATATCCCGTAAGTGACAATATAAGTTTTGATGCCGTGACGTCTGATAGGGGAGAATAGAAAAGGAAATCGTGTTGCGCTGACTCAAGTAGAATGAGACGAGGGCAGGAAGATGGTAATGATAGACTGACTAGTATTTTTACTATTTGTAAATATGGCGATTATACATGGCTTCATCAAATGACTTCTCCCACTCTGGGCGGAGCGGGAGGGAGTGTCAGACTTTTACTGACTAACACCCATCCATGTTCCTTCCTCGCCCTTTATGTTCCGGGGCCGCGGTATCTCTTTCGAATAGCAATGGGGTCAGCGCGCTTGTGATGTCATTTGTGATACTACCAATTGACAAACGGAAATAAATCAAAGGTTCTGAATGAATAGTGAAATAGTTATATATAGCTGTAGGTTTCATGTGCAGGGTGTTAAAGAAGATGACCCTATGCCTTTACCGGATTTAGACGCTTTATTCATCATTCATCTCAAGATGAATGATGTAACCAAGATTTTGTAACAATATTTTGATTTAAAAGAGTGTCCATGGAGTTTCTTGCCCGTTCTTCTCCATAGAGATCTACGTTAGGGAATGGACAACTACAGTACTTTCACAACTTTTATGTCTTGTGACTGGGACTGTAGCTACTTTAAATGTTCATTTTTGTTTCGAAAATTCAAAAGAGCCTATAACTGGCCTACTTGAAATAAATGCTTTGATTTTGATTTTGATTTTATAAGGCCTCCGGAGTATGCGAATTTCATACAAACGTAATACCAAAATGATTTGTAAATCAAACATATTCTTAAAGTAGGGTGTATTTATTTTGATTGGATTACAGAATATATAGGTTCCCAAACACATATTTTTAATGTACACCGATTTAAACAAAAGTTAAGAGAGAAAAATAAATTTCCTATAGAAATTTTAAATTCCTCATATCTCGTCTTTATTATATATATTATTGTCATTTCAAAATATTTATTTGCGATCATAGATATTCTATAATTCAACCGAAATATATCGAGGGCTTCATAACAAAGGGGCGTATACACATAAAATTGTTTTTTTTTTTTTTTGCTTAGCGGATAGTACAAAACGAGCTGCATAACGTAGTTAAAGACTCATATTTTTATGTTTTTTTTTAAGGTATCTTAAGGCCATGTAAACAATAGGCGTAATGTTATGACATGGTCAAACGGTTATAACAAAGAGGCGTAAGCCATGTATACGCCATCTATATTTGTGAAAATTAAAAAAAACTTGCATAACAAACGGGCGTAACTTATACGCCAAGTCGCCACTCGAAATTTCATTGCAACAAAAAGGCGTATTGAGTGTTTTCTGCGCATACGCCCATGTTATTTGATAATTTTTGAAGGCGTATGCGTGTACGCCTTTATGTTACAATGCCGACTCGTCAATCGAAACAAGTCTTAGTCAGTACGCCGCTAGCCACAGTCGAGTGAGGTGTATTGTTAAAAGTTTTGACTTTTGATAAATTTCTATTTAAAAGAAGGACAAAATATAAAGATGAAGAGAAGTTCTAGAATAATAAGTTTGGCACTAGGAAACGATGACGGTGACGACGGTAAGTCTTTTATTATTGATTGGTTTTGGTAACAAATGAGTTATTGCCTAAACTTTTGATATACCTACTATATTCAACGTTAATCTGTCGAGTAGGTATTTATCGTGTTTATAATGAGTAAAAGTCATAAGTAGTAAGTGCCTACTCGATAAAATGTTGGAAGATAGGGGGTTGGGTCTAGCATGAGTTCGCGGAGTAGGTACTTAGGTACCTAAACGTTACGTAAACTCGATCGATTTGTGAATAGAAAATACCTGGTTTGCACATAACATTTATTTATTTTGTATGTTTTATTTTTGTATCTTTGGGTGCTACTATAATTGTGCTTTTATAACAGTCAAAATTATTACATAAATAACAAATCACCTACTACTACTACCTAATCTACCTACGATTACTTTCAATTTGTTTATGGTTTGAATAAGAGCTTTGCTTTAACTTTTTAATTTCCATTGGCCCTCAGGTACTGGTACCATTAATAATATTATGCATGATGCATGTAGAAATATGCAAACACCTAATAATACCCCGCCTGTATCACCAGTTACACTGGAACAGGCCGCTATTGCTAACGAGATGCAACAGATAATTAATTCTGATAACAAATCTGAAGTTTCGCATGATGATTCAGTCGACGATCCCGACTACACCCCAGAAATTTTGAACCTGAGAAATGTTCCTGTTTCATCTCCGTCGCCACCTTCACCATCTGTATTACTAACAACACCTTCTGATCTGCGTTCTGTAGAGACGGTTAATTTATTTGGGCATGATTTACGTCTCAATGAGGGAATAGATAGAGCTGATATTTTCAATATTTCTTTTCAAATGACTCCTGACGTGGAACCAGTTACAAGTTCTTCTGCTTTACCATCTGCTGTAAATTCCCCCGGCTTAAGTACTTCTTCTACTATATCGAATGTGAATTCACCCACATCAAGTACTTCTCATGCCACGCCGTCTGTCGTGAATTCGTCAAGTTTTGGAGATGAAGTGGCACAGCCAACCTCTAGTAACAGAGGCAGAGCTAAAAGGAAGAATGAAAATTCATGGAAACAAAACATTCGTAAAAAGTTAAGAAACAGTGGTAAGGAGTACTGTACCCGTAAGGAGGGACTAAAACTAGAAAGAAAACCAGTGTTAAATAATTGCAAATGCAAAAGGCAATGCAATACGGTATTAACTGATGATGCAAAATTAGATGTTTTTAATGCATTTTGGAACTTAGGAAACATTGATCGCCAGCGAGACTTTTTGATTAAAAACATAGAGAGCTCCGATGCGTCAAGCTCTCGAAATGTCAATTCAAGACGAAAGTATACATTGAAATATACACTTTCCCATAATAACAACAATTACCCAGTTTGTAAGAATTTTTTCCTAGGAGTTTTAAATATAACAGACAAAATGGCTCGTACAGCGTTATACAAAAAAAGAAGATCTGTTGCTGAAATAGCTTCACCAGATAAAAGGGGAAAACATTCCCCTGGGATAAAACTTCCAGATGTTGTGGTTGAACATGCTAACTCTCATATTGAATCTTTTCCTAAGGTGCCTTCTCATTGGTGCCGAAAGGACACTAAAAAGGTTTACTTAGAAACTATTTTGAATCAAGAAAAAATGTACAATCTATACTTGGACAAATGTCGAGAAGATAACATTGCAAAACCAATTTCGAAAACTTCGTACAGGGAAATGTTATTAAAGAAAAATATTGCCTTTCACAAACCGCGAAAAGATCAGTGTTGGTGCCATCACTATGAAATGTTACAAGAGGATCAACGAGAAGAAAAAAGAGAAGAGTACACGGCACATGTAAAAAGGAAAGAAGAAGCTAATGCAGAGAAGGCAGCAGATAAGAAAAAAGCCGAGCAAGATCCTTCATACATGAGTGCTAATTTTGATATGGAGGCAGTTCTCTACAGTCCACTATTGCTTGGAAAACCTGTGTTTTACAAAAGGAAAATAGCTTGTTTTAATTTCACAGTGTTTGATACAGCAACTAAACAAGGCTACTGCTATAAATGGCCAGAATACGAAGGGAATAGGGGCGCTAATGAGGTATCTCCGTGCCTAAATCTATTTTTAAAACAAGTACCAGTTTATGTTTCCCACGTTGTTCTACACTCAGATTGTTGCCCAGGACAAAACCGAAATTCAATTCTGCTTTACATGCTGATGACTCTGCAAGCTTCAGATGACTGCACGATAAGCACAATCGACTTAAAATTTCTCGAGCCTGGGCATACGCATATGGAGTGCGACAACATGCACGCAGCAATTGAAAGAGCGTCCGAGTCTACGAAAATCTACATTCCGGATGATTGGAATAATGTTATAACTCTAGCTGTGAAAACCAAACCTTATAAGTTACATCATTTAACTCACGACAATTTTATAGACTTCAAGGCGATGAAGGAGTCCACTTGGCCAGCTTCTATCAGAGCAACTGACGGTACTATTTTAGCCTGGAATCGAGTTAAATGGCTGAGGTTTAGAAAAGACTGTCCTGGTAGGTTTTATTTCAAACTAGAGTACTCTGATGATTTTAAAGAAGTCACTAAGCCCAGAACACGTTTATCGAGACAAGAATGTACAACTTTGATTGAAGCCTATAATTCACAAATTCCGTTGACTGCTGCTAAAATTAAGGATTTATTAGAAATGTGTAGAAGTGGTTTAATCCCTACCACATACCATTCATTTTACAATAGTTTGCCACGTAAACCGTTGACCCGCGTTGTCCCACAAAGTGACGATGAAGATGAAGATGCAAATTTGATGGCATCAAGGTCTGCTTATCGTAGACGAAACAGGCGAAACTGAATATTGCTTTTAAATTGTTCTTTTTTTTATGATTTTGATTTCATAATAAAATTACCACTAATATTTGTGTTGCTTGTTACTCAAACCCATCCATTAACTATCATCTAAAGGTAATAACTGAAAGTAATGGGCTGAATTTCTTTACCATTCCCAAACAGATGTTACTTAAACTAACTGAAACTTGTAACTTAAAAATAAAATAATTATATTTGATGGGAAATAAGATAAAGGGGTTCTTTTTTCACGATATTACTTGTTATTATTTTAAGAACTAAGTGCTAGCAGTAGTAAAGCCAGTATTTTAATTAAAAATCGTGAAGTTTATCATGTAGGTAAGTTTTATGTCTGATTATGCGCCTGTCGTTTTAAAAATATTTGTAATATTTTTTGTAGTAACAAAAGGGCGTATGAAAAAAGTTTTATTTTTTATTGAGGGAATTAAAGTTCATGAGCAAGTGCTTTTATGTTTTTTAAAACAGTACGTAATTAATAAAGTAATTTCATAATAAATTATCGGTCTAACCTAATACACAAAGATTTGCTTTTATACGCCCCAAATTAGTACCAAGATTATGCCCTATTTTGCGAATATTTTCTAAATTGTGATTCAAACAAAGAGGCGTACTTACCGTTTATTAAAAACTACGCGTGTTACAAGTAGGTAAGTTTTACTAGAATACAAGTTATGCCTAGAAAGAGGCGTGTTCCAAATTTCAGCCTTGTAAGATCAACGAGTTTTGAATAATTCACATTTTTGTCCCTCCTGTAAAACTGTACTTTTGTCTATACGCCCCTTTGTTATGAAGCCCTCGATATACACACACCTAAAGAATATATTTGATTTTCATATTATTTTGGTATTACGTTTGTATGAAAAACGTATGCTCCGCCGGGCCCTATAATTCTTTGTTTCATCTGTTGAAAGCTTTGAAAATAAACAATACCAAATTGTGCTGATCAGGAATACAAAGGAATATGAAGTCATTTACGATTCTATTCTCCAAGATCATCGGCAGATCTTTAGCAGTTTTGTTGTAGTGCTATCGTATAACGTCAGTTCTGAAGTTTTGACTTATAAGTGACATAATACGATGAAGAAGTCAAAAATGTATGGGATTTGCATGAGCTACCAAAAACGTTATGTTGCAAACGAATAGCACTGGGTCCCAGGCCTTTAGTTTGGGTTAAAAAAGCTGTCAACTCGAAGTTCAGTTTGAAATTGTCGGCTAAAATTCTATTAATTTCAAGAAGATATACATAGTCATCTCTTCTGAAGAAATACACATCATTACCAGTCTTCACGGCGGCGTCTGAAGCAGGGTTGGCAGCGGGCCAGGTGTTGGTAACGAGGTGCAAGGTGTGCACGTTATGCGCTAACTTCGGCCAATGACCGCTGGTTATGCAATTAACTGCAGTGGTTGACGGATGTGATGCACAGGGTTATTTCTGTGGGGTTTGAGTGGTAATAGTGCATCGCAAATATTTGTATGGCTTTACAGTACATTTAAGCGTTTCCGCTGCTGGGATGAGGGCTTTATACAGGTTGTAAACCACCTCATCACAAAGCCGTTAACCAAGCATTATGTACATCAAATTATGTAACTTTACGCAAAAAATATTGCTGGGAAACAACTTATTTTTGGGGTTATAAATCATGTTTTAAGGTAGAACTCAATGTAAAGCACTTAAAACATTGTGCTGATGGATGGTTTGAATAGTACGGGGGTCGTGGAGGTGTTAAAAGTCAAAATCCTACAAAAATACTTTTATTTAAAAAAAAACCTTGTCAAAAAGTTGTAACTTTGACCCCCCATATCTCCGTAACTAGTAGGTTGCCTTCGGCTTCGTGAAGAGGTGTTTTACACCCTTAAAAATGCGTGTAATATTTTAATCAGCTGAGGTCACCTAGGATGTACATAAGTGCAATAGGCATGAAGACGGTATCAAAATTGAATTGATTGTCGTTGCGCTTCGCCGCGTTTTTAGTCGACATGTTTTTACGTGCACCCTTCAATTGTATGGAAATATTAGTTCGAATTAAATTTTACAATTCTAAATTACGTCTGTCTCTTTCTCGTTTTATTAGTGAGAAAAAGATAGTAATAGCCTACATTAAGTTTAGTTGGTGCACAACAGAATCGACACCATGAACCATGAACGTCAAATTCACTTCATTTCTCTTCTTATGCTTTGAGTTTTATCATCAGGAATTTCTCAGTCGCAGACATGGACGGAGTTTGGATCTGTGAACGATTGATGGCAATAGGGTCGACTCATATTACGTAGGACTTAAACATAACTGGCGATATGAGGGCGTACTATTAGGCGCACCTCTATCTTACCTCTCGAGTAGGTATAACAATAAGGCGAGATGTTATATTATGAGCGGTTTTCATTAATTGTTAAGCTGTTTGTTGTTATAATCTATATGTATGTGCTGTCCATTAGCGAATAAATGATTATTCTATTCTTCTATTCTATTCTTATGTTTGTGTGATACAAGTGGCAGAAAGAACAAAATGACAGCATAACAAAAAAAAACGGAAGTGTTTATAATTATGGAAGTCTCATTTTCCGGAACTTGATATTTTTCCCAGATTTGAAATAAATCATGAAGATAAACAATTTTCTGTGAAATACTCAAACCTAACAAGAGTCTATTAATAAAAACATCGTTAATCGTCTAATAGATAACAGAATGTGATAATATGGGGAAATCCGAAGTTAGGGTAGTGAGTCATAGTACGAGTATGAGTGTGTGTGTGTGTGTGTGTGAGACATGCTCACTGAAGTTATGAAGTTATGATTTTTACTGCATTGCGTGCGATTTCCCCCGATGTTATAACGATTATGTATTTTCATACTGATGTTATAACAATCAACTCAATTGTACTCAATGCGTTTATCTGGTGGACCACGACGCAAGCATTGCTTGGTGTGACACTGGAGGGCGCTTTGTGTTAATGTCCAGCGATATTTATTTATTATTTTATTATTGCTGGACATTACACAAAGCGCCATTTAGTGCCACTGTCAAGGAAGGCTTGTGTCGTGGACACTAGATAGTTGATATACTACATTCATATACTTATTTTGTTTTAAACTTCCATGACTCGGAAACAAATATCCATGCTCATCACACAAACATTTACTCCTACCGGGATTCGAACCCAGGACCTTAAGAACGTAAAGCAGCCTCACTACCACTAAACCATTCGGGAAATATTTATTATATATTTTTATGTCAATCGATAGCTGGTATCAATACAAACAAGTTTTGTTCAAGACAAAAAGCGTTCTAAAGTGTCACGTCAAGCCGGGGCGAGTCTCTAGTCTATACTTATATACTTATTAATATTATAAAGCAGAAGAGTTTGTTTGTTTGGTTGAACGCGCTAATCTCAGGAAGTACTGGTTCAAAATGAAAAAATCTTCTTGTGTTGGATAGTCCATTTATCGAGGAAGGCTTTAGGCTATATAACATCACGCTACAAGCGTTAGGAGCGGAGCAGGAATGAAAAATGTCGCAAAAACGGTGACTTTTTTCCCTTTCGTTTTTCTCTCTTATGTGACGCAGACGAAGTTGCGTGGGTCAGCTAGTTAATAATAAAGCTCTGATACTTTTGATGTTCGTAATAAGCCATTTCCCTAGCGCTGGTATTTTAATCTCACTATGTATCACGCTTCCGAGCGTACAGCCTAATTTATTAGGCGAGAAATGTCCAATTAATTTTGCAGTTCACATGCAATGTTATATGCCCATTTGGTGCCAATGAATAATTTCCCGGCAGTGGTGCTATGAGAAGGGATGTTAGGGTTTTTTTGCTAAAAACCGACCTGACTTTCAACTTTATCTTTCTAAACTAGCTGACCCACGCAACTTCGTCTGCGTCACATACCGAGAGAAAAACGAAAGGAAAAAAAAACCCGTTTTTCAACATATTTCATTCCTGCTCCGCTCCTTATGGTCATAGCGTGATGTTATATAGCCGTGATGTTATAATCTAGTCCCCTCAAAAGGTAATCTTATACAGGTTGTAAACAACATCATCACAAAGCCGTCAATCAAGCATTCTGTACATCATCAAAATATATTTGGCGTCGCTTCGTCGGTATTTCCGCGACGCCGCCCGCCCAGTACTGTGTATTACTCACCGCCCGCCCGCCCTACTTATTACTACGAACATTGCATGCATACATGTTTAACGAACTTTCTTTTTTCTAGAAATTTATTGATTTTCTAGAGCTTTGATTCCGTTAGTTAGTAATCGTCCTTCTAGTGAAGTGGTGCCCTTGTTCCAGTTTTTAGACAAAGGAAAATGTGATTGTGGCTATGAGTTTCAAGGTACTGTGAGAATTTATTATTAAAACTAGTTTTTAGCCTGCGGCTTCGTTTATTAAATGGTCAGAAATTATTCCACGAGAACGTCTTCAACAACCTCATCACGAAGCCGTTAACCACGCATTCTGTACATCATACTTAGTAACTTTCAGCAAAAATTATGAGGGATTCCTCAAAGCGCAAACGACATTAAAAAAATACCACATTTTTTCGAAATTCATGTCTTGTGTTAGAACTCAATGTAACGCACTCAAAACATTGTGCTGATGGATGGGTTGAATGGTACTACGGGGGTCGTGGAGGTGTTTAAAGTAAAAATGAAAAACTTTTATAAAAAAACTTGTCAAAAAGTTGGAACTTTAACCCCGAATATCTCCGTAACTAGAAGGTTCCCAGGGATGATGATCGAAACCAAAATCAAAGCATTTATTTCAAGTAGGCCAGTTACAGGCACTTTTGAATTGTCGAAACAAAGTGGGTTAGGTCGCATTGGTGGATGGAACAAGTCTTCGAATGTTTCGGCTCTAAGACACGCCGGTTTCTTCCCGATGTTCCCTTTTCCACGTTGAGAGCGATCGTGATAAAATAAATACACAAAGTAAAGTGACAATCTGGGTTCGAACCAACAACAAATTCAAAAATCAACTTCAAAGCATTTATTTCAAGTAGGCCAGTTACAGGCACTTTTGAATTGTCGAAACAAACATGAAAATTAAATGTAGCTGCCTTCGATCAATAATAATGTAGCTACAGTCCCAGTCACAAGACATACAACTCTGAAAGTATTGTACTTGCCCATTCCCTAGCGTAAATCTCTATGGAGAAGAACGGGCAAGAAACTCCATCAAAATGACGGGGAGAACAAGTGCCTTTCGGCTTCGTTTAGAGGTTGTTTACACACGTTAGTCTACATATGACAATCGGGGATACTGTAGCGTCCCATTAGTGAAAGAATTTTCGGAACCTGATCAGTAGTTCCAAAGATTACATCCAATGTAGTAATATATTGTAAAAAAGGAGAGCAATGCTAAAGGCAGGTGTTTCATAAATGATACCCTTGATATCTGTTTACAATGTCTGTGTAAAGTTGTAAACTGTTATCTAGTTCCGTTTGGCTATCACTTTGTAAACTCTGTGTGCCGCGGTAATACGCCCTGACCTTATCTCTTCTGCTTATTCCCTTTTGTTTTAGTCATGATAGCTCTTACACAATGACTGGCGGTCCTGGATGTGACGTGTGGTGATAATGTTTCACGGGTTTTGTCCAAAAAGTTAACAAAGTGTGAGTAAAACTTTGATGCGTTATTTGTCATCATAAGGCAGTGGTTATAAATAATAATATTTATGCAACTGTCTTTTTTAAACTTTCACGATCAGAACACGTTATAAAACATATGCAAATGGGTATTCGTCGCGAATTTACCTTTAATTTAAGCTCGACGTTTCGACCGGATTGCACCAGCCGTGCTCGCGGAGATACTGAAGTTTCCGGTGATCAGTAAGTGTATTCGTCAAGTGAAATCGCCTCAGTATACGGACACTGTTAGTGTAGTGTGCTTAGTGTGCTGTCCTAGTGTGAACCGGCCCTAATTAACATTTATGAAGATGAGTGAGGGTAGTTGAATAAACGCCTTCACTTTGCTGTCGCGGTACCTCCAATACTTCAGTCTCCTCGCGACCACGGCTGGTGCAATCCGGTCGAAACGTCGGTTCGCGATAAGTACCCGTTTTCATATGTGTTTTATATTATGCAATTGTATTTTGCGTTGCCTTGTGTTATGCTCGGTCTACCCCAATGGCCGACTATTGCACGAATCTCAACTGATATTTTGGATATTTAATTTTTTGCATTAATTGACGAGTGCACAGCAGCTTTAAACCAAACAATTGTATTATTAATACCTAGTATCCATTGAATATTTTCCTCAACCAAGAAACCAGGGATGAATAATGAATCACTACATAGACCTTCCATGAAGACATGACATAATAATAACCTTGTACTTGATCTTGCATTCAAGCACCATAGACCAATATTTATACCTTTTTTTAACTTGAACAACATAGCGTGGGAATCCTGAAGGTTGTCACAAGTTCTGGGCTCGGGTGAGTCAATCCGAGGCTTTCACGGAATCCAGCGAGTACTTGTAACATGTGTAATGATGTTATTTTGGTTATCGTTACTGTATTTACAATGTTATTGCTATATTTGGTTGTGGGGACAGACAGCGGAATGTTTGGACGAAGAGGTGAGTAATGATCCAAGAAACGGGCGATGGAATCCGCAGATGTTGTAAAATAATACACATCATTATTGCCTGCCTTTTCCCAACCATTTTTTTTTACCTCCACAACCCAGTTAGTACTGGTAAGACCCTTGGTAAGACTAGGACTAGACGAGGGTGTAAAAAACCTATTAACGAAGTCGAAAGGCATTTGTTGACCCCGTCATTGTAATGTTTTTGTTCTACACCATACCTGGAAACCTTTTAGTTACAGAGTTATTTTGAGTCAAAGGTCCTACTTTTTGTCAATTTTCATTTTAATGAAAGATTTTACTTTAAACACCTCCACGACCCCCGTACTATTCAATCCATCCATCAGCACATTGTTTTGAGTGCGTTACATTGAGTTCTACCACCAAACATGATTTTTCACCCAAAAAAACAGTCGTTTCCCAGCAACACCTAATTTTAGCGTAAAGTTACTTAGTTTGATGTACAGAATGGAAGAATGGTTGACGGCTTCGTGATGAGGTGGTTTACACACTGTATATAACAGCTTCAATACATAACACTAGTTACATTCACATGATCTTACGTGTTGTTATGATAAAAAGCTGAACATTTGTCGAGCTAATGAATATTCCCACATTAATTGTGTTTTCTAATCGATGACAATGGTAAAAGCTTGTTGGTAACGACAAAATTACTGGTTATGTGCTGATCCGTTGAGATAGGCCGCACTGACAGCGATTAGCGGGTGATTTGCTATGAAGCTGAAAAAATATGTTTCATTTAAAATATAGTGTAGTATACCACTTCATCCGCGAAAATTGTGATAGCTCGCTTAATTTGGGTGATATCAATAACCTAATCTACCCATCAAGAATTTTTTTTTTTATTAAAACTAAACTTTAAAAAAAAGGTTATTACAAAATATGAGATTACCTAAATGATAAATGCGCTTGGGAATAAGCTGCTCGCTTGGGCCGAAATATCCTATTCATATATTAAACTAGGTACATTTTTTATTTTTTTATTATTAATTTTATTTTTTGACATTGAATTTATTTCCTCAAATATTGTATGTGTATTATTAATTATTTTTTATTTTATTTTATTTTATTTTATAATTTGCAAATAATAGTGTCTGGACTTAAAAAGAGACCACGATCCCTGAGTTTGTTTCGGCGTTTAAATTCTTCTCCAGGGTAGTCAGTTAGGTAATGCCGCCGGCGCCAACGTTCGCTTGACGTGTAAAAGTGATTGAGTATCCTATTTGGGAGAACGAGCTTTCGGCTTCGTTAAGAGGTTTTGAACAGCCTTTATGTAGAGGGTTGACATTTTCACAGAATGTGTGTGTGATTCTTCGGAATTTTCCATAAAGATCCTCTATCTATAAGTAGTAATATTGACTTATGCCCAACTAGTCACTGTCCCTACTCATCATCGATAACCAAAATAATAAGATACACAACTGTTTCATAAATGACCTTCACATATTGAGTTTATGGACTAAGATCAGCTGCTAGCAAACATTTAACCTTTCATTAAATTCTGCAGAACCATCAACTGGTAACTCACACCTGTGCGAGACTTGTTAATTAATTCTTTGACTCCTAGGTACAGTCACGAGCACATCAGCTACTAAAATCTTTCGTAACATTTTTTAAATATTTTCTTATCTTTGAATAAATCCTTCTTTTACCTATTATTTGTGAATGAATGAACGATGTAGGCTTTGTAGATTCCTAGATGCTTGTTAACTTTTTTAACCCCCAACGCAAAAACAACAGGGTGTTATAATGTTGATGTGTCTGTCTGTGTGTGTTTGTGTGTCTGTCTGTGGCATCGTAGCGCCCGAACGGATGGACCGATTTGGATTCTGTTTAATTTTTGTTTGAAAGGTGAATTAGTTGGGAGTGTTTTTAGCTATGTTTGATAAAAATCAGCCCAAGATGACCGCCCCCACAAAATGGGGGATTACATATTTATTCAACGACTCCCTCAAGTATATTGAAAGGGAATGAGGAATAGAAAGAAAGAAAGATTTGTCAGGTAAATTTAATTTTGTTTAAATATTAATTTGTCTTATTCTACGTTTTTTGTATAGTAAGCATCGACCTATTCGTCGGGACTTCGCTGTCCTCCCATACTAAAGTACTAATGCTTTAACATAATATTATTGTAACAACAAATGATTTGAAAACAGTAACCATGGAGTTTCTTGCCGGTTCTTCTCCATTTAAACGACCATCGTGAACCGTGCACCTTTTTTGACGTTTTATAAGTGCTCATCTAGGCCTATGTGCACTAAAACATTTTGAGTTTGCCAATTTTTTTTACAGTTTAGAGTAGATTTTTGTGCTGGTATCTGTACAAGCGCACATAAGATGCACATGATCTCAGGATCAAGGTGCACGGCAGAATGCTAAGAAGTTATAATTATTTGCATGATTATTGCGAGTACTATATTGTCGTAATTTATGTAGATTATTTATGTTATTGCCGGTCCTTGGTATCCATACCAAGTAGTACATTATAGTACCGCTCCATACTTCTATAAAATAACATTTAGAAGATGTAAAGTTCGTATGTTTGGATGTAGGGGCCTCTGACTTCGGAACTGCTGATCCGATTTTGAAAATTCTTACACTAATGGTTAGCTACATTATCCCCGAGTGTTGTAGTTTATAAGGTGCATGGAACAATTAAGTTCCTGTGACTATAACGCGAGCAAATCCGGGGGCAAAAGCTAATCTTTGAATATTGATGTAGATGCCGGCCGATGGCGTCCATAACAAGTAGGAGATCATAGCAACCGCTTCATAACCTAAAGTTTTAAATGCATATTATTATCTCACGTCATGTCTTTTTCTGAAGTGCACGTCATTATCGACCGTCCTTCGAATTACTTATTAAACACAACATATCATTACTTACTGGACTGTCAGGACCAAATATGCTGCTGCGTCCAGCGACACCAACGACGTTGCTGTATGTGTCTCGACTGCTTCACTCCACGAAGGTTGAGGAGATCGTTGAGTGCATGAAGGTGAAGACTAGCTGGACCTTAAGGGGCGAGAGGTTGGAGCCGCGTCACAACACCAACTTCAAGTCGTTTGTGATGCGAGTTCCGACACAATATCTCGACAAGTTTCTCAAGGAAGAGTTTTGGCCGAAAGGTGTAGTCTACCGACGTTTACGCGGCAGGCTACGTGACACCGCTCAGCGTAACACGACGCCGACACTTCGTGTGTGATAGCTCATAGCTTATAAGTTAGATTTGTTATGTGTTAGTATATATTTGTTTTTATTTTGTGTATTTTATCTATGGGCCTTAAGATGCCTGATAATAAAATTATTTATTTTTTGATTATTTGATTGTAATCTACGAAAACGAAACCAGTCAAAAAACCGAGCTCAATATTAGAGGGGAGAAGCACGTTGCTAGGCAGGTCTGTGGATGGGTGACCACCCTTACATACCAAGTTTCCTCCGTGCCTCGGAAAGCACGTTAAGCTGTTCGCGTTGGTCCTGGCTATCATGTAGATCCTTGACTGTCGAGATCGTTACAGGTCGTCAGTGACCAGAAAATCTTTCAAGAAGTCTTAACAAGGGGTATCGTATTCATCATCATCATCATCATTATCAGCCCATAATGTTCCCACTGCTGGGACACGGCCTCCTCTCAGTGAGAGGGAATGGGCTATAATCTACCACGCGGGCCCAGTGCGGATTGCGGCAGTGGTGATTGGTATCGTTTTACTCAGCAGTAACTAACTGTTGGGTTGTGGAGGTCAGAAAGGTTCCACGTAAAATACTGGTATTCAGCAGCATCCGGTAAGACTAGAAGCCGACCCTAATATCGTTGGGAAAAGGCTAGGCAGATGAGGATTTGAGCTCAATGTTACGGAAAACTTTCGACCGCTGTCAGTGTGACCACCGCCTACTTTCAGGAAAGTCACGCCGTGTTATTGTTTCCAATACGTCGCGTCATCGGGGAAAAGCGTTCGCTGGGAAAAGGAAATCTTACGGTTATATGTATTAGCAGAACCGTAGAAATTACTAGAAAATGCTTACTGTTGTAGTTAGCGAGTTTAGAGACCGTGCGTTCTCGAGCAGGCTAGACCACCCAGACGGGAATCGTAAAAGGCGACTGTAAATGTCGGAGATGAAAATCATGTTTTGTAGGACTCAACGTTAAAGAGCCACGTAACGCACTCAAAACATTGTGGTGATGAATAGATTGAATAGTATGGGGGTCGTTAAAGTAAAAATCATACATTAAAAACTGTGTAACTGTTGTATTTTTTTAAACTTGTCAAAAGTTGTAACTATGTCCCCCAATATCTCCATAACTAGAACAAATAGACAATTCAAAAGTGCCTGTAATTGTCCTACTAATTATACATAAATAAACATCCATGACTCGAAACAAATGCCCATGCTCATCACAAAAAAATTTGCTCGTACCGGGATTCAAACCCAGGACCCTAAGAACGTAGGGCAGCCTTTTTTTTTGTCAGACTCTTACTGACTGAAATCCATCCATGTTCCTTCCTCGCCCTTTATATTCCGGGGCCGTGGTATCTCTTTCGAACAGGCCCGCAACCCCAGCAGGAACGTAGGGCAGCCTCACTACCGCTACGTCATTCGGGTCGTCAAAGTTTATGTCATGTTTATGTTTTAAGTAATTTATTTTTAGACCGTTCAATCATAATTACCAATTTTTTTAATAATAATAAATCTTTCTTTTCCTATCTTCCTGTTGTATTTTATGTGTATGTGTTTGAGTGATATTCTTATCACAGAGTTTATCAACCTCTTATCTGCGTGCATTAGGGCAAGGGGGCATGTACTCACACGTTGTTCCAACATGTTGTATTTATGGTGCATGTTATGTAAACACATGAAATAAACATTGTTCGAGTACATGACATGGACAGACATTTTGAATAAGACAAAAACCAAATTGATAACAATCAGGGCATGTGTTCTGAGAAAAAAGATGAAAAACAAATAAAAAATTTTGATGTTTTCTTTTTTAAATTTCTAACATGAAGCAGCATTTTAAAATAATTAAGCATGGTGATATTTATTTATATATTCACAAAGGTATCAACATAAGTATATCTGATTATTTAAAATTAAAACGTTACAAAATTAAATTAGAAAACGTATATAATATATGTTATCAGTTATTTCTCTAATAATTGGTTAATACACAAAAAAAAAACAATATTTAAAAAAAACATTGTTCTAATGTATAAATGAAATATTATATTTGTGTGAATTAAACAAGCAAGCTAAAAACAAAATTAATTTCATATCTTTTTCATAACTTTACATAACCCACTACCAACAACCACCTTAATACTCAGACTAAATAATTGTCATAAGCATAAATTCTCAAAAGGAACAAATTAAGATAAATCTCGAAATTGCATTCAAGGTTGCGTTGCTGTCGCTACAGTGCGTCTGCGCAGCGAAGAACGCGCGCGACGATGCGCCAAGCGTCAGTCGATCCGCCACCCCCGTGGAAACAAGACGCGTTGCTCGCGGCCTATCGACGCATCGATAGCACAGCGCAGCCCGCGATCAATTCGATAAAAAACCTGTGTAGTGTTTTTAGTTTTTTTTTGGCGAAAAAAGGATTTTGTTGTAAAAATAATAGTGGTGTGACGGCTTGGACGAGGCGAGGTTTTTTTTTCTGTTAAGGTTTGTATTTTTTATTCTTGGATAGTGGTAACGGTTTTTTTTAAAGTGGTCATCGTTTATTCAATTATTTTTCTAGTTTGTATGAATAGGACCTTTTTCTTTTGTTAGAAGCGTCTGCAAAAAAGGATCCGTTTTGAGTTATAATGATTTTTTTTGAATATTCAAATTGAATTATAATTCGTTTGTAAATTCTAATTAGATTTTTTATGATTTATTGAAGATCACGGTCCAGTAGCTTTAAGTAATTATTAAGAATAAATACATGCTGAAAAGGTTAATTTACACATCACTAATTAAAATGAATGCGTTGCAAAATCAAATTTAATGAGAAAAAATATTATCAGCTATTCGGTAAACCCTCACGAAGAATCATTACTAAGCAAGTAGCATAAAAAGTAAGATTATAACAATAAAATATGTTATATCAGTAAACTCCGGTATAATGCAACTGCAATGCCTTTCACATGGTGATGTATCAGAAACTTATCAAAAACCAATGACGTCTAAAAACATTATCGTTATCTTAAAAAAAACGATAATCTACTTAAATGTAATTGGACAGTTTTATACTATACATATTTATTTATCGATAGTTTGTTATCGATGATATTTGCGTGTAGTGACGTTCTGCGACATTATCATCGAGTGTCGATAAATGAACGGACAGTAATAATCGATGTCCCAGTGGGCTGTCACAATGCAGTCTTGGGATTTATGTCATAATTTCACAAATACTTATATATAGAGACTTATTTGTAATAGTACAGTGATGGTAGTACAGCCACATGTGACATTTGTGATTGGTAGAAATACTATCCATTTTCTAGTAAAATGTAAGCCAAAATCCTATACTTACCGATGAATTGACGTTTTTAAATCACCTTATTACTTATAAAAAGTTCAAAGATTAACACAACATCCGTAATTTAATACAAATACTTAAGAATAAACTTGACTCGTGCATGCATGACACATAAATCAAAATTCGAAACAATTTAATAAAACGTCCAATGACAATACTAGCGTTTGATATGTCATAAATCAAAATGAGTTTTTGCGATGGTACGGTCAAGAGAAAAATATCAATACGTTATAAATAACCAAAACAAACCTACTGGATCATTTAAATGACATGGTCTTTCAATATGAACGTTTATCCGCTCTATATGTTATTATTATTATTTATTAAGGAAAACGAGAATAATAAAAACTATTTTTATATAAAGACCATATAACTCATTTGATACGCATTTCAAAACTGGTATTTCAATTCATATAAAGCCTTTTACAATTTGTATGTAAATTATTCCTGCAGAAGTAAAAGGCGTATAATCCACCAAGCGGGCCCAGTGAGGATTGGTAGATGTCACATGTCTTCGAAGTTTTGTGGTTTTAGGACATGCCAGTTTCCTCAGAGAAACTTTCAGCATACAAAAATAAGTAGCTGGTTTAAAAACTCGCAGTTTAAAAGAAACTCAAAATCAAAATACTTTATTTCATATCGGTCTAGATGGGCACTTATAAAACGTCGAAAAAGGTGCACGGTTCGCGTTGGTCGTTTCCATGGAGAAGAACCGGCAAGAAACTCCATGGTTAGTCTTTTCACTGTACAACACAAGTAAGGCATCAGTAACATCTACCAGTTCAACGCATTAGCAACACCTAGCATAATGAACTAATTCAACATGCAATCTTCTAGATCAAATTTCTAACTGACAACCCTACAAGATTGACAATACTATCCATAGCAAGCAACACACAACTAAAGACAAAATTAATTTCGCCAAGTACACAATTCTAACAGCTACCCAGAATCAAGCCATTAAAAAAAACACAAACGGCCTTTAATGAAGCGGTGGTCTTTACAAATACTTAAGTCTGGTGAGACTGCTGATAAAACAGAGCAGATGTTAAATAATTAAAAATAAGAAAAAAGCAACAACTTCATGCGGTATGCGTACTGAAATATCTCGAATGTCGCTTCCTTTGGTATTCAAAGGCGAGCATTAAAACTCTTGTGTGTTATTTTAAGAGTATATCGCAGTCTACGTGTCCAGAATGTTACACTTTAGTAAATGTCTTTGACATGTTCCGAGTTAGAAGTTTTTGGTCGTTTTAAAACTTTGGCGCTTTTGTGAAGGCTTATTTCGAGTTTTTATTTCCAATTCTATTACGTTAACGTAAACTTTCGTATGTGCTGAACCAGCGCTTTCTGGTGATAGAAATGGGGAGTACAATTCATCATCATCATCTTTGGCAGCCTTGTTCCACCCACAGCTGAGTATAGGCCTCCTTTTTTTGGTGCCATTCTATCTTGGTCTGCACTAGTCTCACCCACAATCTTCTGAATGTCATCTACGCCTCTGACTGCTGGTGTGCCAATCTTCCATAGAAGTTGAAGTGTGCAAGCCAGTACAGAATGATGCCAGCACATCTAGTAGCTACTACAATCTGTCAATTTTATTTAAATGTTTTTCAACTTTATCGCAAAATTATTAGGTTAAAGGTTGATTAGGGAAATTTGACAGTTCCAGGTAACTTGATGTCTTTAAAATTTGTCGATGACTCGCACTAGTTCGTCAATATAGCTTAAAGAATCATTGTTTATGTTAACACATCAGGGCTGGCAGGACTTGAGTGCTATATTTTTAATACTACGCGTGGGACTTTAGTTGTAAAACACTAAGATGCTAATTTGTCCTACATTTAAAAGATGGGAGGGAATACGCACATATGCTACACTTGCCACTTTGTTTGTTTCATTGAAAATGAAGACGTTTGGCCTAGTGTTAAAAGGACTATTTTTCGAAATCAGGTCATAGATATGTTTTTTAAATTATTTAGTAACTAAGCTTTTCATGTGGATTGACCGACTGTGGTCCAACCTTGGTCAATCATGGACACCACACAAATCTATAAAATAAGTTATTTAGCTCACCTACATAAGATTTTTACGAGTGTGAACTATTGGCAAAACGTATATGCAAATTAGGGTCGAATAAGTTATTATACCACCGATATTTTGAATAACAGTTATAATATGTGCAAAAACCACCATTACTCTGATTGGTCCAAGGTTTACTATAAGCACTGACAATTTAAAATGTTATTTCCAGCACTGACATCACCAATTTATAAATAAAATCTAAAAACAATTAACCAAAAATCCTGTAATTTTGGTACATTACGACTAAAATCCTTCACCTACACACAACTTGTGCTATAGAACTGAGCAATTACGAAATTACTGAACCGAAAAATCTACGCTTTCCGGTTTTAGGCAAAATGAATGGTTTTATTCGCAGAAATTGATGGACCGTTATAAAATCGCGTTTTGGCAAATGTTTATTTTAACATGTCCGCAATTTTATACAAAACGGAGATCACAAATTTTATTTAAAATTTTGAAGTTGCTTCTTTTGGTGACGTTACTTGCAATGATGTTGACAAACAATCAATATCAATGAAATAAAGCGTTTACTATCATTACTTATAGTGGCAATTGTGTCACTTTGAGGAATAGCATCAAACATTTTTATGTAAGTAACACATTCAGACACAATGTAGATTGTTATTGAATTAATGAAACGAAATTAAATATCACAATCCGTAGGATTTTGAAGAAAAAACCCAAGCCGTTTGAAAACAACGATTCTTTGATAACTGCAGAGTAACGTTATGAGTGCTGTCGAATGATCTAACTAAATGAAAGGAAACTCTGCAGTTTCATTGACGAAACGAATTCATTCTATTCTTCTGTCTTCCATTCTTCTTTATAAAATGCCGTGAAAAGTTTTTATGACTTCTCCTTCTTATCGATATAAAACTCGGTATCGAGCTGATAGCTCTTATCGTCCTCCACGGTAGAAAGGCATTGTTATTTGTACATTACTATCGTATTATTTTCACTTCATGCTCGTTTAATGTTATCGATATTTTTATGATGTCTTGAATTTTCAAGATTATTTTCTATGCTGCTGTTTGAAAAATGAGTTGTGGCTTCATGTTCTACTGTTGTTTTCAGTTCCGTTTTCAATTCAGAGAGATAAATCATTGTTTTGTAAAAAAAGACTGTGCCATAAAAGATGAAATAGTTAGAAAAGAGGTGCCTAATACTGAGGAGACTATTAATAAGCTAAGTATAGAAGAAGATAAAATGCTTCGCAAATGGCGATAGAGGCAGGAGAATGCTAATAGCATGGCAGGACTGAGGTAGTTCGAAGAATTGAGAATTAAACTAAAAAGGAGGAAATTGAATGCGGAAAAATCCAAATTGCATGTCAACTATAAAAACAAAACACTACAAGACGCGACAGATAAATCAGATAAAAAGAAAGACGTCAGTATCAGTAACATAAAACCCGACCCATTTCTCTCGGTTGACTAATAATTCTTGCCGAGAATTCAAGAATAACACTTCGTTGATATAGATAAGTAAATCAACTATAAATCACTTTTATTTATGTGGTAGGTAACAGTGAATCATTTATAATTACCGAAAATTCCTCTTAAGTCAATTAGTACCTACAATCGTTTCGGAGATAGATCTGTGGTTTTTGGTGTTGGTAATAAATTCATCGTTCAACCGTATCGATAATGAAGGGAACACCTAGATAGAAAGTGGTGGTGGGTTCTTGACTTCGTGATCGAAGGTTCTTGAATTTAATTATGGAATAGTGATACTAAACTTTTCCGTTCATGCTGTTCATCAGTTTTGTCTTCCAAAAGAACAACCATCACCATTCTGCTTTTATCTCAATACATATATTTGGAGTTAGCATTGCATATCTGCTTCTTTGCTTCTTCTCTTTCAACCCATATCTCATAGTCACGCCCAACCCAATTTTACCTTTCATCACAGTGATTATTAACAAGTCTATGATCAGCATTTGTAATGATGATGTCGTTATCATCATCAGCATAAAGCAGTCCACTGTTCTCATCATCATGATCATCTAGAACTCCTACATTCATTATCATCATAATTAAATCCCGGAATCTCCCACTGTTGGGGCATAGGCCTCCCAGTTCCTTGTATCCAAGGTATGTCCTGCAACTGAGATGATATCGTCAACCCAATGCGCTTTTGGATGGCCCTGGTGTCTTTAGTAAAGAAACTAAATCATATAAGGATAATAAGCCTCTGATGTTTCCACTGCTAGGACCATAGTATATACTACCACACTGGCTCAAAGCAAGGTGGTACACCGTAAATCTGTAACACTTTAAGTACTTTTCTCAACGTATCTGTCTCAAATTGTCACATAAGCGGCATATATCGTCAATTACACATCGATAATCGTCGCTATCAATTTATCTTGTGTGTGCAAGGTCATCTCACTTCCGTGGTACAACGTGACGTCACATGCCCTAGGAGTTAACACTAACGGTAAACAAGGAAGCATTGGTGTTCAGTTAAACCTCAGTTCAGTTCAGCTTCGTATTATTTGTGAGGGGGGAATGGGGGAGAATTCGTCCGGCCTAGACGAAGTGACTAGATTGCATATATTGCTGTATTAGAATTGACATAAACTACCGAGCTCAGAATTGACAATATTCTTCTTCATAGCCATGTTATTAAAAACCTTTTTGCATAAAAAATGAAAAAAGAATCACCTAAATCGGACCCGTAATCATTCTTTTTAGAAGACGTGGGTTAAAAATAGGAACCTATTTGACCGACGACCTGAATGGCGCAGCGGTAGTGAGGCTGCCTTACGTTCTTCGGGTCCCGGGTTCGAATCCCGGTAGGAGCAAATGTTTGTGTGATGAGCAAGGACATTTGTTTCCGAGTCATGGATGTTTATATGTATAATAAGTATGTATTTACAAACGAGAAGTATATATGAGGCCATGAGAACCATAGTGGCCTAACTCATTTTTTTACAATATTGAGTTTATGATTTTTTTCAGTTCAAATTGATCATAAACTCAAAATTGTAATAAAATGAGTTAGGCCACTATGGTTCTCATGGCCTCATATGTAGTATATCAACTGTCTGGTGACCACGACACAAACCCAGCTTAGTGTGGCACTAGATAGCGCTGTGTGTAATGTGCAACGATATTTATTTAAAAAAAATGTAGGTAGCAGCTTATTGAAATAGCCAGGTAAAAAGACACTATCTAAGACTTCCAATATCATTTGGGGGTAGCAGTTCGCAGCAGGTAGTCTAGGCGGATCATTCTCACTAGTTTTACTACACAGTTCTACTATAGAACTAGTGGGATTTCTTTTTCCCACTATTTCTACGATTTTGTACCACTATAGGACAATAATAGGACTAGAGAGTACAAAAAGTCCCACTAGTTCTACAGTAGAACTGTGTAGTAGAACTAGTGGCAATTATCCGTCTAGGCGTCTTTAACCACACTCAAATAAAAATCACGTCATTTATTATTTGAGTCAGCGTCTTTTTCGCACAAAGTATATTCGTTCTAGAAAGTTTTGCTCCCGAAGATGAGTGTTCCTGTTCAATATAATTATCTTCTATTGCCACTATAATATTAAAATCACTGAAACTTTAGTCTAACTTAAGACAAGCTCCAAAAATGTGCTGTTGTCATATGAAATGCGCTGAGTGGTGAACTCGAAATAAATACTGCGGCGACGCGTGTGATGCGCTGAAAACAGATTAGCCTACTAACTGTAGTGGTAGCAGAACAATCAACGATGAAGTTATGTTTCAGAAACCTACTTGCTTGCTGAATAAATATCATTTGGTTGAGCTGAATGGTGCTGATCTATGCGTCATGTTCGTGAACGGGCGCTGTCAGTTGTGACTGGTCATCTCTTAGTTGCCATGGCTTATTTGAAAGAATTATTTTGTTTTTACTATGGACACTTTTAACGTGCATCTTGCTACATTGTTCTCACATAATCTACCATCTCAACAGGAATGATGTAACCAAGATTTTGTAACGAATATTTGATTTAAAAGAGTGTCCATGGAGTTTCTTGCCCGTTCTTCTCCATACAGATCTACGTTAGGGAATGGGCAACTACAGTACTTTCACAGTTTTTATGTCTTGTGACTGGGACTGTAGCTACATTTAATTTTCATTTTTGTTTCGACAATTCAAAAGTGCCTGTTATTGGCCTACTTGAAATAAATGCTTTGATTTTTAATATCATAATACAGGGTGTAAACCATCTCTCATCACGAAGCCGTCAATCAAGCATAAAATTAAGTAATTTGACGCAAAAATTATTGCTGGGAAACAACTTTTTTTTGGGGTGTAAAATCATGTTTTGTGGTAGAACTCTTAAAAATTCATCTGTAACTAGATCTAAAGAAAACATATCGCAGAATTTTATAAAATGGCTTTTTGCTTAAACGGTAGGTGTCAAGTTTATAGGTTTTAAATTGATGTCGTAAATGTATTACGGCTGACCGATTAAAATAAATATCACTATATTACGCGCAATAACTATTACAAAATGCTATATCAATATTCAGTGATTATCACCCATTTATCTTTATACAACATTATTTTTTGTTTATACTAAACCCGAAAAGGGGTCATTGTACTCATCATTTTGAACAACTTTTTCTATGGGACGAACTTTGAAATCGCGAAAAAAAAATCAGCTGTTCCCTACATTTTGACGAGTTATGCGAACATAAATGTAGGGAACAGCTGATTTTTTTTTCGCGATTTCAAAGTTCGTCCCATAGAAAAAGTTGTTCAAAATGATGAGTACAATGACCCCTTTTCGGGTTTAGTATAAACAAAAAATAACCCTGTATAACTAACCAGATACATACCTGAAAAAACGAAATTGAATATCTTTTTTATTATTAAACTAGCTGATCCACGCAACTTCGTCTACGTCAAAAGTACTACCTACCTACTACTACCTACTACCTAGCTACTACTACATAACTACTACTACCTACCTACTACTACCTACCTACTACTACCTACCTACTACTACCTACCTACTACTACCTACCTACTACTACCTACCTACTACTACCTACCTACTACTACCTACCTACTACTACCTACCTACTACTACCTACCTACTACTACCTACCTACTACTACCTACCTACTACTACCTACCTACTACTACCTACCTACTACCTACCACTACCTACCTACTACTACCTACCACTACCTACCTACTACTACCTACCAACTACTACCCACTACCTACCCCTACCTACCCTCTACATACCGACGAAAATAATTAAAAAAAAAAAAAAACAAAAAGTATCCTATGTCCTTCTCCTGGTTCTAAGCTACCTCCCCACCAAATTTCAGCCAAATCGGTTCAGCCGTTCTTGAGTTATAAATAGTGTAACTAACACGACTTTCTTTTATATATATAGATCCGTAGTTTACACAAAGGAGTAGCAGACATCACGCAGTTTCACCCAAATAGTTCCCGTTCCCGTGGGAGTACGGGGATAAAATATAGCCTATGTTACTTGCTGATAATGTAGCTATCCATTGATAGTTTCAATTTTTTTTTATTGCTGAAAGAATTTTTCAAATCTCTCAATGTAAAAGTACAAATATTTTCTCTTTGTAATGTAAGTATAGATTAACTAAATATTCTGCCCCGCACAATAATGAAAGAAGTTTTGAAACAAATCTTTTTTGAATTTGTTATGATTCAAAAAAACCATTATCTTAAAAAAAAAACTTACACCCTTCTGTTTAGGACCAACGCAACGGGTTTTAAAAATCATAACCACTTGAGATACTTTTCTGCTATCTGAGGTATTTGTTGGAATGAGACACGTACAACCAGTTCAACCGTTTATTGTGGACTGCCCGTCCGATACAATACGCACACATGCGTGTGCTCACACATTGATACACTACAATCCTCCACCCTTATTCTATAGTTACCTCTAATCAAATACAAAAAATAAACAAACTAAATGGTTTGGTTACTTATAATTTACACAAGCTACCCTAGTGCTAGTGCTATGAGATCCTTAAAAGCTAACCTTAATTTTAAATGGTCAAAACATTCAGACCGTACCTTAATGCTAATTAATTAATAATTATATGTAGGAGGATTATTTAGCCGGCATTGGCGCATGGGACGGGACCGGGTCGGCTCCAGAGTAGGCAAGCGCGGCGATTGAGTAACTTCCTGTGTAGGTTGCTCCTCACAGTCTTCGAAAAATTCCTGAGTATCAACCCTGTCGTCTACCGTGACTACCTGTGACGTGTTTCCATCCAAGCGACTCGGGCTGGGCCCTCCACCATCCACGGCTTTTTCCCCCTTGCTACGGGGAGGACTTGACGGACTAATAAGTGAACTACGCTTCCTATGCTTAAGCTGATCGATATGTTTATGCGACTCCCTACCTATAGCATCGACTACCCTATAGTCTGTAGCACCTATCTTTTCTGCTACTTTGCCCTGCACCCACCTATCACCTCCTCTGTACTGGCGGAGCCAAATCTCTTCCCCGGGACGCAGGTCACGTGTCCCGTTTGCGCCACCTGTCTGCTGTTGCTTTTGTTGGGTGTTCCTAACCTTAGCGCGTCTATCAGGTCTCAACGAGTCTAGTTTGGTTCGCAGCCTCCGGCCGCACATTAACAACGCCGGCGTTTCACCCGTTGTACAGTGCTCAGTATTGCGGTAATACAATAGAAAATTGTTTAAAAATAATGATAAGTCCAGTTTTTCTCTTAAGGCTTTTTTAATTACTCTTTTTACCGTTCTAACTGCATTTTCCGCAGCACCATTAGACGCTGGGTGGTACGGGGCAGAAAATAGATGTTCTACTCCATTTGAGATTAAAAATTGAGAAAACTCACTACTTGTGAAGGGCGGGCCGTTGTCAGAAACTACCTGCTTTGGTAAACCAAAACGCGCAAAAACTTCACTTAACCTGTTTATAGTGTGGGCCGCCGCCGTACTCTGTACCTGACTTACTTCTATCCATTTAGTTCTTGCATCAACCATAACTAAGAAAATTCTACCAGAGATAGGTCCTAGGAAATCTAGATGAACGCGGGCCCACGGTTTATCGGGCCAGGGCCACGGGCAGGGTACGTGTCGCGGTGGCGCGTCCGCCTCGGCTGTGCATGTCCGGCACGTACGGCACATTGTCTCGATCGCTTCATCGATGCCAGGCCACCACACATAACTACGAGCGAATGATTTGGTCTTAACGATGCCCATATGCGCCTCGTGTAACTCTGATAATACCTTTGTTCTACAGGTTTCCGGCACTACTACCCTGTGACCCCACATAACGCACCCTAATTCTTCGTATAACTCTTTTTTCCGATTGTAATATGGCTTCAGCGTAGTTATTATTTCATCAGATGGCCATTCGTCTCTAAGATAAGATAAAACCCGGCCCAGCATTGGATCACGGCTAGTCTGTTTCCTAATTTCCTGGTAATCCATTAGCATCGCATTCTGCGCAAAATGTAAGTACGTTTGTTCCGGCATCTTAGTGCATTGTTTACATGCCGAGCGCGCTGGCAAACGCGATAAACCGTCAGCCCCGTTATCTTTCGATCCTACAAACTCAATATTGTACGTATACGCAGACAACTTAATGGCCCATCGTTGTAGTCGACTCGCTGCCATTGATGGAACTCCCTGTTTGGGTCCAAAAATGGTTACCAACGGTTTATGATCGGTTCTCAACGTAAACTGTCTACCGTAAAGATATTGATGTAATTTCTCTAAGCTAAATATAATCGCTAGCGCCTCCCGTTCAATTTGCGAATAATTTTTCTCCGCACAGGTAAGTGCACGCGATACATAGATAACCGGTCGCTCGCGCGGGCTCGTGCCGCCCCCTGCGCCCGCGCTCTCCTCTTCACACAGCTGTGTTAGCACACCTCCTAGACCACGCGCGCTGGCGTCGCATGTCAAAAACAATGGCTTATCCGGGTCGTAATGAGCCAGGACATCTACACTCGTTAAAATGGATTTAACCTTCCTACACGCTTGCTCGCATTCGTGATCCCATTTCCAAGTGATACCTTTTTTAAGTAAATTATATAACGGAGCTAAAATGGTGCTTAAGTTACAAACAAATTTGGCATAAAAGTTTATTGTTCCCAAAAACGACCTTAACTCTGTGACATTACGAGGGGAAGGGATGTTTACTATTCCTTCTACCTTCTCTGGGTCTGCCTTGATTCCATCTGCGGAGATTATATATCCCAAATACTTTACTTCATTTGTCATAAAGAAACACTTATTTTTCTTTAATTTAATCCACCTGCTATGTAATCTTTCGAGTAATTTCTCTAATGTTTCCAAATGCTGGGTCATCGTGGTTGATCCTATTATAATGTCGTCTAAAAATACTTGTACATTTGGAATATCATTGACGAGGTTCGACATTATCCTCTGAAAAATACCCGGACTCGATGATAGTCCATAAACCAATCTCTTGTACCGGAAAAGGCCCTTATGCGTGTTAATTACTGTTAAATTATCGGGATCGTCTAACTCAATTTGATTGTATGCTTGGGAGAGGTCAAATTTTGACAATACCTTGGCGCCATTTAATTTAACTAACAGATCGTCGATGCGGGGCAAAGGATATCTATCGATCAGCAAGACAGGATTTAACGTCACCTTATAGTCCGCACAGATACGAAGTCCCCCGTCCGCCTTATGCACCGGTACTAGTGGAGTGGCCCAGTCCGCGCTGTCAACGGGCTCAATGACGCCGGTGCGCAGCATTACATCCAGCTCTTCATCGACGCGATTCCGTAGCGCGTACGGCACGGGCCGAGCGCGGCAAAACACCGGGGTTGCCCCCTCGCGCACCCGCAGCCGCGCCGCTCCTCCCTTGAACCGACCCAGTCCTTCCGTGAATAATTCTTTATACCTGGAAAGCAATGACATTAATCTTTTATTATCATAATTATTGTTTTCCGTCTCAACCGTTGTTTTGAACAACGTGGGTATTTTTATTTTTAATTCGGAGAGCCATTGCCTTCCCAACAAAGATGTAGTACCACCTTCAATAACAAAAAGTTCCAAAGATTTAAATTCCCCACCGTAGCTTACCGACGGTTTAAAAACTCCTAGGGGCCTAACCTTGGCACCATTATAAAACTTGAACACCAAATTCGATTTCTCTAACATTCTGATATTAAAATACTTATCGTACATTTTTTTACTAATACAGGATACTAATGAGCCGGTATCTATTTCCATAGGTATGCTAATTCCATCAATCTTAATTGATATGCTTACCGGCTTATAGCCATTTAGACAGAGTTGATACAGATCTTCCTCAATCTCCAACTCTTCATCCTCGGGCGGTGACTCGTCGTCTCCAGACAGGTCTGTCCCGCTTCCCATGTCGGGCTCCTGGTCCCCGGCCTCCACGTGCGCCAGCAGGCCTACGCCGCCCGCGCCGCCACCAGCGTCGCTGCCCGCTCGCCGCGCTTGGACCCCGGCCGCTCGCGCCGGGCACACCCTACGTAGGTGACCTCGTTGTCTACATTTGCCGCAGATGTAACGATTGTATTGACAATCATCAACTCGATGATCGGAACCTCCGCAGGCGTTACATGAATCCACCTTGTTCCCGCCCCCGCCACTGCCGCCGCCGGCGTTTGGTCCGCGTGGCCTTGGGGAGCGCGCGCCGCCTCGAGCCGAAGCACCTCGCCTGCGCCGCGCGACTCCGGCATGAAGTACATCGATGCCACCGCCACGGTTGTGGGACGTGATCTCGGTCCGCTCCACCGCTGCCGCGTCTCGCTCCGCCGCTTCCATCGCACATGCGATTTTAACGGCTTTGGCATATTCTAGGTTCTCCTCCGTGAATACACGTTGCCTGATCGTCTCACTGCTGAGTCCACACACCAGTTGATCACGAAGATTTTCCTCCAACACCGTCTTAAATTCACAATATCTTGCTAATTTCTTTAATTCCGAAATATATTGAGGTATGCTCTCGCCCGCTTGTTGTCTCCTTTGTCTAAAGCGATATCGTTCCGCCATAAACGAAGGTTTGGGTTGTAAATGGTCTTTCATCACTTGTGTAACTGTCGCATACGTTTTTTCACTGGGTTTCACGGGGCTCGTTAAATTACTTAACAATTCATAGGCTTCATCGCCCATTGCCGCGATTAATGTGGGTAGCCATAGTTCTTGTTTAATCTCGTTCACTTTAAAATACATTTCCGCTCGTTCCACATACAATGTCCAATTCCCGGAACGCACACTAAATTCCATTAACTTCCCGATCGTCATTTTGGCCGAAAATTAGTAGAAAGTTCAATTCCGCACGCTAATTCAATCCTCGTTAGCCACTGAGGTATTTGTTGGAATGAGACACGTACAACCAGTTCAACCGTTTATTGTGGACTGCCCGTCCGATACAATACGCACACATGCGTGTGCTCACACATTGATACACTACACTATCGCTACAGCGCGGCGACAACGGAAGTCACCGGAGCGTGCGCTTGCGCAACCCGTCGGATCTGCCATTGTCTTGCGCTGCTGACCCTACCGCGATGTTTGAACACACGTGCATGCTCATCGGGCATTGTTTTCGTTTAGAAACAATTGTTTTTTTGCCCTCCTTTCAGTATTTATGGGCGTCTTGAATTTTGACGAGAAAAAAATGTATGAGAACATCTGTCATGCATTTTGTGTATGTAAATATTGTTGTATGTTTTGAAAAAAAATATTAATCTTGCCACAGTACAGTAGGAGTAAATAATAGCAATCAATTTCAAAATCGTAAGTCCACTGAATATTTCAACTGTTTTAATGTTAATATTTTTTATGTCAAGACAGGCACAACAATGACATAATTTTCAATACCCTGCAATGATGTTATAATAATATATTGATACCCCGTCTATTCGAAGACATGTGACATCTATCAATGAGCACTGGGCCCGCGTGTGACCCATCCCCTCTCATACAGAGGAGGTCTGAGTCCCAGCAGTGGGAACATTAATATGCTGATGATGATGATGATGACCCTTCTCACCCCAGACCGAGACTCTAATCAGTGATCAGATTTGATTACTCCTACTCTACCACTACTCTTACCGAAATCTCATCCTTTCTCTTTATGATCTCGACCCAAAACTCAAACTCAAGTCAGTTTAATTCCTTTTAATCTATAATACACATACCTACCTACCTCAGAATAGACCCATCACAGGTGCTCATCATCATGTTGGGACGTGAACTATTCAGGTGTTAGTAATCCTGTGTAGTTAACCTAGATGTCTAGACGTCAGTGACATGACCTAGACACTAGGCACTAGGCAGTAAACCTAGATACTACGAGGAATTTGTACACGTCATTCATGGTGGAGCTATGTCTTGTGACAATTATTATAGCGTTTTATATACTCAAGACAAGAAGTAACAAAATGCTGAAAGTGTATTAAGAGTCTAACTGATTAACAGTTTTAACTGTGACAGATAGACTCTACCGCTCACTACCTTTTGACTGGTAAAAACCAGTCAAAATATTATTTTAACAATAACAGCTGACATTTCCTTAGAAACATAATTGGTTAAGGTTTTTCTTGTGACCCTTTAAAAAAACATAATTTAATTCTACAACTAGGTAGTTACAACTGAGGCGTTCTAAAACAACATATTTTAAATGCAGAAAACGTTTTAACTTAATAAGGGGTTTGACTGACACCTTACAAAATTGGTTTTGACAGATTAAGAGTTTTGCCTGTAGGTACCATATCCACCATACCGTATCATACCATGACCATGCTATGAACGCAGGTACGGAAATAAACGTTACATGGTCTACCCTCTAGAAATACATAAATGTGGTAATTTGTTATAGATCAATTAGATTATAGAGGATCATATAACAATCTCTTTTTTTTTAAATCACCACTTGGACGTAATAATGTCTTTTCATAAATCACCACTTGGACGTAATAATGTCCTTCTTATAAATCACCACTTGGACGTTCGTGCCTAGGCAAAACTAGTTTGTCCTGAAATCGGTTTTGGCCAGAAAAATATTATATGACATGTCGATTTGCTCAAGATGCTTTCCTGTACCATTTTTAAACCAGTGGGATTGAATAAACTACTCAAAGCAGAACTCTAACAAACGCATAAAACTGACTGAGAAGAGTTCTTTGTCATTCGCGTCTCTTTTAATTGAAATGCACCAAACTGATCAAGATTCAACATAATCGATTATCAATACATCTAATCTTCAACGGTCTGTTAATCACAGTTTTCACAGAACTATCGTGTTCTGCTATTACTTAATGAGCCGTGAGATATGCGCATGTAACCAGGGCTTGTTAACGTTACCAACTAACAAAATAATAACCGTTACGTAACGTTAATTCCAATGTGATACCCAATTAACGTTACAAAAATATAACGTTAAATGATAACATTACCAGTAATTTAACGTTAATTAACATTAACGCAAAATACGATAATAACGTTAATTTTACCGTTAATTTAGCTACAACCCGGTCACATTCTCGGTTGTGTGTGTTGCTAATCATACTGACTCGTTTGGGGCGAGCGCGGCATGGTGAAGGTGGAGCGGGAGGGGCGGGGAGGGGTTGTGAACGCGTGTTGCCGTTCCGCGTAGGTAAACATTTTTGTGCGCTCGCGCTACTCGCTTAGCATTGGATCAGTTTAGAGAATGTTTAGAATACTTTAGAACTTTAGATGCACTGTTGCCGCTCGGCCGCCGTACGCGCCGCCGCGCAGCCGCGCCGCCACGCCTCAGTCGTGTGTAATGCCTACAGTGAGTTGGTTTGTGCGAGACGCTTACAAGATGGGACGTAAAAAACAAAATAATGTCTACAGATATTTTGAACTGAACGAAAATAAAACAGCTAATTGTTTAGTTCCAGAGTGTGGAAAAACACTGAAGGTAAGTTACATGTCCCTTTATTATGACCTAAAGTAGGTAATTACCGAAGGTAAAAATACCCAAAGTATTTAGCATGTTTTTGTTAGTTCAATGATGTTTTTTGACGCTATCTTGATCTGAAAATACTTACACAATTGACACGGTGGCTTTTGGGAACCAAAGCTTAATCTAGGCACCAAATTAATACTATTTTCAGCATTCTCGAGATTTTTTGGCTATATGATTATTTAAACGTGAATTTAAGTTACCTAACACCACTGCACAATTTTTGGCTATACGTAAAGGTGAATTGACTTTACTTATTACCACTGCACATTTAAAAAAAAAAAAAATTTGGTACCTACTAACGAACTCAAGCAAATTACAAATAATAAAATGCAAATCTCATTATAAAAATTAGGTTTGCTGTAAGAAAACTCAATTCTGGGTTAAGCTCACCTTTGTACTTAAGCTACATTATTGCAATTTACATGTATATTTGTTATTTTGTGTGCAATAAAGAATAAGAATAGGGTATTTAATTTAAAGTATAGAAGTATGAATATTGTTTTACTCCCTTTACATGACGCTCCATTTACATAAATTCACACAACCGGTCACAGAGATGTAGAATGCAATGGAAACTATTGTGATAAATCGACTAACCATTCATTCCAACAGTTTCTTTTTTATAATAAGTACCTCTACTATTTATGAAAAAGTCGTTCAATGGAGTTACATGAACTTTGAGGATTGTGTTAATGATTTTAATGATTATAACTCAGTAAAACTTTATTAGTTACGGCCGCGAATCATATTTTTATTAACATTCAACCCGACACTGATCTGAAAATTGCAAAAAACGTAACAAGATTTGAATTTCGCGGGCTACCCTGACGCTTCCACCTTAAGTGTTGAGATTAATTTATTATTGTATCCATGAGCATTGTCCTTTAAGCTTTTAGTACGAAATTCCAATTTAGTTTACCAATTCTTTGAACTAAGTACTTATGTCAGTAGGTTACTGTGTTTGAAAAAATACTTTAGTTGCTTTCGCTTATCTCTATTAATATGGCATTAATAAAGAATTTCAATAGATTCTCGTTTATGTCGAGTGTTGGATTGCGTTAATTGATAAAATTCAAGCTTCAGCACTATAATATTACTAACTATGAGTAATATTTAATTGCTTCGTTTTTTTTCAGACACACCATAGTGGTAATTTAATGAAACATTTGCAACATCAACATAAAATGATATACAAAGAGGTCCTGGAACTAAATTTTAGTCGACAGGAATCAGCAAGTACCACTGCCAGGCAGAAAACAATTCCTGATATGGTCTTGGAAGAATGCACTAACTTAGTGGCTGTTCATGGACGCCCATTTTCAATCATAAATGATAAGGCATTTAAAAACCTGCTTGCTCTAATACCCGAAAATAAGAGTACCATAAATGCGCTTAAAGTTAGAGAGAATGTTAAGGCTATGGCTACAAACATGCGAGATCAGCTAGCTAATATACTTCATGGAAAAAAAATATCGATAAAGATCGATATCGCATCTATCGGAACTCGAAGTTTCATGGGCATTAACTGCCAATATTTAGAAAATGGTAAAGTACTTTTGAAAAATTTGGGCGTTATTGAAATTTTTCAGCGGCACACATCTGAGCACCTTAAAGAAATACTCATCTTCAATTTACACCGATTTCGCATAAATACAGAATTTAATAATCAAATTTACTGCATAACGACAGACAATGGAGCCAACATGATTAAATTGAGCAAACTAATGAATGAAAGTTGTTTAGGTACTAATACATCTGAATCTGATGATGTACAGGCAGGTCCCAGTTCAGTTGAAGCAAACGAAAGTAACAATTTATGTGAGGATTTCAATTCGGAGTACAATTATGATGACGAGACTAGTGAACTTGAACATACATTCACTAATCAAGTAACAACAGTTTTGAGAGAACAGTTTATGAACGCAGGAGAAAGCAGTGGACATGAAATCGGCATTGTAAGATGTGCTGCACACACGCTCCAATTAGCACTTCTAGATGCTTGTAAAGATGAAACCACTTGTAGTCTTATTACAAGTGGTCGAGAAGTTGTTCGACGTCTTAGAACCCCACAGTTTGTTAGGTTGTTAAGACAAAATTACAAAAATGTACCAAAACTGGACTGCACTACAAGATGGCATTCAACAATTGATATGGTGGAAAGCTTGCTTTCATTACGTGAAATATGCAGTACTGATGAGCGCTTACAGTTGCCAGATTCTACGTGGGAGGCATTAAGTGAATTTGTCAGATGTTTAATGCCTGCAAGAGAACTGACAAAAAAGCTTCAAGAAGAATAGCTTACTGTTGGAGACTTTTATATAGCGTGGATGTTATGTGAGTTTAAAATTACTAAAATGACTGCAAAAATAGCAACTGATTTACTAGCATCGATGAAAAACCGAGAAAAAAGCCTTTTTCAAACTGATATTTTTATAAATGGAATTTTTCTGGATCCACGAGTGAACACTATTTTAACGCCGGAGCAACAAAATAAGGCTAAAGCAAATTGTATTAAACTATACATAGATAACTTTGAATTGGAACAAAGCGACAAAGAAAATGAAAACATCAATAGTGAGAATTTACTTACTACAACGACAAACGAAAGAATTACAGAAGCTCAACGTGACCTTGACGATTTTCAAAATTCCAGGTATATAGATAATCTTGACAATTTGAACTTGCTCCTAAGGAGACAATCACGGCCTGATATTGTTGATGAAATAAAACAATCAATGAATATGTATTTAGAAGAACCTTTATTAAAATCAACGGAGAGTGTCTTAGCATATTGGGAAAAATCTAGGGAGAAATTCCCTTATTTGTATAAATTAACAACCGTCGTACTAGCTGCACCAATGACGCAAGTGAGTGTCGAAAGACTGTTTTCGTCTTTAAAATTCGTGGTATCTCAATACAGGTTGTCGATGAAAGACGACATTATCGAAGATTTACTTTTTATTCGATGTAATAAGTTATTTGAAAAACAGTAGGTAATACCATTTAGCGTTCTAAATATTATTTATTTTACGGTACTCAGCCAGTAACGTTTATTTTTGATTGTTTTTGTTATTTTATTGTTTTTTGTTATGCTGTTTTCATTTCGTATTTTTGATAGTGATTTTAGCTCGTTGTTGAGTATACACGTACCAATACTGAAATCAAGACTGATTTTACTTATTTTTAGTTGTACACACGGCTACAAAATCAAGCTGTACAAAACCAGTTTATGGGGATATCGCATTGTACGGAAAATCTATACAAAGCGATGCCATGTTATATTGTAAATGTAAAACTTGATGTGTCGCCGTGTGTACACTACTACCTATGTAGGTATTTTGATTTTAAATATTTATGTTCTTGTAATTTAAATAGTTCTTACAATTAACGACTAAGTAGATATTTTTTTTTTAAAGAATACTAAGTTCAAATTATGAGTGAGTTTTATTTTTGACATGGGTTTTTATTTAAGTGCAGCAATCACTCCAATTTTTGATCGGAAACTGTATTAAATTGATCTCTGAATTAACAGTGCCTATGATAAGAATTGTATTTTTTTTCATTTTGTTATCGTTTTTTTATTTAAATTGACCTTGGAGTCCAAGATTGTGATTTTATATTATTTTAGTAGTGGATGTTGATTTATTAGGTTGTTGATTATTTTCTTATATTATTATTTAAAAGAGTAAATTGTAACTTTGAAGCCATATTTACAATAGTAAAATGTTTATTTCATTCAAGATGAGATTTTTCATTCACCTAGACATAATTCATTCCCATAAGGGTCAATTCACACCGAAATCGCAGCGGTCGGCAGCGCAGGTTCACTGTCAAACCATTTTATGCTTTATCTCCATTAGGAAATACATACCTACTATCGTTTGAAAGATGCGCGGCCGCTCGCGGACGGTGTGTCGCGAGACGTCACGCGGCCCGTCAAAGCGGCGAGTTACAGCAAAGTGTTACTAGTTACATTAATCTTTTATTTTATTTTATTTTATTTGGTATCATACTATCATTAAAATACCATTTAAAAGTTCTAAACAACCTAAAAGCAGACATTAGAATTACAAAATAAGAAATCAAATAATAATAAGGTACATCACTAATCTCGTTCGTGACGTTATCCGCTACTTTTGACAACTCCCTCGCATGCGAGTACGGATGTGATAGTGTGGGACATAATAAATAATAATTATGTAGTATTTAAAACAATTTAATCAATTTACTTATAATTATTACTCTGATTGATCTGATTCTTCGTAACTTGGCAAACTTATGTCATCCAAGACCTTTTGCTGTCGCACTTTTCTAATAACGTTCAGTATATAGACATAAGTTACTGAACGTTTTTCTTCTGGCACTCGATCCAGTTCAAAAGCGACCAGTCTTGCGAGTGCCGCATTTCGTGGGTCGCTAGGTCCTGGTTGGTTAAATTCCAACGGAGGTAAATTGGAGACGTCACACCTTAATTCATTTGCGTTCCGTTGATACATGATTGCACTCGTTAAATCTTCTGCAGAAACTTGTGTTTCTTTCGTTTTCTTTACACAGACTTCTTTGTATGACGATTCCTTGCTTTTACGACTAATACGACTTACGTCACTCACACACGTACTTGGTGAGGAAGGTCTGGCTATATCCTCAGGAGAAGACATAATTATCACTATTATTATCTCGAAAATTGTAATTATGAAAACTATCCGTTATTGATCTCAAACAACTGACAAAAAGAAAATAAAATTATTAGACAAAATATAACTTGTATTACGTTATCACTCACTAAATCAGCTCACTGTAGGTACTACCAGCACTTCTCACATGTTAGAATCTGGCAACGTTTTGAGCGAGCGAGACGGCACGACGCGACGGCGGCTTAACTTAGCTTAGGCGCGGGTCACATACAAGTGGCGTATGGCGTATGGCGGTGGCGCGGGTGCGCGGGAGGGTGAGGAAGTGGCGCCATTTCCTCGCCTCCCGCGCACCCGCAGCCGCGCCAGCGCCGCGCCTCCGCCATACGCCACTTGTATATGACCCGCGCCTTAGGCGGCCCGCCGATCGCCTCTGTGCCCCCCCGCTTCTTCCACCTCACAAGCTTAACCGTTTAAAAATAACTATAAAATTAACGTTATTAAAGAATTAACGGTTAAAAAGATTAACGATAAAATGTTTCTAAAATAACGTTAAATCTATTAACGTTATTTTAATATTAACGGTAACTTTGTCAAATGAAGGTAACGTTACGAAAAATTTACCGGTATTTAAAGCCCTGCATGTAACGATTATGTCTGACGATGAGCATTGATGAGGTGGTGTGTGAGTCTGGCCAGACTGGTTGGCGCCTAGGCCAGTGGTTACATAAGGGGGGAATGTTATACAATGTGCTAGTCTATGTAATAATAGGAAGCCAATAAAAATCGGTGCCTTTAAGAATCCTCGTTGGCAAACACCACAACCGTTGTAAACGTCCTTTTGTGCTTATTAGCCTTGTGTCGTTCTGTCTCCTGCTGATATGGAGAGAAGTTTAAATTGTGTTTTTTTCCTAATCCTCCGCTATATTCAGCGGTCCCGTGAGACTGCCATCCAGCGGATTCCCACAACCTTCACCAAGTAATCGGTCCACCTAGTGGGAGGCCTTTAAATGCAACGTCTTCCGGTTCGAAACATACATCTACATTTGAAAAAGAAATCCCTATCAAAAAGACCTACGACCACAAAAGCCACCCAAACAGACCTAGAACTTTTCAAGCACTGAATAACAGAGCCAGTCCGTAGTATTTACTCGGCTCGGGAGTGGAACCCGCGAAAGCAAGCACTGAGCCGCGGAGTGCGTCCGAGCGTGTGGGTAAATGAACTGTGTCACCACTACACCACTGTGTACATGACTGATGGTGATCGATCACCACTACTCACCACTATATCACTGGACTTGTAACAGATAGTCGTGTAACTGGCTTGTAATGGAGGATGTTATAAAATCTTCTTTGTTTGTTTTGTTGAAGAATAACGATGACTAAATTTCGAATGGTCAAACAATAGTCTATCTGCGTCAATACTGCCTGGCCCATAACATTCCGTCGCTGGACCTAGGGCTCTCCGAAGTGGCACCAACACACGCAGCCTGGACAGTCACTTGGTGTATGTATATCTAGGTAGTCGTGGGGGATGGGGGGCTTTGCTTGCCAATACACGGTCACCATTTCAGGGGCCTAATTCTACTATTTTAATAATTTCGTCACTCCAACACGATTCCATTCTCATCCCATTGTCATTTTGCCTAAAGTTCGTAATCTGCTAAATTCACAATGACCGGGTTATGGTCTCGTAATAAAATTGTGTTTTAATGGCATTGTCGTATTGTCATTATTATAAAACCCTTAGTACAAATGGTTTTCGATATCTACTACTAAATGCGAACATTTATTCATGCCAGATTTCTTGTACGAGATTATTATTCTATTACATTTCTTTCAATGAAGTGTCACTGTTTGACCATTGAAAAGTAATAATGGCGCCATTATGATACTTGAATTAACAATCTTGTCAAAATTTGACAGAACTTGACCATTGTGAAATCAATGATCGACTACTCTGACACTTTTGTAATAGCAGATTCGAGGCCCAGGGCCTGTTTACTAAACTATGGAATGTAAGAATGTAGTAGGAATGAAAATTAGATTTAAATGTCATCAGCAATTATCAATCTGCATAATAAAATAATTAGTTCTTATACAGAATCATCGGATCGGATCAAAAGTAAGTTTTTTTGACTCGTAAAAACTCATCAAGAGCTTAGGTTCTAGCACCTAGATTAACATTAAAATTAATTAATTTCTTATAACAGAACTTAAGAAGGCTATTTATATTAATTAGAAACTGTGAATCGAATCATTATTCGTTCTGGTCAAGTTCGTTCAATATAAAATAAATCCGATCTGATTTCCAATCCGAGAAAAATCTAAGTTTTAGTTTTTTCTTGGACTAAAAAACACAGAGCAAGACAGAATTCTTCGCAACATTCCCGTTTCTATCGTACTTAATTAAATTAAATTAAATATCGCTGTACATTACACACAGCGCCATCTAGTGCCACACTAAGCAAGGCTTGTGTCGTGGTCGCCAGACAGTTGATATAATACATATATACTTTTTGTTTGTAATTACATACTTATTATACATATAAACATCCATGACTCGGAAACAAATGTCCATGCTCATCACACAAATATTTGCTCTTACCGGGATTCGAACCCGGGACCCTAGGAACGTAAGGCAGCCTCACTACCGCTGCGCCATTCGGGTCATCAAAAGGGTAATATTTATTAATGTTCATTTTGGTACCGCATTTGTTTATACACGCGACGAATACGCAATTGACCCTTCTAAAAGACATCACCAAAAAGGTCAATGACAAAAAATCACAAGCCATTTCAATTAACTTCACAAAGATTAATGCTTGCAAGTCACATCAAAATCATAATCACTCTTTTTGCTCATTCGTCTAGACAAGTCAAATTCCTGACAGGATCAAATTGAGTCGCCTGGCTAATTGCAAACAATTGCCTGTTGCCTGTCAAATCATTCCACGACAACCAAGGATATAGTATTTAAACACCACATCACCAGAAAGTCATGACAGGCGGCTGAATACGGAACTAATTTGAAATATACTGGATTTGACGTTTGACAGTACAAGTGGCGCCACTTTGACAGGTCTTGCTAAATTGGCAATCATGAAGGAATGAGCTGACATTTAGAACATTTATCATAGTTATGTAGTAGTTACGAAATCTGTAATTGGGATGAAAAATGTAGGTTTCTTTATAACCAGGGGTTAACAGGTTATATTTTTATGGGCACTTTTGATTGAGGGAGCCATTTGTAGGATAGTTATCTTAAATTTTATTGACTTGAAGCACGATTTGACGACATCGACAGTACGATCATTGATTGCCATACATTGAACCCGAGGCCGTTAGTATTTCAGTAATAAGAACCAACTAACCATCAAAATTAATTACCGAGGCATTGAATTTAACTTCTTACCTACTCATGCTTAAAATATTAAACCAATTTGTATAACTAATTTGTCTTTGTTACTTCATTTTCGTTATTTAATTGGCCACAGTCCCAATGAATCGGATGAATCTGTTTACACCTTGTATCATATAATAAATATTTGTACTTATGTGAGTTTGTATGTAGGGGGTAATCTTCGGAACTACTGATCCAATTCGGAATATTCTTTCACTAACAGGAAACTATATTATCCCTGAGTGTTATAGACTACATTTAAAACATGATATTTTATTTTTTCCTGACCTTGACACATTCAACTAACTGAAATCTCTCTTGTTCCAGACCAGTAATGTCCATCTAAGACTACAGTACTTCCACAATGGCGAGCGCAGGCGCTGTCCTCCTGGAGGCCAGGCCCTTCAGGCCCTTCAAGTCCTCAGAGGAGTACCTGTACGCGATGAAGGAGGACCTGGCTGAGTGGCTGACAGTCCTCTACCCAGAACTCAGGATCACGGCTGATAATTTCTTGGACAGGCTCGATACGGGCGTCGCTTTGTGCAGGGTGAGTTTGTTTTTTGTATTTGGGATTATTTTTAAACAGGGGCGTGCTGTTCATAGACGTAATTAGGCCTAGCCTACCCTACCAATAACGCCAAATGCAATTATTATATTTTAATTAAAAATCTTTAAAATAAAAATACGTGTGACACTCGGGGACTGCCGCGGTAAAGCTATTGCATTTGTTTTTTTTACGGGGGGTGTTAGGTTATTTTCGTTACGGAATTTCTGGATTCGGTCTCCACGCTCAAGGCCCGTGATAGAAGCTATGCAATAGCTTAAAAAATCCTGTTAAACCAACCTAAACTTGAAGAGATAGTGAACATAGTTATAGGCCAGCTACAATTATGTACGTGAGTTGAACTCCTCGCCAAAGATTATTCCCCGATAGCTCTCTGAATTCTTAGCATATCTCTCTGGGAGTTGTCAAGTTCAAAGTGACTTGTTCTTTCTTGCCAACAAAGAATGACATAATGTTCAGTTAGAAACTAGACGGTTTGGTGAACTGCGTTCCCTAAAACTGGTATCAGATAGGTATACTTACGAGAACTTCCGTGATTGTTGTTTGTTTTGAGCTCCCGATATTTCGACGCTGTTGCAAGCGCCATGATCGCGGGTTGACTGATGATTGGCTATTGGGTGGGTTTCGTTACAAACCATGAAAGCTTAAAACATGCTATGTATAGATTAATTTTAGTAAAAAAAATGCAATAAGGAATGGTAACGGCGAAAAATAAGTACGTGAATGATTATATACCTCAATAATCTACACAAGCGGTACATTGAAAAAATTAATGCTATTTTTGGCGCCAACTTACGTGAAAAGTTGACAGGAAGTAATTTGTCTTCTTAGCCTATCAAAGATTATGATAATACCAGAGACGCGACAAATATGTGAATTAACACATTTTATTACAAAACAATAGAGATACGACAACATTATCAATAGGTTTATTGCAAAAGAATTTGGTTGACAGCTATTTTCATTAGATTAGCCATAGATAAAGCGTGATGATATTTATTGGTTTTTACAACGAATGCTCGTTTTCTCCTACAGTGACTACGATTATAAATACTAACTAAGATAATCGCCTGCTGTTGGATTTTCATCTCACGGCGCTAGGCCGAGAGTTGAAATTTCATCAGGGAAATAATATTTAGGCATCCATTTGGATGTCCTTTAGTGTTAGCAAAAATGGGTATTTGTTTGTGAATAAATCAGGTGTTTTTACCTGTTTGTTTGTTCTGAGAATGGTTGTGTAGTAATATTATTATTTGTAGTATAGTGTGTAATACTAAAGTTCAATAAATCCTTTACGTCATTCATATTAATAAATTGTCAACGTTAACTGATTGCAGAACTGCGGTCATCAAACCATTCGCTAGTTATTTTCTACTCTTGTTTCGAAAAATGGCGATTTCGAAAATTGTGGTTTTGTTCCGAAAATTATGACTTTATTTCAGACAAACATAATTATGTACGGGTTTGACTTGTGGCATGCATTTTACATAATAGGTACTAAGGTAGGTACTTAGTTATGTCTAACTCGACTGAGTGCTTGGACGTAATATTTAGAAGGAATATTTTATCTTTAAACGCAGATGTACTTATATACTTAAAACGACTGGTGATAAGTTTTTGAATCATTTATCTGCGAGCCTAAAATGGCCGCTTTAGCAGCACATAATATTTATGAATCATGTTAAAAATTTAAGTTCTAAAAATGGACTTCAAACAGAAAGTCTATTTTAAGAATTTTCCATTTTTGCAAATGTAGTGGTTTACAAATTACTTAGCCGCAATCTATAGGTATTTTTTTTTTTACTTTGAATAAATTTTGAAACTACTGAATCGATTTTAACCATTTCTTCACCAATAGAAAGCTAAATTATCAGGAAGCAACAAAGGCTATAAATGTATATAAACAGCATGCAAATTAGCTAAGCTATCACAATTTTTGCGGACGAAGTCACGGGTGAAGTACTAGTAGTAAAGATGTGTTATAGATTCAGCTTGTTCCTTAATACAGGAAGATAATACCAGTAATGGAACTCTTTGTAATCAAAATCGTCAGGAAATCCTGCACCATTAGGGACTAATACGATGTTTAAACAAACAAATCACGCGCATAAACATCCAGGGCGAGTATGCTTCTGGAGTTCATGCAAATATTATATCATAATCATTTTATATCGAACTTGGTTATTATGTAAACAAACAAATAGGCTACGGAATACTGGAGGTGTGCCCCTCGAAAGATATACCGCGACCCTGGAACATAAGGGCTAAGAAGGAACATAGATGGGTCTTAGGTACATGTTCACCAAAATAATAACAGTCTGATTATCTAAAAACAGCTGTTTAAAACACATTTTTGTATAGGAATATGTCACAGTGACACCTGTTTTTAGATAATCAGACCGTTATCTTTTCGGTGAACATGGACCTTAGTCCGTTTAACTTTGACACTCCCTTTTGCTACGCTCAGAGCGGCCATTTGAAAATTTTCCAAAATATAAATGCTACGGAATATAATATATTAGGAATATAGTATAATATTTTATTGATTTCCTTTAGTATCATATATTATAGGAAATCAATCTCTGGAACCTCTGAAAGTAATATAAAGCACTAGCTTCTGCCAGCGGCTTCGCCCGCGTGATGTTTGAAATTGTCCCACGGGATCTTACTACCGGGATAAAAAGTATCCTATGTGTTAATCCAGGTTATAAACCATCTGTGTGCAAAATTTCATCCAAATCCGTTCAGTAGTTTTTGCGTGAAAGAGTAACAAACATCCATACATACATCCATACAAACAAACTTACGCATTTATAATATTAGTAGGATAAAACTTAAATTTTGATCTCATAACTGCTGTTACCGTTTACCATAACATGGCTGAGATTTCTGATTAAATAAAAAAATAACTTAATACACACGTGTTACTTGTGTAATTTTTGAAGTCGTCTGACTCTCTTTTTTTCCTGATTTTTGTTTCCTTTGAACCGATTTCAAAAAAGGAGGAGGTTCTATGTTCGACTGTATGATTTTTTTATGTATGTTCACCAATTTCTCCCCCCATTTGAGGACCGATTCTCAAAATTCTATTTATAAATAGTTTGAAAGCTGCATGGTGCTTCCCGTGTGATCGTATTTAAATTGGGTGAAGATCTGATGCTGATCTTCGGAGATATTCAATGGAATGGAACTCTTCAAAAGTTGACGGCAAATCGCAAGACGGCAAGACGGTTTTTTTTTTTTTCAAAAAAGTTTTTCTCTTCTTGATTTCATAAAATTTTCGATGATTAGGTACTTGCTTGGGTACGTCGATATCATTATGTTTTTGCGTCACGAACAGGTAAAACTAATAAGTAATAACTTCCTGAAATATTATCGTAGCAAAGAGGCCAAAAATTTATTATCGACGATGAATACTTCAGATTATTTGTGTGAACTAATCATTGAAGAATACAAAATGTACTGCATACATATTAGATCATTAAATACAAAATACCCGTATTACTCATCATGTCAGCTTCAATTTCAAACAATGTTTTTGTCAATTAAAATTCCTGAAAACTTTCCCGAAATGAAAACTCCTATAAATGGTATAAATAAACCTTTAACGCAGCCGAAAGATACTTGTTCTCCACGTAATCGTCATTGCGATCAGTTTTTGATGTGGAGGGCAAAGTTCCAGCTTTTCATACTTAAGTTGCTTTTTGTTTTTGAAGGCGCTTGGACGATCTAAATTAGCAACTCTATTTGTGGTGGTTCAAACTTCGTTTGAAATGATGTTAGAAATAAAGTCCTAATCAGCTTCCAAAGTGGTTGTTACGTCAGCCACTGCGGGCCAAATAGCGCGAAATGAGTGGTTTTGATCGATTTACAAAAAAACTATTAATTGGATTAAAAAACTAAAACAGTATCATGCTAATATATTGCTTGTAGAATTATTTGCCAAAAAATCAGAATGATCGCATGTATATTAGTATGTTTTTTTATTGTTTGAAAGATATTTTTAGAGATAAGTTCGTGATTTCTTTTTATCGAGCCAAATTAATTGTATTACATTTTCAAAACAGTACCATGCTATCATAATATCCTGAAGAATATCGTATATTTTTCTGGTCTTGTTTATAGCAGTGAATCATATACTTTTAGTAATTATAAAACTCGCGTTTAGCTCATGTAATCGCCTTAAGATTCTTACTTTAGTTACCTCTATAATCTGTTGACTATTACCTAAATACATCCATCAGCACTTTGTTTTGAGTGTGTTACATTGAAAATTTGCCGTTAAACGTGTTTCACCCAAAAAAGAAGATGTTTCCGAGCAGTTATTTTTGCGTAAAGTTATTAGTTTGATGTACAGAATGGCTTTATGAAGAGTCAAACTGAAAACACAAATTCAAATCATTTATTTCAATTAGACCATTACGGCACTTTTGAATGTGAAAAATACAAAACTAAATCAAAGCTACAGTCACAGTCACAAGGCATAATAACTTTAGAAAGTACTGTAGTTGCCCATTCCCTAGCGTAGATCTCTATGGAGAAGAACGGGCAAGAAACTCCATGGACACTCTTTTCAATCAAAATATTGTTACAAAATCTTGGTTACATCATTCATGTCTGTTTACACTTTGTACATATTAGATGTTTTTTTCTCTTTTTACTATACTTTCCTTTCGTCTTCCATAAAAATATGGAAACATGCAATGCAGAACATTGTACCAGTAGGTACTCGATCATTTTTCATTTAAATACTACAACAACGTTTCAACCAGGGTTCAACGACCGTACGTGCGATACCTGAAAGGATATCAACTTATCACTCAACAAACAAGTTTGACATATTGTTCGCGGCTTTTTTGCACTTTTATTTATTTTTGTACACTTTCCGTAGTATTGCGTACAGCTCTCATGGTCGCTTTATTAATTTGGTTGAGATAAGAAACGGACAAATTGTGTATTTTGATAAGAAACATACTCAACAATATCTACTTCGGCGTAGTAAAACATATACCGGGGATTTTTGTAATTTTACGGATTATCAGGCATTCACAAGTACGTTTGGATTTCAACAGAGCCTCTCCTATTAAATTGTATTTAAGTACTAAAAATAGGGAACCGGCATGTCCTGAAACCTAAAACTTAAAGACAGGGTGATGGTTTAGTTTCCCAGCTGTGGGAACGTTTATAACCTGGTTATGTTTATGCTATGTTGAATATAAATCTCTCAAATCGCACGTCATTTTACTTAATGTTGTAGGTACTACAGCCATCCATTTGCAACCTTTCAAGTCAATTTTGTCCCTACAACCAAAAGCTCGTAAGATGAAACTATTCAATGAATCGGCATTATAAAGTCTCTATGAAGTATTATTGTTATGTCTTTGTTTAATTCATCACCACTCCTCTCAAAACGGTGAAGAGAAACACGTGGGGAAACCGGCATGTCGTAGAACCAAAAAATTCGAAGACATGTGACATCTACCAATCCGCACTGGCCCTGCGTGGTGGATTATAGCCCATCTCCTCTCACAGAGAGGAGGCGTCTGTCCCAGCAGTGGGAACAATAATAGGCTTGTTGATTTGTTTAAGTAAAACATAAAAAACTTTTCCCCGACCGCGTCGGTTACCAATCGTTACTAGTAGGTTATTATGTAGGTAAACAACGTTATCTCTTATCAGACGCTCGATTGATAAGATAACGAGAGTACAGACTGACCGACTAACTGAACTCGAGTGATTCAATATCATCTATTTACATGTTGCAACAACCACTACATATTACAAAACAAAGTCCTGTCCCGCGTCAGTCTGTCTGCAGTTCGCGATAAACTCAAAAACGACTGCACCGATTTTCATGCTGTTTACACTACCACCACCGAAGGTTTTAGTATATAATTTGTGTGCAGGCGAAGCTGAGCATCAGCTAGTATAGAATCAACTAGAATGACAGGCAAAGGGAAACAATTTGTGTTTTCTTACTGGAATCCCAAACTGTATGGACCCTCGGCTTCCAGTCTAACCAGATGACGACTGCTTATCTGACCTCTACCGCCTACTTACTGAGTAATTCTATAGGGGTGGTAAAAAATCCAGTCTTACCATTCAGTCTTTCGGGGACTTCTAAAATCGGTTATTCCGCAGTATGTCTATTCTTTGCCGAAACACGGTGGTTTTGCAAACGAGTGTGGTGATTAATGGTTGTATGAACCTGTATCTCTTGTTTTATTTCCAATGGATAGTTAAACATTCCTGTAATGTCAATCAAGATTAGTAATTATTACAAAATTGACACTAAACTGCATGTCGGATTAACGTCCGAAATAGCAATGGCTACTAAATTCATTATAATTATTGTGAAACATCGTTTAAGTATTAATTAGATACTTGAGCAAGAAGTAGATAGCTACCAGAAAGACAATCAAGGTCTGGGGGGCTGCGCTCGAGAGGAATAAAGAACCTCCTAACAACGCGAGACGTGTTTAGAAGTACCGCTTTCTGAATCCAGTCTTTAATCCAGTTTTCTAAAGTGAGCCTTCATTAGGTGTTAGTCGAGAGTGGGACTCTTGGGTGTGATGCAATCAACTACAACATATGTTTCAAGTGAAAACTGCTCTAAGCGGGATGAGCATTGTTTCAGTGAAAAAAAATCATGGAACTCGAGTGACTGTCACCTAACGCTTCGTAGCACTCGTAGCCGATCACTTCGCAGTCCCCAAAAACTGCCTGTCTCTTACTGCCCCACTGCAGGGCAAAGGCCTATGAAAGGTCTTATGAAGAGAAGGCACTAGTTTTGATCACTAGACTAGCTTTAGGCGGATTGGCGAATCGGTTGAGTTGTAAAATGACTTTATAGTTATACTTAGTCAAAGAAATCGTGGGGTTAGCTAATCAATAAATAATTTCGATTGTCACAACAACTTATTAATAAATTAATTAACCGATCTTATCTGCATTACAACAATAGAAACTTAACAATTAGTTTTAAGGAATTATTAATTAATTTACTCCTACAGTTATTTTCAAATTCAAGGTTAGGTTACAAAATCGAATAACAAGTTAGTCACGAATTACGATAAACTTTATTATTTGTCTGTACCTTCGTTAATTTATTACTTAATTAAAACTATTAAAACAGTTATCGGTACTTATAAAGTTTCCATAAACTCAGAAAAGGAAAACAACTGAATTAGGTACTTACTGATAATTTTAAAATCGTGTGTTTTTGTTAAAACTCAACCAATTCAATTTGGCCTATATCTTGAATGTGGAACATAGGACTCAAAAGAATGGGCTGCGGGACTGTTCGAAAGAGATACCGTGGCCCCGGAACATAAAGGGCGAGGAAGGAACATGGATGGGTTTTAGTCAGTAAAAGTCTGAGATAAAGGACTCAAAAGAATATTACCAATCGGTTTAATGATGTTAATCGGAAAAGCTCGCAATGAAAACCTCGAAATTAAAATTTTCACGCCGTATGTTGAACTAAAAATGCCTCGCGTTCGTAACATGTAGTAAATAGTTACAGAATCGTAAACATTAAAATCATCAAGAAATCCCTGTAAGTTCATTTAATCCCATCCAATGAAAAACAAAACATATTTGAATCAACATACAATCTAAGACTAAGCTAAAAATTGCAAAAAAAAAGTATGAAAATTTGATTTTTACAGATCAAAACAAATTCGACAGACAATTTTACAATTAATCGATACGGCACCTGTCAATGACATTCATGTAAAAAAAGTATTATACAGTACAGCACCGAAATCATTACAATTAGCTGCTTTTGACGGTACTAGAGGGCTAATGTAAAATAGCTACCTAAATAAAAACACAGTAAACTAAAGTTATCTGAAAAGGAAAAAGTTAAAAAGAATGCTAAAAACGTCCTGTTGGCCAACTTATTTGTTAGATAAGTTATCGTTTCGATAAAACATTTCTACAATAATACATTCTAAAAATAGATACCTATCACGTACGGAGTGTTTAAAAATAAATTATCAGTAAAGATTCATCAGACTACCTAAACTTACTTTAATTAACGGGATATCTACTTCAGTTTGAAATTATAATTAAATGAAAAAAATACGACTATAATAAATAAGTAAATATGGCTGGACATTACACACAGCACCATCTAGTGCCACACTAAGCAAAACTTGTGTCGTGGTCATCAGACAGTTGATATACTACATGTATACTTTTTGTTGGTAAATACATACTTATTATACATATAAACATCCATGCCTCGGAACCAAATGTCCATACTAAGGCTCGACCGAGATGGGTTTTTCGTTCTCGGCCGAGACCGAGACCGAGACCGAGAATAAAATAATATCTCGGCCGAGACCGAGAGCCGAGACCGAGAATACACAAAGCGTGAAAAAAAATTCGGCATTTTCGCCTTTCAAAGAGTGTCGCCTCTCGTCGTATAATTGTCCTGCTTTGCTAAAAAGTTGTTCACTTGCTACGCTAGTAGGCGGCGCAGATAAAAACTTATTTGCTGCAGGCTTAAGCACCTTATAAGGAGACGAAAACCAATACTCAAAAATATTAGCATTCTTTGCAGTCTTGGCTCTTTAAGATAGCTTTCTAGCGCTATTTCGATCACAGAGCTTGAACTGTATTCGTCATTGGCCATTGGCTCGTCTTCCAACTCTATGGAATCATGATAATTATACAAATAACCTTGTTGCAGCCATGTTTGACGAATTAGTTGAAGATGCCCATGTTGTGTCACGAGAATCTGATCCTACATTTCCATTGAGAGTCTCGATAATATGAAGCTTGGCCGAGTTAACTTCGCTTTCAGTTAGATATTTGGTTTTAAACCGTGGATCGATCAGTGTTGCAGCAACTAGTGGCAAACAACTTTTAACAAATGAAAACCGTTGATTAAGTGCTTCCAGTAGCTTGCTCTTCATCGTCTCTGCGTGATTTTCATTTTCATTATCAACTTCTTCCTGGTCATTAAAGGACTGAATGTTTTGTGTTAGCGCCAATTTTCCATTTAACATTGCCACCAACGAACGGTATTACCACTGAAACAGTACGCCATCCGAGACTTCAACCAATCACAATATAGCTCTCGCACGCACTTACACCAATCAACTTCGCGCTGGCGGCGCGTGGCCGCGCGTGGTAAAATTTGAATGCCGTTTCGAACAAAGTTATAATCTCGGTCATGACCGAGAATCTTGGCTATTATTAGCCGAGAACCGAGACAGATTTCTCGGTTGGATTTATAGCCGAGAATGCCGAGACCGAGACCGAGACCGAGATCTCGGTCGAGCCTTAGTCCATACTCATCACACTAACATTTGGTTCTACCGGGATTCGAACCCGGGACGCTAAGAACGTAAGGCAGCCTCACTACCGCTGCGGCATTCGGGTCGAAACCTAAATGATATAAAACCATTGGGATCATCAATGTAGTATGAGTGACCATGTTAATAAGGCAAATTCGTTTTGACCGTGGTTTAGGATGCGTTTTCAAAAACTCAGGCAAATATGATAATCTATGTCAGTATAGCCATTTACTACAACATTAGTTAAAAGCTGACATATTTATTGAATGAGTAGTGAATGATAAAATACTCTGAAACTACAGTCATGAGGTGACTAAACATTAAAACTGTTTATTATCCTGTTTATTCAAATGTTACTCATTTCGTTTTGATGTAAAATTCCCAATACACCAACATTTACAACTGTACAATTAAAGTTGGATTAGAATAATAGGTACTGGGTAATATTCTTAAATGAGAAATTGGTCAAGTACGACATTCATCTACCATTCACTTACTCGAATTTGCTCATTTATGGTATATCCCCCATTCGTGTATTGTTCAGTCACTTCAATTCGAGTGAAACATGCCAAAATAAAGAAAAAAGTGTACGGAAACTGAAGCATCCCTACAAGTCTTCAGCATTGGCTAATTTGACATTAAGTGATCTAAAAGCCACCTGGGAAGAAGCTGATTGGGCTTTCTCTCTGTCCACCAGCGGTGGGTAAGTTCCTTGATGAAGTTTTCTTAATTGCTGGCATCAAAGAAGAAAAATTTCACCATGCATACATTTACTCACGTCATTTTCCGATGAGATCAAGCAGAATCTACAGAACACCACCTGCTACCATACAATAGATACAACTGAGATAAATAATCTCAAAGTAGTCAATATTTTCAAACGCTTTCATACACCTCGACCTTGAGTGGTCAAGAGTAGTGTTGTGACACCTCATTAGCAAGTCTTACCATCTGACTTGTTTGTCGCAAGCAACCTTCGAGGCACACCTCTATGCACGAAGGAATTTCGCAAAAGTGTATAGAAATTGTCATTATTTTACGGTTAGTGGTAGTTTTGTTAATGGATTTATTATTCTACAGGCGAACTGTAGTAAAGATCTCAGAGTAACTGGTTTTGTTTAAAGGAGATATTCCTTTGAGCGCACCTAGCATATTTATGAAAGTTTTAGTTGTCAATTGTCTTAATACACAAATACGATAAAACACAAATAGTGTTAGTAAATAGAACCGTTAGTAAGACTTCGCTTGTGCACTATGTCACTGCGCGTTCAATGTGGCTTGCCGTGGAAGTGACGGTAAACTACTCCCTATGGCCAAAAGTCCTTTTCCAATACGAGGTGCAGAAAGACAGAAAGAAAATAAGAATCCCTATTTTCAATAACGCTCAACTAACCAGTTGAGCGTAGAGGACCCTCTAGCAATAATACCCTAAAGGAACTTAATAAATTTCGAAGGATCAAAGTAAAAAGTAAAAACATCAGGATCAAAGGAATTTAAATTTACAAAGATTCAAAAGGGATACGCTTCTCCCAGTAAACTGCAAAACGAAACTCAATCTCAAAGACTGACCCAGCCCGGGATTATTCACACTACTTGAATGAACTGTTTCACAATTCAGCAAACTCCTTTATTTTAGCCAATGATTCACTTACTCTGCTCTTGTTTCAACGTTTTCAGACTAAGCTGTTAGTCATGTAGCAGTCACTCAAAACTTCCGGCCTAGCTGTTGAGAACATGTGTTTTATAAGTATTGTTTTTATGTGTGAATGAATCGGTGTTATTGTTTGAATTGTTGTGTGAGAGTGATTCAGTATGTCTTCAAGTGCGAGGCTAAGAATCTTTATAATATGATTTTTTTTTTGTTTTCTTTTTCATTTTGATCGCTTGTATCATTAGCGACTTGGTATGTGTATAGGTTGCAGCAGTATTTATTTATGGCAATGGCAAACTTTTTTATTTTTGCCTGTTTAGAGCTTAGCTAAAAATTATTGGTATTTTTTTTCGCTTGTTAAAGTTTTGGAACTTCTTCAGGCAGATTTTAGCTTTCCATGTCTGATTCATTTTGTAGTTAGGGTTTCATTAAGATACTCTTTTATCAGTTATAGTCCAACACTCGCTTCTAACAACACTCTAGGTCACCATAACCTTGGCCTTAATAAATCAAAACTTATCATTAAAATGTCTGCCGTCAAAAATGCACATGCTTGTATCCTTTAAAGCAAAATTAATGGCTTCTTCTAAGAAGATATTTTCAAAAATGCCGTCGTATTTTAGGTAGGCAATTTGGGCCAAATTTTACGATCTTCAGTCAAACTGTGTAATTTGTTAAAGGCTATAATTTCCTTTAATGTATTCTTAAGTAAGGTTTAATTGAAAACTTGCAAGCTTGTTGCATGATAGGCGGATCGGTTTGTAAAAGGGATATTAGCATACTAGTGTTGGAATGGGATCCATGCTTGTTTTAACATGCGTAGTAATTGAGAACTATGACAATGATGGCGGACAGAATTCAGAAATTTTACAAAATAGTCTAAAACGACTTTGTACTTAATTATAAATAATTGGTAACGGTACTCAATTCTTATCGCATGTTTTCAAGACGATAGCGATGGCGTGTGAAGGATGTTATGACTATATAATTTGTATAAAGTAACTGCTGAGATGATGATTAAATTAAGAAGTATGCAACAAGAAGACTTGGTGCGCCGACCTCAAATAAATTTCGATTAGGGAAGGAGAATGACGATGACTTATTGTATGTCTTACTGAAGTGACTGTAAATGGTGATGATGCAGCAGCAGCATGATTTTGGCATGAATACTAAAAAAATAACAGAAATGTGTATCTGACCATAGATGCAGTTAGTAAGTTGAAGTTAAACGCAAACATTTGCGATGATACTAGAATCCTTGACAAAATATAAACGACAATAAATAAAGAGATTGCACCACACATAGACAGATTTAAACAGGTACTAATGCTAATACCATCAATACAATCCATTCGCAATACAATCGAGGTCAGGTAATAAAAACCTAATCATTATTCTACAATAGAAATACATAAAATGTTTATCTTGAGATCTAAGTTCATGCTGATAGCCAAATCTTTGGATAACTGTTTGTTAAATCGAGGTTCTGTGAAGTGAAAGGTTTGAAAAGGATTTGAAAGAAACATTGATCGCTAATAAGGAGCTTGCAGAAATGGTTAGTTAGAAGTGACGAGTACATTTACGTTTCTGTTTACTTCAGTAACTGTCTTGATATCATCATCATCTCCGGTCCTTATCGCTAATTAAAGTGCCAAATTAGTCGCCAAAATTAGTGCTGAATTAATTTAGGGTGCTCTGTCCCCATCATGTCTGCTTCGTCTTTGTTAGTCCTGATCTTAGTTATTACTTCCTTTCCAGCCATTTCATCTGTCACACAGTTCATCCATCTTTTTTTTTTAGTTCCATACTTTTATAGCTAACGATATTCTTACTCATTTTTTTTTCAATACTGCAACATACAGTCTTAAGAAATCTCAACCATTATCAGTATGATTCTATTTCATTCCTGATCTGATCGATTTTACTCAAAGATCACATCATTATTGTCTTCTTTAAGGGGCACATTATCTTCAATAATAATTATCGAGCGATATGAGCTAGCAAAAGATTTATCGATCTAAACTAGCAATGACTAGTTCTACATTAACAAGTACCTCACGTGGTCTGATAGCAATCAGTTAGTATTGATTGTAAATGTCAGTTAGTATAACATTTACCGCGTACGTCGTGATTCATATACAGCAACAAGAAATTTTAAACGGTTTTGTTGCTTTTTAAACGTGGAATATTTTGAGCTAGGAGTGCCTAATGTCGTACGTACTGCAGAAATAAGCCACTTTAGTAGCCATGGTTTTATGAAGTTAGGAAGTTGTCCACCGCTACAATAATGATTAGAGGTTACATTGCCTACTACTGAAGATAGGTTCCACGTTGGTGAATGAATGATCGCGAGACAGCATTGCTATAACTTTTGGGAACGTCAATGAATTGAGATGGTAGATTATTGTGCTGATTCAGACCCTACTGTAAGAGCAAAATATGTAAATCCTTACGTACTTTAAAACCTTATTTAATCAAATTCAACAACAAACTCTACTTCCGAAAATTGACCTTCTCAAACCAGTCCTAATCACTGAAGACACAAATCAAGTGTCCAACCGTATAATCACACCATAACAGACACTCCCAAATCAGACATTACTATCGAACTATCGACAGACATACTATCGTTAAGCCGACAATCGGCACATCGTCCTTGCGATAGTCATCGGCGGTAATTACTGCGATCGCGGGCGGAGGCGCCGGCGCAGGTGGTGTAGCGCTTTAGCCTTTCAGATTAGAACAGATTGATGAAATAGAAGGTCCACTTAAAACGGCCCCTGAAACATTATAAGTTAGTAGTACTGCAAGCTAAACGAAGGATGATCCTGAAGATGATGTAGTCAAAGCTGAGATGACGAAAATAAAAGGAAGAAAGAAAAATTTGATGTAAGCTCGTAAAGAATAGAAAACGGGCATGATATTGCCACAGACAGAAGAGTGAAGAACTTGGTGGAAAATATTGAAAAAAGAGATCAAAATGCTAAGCAGAAGAATGGGAAAAAAATGACAACTGCCAGATTTTGGAGATTCATTAAGATATAATTGGTAAATTCTAAATGAATATTGGAGGTCCAAATGAAGTAGAAATAAAGACAGAAACCTTTGTAGGTTTTAGTGGGTGAATTGCGACTTTTTTTATAAGTAGTCCCAATGACAGTAGAAGGAATGCATTACAACCAAAACATATAACCAGCTACAAATTGAAATTGAAAATAGAATCCATGGCTGAACGCCGATCCCTGCATGCTTTCTTATTGTGACTGGCTTATTACATGAATTCTGTGTTTTTATTTATTTTGGACGAAAACTGCGGCAGTAGTGGGTAGAGGCTTCTAATCGGCTTAGCTTCTGTGGTTTCCTATTGAGTGACTCAGCTATTAAGTTATTTACATACCAGCTTTATTGTTTGATTGCGTTTAGAACTGTTAGCTTAGTTTATGTCTTCATTTGTACAGGAAAAATGTTCACTGTTGTTTGTTATCCTGGGCTTTTAGTTAGTAAAACGTGTGACTTTGAAATATTCTTTTGGTTTTTTTTGTTCACTGTGCTTATCGACTATTTAGTATGTAAGTTAAAGAATTTTGACTGCAATCCAAACCTTGAAAATACGAATACATAATATATTTTATGTTCGAAAACAATTGTTTTTTTACAGCGATAAAATAAGGAATGTAACCAAACAAAATACCTAAAACATACCATGTCCGTTCTTTGCGAAAATATTTGAAACACAATCACAAACAATGGGCAGATGTACCTCAGGAATTTCTTAAAGACATTTTACATAATTACGATTCCGATCTCGTCCGATCACAATATTCGACGTATCGGTTCAAATTCTGTCAGTCTCTCGCTGCGAACGAATGAACGTGGAATGAATGAGTGAGTGAATGAGATACAGTCGTGTGAAACTTGGAAGTGAGCGAAATCACGACTGGAGAGAACGAAATCATCTGAGAATGTGTCATGTTGCATCTTGTTTTATTCTTCTGAGATTTTTTATGATGGAGAAGAGGGTTTGACATCGATTTTCCAAGACTTTTCAGTAGTAAAGGTTCATTCAAACGGTACGGCTTAGTTGCAGATGAGGATTACTCTGACAGATACTATGAATATCTCTCTCTCTCACACACACAGATACACACACAACACCTCACCAGATACGACACCTTACACTACACACTCACACGTCACACACAAACACACACACGCATATTTTTATATGATTTTATTAGTACTTTTTCTTGTAATTATTTTTTACAATAGTCCTACAATGGCATGTATATGTTACGGCTAATACCCGAAGTGCGGCTGCACCTAGTTTTAGCCGGTTAGAACTAGGTGTAGCCACTTACTCTTGGTTAAACCTAGTACGAGCCGATTGTTTTCGGGTAAAACTAGGTCTATCCTTCATCATGCCGGCTACAACTAGGTTCGGCCATTCCCTGTTGGATAAAACTAGGTCTATCCGATATCATTCCGGCTAGAACTAGTTCCAGACAATCCCTGTTGGATAAAACTAAGATGCGTGTCCCGCCAAGCCTTCCGCCCCGCGTCACACTCATGACTCACCGCATCTGCAGCAGCGGCGCGGGGTGGAGGGCATAGCGAGGCAAGCGCCTCTGTAGGATGTGAGCGCCAGGTGCTGCTGATCTACTGCAGGTCTACTAGCGAGTGTGACTCACAGCGTCTGCAGCAGCAGCGCGTGTCTTAGTTTTATCTAACAGGGATTGGCTGTACATAGTTGTAGCCGGCATGCTATTGGCAGAGCTTTTTTAGATATTAAAAAAACATCCAATAAAAAGAAACGTAGACAGTTTTTTTATTCTTATAAATCACATTGTAATAATTAACACAAATTATTAGGAGTACAATAATATATATAATAGGAACAATCAGGAACATTTTTCTAACAACAGACAATAGTTGCAAATTATAAATTTAAAGAAAGTTATTATAATTATAAATCACACTTTTATAAAGTAACAAACTATTCAGGCGCCTGTTACTTGTTTCAACTGGTTTGCATCTAGTTTTATCCAACAGAGAATGGCTGGACCTAGTTGTAGCCGGCATGATAAAGGATAGACCTAGTTTTACCCGAAAACAGTCGGCTCGTACTAGGTTTAACCAAGAGTAAGTGGCTACACCTAGTTCTAACCGGCTAAAACTAAGTGTAGCCGCACTTCGGGTATTAGCCGTAACATATATAAAAACAAAAATTGTCATGAATCTGCGCGAGGGGGACCAGCCCCCGTATTCACAACGCTTCAATTCGCTTCCGATTCGGGAAGTCGTATGTCTATCTCGGTCGTTTTCGTAATGCCAGAAGAAGACAGATATACGAGTTGTCGAATCGGAAACGAGTCTGGAGTAGCACAGGGTATCCTAGTTTGAACTTCTGACTCCCACAAATCTTTGTACCTCCAATAAAGTTCCTCCTTATATTATATATGTACCTGTACTTTGTGGGAGAAAAATAAATGTTACTATTATTATTGTTCTTATTATCACAATCTGTCTGTTCCGAACCTTTACAGACTTCATGAATTCATCAGACATCATTGGTAACTGAGAGCCGAGATTGCTTTCTCCACCACGTTGTATAAAAGATCCAGTACTTGTAAAATGTTTCATAATCCCGAGAAGTACATTTTAATTTCACACATCATTACAAAGAGACGTTCAAATTAATAGACCGTGGCAACTTATACCTACGCAACTCATAAAGATCAAAATAGGTCGCACAGGTGGTCTTAAACGATAGCGTTTACGACCCAATACCATATACTTAAGGGGCTAGGAGTGGCTTCATGGCTATAGGTCGAAAGGTTATGCGATAATCGTCTCTATTGTTTTAGAGTGATACAAAATCTCTGTTTGATTCTAAGTAGGTTCAAATTGTGATTGGAATATGCAGTTAGGAACATTTTCAGTTGATTGTAGGGATTCGTTTTCGATTTTACAAAATAGAAGACGTTTTATAAAATTCCCATGAAATGCTTTCCGTAGGTTTCTTTGCTAAACTCTATTCTAATTGTTATGGTACCCGATTCCGACTTTGATTTTAAAGTGACTACATATATGATTCTTTACTCTTCAAGCTTGTAGGTTCCTTAATTTATGCTATCAATAATTAATTGCAGCAATTTAACAACAAAAAGGTTGAAAACCTTAAAAAAAACACGTACCGCTAATTGCCAGTATAAAAAAATAATTAATCAGTCCACATTATTTCGATCGTGAGATTTCGATCATTTTAATTATTGAGCAACAAAATATAATTGACATTTTTATGCGAAAACATGTAAAAAGTCAATAACTTGCTCACTTCCCCATTTTGCACGTAAATTGGTGATTTATTTGTCGTTAAGGGCGATCAACACGTTGCTGGATCGCAGGTGAACATCAATTATGAAAAAGTAAAAGTTATTTGATCGCTTCCTACTCTTAATCGTTTTACCTATTAGTGTAGTTATTTTTAATATTTTATCAAAGAAACGTTGTGTAACATAAGTGTTTTAAAATACTTGCAACAAATCATTAAAGTTCTTTGTAAATAGATTGGAAATGATTGTCAAAATGCATTTTGAATTTTTCTTATTTTGCCAGACCTTACCTCATCCTCTGATCGATACTTCAAATATTTTCCTCAAAAAATTGGTTACGGAAGCTACATGAACTGATAAAATGATTTAAAATAGTTTATTACGGTGTTCTGAAAATAAACTCTTTTCATTCCTCATTAGTTGGTATTGGGCCCTATCAGAATATCAGCGCTGTGACGTTTTATTTTAAATGTTACAGCACCATGCTGAGATAGGAGCCTTTTGGTCTTGTACAGGACAAATTCTGTTTCGTATTTTGTTTGTTTTTTTCTAATGATATCGTTATTATTTTTTTTTTTTATTATCTCATTATGTTTACTTTTAACTAGTGTTGTAATCACAATTTGACCATTTTTTTTTATTTTTTTTATTTTATGTTTTGTCCTGTCGGGCTAATAAATGCTTTTTCTTTCTTTCTTTAGTTCTGTATTTCCAGGTAAATAAATATAAATTCTTCATTCACCTTTCTGTTCGATAAGACCACTAGTTATGCTAAAAATATGGCAGGTTCGTGATTGTATGCATAAAATGTGCTATCAAAGTAAGTATCGAAAAACGGAAGAAAATTACAAATACGTACGCTATGTTTATTGCCTTCGTTGGAAGTAGAGGGAAATCTGTGCGTGACTGCTGTTTTAGTAAAGTTTTTGTTTACTAATTAGGTGAAATATTCTGGGTTAACTACTTATTTATTCAAAAATACCTGAAACAATGAACCTAATCGACTTCTCCAAATATTTCTAAAGTATTTAAGAACCTTTTATAATTCGTAAACACATTATATAGAATCACGCAAGTATTTACAAGATAAAGTAAGTAAGTAAGTAAGTTTAAGTTTAATTTAAAAGCGGACGAGCCTATTGCCGTGAATTTGACTGAAATTCTACTAAAAAAATCCTGGTGGAAAAACCCTGTAATATATTGTCCAAATTTCCTGAAATTCCCGTACAAAGATTACATCCGTACAAATGAAAATCGACCTTAACTATACATTGGCATGGGTAGTGTGACATTTAACTGCGGGGAGTGTCAAACGTCTTTGAACTTTACTTTTTTGTAAAGCAATTGTAATTGGACTTAACTGTTTTGAATAAGGTTCAGATTTGACCTTAACTTGTCAGCATACGGTTAATAAATGCAGTTACTTTGATTTACGATCGGAAAGATAACTGCCTAACTTTTATGCCATGTTTATTTTATTACAGTTAGACTTATTGCAAAAATACAATGCCAAAACCAATCATGCACATATGAAACAGCTAGTAACCTTGCCGGGGCTGCGGGACTGTTCGAAAGAAATAACCGTGGCCCAAGGAACAAGGATGGATTTAAGTCAGTAAAAGTCTGTTACTCCCTTCCGCTCCGCCCAGAGTGGTATAAGTCTTCCAATGGTACCCAAACCGAAAAAAAAAGCCCATAGGTATACTAACTGGTTTGTGGAGATCATATAGGCAGTCGCTCCATGTAAAATACTGGTAGTCATCTGCATGCGGTTAGACTGGAAGCCGACATCAACATAGTTTTTAATAGGCTAGGCAGATGTTGAATCCTTTTCATTTCAATTGTGAAAAATATATCACATGGCGTCGTTGAAGTTCCCTCCATGTACTTAATTAAATTTTTGGGGGTTACGAAGATGCGGTTTTCTAGAGAATCGAAAAACGCATTGTTTAGCCAATCAGAAACAAGGAACTTCACATCTAATTTGAAGTGAACACAAATATTAAATATTTTGTACAGTTACACCTAGGCATACCTTTTGCAGTTTTGTCAATCTTATGCAAAGTTGCTATTATTTGATTTACGTGGTATTAGCTTCAGGGACAATAGCTAATCGAAAAACAAAAATATTTTTCACTTTTTAGTGGTTCACATGTGCTTGATACATGGAAAGTGCATACCGTTACAATTACAACAAGCCCAAACACGACTATGGTACATTGTCTCATTATAGAGTTCCGTGACTCTTGGCTTCATCATCAGATCTGATGGTAGAATGGTTCTTATCAAACGCAAATGCTTCACTTGTTGTAGAAAATACCAGAATCGCAAAACGTTTTCATATAAAATTTGAAGAGTTCCCTCGATTTCGCCAAGATTCCATCATCAGATCCCAACTTGATGGCTATGGGTCCATTTGGAAAGAATACCCTTTCCAAAAAAAAAGAATTTTCCAAATCGGTTGGCAAGGGACGGAGTTATGCCCGAACAAACATAAAAAAAAAAGAAACTGAAACATCCGAATTGAGAACCTCCTCCTTTTTTAGAAGTCGGTTAAAAATATCTAAATGCAGGAGGTTTTTGTGTAAAAATGACTCTTACCATTCATTACAAAAAAAAATGACGATGTCAGACTCCGAATAAGTAGGTACTTAGGTACCTATATGTTTTTCAACGATCACCAGTTCTGAACATAATCGTCAATTTAAAAGTTCCGAACCTTGACAAATATGACGAATGTAGGTATATAATGATATGGAATTCACTCCATAACTGCACTTTTTGCATTGCCAATTATGAATGAAATTAAAAATAATTTTATTGCAATTAAAAAGGAGTTGCTGACAATAACAATCGGAATAAAGTGTTGTTTGTTTCAAGTATTTTGGCTATGGTTTTCGAGGTGGTGCCAAAAACATTAGAACCCGTATTCACAATGCTTCGATTCGATTTCGTAATGAAGTCGTATTACATGTCTATCATGCTAGTTTTTGTCAAAAAAGGATAGACAATACGACTAATCGTTTTTTTTTTTTAATTTAAAGCTGTCATGTCATGACTGCGCTGCGGTTAGAATATCTTTTATTTATTAATCAGAATGTTTCAACTCTTCACAAAGCATGAATGGAAAGTTGTGGTCTAAAATATTCTTTGTTACCTTTGATTTAAACCGACGAATTTTATATTGACACATGTCAACTTTCGCTAACCACAAATAAAGCGCGACTATTTATATATTTCTTCACTCAATTAACGAATTCTTGGACGGAATTAAAATATCACGGCTGGCAACACAGCATGTGACAGATCGCCATATTGGTGTACCATCGACAATTAGAGGCATAATAAAATGTTTTTAACAGCGTAATTAATGCCTTATACTGCAGTCATTAGGGGTCATAATTGTAATTACGTGGTTTGAAGGTCTGGTAAGTGATGAATGAGTTTCAATTGTGAGGTTTTTGTTGACGAGTATGGTGTGGTATGTTTGGGCCATGGAGTTGGATGTGTCGGTTGGTGTTATTGCATGGTATATTGTGTTTATTCTTGCTTAATTGACAAGGCTTCGGGCTAGAGTATCGTGGTATGAGTGGTTGATGCGCCATATTGCTTATTATATGTAGCATTTACTAAACGTCTGTAATCTTCGATGAGACAGGCAGAAGTGTAAATAATAGTACACCTTCATTTCGCTAGTTTTGCATGTTTATTTTAAGTCCTATGTAAAAGGGGGAGAGATTATTTCCATAAACCAGGCTTTAATCCAGATTTCCTGGAAGCTACTGAGAAAGTTCCAATGGAAAACATTACCTAAACCGACCCTACTCTCAGCAGTCGCGCTTACGACCACTAAGGTCCATGTTCGCCGACAAGATAACAGTCTGATTATCTAAAAACTGCTGAAATGTGACATGTTCCTCTACAAAAATGTGCTTTAAACAGCTGTATGTTGTCTGTTGATAATCGTCCGTCATCTTTTTGGTGAAAATGGACCTTAATCTACGAGGCAGTCTCGTATCATAGTTTAGTAAGGGTCAAAACAATTGAATTTATTTAGCACTTAAAAAGTCGTCACGTGGTTCCACCAGCGCAGTTCCCGTATCCGTGAGAGAACGGGGATGAAATGTAACCTATGTTACTCGCTGATAATGTAGCTATCCATTGCTGAAAGTATTTTTCTAATCGGTCAAGTGGTTTTTAGGTTTATTTGTTACATACAAAAATTCAAAACTTTCCTCTTTATTTATAACGTTAGGATAGATATAGAAAAATGTATAGGACGTCACATTCTCCGCTCATTCTTTGCTGGATCTATAACCATGCAAAGTCCTAAATTCATGGTAACTTTAAGCGTCGATTTTCACAACACTCTGGACTACATAATTCGAAATTAACGTCATTATATCCATGAAATAACAATAAGAAGGGAATGCAAATAGATGAATGCTAGAGTTGTATTAAGTTATTTACCAAGATAAACTGTTTAAGTGCACAAACAGACACAGGTTGCTTATTGTCACAAGAAAACTAGAATAACTGGTTTACCATTATTCATAGTGCGACAGGAACTATGTGACTGTAAATAACAAAGAATATAATAACTTTACATAGATAACGACATAGCTGATACATGGGTAGGTATAATCCTTTTTTCTTGTTTCGGATATTTGCATAAAAACTGCTAAATTCATCGGTATGCAATCTTCAAGGTCATATTGTTATAAGTATTTTTTTCCGGATGGGAAATCATCAAATAACTTCTCCCACTCTTGACGAAGCGGGAGGGAATGTCAGACTTTTACTGACTAAAACCCATCCATGTTCCTTCCTCGCCCTTTATGTTCCGGGGCCACGGTATCTCTTTCGATCAGTCCCACAGGCCCAGCAGGCTTCGGCCCTTGCGGACCCCTCCGTCATGCGATTTCAAAACTGCATTCAGATAGTTATGATTCTAACCAATCTTACCAAGGGGTATTGTAATACCAAGTAGCTGGGTTGTAGTGGATTGATAGGCAGTAGTTCCTTAAAGATCCTGATATTCAGCTGCATGCGGTTAGACGTGAAGCCGACCTCGACATAATTGGGCAAAGGCTAGGCAGATGATGATTCAGATACTTAATAATGTTGTTTGTCAAGCAATTTGAACAAGAATATTGCTGGATTAAATTTTTTCCGAACTTTTAATGAAGTTTCAATCGTGTGTTGCCAAGTCAAAAAAAACCATAGACAATGTTTTTTTTTTCAAATCAATTCTGTGTCTGGTACTTATTCTTTTTTAAAATAAATGGCGCTTACCAAAATCTGTCCTTCCAAATCGCTTTGCATACAATAGCTAACCAAACCTGCCACTACCTAACATCTAAAGCTAAAATGTCGCCTAAATTATAATGCGACACACTAAAATGGGTTCCTATTATACTATTCAATCCTTAATTGATCCCCTACACTTGAAAACTAACTTTATTTCAAGGGTACAAAGTTTAGAATTGTTTAAAAAGGTTTTTATTTTTTGCCAAATATGGCTACCTCCTTCCTTACTGTCATCCAGTATAGGTTGGTCTATATCCAGTGAAAGGTGTTTTAACAATTGTTTAGTGAGGGCAGGTCAAGTTATCTTGGCTGGTTAGTTAAGTCAGGATGTTCAACGACATGCTATGAATTCTGGTCAAAGATTATTAAAAAGGATTAGACGGTCTATAAATAGAGCTGACTGGGCCGTTATTGTCTAGTGATTCATTTGTTTGCGGTAGTTTTGCTTGCAAAAAGATTTACGACTGTAACTTTTAATTTCACCTGTCTGTGACTAACATTTGAGGCCGTATCTAGGCTGAGCAAACATACTTTCAGGATAAAGACGACAATAAAAAATCTATGTATTATTTAAGATGATTGTATATATATGTATATGTCACCGTAAAATTGTCAAACACGTTAAATTCCAATGTAACGTGTTTCTTTCTAGCGATATTGTAAACTCTCGAATTATTGTCAACTGAACATACTGAAGTATCTCTACCCCCATAATCGGGACTTGGGGCACCCCCCCGTTAGGTTAGTTAGGTTCCTTTAAACCCTGCACTCGGAAATAGGGGCCCCGCGAAGCGGGGCTCCGTCGACTTCGCTTTTTAGGGGAATATAAAGTATATTAATCAGTATTTCTCAGAAATGGTACAGTATCTTTTCATGAAAGTGGTACCACTAGATAAGGGGGACTCCTCCTTTCCTCCACACTGCGAGATGACTACCATCGCATGCATTTCACGAAAAATAATGCGTTTTATTGTAAGCAGTATGTTGGTTTGACAATAATTCGTGAGTTTACAATATCGCTAGAGATATTACAATATAACGTATTTGACAATTTTAAAGCGACATATTATATTATTTATTAAAGACGACAAAAGCAAATCTATACAAATTATTATATTTTCTTCTTCTTCTTCGAGAAGATTGAAAGGTTGTGGGGAAGCCCTTTGCCCAGCAGTGGGACAAAATAAGCTAATAAAAAAAAAACTTCTGCCTGATGTAACGAGGCAACTTGTGTTAGTTGAGAACTTATTCACTTTTTCGATTACCTACTATTTCATCAAAGCGAAACCTTAGTAGTCTAGGTAGATCATCAAACAGGTCCTAAGTTCAATATTTATCTCCTCTAGCTTGGTCTATGACCCATGACGTCACAATGACATAATGTACACACGTATCTACTTGTATGTATAACAATCATATAATTATGTATGTCTTTATGTGTAATTTTTCACGTCATATATCTTGTTTTGGTGTCTGCTATATAAAGATTACTGACGCTTGGAATCATGAATTAAAGTTTTCCTAATAGATGAGTAAAATCTATACTAATATGATAAAGCAGAAGAGTTTGTTTGTTTGTTTGGTTGAACGCGCTAATCTCAGGAACTACCGGCTCGAATTGAAAAAATATTATTGTGTTGGATAGTCCATTTATCGAGGAAGGCTACAAGGGATATAACATCACGCTACGATTATTAGGAGCGGAGCAGGAATGAAAAATGTTGGAAAAACGGTGATGTTTTTTCCTTTCGTTTTTCTCTCAAATTACGCTGACGAAGTTGCGTGGGTCAGCTAGTAATTTAAAAAAAAACAACTTTTACCGCTTGAGAATAGAGGCTTTACAAAGGCCTTTATTCCCTTAGCTTAAAATCCTTAGACGCGTCCTCTTATTTTAACAGAATCTATCCAGTTCATCCCGCCATCTTCGGCGTAACCATTCGTGGTCTGCTGGACCCCGTCTCATATCCAGATAGTCTCAGGACATCAGTTCTATGCTATTTGAGACCACAATTTATCCGTTATGAGGCAGACTTATAGCCTCCGTAGCAACTGGACAGATTCGCAACATTACAGTTTCTCAACTGGATAGTTTCTCAACTAGACAGATTAGCTTCTGGACAGAACTTGTGCAGTCCATGATAGTTCTGCCCATTTAACTTGGACAGCCTTTTAACTGTCTTTGTTTTATACCCGTTCATTGGCAAGCAAGAAAAAAAACACACTAGGTAACACCGAAATGTTATCTGCCGTGAAAATTTTTTGTTTGCTGTTTTTCAAACAATTCTTTTCCATAATAAAATGGCGATTTTCTATGACATGGCTTATCGTTTAACAAGAGACACTTAAGTAATGGTATAACTACATCATGTCTAGGAAACGCGAATGTTTTCACACGGGAATCGAACCGCGTGACGATCAGTAGACAGCGTAGTTTGTTTTAGTCAGGAAGCACTTACCTGGGTGTGGTTGTGAACATAATTTATAACTATATCTTCTGATTTTAGCAGAAGGCTTTATTTTCTTCATTATTCTGCTATCAACATCTGCCTAGCCTTTTCTAAACTATGTTGGGGTGGGCTTCCAGTCTAAACGGATGCAGCTGAATACCAGAACTTTACATGGAGCGGAGCATGTTACGGAGTTATTGGATGTCAAAGTTCCAACTATTCCACGAGTTTTTTTTTAAATACCTTCTATCTTTTAAGGTCAGACCTTTACTTTAAATATCTCTAATAACCCATTTACTATTAAATGCATCCATCAGCTCAATGTTTTGAGTTCGTTACATTAAGTTTTACCGTTATACTCACGCGATTTTTCACACAAAAAGAAAAGGCGTTTTCCAGCAATATTTTTTTGCTGGAGGCACATTGCCGGTGCTCTTTTTTGAGTGGTTTTTCCTGCATTTGATAGGTCTAAATTCTCATTGGATACATAACCTCTACCTCTATTTACCGACGGTTAACTAAAGTCCTTCGTAATCCGCAACGGGCCCGCGTGGTAGATTATAGCCCATTCCCTCTCATTGAAAGGAGGCCGTGTCCCAGCAGTGAGGACATTATAGGCTGATGATGATGATGATTATGATGAACTAAAGTCGGTTAAACAAAGACACGCGGTCACAGATATTTTGTGGTAAGGCTCTAAGGAGAGGAACTTCTTAATAATATGAACCGTCTCTAGAATAGATAGAAATAAACGAAGAACCATTTTAGTTACACTGCTCTTTACAATATTGTTAATTCAAGACTAGGTAAGTACCACTTTCTGAATCAGGCCCTTGATCTAACTGACCACTTGAGACTTTGATAGAAGCTCGTGGTTACAAGAAAATTTACGCAATAATTGCAAAATCCACAACGGCCAAGTTGAGATTTTTATTTATTTATTATGAAGTCCTCAATCTATTGATTTAATAAATCGGACGTAATAATCTACTTTAGCTGTTGACAGTACTCGTAATATTTCATAACACTACGACCATAAAAATATAGAAGGGTAAAAACACCAATTGTCGGCTGTCACCTCACGTCGAGCGATCAGGAAGTGACATACGTGTGGTTGACAGTTACATACACCTCATTATGGCTATTACCATAAATAGAATTGTTAAGTGGTAACCGCTTGTTCTACTTGAACTATGAATAGTCTGGGATATAGCACGGTGGGAAAGCAACAATGGGAAAGAAGAACCTTTGGAATGAATAAGGAAATCCTTCGTAATCTGATACCTAAATAATGTTTGATGTTTGTGATGGACAATTTTAAACCTATTGCATTTTTTCCATGCTAGGAAAAAATATGATTACGGTTTTTTTTTAATCAGAAGCGATTATTCGAATCTCGCGGACGTCACTCGGTTTCAAGCGCGTTGTTCCCGTTGCCGTGGGAGTACCGGGATAAACTATAGTCTATGTTACTCGCTGATAATGCAGCTATCCATTGCTGAAAGAATTTTTGAAATCGGTTTTTAAGTTTATACGTTAAAAATAATTTTTTCCCTTTTTATACATAAATATTTTTTGGTATAGGTGAGTACGACTTAAAACCGTTCTGCTTGCGATTTTCTCAGGGTCAATGTTCCCAATAAATTGAAAACTCATGAACAGCATAATTCAATGCAAAATTAAAACACCACCCATCATAAATCTCAAAAAATTACAAAAAGTGAGGAAAGAGAGTGACGCACCACTTGTCATCCATCACTCAAGTAAAATACCTTAAAAAAATAAACTTAGGGTAAAAACACCAATTGTCGTCCATCGAATCAGGAAGAGCTCGTGACAGATACTCGACACCTGTACACGCCGGCTCATTACGCTATTACCATAAAAGAGAGATGATTGTCCAAGCAATTTAATTCTGTATTGATTTATAATTGACTGTAAACGAATGTTTACGTTTTTTCCTTGCGATTTTAAGCCAATTAGTGGCAAAAATACTTATAAAGTAAAAGTTATTAAGGAAGTCATTTGAATTGAATCTTGGGTTGGATCTGTAGATAATTATGATTTAGTGGCAATCAGAAATGACTCAATGTTTTTTGACGCAATGTTTTTTCTCGAATATGTCATGCCAATGGGACAGATGTCTAGATGCCGTGTCTTTGGCTAGGTAACAGTTTGACCAAAATGAGGTGAAGCTAAGCTAGCTATTTTGTAATGAAATAACATCTGTAGATTTACAACCATGGACTTGGAAGCTCGTGGCTAAATAATCACTAGCAATTAGCTACTCGTGTCAATCTTTAGGTTAAGCCTTGCTTGCCTAGGTTGCTCTGTGGATGGGTTACCACCCTTACATATCGAGGTTCCTCCGTGCCTTGGAAAGCACGTTAAACTGTTGGTTGCGGATGTTATTTGTTCATCTTTGACAGGCATTACAAGGTGGTCAGTTGCCCAATAAGTCTGACAACGAGTGTTACCAAGTGGTACCGTTTTACCCAGTACCAACTGGGTTGTAGAGGTCAGATTGGCAGTCGGTCCATGTAAAATACTGGTATTCAGCTGCATCCGGTTAGACTGGAAGCCGACCACCAACATTGTTGGGAAAAGGCTAGTCTAAATGATGATGAGAATTCAAGACAAGAAGAAAGTGTTTTAATTGTTTTCTTCGACTACCAATACATTTAAACACGCCAAATAACATCCATGCTGGTCGTAATTTGGAGCTGCAACCACAATGCACATTGCACATCACTATCCCCCTTCGACTAAACAAACATGTATTTATTCCATACGCGTTCGTTCCTAATGTAATAAGAAAGTAAGTGTCGCAATAATCGTCGGCAAGCTCATTGTTAGCACAAACAATACGCCATAATCTTAAGATGGAGCTCTTAAATGCTGAGCGCCTTAGGCGAAACTTAGGAACACTTTCTTCAATTTTGAAAGTTCACCCGTATTTGGCAGCAATGGCTCTGACTTATCTGGTGTCGGTTAGAGCCCAACATCCACCAGTTCTGGCCCACTACTGGACAACGTTATCTCCCATTTCGTTCTTTTTTTTCTAATGCGCGGTTAATCGAGACGCCATCGTTTTCTAACAGTATTTCTCATCATGTTTGCTTCAAATAGAAACTGTTAAAGCATGAAAAGTTTGGTGTGTAGTTGTCATTATTGTTCGGTGATTGAGAAATTAGGTAGCTTGTAAAGTGTCGCTGTATCTGTAGTTTTTAAAATAGCAAAATATTACAAGTTTCTTATTTTAGGTTATGAAACTGTCTGTAAGCGTCCGCTGTCGTACATACACTTCCTTTGTCTAACGGTGTTTTAATTTTGAGAGGTATTTCAAAATGTTTGGCTGTTGACATCGTGGATTCTATTGCAATTTTATCTTATGGGTCTTTGTTTCTAATTTCAACATCTGTAACGCCCATAAAATTATTAACATCATTCTCCTGACTTTATGCTAATTTAGAATGTTCCTTTCTTTAGTACTTCTCAATTAGTGGTAATCTTAGTAGTCACTCTCTTACTAAGCATCTTCCACATAATATTCCATCCATCGTTTATTAGCTCTTCATCGTCATCATCATTTCATCCGAAAAACGTCCTATAGGCCTCCCCCAAGTGTCGCCACATTGACCGGTCCTTTGCGATTCGCATTTCCAGCGGATTCCCGCAGCCCTAACCAGATCTTCTGTCCACCTAGTGGGAGGCCGTCCAACAAAACGTCTTCCGGTTCGTGGTCGCCACTCCAGAACTGTTCAGCCCCATTGGCCATCCGTTCAGCGAGCAATGTGCTCTTCCCTTAACCATTTACAACGACAGTTTTTCTAACTCCCGTATCAAGAGAAAGAAATTGTCTATCCTCAACTCACAGCCAATTCCAATTTCTAATTTTAACGTTTGCTCACTATATTGTTCCTTGATTATCCTATTAGTATTTTCCTCTTTACTGAAACTGTCATTTCATTCCTCATTTAATACATTTGATTTTACAGTACTGTGATCACTATTGTCATTTTAATAAGGGTCAAAATGATTGGAAAAGCCAGTACGTTGTTCATCTCCGTATGTGTCGTCTCATGACATTAGGGGTCCACCCCAGGTGTGCGGAAATTCATGCATTATTTATCATCATTCAAAATGTTTGTTCGTAGTAATGTATAACAGTCAAAGTGTCAAACTGTCACGTATGGTACTAGCAATGACGTCATCCATTGTTGATACGTCAAACTCGGTTGTTATGTGGTGTTTTTCCTGTAATGACAGACATGTCAATAGCGTGTTTGGTGATTTCAATGATTTAAAATAAATCAATCTGTACTAATATTATAAAGCAGCAGAGTTTGTTTGGTTGAACGCGCTAATCTCAGGAAGTACTGGTTCAAATTGTAAAATTCTATTTGTGTTGGATAGTCCATTTATCAAGGAAGGCTTTAGGCTATATAACATCACGCTACGACCATCAGGAGCGGAGCAGGAAAAATGTTGCTAAAACATTTTTTTTCCTTTCGTTTTTCTCTCTTATGTGACGCAGACGAAGTTGCGTGGGTCAGCTAGTTGCTCTCTAAGTTTATACCTTTAAGTAAGTGATTTTAAAGTAACAATTGTGCAACATTATTTAATTAAAGTTACTTGAATAGGTTTCAAGTAATATAAGCTTTCTAAAGACACAGATTTAATTGAATACTTACCGCATACATTTTTTTTGTTTGTAACTCTTGAAATGCAGTCTTCCTTCATATTGCCACCAACTGCGAGCAAAACGCAGGAAGATAAGCGAAATAAATCTTCACTACATAATTATTATAAAACAAAGCTCTCCGCGTCTATCTCTCTATCTATTCGCGATAAACTCAAAAACTACTGCACCAATTTTCATGCTGTTTCCACCAATGGATAGAGCGGTTCTCGAGGAAGGTTCAAATATATAATTTGTAAGCGAGCGACGCCGCGGGCATCAACTAGTTACATATAAAACAATACAAATACTCTACGGAACCCTTTAAAGCATGACGGTTATATAAAAGACAATTGCGACACTACACATATTTCCTCCAAAAATTACCATATTGCATAATTGAAAGATCAATTAAGCGTACAAAATGACTTTAAATCCATTACAAGAGATTGTAACAGTTATTAGAAAGAATAACATTATTACTCATAGTCGCGGACTTGATTCTTCACAGAGATTTAAAAATACGAATCATTGCGGTTAGGGTGGATGCTCCTATTGCTGGATTAGTTGATTTTAATGTAGTTTATTATTTAGTTTAAGTTCTTTTCTTATTGTTATTGTTAGACTACTTCATCACACTGCTGGGCAAAAGACTTCCATTTATTATTTTCCTACCTTGCTTTTTATGTCCACGATGACATATATATGATGATTTCTTAAAAGAGATTCTATGGAATAATAGTAAAATTTAGACTACAAAATATAATATTCCTTTCCCCTTTGCCAACAAAAGCTAAAGGAAAATCCCTATAGACTAACTTGACCCAACAATTACACCTTAGTTAGTAAGTCAGTGGATATAAAACAACGCCGATCGATGATTGACGTCATAATGTCATGTCAGTCTCAAACAATGAGGTTAGTTCAAGTGGCAGGCGCCCAATGATACTCCACACTACACTTGACATATTATTTTGTTATTAAGTAACTCTTTTGGCCTTACATTAGGGCAACAAAATGTAGGTTTCGTTAAGGTTATTTGAGGGATTTTTGATTAGTTATTTGAAAAAAAAAAAACAAAAAAAGGAGTTTAGACAGGGGAGGATGTAAAGGCCGACGGTATTTTCCTTGAAAATTATATCTAAAATAATAAGTTTGAAGTAACTGGTGATCGACAAAAAGCAGAGACATAAAGCAAAGTGTGTTTTGTGCATGTTGATATCATTAAAATGACTATTGCAGTCACCCTGTGATTGCTGTTGCATGGCATAACAGAACCTTATGGTTAGACTTGAAACTGACTCCAACATATTTGGGAATAGGCTAGGCAGATGATGATAAAGCAAAGCATCTTTAAACACAATTTCAAAACAAATCAAAAATGGAAATTTTCTTCTCGTAGTCTGCAGTATTGGCGTCTCCACCCGCAATTTCTTCAACAGTAGTACAGTAGCTTCCAATTATTAACTGACTCAATGAATTCGCCATTGTTCTTCTAATTCTCACATTTATTACGAAATTAATTGTTTCGAATGGGCACTTTAATTTGATTCCACATTGTAACTGTTGCATGACTGATGCTATCATCTTGTCCATCATCCAGTGACATAAGGTCTTTACAAACTTCTTGGCAATTTTGACTAATTACTGCGGCGAAATAATTGTGGATTTTATGGTTTAATTGAGAGTCTTTTGTTTTTTGATGTTAGCAATGTCTTGGAGCTATGAGAATTTATGTTTCGGTTCTGTTGCTTAGATTCGTTATGAGTTGCGTCAATTGCATTCTGCAAATACGTATGCTTGCTTTGTTGCCTTGATCAGTTTTTTGGGTTTCTGTTGTTATAATATAAATACTTTTTCTTCAATTTTGAATGAGTCTATGTGGTCCCACTGTAGTGCAAAAACTTCCCCTCTTTCCACTTTGACTGCCACGCTGTCCTTTTCTGCCAGTAGGGATTAAATGATTGGTTACTTTTCTACATTGCTTTCCCTATTGCTCCCCAAGCAAAGTCAATTATAATTATTATTTGTGTTGTCTACATCCGTAGCCATTTCCCTTTCTCTAAGTTCAAGACAAACGTTCTCACAAGACCTATCGCCATTATCAAAGTCTCATCTAATAACAATAAAAGTAAGTTCAAAGATCCGACAATATTAACAATCAGAGGTTACCAACCCATGATCTACAAGTTAAAATTGAACTATTATCCCACACCAGACTTTTACAATTCATTATAATCAACTGAGTCATGATTTTTTGTCTCTCAATTAACATAAACTAAATTGTTATTGAAATTAGACTGAGGAGATCTATAAACGATACTTAGCACGAATACACGTTCCCATCTGAATCGTGCAATGGACGTTTGACAGCAGTGTGACAGTGACAGAAGCAACTCCTGTCGCTGTCGCTTAGTCAAACTTAGTTTATAAACTATCTGGTGTTTACGACACAAGCCCCGTTGCTTAGTGTGGCACTAGATTATGTTTTGGATATTTATTTATTTATTAGTCTATGTATGAATTGGACCCGCGTGGTGTATTACAGCCAAACTCTCAGAGAGTGGAGGCCTGCGTCGCAGCAGTAGGACTGGGAACCTAGGGGTTGGGCAAAGGTGTAATTCTGAGTACAACCACATTTCGTGAGTAATTTTCGATGCCCCTTTGATAGGGGTGGAGTCTATTGTTATCAAACAGGCACAAATTCTGACTCTGTGGTTGCTCCTGAGAAATTCCTTATAGAAAGACCCAATACCTCTTTGCCCAACCTTGAAATTATACCCAGAACCTCATACCCAGCAGTAGCGCTTACTCCATGAACGTTTATGAATCTCGGCCCGGGTATTACGTCTATTATGGCAGTAGACGATAGACAATAAACCACCACCCACGTCCCGGAGTACGATGCTCCAATAAAATAATATATTTTTTATTGTTATAGTCAAGTTGGTGACTTAATAATTTATTGTGTTATGACTGTAGATTAGATCGTCACATATAAGGATGTTAATGATGACTGAATACGACTTTGGGTGACCTTACCTCCTTTTGAGATTGTGCGAATTGTTTTGAAGTTGGTTAAGGCAACGAATGTTGATAGTGCTGATTTGAGTTTAATATTAAACACGAATTGTTGGATTGAAAATTCACAGATGTGAATTTTTGGAAAAGGGATGCCTCCTCTGAACTTTTGGAAGGTGCCAAGAGAGTTCCAGAATAAGTTGGTCCGAGCCAAAAATTGTTGCTATGGGATTTTAGGTACTTAATTAATTTGATACTATGATTCAATTTTTAAGCTAAATCAGTATCTTCCTATGAGTTTATTATTTATTTTTTATTAATGAAATACAATCCAAATGAAATCCAACTGAACACGATCATGAATAAAATCTAAACAAGGAATAATCAATAACACATTTATAAATTCTTTGAAAGTAGCTATCAACTGTCAATCATTCGTCTGCAGCATGCAAGCACCGATTAAATCACAAGAGAGTGACATCAAAATGTCATCGACTTGCCCATGCGCCGATGCGTCGCATTCTCCAAGTGCCACACATGCCATTTCACCGCCCGAGCGCGCGCGAATCCTCGGCGGAAACACCCGAACGCTATGTGATCGGAATACGAACGCTTCCTTCGATCTATTTTGAATTTCGGCTTTGTAGGACGATTATGAGTGTTTTCACCTTCCTTATTTCTATTAGGAATTTCTCAATAATAACAGCCGCTCGGATCAATCTTCAGGGAAAGCCGTGCTTGCCTCGGTTGATCTGTGGATGACCACCATTACATACCGGGTTTCTTACGTGCCTCGGAAAGCACGTTAAGCTGTTGGTCCCGGCTGTCATTTATAGATCTTTGACAGCCGTTACAGGTAGTCAGTGGCCCAAAAAGTGTAACAACCATTCTTACGACGGGGTATCGTATTACCCAGTACTAACTGGGTTGTGGAGGTCAGATAGGCAGTCGCTCCATGTAAAATACTGGTATTCATCTGCATCCGGTTAGACTGGAAGCCGACCCCAACATAGTTGGGTTGGGTGGAAAAGGCTAGATAGATGATGAGTCATGGAATCTGTATTTCTGACTGGTTGATGACAATATTAGCATTAGGCTCGCCCCTTATTACATCGGAATCACTACATATTATAAAACAAAGTCCTCCGCCGCGTCTGTCTGTCCCTATGTATGCTTAGATCTTTAAAACTGCGCAACGGATTGTGATGCAAGTTCTTTTTAACGGATAGCGTGATTCAAGAGGAAGGTTTTAGTATATAATTTGTAGACAGGTAAAGCACAGGGCATCGGCTAGTTGAACATAAATGGCAAAATAAAATAAAATAAGTATGTATTTACAAAAAAAAAGTATATATGTAGTATATCAACTATCTAGTGTCCACGACACAAGCTTTGCTTAGTGTGGTACTAGGTGGCGCTGTGTGTTAATGTCCAGCGATATTTATTTATTTTTATTTATTATTTTTTATTAAAATGTGGGTCTACTATTTAGGTACACTTCTACCCAAGCCTCCAGGGAGTTATCCCCGTGATGTCACAAGTTTCTAATTCTTGTTTGATTTGTTTTTCCGAGCGATTGAATGCGCTTTGATGAAAGGCAATCATTAATGCGCTCTTGAGTTCACAAAGGAGGTTTTCCTTTGGTTATTCTACTGGAATAGGTATAACTAAAGACAGTCAAGATTATGGATTTATGCGGTTATTGCGGAGAACCTCCGCATTCTTTGATCACTCATTTTTGCCTCTAAGTGAGGTAATGCGTGGTTTTATTGGTATTTTATAATTAATTACCATTACTCGTAATGGTCTTATAATACAGGGTGTAAACCACCTCATCACAAAGCCGTTAACCAAGCATTCTGTACATCAAACTAAGTAAATTTAAGCAAAAATGATTGCTGGGAAACAACTTTTTTTTTTTGAGGTTATAAATCATGTTTTGTGGTAGAACTCAATGTAACGCAATTAAAACATTGTGCTGATGGATGGATTGAATAGTACGAGGGTCATAGAGGTGTTAAAAGTTACTCTTCCAAAAAATCTAGTATTAAAAAAAAAAAATGATCGCAATGATGGGGAGAACACACACGGCTTCGTGAAGAGGTATTTTACACCCTTCATTATGTTTTTTCTGTTTTCTAGCTTAAGTTGATAATTGATAAAATATTTTACTTACGTTCTTGTTATTTGTGTTACAGGTAAGTTCAATTCTACCGTTCATTACTATATAACATCACCAATCAATGGCAAATTGGTAAGTTTCATTTAAATACTCGTCAAAAATTTGCGAAAAACTTGATCAAAAACAACAGCTACATTTTAATATTGCCGTGGTTATATTAAAATGTAGTTTAATTTAATTTTCCGACATTTTTAATCTCGTTTTTTTTTCGTTTCAACCTAATTTAAGCTCATTAACAGCATTCGCGGTTTCCCAATTGGCCCCGACCTTACCGTACCCAATCCACCGTTATTAAGATTTTGTATGAAACGACAAGTATTTGATACGAGGTCGCAGGAAGGTAGGCGATTAAGAAATAATACCAAAAACGGTGTAACCTCACAATGGAAACATGCATCCGTTCTTTTAGTAATTATTGTAAAGAAAAAATAATTTTATGTAAAGGACGGTCATTGTTGTTGTCACCTCACGGAAATGTTCAATTTTGAATTTGGAACAAAGGCAGTACTTACGATTATGACATAGTTTTTTAGCATATCGCATTCAGTCACTCAAGAATTATTCATACTTACCCCAAAACAAAAACAAAACTGAATCTATTTCTGTTACCTACATTTGTGGTTGTTAATAGCGCACTGTAAAGTTCGCTTTCATACTAAGGTCCATGTTCACCGAAAAGATAACAGTCTGATTATCTAAAAACAGCTGTCACTGTGACATATTACCATACAAAATTGTGTTTTAAACAGCCGTTTTTAGATATTCAGACCGTCATCTTCTTGATGAACATAGACCTTAGCACGGCTCATCTATTTTACCGCAGTTTAAGACCGATGCTCCAAGGTAGTAATTTAAATTTTAATCATCAAAATCATCAATACAAATCTCCAAGTTCATAATGATCCTTTGGCCATGATAAAGTCGTTCCCACAACTTTGTAAACTTAGAGGGTTATATTGATGATTATAATTCTGTAACTACATACGCCTTACAGTCGCAAACAATATTTTAATCAACATATAACCTAGCACTGCCCTGCAAATTGCAAAAAAAACTTAAGAGAATTTGAATTTCGTTAACCACCTCTATAAAATAAAATAAAATAAAAATAAAAAATGAAAATAGTCTTCTATAAAATAAAATAAAATAAAAAATAAAAATTGCCTTTATTTTCTACTACAAGTTTTGCATAAATACAATGATACATAACATAGGTTTTAACAGTATAAATACATATATAAATGTTTGCATGCACTCTTAAATTAAACTTTTTTTTTTAAATTAAACTTCGCCTCCGTGGCGTAGGCCTCTCCTAAACCCTTCCATATACCTCTTTAAGGCGCCAATCGCATCCAACACGAGCCACATTTCTCTTTAAAGATGTCTCTCCATCTTTTAATTGGTCTCCCTTTTTTCCTTTTTAAATCTCTTGTTAACCACCTCTATAGGGAGTTTAAATTTGCGCCCGATTGATAGCAATAGGATGGTCCCCTATTACAAAGGACTTCAACATTACTGGCGAAATTTGGGTGTATAAAATATCTACCTATAATTTAGCATTTTTTTTTTGCATTTGGGAATTTTACCATTTTATTATCATTTTTTTATTTATATGTTGTCCTGTCGGGCTAATAAATGCTTTTTCTTTCTTTCTTTACCTAATTAATTTTCTAGCACCTCTAGCATACCATTTATTTCTATCACTGACGACGCAGACTTAAGAGGCCGTCCTATCAAACGACTGATTCCGTTCAATTTTGTTCCGTTATTGTTAGAATACGTAACATAATATTAGCAAAACTGTACATGTTATGAGTAGCTAAACTCTTCATCTTGCATGTGGCGGGAAGGTATTTTCAAAAAAACTTCTTATCTAATGGTAAACCTTCAATATTCAATGCCATTTTCTTCAAAAAACGACGTTAGAGTGAAGTTTGACCATCGTTTTCTGTAAATCCACGAGAAGTATGGACCATATAAAAATATGAGTAACAACAACATATAACCCTTTTTCATTTGTGTTGATTACTTTTTTCCATTACCATACAAAAATTTGCGGAAAAAAAATGAAGAAGTTACGACATTTTACGGAAAATTCAGCCACTTAAATATTTTTTTTCTAATTTATAGCTCGATATTTAAGAAATTAAAAATATACATAATAATCTTAAGTTACTTTTATGATAAAAACAAAATTTTATTTTCCAAAAAATTAAAAAATGATATAGGAAATAAATTTCAAAAAATACTATAATATCATGCGCGCAACATCGATCGCCTCAGTGTCAACTCAGCTAGCGCAGCGGGAGGACGTATCGCTTTGTGTCACTGGAGCTCGCGAAGTCTACGTAAGAATATTAGCAAGAATGTACTTCGACTACCACAACTTGGTCCGGTGAGTATATATTTTGTTTTCAGTACATTTTACTGATATTAAAAATATAGTTGTGTGGTAAGAAGTTTGGATTTTTAACCTACTTCAAAAAAGGAAGTTCGGTATTCGAATTCGAACCATTTGTATTTTCTATAGTAGGTATGCATGTCCAAAATAAGTGATGAAAATCCAAGATGGCGGCGGCGATAATTTTCGTATTTTTTGTCATGGGTATTGTTTTCATGATTTTTGAGGGTGCTAAAACCGATAGTGACATCAAAATAAAAATCCAAGATGGCGGCTGCGATAATTTTCGTATTTTTCATCATGGGTATCGTTTTCATGATTTTTGAGGGTGCTAAAACCGATAGTGACGCCAAAATAAAAATCCAAGATGGCGGCTGCAATAATTTTCGTATTTTTTGTCATGGGAATCGTGTTCATGGTTTTTGAGGGAGTTAATACCGATAGAGAGGTAAAAAAAAATCCAAGATAGCGGCTGCGATAATTTTCGTATTTGCTATGACCATAATTCCATTTCTTTCAGACTTTTTGAAGCAATGAGATTGTAATAAATGTATGTTATTTCTTCCAGAGTAAAGAAAACATTCCAAGTAAAGAAAGCCATCCGCCAATAGATTTAGACTGCAGCTTTGCCGTGTATTTTTGAAGAGTTCCATATATATCTCCGTAGATCAGCATCAGATCTTCAGCAAATTAAAATGGGACAACACGGGAAGCACCAGCTTTCAAATAAAATAAGAACCATCAATATCGGTTCACCCAGTCAAAAGTTTGAGGTAACAAACACTGTCGAAATCTGGGTGTATTGTACACATCTGCGTACCCCCTCAGAGCAACAAACAATGAAGTTACAAGCGATTGCAGTAATCACTGCAGTTATGCTGTCTATTTTTGAAGAGTTCCATTGTATATCTCGGAAGATCAGCATCAGATCTTCAGCAAATTAAAATGGGACCACACGGGAAGCACCACCAATACAGACGAATTGAGAACCTCCTCTTTTTGGAAGTCGATTGAAAAAGGATGTGCGTTTGTTTGCAATATGGACAGGTTCTGAATTTACAATGAAAGTTATTTGGAAGAGTTATTACAGAAGATAGTTTTTGGAAGACAAAAATGGAGAAAAGGCTTGTGGATTTTTATGACACGTGCTTGTTACCTGAAATTGTCGATCCAAGAAAATCTCGTTTTATGCCTCTTCGAGACACGTCATTTTAAAATAAATACATCCCAGCTATCCCTACTATTATATAAATGTGAATGTAAGTTTATTTGTTACGCTTTCACGCGAAAACTACTCAACCGATCATCATGAAACTTTGTACACATATTCTTGGTGGTATTAAAAGTAACATAGGATACTTTTTATTAAAAAAATTAACCCTCATTTGCAGACGAAGTTGCGCGGGTCAGCTAGTAGTAGGTTGATGTAAACAAATTTCAGTATTTTTCGTCAAGATTCATGAACCTAGCTTTCGGGATCAGTTATTTCAGGTATGATACTTGTGTTGTAAAAAGAAACATTTTTTTCCATATATTTGTTCCAAAATGGATCTTTTCTGACTATTTTTTAGACTAAATTTTGTTATATTTCCCTGACTTTGGTAAAGTGCAGCTGCCCCTGTGGCTGATTTAAAAGTTGTGGCTTAGATTTATAGAAAAGAATAAACATACTTTTTATCCAAACTGACAACCAGCGCTGTGTGTCAAACGCCTAGCAAATGCCGAGATGGTAACCCACTCAGCGCAATTGTATAATTTTATCGTGTAATTTGTATTACTTTCTTTTTTACCCGACTGCCCAGGAAGGGTTATGTTTTTCGCGCGTATTTTGTATGCATGTGTGCCTGTAATATTCTTTAATACCTCATTTCTTCCAAACCCTAACTACACTGGTCAGCAAATAAACCGAGCCACCCGCTACCTAGGAACTCTGATTCGATTTTCTCAAAAAGTATAAAACTTACAACTATCAAAGTTATACCTACAAAAAGTGCGTTTCATGGTGATTAAAATTACTACAAATTAATTCGAAAGTACCGTCAACTCACATTGTAATCAAGCAACAAACACAATGCTAACGATTTGCTCTGTTTTCACCAGAGTTTGAAATTAGCGTTCTTTTTCTCTACATTGAGGGTTGTCGGTTATTTCTTATCATTTCTTTAGTTTTTGTCCATCGTTTGCTCAGACGCGTGTGTTTTTGCTACTTTTTTCGATTAATAATGGATACAACACCTCAGGAAGCAGCTCAAGCTGCATTACTTCAAGCAGGCATTGCGCAACGTGAAGTCGCTCTAAGTCTTCGAATCAGCAGATCTTCGGTGTAACGAGTTTACAGACGAAACCTAGAGACTGGAGCATTCGATCGCCGTCCAGGTACGGGCAGACCTAGGGCTACATCAGCAGCAGATGATCGTTATATCCACCTCACTGTTCTGCGAAATCGCCACCTCAACGCAGTTCAAGTCCAACAAAGTCTGCGTGACGAACGCCAAGTGGTCATAAGTTCAGAAACCGTCAGAAGGAGACTTGCTGAACGGAACCTGACCCCAAAAAGAGCTGCAACAGGCCCAGCATTAACGGTAGCACACCGTCGAGCACGACTTGAATTTGCTCGAGAGCATAGGTATTGGACATTAGAGCAGTGGAGTAATGTACTCTTCACTGATGAGACCAGGGTGAGTCTACATGGAAGTGATCGACGTCAGAGAGTATATCGTCGCCCTGGAGAACGTTATTCTCAGTGTTGCATCGAGGAAACTGTTGCTTATGGAGGAGGATCTGTAATGGTCTGGGGCGGCATCTCGTTAACAGCACATACAGCGTTAGTTTTCATCGAACCGACGGGCCGTACACGTGGACTGACTTCTCATCGCTACATTACTGAAATCCTCGCAGACCATGTGGTACCTTACGCAGGATATATCGGACAGGATATGCAATTGATGCATGATATGATAATGCACGGCCTCATGTTGCTCATGTGGTGACCCAGTATCTACGCGACGTCAGATGGACTGGCCAGCTCGAAGCCCGGACTTGAATCCGTGTAAGTGTCTATCACTTATGGGATGAGCTGAAACGTCGGGTTCGAGCCCGGGTACCTGCTCCAACAAGGCTTCCAGAGCTGCGAATCGCAATTGAAGAGGAGTGGAATACAATTCCTCAAGATTTTATCGTCAATACAACGACGACGACGTTGAATACAAGGATGCTGGCAGTTATCCGAGTAAGAGGAGGGAATACGGAATATTGATCAAAAACTTTTTTTATTATTTTATCTTGGTTTTTGTTTAAATTTTTTTTTCACTTTATCATTACTTACGATTGTCACGACTGGAAAACGACTCTTCTTTGTAAAATCCTTAATAAAAACTGAAATATTGATTTCATCTTTCATCTTTTAATCACCATGAACGCACTTTCTGTAGGTACAACTTTGATAATTGTAGGTTTTTTAGTTTTTGAGAAAATCGAATTAGAGTGCCTAGGTAGCGGGTGGCTCGGTTTATTTGCTGTCCAGTGTATTATTTAATGGGTCTCGACTGTTGCAGTCAATATATTCCGTATTAGAATTGAACTCAACTTGTTTTTATTCTTTTCAGTTTTTATTTAAAGTTATTAGTTATTTTTTACGCAGTCGGGTTTTTATTCTTTAAATTATTTTTTATTTGTTGCTATTGTATCGTCTGTGTCGAATAAATGTTTTCTATTCTATTTGTAAAATAGAATAGAAAACATTTATTAGGCGTTTATAAGCAAAACTTGTTTTTACATTTCCAAAGATGAGACATAGTCAATAAATACCGTTTACGTTTTCTGTTTTTCTATTTTATTTTATCGTAGAAACTTATTATATTCAACCTAATGCCTTATTACCTTACCATTTTGAATGTAGACAAATATACCTTACTAATATTTAATAAAAATCCAAACGCTATTAAAATAATTTTATTGTCAACTAAAGGATCAAAATTGTTTACGCTATCTCTAAGTTTTACTCGCAGCCATGTGTGCGTAAACGTGCACACGAACATGAAAATGCCTAATATTGCGCGAGTCAGTTTTATGCACGGACTCTTAACGCTTAATCAATTAATTGGTAAGACAAAGCTGCGCCGGACCGGCTGGCCGATTGCTTGGACACGGCGCAAGCGCACGGTCAAGGACGGTCGCCGGCTAAGCGCGTTTGTTATTATTATTACGATTAAGATCACATTAACTCACAACAAATAAGAATTACTAGATGGACAATTTTAGGAATCATTCATCAGACCACCAAAATAAGGACAATGATAATAAAATGAAATAGATATCTACTTACATGAAAAATAAATCATGTAACGAAAATATACTAAAAATGTTGACATACATGTCTTTGTTATTTCAGTGTTTTTTTTTTGTTTGTATATCTTTGGTTAGACGTAGTGAGCGCTGTTTTAAAATCAATCCATCCATCTATTTTAATGGGACCTGGGATAATGAATAGAGATAATAAACTTAGTCATTGACTTTTGGCCGAGCTAGGAATCGAACCCAGGATTTCTGGATACTGATTAATTTCGTTGCGGGATCCAAGACAGTTAAATTCATACTCTGGGACTTCGTCGAGCTTCATTGTCTCGGCGCTTTTCTAGTGGTCGCCACTGTCGATTCTGGCTTTCAGGAGTTACAGTGGTTTGGGCGTGTGTGGCGGGCTTGTCCCAAAAAATAATCGAACCCTGGACAGACAGTCGCTATTATACGCGACCTCTAGAGGAACAGCCTTTCCCCAACTATTTTGGGGTCGGCTTCCAGTCTAACCAGATGCAGCTGAATACCAGTATTTGACATAGAGCAATTGCCTATCTGACCTCCACAACCCAGTTAGTACTGGCTAATGCGATACCACTTGGTAAGACTTTTTGTCACAGTTTTTGGGCCAGTAACTGGCCTGTAACGACTGTCAAAGATCTACAAATGACAGCTGAAAAGAACTGCTTAACGTGCTTTCCGAGGCACGGAGGAAACTCTGTATGTAAGAGGTGGTCACCCATCCACAGACCAACCTAGGCAAGCACGGCTTAACCTAAAGATCGACGCGAGTAGCTTATTGCTAGTGATTATTTAGCCACGAGCTTCCAAGTCAATGGTTGAAAATCTATAGATGTTATTTCATTACAAAATAGCTTCACCTTATTTTGGTCAAACTGTTACCTAGCCAAAGACACGGCATCTAGACCTGTCCCATTGGCATGACATATTCGAGAAAAAAGGTTGCGTCAAAAAACATTAATAATCGACCCGATTGGCTGTTTTTATTTAGCCTCGAGCTCCTATAGTAGAGTCAATAAGTAAAACCAATAAATTCGAAATAAAACCTGCAGACAGCTATATCAATAAAATTCACACATAAATATGAAAAAGTTCAATCTTCACATTAACCGAAGTGTATAATTTGAAATCCTTGCGTGTAATTCTCGGTGCATTTCGATATGTGAAGTGTTGCTTCGGGCGGTGAGGGGTCAATACTACATTGATCGTTTTATTTACTTTAACAACTAGTATTTTAACCTGGCTGTAGATGGGTGCATAATATTATGTATTTTTTTAACATCGCAGGCAGTTTTTGGAGAAAAATCTTAAAATACTACGTAATCAATTCGATCAATTTTTTGATCGAAGCGTAAAATTGAGAGATTTCCTTTAAAACTTCATGATTTTATGAGTAATTTTCTCAGTATAATTTTAAAAGGCGTCGCGCGTCGTCTCCTTTTGATCCGACTTAGGCGAAGCCTAAAAGGAGGGTAGTTAGTAAATGGAAAGTGGTCGGCATTTTCCTTTAAGAGCGGGCCTAAAGCAAAATCTTCAATCTTAGATTAGATTTTTAGAGTAGTAAATCATGTTCAAATTAGAAAAAAAAAATATGTCAGGAAACTTCATTATAAATGTGAGGGTTGGGTCTGAGCAAAAACATAATAGGATAAAATTTTCTCGATAGAAAATCGTCACAAAGTTACCTCTAATTTTCAAGAATTTTGGTTTGTATTCTATTTTGGTGCATATTACTGAACCAAAAACTACATAAATATTATCACTCATGTGTAACCTAGGGCTGACTCTGAGAAAATTTTCAAAATATTTTCTATTTTAAGAGATAATAGACCCGAAAGAGTTTGGCGCTTACTACATTTTTAATCCGCGAAATGCGCCGTCTTCCGTCTCGCGGGACGCGAGCTTGAGACATCAGTTTGTTTCACCGATCAGTAGCCCTCGCTCTGTTGAGACGGGCAGTCTATGTCACTTTGCTCCGCGCCCAGCCGCCCTTATTATTTTCATAATATTACTAATTTTTTGTTGAGTAACATGGCTAACATGAAAAATACAGTAACAAAACGGAAGAAGCGAGAAGTAAAGCAGTTGAACACTCAATTTATGGCTGATTGCCGTAGTCGAAAGTACTTATGTATTTTTTACGTGCCTAAGCGCATAGTAAACTCAAAATAAACGGATGATTGATTTGATCGATTGCATTGTTTTTGTGTGAAATTATGATAATTACATACAACGTTGGATGCGAGTCGCCGTTGACCGGTCAATGTGACGACACTTGGGGGAGGCCTATGTCCAGCAGTGGACGTCTTTCGGCTGATACAACCCGTACGAATTAACCGTTATGTAGGTATATTATTTATTATAAATTAATAAAATATGATAGTTATTATTTAAAGGGATTTGTTTTATTACTTGTAGATACGTTACGCACGCGGTACGTTATGTGTTATTATTACGTGAAAGTAGTGGGTGGGAGTAGGTAGTAGGTAGGTAGAAGGTAGATAGTAGATAGGTAGAAGGTAGGTAGTAGATAGGTAGTAGGTAGGTCGGGTCAACTAGTAAAGATTTAAAATAGACTAGGGCCCTAAAATGGCCGCTTTAGCAGAATCATAATATGAATCACGTTAAAAATATAAAAAGTAATGTGATTCCGAACACTCGCTTGTTTCAGGTATTAGTTCCCAGAAAATAATGCAAATCGAGTGATCGAGTTTGTTGATGGTTCTGTCGGGAGTACCATCGAGGTCGAAAAGAATTTGAATAATGACCAAAATGTTTCACTGGAGAAGTACGTTTATCTTTTCCTACTACCGAAATCTCACATACCTTATGTGTGCACCTAGGATTTCATAAAGAATTATGAATACCTATTTACAATACTCTGGCCACATTCCGACTACCTAAGTATTTTTTTACATTTCCAGTATAACGTGGCCTCAACATGTATATACTTTATGTACAATGAGAGATCTGCATAAACTGATTTTGTATAGCTTGACCACCTGTCGTGCTTACCAAAGTCATAGTATAAACAGGAGCAGTAGTGCATCTACAGCTCAATCCGCGTTATAATTACTGTCTCAGGGTTGTCACTTTTAGCTATATTTAAATTCAGTGCCTATAAATGTGTTGTCTGGTTTTCATTGAAATCTACAGCATATTCGTTTTACTCTCTTATTTTAAAATTTAGAGGGGCGGGGGGGACATTTTGGATGGGTCTATCTTTCAAACGATTATAACGCATTCAAAACATTGTTCTGATGAACTATGTCTCCTAAACTATTATCAAAAAAATATTATACAACAAAGACTGTGAAATTTACGATGCACACAGTGTTTACTATTTGTTTTATCTTATATTTCCTAAACTACTGGACCGATTTACATGATTTATGCACGGATATCGGTTTTAAGCCAAGTACAACGTTTTTACACTGATTTCAACGTCATATCTTAATTAACAAAAAATCACCTTTTCAAATTACGTAAATATGTGACACAACACTCTAAATTACATTTTTCTTGGTCTTATTGGACTTTAAAATTGTGATGGTGCTAATTCATCATAATACTGTATGAAGATTCCAATAAGATACCATAAAAAAAAATACTTATTTACGACATAAAATTAATATCACAAGTTTTCAAAACACAAAATTTTGATTCAAAACTAAAACGACACACGATGCCTTTTACGTGTGGCCATTACTTGCACCATTGCTTGCACCCTCGTGTGGAGAAAGAGTCACGTCGCCGACACCGTCAGTAAGTATTGGAAAATAATGGACACATACTTTTTTGGTTTTGTAAATCAATGGTCAATACCTACTAAGAATTAAACGCAGCAAAACTCGGGAGTGGGAGCTCGTGACGTCAGAACTCATTCAAAATTATACTAAGGCGTCACATTCGTAAATTTTGGTTCGTGTAACAAATGACAAAATACGGGTTAAATATTTTTTAGTAATCTAACTAACGGACTACCTAATTAGATGTCTTTTGTCGTCTACCCTATTCGTCAATAATTTTAAATTACGAATTTTGTAACTTTAAATAGGGATTGAGTTACTATACCTACCTAAAATACTGAGAAATCGGCATAACTCAACGTAAACAAAGTCAAAGAATCTATTGTCAGATCAAGTACCTAACATTCTAGTGGAAAAGTAGACCTGCCTACTTCGTCTGTCTAATAAAAGACTTATACAACATAAAAATAACTAGGTATCTCAGCATCAATAATAAATTATATGCTAGAATAAGCGACTTGCTAACCTTTCCTGTTATTTTTAGACACCCATACACACAGCAATAGGTTCTCCTGCGATAATCACCCATTTTTAACTTATTTACGTATGCCTTTAATCCGTGAGGCGCGAACTTTGTGCGGTGTGCAAGCCTCGACTGGCGGCAGTAAGACACGGGTCGAGATTTTGTTAGAGTGTGCGTGCGGCGACGTAAAGATAGTATGACGCACACATACAAGCCGCGCGCAGTGCATTTATATGAAGATATCCTACTTGTTTTTTTTATACTATGCCAAAGTTCCTTTGTTAACCCCCGACGCAAAGACGATGGGGTGCTATAAGTTTGACGTGTCTTTGTGTGTTGTGTCTGTCTGTGGGATCGTAGAAACGATTTTAATTTTATATTTTATTAGAAAGTTGAATTATTCGGGAGTGTTCTTAGCTATGTTTGATGAAAATTGGTCCAAGATGGCCGCTGACACAAAACTACGGATTACTTGAATATATTTTTTTTCAACTCCCTCGATATGGGTATCAAATGAAAGGGCGTGACTAGTAGAATACTCACTATGATAAATTTACAATCCAAGATAGCCGCCACCACAAAATGGCGAATTACCTTTTTTTCAATATGGGTATCAATTTATCAAATGAAAGATTTTGACTATAAACCTACAATAATGACTATATGAATATGAATAAGGAATATTAACGAAATGAGACACGGAAAGTGGAGTGATGCCTGGTTCCCAGAATTTAACTATAATCAATTATTTTCTATTTAACTTTAACTACATTATGTGTCGGAAGGTTTTCAAATTTTAATTTAATTTTACTTGTTCGTATTGTTTTAAATTACTATAAAATAATAAAATTTTCTCGATAGAAAATCGTCACAAAGTTACCTCTAATTTTCAAGAATTTTGGTTTGTATTCTATTTTGGTGCATATTACTGAACCAAAAACTACATAAATATTATCACTCATGTGTAACCTAGGGCTGACTCTGAGAAAATTTTCAAAATATTTTCTATTTTAAGAGATAATAGACCCGAAAGAGTTTGGCGCTTACTACATTTTTAATCCGCGAAATGCGCCGTCTTCCGTCTCGCGGGACGCGAGCTTGAGACATCAGTTTGTTTCACCGATCAGTAGCCCTCGCTCTGTTGAGACGGGCAGTCTATGTCACTTTGCTCCGCGCCCAGCCGCCCTTATTATTTTCATAATATTACTAATTTTTTGTTGAGTAACATGGCTAACATGAAAAATACAGTAACAAAACGGAAGAAGCGAGAAGTAAAGCAGTTGAACACTCAATTTATGGCTGATTGCCGTAGTCGAAAGTACTTATGTATTTTTTACGTGCCTAAGCGCATAGTAAACTCAAAATAAACGGATGATTGATTTGATCGATTGCATTGTTTTTGTGTGAAATTATGATAATTACATACAACGTTGGATGCGAGTCGCCGTTGACCGGTCAATGTGACGACACTTGGGGGAGGCCTATGTCCAGCAGTGGACGTCTTTCGGCTGATACAACCCGTACGAATTAACCGTTATGTAGGTATATTATTTATTATAAATTAATAAAATATGATAGTTATTATTTAAAGGGATTTGTTTTATTACTTGTAGATACGTTACGCACGCGGTACGTTATGTGTTATTATTACGTGAAAGTAGTGGGTGGGAGTAGGTAGTAGGTAGGTAGAAGGTAGATAGTAGATAGGTAGAAGGTAGGTAGTAGATAGGTAGTAGGTAGGTCGGGTCAACTAGTAAAGATTTAAAATAGACTAGGGCCCTAAAATGGCCGCTTTAGCAGAATCATAATATGAATCACGTTAAAAATATAAAAAGTAATGTGATTCCGAACACTCGCTTGTTTCAGGTATTAGTTCCCAGAAAATAATGCAAATCGAGTGATCGAGTTTGTTGATGGTTCTGTCGGGAGTACCATCGAGGTCGAAAAGAATTTGAATAATGACCAAAATGTTTCACTGGAGAAGTACGTTTATCTTTTCCTACTACCGAAATCTCACATACCTTATGTGTGCACCTAGGATTTCATAAAGAATTATGAATACCTATTTACAATACTCTGGCCACATTCCGACTACCTAAGTATTTTTTTACATTTCCAGTATAACGTGGCCTCAACATGTATATACTTTATGTACAATGAGAGATCTGCATAAACTGATTTTGTATAGCTTGACCACCTGTCGTGCTTACCAAAGTCATAGTATAAACAGGAGCAGTAGTGCATCTACAGCTCAATCCGCGTTATAATTACTGTCTCAGGGTTGTCACTTTTAGCTATATTTAAATTCAGTGCCTATAAATGTGTTGTCTGGTTTTCATTGAAATCTACAGCATATTCGTTTTACTCTCTTATTTTAAAATTTAGAGGGGCGGGGGGGACATTTTGGATGGGTCTATCTTTCAAACGATTATAACGCATTCAAAACATTGTTCTGATGGGGTTCCATCTATCTGGCAGAATCTTGTTGCTCCGAAATTCATTTAGCATAACACACTTGGCATAATTTTCTTTAAACGAATATATTAAAGGCATATTTTTTTTAAAATATACTTATTGTTTGGGTGAATGTGTGTATGACCGAATTTCGAATGGCATACTTTTAGATGGCAGTTTTTTATTTGGCATAATTACCTTTGGCATTGTTCAAATTTCGCATAATTTCGTTTAGAATAATGTTTATTTAGAACGACGATTATTTGATATAATTTCACTTGGCATACTATGAAGATTGCAGAATTTCATTTGGAATAATTTTATTTGGCAGTATTGCCATTTTTTAATGCCACAAAATAGCATTTTAACCTTAATTTAAAATTAAAATATTATCTTAAAAAGTCAATATGTACAACAGAAACGAATCGCTCCAAAACCGACTCCACGTAGTCTTGTCTGCCCTACCCCTAGAGTGTAATTTAAAATCGCGTAGGCGCGGAGGGGCGAGGCGGGCCGCGAGCTGAGGAGCAGGTGGTTTTAACACTCGCCGCCGCGGCTGAGGCTGGCCGGCTTAGCCGGCCAGCAAGCCGAAGCTGCGGTGGTGAGCGTTGAAACACATCTGCGACGAGAAGCTCGCGTGGGACCGCCGGGGCCCCGCAGCGCCGGAGCAGTGACAGAAACCATGCCTGCTGCATGTTGCATTCTCGTTTGCTGCATGCTTGCTGCATGCTTACTGCATGCTTGCTGCATGCTTGCTGCATGCTTACTGCATGCTTACTGCATGCTCATTGCATGCTCATTGCATGCATGGTATATGCGGGTTTGCATGTTTGCTGCATGCTTGCTGCATGTTTGATGCATGCTTGCTGCAGGCTTGCTGCATGCTTGCTGTATGCTTACTGCATGCATGGTGTATGCAGGTTTGCATGTTTGCTGCATGCTTGCTGCATGCATGGTGTATGTTTGTTTGCATGACTGCCTGCTTCTTACAGGAAAATAAAAACCACATGATCTCAATCTACTGTTTTAATAAGAGAAAGAAAGAAAATTATGTTTATTAAGCCGTTAAACCCAAAATATTATGATTTTCACCTGCAGGCCACGAGTGCCATACGCTCGAAAAACATAAAGAAACACATAATATCGTCGAAAGATTTTGCACTAGTACCAACTAAGTAAAATTATTGTATATTATTATTTTATTAAATTAATAACACTGGTATAATTGAATAACGTATAAAATTTATAAAATATATTCATAAAATACATGCAAAAATTACAAAATAGGGAAATGGATAAAATTCATAACAGTAATAAAATTAGTTCTGCCATTCAATGACTATTGATATGAAATTTATGCCAATAGATGATTCTAACCCTAAACTTTCTGCGATAGGATGGTTCAACGTTTAATGTTTATGCATATGAAATTTATGCAAAACGATGATACTGACCTCCAACTATCTGCGACAAGATGGTTCGACTTTTAATTTTTATGCATATGAAATTTATGCCTTTAGATGATTCTGACTTACAAAATTCTGAGTTTGAATGTATGATAAATGCGTGTCTGCCAAACGATTTTCTGCGAAATGTAGTTTATGCTATCCGCTGTTATGCAAAGTAATAATATGGCATAAAAAGTTCTGCTATAAAGGGTGGACCCGTTCTGATGAACTATGTCTCCTAAACTATTATCAAAAAAATATTATACAACAAAGACTGTGAAATTTACGATGCACACAGTGTTTACTATTTGTTTTATCTTATATTTCCTAAACTACTGGACCGATTTACATGATTTATGCACGGATATCGGTTTTAAGCCAAGTACAACGTTTTTACACTGATTTCAACGTCATATCTTAATTAACAAAAAATCACCTTTTCAAATTACGTAAATATGTGACACAACACTCTAAATTACATTTTTCTTGGTCTTATTGGACTTTAAAATTGTGATGGTGCTAATTCATCATAATACTGTATGAAGATTCCAATAAGATACCATAAAAAAAAATACTTATTTACGACATAAAATTAATATCACAAGTTTTCAAAACACAAAATTTTGATTCAAAACTAAAACGACACACGATGCCTTTTACGTGTGGCCATTACTTGCACCATTGCTTGCACCCTCGTGTGGAGAAAGAGTCACGTCGCCGACACCGTCAGTAAGTATTGGAAAATAATGGACACATACTTTTTTGGTTTTGTAAATCAATGGTCAATACCTACTAAGAATTAAACGCAGCAAAACTCGGGAGTGGGAGCTCGTGACGTCAGAACTCATTCAAAATTATACTAAGGCGTCACATTCGTAAATTTTGGTTCGTGTAACAAATGACAAAATACGGGTTAAATATTTTTTAGTAATCTAACTAACGGACTACCTAATTAGATGTCTTTTGTCGTCTACCCTATTCGTCAATAATTTTAAATTACGAATTTTGTAACTTTAAATAGGGATTGAGTTACTATACCTACCTAAAATACTGAGAAATCGGCATAACTCAACGTAAACAAAGTCAAAGAATCTATTGTCAGATCAAGTACCTAACATTCTAGTGGAAAAGTAGACCTGCCTACTTCGTCTGTCTAATAAAAGACTTATACAACATAAAAATAACTAGGTATCTCAGCATCAATAATAAATTATATGCTAGAATAAGCGACTTGCTAACCTTTCCTGTTATTTTTAGACACCCATACACACAGCAATAGGTTCTCCTGCGATAATCACCCATTTTTAACTTATTTACGTATGCCTTTAATCCGTGAGGCGCGAACTTTGTGCGGTGTGCAAGCCTCGACTGGCGGCAGTAAGACACGGGTCGAGATTTTGTTAGAGTGTGCGTGCGGCGACGTAAAGATAGTATGACGCACACATACAAGCCGCGCGCAGTGCATTTATATGAAGATATCCTACTTGTTTTTTTTATACTATGCCAAAGTTCCTTTGTTAACCCCCGACGCAAAGACGATGGGGTGCTATAAGTTTGACGTGTCTTTGTGTGTTGTGTCTGTCTGTGGGATCGTAGAAACGATTTTAATTTTATATTTTATTAGAAAGTTGAATTATTCGGGAGTGTTCTTAGCTATGTTTGATGAAAATTGGTCCAAGATGGCCGCTGACACAAAACTACGGATTACTTGAATATATTTTTTTTCAACTCCCTCGATATGGGTATCAAATGAAAGGGCGTGACTAGTAGAATACTCACTATGATAAATTTACAATCCAAGATAGCCGCCACCACAAAATGGCGAATTACCTTTTTTTCAATATGGGTATCAATTTATCAAATGAAAGATTTTGACTATAAACCTACAATAATGACTATATGAATATGAATAAGGAATATTAACGAAATGAGACACGGAAAGTGGAGTGATGCCTGGTTCCCAGAATTTAACTATAATCAATTATTTTCTATTTAACTTTAACTACATTATGTGTCGGAAGGTTTTCAAATTTTAATTTAATTTTACTTGTTCGTATTGTTTTAAATTACTATTTTCACACAATAATAGAAAAAAAACTTTCAGGGTTTCACCCATATGCATACTTAGAACTGAAACTCTTTTTTCTTTAAACCCATACTTGGGGTATCTATGGATAGGTCTTTAAAAATGATATTTAGGTTTTTTATGTTTTTTTCTAGAGACACTTCCAAAGTGGTGAAATGTGTGTACCCTCCCTGTAACTTTTAAAATAAGAGAATGATAAAACTAAAAAATATATATGTCACCGTAAAATTGTCAAAAACGTTATATTACAATATAACGTGTTTTTTCTCGCGATATTGTAATGTCTCGAATTATTGTCAACTGAACATACGGAAGTATCTGTGCCCCCACAATCGGGACTTGGGGCACCCCTCCGTTAGGTTAGTTAGGTTCCTTTAAACCCTGCACTCGGAAATAGGGGCCCCGCGAAGCGGGGCTCCGTCGACTACGCTTTTTAGGGGGAATATAAAGTGTTTTAAGGTTATGTTATATTAATCGGTATTTCTCAGGAATGGTGCATTATCTTTTCATGAGAGTTGTACCACTGGGCAAGGGGGACCCCTCCTTCCCTCCACACCGCGTAAGTTGACTACCATCGCATGCATTTCACGAAAAATAATGCGTTTTGTTGTAAGCAGTATGTTCATTTGACAATAATTCGAGACTTTACAATATCGCTAGAGATATTACAATATAACGTATTTGAAAATTTTACGGTGACATATATATGATGTACATTACCATGTAAACTTCCACCGAAAAGTGGTTTGAACGACATCTAGTAAGTATTTTTTTAATACATAAACCGTTTACCGTACATTCAATCAATTCATTTTTGAGTTGCTGTTTCAACCCTTCATGGGCGAGTGAGTTCGACTCGCACTTGGTCGTTTTTTTTATTAAATTGTAAAATTTATAATATTTGCTTTCAAGTTTTTATGTAAACAGGTGCTTGGCATTCTTGAAGGTATGTATTCAATTATTGCACCGGTATGTCCAAGAAAATAGCCTCGTGTAAATGAAGCTTCAGTGTTGTGAATAAAACTAATAAATAAATATTAATATGATGATTATACGATATTTCTAACGATCGTTTCTTATTTGTAGCAAAATTAAAAACCAATTTAGGGTTCTAATTATAGAATCGAATGTATAGGTATACCTGCAACGTTTGTTTTTATTCCGTATTCCGGCATTGATCATTTTTTTTAACTTTCTGACTACAGAATCAAATGCTAACTAATGTCGAAAAGTAGATTACCAAAATGGCGTAACAAACGTCAAAATACCCCGGTTTGCCGAAAAAAAATTACCACCTATTTAAGAAGTCGCTTCCAACCATTGTATCCTATTAAGCATGCATTCCGATGTCTACAATTCTGATATCTTATATTAAGAAAACTAAGATGAAATAGAATATGTGTGTGTATGCATGTTGTTTGTACACAAACAACATGGGAATGCATTGAAGGTGTTAAATTTACTAAAAAAAAATAAGAATAGAAAGTGTTTTCATCTATCTATGTTGCATATACTCAGCTCAATGACTTCAAGTACGCGAGTTCGGTCCCGCGCGTCGCGCATCGTGGCGCGCCGCCCGTGTTTGATAAACGCACTAATGCGGGTGTGGCGAGACGCGCGGGGGAAATCAGATTTTTTCCTGGCGTTAGGCCCGCTCTTAAGTTGCCAGGGGAAATTAATTACTTTTCACTAATTTGAGCGCGGTTAACTTCTCGAGTTGTGGTTGCAAGAGAATTGTTTTAAACAAATAAATAGTTTGTAAGTCACGGACATCTGGAGCTAAAGTTATTTTTCACTTTAGTCGTGTTTTTGAAGTCGGTTTTATATTTTGCAAAAAAAATATTTTTTAAAAAGATAAGTATCTTGTTTCAGTGAACAGTTTCGAAATCGCATAAAACATACGACCTTATAACTATTAAAATTAAAATCGAGAATATTTTCAGAATACTATTATGGTTTCTGTGCAGTCTAAATATGTTGAAATACGCTTTACTTTCCTGTTCAATTCATCGAAATCGGTTCAGTCGTTTCGGTGAAGCGTAGTGACAGTCATTCATATTTCGGTTTATTAATATTGTGGTTTATTTTATCCTATGTGTTAAATATGCAATATACGTTAACACTGCAAGGTTATAAGCCTAAAGGGATCTAGTTAAGTAAATATAATATTAATTCCGAAGAAAAATACTATACTTACATAATATTACCTTCAAGTTATTTGATATTAAGTAAATTGTTTGATCCTTTTCTGTAAGAATCACTTTATTAAAACCTGTCACTGAAATCGGTTAAAGTTTCAGACATCGCAAAATAAACCTAAAATATACAGGGTGTAAGCAACCTCACCACGAAGCCGTTAACCAAGCATTCTGTACATCAAACTTAGGTCCATGTTCACCGAAAAGATAACAGTCTGATTATCTAAAAACAGTTGTCAATGTGACATGTTCCCAAACAAAAATGGGTTTTAAACAGCTGTTTTTAGATAATCGTCAGTCATCTTTTTGGTGAACATGGACCTAAGTAACTACGCAAAAATTATTGATCGCAAATGACTTTTGTTACATACAACGCACTCAATACATTGCATTAAATAGTAAACGGGTTAAGAAAAGTAGTGACAGAAAGCTTGTACTAAAAAAAATGTGAAAAAGTTGTAACTTTGACCCCTAATATCTCCGTAATTAGAAGTTTCCCAGGAAAAAAGATGTTCGCAATGACGGGGACAAGTACCTTCTTTCGGCTTCGTTTTGAGCCTTTTTACACCTTTTATTTACCAAGTAGACAGGCACTAAGGTCCATGTTCATCAAGAACATGACGGTCTGATTATCTAAAAACGGCTGTTTAAAACACATTTTTGTATGGGAACATGTCACAATGACAGCTGTTTTTAGATAATCAGACCGTTATCTCTTCGGTGGACCTTAGTACCACATCGTAATTAATGAATTCGAATCTTCTAGAACCATCAAGAAATGCCCTTTCCTCAGGCAATTGCTCTCATAGACGCATAGAAATAAAACTGTTAACTAGAAAGTGAAATTAATTGTTTATACAAGTAACATGCACTTCTACATGGAGCTGTACACTCACTCACAAAATTCACACGATTTTTATTTAATTATAAACATCTTACATAACGAACCGCGGGAAAATATTTAAAACTATTAAAGCTTATTTTCCACTACACATGAATAATGTAGCTAAGATATAAAATACACCAAAGTACAATCGTCAAACCATTTATTTCTATGAGTACATTAAAATTCACTTTTGAACGTTAAACTTTAGAACAAAGGCAATAGAATTGATTCGCTTACTTCATTTTTAGCTCTATCAATTATGAACTCAACCTCTAAAAGAAAAAAAGGATTAAGGGATAATATCAATCTCTTGTCAGTCTGTTCGTCTGTCACCGCCGTTTTTCTCAGGAACGGGTAGACTAAGCAAGTTGTAATCTATACCGGATACTGAGATCTATAGTCCCTATTAACTGTATAAAAAACAAGGTCCTGAGTCAACACGATAAAAAGATATGGGCAAATAATATAGATTTTCGCAAAAACTTGTAACTACCAAAACTTACCATAATTTTCAACTTTTTTTATTTATTTTTCTGTATGGAGGAGCTTGTGGCTATATAATAACAACGTCTCGGATCAATCTTCAGGTTATGTCGTGCTTGCCCAGGTTCATCTATGGATGGGCGACCGGGACCACACTTTACATACCGAGTTACCTCCGTGCCTCACAAAGCACGCTAAGCCGTTACTACTGTCACTTGTAGATCTTTGGCAGTCGTTGCTGGCAGTCAGTGGCCCGAGTCTCATAACCAGTCTTACCAAGGTATTGTATTACCTAATACTAACTGGGTTGTAGAGGTCAGATAGGCAGTCGCTCTTTTGTAAAGTACTGGATGGTACTCAGCTGCATCCGGTTATACTGGAAGCTGGCCCTAACATAGTTGGGAAAAGGCTAGGGAAATGATGAAGATGACTTTATTTTGCTGACCCACGCAACTTCGTTTGCGTCACTTTAGAGAGACACAAAGGGAATAAATTTTCCCCCGTTTTTTCAACATTTTTTACTGCTGCTCCGCTCCCATTGGTCATAGCGTGATGTTAAATAGCCTATAGCCTTCCTCGATAAATGGACCATCCAACACAAAAATATTTTTTCAATTCGACCCAGTAGTTCCTGAGATTAGCGCGTTCAGCCAAACAAACAAACTCTTCTGCTTTATAATATTAGTATAGATATACACACCGTTTTACAGCTTCGCTACGGATCATTATGCTGAGCTGAAGACCTATTGGCGTTAAAAAACATAGTTTTCTTACTGTCCAGTAAGTTTTGTTTGTTTGCTTGTTCGAATCTCAATAAACGCATTTCTCTCTATCTCTTTCTAACTGTCACTACGTTTCATATCGTGCTACACACTTCCATCGCTTAGCTATCTCGCTCATCTTTATTGGAAAACGAACTTACACAATCATCGAATAGAACGCCTTAAGCGACTTTCATGGCCAACGGTTAAATATCTCGATTAGCGATTATCGATTTTAACGAGCCGAGTCGAATTCAATCGATTCAATGCAATTGGATAATTCATCGACACTTTCGCTTGCAATTGTGAATCTTTTTACATGTTATGTTTTCTTGTTACGTTGAATTGTGCTGAGAAAGTCATACATAACATCTGTAGGTACGTAGTGCGATGGGAAAATTAAGAGTTCTGGGTAGCTAAGTATAATGGGAAAAACTAACATTAGTATATTTGAGCTAGATTCAGATAAGTTCAAAGTTAATAAACAAAAAACTAACCATAGATTGGACACATTGATTGAGATTGTTCTACTCTGATTAATTTCTTTGCGGGATCTAAGACAGTCAAATGGTTTCTCTAGGACTTCGTCGAGCTTCATTGTCTCGGCGCTTTTCTGGTGGTTGCCACTGTTGATTCTGGCTTTCAGGAGCTACAGGGGTTTGGGATTGGTGTGGCGGAAAAAACTGAAGACTTGAAGACGTTTATGGCATACTCGTGGTTAATTACGGGTCACTCTATCGCGGAGAAGACGTCCATGTCCCATCAGTGGGAAGGTTCTTTGTTACAAAACCATTAGACTAGAAATCATGAGTAAAAAATAGATGATTAATTTATCAACAACTTATATTATTTAATTTCATGAATAAATAGTGATTTAAATGCAAAGTTAAATAGACAAATGCCTAGTAATCTTGCAACTCGCATTTTTCATTACATTACTTAAGAAATACCTATAAAACTACCTGAGAAACACTCCTTGGCGCCACCGTTTTAATTATACACAATAACGAAATCGATTACGAATCGATTAACACAAGCTAGAGTAATTAAAGTAATCTCGGGTTATAATTTTGTAAATCGATTAATCGTAACCACTGCTGTTCGTGACAGTACGCACGCGACAGAACTTCTCACAGATAGAAAGTTTATCAAACAGTTTTGTACATGCATGTTCTCAGCGGTTACTTTCAATTTTATGATCTCAGATTATTTTGGAAATTAGCGGACATTATAAAAATGTTAGTTTTATGATTTAATTGATTGATATTTCATTATGTGTCTAATTAATACGTTAATAAGAGAGAGATCTGTTATGAAGTGGTTGGGTAGCTAGCAATAAAATATTTAAATGTTGGGTAACGTTTTATGACAGAAATCGAACCTATAATACTAACTAAAATGTAGAAACAAGTAAAATAACTTTTAAAAAAAATTAACACCCCCGACTCAATGTACTAAAAGTTAAATAGAAAATAATTCGTTTATTCGGCCATCTTGTACTGATTTATATCAACTATAGCTAAAAATACTCTCGACTAATTCACCTTTCAAACAACAACAACTATCGGTATCGCTTTCATCTGGGAACGTGCCCAGAAGACTGGCAACCACGTTGAACGGCAAGGTCTAACTCTTTGGCCAAAGAAAGAGCCAGTATTATGTTACCAATTTCGCGCGTCCCACGCCTACGCTACTGGAGCCATCCTGTAGGTGGTCCTGAACAAGTTTGCCCCCTTGTCACGCGCCATAAGTCTCTTAAATATTATTTCAGCTGAGGTAGATATATTTCACTGCAGCTTGACGCAGTTCATAGGAGTTGCACTGAAGTGCATCAAATCAAATCATTTATTTCTTTGCAAACATGGGTATACAAATTGGTTATAGATGTTTTCATATAAGTTAGTTCTCCATGCTCTGCCGTCACATGGGCATGCAAATCATAATCAAATAATATAATTTTAAATAACAATTAGAACACTAATAATAATTCCATTTTAAACTTTATCAAATCACAGAGAATGTTAATAGTTGATTGTTTAATTGTAGGTATTTTTTTAAAGTAAGTCTGTTTATTTTTTTGTTATTTGTAAGTGAGTTCTTGGTAGTAACATCGCATTGGCGTTATAGCTGTTAAGGTGTTATTTACATAATTTTAAATAAATAAGTAAATAAATAAATTATAAATAAATTTCTCTACTTAGCTTCTTATTTATTATTTCGAAATACTCGTATATATTACTTTTTTTTAATTCACTGTGTAGGGATTTCATAAATAGCTTATGAAATCCCTACACGTGTGGTTATTGAAATTATTAGTAACAATGCTGGACAAAGGCTGGGATCCTTTTCATTCATCGGTTCCAGTTCTACGTAGTGACACAGCCAGGCTGACCTTCCTTGAGGATTGAAAAGAAGTATCATCCTTTCTTGAAGATTGAAAAGAAGTATCATTTCAATCCTCAAGGAAGGCCGGTCAGGCCAGGCTGTTCCGACAGGATAGACCAGGTGGTTCCACCATATCCTTCGTTGTTCCATGACACTATTTCAGAGCACAAAACACAAGGCTGATCCTCGTGTTTGGCGGTACTGTAATTTTTCAATATCTATTCTACATCTCGGTGAAAATATTTAACGTTCCTATAAGATGCAAGCCTGGGGAATGTATTCTAGTTCCTCAAAATAATAAGTATGTCTTCGGAATTATTGCTAAATCAAAGTTATGAAATTTTAATGCTTTGTCGGTAATTAACTTTTAAAACATAATTTATCAGATCTTTTAATTATTTTTTGCGGCAATCACGAGTGGTTTTGAAACCGAAACTACAAATTTGCTCTAATACTAAGGTAATTATTTTGGAGGTCAATTCCCACCTCCATAATACCCATTAATATTGTTCTGGATGACATTGACTCCCTGTACCTATACCGAACGGTTACAATACTGGGCATTATTCTATCTACGATGGCCTCGACCTGTCATTACTGGGTCAGGTCTAACTGCGTCTAACCTAAGCTAAAAATAAAATAGCTGGATAAGTAAACTCCTGATAATAGAAGAGCCTAGCTACCACCCGACTTATGTTTCTTTTATACAAAACTAGCTTCTGCCCCCGATTTCGTACGCGGATCCTGTTGCAATTTTTTTTTTAATAATAAATATCCTATGTTCCTTCTAATACCTCCAAGAATATGTGTACAAAGTTTCATGATGATCGGTTGAATAGTTTTCGCGTGAAAGCGTAACAAACAAACTTACATTCACATTTATGTAATAAAAAGTAGGGATTTTTATAAATAATAGCCCTTTTTTTCGGATGGGAAATCATCAAATGACTCCTCCCTCTCTGGACAGAATGGAAAGGAGTCCGACTTTTACTGACTAAAACCCATCCATTTTCCTTCCTCGCCCTTTATACGAGTATTCCGGGTATCTCTTTCGAACAGTCCCGCAGCCCCGGATAAAAAATAGCCTTAATTGGTGTCATTTTGATGTACCTATCAGTCTAACTCAACTAAAATCAGTCAAAACTACTTTTGACTATTGAAAACTTAATTTATCAATAACTAACATTTCTTTAAAAACTTATAGGGATAAGGCTTTTTTTTGTGACCCTTTGATAAACATGATGTAATTCTAGGACTAAGTAATAACAACTGAGGCGTTCAAAAGCAACATTTTTTAATGCAGAAAATGCATAATTTTAACTTACTAAGGTCCATGTTCACCAAAAAGATAACGGACGGTTATCTAAAAACAGCTGTTTAAAACACATTTTTGTATGGGAATATGTCACATTGACAGCTGTTTTTAGATAATCAGACTGTTATATTCTCGGTGAACATAGACCTAAGAGTTTTAACTGACACCCAGCCAAAAGTGGTTTTGACTGATAAAGAGTTTTAATTGTAATTTATAGAATATAAAACACCTCTTCACGAAGCCGAAAGGCACTTGTTCTCTACATCATTGCGATCATTTTTTTATTCTACACCATACCTACCTTCTAGTTACGGAGATATGAGGGGTCAAAGTTACAACTTTTTGACAAGTTTTTTTTTTACTTTTAACACCACTGCGACCCCCGTACTATTCAATCCATCTATCAGCACAATGTTCAAAGTGCGTTACATTGAGTTCTACCACAAATCGTGATTTTTAACCTCAAAAAAAAAAGTTGTTTCCCAGCAAAAAAAATTGCGTGAAGTTACTTAGTTTGATGTACAGAATGCTTGATTAACGGCTTTGTGATGAGGTGGTTTACACCCTGTACATAAAAGACCCGAAGGATCCTAGAAAATCTTATCCTCTCTGCAAAAACACTCACTGACTTACATCACCAATTTAAATACAGCTAATAATCAGTACCAACTGTTTTATAAGTCATACATTGACCAAAAGAACTTGTTTACTGCCTCTAAACAGCTATTTAGTTTCAAATAGCAGTATTTAAATTAAACCTAGTACTACCATGATGACGGGTGGCATAACCTCTTAGTTATGAAGTCGGTTATTCGATTTCAATTTATTTATATGTGATAATATGCCGCCTTTACGGTGTTGGCGCCGCGCGGTAGTTAGCGGTGACCATTGTGTTAGTACTAGACGCGGAAAAGCTATTTAGGCATTACTACAAAAATAATATGATAGATGCCATCATAAAACAATAATTCCAAAGACACCAATACCTAAAAAAATATACTTAGTTATTTTGGACCTGAAAACCCGATTCATTTTTAATTAATTACCAAATTAGGTTTTTAGTTACTTTGAAATGAATAAATAGTTGAGTCATTAAGTTGACTAAACAGTGACGTCATAACGTGCTATTGCCATACCAAATCTATGAGAGAACCACGTTTTGACAGCTCTTAAAAAGATGTCAATTATTTGGTGTGTCAACTATCCTATTTCTTGGGCCTATAAAACCAGTATTTCCTGGGCCTCAATTTTTTGATTCAACAAACACTTAAAAAAATATCAACGGCTGAAAGAAAAAAAACAATGAATATGAAAAATCCAAAAATGTTTGATTTGCCAGCACATTGATAATGGTTTATTTATGTTGGAAACAAATCCACCATCTGATCTTAGGGAGATACAGGGTCACAATAACCGAACTTCTACCAACATTTAGACACAAACCTTTTGCGGTACCTTATATCAACTCAATACAATACATTTTTGACGTCATATCGGTGACAGAACGTCACTTTAATAATTTATTTGTTTTATTTGCTCAGATAACAACTTTTTTCGGAAATAAAAAATATTGTAAGTAAGTAAAGTATAGGACAGAGGTCCTGCACAATATTTTAAATAATTATCTTTATTTTCCTTAAAAACTCATAATTATTTCGCCTTTTACAATGTTTTCAATAGTCCTAATGTAAACACATCACCTTGTCTCCCTACCATCAAGTAAAACTGTATCAAGCCCCCGCCCACACTGCGCCCGCGCACAGCCTTCGATGCCCGCTCATATTTACTACGTTTTTTTACTAAGTCGGCAAGCTCGGTAATTTGGTTGTTAGGTACTTACGGGCCAATTAGTGGGTAGTTTGAGAAGATAGAGCGGGACAGTTAAAAGTGGGAAAGAGAGCGAGTATCACTCACGCGCAGTTGCCTTTACATTGTACGAAAACATTGAAACAAATTCTCCACGAGTAAGGACACTTGAATAGGGTAGACGTCCATAAAAATAATTAGTTCAGTTAGATTTAAAATATTTGACCCCTATTTTTTTTTATGTAAACCCAAATTGACGAAGATACGACGCTTTTAAAATTGTCAATACGTCTCGCTTTGGTATAATTTTTAGTGAGTTCTGACGTCACCTTTCACTTCGCAAAGCAGAAAAAAGCGGGCAAGTGCGAGTCCCACTCACCCAAGAAGAGTTCCGTAGCAAAAAGTTCTGCTGCATACGGACGAACAGACAGACAGACAGACATGATGAATCCATAAGGGTTCCGTTTTTGTTATTATGGCTAACGGAACCCTAAAAACATCATCATCTGCCTGCCTTTACCTAACTATGTTGGTGTCGACTTCCAGTCTAACCGGATGCAGCTGAATACCAGTATTGTACATGAAGCGATTGCCTGTCTGACCTACACAACACCACTTGGTAAGACAGAACAAACATAAAGAAATATTCTTCTTTGAATGATTCAACTTAAACTTTTAAGTTTTCAAAATCTATACTAATATTATAAAGCAGAAGAGTTTGTTTGGTTGAACGCACAAATCTCAGAAACTACCGGCTCAAATTTAAAAGTTATTTTTGCGTTGGATAGTCCATTTATTGAGGAAGGCTGTAGGCTATATAACATCACGCTATGAACAATAGGATCGGAGCAGCAATAAGAAATGTTGCAAGCGGGCAAAAAGCTGCCGTTAAACAGGCGATGCGTTACAATATCAAAACTTCACGCGAACGAAGTCGCGGGCAGAAGCTAGTACCTTAATAATTGACCAATCTCTCTTCAAAAGCAACTTCATTCTGCGAACTCATCAGGTGTCGATAGTAATTCGCACATAGCGTGAGCACTGCCCATTATAACTTCGGCACTGGTCGTAATGATATGCACCGCCCACTGCACACTGCCGGCGAGTGGCAAGTTAGCAACTTACTCGCCTCGCCTGACTTTTACAACTTATCCACTTAATAACACTGCTATCACATTTTTATTGGTCATCATTTATTCTTTAATATTGCAACTGGCTGTGAAACGTTTACACTGTTAGTATAGATGGGGTGTTGTAATGATTCCGATAGCAACTGGACAGATTTGCATCTGGACAGATTCTCAGCTGGGCAGTTTCTAAACAAGACAGATTGGCAACTGGACGGAACTTGTACAGTCCATGAATGATTCTCACTCGCTAACCCAGAATGATTAACATTACTGTACTCTGTCCAGTTGCTAATCTATCCAGCGGCTAAACTGTCCAGCGGAGAATCTTTCCAGCTGTTAAACTGTTCAGCTGAGGATCTGTCCAGTTGCGAATCTGTCCAGTTGCTACGGAGGCGTTGTAATCATATTAGGTTCGTAGGTTAGGTACATTTTGATGCAAGTTTGTAAAGTTAGTAAGTAGTAGTAAACTAAACTAACTAAACTAAACTGTAAAGTTAGTAAGTAATTGCACTTGAGACGGGATTACAGTCAGGCAATAGAACCCTAGACAAAACCATTACTCTCTTTTGTTAATATCATCATCAATCACAAGAAGTCAAAGTAAAGTTATTAAACTTTAGCCATACTTTCAGCATTAGTTCAGATATTTGCTTCCTCAAATTCTTATCGTTCCCACTTCCCGGATCGTTGCCCATGCAGTTGCCTTTTATTAATTACTAGCTGACCCACGCAACTTCGTCTGCGTCACATAATAGAGAAAAACAAAAGGAAATAAATCCCTGTTTTTGCAACATTTTTAATTCCTGCTCCGCTCCTAATGGTCGTAGCGTGATGTTATATAGCCTATAGCTTCCTCGACTATCCAACACAAAAAGATTTTTTTAATTCGAACCAGTAGTTCCTGAGATTAGCGCACTCAACCAAACCAACAAACAAACTCTTCTGCTTCATAATATTATAGTATAGATATCAGTACAGATTTTTGTGGCCCAACATTGTGTTATTGATTTACACAAAGGAACGCACCTGTGACGATGCTACAATAAATAAATACATACAAACAAACACACAAACAGACTTTGTTAACTCAACAGTGAGTAATTTGACCTCCACTATCGATTATGGATCGATTCAGACAATTATCGAGATATCCATCTGTGTTTACATCGATTAGGTTAGTTTGAGGAGACAAGAACAATGGCTACGAGAAACTTCGGTGTCGCTTATCGTTTTGGTACATGCCTGATAGGCAAAAAAATCTAGTTAGTCCGTCCAAAGGCTTAGCATTGCCATACAGCGCGGTAACGCTGCCAGTCTCCTGGGGACTTTACCAGTTGACAGCGTTGAGGAGGAGTTTTTTGACGCCATTTTTTAAGTTTATAGTTTAAGTTAGTTTAGTTTATTTTAATTTATAATTGTATGTAGCATTATATTCTTTGAAATATAATAAATTAGTCCGTCAGTAAGACTATCAACAAATATTTGACCCATATTTTTTATATTGTTACGTAAATCAAAATTGACGAAGATACCACGCTTTTAAAACTCTCAATACGTCACGACGGGGTATAATTTTTAGTGCGTTCTGACATCACTAGACTCCACTCCCGAGTTTTGATGCGTTTTATCTTTGTCAATAATCATTGATTTACAGAAACCAAAAATACGTGTCCATTATTTGCTAGTACTCTAACGGATGAACTAAAAATTTGCAATTTTTTCATACTGTCGATATGCCTATTTCCAACCAATTTCTATTGACATAAACTTCATCATCTGCCTTATGTTATCCCCAACTATGTTGGGATCGGCTTCCAGTAGCAGAATAAATTTACATGGAGCGACTGCAATCTGGCCACAACTTAGTACTGAGTATTAATACGACATCTATACTACGTACTATAATATATATTATATACAACATTATTTTTTCATTTTAACGAGTTATGCGAACATACATGTAGGGAACAGCTGATTTTTTTTTCCCGATTTCAAGGTTCGTCCTTTAGAAAAAGTTGTTCAAAATGATGAGTACAATGACCCGTTTTCGGGTTTAGTGTAAACAAAAAATAATGTTGTATATATATTATCTATACTACTCGTAATATTATAAAGCAGAAGAGTTTGTTTGTTTGGTTGAACGCGCTAATCTCTGGAACTATTGGTTCGAATTGAAAAAATCTAGAAAATTTTGTGTTGGATAGTCCATTTATCGAGGAAGGCTATAGGCTATGTAACATCACGCTACGACTATTAGGAGCGGAGCAGGAATGAAAAATGTTACAAAAACGGGTTTTTTCTTCCTTTCCTTTTTCTCTCTAATGTGACGCAGACGAAGTTGCGTGGGTGAGCTAGTACGACACAAATATACCATAAACTTCATTATTAAATCCAATCATTAATTCCCATAATGATTGGTAAAGTCGAACAAGCTATTTGTTTTACATTTTACAATGTAATTTGTGGGTTAAACTGTAAACCGAATAGCTTGTTACTTTTAACTAGTGTTGTAATCACAATTTTACCATTTTTTTATTTTTTATTTTATGTTTTGTCCTGTCGGGCTAACAAATGCTTTTTCTTTCTTTCTTTCTTTCTTTCTTGTTCGACCGTACATTGCTGTGATCTCCACACCTTTCCAATAGATTTGTGAAATCAATTGAATTGTCTTTTCCTTAGTTTGCTCTTACGGCAATTGAAGTTCAATTATTGACAAAGTCTCTATTGTTAAGACATAATTTTCTTACTTTGAATTAACTTTTTTATTTAAAATGTTATGTTTATTGTTACAGGTAAGTTCAAACGCCTTCAAGAAGTTAAGATTAATTCAAGGATTTTTTTAATCAAATTAAAAAATACTGGAAGGTACGAGGGGAGGTCCAAAAGTTCGTGGAATGAAAGGGTTTTAAATAAAATGTAACAATAAATCTATTTTTCCTTTTCAATATAATCACCCTTAAGTTGAATACATTTATTAGATCTATGAATTAATTTTTCTAAGCCATCGTAAAAATATTTTTTATCTTTTGCCTCAAAATGAGCCAAAATTGCCTCCTTTACCTCATTGTCGTCGGAAAATTTCCTTCCCCTTAAGTCTTTTTTTAAATTGGGAAACAAATAATAATCACTTGGGGTCAGATCTGGACTGTAGGGTGGGTGGACTAGTGATTCGAAGCCAAGCGTGTGCAAAGCAGTCATTGCAACTCTGCTCTTGTGAACCGGTGCGTTGTCTTGCAAGAGCAACACACCCTTGGTCAATTTTCCTCGACGTTTTTCCTTGATGGCCTCCTTCAATTTTTCCAGTATCGTTGCGTAGTATTCTCCGGTTATAGTTTTTCCACTTTTTCCACGATATTTGATGTGGTGGCCTCAACTGGCCTTCCTGAGGGGGGGTCGTCTTCAATCGACTCCCGACCATGTTTAAAAAGACTATGCCACTTGTAAATCATTGATTTACTAGGGCACTGTTCCCCATAAACGGATCCCATTTCAGTCAAAATGGTCTGACCGTTCTTTCCTTGCTTGGTAAGGAATTTTATCACAGCACGGTGTTCAATTTTCTCCATACTTTCAGTTTTCTTCCGGATTGAGTTGTTTAGTAGGCAAGTGTTCTTAAACGAATAACGCAATAGAGCTGAAACTTAATTTATATACTAGTAATGAGTCCCTAATTAGTATGACACTAAGCGAGCGCCCCTATCCCCACTCCATCCCCTCCATTCCACGAACTTTTGGACCTCCCCTCGTATGTTTCTAATTAATATTAATACGAAACGGAACCAGACATGAGACAGTGGGTCGTCTTAGGGTCATTATGAAAAAATACATGAAAATTTCGCGACTTATTTCGAGGTAATTGGTTACAGTTCTTACCTAACCTAACCTGTGGATCCCTTAATCAAAATCAAAATCAAAATATTTTATTTCACATAGGCCTGGATGGGCACTTATAAAACGTCGAAAAAGGTACACGCTTCGCGTTGGTCGATTCCATGGAGAAGAACCGGCAAGAAACTCCATGGTTACTCTTTTCATCGACATCGTTTTTGCGACAAACGGTTAGTTGGAGACTAAAAACACCAAGACACTTTTAGCCTTACATTTAGGTGTTTTATACGATAGAATTTAGAAAGTAAACTTTGCGAAAATAACACTTTGGTTGGCTAATTTTTTTTATGTATTCGCGCCGTAGCGCTCCTAAGGCTACACTCCAACCCAGAAACGACAAAAATACAGACGCAGCCGAAGATAATAATTAACTTAACACAATTTCAATTAAAATACATTAACGAAACAATACTCAATTACGTGTTATCTAAAATAACGATGTGCCGATCATCACTCATCAGTAAATACACTCAAGGTCCGTGACGTCATCATTACAGCGATAAATAAGACGTTATTTATTTTAATATATTATGTACTTAATATTATATATTTTATTGGAAGTACCTACAACTTTACTCTTCGTCAAAATTACATGATCTCGTGACAAGTGGCAATTTTATTTGGCTTGGGTGTCATAGTGCAGAGAAAGACAGAAGTTCTATTATTACCATGCATTTACAAGAGCACACATGTAGTTGACTATTATCGTCTTGAATTTGTTATTTTTATTATCTTTACATGTTTTTTGTTTTTTTTTCCGACTGTTCTGTTTTAAGGTTTCGTTTTATAAAATTTCTACACAATGTATTTTGTTCTGAAATAAATGACTTATGACTTATGACTTTGAAAACAATGAGTTTGGTCTGGAACTAAGTAAACACAATTTATTCTTCAGACTTGTTAGATTTACTAAGTAGTTATAAAGCGCTCTTCCTCTCTTTATTTATATAAAAAAATGCTGTGTCCGAAATGTCTATAATTGTTTCTAGTTTTTTCATTGACCACCTGTACGTGACTTTTATGGTTAAAACAATATACGATTTGATTTGATTTGAATAAATAGCATAGAATAGAATAGAATAGAATAGGTCTTTATTTGCTTAGAATGTAGGTACATAAAAATAAGATGTTAAATTATAAATAGGATCCATGTACATTCTGCCATAACATAGCATGCAAATATAATACAAATTAATATAATTATAATTATTGAGATGTCACAAAGAAATGTCATTTAAAAAATCCTGCACTGAATAGTAACATTTGTCTAAAAGTAATTTTGTCAAACATTTTTTGAATTTTTGTAATGGCAAGTTTTTTATTTTGTCAGGTATTTTATTAAAGATTACAGGAGCCATACAAATCACATTTTTCTTCAATAAGCTAGTATTAAAAACTCCAGTGCATAATAGATTCTGGTATTGAGATCTCATAGCTGTATTTCGTTTTCTAGTTTCTGTCAGAGTTGCAAATAGACATTGATTGCTTTTTACAAATATTGCTAATTCGAGGATATAAAGGCACGGGAAAGTAAGTAATTTCTGAGACTTAAATATAGGTACGCAACTGTCTGTTATTTTAAGACCAAACATAGCTCTAATGCAGCGTTTTTGGGCTTTGAAAATGCTTTCCCGTTCACTGCAATGACCCCAAAATATTACACCAAATCTTAATACCGAAACGACTAGACCATGATAGGCCACTAACATTGTAGACAAAATTACTTTTTTGGACAAACTGTGCAACATATACGCGGCTGTGCTTAATCGTTTACATATGTCTTCCGCTTGTGGCTTCCAAGTCAACTGGCTGTCTACTGTGATTCCTAAAAATTTCGTGCTGGTTACATTTTCTATGGGTTGACCATTGTAATTTATGTCCATATCATTTCCTGAAGATATTCGCTGGTAAAAGTGCATAATTTTAGTTTTTTGGAGATTAATAGCTAAATTATTATTGTCAAGCCACTTTACTAAACTACTAATTGTGTTGTTAATGTCATTTACGTATGATTCTTTATTGGTACATGAAACAATTGATGTGCTGTCGTCTGCGTATAAAATCATAGGATAAGGGATATGCTGTGGCAAGTCATTTATGTCTAATAAAAATAACAAAGATCCGAGGACGCCGCCCTGCGGGACGCCATATTTTACTTCTCTAAAAGACGATCTATATTTTAATTCCCTTCTAGATTCTAAACACAGGTAAACATAGGTTCTTATGTTCACACTTTTTTCCCGTTGAGGTGAGTAAAAACTGCCAGGGTTGCAGGCCTGTTTGAAAGAGATACCGCGGCCCCGGAACATAAAGAGCGAGGAAGGAACATGGAAGGGGTTTAGTCAGTCAAAGTCTGACACTCACTCCCGCTCCGCCCAGAGTGGGAGAAGTCATTTGATGATTTCCCATCCTAAAAAAAAGGAGAGTTAAAACTTAAGAATATCTTTCACAGCAGTTGATATTTAAATGATTTCTACTCGTAAGTTCGTTACTTTAGTTTTCAATGGTATAACTTAAAGTTCTTAGTATCTTGTGTCCACTACGTAAGTTTTCTAATGTCGTTTTAAAATCACAATTTAAGAAATTGTTTGAAGTTGAGCTACTGTTAAACGTTTGTACTTGGTACGTAGGCACGCGCCTCTTGATTGTGTATTAAAAAAATATGAAGGCTCCAATAACATTTTTTACTGACCTTGGTAGTTAATGGTCGCTCACATTTCCCAACCAACAATTTTGCCCTATAACCAAACCTTTTATCTCCAAAAAGCTGAGTAAAAGTTGATTAAAGGTTTTGGCGGTGATTGATTGTTGTGTAAAAGCGTTTGCCAATACAAATTGGCTCTATAAGTTTATACAGCAAAAACGACCTATTAGGAATTGATGTAAAGGTTTACTTCGTGACTTTGTATAGCTGTTATAGTCAGGAGTTATTGCAACCACCAATGTGACTAGTATACAACGATATAACTTTATTACAGTGTTTACTGTCGCCTTAATGCGCCTGATTAACGCAATAAAGGTCCTGAACGTACTATAATGGGTCTTTCGTTATAGTAGAGATGAAAACTCAAGAATAGGGCGATATTGTGAATTATTAGATCGTCGTTATAGTACACAGTACTATAGTGGGCACAACAAATCTACGACAGAGTGATTTGGTGGTATAGCTGAGTTTCAAATTACATTTATGTTGCCCAACTTGTCTTAAAAAGGTTTTCTAAATCTCGTTATAGTCGTAGTGATAAACTTATCACAAGGATACGTTTTTAGAACAGGATATTTTTTTTATAGCTGTAATAGTTTCTCTTTTACACAATAACGGAGATCCTATCGCTTTTAAAACATAATTACTGTGTGTAAAGGTATTCTACCGCGCTTCTATAAAAATGACATTTTGATTCCCATTATAGAAAATTTACCCAATTATAGAAAATGGTTCCGTAAAAAATACATTTAACGTACGTAGCCAAAGAAATTGAGAATTATTGAAATATGGACAATGATTTCAGTAGTGGTTTGGTTCCCGAAGCTTAATTATTCTATCAAGGAAAATCAGCAACTTTATCACAAAAAGTCAGAGTATGAATAAATAATAACTAATAAGTATGATTCTGACTTCGTAGTAGTGCTGATTTAGAAACTCATGTTTTCTGACGTGTTTAATAAAAAACGACAAAGATCGATAAAAAAAACCATCACATTTATGGCACACGGACGAGCAAAAGGAACCCTAATTTCATGTAATGGTGGTTGATATCTGTCGCAACGAGTGCTATAGTAGAGTTCAGGAAGCTGGAAGTATGTTTATGACTTAAAATTCGTAATTATTTAAGTAAAAGCTCAATAATTCGAGGGGGGCGTTCAAATATTGCCGTAAACCCATACACAGTTTATCAGTAAAATAACAGTCGCACATCATTTTCCCCCTATGAGATGAATAATTTAATTACAAAATAAAATATCTAACTCCGATTCCAATTTCTGATTTCCTCATATTCTATATCTTTTGCTCTTCAAAAACACTGATGACACTGCAGCGGTGTGAACGAATGTAAATTGAATGAATGATGAATATTAGTGAAGTAATGGAATCATGAACTATTTTACAGTACCAAAAGGTACTATACTTGCATTGTGGTGGCTTTATATGTCAACAAATAGAGTAAGCGTTACTGTTACATCAACTGTAATAGGCCAAAATGGTCACACCTGACACCGCTACAGTTGTACTATACAATCGAATGGAGATATAATTGCGCCACTTTCTTCGTAGGCGCACCTTCTTAGGCCTTTTATTTGACCACTGATTAGTTTTTACAAAACGTTCTATGGACTTCTATACAACTAACTTTTGTTGGTTGGGTTATTACATCTGTACCACTTAATCACATGAGTAGGTACTCGACAACAAGTGCAGAATCTGTCAGTAATATTTGAAAACTATACAAAGTGTATTTCAGCTCATCACAAAGCCGTTAACCAAGCATTCTGTACATCAAACTAAGTAACTTTACGCAAAAAATATTGCAGGGAAACAACTTTTTTTTTTTGAGGTTATGAATCATGTTTTGTGGTATAACTGAATGTAACGCACTCAAAACATTGTGCGAATGGATGGATTGAATAGTACGAGGGTCTTAGAGATATTTTAAGTAAAAATCATGCCATAAAAAGTGGTACTTATTTTAAAAAAACGTATTAAAATCTTGCAACTTTGACCCTCAATATCTCCGTAACTAAGGTCTTGCTAACTAACTAAATGGTGCCTTTCGTATTCGTTAAGAGGTGTTTTACACCCTATATAGAATGGAATATTTATAAAAAATATTATTTTCGCCGTTTTTGCAACATTTGATTCATTGATGCTTTCCTTCATTAATGCTCTGCTCCTATTGGTTGTAGCGCAATGTTATATACCCTACATACCTGTCCCCGATAAATGGGCTATCTAACACTCAAACATTTTTTCAATTCGAGCCAGTAGTTCCTGAGATTAGCGCGTTCAACCAAAAAAATCTTCAGCTTCAAAATATTAAGTTTTGATAAAATCTCTAGGTTTTAGTCTTTTTTTTTAATTATTATGTTGTCTAAGAACCTAAATACGGTTATACGGAGGTGTGGGTACACCGACTTATAGTCCATTCGCATTACATCAGTTAATTAAATGTCTAATGCAAAAAACGGGCTAGTTTTGAGTCTAAGCCTTAATTTAGGCCCAATTTCAATGAACGGGCTGCTACCTGACCCCAAAAACCCCAAAACCCTATTCATCATTACCAACATGCAAGCAGCTAGTGATGTACACTTGTGAATTCTTTGACACGTTATACCTAGTTGAAATGAAGAGACATAACATTTATAAATGTTATGTCTCTTCTCAAATAAATTTCTATTCTGTTTGTCACATAAGCTTAACAGTAATCTGTCCACTAACTGCCCATTACTTCCAAATCAGGTTGTCTCCCGCCCGATGACATAGACTTAACAGCATTCACTAGTAGGGCGCTAGGGCAGGGCGCGTCGCGAGTCGCGAGTAGGCGACACATGCCGTTATGTGTTGTTGTTCTCGATGCATTGTGTAGTAGGATGTAAACAGTTTTAGATAGCCATGTTGTGGAATGGGATTGTCTGTGACAAGTTTGGCATGCGTACTGGTTTTTGAGTGGCGAGATTTTAAGGACGTAGAGATTGATATTATCGTGAGATTCTTATGCAAATAGAAATGTTGCAATAAAGTAATCAAGTTATTCAAGTTTATGTTTCAGGTACTTAGTAATGTATGACGACTCGAATGGCGTAGTGGTAGTGAAGCTGCCTTGCGTTCATTGGGTCCTGGGTTCGAATCCCGGTTTGTGTGATGAGCATGGACATTTGTGTTTCCGAGTCATAGATGTTTATATGTATAATAAGTATGTATTTCCAAACAAAAAAGTATATATGTAGTATACCAACTATCTGGTGTCCACGACACAAGCCTTGCTTAGTGTGGCACTAGATGGCGCTGTGTGTTAATGTCCAGCGATATTTATTTAAATTTATAATAAACACTGCTTCGTTGTCCAATGGACTAATACTAAATATGAGGTCCTGGGTTCGATTCCCTAGGTCGGGCAAACTGAAAACTGGGTGTAGGTACGCCTCTGCCTCCTACATTTCAGCATAATCAGTCAAAAATCCTTCCCACTGTTGAGACACAGACCTCCTGTTATTGAGACTGGAACATACATAACCCACCACAACTCTCTTTCGAACCATTGGGTAATTATAATCATCAAGTCAACCCTCTAAGTTCATTAAGGTCTAAATCGTTCCTAGACCTATATGGTGTAAAACACCTCTTCACGAAGCCGAAAGGCACTTGTTCTCCCCATTTAACACTTCCGCGATCCCCGTACTATTCAATTCATCCATCCAGCACAATGTTTTAAGTGAGTTCTACCACAAAACATGATTTATAACCTCAAAAACTAAAGTTGTTTCCCAGCAATATTTTTTGCGTCAAGTTACTTAGTTTGATATACAGAATGCTTGGTTAACGGCTTTGTGATGAGGTGGTTTACACCCCTGTATAAGAACTTGGAGGGTTGTATTGATGATTTTGTTAACAATAACTCTGTAACTACATACGTCTTACAGTCGCGAACGATATTTTAATCGACATACAACCTAGCACTGGCCTGCAATTTGCAAAAAACGTAAGAAAATTTGAATTTTGAGGGCTACACTGGAACATTAGTCTTAAGGTGGTAGTAGTCCGCGATATTCAAATTATCTTACTTTTTTGTAATAATTGCAGGTGTAAACTAAAACCCTGGCGCTTGCACTTACTCCTATGTTTATTATACACTTACAAACACGTCATCAACGTTCATTACACCATTCAACTAACCGTCTTCACCAAACCCACAAACCGTATCATTACTTGTCAGGCCACGGTTACGACACCCATCCGCCATTACGCACAGGGTGCTACAGACAATGGTTGCCGGTGGACGACAACCAAGCGCTTCCTTCTTTTGTCATGCAAGTGGGTCGCCGGTCAAGGAATGTTGGGGTGATGGTTGCTGTGTTAGCGAGGAAGTTGTGAAAAGCTGCGGGGAATTGGTAAAGGTTTTAGATACCTTGAGTTCGTCCCTATAACGGCAAACGTGCATAGTACAATGTCACCGTAAAATTGTCAAACACGTTATATTGTAATTTCTCTACCGATATTGTAAACTCTCGAAATATTGTCAAACTAGCATACTGCTTACAATAAAACGCATTATTTTTCGTGAAATGCATTCGATGATAGTCAAATCACACGGTGTGAAGGGGTCGTCCTTGCCCAGTGGTACCACTCTCATGAAAAGATAATGTACCATTCTTGAGAATTACCGATTCATATAACCTAACCTTAAAACACTTTATATTCCCCTAAAAAGTATAGTCGACGGAGCCCTGCCTTCTCGCGGGCCCCCTATTTCCGAGTGCAGAGTTTAAAGGAACCTTACTAACCTAACGGGGGGGGTGCCCCAAGTCCCGATTATGGGGGCAGAGATACTTCCGTATGTTCAGTTGACGTTTACAATATCGAAAGAGAGTTTACGTTGACATATACCTACACTCGATTGACATTAACTGGGTCATCCTATTGCCATTAGACGGACACAAATATAGATTCGAGAGTAAGAGCAATACTTACTGTCATTCTTTGTACTTTTTGCTCAGGGCTACATAGCTGCTTCCGAGATAGAACCACAGGACCAAACTCAGTAGCCAGACTTGCGACCATGCATTTACGATTTTTATAGTTACTAATTAGGTATTAGGTGTTTCTTCATAAATGCCGTTCATAAAAGACATTTGAACGTCGAAAAATAGATGACTAAGCAGTTGGAAATCGTTTATGAATGAAACCCTTTAATATTTAAAAAAACAACGCAAACTGTTCTCTAAATAACTGTTTGGTATAATTTACTTTGATTACCGCTCACACTGAAACCCCACCTCACGCGTAACTCACTTCAATTGACAATTCGCTTTACTAATATTTCAAAATTACCCAATATGCAATGAAGTGTTTGACCATTAGTTTTTCACCTTAATAAATGAGCTCGATAGGAAATTATTATACTGAAGGTAGGGTTGGCAAAACTCAATAAGTAACTGAATTAAGTATTTAAAAACTGTAACCTTTACCTGAATTTTCATTAGGTTGTAGGTAGCTATAGAATATCAAGTAAGTATTAAGATATGTTTCAGGAGGAAGCAATATTTGCAAATATCATTATTTTATTCCGTTTAGTTACTCCTTAGTTAAGGTAACCTATAAAATCACGCAAAATGTAATTCAAAATATTTTATTTTAATTCAGGCGGGAGGCCCGCAAGAAAAGCAATAACAATTAGAAACCTATCCTCCATAATTGTTTCAATGATTTTCCCTACAATCATAAATGTGGGTAATGTTTTGGTATGCAGCATCTTTATTAGAAGTTCTTAATTCGGTAGTTCTGTACTTAACTTACGTAATTCATTAGACAAATCTAACGACTTAGTTTCCTAGTATTGCCACCCCTAATCCAGTCCACAATCTAGACTCAGACTTGGACAGGCGAAAATTACGCAAAATTGTTTACTAAACAACGCGTGGGTGTCGGCATTCGGTGCCCGGTTGAGGCATTTTAAGAACAACTCGTTGCTTAATTTACCGGAGTAAGGTTTATGGTGGTGGGGTAAGTTAGATTGGGTTACTGAAAGGTTGCTAGACTTTAGGGCACCCACGTATGCAGCGTGTAAACATACGCATCACGAAGCCGTTAACCAAGCATTCTGTACATCAAATTAAGTAACTGTATGCAATAATATTTGCTAGGAAATAACTTTTTTTTGGTGTGTAAATTCACGTTTTGTAGGTTTCGATGTCACGCTCTTAAAAAATTGTGCTGTTGGATGAATTGAATAGTACGGGGGTCGTGAAGGTGTTTAAATAAAGATCATATTTTATTTTTTCCCGATATCTCCGTAACTAGAAGGTTCCCATTTATGGTGTAGAACAAAAACGTGATTGCAATGAAGAGGAGAACCTTTCGGATTCTTTAAGAGGTTTTTACACCACTACAACACCGAAACCCCTCTTTCCAAATCTATTGTACAGACTCTCATATATCTCCTGGAGATTTCTTTACATTTCCTTTGTTACCCTTTCCCCTGATAATCGCAAGTATAACATGTTACGACCACCGCCGAGCATGTCGTGGGAACATGCCGGTCGTGGCGCGCCGCGTCGCCCCGCGCGCGCTGCAATTACCGCAGGTCGCGGGTTTATCGCGACAGACAGTGCCGCGCGACCAACTGCTGTGACCATGGTGGAGGTGTGCTCGGGACACCAGACATTTAATTTTTTTACAGCAAAAAAGAATCCAAGACTATGTCAATCCTAATATTATAATGTAAAAGTTATAAATGGATGTTTGTTTCTCCTTCACGTAAAAACTGATTTGAATGAAATTTAAAAAAACCTAAAATGACCACCCATTATCAAGCGACGAAGAAGTTTATTTGACGTCAATAGAATTAACTGAATTTGTTAAGAATGCGCATTTTTTTTGCGTTTATTCATTTCCTCGCTGAGGTGGGATGAAAAGTTACGTCTTGCACTTGAGTGCAAAGATTTTTCACCTCGTGCTCTTTTGATTCCCTCGCTAACGCTCAAGATTCTAAGTTTTGAATAACTCGCTGCGCTCGTGAGTCAATTTTACAATCTTTCGCTTGCTCGGTCATCAAAATTGAGCACGCGGTTAAAAAGCAACTTTGTACTCTTGTATAACAAATAACTATGATCCCGATATTAAGATCCCTTAGGACGATTGACTAGTAGTCTGTAAAAAAGTTTCTCGCCACAGGGCAATGATCCAATTTTCAGATGCTTGAAATTAGAATTGTAACAGAACCTCTCGGCCGCCTCTTCTTACGCGACACTTCCATTTGCAATCATACCTCCGCCTCCACTAAGATGACTTACATCTTCTCTCATATTTTAATCATCTCATCGACTTTTTTTGTATTTTTTGATAATGTTGTTGCTTAGAGTGACCTATAATCTAAATCCAATAAATACTTTAAAATGGTCCCATAGATCCGTAACTTGTGGTCTCCTGTATAAATCACGGAGATCACGACCCGGCCGGCGGCGATCTACAAAGTGATTGTGCGACAATAGCGGCGCGCGCGCATCTCATGTTTATGTGCTTGTGTTAACGTACTCTGTACTAATCTGAAGAAACTGCAGTGTTGGTTGCACACTACTGAGTCAAACATAATGGGTTTGATGCCTAGGTGGAAGATTTTTCTTTCATTTTTCATTTCATTACATTTCTTCTTTTTTTTTCTAAGATTAAGTTTCCCAACTTGATTTGTATTAGTTTATTGATTCAATACAACATTTTAGAAATTTTGTTTCCTTTTTTTTTGCTTACTTATTGTTCGTTTTTGTTTGCAATAATAAATAAAGTATGTGCTTACCTATTAATTTTGTAAAAAAAAACCCTTTTATGTTATCAAATTCATCACATTTTTACCATATAAATGTTAATGACACAAATAGATTTACAAATAACTGAGTTAGCGAATAAACCGCGTATGACAGTTTCACATTCACTTCTGTACTAGTAGCGCCGCCTAGTGGTAAGATTATAAAGCCAAAACTCCGAAAATTTTCCTTTAAAAAACATGTTTGGTCACAGACAAAAAATACGGCATTACTAAATTATTCATGTTGTCATAAAAAAATCGATAAAAAACTTGATAAAAATCAACATAACATTCTTCATATGTCAAATCTTGAATAAAATAACGGAACTAAAACATTATTATCAACAAAACTACGTCACTCGTTTATAACGTTCCGCAGATAGGAAACGGCAATTTCGACGTCACTATCAGCTGCGATGGTGGTGTAATGGTCAGCATAGTTGCCTTCCAAGCAGTTGATCCGGGTTCGATTCCCGGCCATCGCAGATTCTTTTTGCGTTTTAGAATTTTAATAAACATTATTTTATGTTGTTTTAATGATATTTAAATACTATTTCAACGTTTTATGTCGTTTAAATCGACACATTGCATGTTTTATTAAAATCTTTCGACATCACTTAGGCACATGATTAGTATACTAAAGATCAAATCTGAATAAATTAACTAATGCATATAAATGAGTTGAAATTATGCAAGAATAATATAATAACAGTATATTGTAACCTATACTTGTGCGAATTACCTACTGGTTTAGTAATCATGCATTTATTAGTAATGCTTATTATCTCTTTAGTACTGAATATTAGTTTTCGTTTTCGTGAAGTCTAAGCGATGCCTAAAACAATATTTAAGTAAATAAATGCGTGCTGTTGAATTCTTACGCGTTTTTACATAGTGTTGGTGAAATAGAACATTGTCTATGGTAGTTTACATAGCATACTTTCAGGTTTCTCATTGATAAAGTATTTTAATAGAGAAAAGGGAAAGCATGTGTCCCAACAGTGGGAACGCTACAATATGGAGTTTTAGACTTATTTTGCTAATAACAACTATCTAAACTTATATTGTCACTTACGGGATATCTTCAGTGATTATTATATTTCGGCGCTGTTGCAAGCGCCATGATCGCGAGTTGACTGGAGTATGCCCGTATGTATGTCCCGTAAGTGACAATATAAGTTTAGTTTTAAACCGTGAAAGCCTAAAACAGTGTTTAACAACAATCTAGTTTTAATCACAATGTGAAAATATTAAATTAAAGAAACGGTTTACTGGGAAAACAATACTAACTGTACTCTTTAAAAACATCTAAATGCCCCAATTTCCTTAGATAATTACTACTCATACATGATCACCAAATAACCTGCTCGCACCCGCAAACAATGGCGTAATTATACTTACAGTATTATAATTACAAACAAATCGCTCACATTGCCTCTTTTGTCTTTTGGGCGAACAAGATATTTGGTTTACAGTTTAAGGCGATTACATGAGCTTAACGCGAGTTTTATAGTTACTAAAAGTATATGATTCACTGCTATAAATAAGACCAGAAACATATATGATATTCTTCAGGATATATGCTAGCATGATACTGTTTTGAAAACATTATACATTTAATTTGGCTCGATAAAAAGAAATCACGAACTTATCTCTAAAAATATCTTTCAAACAATAAAAAACATACTAATATGCATGCGATCATTCTGATTTTTTGGCAAATAATTCTACAAGCAATATATTAGCATGATACTGTTTCAGGTTTTTAATCCAATTAATAGTTTTTTTGTTAATCGATCGAAACCACTCATTTTGCGCTATTTGCCCCGCAGTGGCTGAGGTAACAACCACTTTGTAGTGCAAGCTGATTAGAACTTTATTCTAACAGCATTTCAAACAAAGTTTGAACCACCACAAATAGAGTTACTAATTTAGCTCGTCTAAGCGTACGTCAGTGATCACTTTATCATCAGCCTACCTCTTCCCAACTATGTTGGGGTCGGCTTCCAGTCTTACCGGATGCAACTGAACACCCGTATCATGAAACGACTGCATAACTGACCTCCAGAACCCAGTTAGTACTTGGTAACACGAAACCCCCTGGTAAGACTGGTTGTCAGACTTTTTGGGCAACCTGTAACATCTATAAATGACAGCCGGGACCAGCGGCTTAACCTGCTAGATAAGCTCAGCTAAACCTAAAGATCGACTCGAGCGGCTGTTATTATTTTGCCATGAGCTCAGGTCAGTAATCACTTGAACTAGAAAAAATGCCCTTACTGCATCGTCATTGTTAAACTTTTACTACGAACCTGCCAATAGTGATTGCCTCTCTCCGATATTCTTGTGGTGTCCTCGATTCTTAGAAACCTGTAGGGTCTTTCTTCAACTCGTGAGCTCTACAGGGTGTAAACCACCTCATCACAAAGCCGTTAACCAAGCATTCTGTACATCAAACGAAGTAACTTTACGCAAAAAATTTGAGGTTATAAATCATGTTTTGTGGTAGAACTCAATGTAACGCACTTAAAACATTGTGCTGATGGATGGATTGAACAGACCGGGGGTCGTGGAGGTGTTAAAATCTTACCAAAAATACTTGTAAGTATTAAAAACAATCTTGTCAAAAAGTTGTAATTTTCACCCCTGATATCTCCGTAACTAGAAGGTTCCCAGGTATGGGGTAGAACAAAAAAATTATCGCAATGATGGGGAGAACAAGTGCCTATCAGCTTCGTGAAGAGGTGTTTTTCACCCTTTATATTGGTTGAGGGGTTGAAAACCCTACATCCATCCTAGGGGTTTGCAGCTGAGACCCCATGAATCGGCTGTCAAAAGAGGAACCGATGTTTGTGTTGATCTTTTGATACAACGCCTCTCTTGGTTTATGTCATGGCAATTGTGGTATATCGGGACCTGTTTTTTCTTTCTTGAAACGTTTCCCCTCACTAGGAATTTCTCCTTCATCGTGGGTGCTTTTACAAACACTGTCATGTTGATTCTAACTTGGTAAATCCAGATATGGTGGTTATTGCAGCTTTATTTAAAGCTGCGAGTTCATTCGTAACCACTTAGCCAGTGATCCAAGTAAATTGGTCAGTATTCGGGACGGAGGCTTTGCATTTCACGCACTTAAAACGTTGCCTCAACTAAATAAGCCCTTGATTAAGAGCAACGACTTTTATTAAAGAAATTAACCTTTTTGGGCATACAGGGCCGCATTTAGACATTTTATTGCATGTTCTTATCACTGGCATAAATTAAAGGGCTTTAGATAAAATCATTTGCATGCAAACTACAGGAAACCATCAGGTTTTATTACAGCCCTAATTTGGAAGAAATACAAGATACGGTCGTAGTAAGTAAAGAATTTACTCGAAACTCAAGGCGACATAAAGCATGTAAACAATTTCCTACTCAGCGCCGATAAATGCGAAAATTTAGATGGACTGGACCACGTGACGTGGAAGCGCCATGTTGTGTCGAGTGCGCAGGCGCGAGATCTTCCATATAAGGGCTGGAGCGCGCCGCCCAGCGCCAGTCCGCCAGTCGAGGCCGCGCACACGACACAAGGTCACACGGTGCCAGCCAGGGGTGACTGACTCATATAAAAATTCACACTATCGAGTGAGATTTACGACTGTGATTACCCTAAAAGGCGTAAATACGGAAGAAAAAAATGTTTTAATGTGACGCGATGGGAATCATTATTATGTTGATGGATGGAAAGAATGAAATAATCGTAAATTAAATTGTTTTTATTTTTATTATCCATCGTACCCTTGCGTCCGGTCTTTGACTGTATTCAATCTTATTTGTTTACACTCATCGATGCTTTTGTTTTAAGGAATTTTGAAGGGGGAGAAATGTTTTCAACGGTATCAATTAGCCGTCTTTGCTGAGTGAAGTTTTCCGTTTAATCTGGAAAACTTCTCTACAAAAGAATGCTCTTTTAAGCATAAACAGACATGCTTAACGTGATGGCGCATGGCTGTTTATGCTTAAAAGAGCATTTTTTTGTAATACCCGTCACGAAATAATTTCTTCAACAATATGTTGTGATGTACGCTCAGAAGAATTTTGTGTAATTTACATATAAAATAAAGCAGATTTTTAAATGGCACGTCAATTTTATCCAACTTCAGCTTTTAAAGATTCAAATGATGCTTATGTAAATCTTGCAGACATTTCCTGTCCTGATGCAGCTGATTAATCTAATAACACAGCTCATTATCTCCCAAACCCAAAACTACTTCAGAACGTGACCAAATAAAACCAAGGATTTTTGTAAGCAACAAGTAACCCAAATCACCTATGACCAAGCTTAGACCGACCTAGACCTTAGTACAATCACGTAAGTAAATAATAAAAATAAATTAGACGACCCTGACATTGCCTTATATCTAGCATCTGAGCCTTGCCATGAGACAGGTAGCTGGTATCACCTTATATGATCAATGCGCGCGGATGCAGACCAAGTCTTCACCTTGGTACAAGATTGTGATTACTCGTTAGTTGATCATAACTTTCCGTATTCGATGATTCATCAGTCCGCTTTGTGGATTATAATTTAGTACTATTATGAGCTTTAATAATATCGTTTGTTTAGTTTATAGGTTTGTTAATCGGTTGATTGTTAGAATTGATAGTTTTATTAGATGGATTCTATGATGTGTCTCATCGCTGATAGTCTTTAAGAATATTTGAAATTTGTTCTGAGTTTTATTGCTATCAGCAAATGTAATTTTTGATAACTTGCTTCAGTAACGCATGGCTATAAAAAATATTCAATTGAATTCTTTGTTTTAATATTGTCACATAGTGTAGTATAACAGATTGAGTGGAATCAAGCCCTACCTGAGAAGCATCATCTCTTTCCAAAAATACATTCACATGAAACGATTTTAACACAAATTCTCGAAAGCACCGTTCTACCAATATGTTTATCTTAAAATCCATGAGTAATACAAGCATTTTAACATGCGATGAGCATCCAGCATGCACGAGGACTTCCCTCGAGGAAGTTATTAAAATTTGACACATTAATTATGATCTTCCGATCTTCGCGCAGAGTTTCGGTAAACGAAGTCTTTTTAATTAAACTTGAAACATGTTGATTACAGAAACTTTTTACTGCTAAGGAAACTCATTTGTTCTGGATGTTTTTTTTTATATGTTATTACAGGGTGTTAAAGTCTGAATTCGTTTTTACTGTTTTGGTTAAATTTCTTGGGGCTTGAAGTTTAGAGAGGTCATCTAGATCATAAACGTGGTCATCTGAACTTGGATCTGTGGGCTGTTTAAATATGTTTCCTTATTAAGAATTTGTGTTGTCATCTTGTTAAAAATCCCATTTAGTAGTGACAGAGCCTTTTGGCCACCGACGAGACAAAATTCCATACTTCAGGTTGCTGCATATTTGATAGAAAAACCTCATAAGTACTTGAACCAAACAAGGAATCCAACCCAAGATTTCTCTTGACTTTTTCATAGGTCTTGTGTTTATGATCTAACGTACAGAATTGTTTAATGAAAACATCAAAGTCACTATCAACTTCACTATAATTTGCGTCGCAAATATCTGAATCGAGAAACAAAAGAATAGAACTCAAAACATAGACAAGTTTATCAATAATCTTTTATAATGATATATTGTTGTTTTAATTCAATGGATCATTTGGTATTGTTGGTCGGCGTATGCGCATGCCTATGTTTTGACCAAGAACCTGTCTGTTTTGATTGATGGAGAGTCTTAGACGTGACCTTCTGACATTTTCTTATCAATAGGAAGTCTTGTATTGACAATTTTGAGTGCCTCAGGTTGTGGAAGTCGAGAATGACTTTGACAAACATTGTCTGGTTTGAAATAATATTTATTTGGTTTTCTCTAGTAACAAGTCCGTTGCTCTTAAAGGCGTGAAAGTTGTCAAAATAACACATTTCCGTTCAATGAATAAACCTTTCAATATTAAAACTGCTAGGCAAAAAACTAGTATATTCAGGAAACAGAAAATTACTTTCAAAATTAAAGCCTTCGATGTCTTTCCGTAAACAATTATAAAAGGAAAAGCAGATTTCCCGTTGGCCCAAAATGGAGATTTGTGAAAGAGTATTTACCTAAAACAAAAAACACATAACACGCAGCCTTTTCCTAATTATGTTGGGGTCGGCTTCCAGTCTAACCGGATGCAGCAAAATACCAGTATTTTACGAGTCACTGTCCCGTTACTACCCAATAGTTACACGATAACCGTTGGTAAGACTGGTTGTCAGGATTTCAGGCTTCAAAAATCCACAAATGACAGCCGGGACCAACAGCTTAATGAGCTAATAAAAACTCACAAGTAATAAAAAGAGCTTTCACGGTTTAAAACTAAACTTATATTGTCACTTACGGGATATCTTTCGTGATTAAGTGACAATTTAAGTTTAATAACAAGAAGATCCTCAAAATGGTTCTATATTCAAAAAAGTAAAAGCTCAAAGGAATTTCTCTCAACCGAGAGTGAAACTGAAATGCACCGTCAGCCTTGAACCTCGATCTTTCCGGTTTGGCGGCCGGCACTGCGGTGTATCGAACTTTAATTGAGTCAAGTGTATGTTCACTTGATGTAAATGCATCTGATGCGCATGCGCTTAATGTGACAATTTATGTGTTGCGATCAACTTTGTCAGATGCTGAGTGTAGTTTACGATAGCTAGTGAGTCAGGACGGTTAATTAAAAATGTAAAAGATGAGGCTTTGATTAAATGCTATGGATGCTTGTTAATGGAATATTTTCATGAACTTGAATGCCTCGTAGGTCTAATAGTCGCAAGTGCTACTGCTTGACATGAGCTCTTCGGGTCTGTTCCCAGGTTTTTCTGTCTAGGATTTTCCGGAGTTTAGATTTTACCCCGGTTGATGGCAAAAAACTTGCTTTTACAAGGGACTTAAACATAACTCTCGAAATGTGGGGTGTATTAAGGTGTTCCTAACCCGTGTGGGTAACCCTTAGTGCGTTAAATTCAAAATTCATCAATCCTCACGTACTGATGTGCCCGACCCTTAATTGAAGGTTACTCCAAAAAACTTCTTTTACGATCATCAGCTGTTTCATTCATTCACTGTTCATCTTTTGTTTTTCGTTACCAGTAACGTAGTAGGTGTAAAACCTTGAACTAATTGATAGAGTTTGTCTGACAATGGCTGATCGGAACCGACGTTTGCCGATAAATGGTTGTCTGACGCAACTGCTGAACGTTATTGGTTGAAGTTACTATTGGTCGCTGACAGTTTCTTTGTACATTCATTCGGGCTGATCTTTTTCGTTATCATCACTATTCCTTACGATATTTCTGAGGCTTCATCTTCTAATTTTTTTATTGGTGTTCTTTAATCTAATAAAGCCATACTAATAATACCATATATTCTTCTGTCTGCGTTTCTTCGCCGTACGTACCGTTAGAATTGTCTTCTCTGACAATTCCTCCTGTAATATTGCACATTATGTTTTCCGATTTTTCTTTTTCCTGCCTTTTTATATTTTATAACCAGATTTTTTGCTGAAAATATACAGCAATAATCTACTTTTTCCAATGACTAAGTAATCTTGTAGAGAAAACACAGGTTTAAAATTATCTGTGTTATCTTGTAAAGAAAATCTAGCCTCTAAAATAGCTGACCGCTCAAACGAGAACACTTACTTTGACATAAAACATTTATCACCTGACAGTGAATCATCACAATTTCACGCCATACACTCATAGACGTTGTGGGTAGCCGTACGTCCCACATAGATGTACCCGCACTGAACGTGTCTAGCGTTTTCACATCACAAGCTGGAGTAAAGGTTCACTGAGCAGAAAAGCTTTGTTGCTAGTGCTTTTTGAATAGGGATTGTTTGGGAAATGGGACACTGCGGTTACTATGGAATGACGCATTCAGTTGTCATCAAAGAGCTATATAGACGGAAACATTTTTATTAGACAGGTTATTCTGACTAGCTTGCAGAATTTTGAATAGTGTAAAACTTGGAAACTGTAGACGTGTACTTGGTAAAAGATTTTAATAACAAAGTCATCCTTACAATGAAAGGAAGATTAAATTAGAAGTTACAATTTAGAGATTTTCCAACCTGGAGAAACTGTCTTTATTTCATGGTTGCTTTAAAACTTATCTGCCAAACTATCTCACAACTATGTCAGCTTCCAATTCTACCGAATCCACAACCCGGGCAACAAAATACCCTCGTAGGAAAGACTGGCAAGACTGGTAATCAGGCTTTGAACTTCTGATCCCAACAAGTGACATCCAGGACTAACGGACACACCTAAATCTTAACCACAAGATAATTACAAATGTTCGCAACACGATTATCAAATCATTATAAACATGACATCAAAATCCAAAAGGAAAGAAAAAGAAAAAAACAACTGATAAGATGGCGCCAACCTTATTACCCTTGTAAGCGATTAAACCTCCAACTGCCACTCAGTTTGACTACAGGTGATCGAGCCGCCAATTATCTTAAAGTATCGGATGTACTGCTGTAATATGATCAAATTGTGTTTCTTTTTGTTTTACGTTCACTATAGTTGATGTGTCATTCATTTCCGTAGTCTGAGCCTCAGCTGTTTTTATTGGATCGTGGATTTAGATAGTCAGCGGCCCAAAAAGTCTTACAACCAGTCTTACCAAGGGGATCGTATTATCCAGTACCAAGCTGGGTTGTGGAGGTCATATAGGTTGCCACTCCATGTAAAATACTGGTATTTGAATCCGGTTAGATTGAAAGCCGACCCCAACATAGTTGGATAAAAGCTAGGCAGATGATGATGAATTTAGTCCTGACTGCTTCATTGGTCTAGTGGTAGTTAGCGTGACTGCTGAGAATGAGCCATTGGGTTTGATTCTCAGGTCGTGCATAGTATTATAGGGTTTGACATCTACAATTTCGGATTGCTCTGAAGTGTATATATGCCCTTTTGATGGCAATAAATTCACCCCCTGCATGGTTACTGTAGATAAAGCTGGGAAAAGTGAATGTACTACAAGTCTTATATCTAACACTTTCATGGAAGATATGAGATGTTACATTATTAATGTGGTCCTTATTCTCGGCTACCTATTGGTACCCATAAAATGGTCTTTCCAAGAACGTATCGTGTCAACCAGATGCTGGCTTACGAAGGTCAGAAAGGTGGTCGCTCCATATTAATACTGATTGTTTTCAGTTGCACCCTGTTAGACTGGAAGCCGAACCTAATCTCCTGATGGGTTCATTATGGGATTCTGTCCCATTTAATAGAGTGCGAGCCCATTGCCGTCAACCAGACTACACTATCGGGCTATGATATTCTGTGTTCTTTATCATGGGGTTAGTGCCTCACCTGGTGTCAGAGATTTTATGCTGGCCTTTGACTTGGTTTTACACACAGTCGAGAAATATCTCTTAAAACAACAATCATTATCAATTAATATCCAAGGTACACAGTAGCAAATACTTCAATATTAAGTTTAAATACTTCCTTAACCATATCAATAATTACGAAAAAAATAATTTAATAAAATATCGCAACGTATCATTACACCTACAGGGAATTAAAAGTAATACGACAGTAAAGAGTCGTACTATCGAAGTTAATAAGTGGACAGTGGGTAGGCAGACCTTGGAATTAACGGCTTCATTACGATCCAAATTGATTTGCGCCTCTTACTACTAGCGAATTGGCCTGTTCTTGAAAATTAAAAATAAATCTTGAGGTTTTCATCATCATTATCATCATGTCAGCCGAAAGACGTCCACTGCAGGACATCGGCCTCCCCCAAGTGTCGGTTTGACCGGTCCTGTGCGACTTGAGCTTTGAATGAACAAAATTTTGCATCGTATAGGTATACTACAACTAATAAAACCAGACTACTGAAATTAAATGAAAAAAAAAAATCTTAACCAAAAATTTTCTTAATCAAAACAGAACAAAAGTTGATGATTGGAGCTTCCTTTTAAACAAAGAAAAAGCCTGTATAGGAATGCTCGCGCGTGCCCTCCACGCCAAGCCACAATTTCATCTACTATTTTGTCACACATTCGTGACGTTTGGCGTAGGGGCACGCGCTTGTTTGTCACGTATATGTGACAATGGCGTCCAAAAGGTTAAAGAAAGCTTTTAGCATAAAAAAACCTCATCACAAACGAAAGCGGTGTCACATAAATTGACAAAAAACTCAAGATTATTTACATTTGACACACACGTCCAGTCCCAAGCGAAACAAACCCGAAAAAATAAAAACTCGCTCAATAAAACCCATAAAAATCCACAGGCGTTCATTTAAAACAATAAACGTTGAAATAAACAATAAATGAAATAACATGTTACACAAAATCAACTCACTAAATAACATGTTATTTCATATTATTAAGTTTGTCGACGACAAAACTCAATTCCGAGAAATCTCCTTATATGTATAGTAATTTCACGAAATTACTCGTTGTTTTGCGAAATGACGTTAAATAAAGGAATTTGAGAGAAATTTGTACATGTGTAATGAATGACATTTGTATATCTGAGTGGGTGGGTAGACAGACATTCTAGATAGGCCTCGTCCTAAATGCCTACCTATCGACTTTGGCCGACCATTCTAATAGAAATTTAAATTTGCATTTTCTTTTCTTGTGTATTGTGTTGAAAGTTTAAGGCGATTAGACGAGCTTAATTAGCAACTCTATTTGTGGTGGTTCAAATTTTTTTTGAAATGCTGTTAAAATAAAGTTCTATCAGCTTGCACTACAAAGTGGTTGTTACGTCAGTCACTGCGGGCCAAATAGCGCCAAATGAGTGGTTTCGATCGATTTACAAAAAAACTATTGATTTGATTAAAAAATTAAAACACTATAATGCTAAAACATTGCTTGTAGAATAATTTGCCAAAAAATCAGATTGATCGCATGCATATTAATTATACGTTTTTTTTGTTTGAAAGATATTTTAAAGTTCGTGGTTTTTTTATCGGGTCAAATTAATTGTATTATGTTTTAAAAACACTATCATGCTAGAAGAATATCATATATTTTTGGTCTTGTTTATAGCAGTGAATCATATACCAGCGTCAGACAGCATCACCTGTCTGGCATGAATGCTGAAATGGACCTTTTTGGCGCAGCCGTGAGGCACACAGTACATACTATGTATTTTCTCTTTTTTGTTGTATCTTTTTTAATATTATTGTGTGTGTGCTTTATGTACTGACGTCAAATAAACATTTTTTCTTTCTTTCTTTCTTTATATACTTTTAGTAATTATAAAACTCGCGTTTAGCTCATGTAATCGCCTTAAAACAGACCTGCCTGTAATGTCTGAAGAGTTAGGCAGAGTAACTTATAGTAAACCCATATTTCGCCAGTTATGCGTAAGTCCCATGTATTAGGTGCGAGCTTATTGACATCAACGGGGCACAAATACATTTCAAATGGATTTTAAAAAGTGAGAAAAAGCCTATCTCTTGCCTGTTTTTTCTCAACTATATCGGGGTCGGCTTTCAGTCTAACGCGATGCAGCTGAATACCAGTGTTTTACATGGAGCAACTGCCTATCTGACCTCCACAACCCAGTTAGTACTGGCCCTGGGTAATACGATACACTTGATAAGACTGGTTTCCATACTTTTGGGGCCACTGACAAAGACAGCAGGGACCAACAGTTTAACATGCCTTCCGAGGCATGAAGGAAACTTGGTATGTAAGGGTGGTCACCCATCAACAGACCAACCTAGGCAAGCACGGCTTAACCTAACGATCGAACCGAGCGTCTGTTATTATTTAGCCACGAACTCCTCAAGTGAGAAAAAGTAATAAAATAGTTTGACCAACCGATTTTTTTTTGCAACAGTTGTTATGTTATTATAATGTAGTTTTATATCGTTTTATGGCTAAGCGAAGTTATGATTTATTAAGAAATAAGTTATCAAACTCATTTATAGACAGGTAGTCATCATTTTGCAAACACCATAATTTTATAGACCAGACTGTGAGTCTCGTTCACGGTCTCGGGCGACACGACACGACTTGTGACGCGACTTGCGACACGACATTTAATATTAAATGGGCCTACTTTTGACCTTTAATCTAAGAGATGTGGTCGATGAGGGAACGAACTAACAAGACTTGCGACTCGACTTGCAACACGATTTGTGACGCGACTTGCAACACGACTTGAGACGCGACTTTTGATGCTTGAGATGCGATTTGCGATTTTGCACGTACATTCGTTTTTCTGCTGGTTGCTGTTGCAATTATACTCGTGTCGGTTGAACGTAGGTATAGCTCGTGGCCAAGGATTATAATACTCAATTTGAGAGTTCTAGATATTACGAAAAAAAAAAACTAGATTCAGATCGATTACACCAATCATTGTAATGAAAAGGTTGATAGATAGGTTAGCCTACCAATGGTTATTTGCAAGTAATATCCATGTTACACAGTGATAAACGTCTAACCGGCGTCTAACATGCAATTATCTGACAATTTACATTTATAATGACCATCAGTTAGTTTTGCATAAAAACTCTTTGACAGGCGTGGTTTGATTTATTTGTTTGTTGATTCGTGCAGTTAGATTTTATATTGGCAAGCAACATGCGTGGTTTCGCTCTGTTTTTATGTGGTATTGCATGTTTAATTTCATGTGGTTACACTTGAATTCTTTGAGAAAATATTTAGAAAGAGTGTCTAAAGTGAATGCTATAGTTTTTATTTATTTATTTATTTAAACTTCATGTACAATAGTGGTACATAGGCGGACTTAATGCCACAAGGCATTCTCTACCAGTCAACCTTTGGGTCAAATAGACAGCATTGTGATAGAGTACAATAAAAATAAAAATAAACATACCCTACCTAGTCTTTTCCCAACTATGTAGGTGTGTTAAATAACAGCCACTCGGATCTTTAGGTTAAGCCGTGCTTGCAAAAGTTGGTCTGTGGATGGGTGACCACCCTTACATACCGAGTTTCCTCCATGACGGTGGCCCAAAAAGCCTGACAACCTGTCTTACCAATTGGTATTGTGTTACTCAGTAATAACTGGGTTGTGGAGGTCAGATAGGCAGTCGCTCAATGTGAATTCTGGAATTCAGCTGCATCCGGTTCAGACTGGAAGCCGACCCCAACATTGTTGGGAAAAGGCTAGGCAGATGATGAGGATGATGTGTGTTAGGGTTTTTCTAGTCAAATCGGATGCAGCCAAATACTAATGAAATAAATGTATGCCTAATACATGAAACAAATTCCTATCTGACCTCTTAAACTACTTTTTGTATACTACACAATCACACACCAGACCTCTTGGAAAGGCTAGTTGTCGAACTATGGGCTGGGCCCCCATCCACAGGCCTGCCTTGACAAACGTTGCTTCACCTTAAAGCAAATGCGTAAGTGATACTTTGATATGTTGGTACAATTCTCGGCTACATACCCCCAATAAGTGACGGAAACTTGCATGAAATAATTCTAATAACAGGTGAAGTTGCTGGATTTCTATAGCTATAATAGATAGTTCTCTGGCATTCTACCCCAGGTCAAGAAGAACCGGGCCTGTGGACGGTCAGCTATGGGCTAGCTCGCCGTCCGTCCGTGTTATCACGATAGGCCGTGTCGATAGCGCGTTCACGTCCCACGCGCGCCTCAGTGAGATGTCAGCATAAAAGAGGGGCCCGCAAGGGCTGAAGCCTGCCGGGCTGCGAGACACCGTGGCCCCGGAACATAAAGGGCGAGGAAGGAACTTGGGTTTTAGTCAGTAAAAGTCTAACACTCCCTCCTGCTCCGTCCAGAGTGGGAGAAGTTAATAGGTAGATGATCCCATCCGAAAACAAAATATGGTGACGAAGAACTTCCAACACAATTCTATACAACCATAAATAAACAATTTAACTAACTATAGAGTTCTCAGCGTGCAGTGACAAATGCTCTGTTCAAATATATTGAAACTGTGGCGACATGGCGACATTCTGTTCACAGTTCGTTTTATGAATATTATGCTAAGCGCGGACGCACTCTGCTTACCTCCTGCGTTCTCGATGGGGTAAAGGTTTGTTTATATGGGCTTTAGATAGAGTGGTCTTTGTGTATTAAAAGCTCTGGTAAACTTATATACCACTATATCTCCATGAAACTCTGTTAAAGTTATCATTGGTCATAGACAAGTCTGTGGAAAACTTGTTTGGTGATAATATTTTTGTGTTAGATAGTCTATTTATCGAGGAAGGCTTTAGGCTGTATAACATCACGCTACAATCATTAGGAGAAGATCAGGAATGAAAAATGTTGCAAAAACGGGGACGCTTTTTTCCTTTCGTTTTTCTCTCTTATGTGGCGCAGACGAAGTTGCGTGGGTTAGCTAGTTTAAATATAAAATATACTTTCACATAACCACACCCTAAGCATTGGCTTCAGATTAGTTAATGTGAACAAATAACAGTATACAAGCTGCGACAGTATTATGTGACACTTGCTTAGTATTGCAGTAACGTACAGTCGCTAGTGCAAAATGTCGCCACGCTCAATACTTTGTTGTTATGTTAAACACACAAATTGAAGTGTTAGTGGCTGTTGGGGACTGAGTTTCAAAGAGGTGTAATCTATACTAATATTATAAAGCAGAAGAGTTTGTTTGTTTGCTTGTTTGTTTGTTTGGTTGAACGCGCTAATCTCAGGAACTACTGGTTCGAATTGAAAAAATATTTTTGTGTTGGATAGTCCATTTATCGAGGAAGGCTTTAGGCTATATAACATCACGCTACGACCATTAAGAGCGGAGCAGGAATGAAAAATGTTGCAAAACGAGGATTTTTTTTCCTTTTGTTTTTCTCTCTTATGTGACGTAGACGAAGTTGCGTGGGTCAGCTAGTGTTTATCTAAAGGAATAATGTTAAAACTAATTTATGCCCGTGGCTTCGACTTCGATAATTGTTTCAAGGGAACATAATATTACCGATACAAAAAAGTATCTTATGTATTTATCTAGGTTATATGTTACCTGTATGCTAAATATTATCCAGATCCGTTCTATAGTTTTTGCGTGTTAGATTAACAAACATCCATTCATTCATCATTTAATTCCCAATATAAAACAGAGTTTTGATGTCAATTTGATTCGTCTAAACCACTCATTGGGTATCTTCCCGGAAGAAGGGGACATGCCGTCTCCCTGCTATCATGACATTCGACCTTCAATATCGTCGCTCTAGTTAGAACATAAAGGGTGTAAAAACATCCTAAATAAGCCGAAAGGTAGTTGTTCTCCCCGTCATTACGATAACTTTTTGCTTGACCTTCTAGTTACGGAGATATTGGGGGTCAAAGTTCCAACAATTGACAAGTTTTTTACTTTAGACACCTGCACGACCCCCGTACTATTCAATCCAGTACAATGATTTGAGTGTGTTACGTTACAAAACATGATTTTTCAACCCAAAAAACAAAGTCGTTACCCAGCAATAAGGCATTTTGCGTCAAGTTACTTAGGTGATGTACAGAATGCTTGGTTGACGGCTTCGTGATGAGGTGGTGTACATCCTGTATATCCATTATGGCCATGAAACCAGAACAAAAACACAGACAGATAAAGATCGATAGGTCTCGTTCACGTCTGCTCACTAATATTTACAGAGTCATCGAAAATTATTACTTTTTGTTACACTTGTTTCAATAAACTTTGGCCTTTTGGGTAGAAGGACAACGTATAATGGCAATGTAACTAAAACGTGAGTGCATGTTTAAACTCATTGCTTCTGTACAACAGGAGCAATATTAGATGAGGAAACAAAGGCTCCAGGAAATCGTATGTCTTCTTTAAGACTAAAGTAAATAAGTTAATTTTTCAGGCAAGCATGCTCCATCATTGCTTACCATCAGGTACCATAGTGGTCAAATGCGAGCCTACTAAAGCAAACTGTCAGTGTCACTTTTATCCTGCGTCACCCCACTGCTGGACAAAAGTCTATCAAATCTTCCGACCCAGGGCTTAAGTAGATCACTGAAAGATGATTGATTTAAAAAAGCCTTATTGTCTTCTTATTATGTTTTTCCTGCCCGTATTCAAATATCTCGAACAGCAACCTAACCTCATCTTTTCTTTTTGTTGCAGCACGCGAACGCAGTCCGTAACTCAGCCCGCCTGATCCTGGAGTCTCCTCAACCAGAATCCGACGATGCTCTAGTTTTAGCCAGAGCCCTCCGTACACGACCTCCTGTCAACATGCTCCCCGCAGCCAAGGCTGGCACATTCTTTGCCAGAGACAACCTTTCCAACTTCATCGACTGGTGCCGCAAAGCACTTGGGATCCTTGAATGTCTACTCTTCGAAACTGACGATCTCTGTCTCAGAAAGAATGAGAAACATGTCGTATTATGTCTTCTGGAAGTTGCCAGAAAGGGAGCAGTTCTAGGCATGCCAGCGCCGCTTCTGGTTCAAATGGAAAGGCAGATAGAAAGAGAGTTGGCAGGAGAAGAGTTGAGACCTGATGACTCGGCACTTGGTCTCGTGCCTTCGGCTCCTCAGCCTCAGCTGGTGACCAATGACTTGAGGAGTTTGGATGAGAGAGTCAGGGACCTCGTAGAGAGGTGTTCTTGTCCTACTCAGTTCCCGATGGTGAGGGTTTCGGAGGGAAAATACAGGATTGGTGATACTAGGATGCTGATCTTTGTTAGGGTGAGTTGAATTTTCAAATTTACATTGTGTGTTTTTAAGTTACCTGAAATCTTTTAGGGCTTTAGCTAGGTGTTTTATAGAGCACTCCCCAATATGTTACGAGTACATAAGGTCCTACTACTGAACACCAAGAAACGCAGCTAGCAAAAACTAAAGAACGCCTGCTGCGATCCTACACTTCTTTTGCTTTGTCCACGAAAAAATGGTCATAACTGTAGCAAAGTCACGAAGAAAGAAAACAAAAGGTCCTCAAACTCTGTCTGGAAGGGGAATCAATGAAATTGTTCTCGTTGTAGGTCTAAATGAGATTTCCTGTCTAGACGTACTCCCATTAAAGCACATGACTTGGGGAATTGTTCGACGCTTACTACTTTTTGTTTTGTTAAGTGCTTTCATACCGCGATACTTCAGATTTATTGTTGCGTGATTCGAATAAGTAAAACTGTAGAACTTTCAATATTCCCGGACCAAAAGTTCTTTCTGATTTCGTTCCTAAAGTTATATAAATTTTTATTATTTAATGAATGATGTTTGGAAGACCTCATTCCCAAGTTATGCTATAGAATACAACCCTTTCTTAACTCTCTTTGAACCGGCCAGCAATAGACCCGCGTGGTTGATTATAGCCCATTTTCTCTTATAGAGACCAGGCCTAGTCTAATTATCCCATCACTTTACTAATTAAGACCTACAAATTGCAACCTAGTCCTACAAAAACGCAGTTCGAGGAACACAAAATTAAAAATCAAACTCCCTCATCGAAATTGAATCCACCAATCAAAACGGTCACAAAATACCATTCTAAACACAAAAAGACGGTATCACTGGACAGAGGACGCCTGCGCACGCGCTGGTCTGTCGCAAGCGCAACAAGACATTTGCGTAGTTAAGGATCACACCTTTTCGTTAAACTGAAATGAAGTGTGAGGGAAGTGCCAGGATAAATACATATCTTGAAATACATCAAAGGAAACAGGGCTTTCATGTTTCAGCTCCTGAAAAGCAGGTAAAAAGATGAAAAAAGGAAAATTACTCTAAATGCAAACAATATTCAAACTAGCAGATGGAAAAAATGGAAATAAAAACATAACTTTAAAACAATATCCGTAAATGTAAACCGTATAAAGCAGAGTTATCCTGTTAAAACTATATTTTCTAGTACACTAAATATTAAACTTGTAGGTAATAAATATTCTCGATTCCAAATACAACAAGTTACGTTTTGATTTCGTATCAAAACATTGCCATTAAGCCTGGTTTACTGTGAAACAACGAACGCTATATTCATTAGCACTAAAAATAGATCTCCAAGCGCCTTTTAATGAAAAAAAAAAACATTCGCACAACCATTCGCGCCAATCAAGCTTAACTTTTAAGGTCATACAAATAGTGTTCCAATTCCCTCGACGACGGATCTATGATTCATTCTATTCGATTCCTTGTTTGGTCAAATCGAATGGACGCCTCATTGTAGAAACCGACTTTCGACCTTATAAGCGCCCATTAGAAACTGACCTCTCGTTTCAAATGATTTATATAAGGAGGCAGGTCAAATCGTCATTCCAAATTTAGGAAAACCTCGAATTAGGAACAAGTGTTTAGAAGGGAAGGGTCAGTGTATATTTGTCGGTCCATATTAAGGGATGCAAGGCTAAGATCTGAACGCGGATCGAGGTCAGTCGACTTGTATTGATTGGGAGTATCAAGGCAGCATTCCCACGGTATCAGCGAATCTTTATTTGGAATTTCTAATAAACGAGTACTAGAGGTCTCAATATAAAGTAGTCCTTCTTTTCAAGATACGTGGTCTTTTATAAGCTGGTCTACAACGGCTTGGTCTTAAGTTCAACCATGAGATCGGGATCTGAATTGAATGGACTCTCTAGTACTGTAAATCTATTTCTAGTGGCTACTGTTGAAGTAAGAGCTTTCGTACTACGTTTGTTATTTATCGATCTATAGTTTAAGATTGCCATCGGATAGTAAGTCCTACCAGGATATCGAATTAGAGTGCCTGTATTTTGATCATGAAGAATTAATTCACAGAGATGTCTGTTTAAAAAGGTACATTTATTAAAACTACTGATTGCACGATTTAAATTAAAGTGTAGATCGTTTTTATCTCCACTTAAAATAGTTCTGATACTTTATTAGAAAACAAGCATATTTTTTAATGAAAGGCCGATTTCAGACCCTTTGGGCGATTGTGCACTACAAGGAATTTTCCTGTCCGGCAGTCCGATTTTTTACGGTCCGATATAGCACGCCATATAATATATATACTAGTTTGTGCACTATACGTAATTTTACCGTCCGACATTTTACTTTTCCCCATTCCGGAACGGTTTTTTCCGGTCCGAAATGACAGCAATGAAAAATGTGTTTTAAATACTTGTGCACTACGTCCGTTTTCATGAGCAGGCGGGGCGGGCGCGGGGAAGAAGGGTGCGCGTGTTTCAAAGACAGAGCTACCCTAAACTGAGGCGTATCATCCGAGAAAAGACGGACAAGTGCACAAGCCAATCATCCGTTTTTTTCAAGCCACTTCGGACCGTAAAAAGTCGGATGTTCGGACGGTAAAATTCCTTGTAGTGCACAATCGCCCTTTCGCATAGTTGAGTTTTACTGAGAATCATCATCTGCCTAGCCTTTTCCCAACTATGTTGAGGCAGGCTTCCAGTCTAACCAGATGCAGCTGAATACCAGTATTTTACATGGAGCAACTGCCTATCTGACCTCCACATCCCAGTTAATTTTGGGTAATACAATACCACTTGAGTTTTACTGAGTATCAATGGGATTTATTCACAAATTGTTGTTTAAGTTGTTAAAAAATCAAAAATGTGTGGTTAAACAGTCCCTAATCATTGTTTATCGTTACGCAGCGTTTACTTTCTTCAAAAATATTAAACCTCATTTTCTTTTTCCACAGATCCTCCGCTCTCACGTGATGGTCCGAGTAGGCGGTGGCTGGGACACCCTGGCCCACTACCTAGACAAGCACGACCCCTGCCGATGCCGTGCTTCCCACCGCACCTCCCTCTCCGCGCGCCTGGCCCGTCCCAAGCATGACCTGGCTGGAGCCACCGTCACCTACGAACGACCAGATGCTGGCCCAACATCCCTGCCGTACACCAAAACTGAGCCAAAATCTTATGAGCCCATGTCTCTTCAGTACAACTCTAAATTGTACAATGAAGAACCAAAATCGGGACATTACCAGTCGAACCACAGGCTCAGTGATGCTCCCACCAGTCTTCCTTACCTAGGAGACTTGGACAGAGCTGCTTCTCCGAGCAGGAGACATTTGGCTCCTCGAACAATCAGTCCTTCAAGGAAATCCTCATCTCCGGACCGAAGGACCAAGATCGTTATATCAAACCATTTGGTCCCAACCCCACATGGAATCAGGAATAAGAGTCCAAGACCAGTGTCTCCGGCACCAGCTGCTGAAAGTGCTTCTGATAATGGATCTGAGGTGTCTGATGAAGGGTACAGGAGCCTAGGAGTGGTGGCTGGGTCTACACAGGGATCACCCTCGACGAAAACAACGAACAGATACTCTTTGCACAGCCAAAACTCGATTGAAGACGCAGAATTCAATGGTGAGTTTTGTCTTATTCATTCCTTGCTAGGTACTGATTGAGGCTTATTTTTTCTGTAAACAAAAGTATCAAATTCAGATGTTGTTGCTAGCTTGTCGTTAAATTTGTTGCATCAATGAATCTCATATTGCCAATTCAGTATCTAGCCAATTTAGATTATTGCTCTTATTCGTATCAATTTAAGGACTTAATTTAAATGGGGCGTTACACTCTCTGGTCTAGAATCTGGCACAAGCACTACTTCATCCTAGTCAGTCCTAATTAATGACTAAGTGGTTTCTATGGCTTTATAATAAATATTTATTACTCTATACTGACAGACAGGCATCATCTGTATTCATCATCTGCCTAGCCTTTTCCCAACTATGTTGGAGTCGGCTACCAGTCTAACCGGATGCAGTTGAATACCAGTATTTTACATGAAGCGACTGTCTATCTGACCTTCACAACCCAGTTTGGGTCAACAAATATCGCTGGACATTACACACAGCGCCGTCTAGTGCCACACTAAGCAAGGCTTGTGTCGTGGTCACCAGAAAGTTGATATACTACATACTACTTTTTGTTTGTAAATACATACTTATTAACATCCATGACTCGGAAACAAATGTCCATGCTCATCACACAAACATTTGCTCCTACCGGGATTCGAACGCGGGACCCTAAGAACGTAAGGCAGCCTCACTACCGCTGCGCCATTCGGGTCGTAGGGGTGCACAGAACTCATGTAAATGAACAGCTTCGACAAACATGAAACCGAGAGAAAAATATCAGCTGCTTCATTCATTAGGGTAACATGAAAAAAAATTAGGATACGAATGATTTTTTACGAGTATCATGTAAGTTGTTTAGTAAAAGTTGCTCAAAAAAAATGTTGTCAGGCGCGTAGAGCACTTTTTGGTTAAAAGTAAATCATGGAGTTCGCTTGACCGTCTCCTAGAACGCTTCGTAGCACTCGTAGCCGATCCGCTACGGCGTAGCACCACTTAGACGTGCGCGGGGCACAACCCGTAGCAGATATAGATTACTTAATTTTCAATTCTATTGGTAGTCGCCAAAGACTACATGTATTTTTTTGGTTCATTTCGAACCCCGGCTGACACCACTCTGCACTGCTCTTACTACAATATACTGCAACTTTATTTCACACATTTCAACAAGAATATTGAAAACCTTAGCCACTGCACAATTCATAATTATAAATACTATTTGAACTATTCGAGTTGACTCTTTATGATTATTGCACAAACGATATCCGCTCACCGCGATGTTTCGACATTTGTGCAAACATACACACATGCGAACGGACATACAGACACGCTGACATACGTGACTGTTGCTAATGTAAATAGTGCAGATGAACGGCAAATAGGATGTTGGGCACAACAGCTGTATTTTGTCTCGTTCAATATTTTAATTCTGTGAATTGAATTTAAAGTTTAGTGTTAGGTCAGTAGTTATAAATAATGCAAAAAGCTGATTTACATTTTAATGGAAAGCACTTTTCTTTGTATGAAACTAGCTGAAAAAGAAAAAAAAATTGTTAATTTTATTTAAACTAGCGGACGTCACACGGTTTCACTCGCGTAGTTCCCGTTCCCGTGGGAGTACGGGAATAAAATATAGCCTATGTTACTCGCGGATAATGTAGCTATCCATTGCTGAAAGAATTTTTCAAATCGGTCCAGTAGTTTTAAGTTTATTCGTTACATACAAAAATACAAATCCTTCCTCTAAATTTCTGAGCGTTTTCCAAAGGATGTAACACATTCTTTCCTAAGATGACCAGACATACAATTCTGCTATCACCTGTAACAGTACATACGTGTCTATTCTAGTGTACAATACACATGCCGTATTTGTGTAGTATTGTGCAAATTTCAGCCAGAGTCATTACTCGTGTTATTGAAACGTTGCTGCAAACAGACATGCAACCTGAACGAATATTTTGTGCACACACCGCATGCGGCACAAGTTATGAGAGATTGCGATTAAAAGCATAAACATAATTACCAAAATCAAAAATAAAATAGCAAACTTTTTTAGAGGGCGAGTGTCGTAACAAAGATGACATTTAAATGTAGCTACAGTCCCAGTCACAAGACATAGAAACTGTGAAAGTACTGTTGTTGCCCATTCCCTAGCGTAGGTATCTATGGAGAAGAATATTTCTAATTACTTGAATTAAAATACGCTAGAAAGCATAAATGATTAAATTCTCCATTTTGTCGCATTGTAGCTCGATCCACCGCTATGCCACGTCTATGTTGAAGATGTTTAACACGCTGTGGAGACCCTAGATTGGACTTGTTTGGTTGATGAAAGAAAGACGATTTTATTTAGTGTCAATGTCAAATGCTGCGCTGTAATATAATATCAAAATAAATACCAATCTCCACTAATTATCTATACTGCAGGGATAATTGCTTAATCCACGTCCCCCTCTTAGCCATTAGTGTTGCAGTGGCCGCTTCCTCTTGTAACTTACGCCATTCATCCTGCAATTATTTTCGCAACTGGTCGCAGCGTACCGTAAAATTGCACTGTCCTCACTAAACGAAGAGTCGGCTGATGTTACATTGTGTATGCAGGTACCTAGCTAAAATGCACAGCAAATATGCTGGTAAATTAGTCTAAATACATCCCTTTTATTGGTCTCCTGAAAAAGCTTTCGACATCATCTTTACTAATTCAGTTAAAACCGATAACTGCTGGCCTTTCGGCAGGGTCAAACCTTTAATAATCCATAAAGTTCTCCAAAATGTTAACCCACAATCTCTTCCTTTCTGACAAAAGAATTTCATCACACCTGTAATTTTCAAATGGCAGAGAAATTTCCTTAAACACCCAAATTTCGTCAGTTTTTTTAATCTTATTTGGGTCTCGTTGGTCTAGTGGTCGCAATTGCAACTCCTGAGGGCGATTCCCAGGTCGGTCAAATAGTTATTGAGTTCCATCTGGAACATTTCAATAGCAGCCACAGAGGTCTGTGGCTGCTATTGAGATGAATCTGTTATTACCACTGCCTTGCCTTGCTTCTTTATGTTCACTTGCAGCGAGACCTACCTTTACCTTACCTTCAAACAAGCACAAATCCTAACAACAGTATAGCCAATCCATCCATTCGCTAATCAAGCCAATAATGGCATCACTATCAAAGCATCGTCACATAACAAGTTTATAAACACAGGTATAAAAATCTTCGCGTCTATCTGACAGATGTGTCCTATGTCCTATGTTTAGACATTCCTCAGAGCCTAGTCATGTGTCAAATATGGCATGTGTGGACATTTATCTAGCATTCACAGTATTGCACAAGCTACTGCCATTCTCAAGATATGCTTGATAATATTCTTTGTTGGGGCTACATTCCTTTCGGAGTTTGTTGCAATATTATTGAAGGTATCTCGTTGAGTAAAGGAATTCTTTAGTCTAGATTTAATTAATGTATTATGTTATTGGTTCTAGTTATTTATAGACTTGGAATGTGACAATAAGTTCGATTGAAGCTAAGGACTTTATTCACAGGTTTCTTGATCTGTCTCTCTCAGTGATGGTCAATTCGATAAGTTTTTTAACTAAGTAGTCTATCACAGATCTTGTTTGGTCATTATTGGTTCTCACATCCAGAATTCTTACTGTAGTTATTTTAATCAATTGTACTGTTACAGATACACCTGAATCTTCTTTTAATACCCAATTCTTTGTGTCTTAAGTTTTCAATCTTAACTCTGTCCACCTTAGGGATACCACATGGCCCTGTGAATGAAACAGTGAATGTAGATTTCCATGTTATGCTAATGGTCAAGCGGTCAGCTACATCAACCATTTGCGTCAAAATTTCGCACATGTAAAACAATGGTCAGCCTTGAGCAACCAAACTGAGTGTCCCATACGGTTGTGAATGATAAGCAACCACATCTGAGTGTCCATTCATTATTCAATTAATAATAATAATTGAAATTACGTCAATTGATTTTATTATGATGATAATTGAATTAATCAGAATTGTTTTTGATCGTCATATCAGCTTGTAAGCTAAGACTTCCTTGTAAAGCGATCTTGCGTTCATTCTTATTGATTCTTGCCTTTTTGGTGGCGATACGATCAAAAACTCTATCAGTTACATCATTCCTAATCCTGCCGTCACTTTGTATTGACTTATTAGACTCAAGAGGCATGTAAGCTAAATTGCATAAAAGCAGAATCTCTAAGCATTTTGACAGTATTTTTAAAATCCCATGTTAAATATTAGGGGACGGGATTAAACCATCAACTGGTCACAAATCCATACTCCTGCCATTGAAAACACCTTTTAAAACTTGAGGAATGTCACCAATTAAGCAACAATTATTTAATTCTATTTCCACTACTGCCAACCAAACAAAAAAAAAACTATCTCCACCTCATTAGCAAGTACATCGCACACTTCTCGATCAGAAATCGATAATGCCAACTTTATCTCATCGTACAAGCGTTCGCAATTAGCGCTATCTAATACTAACTATTATACACACTTGTGCCTCTAATTATGTACAAGGCGACACTATCGCTTCTAGTAAATAACACGAATATAAACTATGTGTTGATTGTGATATTGAATATTGAGAATTGATGTTTTCACAACAATGTAAAGTAAAAATTAAAATCGAAATTGTATTTGCATGACTGAATGATATGGTTTCTGTAGAACTTAAAGTAGATGATAAGGTGTCTAATTAAAATGTTTGGTAAAATTCACAGAAACAATAATTTTATCGACATGTAATGGTATTGAAACATAAAAAAACATCATATTCCAATGAGAGGTTTTCTTGTTGAGTATTAAAAAAAAACAAATAGTTCCCAAGAACTCGGTAGATGGCGTTGAACTGACTACGTTACTAGGTGCCAAAGCCAAAACGTTTGAAAAAATATACGTCACATACGCTTGTCGACTGACACTTTCGTTTGCATAAGCTTCGGAATATAACCATTAGGTCCAAGTCAAATTATGTGACGTTCTGTTCCTTGTTACTTAAAAAAAATTGGTTGTCTGTAAAGTCGGTTTACGGACGATAGATTTACGTGATAACGTCATAATCATTATTTTATGTAATACAAAAAAGGAGGTGGAACGTTACTATGGAACGTTACTATGCTATGGAACGTTACTATTTTTCATGAGTGTTGCTGGTATTATCAATTTATAAGACGTTATCACGTCAAAAAAACCGTCCTCTTCAATTTCAATAAGGTAAATATCATAAAACAATAATTCCAAGACACCAATATCAAAAATAAAAAATAAATTGACCCTGAAAACCCAATTTATTTTCAATTTATTGCCAAATTAGTTGCTTTGAAATCAATAAATAGTTGAGTTATTGAGTTGACCAAACAGTGACGTCACAGCGTGCCATGCAAAATCTATGAGAGAACCGCGTTTTAACATCTCTTAAAGTGTATGTCAATTGATTGTTGGTGTGTATCCTATTGTTTGTGTTAGTTGACAATTCACCAGTGAACAAAATTAAATTAAATTACAAGAAATTCTTCTACAGTGTAAGGTCAAAAGACAAATGCCATACAACACATATAAACAAGCCCACACATTAGTCACCTGGACCCCTGCCCACCCTGCAAGGCAGTGAGCGACATTCCGCCTAACATGGTCTTGACAACATTGTTACAACTAAATGTTCTTGAATGTGGGCGCGGACATAAAGAGCTACTAATACGTTTATAACCAACTAGTCCGGTGTTTACGCGGGATTTAATGTCTTTTAATAAATTTCTTCTGTAGAGTTTAATTATTGCAACAGTTTAGCATTGGGCCCACTCTTGGGACACAGGAGTCATCTCTGTGAGAGTATGTGGGCATGCACCACCAAACAGAAACCAGGCGCGGGTCGAATATACTCGCTTACCTATAGTAAAGGCTGTAAACATCACGAAGCCGTTAACCAAGCATTCTGTACATCAAACTAAATAAGTTTAAGCAAAAATTATTGCTGGGGAACGACTTTTTAAAACGTGGAGGTGTTTAAAGTAAGAATCTTACATTCAAAACGTATTAAAAACTTGTGAAAAAGTTGGAACTAGCTATGGTCCAGAACAAACAAAAATTGCATTGACGGTTAGAAATAGTGCCTTTCATCCTTGTTAAGGCTCTTTCTGCACCCTGATTATGCCTATCTTCAGGACAAAAAGGGAAGCGAAATAGTATCGCTGTTTGGCAAATTGTTACAATCAGGAAGTCTTCCATATTTATCCAAATATTCCTTTACGTTAACTTAACTCTTAGAAGCTGTTGGTCCCGGCTGTCATTTGTCCATCTTTGGCAGTCGTTACAGTGGCCCAAAAAGTCTACCAAGTGGTATCGTATTACCCAGTATTAACTGGGTTGTGGAGGTCAGATAGGCAGTCGCTCCATGTAAAATACTGGTATTCAGCTGCATCCGGTTAGACTGGAAGCCAACCCCAACATACCCCAACATAGTTGGGAAAAGGCTAGGCAGAAGATAATGATAACTTTACTCTTAGACTTCTGAAAAAAAAAACTTTTTTAAAAACTTGGGCTGCATTTCATCGCCAGTTGTAATTAACTTCAATGAATTTTGATAGCGTGCTAGTTAACTTTGGTGTTGATCAGCTTTACGGACCTACTCGCATACAATATTGTGGAGATAGGAAGGCCTGTTCCTTCCCCTTGTCACTAGTCACGTTCTCCAACACCTGCGATCTTCTATAACATATCAAACATGTGACTTGCACGTGATGAAGTGAAAACGAGCGAAAAGATAAAGGTGATTGAAGTTTCGAAGTCAAGGGCATCGGTTGCGCTGTTGCATTCTTTGTAGATTTTGTTGAAGTGAAACTTCTTTAATCGCGTTGAACACTTTCTGATTGAACAAAAGTAATGGATCTCACGTGACCGTCACGTACGCGTTTTGTAGCCCTCGTAGCTGATCGCCTTTTCACTTCTATCGGCAGTTCCTAAACACCCCGCATTTTTTTTTATGTACAGTCGGACAAGGTATTTGGTTTACATTTTACTATGTAATTTGTGGGGTAAACCAAATAGCTTGTTCGCCTGTACATTAACTGCAAATGCGTCTTAGTTATGTCAATCTTCATAGATAAAGGGTGATACTATGTATACGACATTTTGTTTTTACTTACATTCAAGAACAAACACACACATACAAACTATCAAAGTGCCAAAACAAAAATTGACGAGTAGTAGAGAGCTACGTTTTGTAGCGCTAAAGCCCAACTTTCAGTCATCATCACCTGCTTAGCCTTTTCCCTACTATGTTGGGGTCAGCTTCTAGTCTAACGGTATGCAGCTGAATACCAGTATTTTACATGGAGCCACTGCCTATCTGACCTCCATGACCCAGTTAGTACTGGGTAATACAATGCCCCTTGGTAAGACTGGTTGTCAGACTTTTACGCCACGGACTACCTGTAATGACTGTCAAAGATCTACAAATTACAGCCGAGACCAACAGCTTAACGTGCTATCCGAAGCACGGAGGAAACTGTATGTAAGGGCATCCACAGACCGATCCACAGACAAACCTAGGCAAGCACGGCTTAACCTAAAGATCGACCCGAGTGGCTGTTATTATTTAACCACGAGCTTCTCAACAGAACACTTACAAGAGAAAATCAGACAACCTCATAAAATATTTCTTCTATAACCAAGTAACGTTTCGCGGAAAAGGGAAGTCCTTACCACGACCTGACTATAAACGGCCACGGACATAGCCTGTTATGGGCAGAATTATTAACTGAAACTAAGTGTTATTATACTCCAAACATGGCCATTGTAAATTAGATACTGTTTTTTTATGATCCGAGGGTTAGCCAAAGGGTTACGAATGAGAATGTCGCTAACGAGCCAGTTGATATTAATTATACACCTGAATAATGTTAGCAATAGATTAAAGGTGTTATAATATTTTTCTAAAAGGTGTGACAGGCAATATCTGGTTTGTGACTTGTTAATAGCTGTTGACAATTATGGTTAAATCTTTGCTTGTTATGCAGGAATTATTAGTTAGTTAATCATGACTTGTTTAAGTTTAAACTTCATCTGAATTTCATATTTTTGATAAAGTAGAGTGATTAACTTAATAAAGTAAATGCTAAGAATCGGAAAAATATTCAGCCCATTTTGTTTCCTCGTCTCTGTGCATAATACTAAAATACCCTGACCAAATCTCATCAGAAAATAGCGACCACTTTCTCATTTTCCCTCTTTCTGTTTTCAGAGCGTCTCGACCAAGACGATGGCTGTCACATGGACAAGAACGGAGTCGACACCCACGTGAGCCTGAACACCGGCCTACGTAAGACTGACTTCTCCGACACCTTCTACGGGGGCAGGAAGCCTAGCTCCATCGACGAGAAGTCCAACCGGGGCAGCCCCGACCGCGTGGTGATCGTCACCGAGAACAATGACTCCCCCAGCAAGAGCCTCCGGGCTGCCCGGGAAGCTTCCCAGTCTCCCACGAAGACGATAAGAAGCCGACAAGCCAGCCGTATCCCACATTCTCCCGTAAGAAACCGGACCCCTAGCCGAGGGAACACACCAAGCCCGAAACATAATGCGAATCCCGCGCAAACCTCACCAAAATTGACGCCAAAACTGCCGCCAACTGCCAGAAACACATGGAGCGGAAGAACAGCCCCGACCCAAGCTAAAGTAAAGTCCAGGCCCACTTTGGGAGCTGACACATTTGAGAACCCGAATAAATCTCCGAAAATGAGGGCTAAAACCCCACAGACTGATGTGTTCAAGAGGAATTCTCCTCTGAGAGCCAGCAGCGCCACACTTAGGTCCCCACCGAGTCAAAAACCTTTGAGTCCTCTGCTAGAACAGATCTTACGGTCAACAGAAACCGCGAAGGACGACGCATCAGTACTTGAGAAAATGAAGGAGATTATTAGGACATATTCAAAAGGAGACGATTCTCTATCCAGAACTAGCTCTAAGGACTCAGACTATGCTGATTTCACATCAGCCTGGGTAATGTCTGATGGAAAACTAGAAAGATCTACTAGTACAAGGCAGTTGGCTGCTCCAAGGAAAGACCAAAGGAATGGGTCGTCACGGATACCGGCCCCGGTGTCCATTGGCTGCAGGAGGTCTACTTCCACGTCGCAGTTCCAATGACAGGAGTCAGGCGACAGCGTGGACACGCTAACCAGTGATAATTGAACTGTGGTAGTGCTCTTTGTGAAGACAGGTCTAATAAAATTGGTGATAGTTCAGTGAAGGATTGCAGCCAATTGGCGTAGAGTGTGATATTTATATGACAGGAAATGTATGGACTTAAATATCGCATATCTTTGCGTATGTCGCGATAAGGGCTAAGATAATAAACGGATTAGACAAGTACCGGTCTCAAGCAATGTGCTGCGGTTCTTACTTGGTAGTACGCTCCACAAAATTCGAGGTTTTAAATAATCTGGGAAAATAGTGCAGAAATTGGATAGATCAGTTTTTTGTGGGGTATCCGTAGGTACGTTGCCTTAGAGACCGGCGTAAACCCGGCTTCGACTTAATCAACGACTGAAACAGTCAATTTGTCCAAAACGTGGATTACATCAAACGTTAGCTAGAACGTTAGTTAGAATGGTGTAATCCGCCCAAGGGTTATGACGAGTTTTAGAATTTTAACCATAGTTTAGTACTAACTATCGATTAGAAAATTTGTACTAACAATTTAAATAACTAAATGGTAACATCGACCATTTGAATTCATCTAATTTATCCGTATAATTGCTTGTTAAAACCGACTTTTAAGATATTGGGTGTTGAGTTACTCATTTTGACGCTAAATATAATTTACAAGTAGGTATATTCAATGCGCAATTTTAAGAAAATAGGGAATTTTTTTTTCAATTTGAATTTCATTGCCTGAGCATAGCCTAAAACTTTGTAGCCTATAAAACAGAACACTCTTTTCAATAAAAGTCGGTTAAATATGGTGCTAAGCAATAAAAATGTTATCTTTTGTTGTTTAGTTATTGTTAATTTAATATTTTGAGTAAATACGATCACAAGCGGTTTACAATTTTTAACCTTAAGTTAGCTATAAGTAATCATTGTGAAACTTGGCCCCCACATTTATTTGGTTTTAGTTCACAAATTGGACCAAAATTAATCTGAAAATTGGAAAATTAGAATGACATTATTATTTAGATAACACATTTTAAAAATTGTGTTATTGTTTTGTGTAAAAGGTTAAACTTTGGTACAGTCTTTTTACAGACTTCTAATAACTACTTCTTTAAATATTACTAATAATTATACACATGAAAGAATATTAATATTAGTAATATTTCAGAATAATGTAGGTACTCAAGAACATTTATTTTACAAGATGACAAGTTTTAGTTAAGTTTATATTTTAAGTTCTAGAATTACTTTTTTTTATAACTTCCCGGTAAAATTATATCTACTAATTAGGTATTAATTAAAAGAAGAATGACTTAATTATTTGACATTTGAAATTATGCATTTAAAGAAAATATCATTCCTTATATGGAGTAGCCGGGATATTCAGCAATTTTTGTTTAAAAGTAATCTCATTTTGTATAGGTTGTGCAAGGTTTGGAGCTTATAAAATCTGTAGCATTTTTTTAATAAAAAAAGAAATGGCTAATCACGTAGATTTTTTTATAAAAAGAAATAAATAAAAATAAAATATAAATGGTAATATGGCATTACAAATTATCAACAAAAAAAACAACACGAACATCCAATTTCATACCTCATTGTAGTATACTTAAAAAAAGAGATATTTTTGCACAATCATAATAAAAAAAATCGCTAGATGTCACTAGTTGCCATACAGCCGTCCGTTTCAAAGTGTAGAAAAAACATAGAATTTAGATTGGCATCAGCAAAGTGTTATTTTAGCCACAATTTCATTCCCAAAAAAACCCGTAATTTTTGTAACATTCCAAATTCGATGGCTGAAACAACAATTTGCAAAAAAAACATTACTTCTATCATTGTAATAGATAATTTAATTTTAATTAAATTAATGATTGAAGTAATTATATGTAAGTAAAAATATCATTACGATTTTTTATCCTTCGGTCTTAAGCAGACCCTTATTAAGATGTCACAAAATAATGATACTTCAATGTTGTAATGCTATGCTTATATATGTTAAATGTCATGGTTATATTACGCAATGGGCGAGTTATTTTATCATAATACCAACACAATCCACAATATATTTTTAAAGGTGTAATTAAAAGAAACGAAATCATCTTATAATTTCACTCGTCAATAATGAATAAGGACCTTTCATTTGGAACAAACCTAAAATTGTGAAAAAAAAAACATTCACATTTTTTTTCGCGATTTTGGGTTTGCTCCCATAGTTTGAACTAAGAGGTTTCTAATGATTTCAATTACGCCTTGTGTACTACAACTGTGTTGTTTTTTGTAATGTTTGTCCCATAGTGATTTAGATATTTGTTTTTTTGTATATTGATTGTGACAAAACCTACAAAATGTTTATAATGCTCAAGCCTTCAAAAAATATGTCATCTGTTTACTTAAAATAATAAAAATAATTTTTAATAATTATTTTGGTTTTATTTTTCATTTATAATTATTAAACAAAAAAATTGAAGACAGAAAACTGTAAAAAACATGATTAAGTAAACAGATGACCCTAAATGAACATTCTCACTTTTATTTGAAAGTTTATATGATTATATCTGCAGTAGATTTAAGTCAAAGAGGATGTTCATCACAAAGTTAGTGACTTATGTGCAGACATTGTTATACTATCATAAAAAAAATGTTTTAAATAATAAACAAGAAAAAAAAAAAACAATAAAGACTCCTCGAAACTGGTCTTACCCGACCAAGGTACAAAGAGCGGAAAGGTTTTTTCATGATAGTACAACAATGACAAAGTTTAGAGGCTAAGATTTAGTTAATCTACATTATATCTCTTCGAAATAATGTTACCAGTTACTATGCCATAGATATCTGTTATTATTCACGGAATAAACGATAATTTTACCTTATAACTTTGAATTTTATTTAAATGCCCATAATACTTGACTTTTTTTTTTGATGGTACAAGCCCGCCACACACGCCCAAACCACTGTAACTCCTGAAAGCCAGAATCAACAGTGGCGACCACCAGAAAAGCGCCGAGACAATGAAGCTCGACGAAGTCCCAGAGAATGAATTTAACTGTCTTGGATCCCACAACGAAATTAATCAGAAAGTATAGCGGAGGAGGAAGAAAGAACTGTAACTTCCACTTCCCTCCATATCAGCAGGAGACAGAACGAAACAAGGCCAATAGGCACAAAGGGACGTTTTCAACTGGGATAGGCCCAGTTGCCTAGCACTTAATACTTGACAGTCTGAACAAAGAACAGTCCCATGAAGAACCCTCATCATCATCATAACAGGCGAAAGACGTCCACAGCTGGACATAGGCCTCCGCCCCAAGTGTCGCCACATTGACCAGTCCCGTGCAACTCGCATCCAGCGGATTCTCGCAACCTTCAATAGGCCATCGGTCCACCTACTAGGACGCTTATTTTCATGAAATGCACATTAGTGGAACTAGTGATAAAAAAATCGACACTATATAGTTCCATTATTTTCAGATTCTTTCAAAATGGAACTAGTGATTACAAAAAACAAACACTAGTTCCATCACAGTGACAATGAAGCCTCTCAACCAGTCACCACGGCCTAAATCGTCATTACAGACGGACCTCCGCGACACTCGGTTATACTGATTTTATCTCGATGTGAACGGTTTCATAGTTTCCGTCATTGCGATAATTTTTTTGTTCAACACTATACCTGGGAACCTTTTAGTTACAGAGATTTTAGGGGTCAAAGTTCTAACTTTTTTTTTAAACACAAGTTATTATTGCAAGATGTTGACTTTAAGCACCTCCACGACCCCCGTACTATTCAATTCATCCATCAGCACAATGTTTTAAGAGCGTTACATTGAGTTTTACCACGAAACATGATTTTTCACCAAAAAAAAGTCATTTCCTAGCAATATTTTTTTCGTTAAGTTACTTAGTTTGATGTACAGAATGCTTGATTGATGGCTTCGTGATAAGGTGGTATACACCCTGTATATGTAGTCAAAATTCAGATTCGCGCACTTCCGTTTCCTGTGCAAATAAATAAATAAATACCTAGATGTTTACCGCACATAGTATTATTATACTCACTTGCTGGTATTCATCGAAAGGTTGCTCCGAAGTTTTTGCTTGGAAAAAAGTAGTGAAAACTCATTGAGTCAGTACACAACCAAACTTCTTAATTTGCTTTCAAAGACCTGTCAAAGTCTGACTGTCAGCCTGTCACCACAGTCAGTCAGTCAAAAATCTCCCGTGATGGTCCCATGAACAACCCCAGGACTCATCTTAGCGATGAGTTTTGATTTATTCCTCTTAAAAACACTTAATACCACTTTCTTCCTGGTCATAGTGTTCGCCGCATATCTCTCTGTTAGAGAACTCTTTAGGTACGCCCGACATTCGCAAGGAAGTTGGTCATTTGTTTTCTGAGTTTGGTGAGTCCTCTTTATCATTATTGTAGATTTAAGCGAGAGTTCAGGAGACCAGATAGGCAGTCGCTCTGTCAAAAATATTTAAATTCAGCTGCAATTGGCCAGACTGGAAGCCGACTTGAGCCGCCTAAATGCCTTACTGTCAGAATTAAGCTCACGAAATCATTAAGAAGTATTGTGTTTATAAGAAAGTAGAGACAGACTTGATACCTATGGCAGTGATCCAATTGGTGTTGTAACCTTGGCAAGGCTTATGACAGCTTGACAGCAGGTCTGCAATGGACTGCAGTAGGTTGGTAAATTGAAAATAACCCCGACGTATAACGATCCCAAGTGTAGGCCAGCTGCAAAGGCATACATGCATGCATGCTGCATACTGCTTACTTATACCTTCAGTCCCATTTCCATCGTAGCGATCTTAATTTAATATAGTTAAATAATTTAATGTCTTATAAACTACATTTTTACCACGAATTTTTATTTCCATTATCGTCTTTTAGATAAAGCAGAAGCAAACAATTTTTATTCTGGGTTTCCTGTATGATTATTTTAGCTAGTCCTCAAGGGACTTTAGTCTATGCCTTAACTGATTAAACGTAGGATTTATTGTTCGGGAAGGCCTTTTCAATTTCCCCCCTTAGTTTTACAACGATCCTGTATACTACTTTACTCGATATGATGAAATTAAAAGCAACAATTCTCGTTTTAGATTCGAAGAAGAGTGTCTCCAGTTGAGGATGCCAAAAGCCCCGAGCTTGACTCTCGTGACAAATTTCTGGCAGACGGCTGTATTTTTGTTCATATTTTTTGCCTTGTTGTGCTCCATCAGGGAACTGATCAGAGCTACCAGACCTCGGCCAAGAGTTTGCTAGTAAGTATATTTTGGAACGGCAATAAGCTAATAATCAGTGAATGTAACGCAATTGTCGAAGAGTTTTGTTGCAAAGCCAAAGAAGATGGGTCAAGCAGTGGTCTGTCTGAGACAAAGAAACGAAGGTGCTGCTCCATGGTAATCCACAGCTAAGCCATGCACTTGGATTTAACTTTGTGTATTATTATAATGTAAGCCGGACCGTCCACTACGGGCTGCGGCTAAGCAATCGGTAATGATGTGTGGCTGGCTTGTGGACTCATTCGCTTTTTTTTTCAGATATTTCCAAGATGGACTACGACGCCCTCATTTTGGGGCTCATCTTATATCTGCTCTTGGTAGGAATATGTAAGTGACCTTTAAATAACAACACTTTTTGCTGCATGTTGCCAATGGGGTATTGGTCCGCTTTGCAGGCTTCGGGTTTAGATAAACCGATTGCCGAGGCCGGGTCGACGGTCCGTTCGAGTTCCGTGCATGCCTCAAGCAAGGCCTCGCAAGGCCCGAAGCCTGCCAGGGCTGTGGAATTGTTCGAAAGAGATACTGTTGCCCCGAGGAAGGAACATGGATGGGTTTTAGTTGGTAAAAGTCTGATACTCCCTCCCGCTCCGCCCACAGCGAGAGGAGTCATTTTTTGATAACGCGATTGCACGAGATCAAATTTTTGGAGCATTCGATTGCTGAAAATCATGTTAAATCGCAATCATAAACTGATAAGTATAATGACTCCACCTTTGGCGAATATTCTAATGAACATCGTAATTGTAATTTCAGTAATCATAATAAACGAGGCATTATGCAAATCAGTCTGTTTGAAGATAGCTCACCAAGCTCAAAGGCGCCAAGAGGAACTGGACTTGGAAATGAATGAGAGGAGTCCCAGCAAAAAAGAGATGGACCCAATCTTACACCAGCCATCTAAGGCAATCTATCGACAAAGTTATTAGAATTGAAAAGGAGATGATGCTTTCCTTAATGTTCTATTTGTTCCTGCTCTCAAGACTCAGTTTGAGCGAACACGGAGATGGCAAGGTTTCAATCAACTTGTGACTAAATTATTACGGTAAAGCTGAAAAAATTAGTAAAACGAAATAAAACGGCCCTCAATTTCATAAAATCTATTTACTTATTACAAAATTATTATTAATTTATTGTAACTTATTATAACGAAGTCTAATTAAAGCAGCTTCAATAAATACCACATCGTAAAGGTGTATTTCTTTTCCTCGCTAACCCAAAAGGATTGTTTTAAATTTAATTATTGCAACTAGCAAATAAGTCTTGCTATTCTCAAATAGCTTTGTAATGATAAACTACTCTTCAAGGAATATTTTGTTCATTGGTACTTTGTCAAATATTTCGTTCGTAACATTCTGGAACACTGAACTTAGCGCCTTTTCGTAGGATTCTTTCAATTCACTGAAGACGAGGTCCGAATTTGAGTTCAGGAATCTGGAACAAGTAAATTGATTAAGATTTATTACAATTTATTGTTGATCGACATCATCTCATTGAGGTTTTGCAGGACTGTTTGTAATTAAATTGATACGTCCTGTGTGAGTGTCATTAAAACGCCCTCAGGCCCTTCTTAATTAAACATAGCAAAGCTGCTCAACGGCAGAAATAAGTGTAAAGGTAGTGCTTCCCTTGATCCTAGACTTTCTTTCTACGAGTATCATCCAGCCTAAAACCATACATTATAATGCATGGCTTTGAATACCGGCGTCGACCCAAAACGGTGACGTGTCACCCCATAACAGCAGCGTTCGTAATGCCTTCGTACGTAACGCTGAGATTAATCCCCCCCCCCCCCCCCCCCCCCCCGGTCGAAATCGGAATGCTGTACTGACTATTTTATAGGACGAGCGAAAGGGTTCCAGTCTAACCGGATGCAGCTGGATACCAGTATTTCACATGGAGCGACTGCCTATCTGACCTCCACAACCCAGTTACTACTGGGTAATATGATACCCCTTTGAAATACTGGTTAAATGTAAAATAAAATTTCATTACACACAGCGCCATCTAGTGCCTCACTAAGCAACGTGGTTTTCTTTTGTTATCCTGTACTGTCCCACTGCTGGATAAAGGCCTCCCCCAATTCCTACCATGTGCTCTTTTCCTATGCCGCTTCGTAGCAACTCTCGCGGTACGCGTCCAAATCGTCTCGCCACCTTTTTCTGGGTCGGCCGTCTTCCGGCAAACATTGTGTGGAATGGAAACCTTTGCCCAGCGGTCATCTATATGCGGCTGACGTGACCCGCCCAATCCCATTTTAGCCTAGCAGCCTTCACGCCAACTTCCACTAAGTCCAACACTATCTTGTGTTTTCGACACCCAAAATGCTGCGTTCCATTGCCCTTTGGCAAACTCCAAGCCGGAGCTTCTGAGACTCGGTGAGCGACCAGGTCTGAGCACCGTAAGTTAGGACGGGCAGGACATCAGATAGAAGACTTTTCTTTGTCCTTAGGTATAGGATACATTTTTGGCTTGTCTTTGATGAGATCAAGGGTGTTCCTAGGATTTTGTTAAGGGGGCTGGGGGCAGGCGTAGACAATCCTAGAATATTCTAACGTAAATGCTGCATGAACGATGGGACACTTTGCGTTAAAATTGAAAAAAGAACTAGTTTCAATCATTCATAGTACAATCTTACAAAATTTGCCTTTAGTATCAATTTTGTTTTTGTTTATTAATAACTCTAGGCTACCAGCATTTCTGCATCTTCTAGGGGAGCAGCTGCCACCACCCCCCCTCCCTAACAGTTCATCTCGCTACGCCCTTGGATGAGATACGTAAATCATCATGACTTACTCATTCATGTTATCACCGAGCACCTTGTCTCCGTTGAAGAGGTTGGTGAAGTACAGCAGCACCTTCTGGGGGATGAACTTCACTCTGTAGTCCCTGATGTGCATGTATGTCTGTCCGTCCCTCACCACCGGCTCGCCGATGAGGTCGTGTTTCACTGCGAGGTTCACTGGAATGGTCAAAATTGGGTTTTAGGTAAAGGAATATAAGCATTTGCATGACTTAAATTACGATGAAACTTTACGATGACTGGAAAATAATCATTGGTTAAAAACATAGAATACATTCTCTATGTTTTTAACCAATGACTATTTTTATACATCGTACAGGTGACGAGTACCTTCCGAGCTCTTTGAGGTCTCTCTAAATTAATCAAAAATATGACTTGAAGTGAAACCTCCAGGTGGTGATAGAGTTACAGACTAGCAAAGACTGGCATAATGCGAAATAAACTGTTGTAATTACTGAAGTATCAGATATAATGACGCAGATTTTTAAATATACAACGTGTACCTAACAGAAAGAATATAGTCATATGAAAGGGTGTGCTACAAACCATCAAACTGAACAACCTTCTCCATGGGACCACCATCGTAATATCGAAAAAATAATCAGCTGTCTCATACATTTGGTCAATTAGGTATGGGAATTTTGTATGGGGTTTGATTATTTTTTCGCGATTTTCCTTATTATTCAGAGCCCTCTTACAGTCCACTAGCGCTGCCAATCGAAAAAATGTTATAACTCGTAATAGAATCAAAAATACAAAATGTGGTCTATTATTACTGTAGAAAAGGTAATAACGTAATTTTATAACACATTGTCACCACTTGAAATATAGCTGTTTAGCTAAATCGTGCATTTGTAACAAAAACGGCCGTTTATGTTTTGAATGCACGATTTAGCTTAACAGCTATATTTCAAGTGTTGATAAGGTGTTATACAATTACGTTATTGCCTTTTCCACAGTAATAATAGAACATATTTTGTATTTTTGATTCTATTACGAGTTATGACATTTTTTCGATTGGCGGCGCTAGTGGACTGTAAAACGCCCCTTCAGTAAATTCCACGCAGCTCAATTTGGGAATCGAACTCAGCACTAAACCTTCACCGAGATTTCAAGCATTAGTTCTATTATTACCCGCAAGATGGCGAATTGTTTTAGTTCCACTATTCACTACAAGATGACGTTAACTTCTAGTTCTGCTACTTGCCACTAGATTGCGCTACGCTTACCCATCGTAATATTAGCGATGCCTTTCCCCTGTATCGGCAGCAGCAAGATCCTGCCCCTCATGATGTAGTCAGCAATGAACTCCATCTTAGGCGTAATGGAGTCTGTCCTTAGTCTGTAGTTTTTGAGATCAGCCCTGGAAAAGAAGCGAGATTTCACATGTAATTATTTTAATTATATTTTCAATCAATTTCATTTTTTTGCGGATGTCACAACCCAAATCTTGTATTCTGGTCCTCTCATAGAGTGTCTTGGGTCTGAGGGCTTGTGTCCCACCAGTAAAAATGAGTCTATAGGCTGATATCATGCTAGGAGTAGTTCCGGAACTGATCACTTCACAGATGTAACCAGTCGGGAAGGTTTAGTATTCGGAAAAAAAAGAAAGGGGAGGCTCCGGTAATAGGTCATTTCGGGCCTGAATTTATAGATAATAATGACTAGCTTCTGCCCGCGACTTCATTCGCGTGTTCGGGAGGCCCATGTCCAGCAGTGGACATGGCTATGATAATTCCTTAAGAAGTAACTTACTTGTACAAAGTGAGCACCGTGTCAGTGAGTCCGTGCAGTTTGATGTTCCTGTACATCTGCGTGATGACGACCGGTCCTGAGCCGGAGTCCACATTGATGCTGTTCACGTGCAGAGGCTCCATCTCGGGAACTGATAGTGAAGGGATACCTGGAAGAATTGAGATCAAAAGTCATCATCATCATCAGCTTATAAATGTATTATTGTTCCCCCTCTCTATGAGAGGGAATGGGCTATAATCTACCACGCAGCGCCAGTGCAGATTGGTAGATGTCATTGTCTTCGAATTTTTGGTTCTGGGATATGCCAGTTTCCTCACGGTTTTAGTAATAGGATAGGGTAACCCTATTTTCTACTAAAAGCTTATTGTATTACATACTCTAAACATCATCGCTGTCTGAAGCGGACACCAGCCCGATACACAATACAATACTATACTCCTGTCTCAGCTTGTTGTCCTAGTATCATTATACAGGAGGAAGTATGCCGCAAAATCGCACTCCACCAGTTTCACCCGTCTCGCTAACGCCCTCGGAAAGCAGTCGTAGTGTAAAAATGTTTGCATCGACTAAAGAACAAAATGCATCATCCCTACTACACTGCGAGTCAGAACCCGATCTTCATACCCTAGCGGCTAGTATAACGGAAAGGAAAAAGCGGAAACATGACGGGGATAAATCAGACATTTCAGAAATTATTAAAAAAATGTTCTCTTCCTTCTCCAATGAACAGGATAAACGTTTCCAAGACCTTCAAGCAAGTATAGACCTAATGTCAAACAAATATGACGAGTTTTTATCGAAAATAGCCTATCTTGAGAAAGAAAGGCAGTCAGACAAATTAATTATTAAAGAGCTGGAGGACAAACTGGAAACTTTAGAACGGAAATCTCGTGGGGTGGCGATAGAAATTCGTAACATACCAAAACAAAATGGAGAAACTAAGGAGACTCTCGTTAGTCAGATTTCTAAATTAGGGGAAATCTTAAAAGTAGATATTAATTCAAACAATATAAAAGATATATATAGATTAAAATCAAAGGATTCTTCAGACCCCATCGTAGTCGATTTCACCACTGTTCTCTTGAAAGAAAAGGTCCTAAATTCTGTAAAATCCTTCAACAAAATTAAACAAAAAGGTAACAAGTTAAACACGACCCAACTAAACCCAAGTTACAGTCACAAACCGATTTACATATCAGAGGCCCTCACGCACAAAACCCAGAGACTGTATTACTTAGCCCGTCAATTCCGGAAAAGTCATGGATACAGCTTCTGCTGGACAACAAATGGTATTGTTTACCTGAAAAACAACGAAAACTCCTCACATATACGAATAAACTGCGATGCTGATTTGGAAAAATTACGTAATAATGTTGAACTTCTGTGACTAACTGTTGCTCTAGAATACCCAATTTGTTTAATTTTTACCTTAAATATAAGATTGCATGCTAATTTTAAGCTTAAATTTATAGATTATCTTTATGATTATAAAATACTACTCAAGGACCACACTAACATTCCACATTTAATCAGGGAAAGCCAAAATCACATAACAAAATACTCTTTACTCATAGCCATAGCTGAATTGAACACTACTCCAGAAACACACTCAACTTGTTTTCCAAACATACTTCGATTACACAACTCACTTACTCATCATATTACAATCACAAACACTCGATGCTTAAAACATTATATTACCCATAAACACTGCTTTACTATTCACATACGAACTCTTTCCACAATCGATGTACCTACCATGACCACAACTCTTGTCTATACATACCCTCCTGTTAACTATTCGATGACGTAACTAATCTATCTGAAAACATTGACCAGTTATCCGTATCTCACTCACAAATCGCGGACCTAGAGGATTGCCAAAATATTATTACCTCTACTACGGACAAACTAATTATATTGACCCAAAATATACGAAGCATTAACCGAAATATGCCCGGCTTAGTGGTTTTACTAGAAAGACTTAAACTAACTTGCGATATAATAATTTTAACAGAGTGTTGGCTAAAAAGTGCAACGGCAATCCCACACTTATCTGGCTACTCTTATGTAGCAACAAAAATAAACCCCATTCAAAATGACGGAGTAGTTATATACTTCAAAGAAAACATTGATCTAACAATAATAGAACCTGAATTCAATGAGAGTAGTTGCCTACTAGCCACCGTTGGAAAAAAAGTTGCCATTATGGCCTTATACAGATCGCCTTCCTACACTAATTTGGATCCGTTTATCTTGTCTTTGGATAAAATGTTACAATCAGTTTCGTCTTTTGAGCACATCATTGTTATAGGTGACATGAATATAGCGATAAACTCAAATAAAATCAAATCTGAAGGGGAACGCTATCTAACCGTAGCTGCATCACACGGCCTACTCCCAGCGCACACTTTAGTCACACGGAGCGCTCGCCATACATGCATTGACCATGTACTTATAAAAACTAAAGTCTCCTCTATCACAATAGTCCCCAACTCAACACTAACAGATCACCATCCTGTTTTGTTTTGTTTAAATCTGAAAAAACCACGGCAACACGCAACCTCAACAAAGGCCATAATTGACGATAAAACATTATCACAAGACATTCTAGATATTAACCTTGATCCCATTTACCAAACAGAAAACCCAAACACTAGCCTAAATTACCTAACAAAAATCTTACAAAAAGTAATAGAAAAGAATACAAAAATCATAACACTTTCTAGACGCCAAAAAATCATTAAGCCCTGGATAACTCCAGGACTTCTACGTTGCATGCGAAACAGAGACCAACTGCACAAAAAGGCAAGCATTGATCCGGATAACGAAGTCTTGAAAATTACCTACAAACGTTACAGAAATTTCTGTAACAATCTATTACGAAGGTTAAAAAGAGCGTACGAAAAAAACCAAATCCTGGAATCACAGAGCAACAATAAAAAACTATGGAAAGTCATCAAAAACATCACACACACTTCAAAAACTACGCAACACCATAAAGATCTATTAACTCTCTCATCTTCTCCTAACCAATCACTTCACGAAGCAAACAGCTATTTTATTAATGTGGGTAGCTCACTGGCGGATAAAATTGGACAACAAAATCTTACATTACGATATCAACAATCACTGAATAATGCCCAAGATAAAGTTCCAAATGTCCCCAATTCTTTTGTCTTAACAGAGACAGACATTCAAGAGATAGGACAGCTTATCATGAGCCTAAAAACCGACAGTGCACCGGGATGGGATGGTATCAGCAGCGGATTCCTAAAACAACATAAAAATGTTCTCGTTCATCCCCTGGAGAAAATATTCAATGATTGTTTAAAAACTGGAATATTTCCCGATTCCTTAAAACGATCAGAAGTGTGCCCGATCTATAAGAATGGAGACAGAAGTCGTATAAACAACTATAGACCGATATCAATATTACCCGCAATTTCCAAAATTCTAGAAAAATTAATAAACATCCGTCTAGTAAAATATCTGGAAAAAAATAAACTGCTTTCAGTAAATCAATACGGGTTTAGGCAAGGCAAATCTACAGAACAGGCAGTGAACAAACTTACAGATTTTATTAGTTCAAACCTGGACAAAGGGAAAAAATGTATCTCTATTTTTCTTGACCTGGCTAAGGCATTTGATACGATTTCTGTCTCCCTCTTACTCAATAAATTGGAGGCACTTGGTGTCAGGGGCACGCAGCTTGAACTTTTCAAAAGTTACCTCTCTGGGCGAACTCAGTGTGTCCGAGTGGATAAACACAAAAGTACACATCTTCCTGTTACACACGGCGTGCCTCAGGGAAGTATACTGGGGCCAACCTTGTTCCTCGTGTACATAAATGAGCTTACCTCTCTAAAACTCACCAAAGGTGAAATCATCTCTTTTGCGGATGATACCGCGTTGGTGTTTGCGGGTGATAGTTGGGAGGAGGTCTTCACTAACGCACAAAATGGCTTCGATGCGACTAAGGGATGGTTGCAGAAAAACATACTTACATTAAACGTAGATAAAACTAAATATATTTGCTTCAGCATTAGGCAGGCGGTGAATATTCGTGGCAACCTACGAATTGTCTGGCATGAGTGCACTTCTGCGGAAAGCTGTGTATGTCCGCCTCTGGAACGCGTTGATACTCTAAAGTACCTTGGTATTACATTAGACAATAACCTTAACTTTAAAGAACATGTCAAAACTCTTTGTAACAGAGTACGAAAATTAATTTATGTATTTAAGAATCTACGTCATGTCGCTGACCCTGCTCTGCTGAAGCGAATATATCTGGCTCTGTGTCAGTCCCTTCTCACCTACTGCATCTCATCCTGGGGTGGTATCTGCAAAACCACGCTAAAGGCAGCTGAGGTCGCCCAGAGAGCTATACTAAAGGTTTGCACGTTTAAACCGATGCGGTTTCCTACTGTTGCACTGTTCCAGTTGTGCGAGGTTTTGACAGTAAGACAGTTATTCATCCACAAAATTATCTTGCATCAACATGATAAACAGCCCTATAACCCAATGCTATTGCAGAGACGTCGTAAATATCATGTTTGCGACGTTTTAACCACATTTAAAACAAGCTTTGTTAAAAGATTTGTGAGCTTTCTAGGCCCTTACCTCTATAATAAGCTTAATAAAACAATACATATATATCCCTTGACTAGAAAGCAATGCAAATTAAAAGTATGCCAATATTTGCAGAAATTAAACTACGAGGAGACAGAGCAACTACTATCCATACCTCTCTAAGATCAAGGCTAAGAGCACACTCTCTAGGTAGTTCACCTGCGTACCCTTACACACCTGCTTACTTACACACTCACACACACATTCAGGACATAATTTCTCTAACACACACACCAACATATACTTATTTAGTACACCGTACACGCACATACACATTCTCACATACACACCACGTACACATACACTTAAACACATGTACACCCACACACGGTCCTTTTAACATTTGGATTATACTTACCTTTTAGTAAATTACTTACCTAAAGATTATTTTCTACAATTAGTCTGTAGTACTGATTTAGCTACTTTATATGTCTCTACTGCTTGGCACCTATTAATGTATTGTAAATACTCGAGGGGAATGGTGCTGATAGCCGAAATACAGGCTATGCCTAGTTCGGTTACAGACGCTAATTTCTTTGCCTAAATTGTAATTGTTGCCACATTGCCATTGTAAAATAGTTCTAAGTTGTTTGAAAATAAACTATTATTATTATTATTATTATTATTATTTTAGTAATAGGGTCCTAACAAAAAACAAAACCGAAAAGAACAGAAAATCTCGTTTTTGGGAAACACCACACTGAAATGATCTCTGGTATGTGACTCGAATGTCCCACTAAGGAGAGAGCCTGTCAGAATGACAGGGTCCTAACGGAAGTCATACGGGCCCATACTTAGTCGGGTTAGCCTGATAAACTGGGCAAATATTCCAGATTCCAACACCCCTTTAGAGCACGTCTTTTGAACAGCGTGGGATATTAGAAGAATTTAGTAGATGCCTTTACCAGCTCAAAGCCCAGTACAAAGACGATATTATAATTGGTTGGAATAGTCTCCCAGGTTGGTCTGTGAATGGGTGACAACCCTTACATACTGAGTTTCCTCCGTGCCTCGGAAAGCACGTTGAGCTGTTAGTCCCGACTGTCATTTGTAGATCTTTGACAGTCGTTACAGGTAGTGGCAACCAGTCTTCCAAAGGGGTATCGTATTACCCAATACTAACTGGGTTGTGAAGGTCAGATAGACAGTCGCTCCAAGTAAAATACTGGTAGGTATTCAACTGCATCCAGTTAGAATAGAAGCTGACCCCAAAATAGTAAAAAAAAAGGCTAGGCAGATGATGAAAATGAGTCAAATGATTGAACATAACTTCCTTTGGCCTTTTATCTGATCGACATAAGGTCAAGATATCATCTTTTCTACTTGTCCTCGTAATTAAGAGAAGTAGAAGCACTTATATCAATCGTTCTTGAGCCTATCAAAGTCGTGTGCTCCACAAACAGAAATGCGGAAGTCAATTTAAAAAATCGCTAGAATCACGTGCGCGTGCGTTGGTCACAAATCACTTGTTTTACTGTTAAGTCATCACACTCGTAACAGTGCGCTCGTCGATTGTTTTGTGTAACTTAGCATCAATGAATACTTGCTTAGTACGGAATTTGTGCATAATTATCCAATACTGCAAGTTTGCACAACACAAAGTGATTATTTTGACTGTGTTTGTTTCTTATAGAGTGCAGTCAAACTGGTTCGAACAAATTATGGACATTGGACACTGGCATTACATTAAAAGGGATGTAAAGACTCTTAGAGCAGCGGTGGCCCAGTGGTGACGGCCCCGACGGTGAAGGGAAACATCGTGAGGAAACCAAACCGGCATGTCCTAGAACCAAAAATTCGAAGACATGTGACATCTACCAATCCGCACTGGGCCCGCGTAGTAGATTATAGCCCATTCCCTCTCATTGAGAGGAGGCCATGTCCCAGCAGTGAGAACATATTATAGGCTGATGATGATGATGATGAAAGACTCTTAACGAAATTAAAATGCACTTGTTCTCTCAATCATTGCGATATTTTTTTGTTCAGGACCATACTTTCTAGTTACGCAGATATTGGGGGTTAAAGTTCCAACTTTTAAATACAAGTTTTTATTGTTAGATTTTTACTTTAAACACTCTTCATCTAATTTTTTCCTTATGTTACTTGGTTTGATATACAAAATGTTTGGTTGACGGCTTCGTGATGAGGTTGTTTACACCCTGTATGCCAGTATACATGGTGTCCGTACCCGTGATCACTGTGTTGTTCTCACCATTTTGACCGAACCATAAATGTTTATATATCCCTGTCCGGAGCCGTCCTTAGTAGGTCCGTGCCGGTTTCACTAAACCATTACTTTGACTAATGAGATTGTATTTTGTGATTTGACTTCAACATCAAATTAAAATACATTATAAAACAAAGTCTTCCGCCGCGTCTGTCTGTCTGTTCGCAAAACTCAAAAACTGCAGCACCGATTTTCATGCTGTTTTCGGCAATGGATAGAGTGGTTCTCGAGGAAGGTTTTAAGATATCATTTGTACGTGGGCAAACCCGCGAGAGCAATTAAAAGAATCATCATCATTCTCTTGCCCTTATCCCAATTTATTTGGGGTCGGCGCAGCATGTCTTCTTCTTCCATACTCCTCTATTTGTCGTCATCTCATCAGACACTTCTTTTCTTACCATATCCTTCTTAACACAGTCCATCCATCGTTTCTTTGGTCTTCCTCTACTCAAATACCCATCCACATGCATAATCAAAACTTTTTTCACGACATTTTCCTCATTCCTCCGCATCACATGCCCATACCACGACAACCGATTACCACACAACATTTTAGTCACCGGGCGCCACTTTCAGACTTCCTCTAATAAACTCATTCCTTACTTTATCCATTCGCGTAACACCACACATCCCCCTTAGCATTCTCATCTCCGCGACATGCAGATGCCTTTCATTCATCCCTTTTGTGGCCCAACATTCTGATCCATACAACAACACAATTAAAGAATATACACACGTAAATAGTGGTGCTAAATACTGAAATCCCTGTGGTTTAATAGACATCAACGATCCAACTGTGTTAGGGTCGGCTTCAAGTCTAACCGGATGCAGCTGAATACTAGTATTTTTTTACATGGACCGACTGCCTATCTGACCTCCTCAACCCAGACTGGGTTGCACGATACACCTATAGGAAAGACTGGTTGTCGGACTTTTTGGGCCACTACCTGTAACGACTGTCAAAGATATACAATTGACAGCCGGGACCAACAGCTTAACGTGCTTTCCGAGGCATGGAGGAAACTCGGTATGTAAGGGTGGTCACTCATCCACAGACCAACCTAAGCAAACACGGCTGAACCAAGCGGCTGATATTATTTAGCCACGAGCTCCTTACTCTCGCTTTTATTTACCACGAATATTGTACGAATATAACAATATGATATACGAGGCGGGATAGGCTTACAATGGGGAGCTCGAGGTTTATCGAGCTACACGTTGGCAACAAAAAAGAGTGTCTATGGAGTTTCTTGCCCGTTCTTCTCCATAGAGATCTACGCTAGGGAATGGGCAACTACAGTACTTTCACAGTTTTTATGCCTTGTGACTGGGACTGTAAATGCTTTGATTGATTTTGATTTTGATTTTGATAGGGAGCTCGAGGTTTATCGAGCTACATGTTTGGCATCAAAACTTGTTAAACCTTTCTGTGTTTTGTGATTTTTTCTGTTTTTTTTTCCAGTGTTCCTGCTGCATGTTACTAACATAGATAGTCTTTAAGGGGCTTTGATGCCTGACAAGATTTTTTTGTCATGTTTTTAAATACCTATTTATTTTCTTACCTTTCTTCATCCGTCTGAGTGCGTCTGGGACAGCCATTTTGAGACATTCGTTCAGTTTCGCGTCTTTTTGTCTACATCTTGTGAAATCTTCAGCTGTAAACAAAGAAACATAGTATTTCGTTAGATTCATTAAATAAAAATTCGTGGATTGTTTGTTAAGTAGATGTTAAAGAAATCTCTGTGAACTTTGTTTAGGAAAATTTCTTCGAAACAGTCGTTATTTCTGGGCAATATTTGGTGATGAGTAGATTTGCGAATTAATTTATTGAATGTAGTTGCTGAAAGAAACATACTAGGCTAGACTGCATCCGTAAGAATAATCTCAGATCATAGAAATTCTATGATCTGAGGTAACTACAGTCACCCCAACGTACCAATCGCTAACTTATCTTCCCCGAATCACAAAACTTTCATCACTGTCCTGGACAGAAAGTCAATTTCCTTCTTCTATAAACAGTATGGAAATATTTATATTTAACCGTTACCCAACGATTATGGAATAATTCTGCCGGCTCCATATTGTTTGGCAACTGTGCCGACCTTGTAACAAATAGATGGCGTGCAGATGTGACAATACAACGGTCATGTGCAGAAATACAAGTTTGTCCAGTATTTTGAAGTATTGTGAGTAATATGCGCTGTATCGGTCAAGGTAAGTTTTATTATTGAAATTGAGGCAAACTGGGCGGGTGCATTTTGGAGTTTTATTGTTTTACGGAGACTGCAATATGGCCTTACTTCTTCTGTTACATCAAAACGTAACACAACATCACAATATTAAGGCTTTTTCTCATAAAAATGTAATGCAGAGCAAACACTGCAATTGACGTACGAACCTAATTTCATAAAATGCACTTCAGCCGGCAGCCTGATAAGTACAATTTACATAAAAAGGCATGTATCGAAAAAATATTCTACTATTAAGAAAGTATAGGATATTTGTGAGATGATAAATATTGATTGTTTGTAAATATTATATTCAATAGTCTCTACAAATTAAACAACAAATTTTAACAATTTTTTTGCTTAAACATGCATCGGAAAATTGATTATTACTAAACTAGCTGACCCACGCAACTTCGTCTGCGTCACATAAGAGAGAAAAACGAAAGGAAAAAAAGTCCCCGTTTTTGCAACATTTTTCATTCCTGCTCCGCTCCTAATAATCGTAGCGTGATGTTATATAGCCTAAAAATATGTTGATGATGTTATAAAGCCTTCCTCGATAAATGGACTATCCAACACAAAAACATTTTTTCAATTCGAGCCGGTAGTTCCCGAGATTAGCGCGTTCAACCAAACAAACAAACAAACTCTTCTGCTTTATAATATTAGTATACATAAACAAATAAGTTATCAAATCGTTCTATTATTATTGTAGAAGAGGAAACGAACTAAGTAACAAGTAATTGTTCTTTTATGCATCGAACGGAAAATATATAATTGCCACGAGTTAAACTCGCAATTTCGCTTTTTTTTCTTAATATGCCTCAAAAATCTAATAACTGCACACTGCACAGGTGAATGAAGCAGGACCACCTGGACTCGAAGCCAATTCCAAGGCTTTTTGAATGCATCTTAGTACCTGTTCTATGATCAAACCGAAGGCTGACTGTGTTCTTCGGCCCTATGGCTGAAGAATGATTGCCCCTACAAGGCCAGACTGTTGCAAGCACGTAAATAATGCATGTACCTATAGCTTGTTCATTTGTATTGTACCTTACCTGACATGCAAAGGGAGCATTGTGTTCCATTTCCATCACATTAGTGCCCTCTTTGGGAACAGTGATGTTCTTTTTTGAGGCGCAGATTGTTCCAAATACTGACTAAGAATTGTTTTTATATGTAATTTATTGTCTCGCGTGGCAAACACGAGAGCTGACAGAATAGAAACAAGTAAACCACTTTGGTCTACTTACTGTTTATGAAATGTAAAAATGAATGATCCCGAAGGGCACATATTCTCCCTGTCTTTGCATTTTGTTCTAGACTATTCCTGCTCCAACTTTTTCATACAACGTTTACTTTAAATACCTAAAATGACTTTCGTAGTATTCAATGCATTCACCCGCTCAGTGTGTTAACAGTTTACATTGAGTAGTACCGTAAAACGTAATTTTTCAGACCACAAATAGGTAAAAGCCATTTCCAGCAATCATTTTTGCGTAGAGATAGAGTTACTACACAGATTGTGTATAGTGAAGACAAAGGACCCAAATATCCTTGGTGAGTAATTGTATTGTAAATTAAGGTAATGTTAGTTAATCTAATTGGGACTTCTGCACCGTTCCTACATAGTGGAGGCAATTCATGTCATCTGACATACGAATTGCAGCCTCCGATGGTTCGTTGCACAACGTCTAGTAACTGCAACAGATAGCAACGTGCAACTACAGCTGAGCGCGCAATAATTGAGCAGTAAATTATATGGATTAATATTTGGCATATCTACACAGAGTTATTTATTTTACACAGAAAAGTTATATTCACTTGAGAAGTGTAAAAAGTTATAAAACTTTTTACACTTCTCAAATAAATGTAACTTAAAATATAAATATAACTTATATAATTTTATAATTACCGTAATTAGTCATTAGAATACAAAATATTGAGCTAGAAGAGCAATTAAAAATAAATGTCTTAATCTAATTAAATAGTTTTCTTTTATTATACAGTTGCAGGAACAGGATTTTGTGATAATATCTTTGGATAACCTTAATATATATTTACATCATTATTAGGTTTAAAAAATAAAACGAATACTACCTACCGAAGTTTCAATAATTTTAAAATGTAAAATAATATGATTTCATCATCATCACTTCCTCCCGCTGTCTCATTCTGCTTGAGGTCGGCGCAACACGATTTCTCCTTTAATTCTCCCCTGTCAGACGTCACGGCATCATTTACTCCTAGTTTCTCTTTCATAATTCCTCACACAACCAATCCTCACAAATTCCACCTGGATCTAGATTCATCATCTGCCTAACTTTCTCCCAACTATGTTAAGGTCGGCTTCCAGTCTAACCGAAGACATATAGACGTATTGCGTGCAGACGTCACCATCTGCCTAATAGCCTTTTCCCATTAATGTTGGGGTCGGCTTCCAGTCTAACCGAATGCAACTGAATACCAGTATTTAACATGGAGCGACTACCTATCTAACATCCACAACCCAGTTAGTGCTAGATAATACGATATCACCTTGGTAAGACAAGTTATCAGACTCGGGCCACTGAATGCCAGTAACATATCTGTCAAAGATCTACAAATGACAGCCGGGACCAACAGCTTTTCGTGCTTTCTGAGGCACGGAGAAAACTCGGTAAGTACGGGTGGTCACCCATCCATAGACCAACCTAGGCAAGCACGGCTAAACGTAAAGATCGAACCGAACGGCTGATTTTATTTATCCATGAGGTCTACCTGAGTCTCGGGCGGGAGGAAACGCCCGGGTGTCTCCAGTGCGAGGATCGACCGGAGGACACGGTGGAGCACACGGTGGAAGTCTGCCCTGCGTGGGCGGAGCACCGCCGTGTCCTCGTAGCGGCGATCGGCGGCGGCGACCTCTCGCGTCCGACCCTGGTTCAATCCATGGTCCGGAGCTAGACGGAATGGGAAGCCGTCGCCTCCTTCTGCGAAGCAGTCATGCTAGCGAAGGAGGTGGCGGAACGAGAGAGGGAGAGATCCTCTCTTCCCGGCCGCCGCGGGAGACGCACCGGGCGTCGGGGACCACGTGGTGGCTACCGGCCACCGTAGATGCGGGCCTGTGGACGGTTGGCTATGGGCTAGCTAGCCGTCCATCCGTCTAACGACGACGACAGGGCGTGTCGACGGCGCGTTCGTGTTCCACGCGCGCCGAACAAGAGATGTCAGCATAAGGGGAGGGGCCCGCAAGGGCCGAAGCCTGCCGGGATTGCGGGCCTGTTTGAAAGGGATACCGCGGCCCCGGAACATAAAGGGCGAGGAAGGAACATGGATGGGTTTTAGTCAGTAAGAGTCTGACACTCCCTCCCGCTCCGCCCAGAGTGGGAGAAGAAAGAAAAAGCATTTATTAGCAGCCCGCACAGGACAAAACACATACAAATTCATTACAATTTCACAATTTCATTCTCCAATTTAATACATTGTCGTAATATTTGTTATTTAATTTAATGTTTTTATTTTATTTTGTTGTGTTTTGTACCATTGACATTTATTGATTAGATCTGACATTTATTTCTGATATTTAATTGTTTTTGTCATTGAATTAACTTTATTTATTAATTAATCAATCATATAGCAAGCGTTTTGTATACTATTGTTTTTGTGTCTAATATGGGTCAATGACCTGAATTAAATGAATTTTATTTTTTTATTTTTTAAATATCAGTATTTAAACTTACAAATAAAAGTAAGAGAGAGAGAGACAGAGACAGAGAGAGTAAGTAAAAAGTACGTAACATTGGCGTAACTCTAATTTTCCGCAGGGAATTTTTTTTGTAAGCACGACAACCCACAGAGAGGCCAAGGCTGGTCGCATGGCCGCGTGTTCCGCGACCAAACATGGTTGTAACACAACTTGACAGGTGCATTCATTTATATTGAAACTACCAAACGCCCGCGGGTTCGCCCGCGTTAAGATTGGTTACTATCCCAAGGGAGCATGCTACTGAAATAAAAATATAATCCTATACATATTTTAGTTTAGGTTAAAAACTATCTGTGTGCAAAATTTCATCCAAATCCGTTTAGTAGTTTTTGCGTCAGAGTATCAAACATCCATCCATGCGCGCCGGAGAGAGAAAATGGTATTTTAATAAAACACTAAAACACACATTTGCAAAATAAACACTATTAGATACTGAACAGACTCGTTACCAAACTCAAGTAACAGTTCAAAAAATAATGTTAACCGGTATCGTAATAGTATCGTAACTGCAAATTATAGAACTATCGATAACGTCGTGGAAACGTCGGCGAGTTAACCAAAAGGCCAAGGTTATCGCTGTGTAGAAAGACTGTCTTGCATGTGTCACTATCTCCGAAACTGCTGAACCGGTTTTAGTGTGAGAGATAATTTATGGTTTTGACAGATATGACGGTAATCTTTATTGTAATATACTAAGCTGTGCACGTGACTTCGTTCACGTGAATGTATATTTTATTTGCTAACTACGTGGCGCTGGTCGTGTCGGAATTATCAAATTAAAATTTGTACCATGGGGTCCTATTCTTAGCCCTCTCCTTTTCTAATACTTACCTAAATAGTTATTTTGATGAGATGTGAAAGTAGTGGTTAGGTATCAATAGAATTAATAATCGGCAAGCAGTCGTTAATGATTGGCTTAATATCTAGTTTTAATTTCTCGAATGATCTCTAAGTTCTATGGTCAGAGACATTCAAAATGACATCGATTTTTAGGAAAACTACTCTTGCCTGCAAAGCTAAGTATCACACTTTTAAAATTGCAATAACTTTTTAATTACACAAGATATACTTTCGAAACAAAAACGACTCGAAAATGAGTTTTATTTTGTACATAAAATTTCATACTCTGTAACCTTCTTTTAAGGAATGGCTGAAAAAATCTTTAAAATAAGATGAAAAATGATCCTTTCCGACTCACAATTTAACCATTAATTTTTTGTTTGTATTTTTGTTTTCCATTTTTTTCTTGATCGATGTGTCTTGTTTCAAAACCTAAATTAGTCGACAGCACACATAAATTTATTTATCGTGCCTCTTTCACCTGGAGAATGTGCAAGGATCATGACATTTTTGGAACTATGAGATGTATTGCAAGAATGGTGGTCGTGACCTTACGAACGGTCCAGAAACTGAAGTGAAGGTACGAAGAGACTGGAAACTATTTGAGGAAACCTGGTAATTGCAGACCCGGGTGTATTAGTGCCCTAGAAGACCGTTATATTGTTTCCACTGTGTTGAGAAATGGCCACATTAAAGCAGTTGGAGTCCTGCAACAATTCAGACCCAAAGGGAGTACATCAGTGAGAAGTAGACTGGCTGAAGCAAACGAAACCCCGAAGACCAGCAAGTGGTCCCAAACTCGAGAGAGAGTATCGTGTTGCTAGTCTGCGATACGCCCGTGAACACATACAGTGGGATCAAGAAGAATGGTCAAGAATTTTGTTTACAGATGAGTCTCGTTTCTCACTTGACATTCCTGAAGGAAGGCGAAGTATCTACAGGTGACCTGGTGAGCGATGCCTTCAAGCCTGCTTCTCAGAAAGAGTCCAGTGTGGAGAAGGCAGTTTAGGCAGTGGACATGTATGGGCTGGCATATCTTCAGAAGGTTGCACAGAGTTAGTGGTAATAATAAATGGCACTCTAACTGGGGAAAGAAATGCCCAGGAGATTCTCAATGACTATGCAGGGCCGTATCTAGTAAATATTGGTGATGGATCGATGCTGATGCATGATAATGCCCGGTCACTCACGGCTCGGGTCGTGAAAAAGTTATTTAGGAGGTTGGTATCAGCGTGTTGGCTTGGCCATCAAGAATCCCTGATCTCAACCCGATTGAGCATCACGCCTGGGATGAGCTAAGGAGGCTTGTCAGAAGCCGCTGACCACCACCCACCACCCTCACGGCACTAAAACAGGCCCTGATAGAAAAATGGGAGAATATTCCCCAACATCGGCTTCGAAATCTCGCGTTCAGTATGCCAAATCGACTCGAAGCTGTACGCAGAGCCCGAGGAGGCAATACCAGTAGTAAAAAAATAATTAACATGTAAAACATACTTGTAAATGTTAACGTCGGTTGTGAGGTGATAAAGCGTTTATTTATTACGTCTACACAGTTTCCGGATTATGTTTAGGCGATTACATGAGCTAAACGCGAGTTTTATAATTACTAAAAGTATATGATTCACTGCTATAAACAAGACCATAAAAATATATGATATTCTTCAGGATATATGCTAGCATGATACTGTTTTGAAAACATAGTACAATTAATCTGGCTCGATAAAAAGAAATCACGAACTTTTCTCTGAAAATATCTTTCAAACAATAAAAAACATACTAATATGCATGTGATCATTCTGATTTTTTGGCAAATAATTCTACAAGCAATATATTAGCATGGTACCGTTTCAGTTTTTTAATCCAATCAATAGTTTTTTTGTAAATCGATCGAAACCACTCATTTCGCGCTATTTGGCCCGCAGTGGCTGACGTAACAACCACTTTGTAGTGCAAGCTGATTAGAACTTTATTCTAACAGCATTTCAAACGCAGTTTGAACCACCACAAATAGAGTTGCTAATTTAGCTCGTCTAAGCGCCTTTTGGTTTCATCTGTTCGGCTTTCAGTCTAATCGTATGCAGCTGAAAACCAATATTTTACGTAGAGCGAGTAAGTACTGGGAAGTACTGGTTGTCACACTTTTTACGGCATGTTCTAGTCCCAACGATTCGGAAACATACAATGTCACATTCATCAACAAACCTTGGACCCGCATGCAAGATTAACGCCCACTCCCTCTCATATAGGGGAGGTTGTGTTACAGCAGTGGGGTCATTATATAGGGGAGGTTGTGTTACAGCAGTGGGGTCATTATATAGGGGAGGTTGTGTTACAGCAGTGGGGTCATTATATAGGGGAGGTTGTGTTACAGCAGTGGGGTCATTATATAGGGGAGGTTGTGTTACAGCAGTGGGGTCATTAAGGTCTATGATGTGATTAAGTGATGTGAATATAAAGGAAAAGGGTGTATAAGTTTGAGTGATAGTTGACAAGAAAACGTAGTGCCCGACCCCAAGTAACATGGGACTAAGCTTGGAAGGAAGATGTGATTCGATGAAGTAACGTAACCACAGATGTTCACAGCCATTACCAAACTGCCTCTCGACTTAGTTTAGAAACCCATCATGAAACGAAACCATATCGTCAGCCATTGCAAGTGATTTCGCAGCTGTATCGGTAAAAGCAGGTGGTTGGGAAAGAGGCACTCGCCGACCTTCGGGTCTACTCATGAGGTTTGAGCAACCGTTGACAAACAGACAAATATAGATATTATTGCAATCTGCTTTTGTATTACTCAGAGGCTGCAGTTATTGCTGCTGGGCTATTTTCAACCGGCTTTGAGCAAAGGTCAATAAATTTGAAACTGGTATTCTTATGAAGTTACCGCATGCCTTATCGTATGCAGTTTAATTTAATTATATAGTTAGTTATTTTCCATCAGGTAGGTTTATTTGTAGTTCGTGCATTATAATAATGTTAATTAATCGTTAATATGATAACTAGATGCAAATCTGTATAATTTTCTGATATGGCGCATTGAATACAATCATAATATACAGTTTATGTTATTTTTCTTATTTCGTAGTACGTATTTTATAATCATTATACATATTCTACCCACTGCTGAGTAGGAACCTCCTCCTCTACCGTTTTACATCTGTAACGTAACCTGTCTAATCCAGGTCCAGTTAAAAACCGGCGTCAGGCACCATTTGCCCGGCATTTTGCAGAACTGGGGCTTATTAGGTGGTGCCGTGAGGCACACAGTGTTACATTTCTTGTTTAGATTAAAGTTGTACTTCTTTTATTTATTTATTTAACAATTTATGTACACACTTATTATAGAAAAGAAGAAAGGAACAGAACATAGTACAAAGGTGATGATTATTTCTAATGAAATATCTTCCAGCATACCTGCGAAAGGTGATACTAAATAAAGAGAGTGTGTAAAAGAAGGAGAGAAAATGGAATCAATAAAACAGATTAAATATCTTAAATTTATGCAAAATAATAAGACATACTAAAAATATACTATTATACAATAAAAAAAACTAATAAGAAATACTTATGCAATTATGACGAAATAGATAGGTAATCTTCTTTCACTCTTCTCTTGAAAGCTGCAACCTTTTGGCAGTCCCTAATGTCAGGCGGAAGTGAATTCCACAGCCGGACGGCGTGGACAGTGAAGGAGTAGGAGAAGAAGTCGGTAGAGTGTGTGGAGGAGATTTGAAGAGGTTCCTAAGATGCGACCTGCAAGGTGCATCAGAGGGACGAGAGTAGGAAAACCGTTCCCGTAGATAGGATGAGGTTTTAGGGGTGTTTAGGATGTTACATAGCAAACACTATATCTGAGAGTTCCTGCGAAGTCGAATTGGGAGCCCCTTGAGCATTTTGCGAAAATTAGAAACATGATCGTACTTTTTATGTTATACTAGCTGACCCACGCAACTTCGTCTGCGTCACATAAGAGAGAAAAACGAAAAAAACGACCCGTTTTTGCAACATTTTTCATTCCTGCTCCGCTCCTAATGGTCATAGCGTGATGTTATATAGCCTAAAGCCTTCCTCGATAAATGGACTATCCAACACAAAAATAATTTTTCAATTTGAACCAGTAGTTCCTGAGATTAGCGCGTTCAACCAAACAATCAAATAAACAAACAAACTCTTCTGCTTTATAATATTAGTATAGATGTATTCTTTCTCTGTAACTTATTATATTTTGCTGAAGAGAAAATCTTGCATTAACTTTATACCCAAATCTTGCGTCCTCTCGCGTTACCATGGTGTAATATCTCAACATACCTTTTCCATGCCATAGCTTAATTCAGTTCCATTTACTTCACACACATCACTTAACATCCTTATCATGGTACCGAGGTACAGTCAGCAAAAGAGTTAGGTATGCAGGCTAGCAATCTTATAAATTACTATTATAAATTAATGTAAAAGTCTGTAAGGATCGACTTTTGTTATTTTTTCACGCAGAAACTACTGAAAAGATTTGGATGAAATTGCAAACAGATTGATTATAACCCTTATCCATTTACAATAGTAGTAAGAAGACTACTAGCCTGTAAACCTAACTGTTTTGCTGACTGTACCTAGGTACTCAACAAAATTAAGACATAATTTTTGGTTTTACCGACAAAACGTTCGCTCATGTCGGTCGAGGCTAGGACGCAAGCCTGACTTGTCAAGCAGGACTGATGACAGATGACAGATACTTGAGATAATGACCTGTCATCATGAGTACAGCATCCTTGACACATACATACACACACTCACTTACTGTTACTCGCATGCTAATCGAGAGGAACAATTTTTACTGTTTGCAGGCTAGATAATTTGTCGTGATTTTTTTAAAATAATGGGTCGTTTCTATTTTTTTTTCAGTTCACTGTGTCAATTCCTCTTGTAAGTCAATTTGGTATGAACTCAGTTGGTTTCACTATAAAGGGTGTAAAACACCTCTTCACGAAGCCTAAAAGCACTTGCTCTCCCCATCATTGCGACATTTTTTTTGTTCTACACCATACCTGGGAACCTTCTTATTACGGAGATATGGGGTCAAAGTTCCAACTTTTTAACAAGTTTTTTCTTAAATACAAGTTTTTTTTTTGTAATATTTTAAGTTTTAACACCTCCACGACCCCCGTACTATTCAATCCATCCATCAACACAATGTTTTAAGTGCGTTACATTAAATTCTACCACAAACCATGATTTATAACCTCAAAAGTTTCCCAGCAATATTTTTTGCGTAAAGTTACTTAGTTCGATGTACAGAATGCTTGGTTAACGGCTTTGTGATGAGGTGATTTACACCCTGTATTATATAGATGTTTAAAATATTTATAAAGGGTATAAAAACTCTCTTAACGAAGCTGAAAGGCACTTGTTCTCCTTGTCATTCCGATATTTTTTTGTTCAACACCATACCTTCTAATTACGGAGATATTTGGGGACAAAGTTAAAACCTGCTTTTTTAAATACAAGTTTTTACTGTAAGGTTTTTACTTGAAATACTTCCACGAACCCCGTACTATTCAATATATACACCAACACAATGTTTTGAGTGCGTTACATTGAGTTATAACCACAAAACGTGATTTTTCACCCAAAAAAAAGCAGCAATAATTTTTGCGTAAAGTTACTTACTTTGATGTCCAGAATACTTGGTTGACGGCTTCGTGATGAGATGGTTTACACCCTGTATTTTTTTTAATGTTTCCTGTATTATTTGTGTGTCATTACAACCCCATGTTTTTTGTTAAAAATCGTTACTCTGGATGCCATAATTGACATCGAGGATATTGTCAAGTTGTATTTCATGCTGACTTCATCATCCTGCTCTATTCCCGTCAATATCGACGTTGGCTTCCTGTCTTACCAGTTGGAGCAGAATCCCAGTATTTTACATATATCAACTGCCTATCTGACCTCCATAACCCAGTCAGTACTGGGTAATAAGATACCCTTGCTAAAATTGATTGTCAGACTTTCAGGAAACTGGCAACATAACGACTGTCAATGACCTGCAATTGCTTTCCGAGTCACGGAGAAATCTCGGTATGTAATGAGTGGTGACCTATCCCCGAAACCACCTAAACAAACGTAGCACGTATGCTGAAATGGACCTTTTTGGCGCAGCCGTGAGGCACACAGTACATACTATGTATTTTCTCTTTTTTGTTGTATCTTTTTTAATATTATTGTGTGTGTGCTTTATGTACTGACGTCAAATAAACATTTTTTCTTTCTTTTCTTTCTTTCTTTCTTTCTTTCTTTCTTTCTTTCTTTCTTTCTTTCTAGCATAACCTGAAGATGACCCGAGCGATTTGTTATTAAACCACGAGCTTTCCTCGAGCTATTGCGTACAGACCTGAAGACCTTTTGACCTTCAATACTCGATCACCCATAACATAGGTAAGCAACCATTTTCATTTTCCTCTTGGCTCCTTCCTCTAAACCACTGGTTCCCAACCTGTGGTCCGCGGACCACTGGTGGTCCGCAGGAGCCTCGACTACGGTCCGCGAAAGATTTAAATGTTATTCGTACTTTTTAACTTGCACAGAAGATGCAAACTCTATTCTATTTTTTTTTGAGAATCTTTTACTAAATGATTGCTAAATTTTTCGAGCTCAATTCGATTGCTTTTGTAGCCATCTTTATCTTAATTCTTAAGGTTTTCATCACATTATCCAATTTTCGTATAGTGTGAGTTAAAGATTCACTCCCCGTTATAATCCCGTCGGTGTCCATGTTTATCTAGGACCATATGGTCCCTGTTAACAATGAACATACCAAAGTGGTCCCTGGTCTAAGAAAGGTTGGAAACCACTGCTCTAAACAGATCTCCACCCAGCACAAAGTATTTTCCAGCTAAAATCACTACCTAGCCCAAAAATCCTTCCACACATCGTTCAGGTCAAGGCATGCACCGCGGTGACCATTGCATGTTAATAGTTGCATTGTATCGCCTCCAAGCTCGTTGGTATGCGTGTGCGCACTCGCGCGACCTTGGGCACGGGTCGTATTGACCCCGCAGGTTATTGGTTTTATGTGACTGTAGACCACACGGGTTGGATTAATTAAGGAAGTTGAATATTAAAGATGATGCTAAGTAGTTGTGGAAGAAAGAATACAATCGATGGGGTCCTTGGCAAAGTCTCTTACAAGGCTCTCCAAGATATTTTCCTAGTTTTTCTAAATTTTCGTTGATGTGCTATTGTTTTGTTTCGTAGCTATTCAGCATCCGGTTGTTTTGCAACGGGGTGTAGATTCCCGGATGCTGTTTAACTTTTGTTAAATATTCCTTTTGTTTTACATTTTTTGTATAGCAAGCAACGACCTATTGTCGGGCCTACGCTGTCCCCCCATACTTTAGTACTAATGCTGTAATGAAACATAATAATATTGTAATACCAAATGATTTGAAAAGAGTAACCATGGAGTTTCTTGCCGACTCTTCTCCATGGAATCGACCAACGCGAACCCGTGCACCTTTTTCGACGTTTTACAAGTGCCCATTCAGGCCTATGTGAAATAAAATATTTTGATTTTGATTTTGATTTTTTGGTGTAAGTAAACAGACTCATCAATGAAAAAAAAAAAAAAACACACAAACTAAAAAGTAACTCAACGCAAAAATTTTTGCTGGGAAACGATTATTTTTGAAGTGAAATATCACATTTTGCAATGACACTCAAAAACATTGTGTTGTGTTCATGGAAAAACTTGCAAAAAAGTTGGAACTTTGACCCCCAATATCTCAGTGTGGAACAAAAAAATGATGGCAATGACGGAGATAACAAGTGCCTTTCGGCTTCGTTATGGGATTATTTTTACACCTTTTATAATATAATATTTATTTATTTCCCGAAAGACTTGGCCCACTTACCTTTGTACATTCGGCTTATTACAGCACGATCTTCTTAACCTGTAAATTATTACAGCACAAAATAGTCCACAGCTAAACATTCGATGATTATAATAAAATAATAATAATACTTTATTGAAAAGATAGAAAACTCAGTGTACAACAACTCTGTGTTCGATAACAACTGCATTAGTATAAAACTGTGTCGCAGTCATTAACGCCCACCTCCAAACAGTCGAGACATAAACAAAAGCAAAAGAAAAACTTAAAGTTAAAAACTAGAAATAAATGAACTAAAAATTAAAAACTAACAGTTTAAACTTAATATTAGGAAAAATAACAATATTTCACGTAGTAATTTTATGTTAGTTTATGTGTATATGACGCAATGTGCCACAGTAAACAATCTAAGGTGACATGTCATATTCAAAACGCATTATTGATCGTAGTTTGTTTATGAATTGCTTTCGAGTCCCTTGTCATAGGGTCCTATTACCATCAACCGGGTCCAAAGTCAGATTTCGGGCTGTTACCAATTCCTGATGGAAACACCCAATGTCAATAATACTTTGCTTTGCCCGGATCCATTACCGAACACTACAGGTAAACGCCTAGATTTTGGGAACTATACGGAATCAATGCCGTATAGAATCTACTCGAGCCATTTGGTATCCTATGTCTGACGAGGAGATAACAATGGAGTGAGATGATGCCAATCTGGGCCTCAAGTTTGCTACCAATAGTGTCAGAATGGTCTATCATTGATTTCATCTTAATTGTGAATTTGACAAATTTGGTAATCTACTAAATAGCGTCATTATGACTTTCCAATGGTAAACCACGGACACGCCATTGAAATAAAAGGCATAGAATGGTAATTTCGTACAATCATAATGACAAATGAATGACTGGTGCTATTTGTGAACTTCTTACTACTTCAGATTGCATAAAACACTAATAAATAATATATAACAATATATAAATTAAATCTCGTGGGTTTTAAATTAATGGTAATACGACAATGTCATTAATGTTATTCTATTACGAGACCATTGACCAACCAATGATTGACAGTTATGAATTTAGCAGATTACAAACTTTTAGCAAAATGACATCGTATTGGAATGACGAATTTATAAAAATAACAGATTTGGGCCCCTGGTGAGCTTAAACGTTAGAGGCAGTTAGTGAAAAGTTTATAACGTAACACCCTATTACCTACGCTACCTTATTACTGTAACCGAGGGCTTCTATTTATCTAGTGAAAGCAAATCCCGGCGTGTACCGCAGGCGTCTCGAACGCGGAAACTTGACTGTTATTACATGATCGTCGACGTAAGTTAGTATACACTATTTAATAATGCTCGTTATGTGTGCAGTTGTATTATATCGTTCACAGCGTTTACTGCTGTTTGGATTATGGTTTCATTTGGTTAATATATATATTTTTTCTTTTTTTTTGTGTAGGGCATCTCGCAGTTCAGTCTTAGAAGACTGGCTTCTGCTTAACCGGGCAAGTCCTGTGGATGCCTTGAATTTAAGGCCTCCAGCCAGGGCAAAAATGACTATAAACTAAGCGACAGCGGCAGCGCTCTTAGGGCCTGTGGGGTACGGACCTCAGCTTAGGGCGTCGCTGGGGGCAGCAAAGGGACAGGCTGGATCTGGTTGTCTTTATTTAGGGACTGTTTTATTACTACAGGCTCAGCATCATGGGCTGGCTCGAGCAAGGGTCAGGGAGGGATTGAACGGCGAGGTCGGAATGTCTTCGGTTTGTATTTGTACATTCTACGAACTGTACTGGTATCTTTCCTACTCTCTTGCAAGATAGTGATCGGATCGTTTCATTTGGTTAATGTCGAAAGAAAGTTTTTATACTAGTCCATGGTGTAGCGGTAATCATGCTCTATAGTTGTTGTTGATTGTCTATGCCTGACTAATTGCAGTTCTTGCTATGTTTAGGTGCTCACGGATTAAAAAAAGAAAGAAATGAAACTCAATTATAATATTGGCATACTAGTTGAAACTATTGATTAGCAGCAATCTACATCACCACATACTCTAATCTTTAATAACTCGGTCAATTTGCATGATATCAATATAATGTATAACTAATGTTATTAAGTAGAGATGTAGCTTTCTTATGGTGAAATAATTTTTAAAATCGGTTGAGTAGTTCTCGAGTTATATAGTAACAAACAAACAAATACAAAATAAAAAATTTCCCGCTTTATTATACTTAATAATTAGTTTAGATCACATAATTACTACCGTTGGTCCCAGCTATCCTTTGTAAATCTTTGACAGTTGTTACAGGAAGTCAGTGGCTCAAAAGTCTGATAATCAGTCATCCCAGCCTCCCAGGGATATCGTATTACCTAGTACTAACTGGGTTATGGAGGTCAGATAGGCAGTTCATTTAAAATACTGGTGTTCAGCTTCAGCCGGTTCAACTGGAAGCTGACCCCAACAGAGACCGAGATAGGCAGATAATGATCACATTATTTTTTTTTTTTTTTTGTCGCTTACGGCTTATTAAGAGCCCTCTTACAGTCCACTAGCGCCGCCAATCGAAAAAATGTCATAACTCGTAAATAGAATCAAAAATACAAAATGTGGTCTATTATTACTGTAGAAAAGGCAATAACGTATTTTTATAACACATTGTCACCACTTGAAATATAGCTGTTTAGCTAAATCGTGCATTTGTAACAAAAACGGCCGTTTATGTTTTGAATGCACTATTTAGCTAAACAGCTATATTTCAAGTGTTGATAAGGTGTTATAAAATTACGTTATTGCCTTTTCTACAGTAATAATAGACCACATTTTGTATTTTTGATTCTATTTACGAGTTATGACATTTTTTCGATTGGCGGCGCTAGTGGACTGTAAGAGGGCTCTTAATGTCTAAACCAAAACATGGATCGATTCTATAAAAGCCTTTCATCAATTTTATAGAACCTAAGAAATAAATATTTATTTATTTATTTACTTATTATATGGCTTCTCAACAATAAGTACACTGTTACAATATAAATTGTACATCACCAACTTAAGTCCAAGCGCCTCAACACTTATAGAAAAGCACAGCATACACTACATTATGCGGAGATAAATATACAATTAAATAATTCATTAAAACAATAAATACATAGTTTGGAAAAATATGCAGGTTACACTTAATTACCAAAATAAAATAAATAACATAGATTCAATTAAATTAGAAATGATTAAATTAGAAAAAAATAAATAGGAATAAATTAAATTAGAGTAAATTAAATTTGAATTTCTTAAATTGTTTTATTAGAGACTAAATTATTTTAGTATACTTAGGTTAAATTATTTTAAGGTACCTACTAATTAGAACATCAATGAAATTTTTATTAAAAAATATATATATGTATATAATGGCTGGCTTATTGTAATGTTAAATCAACATTTAAGAAAATAGAAAATAACGGAAACAGCCTTATTAATAAATTGGAACAAAAGTTGGAAATAAAGATCAGAACTCTTCGTAAGATTTATGAGTTTCTGTGTCTCCGGTTATTAATGAGTAATGTATAAACAAACCAATAAATTACATTGGTGTCGGCTTCCAATCTCACCGCATGTGCCAGAATATCAGCTCTGCATGTAATACAAGTTCTGACAACCAATCGTCTCTTAGTATTTTGATGGCCATTTTATGTTGCACAAACAAAGTATCTTGGTAGGAACCCATATTGTTAATTACGCGGAAATCGATTTTTGAAGTTACTAGCCGGTGTCGGTAGGTTGCTACTTATCTCTGTCTGTTCGATAGCTTACTTACTGGACGATTAGACACAGACGTCACAGAAAAGCTTTCTTTGATTTTTCTATGAAACTAGTGGTGACGCGGATAGGATATTCTTTGTTTACAGAAACACGGATAGTTACAGAAGAAGGCACATCAACCAAGAGTTAGGCTTAATTTACACCGCCGCAGATTGAAATGGAAGCGAATTTTTGCAACGAAACTACCAACCGATGGTTACTAGGGGAGTTCTCTAGAATGCGCGAGAATTCCACGGACAACGAGCGACTTTTTTGGCTCGTATTTAGTTTGTATTTTTGCACAAAGTTCATTATGCTTTTTTTTTTGTTGCTACACCGCCGTGCAATTGAATGGAAGCGCCATTCAATTCACGGCGGTGTAAATTGAGCCTTATACGTAAGTAGTAGCGCCTTATAGTAGGGTGTAAAACACCTCTTCACGAAGCCGAAAGGCACTTCTTTTCCCCATAATTCCGATATTTTTTTTGTTCTACACCATACCTGGGAATCTTCTAGTTACGGAGATAGGGGGGGGGGGGGTCAAAGTTACAACTTTTTGCCAAGTTTGGTTTTAAATACAAGTTTATTTTTGTAAGATTTTGACTTTTAACACTTCCACGACCCCCGTACTATTTAATCCATCCATTAGCACAATGTTTTAAGTGCGTTACATTGAATTCTACCACAAAACATGATTTATAACCTCAAAAAAAAAAGTTGTTTCCCAGCAGTATTTTTTGCGTAAAGTTACTTCGTTCGATGTACAGAATGCTTGGTTAACGGCTTTGTGAAGAGGTGGTTTACACCCTGTATATACAGCCGTAAGTGTACATATCAGTAATCGTAGACTGTATCGCAGATAGGGGTGCGAAACTAGGCGGTCATTGCCATCGCCTCTTTAGCTCAGTGGTAGAGCACTGGTCTCGTAAACCAGGGGTCGTGAGTTCAATCCTCACAGGAGGCATCTCTTTCAACCTATTTTTTTTATTATTTTTAACTGTTTGGTAACCTTGAGACGTCTTTTTGTGCATCTCATTGAATGTTTTCAATAATGAAACAAAAAATTAATTCTTTTTCATGAAGTTTATTGAGTTTTTTTTTGTAATCTATTTCGCTAGTGTTAATTTCACTCTTAATTAATCAACTAACAGAATAAGTCTAAATTAACTAATACAAATTAACCAAGTAATAGGACTAATCAACTAACATAAACTCATTTTTAGGTTAAAATTTGGGTTAAGTCTAATAATTACTGAGTGACTTGACTGTGCGCTGTTTGATGCAAGACATTGGTTTCTGTAAGTACTATTTCAAATAATAAGTAATTTGCTGTATTTTGCAGAACTGGGCGTTTTTTTTTTGTCGTGTATTTTGTTTTTAATGCTTTTTACTGTTATGTTTTATTATCTCACATGATTTATTTATTATTTTACACGATTTATCTTTTATTGACATGATTTATTCTTTCGTTAACTTGATTTATTCTTTTAAAATAATTCTTTTCAAATTTTAATTGTATTAAATTATTTTTTAGATTGTAAACATTATCCAAATTTGAAGTGTTTAATTTTATTTTTGAATTGTAAACGTTAAAATCCGTGTTGAGTTAGTGTTAAATGAGTTTTCGACACAATGTAAAAATTGTTTAAGAAATTACTTCTAAATAATAAGTCTTCTCCACATCTATACTACTCGTAATATTATAAAGCAGAAGAGTTTGTTTGTTTGGTTGAACGCGCTAATCTCAGGAACTACTGGTTCAAATTGAAAAATTCTTTTTTGTGTTAGATAGTCCATTTATCGAGGAAGGCTTTAGGCTATATAACATCACACTACAACTACTAGGAGCGGAGCAGGAATGAAAAATGTTGCAAAAACGGGAATTCTTTTTTTCATTCGTTTTTCTCTCTTATATGACGCAGACGAAGTTGCGTGGGTCAGCTAGTATCTTATATACCTACTTTTGCTGTGCCCGACAGGGTCCACGATTGTCCTACATTATGGAATGCAATAAAGTATTGAGTATTGAGTATATTTGGCGCAGCCTCACTCTCAGTGTTACATTTTGTATAGATTTAAGTTTTTTTTCTTATACTATTATTTTTGTTCTATATTGTGTAGGTAGTATAAAGATATACCTTATTCTTTTAAGATCTGCTTGATTAAGCTATACAAATTGCGGATGCGGTTCAAGACCTGAAACCCTGTCCATACTAACCGGTTTGAAAGGGGTGTGCAACTAAGTGCACGTTACCGAAGCCTCCTTAGCTCAGTGGTAGAGCACTGGTCTCGTAATCCAGGGGTCGTGAGTTCAATTCTCACAGGAGGCATTGATATACGCATTATTTTTGAATGTATTTCAAAACAAAATGAATTGGAAACAACTTTATGGAATTAAAGAAAAACATAGGTTGCGTGTACATTGTTAATCTGCCACTACCATTTTGTGATACAGGAACAGGGGGTCTAAAATGGCCGCTTTAGCAGAATCGTAAATGAATCACGTTAAAAAAAAATCTTAAATTTTCGTGATTCGTTTTATTCAATAAAATTTTAAAATTCTTAAAATTGACTTTATACCAATGGTTACAAAGACTATTCACAGTCTTATTTCGTAAGAATTTTGGTCCAAAAAGCCTAGAAAGTTCTAATTTTATTCTGATTAGAATGATTAGTGGTTTTGATCGTGATTATAATTGCGTCCTATGGTTGTTAATTTACTGATTATTGTTGTCAAAATGATAAAAAAGCATGTACTTGTTTGACTGAACTAACTTATTTTACCATAATTATAAGTAATCATTATGTAGAGTGTTTTTGTTAAAATTTGAACTAAAATAAGCCTAATTAGATTCTCGGAAAAAACCGTAAACTTAGCTCTTAAAATTTGCTCCACATTACCGTAAGTAGGACGATAAGTTACTCACCTATTGACCGGAACTAATTAACGGTTATATCACATTTTTTGTTTCTCATCTCGAATGTCGGATAAACCAAAAAAAAGTGACAGTGCTTATGTTTTATAACGAATCAAAAAGGTAAAATGGAAAGTGGAAGTCACCATTTTTTTATAGTTTTTGTTCGATCAATAATAACAAAGAATGAAATGTTATGTCAAAATAATTACTAGAAAACCACGTTTTAAGGAATGGGGATACAACGTAAAGTAACTCCTAAGCTCTAATAGATATGGTATGTTTTTTCGGGAAGGTGTTTTTAGCAAAATTACTTTTTTTTTTAAACTTAACCGACTGTAACGAGCACTGGAAATGCACATAGCTTCACAGTCAGCCTATTCGATAACACCCAAACTACATTAACGAATTATAACTAAAAAAATACAATTATAACAAATACTTACGTAAACTGTTCTCAGCATTCACGAAACTCGTTATAAAAAGCACAAGCAATAATGAATCAAACATTTTTATTTCTTTTTTTACTTTTTTCACTCTCTGTAACACATTCGCGGTTTTTGAACGAAAGTGACAGTTCTCTCGCATGCGCAGCGTGGACTGAGGCGCGCGCGAACGTCCCGCAATATTTATTCGCCTTGGCGGGAATCGTTGCGAAATATGATTGCTTCTCAATTTCGTCTCATAATTGTTGTAATTTTCCATGGTAGATGCGATTTAAAGACAAATACAGGATTTCATAAGATTTAAGTAGTATTATTAGCTGTGTTTATTGGAATATTGAAACGGAACCAGAATTTTAATGAATTCAACAATAATTTGTAATCCGTATGAATGTTTGGCATTCTAGCAGTTACTAGAAAAATCAACCGGCTTTATAACCTACGCATATTATTTAATTCAAAGTTCATTCTGAAGTAATTACTGGGCAAATTTCTATAGATAATCGGATTACAAGAGTAACTGTACTTGTAAGGACTTGGTCAGGCTTTGACCCAGCAGTGGGAAAGAAACGGCAAATACAAAAATATGTTCCTGTTTATGCGACAACCTGAATTACGTGTGAAATAAATGTAACGTAAATCCAAACAATTTTACGTCAAAAATCAGCTGTCCAGTATAAAATTTCAATACCTCGACCCAATTGTATGGAACAGGTGTTTTTTTCGCGGTTTCGATGTTGTTCCCATGGAGAAAACTGTTCCATTTGATTGTCTGAATGACACCCTAAAATAAATATCTAAGTACCTTGCTTTTACTTCTAATATCTTCTGATAACGTTTCCAAATGAGATCCAAGCTCGATAGAAATCGACTTTAGATCATTTTTGTTTGAAATATCAGTAAGTGGATAAATACTTTCAGGGTCAATAATAACATCAATAAGCAATGTGACTGAAAGAACGTAAAGTTTATTTCTTTTGAAAATAATAAAATAGGTACAAGAAGGTAACCCATTGGTAAATAGTAATTTAAATAAATAAATAAATTAAAGATACCTTTGAACATCCTTGAAATAAATTCACAAACAGCTTCGCAGCAATTTTAAATGGCGAATGGCAAGAGTTAGAAGAAAATGGCTGTTGACGTCGCCAAGCTAAATGATAATGACATCATCGTCCTGTATCTCTTTATAGTTATATCTTGCATCATCCTGGTATTCCTGATAACCTTTCTGATATTTCAAAGCTAAGGAATTCTCCGGCAAATTCCTATTAAACATAGAATTACCATCTGCCCCTAACTTTACCAAACCAAAGTAGACATATTCATCGTCCTGCTTATTCTCTTTTCTTCTCTCTTCTATGATTAAAGATTCTGTAACAGGGAGTAAGAGAAGCATGTCTTGTGACTGTCCTGAACTGAGTTTGACTTTGGCTTGAATAGTACCATTGATTTTGTCTCCTGATTTTTCTTGTTTGATATCCATTGGGAGCTGACATTCGACGCATCGAACTTTATTATTATAGTCAGTGTTCAATGGAACGGGAAATAAGCGTTCGTTTAGATAAAACCTGTAAACACATTTGTGGTCTTGCAAGCTTGTAGCACTGACACGACTTTTAATTCTAGATTTCGCTGAATGACACTCAAAATAGTTTTTCTGTCGAAATTCTTTAAGCTTCTCGATATTTAAATCGCTGTTTGGATCTAGATGAGATTCGGAATCGTCTTCAGAGTCTGAATATATTCTGAAAATGGAGCCTTCAGAAATTGTTCGCATTTCGGATGCTTCTGTTATGGCATGTAGGGAAGCTTTCTTGTTGCCATTGTTAGCAGCATGGAGTGATTCCTCGCAAATACTAAAGTTTTCGTTCTTATAGTATTGGTGGACAGGTTTTGATATCTTTTTGGTAACTTTATTGTCGTTTTCAACGCATTTAACGTTTACTGCGCTGAGTAGTGAGTCGATCTTTCCCGAGTCGATTTTTCCCCGGGTTTCACCGTGCCTTTTCCCATCGCCACACTTCTTGCAATAGTCCACAACATTGTATTGAGTTCTTTTAATGACGTATGAATCCGATTTGGTAGTTTTCTTAGGTTTTACAGGTGCTTTCTGGGCGCTAACACCACTTGAACAACTTTTGCTCTCAATGCAAACCGTAGTTGCTTTTTTCGAGATTAATAATTTTTTAGGGGCATTATTGTGGTATTTCTCACTAGTAGTTTGCGTCTTATATGACTTTGCACGGTGATCGACTGAGCGTTTAGGAATTGCAAAACTGGTTATTTTGTCGGGCATATCGAAGAAAATAAACAATAAGGTATCTACAACCTACCTTAAATCTACCATGGACAGTGAATCACAGAGCTATTGTCGACATCAGGTTGCCATGGTAACGTGTTGACAACCCAGGGCATAAAGACCACAGAGTATATAATCACTTGATAAAGACTATCATGTTTCCAGTTACGTTTTTAAAGTCTTCAAACCAAATAAAATTAATTAGTGTCTGTCACTAATAATAATAATAAAATATTTTTATTGACACAAAATAAAAATTGTACATTTCCATTTGAAACCCTGACTCCTGTGCTAGGTGAGACCTGTGTTACAGGGGTCAGTGTCTTAACCCGTTTTTGGCACTAATGTTCACATTTCAAGCATCAAAGTCACTATTTAGATTAAGTTATTTAATTCAGATAAAATACATAATGTTCTATTTTGTAACAATGATAATTATTAGGAAACGGTAACAAATACGAAAACAATGACTAAAATTCATGGTATTTACTACTACCATCTAGCGGCGAGTAGCAGAACTAGGTGGTGAAAAAGTTCCCCCAAGTTGTTGTGTAGGTGGCGCTTTGTCCAATACTTCAAACAGCGCCATCTATCTTGTCACCTGGAATTCTGTTATGCTAAGTAAACCACACCGCTGACTATAATTATAATGTTTACAACATAACTGATACATAACTAGATTACTCTTGATTGTTTTAAACAATGCTTTATTGAACTAAGTGCCTTGTCGAGTGGTCGCAAGCACGACAGCTGAGCGTAAAGTCCTGGGTTCACTCCCGGCTCAGGTTAAGTGCTATTGGGGTTTTCACAGCATGAATTTCTCAGTAGCAATCAAGGAGTCGAGATTCGTGCCCGGTTGATGTCAATAGGGTCGCCCCATTTTACTTGGAACTTAAACATAATTGGCGAAATGTGATTATACTAGGTAGGAATTAGGTACACCTCATGGATGAAGTTCAGTGGTAGGTAATCTCTATACATAAAATGAGCTTTTGAAATCATTTAATTCAGGAGACATAACATTTTTGCTACCTATATACAAGTAAAACATATTAAATGCGACCTCCTTTGGATCTAAATTAAATTTTATACAGTTTACAGTTTACAGAGAGGATGTAATTTACATACTTACGTGTAAATCTAAAAGGTAGGATAGATATTGCAACATTTTGCTTTAACAGTTTTTTAACCGACTTCAAAAAGGAGGAGGTTCTCAATTCGTCAGAACCTTTTTCTTCGTTTTTTTTTTTATTTTCATGTATGTTCCCCGATTAAGTACTCGAAAATGGCTGGACCGATTTGATTTTTTTTTTGTTCAGTCATCAAGTCAGGATCTGATGAAATAGAGAGAACTCTTCAAATTTTAAAGGCACACTTGATGCGATTTGTGTAGTTTGTGGAAGAATACTTTATTAAACTGGTCCCAATTATTTTTTTTTGAAAATCTTATAAAGAACTTCGGAGATAGGCACCGGAACTCCTCAATAAATGATAGCAAATTGTCTGGGATTGTTGAAATCTCATATCTGTTAATTGTTTACACCAGTTCATAACATAACATCACGCCAGTACGCTGTGAAGGGGTAAGCACAAGTGAACCAGTAAAAAGTTAAAAGTAACTTTAGCTTCAGAAGTCGGTGACCTTTGTTTGATTAATTTATTTAGTTTTTTTTGTCACCGACTTCTGAAGCTAGTTATTTTTCACTTTTTTGTGTTTTTTGAAGTCGGTTTTATTTTTTGCAAAAAAGGATTTAAGTAACTAAAGAGTTTTGAAGTAGATCAATAATTAAAACGTACTCTTTTTAAGAGTCATTTATTCGAGTTGATACTATAACTTCACTTAATACTTTTTCCCCGTAGGCAGACGACTAAATAAACCAACACACATCGCTGAACATAACTACATAGTATTAGATTAAGGCTGAGGGTCCCGGGTAGCCAGAGAAATTTAAATTTTCGTTCCCTCCAAGTTTTTCGTTTCCTCCAAAACCCTCCAAATTCACAAAACACAAAGTTGAAAAATTGGTTTCTCGATGAAGATGAAGTTGTATTGATGATTTTGATGATAAATTCTGTAACTACATACGTCTTACAGTCGCGAACGATATTTTCATCAACATACAACCTAGTGCCTGCAAATTGCAAAAAACGTAAAAACATTTGAATTTCGCGGGCCATCCCATACAATACTTATTGAAGTGACTGATTCGTTGGTCGAGTGGTCACAAGCGTAAAGTCCTGGGTTCTATTCCCCAATTGGAATTTTCACATCAGGAATTTCTGAGTAGCCAGCCAAGGAATCTAGATTCGTTAATTATTAATTAAATAAATAAATAAATATCGCTGGACATTAACACACAGCGCCACCTAGTGCCACACTAAGCAAAGCTTGTGCCGTGGACACAAGATAGTTGATATAATACATATATCCTTTTTTGTTTGTAAATACATACTTATTATAGATACATATAAACATCCATGACTCGGAAACAAATGTCCATGCTCATCACACAAACATTTGCTCCTACCGGGATTCGAACCCAGGACCCTAAGAACGTAAGGCAGCGTCACTACCACTACGCCATTTGGGTCGTCAAACTACGTTAATTAGTAATTCCTTAAGTAACTACTTACCTAATATTATAAGAAAATAACACTACCTTATACCAATTTATATCAGCTGTCACAATCTCTTTAAAGATTACTATGGAACTTCATAAAATATGAAAACACGCCTGAAAACGAGGGTTAGTCAGAGGTGAATAGTACAATCCACAGAAATAATCATATTTCGCCAATTGTGTTTAAATAAATAAATAAATAATAAACATCGCTGGACATTCCACACAGCGCCATCTAGTGCCACACTGAGCAAGGATTGTGTCGTGGTCACCAGACAGTTGATATACTACATAGGTATATACCTTTTGTTTGTAAATACATACTTATTATACATATAAACATCCATTTCTCGGAAACAAAAATGTTCTTTTTTTCGTGTTTTTTTAAATTCGCACCCGGGACCCTATGAACGTAAGGCAGCCTCACCACCGCTGCGCCATACGGGTTGTCATAAAATATGTCCCAAGTAATAGGGACAACCTATTGCCATCATCTGGACACAAATTCACAGTCTAGGATTCAAGGCTGTTAGTGAGGTTTCAGTTCAAACAAATAAATATCTACCTCCCAAATCAAAGTATAGGTACCTACTTTGAAACCTTAAGCTTCCTTCCATTTGTGTTTCCGACATTTAGTTATGAAAGCTAGCATCTCAAAATTAAAAAGGACTCTTTGTAATTTCTTTTTTGATAATTGTAACTATCAAAAAAGAAATAACACATGCAATTCGCGCTTTTTGAAACACTTTTTTACTTAGATAATCTCTACAAACACTGTCTGCCTTCGTAAATATTTTAGTTTTTGTTTATAAGCTCTTTTTTATCTGTGAAAACTTTTAAATAAGCCTTACTTTTTTTAATCTTAATGGTGTGTAAATTTTTAGCTGTAAGTTTTCCTAAAACTGTAAAATAAAATAAATAAATAAATATCAATTCCTTTCCGTTTCTTTATAATGTTCTTGATTTAAGAAAGAACTTATACAAATGGAAAAACTTCTGGAGGAGTAAAAAGTTGGAAACTTATAAGCTGTGTAGTTGAGTGAATGAGTGAAACTTGAAGGGTTTGAGCGAAACTTACAAATGTCTGTTGTCGGAACTACTCAATGTTATTTCTTGGATGGCAACGCTTATTTTAAAGGGTGACTAACGTATGAGTTATTTTTTTAGGAAATCACTTGTTATGAATCCAAAAAACGAGATGTAATTAATTTCTACTACTTAATTTTAGTTTCAGAATAAAACCTTAAGAAAGAAATCAAGAAATAAATAAAAAAAATGTTTATTTGATGTCGGTACATTAAGCACACACACAATAATATTAAAAAAGTTAAAAAAGAGGAGAAAATACATAGTATGTACTGTGTGCCTCACGGCTGCGCCATAAATGTCCATTTTCAGAATTCATGCCAGACAGGTGATGCTGTCTGACGCTGGTCTTCCAATGAACCTTGAGGGGGGGTTTAAGTGACAAAAAGAAAACAGTTTCAAACATAACATATAAATAAATGGTTATACATTAAATATTTATACAGTAAATTAATTAAATGTGTAGATATGTAGTAATAAAACCTACTCTGAACGACTTATTTTCGCAACAATACGCTTTTATAATAATATCAGTATTAAAAGGTACTTACATATAAGTTAACCTTTTAAAAATTCCCTGTTCCAGATTTCTTTTTTATCTCATTTAAAGAAAACTAACTGCGTGAACTTATTTCACAGCGGTATGAATAATGAATTATCCGCTAGTTGCGCTACGAATACCTGGAAACCCTACAAATAGTTCCACGGTGTTTCCTTAGTAAACAACGAACAAGTTTTAGAGTAGAAGTTAGTTCTGTGACCTTTGTCTAATAGTATGAAGACCTCAATCTGAGCTGCGTCAATATTATGCTGATCTACGGAGAGTTGTTGTAAGGGTACGTTACTTCCTGGAAAGTTTGTCCTGATTTTGGTAAAGCTGGAACTGATCTTAGGCCCACATCTCAGTATGTCGTGGCGATTCATTTGTCGTTGGTTTTTTGGTCGTTGGTGTTCGCAAAAGTCGTGGACGACAATAATCCCGTCGTCCTATAAAAGGTGTAAAACACCTCTTCACGAAGGCGAAAAGCACTTGTTCTCCCCATCACTGCGATCATTGTTTTGTTCTACACCATACCTGGGAACCTTCTAGTTACGGAGATATGTGGGGTCAAAGTTACAACTTTTTGACAACTTTTTTTTTTAAATACAAGTTATTTTTGTGAAATTTTTACCTCCACGACCCCCGTACTATTCAATACATCCATCAGCACAATGTTTTAAGTGCGTTACATTGAATTCTACCACGAAAAACATGATTTATAACCTCAAAAAAAAACTTGTTTCCCAGCAATAATTTTTACGTAAAGTTACTTAGTTTGATGGATAGAATGCTTGGTTAACGGCTGTGTGATGAGGTGGTTTACACCCTGTATGTGAATACCTCCATTTAATTAATACACAAACCAAGATAGAAGAAGAAGAGAGTAAGAGAAGAGAGTCACGATATAGTGGGAACAGGGGGGTTCTTAGTCCTTAGGGTTAGAATTTTTGTAAAGATTACTTTCGATAGTAATGATTGCTTGTATTATTCATCATTGCGTCGCGCTTGCTCAGTGGTTAAGGCCTCGGCATTAACGCACGATGTTGTGGGTTGAAATCTGGGCAAGTACCAATGAGAATTTGTCTAAAATTTTAAATATACTTTGTAAATTTACGTCGCTCACTTCAGTAGGGTCAACATACATATATGAACATACATATATGTTCACCGAAAAGGTAACGGTCTGAGTATCTAAAAGCAGCTGTCACTGTGACATGTTCCCATAGAAAAACGTGTTATAGACAACTGTTTTTAGATAATCAGTCCGTCAACTTTTCGGTGAACATGGACCATAATAGATCACATTTAACACCTCATCAAAATACAACAACGTTAGTTTGTAACGGCTGGCATGAAATAGTTGGACGACCCGAATGGCGCAGCGGTAGTGAGGCTGCCTTACGTTCCTAGGGTCCCGGGTTCGAATCCCGGTGAGCAAATGTTTATGTGATGAGCACGGACATTTGTTTCCGAGTCATGGATGTTCATATGTATAATAATTAAGTATATATTTACAACCAAAAAGTATATATGTAGTATATCAACTGTCTTGTGACCATGGCACAAGCCTTGCTTAGTGTGGCACTAGACAGCGCTGTGTGTAATGTCCAGCGATATTTATTTATATTTATTTACTAGCTGTACCCGGCATGCGTTGCAATGCATTTTTTCCTACCTACCTACTACCTACCTACCTACCTGTCTACTTTCTCTCACCGTTTAAACCTTCCCTGGACTACGACAAACATTTTAAAACCAAAATCAGCTCAATCGGCCCAGCCGTTCTCGAGTTTTAATCAGACTAACGAACAACAATTCATTTTTATTTATATAGATTTATTTAAATTTTTTATGACATTAGAACTGCACAATTAACTTTGCTTAACTATTTTCAATTATTATTACGATTACATATTTATTGTAATAATAATGGCAAAAGAAGGAAACCTTTCCTATGAGCTGACAGATGTCAAATGCGATCTTTTAAATTAGCCCTACTGAAATCACCAACTTCGGTGAAGGAAATTTATATCTATCTCATACCTTTAAACGATGTCGGAAACGGCTACATCGATTTTCATGCAATGTATGCATGCAGAGGGTTTCGAGGTAGATAAATCGATTTAGCTAGGTTTCATTATTAGAAAAAACCGAGCAAAGCTTAGTCAGTCATCCAGATAATTATTATGATAAACATGAAATGGATCAGAGCTAGACAAAGACACATAGATTCATAGTTGTGTGGTGCCTACTAGCAAAAAAAATTAAAGCTTTCTTGTTTTACAAATAAATTACTGCTCTAAAATGTATTATATCGGTTGAGTTGCAACGTTGTTAAACTTAGGAAACTGATCGAAATCTCTCGTTCTCAAGCTGCATCTGTTTTCTTTCAAAGATTGTGAAATAATATCTCATTTGATGGAGTAATTATTTTGCCATTACTATGTAGGGCATACAAAGCCACTAGGCAGAAAATTATACATATACAAAAGTAAGAAAGATGCTTCCCAAAGGAGCAGAGCACCTATTCGTCAGTATGTTGTAAATACGTACCGCGAAAAAAAAATGGTATTTGATGGACTCACGTAGATCTTAAGTTACTAATAATAAGCTTAGTTTAATGTAACGTGTCCAATGATGGAGCACGATCGTAGTTTTATTTTTTTCTAAATCAATCAAACAATAAATAAAATATAAATAAGAGCGCGGACCCCACGCGGTCTGCGATAGAAAAAAAAATAATAAAAAAAATACGTACCGTGAAGTATGAGCCAAGTTGTTATAACTAGTTATTCTTACTATTTACTATTATAAATGCGTATTGTTCGTGAGGCTGGATGGATAAAAATTTGTAACACGCAAAAACTACTGAATGGATTTGAATAAAATTTGACTGGCAATCAGTTTTTGGAGTTTCTTGCCCGTTCTTGGAGTTTCTTGCCCGTTCTTCTCCATAGAGATCTACGCTAGGGAATGGGCAACTACAGTACTTTCTCAAGTTATTATGCCTTGTGACTGTGACTGTAGCTTTGATTTAGTTTTGTATTTTTGACATTCAAAAGTGCCGTAATGGTCTAATTGAAATAAATGATTTGAGTTTTTTTGTTTATGACCTGGTTTAAACTATGGGATAGTTTTTATCTCGGTAGTACTATCCCGTGGCTAGCTGATCAGCCGGTAACGTCCGTACTGCTGTTCGAATCCACAACTGACGATATGAAAGCCAGGAATTTTACAACTAAGCGACCATCATCTGCCTTTTTTTTTTTTTTTGGGATGGGAAATCATCAAATGACTTTTCCCACTCTGGGCGGAGCGGGAGGGAGTGTCAGACTCTTACTGACTAAAACCCATCCATGTTCCTACCTCGCCCTTTATGTTCCGGGGCCGCGGTATCTCTTTCGAACAGGCCGCAACCCCGGCAGGACCATCATCTGCCTTCATCATCATGAGTCTATTACGGGCCCATCTGCATTGTGGCTTCAGCGTCATGTGGTAGACCTTGTGTTGCCATCTGGCATTATGCTGAGCAGAGGCCCTTTTGCCTTTATTAGTTTTCTTTGTTTAATGTTTAAGGCGATTACATGAGCTAAACGCGAGTTTTATAATTACTAAAAGTATATGATTCACTGCTATAAACAAGACCAGAAAAATATATGATATTCTTCAGGATATATGCTAGCATGATACTGTTTTGAAAACATAATACAATTAATTTGGCTCGATAAAAAAAAATCACGAATTTATCTCTAAAAATATCTTTCAAACTATAAAAACATACTAATATGCATGCGATAATTCTGATTTTTTGGCAAATAATTCTACAAGCAATATATTAGCATGATACTGTTTCAGTTTTTTTAATCCAATCAATAGTTTTTTTGTTAATCGATCGAAACCACTCATTTCGCGCTATTTGGCCCGCAGTGGCTGACGTAACAACCACTTTGGAGTGCAAGCTGATTAGAACTTTATTCTAACAGAATTTCAAACGAAGTTTGAACCACCACAAGTAGAGTTGCTAATTTAGCTCGTCTAAGCGCCTTAAAGTTTTTTGTTCTTTTTAGTAATGGCAAGTAATTACAATTTACTTTAATTATTTCTAAATTCGCAGTTTAGCGTTGTCTGTTGTCCACTGCGCATGTTTAATTGTATTGTATCCCTTTTGTAACGACATAAGTACATATTATAATACCTGTAGGTTCACACAACAGTCTGTGAAAGTAAACTATATCCATTGTGAATTACGATAGTTATTACCAACCGATTATGTAATTTTTCTATGAACAATGAAGAAAAGCTGTCGTTAGGCGTGAGGAATGCTGCCCTGTTATTACAACAAAAAATTGTATTATACAATTAACAATTATTTTAATGAAAGATATTAGATCTCCTACATCCGATTTTAATAATAAAACCTTGACTTTGAATTAAATTTATTAAAATACCCGCCTAATTTTGTGAAATGTAACAATATTATTTTTTTATCGATTTTAAAAGTATTAAGCTGACGTTGACATCTATTCTGCTGATATATTCAATTTGAATAAAAAATGTTAATTATATATATAAAATAAATATCATTCAACATTAACACACAGCGCCATCTAGTGCCATACTAAGCAAGGCTTGTGTCGTGGTCACCATATAGTTGATATAGTACTTATATACCTTTTTTGTCTGTAAATATATTCTTTTATACATATAAACATCCATGACTCGGAAACAAATGTCCATGCTCATCACACAAACATTTGCTCCTACCGGTATTCGAACCCGGGACCCTAAGAACGTAAGGCAGCCTCACTACCACTACGCCATTCGGGTCGTCATTATGTATGGATTTTTATTGTACGCTTGAACGCAATAAGGTACCAACTTTTTTTTTCCGATGGGTAATCATCAAATGACTTCTCGCACTGTGTCAGAGAGAGAGAGTGTCAGACTTTTACTGACTAAAACCCATTCTTGTTTCTTCCTCGCCCTTTAAGTTCCGGGGCCTCGGTACCTCATTCGAACAGTCCCGTAGCCCCGGCAGGGTTAGGCCCATGCAGGCCCCTCCATTATGCTGACATCTCTTGCTCGGGCGCGCGCGGAACACTGGCGCCGCCGCCGTCGACACAGCCTGCTGTCATAAGAAGGATGGACAGCGAGCTAGCCCATGGCTCACCGTCCATAGGTCCACGTCTACGGTGGCCGGGCACCACTGATCAACCTGTCTACAAATAAAGATTTCATTTTCATTTTCAAAATCAATCTCGAAAATGTGAGTAGGAACAGTGACGAAGACGTTTATGTCATTTCTTTGCTTTAAATCATTTATTTAATTAGGTGTCTGACTTTTCCAAGAATTAATCGAATCATAAAATCAAATTGCAGTATTCAAAATCTTGTTTTCCTTTTATTCAATAAAATTATTCGTAAACGAATAGATGTTGAATACTGCGGTTATATATTTTGTAAATTAGTACCTAAGTCGTGGGTTCGAACCCAGGCAGGCGCATTACTTTGTGTACTTTATTTCATCACCACTGCTCTCAAAACGGTGAAGGAAAACATTGTGAGGAAACCGTACCGATGTTCTCGAATCAAAAAATTCGAAGACATGTGACATCTACCAACCCGCACTGGGCCCGCGTGGTGGATTACTTATAGCCCACACAAAATACGTGTTTTGACGTGGAGTTGCGGACACCAGCCCGATATACAATACAATACAATATTTTGTAATTTACTAAAAGAGTTCTAGACGAAGCTTTTACAACAATAAAAAGAAAAGAAAATTTACTTGCCTACGATACCCGGGGTAACACGAGAATTCTAACGATACCACGACACCGCGTACATCGAAATCGGTTGAGGCGTTTAGAAATAATGGTGGAATAAAGAAACTCACACACTTACATACAAACATATATGAACCCTGAAAACATAACTCTTGTTTAGGGTTCCGTACATCAAATTAAAAAAAAAAACGATGGCCCAGTAGAAATGGTCCCAAGTTACTAGTAAGTAGGCGATAGGTTCGAATCTAGACTGGCACTTGATGTTCTGCAAATTGTAACATGACATAATGCCTGCAATCCTGAAGGGTTAGTCAGAGGTATTGACGTAATAGACTACCTCGTTGGTCCAGGCTGCAAGACTCGCCCATATTACTGGCGGCCTGTGTCCCAACAGTGGGCTGTTGCAGGCTGGTTCTGCCAATTCTTACTAGACCGTATCATAATTGATTTATCATCCTAAGATTAAAACAATCAAGGTCTTTTTGATAATGGTGGTCGTCTGGTTCACCCCAGATAGCTAGGTATCATTCATTTTTTAGGGGACTGTTAAATTTTTCCTAAATACCTACTGGTTAGATGAATTCGAACGCAGTTTGGAAAAATCTATTATTCCTCTACTGAAGCTTTTCTCGGCATCGGACTCAAAACTCGATGCTTCTGTTAGTTCAACGCTGCTCTTTTACAATAATTCTAGAGCTCACCTCTATGTTTTCAAAAAATACATCGATACTATAATGTTTGTCAATGAACAATGGATCTAATTGGTTGGCTGCGCACGGAGTTGCGCCCGCGCATGCAGGGTCGCGGCCTAGTGCGGTGACCATGGGTTGGTATAACACGGGACATCTGTCTTCCGAGCATTCGAACAGTGCGAACTAAGTCTTAAAATGCCCGCTAGAAAAACCTGCGGAGCTCGTGGCTAAATAATATCAGCCGCTCGGGATCGATCTTTAGGTTAAGCTGTGCTTGCCTAGGTCGGCCTATGGATGGGTGACCTCTCTTATACATATACTGAGTTTCCTCCGTGCCTCGGAAAGCTCGTTAAGGCTGTTGGTCCCGGTTGTCATTTGTCCATCTTTGAGTGGCCAAAAAAGTGTGAAAACCAGTCTTACCAAATGGTATCGTATTACCCAGTATGAACTGCGTTGTGGAGGTCAGATAGTCAGTCGCTCCATGTAAAATACTGGTATTCAGCTGCATCTGGTTAGACTGGAAGCCGACCCCAACATGCTTGGGAAATGGCTAGGCAGATGAGTTTTGATTTGTCACTCATTTGAAGATAATCTTCTTCTTCTTCTTCGTGTCGATGATTTCCCCTTTTTATTTTTAAATTATTGTCGACAGCTGCTACCTCGACAGCGTTGGGGGTGGCCTCGGAAAGGTCCCTCATAGTGCAGGTGGAGCCACACATAGTGCAGGACAAGAGGTGAGCCATAGTTTGTGTTGCGGCACCGCAGTCACATAAGGCTTCATCGGAACGCCCCCACCGGACCAGGTTGTATCTGCAGCGGCCCACCTGACTTCGCAATCGGTTTACTGTCTTCTGGGTATTATTTTGTTTTGTAGTGCAACTAAGTGACTTTAATATTATATTAATAAATCAGCTATTAGTATATCATTTAAAAAAAACTAGTTTTCAAATCGTCCATCAAATTAACTCACACCACGTGTTAAACACATTACCGAAAAAAAAACCTTACACTTATTTATCCTGTTCACCGCTTAACCACGTCGTACCAAAGTCCCAAATCGCCCCATGTCACCTGGCCCCCCTTCTGAAGCGACGACGTTGATCTGCGCGCGCGCATCCAAGCATTCGTTGTTCAATGTGCGCGCGCGTCACCCGCTTGTATCGACTGATTCGGTTCCGACGTAGTAAGAAGTGGACGTTTATGAGAAGAATCTTCCGTTTTACGAAATCATGATGAAGAGTTTTTTAAATTTGGTTGCGGTTTTTTTGGTAAGAGACTTTTTTTTGTTTTTTTCTTTGTTTAAGTTTTGCTTGGAAAAGCCATGTGGAAAATTTGGTTTTCATGTTGAGAGGTGAAAATTGTATACTTAGCGTTTTTTTTGTGTCGTAATTATTTGTTGAGATTATGAGATCTGGGTTAGCATAAATAATATCTAGGTTTAAGATTAGGTTAAAATGTGCTTGTTTCGTGTTTTCATTAGTTGTTTTCTCTTTATGTGCGTATATGTATATTACTTAGTGAGCAGCGGTGGCCCAGTGGTGGTGGCCTCGACTTACGAACAGTAAGTCGTAGGTTCGAACCCAGACATGCGCATTACTTTGTGTTATTTCATCACCACTGCTCGCAAAAACGGTGAAAGAAAACATCGTGAGGAAATCGACATGTCCTAGAAACAAAAACTGAAGACATGTGATATGTACCAACCCGCACTAGGTCCGCGTGGTGGATTACAGCCCATTCCCTGTCATAAAGTCGAGGCCGGTGTTCCAGTAGTGGGAACATTAATAGGCTGATGATGATGATATTACTAACTACTGACCTATAACTGTTAGTAGCCCCCAGGTATATCACCAGTTACAATTAACCGTTCGTTTGCCGGAACGTAGATCTACACAAGACACAATGGCTTTTTAATTGTGTCTCTAATTACGGCATACAATAGGTTTATCCTAATTCAAATTATACAGCAACATTGTATTTATGGTTTGAAAAAGATGTGGTGACATTCATGATGAGGGGATGAATTGGAACGTCATCAACTAGAATGACGATTATGTCAAGTTATTTACAAAATGCAAGTTCGCGGTACTCGTACCTGACGCCTGTGTTGACGTCGCTAGTCCTGGTAGGGCACAGTTTCCAATTTTTGGGGGCCCTTTGTCGCGAAGCCCGACAAGAGGAGAAAATCGTGGATGTCAAACAATTGACTTTTGCAAAGAAAATAGCATCCTGACAATTATGAGCTTTCTAGACCGTGATAGGTTATGTTTTCATTTTACCTTTTATCATGAAGAACATTTGAGATTGTGAGAAGATCTTGTGATTTTTTTCCTCGTCAGGGGTCTTCGTTACGCGGCGGGGCCGTATCATTGATACGGCTGATACAGCGGTACTTACGCCCCTGCATTAATATAAAGCACAAAGACTAAGTATGTAAGGATCGTAGCAGGAGGTTGTTGTGAATTTTCTACTTACCCATGGAAAAAATGTGTAAGGTTTTTTGCACATAGCTCAGAAAATGGTGTAAATAACCTCTTACCGAAGCCGAAAGGCACTTGTTCTCCCCGTCATTGAGATCAGTTCTCTGAGACCATACCTGGGAACTTTCTAGTTACGGAGAATTGGGGTCAAAGTTCCTACTTTTTTTTTAATGTTGTGTTTTTGATAAAAATGATAAATGATATTTATTCAGCAAGTAGGTTTTCTCAAACACTTTTACACGTCATTTTTTTTAAACGAGATGGGGCCGGTGTTTCATATCTGACTACTCTGAGAAGAAACAGCCGAAACAAACTCAGAGGTCATAGTCTCTTTTGAAGTCCAGACAATCTTGCTTAATTCACATGAGGACTATGCAGATTAGTGTCTGAGATGGTCTTTTGAAGAAAGAACCACACAGATTTGAGTGGACTTGTCCAGTCAGTGCAAGCATTTGTCAGTTATCGTGTAGCTCGACTTATAACTCAAGGAGCTCAACGAAACGACGAACAATACCAAAGAAAGGACATTTGGGTAGGTCGCTTACAGAACTCAAACTGCCAGACAGTCGTGGGAAAAAAAAAACAAAATGTGACCCACATGGTCCTCACATTCACAATTATTAAATAAAATAAATAATAAATAATTTACAAAAACGAATGTCAATAAAAATACGATATGTCAAATACACACATAAAACAAACAACAAAAAATAATGAAATACTGAAGTAAGTATTCATGTCAATTCATTAAATGTCAGTCACAAGTAAATATTCATGTCAAATACACACACATAAAATAAAATAAAAAATAAAAAGAACGTAAAAAATAATAAAATACTGAACTAAGTATTCATGTCAAATCATTCAATGTCACAGTGTATAAAATAAAGGAATCAACAATAAACCATCGAAGTCCGAAATTTCAACATTCACAGAGCAAATTTCATTGGAGCAGTTTAATCCCAAGCCTTTTTATCTTCGAGATAGTGATTGACATGATAGAAAGCTTTCAGGCATAGCTTCTGTTTTATAAACGATTTGAATTTATTCAGGCTTAGTGCTTGAATATGGCTCGGAAGTTTATTGTAAAAACGTATACATTGGCATCTGAACGTACCCCCTATTCTTTTGAGCCTCGTTGCAGGAACAACAAATTTGTGTTTGTTCCTCGTATTTATGTTGTGGATATCACTGTATTTTTTAAACAAATTAATATTTTTGTGTGCGTACAAAAGGTTTTCATAAATAAATTGAGAGGGCACAGTAAGAATATTAATCTCCTTAAATTTTTCTCTGAGGGAGTATCTGGGACTTAGTTTATAAATTGAACGAATTGCCCTTTTTTGTAAAACAAATATTGTTTGAATATCGGCGGCATTGCCCCACAAGAGAATACCGTACGACATCACGCTATGGAAATAACTAAAGTAAACTAAACGAGCTGTCTCTAAATCAGTTAAGTCACGAATTCTTCTAACGGCGAATGCTGCAGAGCTAAGTTTTTTCGACAATTTGTTTATATGCGGGCCCCACTGAAGCTTGGCATCTAAAGTTATGCCTAAGAACACTGTGCTATCTTCCGGTTTCAGCTCTTCATCCTTAATTAGTACAGTAGTTTCCACTTGTCTTACATGGGGTATCGTAAACTTAATACATTTAGTTTTTTTTTCATTTAAGAGTAGATTATTAACATTAAACCAATTGACAACTTTTGCCAGGGCGCTATTAACATTATCCATAACTGGCTGCTGACGTTTGAGTTTAAATAAAAGAGAAGTGTCGTCGGCAAACAATACCACGTCATGATTATCCTTTATGAGGTAAGGCAAGTCATTTATGTAAATAAGAAACAAAAATGGACCAAGAATTGAGCCCTGGGGTACCCCCATTTTTACTAAATGATTACTGGATGGCAACTTTAATGTAAAACTTTACTGTAAACACCTCCACGACCAGCACTATTCAATCTATCCCATAGCACAATGCTTTGAGAGTTCTACCACAAAACATGATTTTTCACCCCAAATAAAAAGTCGTTTCCCAGCAATAATGTTAACGTAAAGTTACTTAGTTTGATGTACAGAATGTTTGGTTGACGGCTTCGTGATGTGTCTACATTCTGTATGTATTTGGTCGGGTGGCCCTAGCTTAGTTACTGCACCCCTCTCGGCTTATAAGTACAAGGTTGGTTCTAGCCCTAATAAAAATATTTTAGTTACAATCATGTTGAAATGATAATCATCTCGAAAACTATTAGGCGTTCAGTTTAGCTTATACTTATAGTTTAGCCGTCAAGTCTTAATTTTATTTTCACAATCATCTTAAGCTATAACTTTTGGCTAAAAATAAGCTACTTTAAAAAAAAATCTCCGTCACGGTATTTAAAATGTGGCTAAACAATAACAGCCGCTCGGGTCGATCTTCAGGTGAAGCCGTGCTTGCCTGGGTTGGTCTGTGGATGGGTGACCACCCATTACATACCGAGTTTCCTCCGTGCCTCGGAAAGCACGTTAAGCAGTTGGTCCCGGCTGTCATTTGTGGATCTATGACAGTCTTTAAGTAGTCAGTAGCCCAAAAAGTCTGACAACCAGTCGTACCAAGGGGTGTCATACTACCCGCTAACTGGGTTGTGGAGGTCAGATAGGTATTCGCTTCATGTAAAATACTGGTATGCAGCTGCATCCGGTAAGACTGGAAGCCAACTCCAACGTAGCTGGAAAAAGGATTGGCAAATGATGTCGGTATTTAAAAAGAAAAGAAGAAGTTTAAAGTTATTTTTCACTTTAAAGGTCGTGGCTCACTTGACAAGCACCGCACCAGCACCGCTTCAACCCAGCAATTTACTTGCCATTCAAATTAGAGCATTAAATCGTGTGTCGCATAACATATTTTTTAATGTCCATATGAAAAAGCTTACGGCGGGTGGTCAACGCGCTTGCCGCTACCATACGCCTCGCCTCGCGGACGGCGTGGCGTCCGCGCGCGGTCCGCGCGCCGCAAGGAGGGGACGGCGCGCGGCCCGCGCGGCGCATGCGAGGGGACCGCGTGCTTACACCTCGCTTGCGCCGCGCGGGCCACGCGCCGTAGCCTATATTCGAGGCGACGCCGGTCAGGAGCTGTGCTGGTGCCGTGCTGGTGCGGTGCTTGTCAAGTGAGCCACGACCTTTAAGTTATTGTTCGTTTTTGGGAGTCGGTATTTTAACAAAAAAGTTTTATTGGAATCTATTGTGGATTATGGCTGACTCCCTGTCGTAGAGGGGACGCTTTGAGGGCGCCAAACTGTAGGGTTATTGAAATAAAAATACTTCATAAAACCACACGAAGAAAATATACTTAACTAATTTAAATAGGTAAGTAATTACACACAGTACTTTAAAATTGAAGATAAAATTAACAATAATGAAATAATATGATTAAAACTAGGTAATAAAGTAGAAAAATAAACCAAGCAATAAATTAGGATTTTTTGTTAGTGAGACACAATTTTTGATGGATTTAGTACCTAGCCTGAAGGCTTCAGACAAGGTTTATAAATCTTGGATTTCTTTTACAGATTTTAAGGTAAAACAGATCAGAGAAAGATTTTTTTCTACTTACTGTAATTTTATTCAAATTTTACTTAGCAGTAGAACCATTACATAATAGGCTAATTAAGTTCTTGAATAAATATATACTAGTTTATGCCCGTGGATTCGCTTGGGTGGAGTTTGGTAGGTAAAAAGGGGTTTTCTTTTTTAACTCTTCCCTAGTCGCTGGATAGATGGCGCTGATCTCGGTATGTTACTGCAAGGAACAGAACGTCACATAATTTCACTTAGACCTAATGGATATATTCGGAAGCTTCTGGCAAACGAATGTGTCAGTCAACGAGCGTGTGTTTTTCCCAAGCGTTTTGGCTTTGGCACCTAGTAACGTAGTCAGTTCAACGCCATCTACCGAGTTCTTCGAAACTATTTTTTTTTAATCTATACTAATATTATAAAGCAGAAGAGTTTGTTTGTTTGTTTGGTTGAACGAGCTAATCTCAGGAACTACGGGCTCGAATTGAAAAAATATTTTTTTGCTGGATAGTCCATTTATCGAGGAAGGCTTTAGGCTATATAACATCACGCTACAATCATTAGGAGCGGAGCAGGAATGAAAAATGTTGCAAAAACGGGGTCGTTTTTTTCCTTTCGTTTTTCTCTCTTATGTGACGCAGACGAAGTTGCTTGTGTCAGCTAGTTCTCTATAAGAAAACCTCTCATTGTCCCTCGGAATGGTGCGTTAGCATTTATACAATTATTACTAGCGCACGTCACGCGGTTTTACCCTCATAGTTTCCGTTCCCGTGGGTATACGGAGATAAATATAGCCTATGTTACTCGCTGATAATGTAGCTATCCATCGCTGAATGATTTTTTTAAATATGTCTAGTAGTTTTTAAGTTATTGTAACATACAAAAATACAATTTTTTTTCTCTTCATAATAAGTATAATAGATTGGTAGTAAGTGGGATGGTCAATTATTTGATTTAACTCAGCAAAATAATTTGAATGTGGACTTGTACCAAAAAATTGTAATCGATAGGTATCGCTACATGCTATCGCTAAGTTTCTGTCCTATTGCGGTCTTGGTACAAGTCTACATTCAATATGCATTACGACTGTATCAAAAATTGTAAATCTATTTAGTTCGTCAGTTAGAGTGTAGCAAAATAATAGACACGTATTTTTTGTTTCTGTAAATCAATGAATATTGACAAAAGATAAAACGCATCAGAACTCGGGAGTGGGTGCTTGGGACGTCAGAACTCATTAATATTTATACCAAGGCGTGACGCATTAAGAATTTTAAAAGCGTCGTAATTTCGTCAATTTTGGTTTAGGTATGTACCAAAAGAAAAAATACGGGTCTAATGTTTTTTAATAATGTAAATGACGGACTTATTAATATTTTTTTTTGTCGTATACTTGTTAAGCTATTGTGTAGCCAACATAAAACGAATATACTGTGTAGCCAACATAATACGAATATACTACAGCCATCTCGAACTAATTCTGAAACCACCTATGACTGTTACAATCATCGTTTCCATTTCATTTGAGGAAAAGCAATTAAAACAATTTTCCAGTTGTAATCGATTTTGTGCCGGTGTCTGATGAAAGGGATGCAGATATAAACATGTGTTTTTGGAAGATTTTCTTTAACCACTATGCACGACAAGATTTTGACACATGACACATCAGCTGAATCGGCGGGGTGATGCGAATTTGTCAAAAATTTACAGAATTTTCGTGAACTTTTAGCATTCGATTTTATTATGAAAAATATGTCTAGGAAGCTGTTTCATACCATACTTTTGTGGTAAATATCTCCAGTAACGTGTTAAGGTCGGTAAAACGGCTTCAGTGTATTGCCAAATATTTATAAAACACATATTACTGCACCCTTCCAAAAACTAGGTAACGTAGATGCGCTGGAAATAATGTACATAGGCAAGCTTCTCGTTCGCTAAACAAACTGGAAATAGCTAAATAAAACAGTAACCTTCTATCTGCGTTCTTATTTTTGCCATTATTCATACATCATTTCATAAAAAAATACGATCAAAGTCTTGAAAAATATTACTAAAAAAAACAATGTTGCAACCAACTTATCACATGACATATCACTACGTAGTGCTGACCGTAAACCCGAGTTTCATCATTACGATTAAAATGTTGCATTCAGCCTAATCGATACTCGCAATCAAAAATTTCGTTTGGAAAAAAGTTTTGAGACACAATGAAAACTTCTTGGTATCATTTCAAAGAATTATATTTAAATTCTGAAATGAATCCTTTTATACTACTTTTTTAATAATATCATGTAGAATAGTAATTATTCGTTGCTTTTGGTTGACTTATTAATAGGTTAATAAACACAGAACTCTCTAAACTCGAAACAAATAACGAAATTCTTGCTTCAAGTCAACATTTTGATGATAATCTTTCCTTTAAAAACTTATGGATTGCAGAATTTGGAGAAACGCCGTTGCCGAACTAGCACGGTGTGGCAAAATATGAGGTTTCACAGTTTAAGCAAAGACAGAATCTGAAAATGAATTACTTACTTATTAATATTTTCAACCATACGAACGGCCAACCTCTTGCTAAATTTGCGTCGATTTTTTAATTCAAAATTTAAATTAGGAATGTAATTGTGACTATACACATACATTCAGATTTATAAAGTATTTTTATTTAACTTAATCATTTATTGTAAATGTTGTTTTGTTATGTCTGAAGGTTAGATATAGTGCGCCAAGGATCGGAAAAATTTAATGATAAATAAATATTATGGATGCTAAAACCGTTGTTACTAAACAAAGCTTATCTAAGTATTCAAAATCAAATGAAAATTCATAATCTGCCTTGCCTTTTCCCATCTATTACGGGGTCGACTTCCAGTCTAACTGAAAACCAGTATTTTACATGGAGCGACTGCCTATCTGACCTCCACAACCCAGTTGGTACTAGGTGATGATACTACCTGTAAGTCCTGTAACGACTTTCAAAGAACTACAAATGACAGCCGTGACCAACTGCTTAACGTGCTTTCAGAGGCACGGAGGAAACTCGGTATGTTATGAGTCACCCATCCACAGACCAACCTAGGCAAGCAAGGCGTCCTAAACGTCGACCCGAGCGGCCGTTATTATTTAACAACGAGCTCCTCCCCTCGGCCTCTCTTTCAAAATTAAATGAAAATTGACGATTAAAAATAGTGTTCGGAAAAGGCGAGAAATAAATAAAATTAGAAAGTCATAGGAAGGCCTTTGCCCACCAATGCGATTGAAAAGGGTGTTAAAAAAAGTATTTGAAAATAAAATGGTGTATCCCAATAACAAATCCAACCGAACACAGTAAAATAATCATACTATTCCCCATTTTGTTTACTAAATACAATTATCATGGTAGGAACCAAACCAATTTTCACCACACCTAAAAAATCAGTGCCAAGATCAGTGCCATAGAGTATATTATAACTTTACATCCCTGGCGCACTGACAACCAACGAAAAAAAATCACAATAAATTACCTACATTGAAGTACAATGCAATTTTGAACAGCGAGTGCATTCTTAATTTAAATTTTGGTAAGGAAAAAAAAATCGGCGCGATAAATTCGCGCCGATTTTTTTCTCGTCGTCTGGTCAATCTGTGCTGTTTATTGTTGGGTTGGTACAATGTACGAAAAACTATTAAGATTTCCTAACTAAAGCTTTTTAACAATGTTATAATAAATATAAACAAAATTGTTTTACTTTCCATCTATCGATTTGCTTAATTCCGTAAATGAACTACTCGTGTTAATCGAATTTTACAAAAAAAGAATCGATTTGAATAATCGCTTTCACACATCACAATTCACAAATATAAAAAAAAAAGAAAAAAAAATGGTCGTCTATTTTCGAATACTTACAAAATTAAGTAGTGGTAATGAATATTACGTGTTATTGGTCCTATATTAGTAAATTACGCTAAGATCTGGGTATTCTCATGTTGTTTATAATATTTGAAATGATATTTGTCATATCTGTTGTCGAATCTAAACGTGTCTGTGTGTTAAAATGTGAAAAATAAAATGTAAACAAACAAGATTGGCGCGAAACTTTGACTTTGGATATAAAAATATATCATTACCACTGCTTATTAAAATTGAACTATGGATGAATTCGTCACATAATTAAATTAAGAGTTATTATTTCTCAACATAATGGAGCTTGGATGCCCGAAAACCTCAATTTTTATGATTTTTAGCGTCGGCTAGCACTGCCGTCAAAATGGCGATGAACGTATTTACGCATTTGGATTTTATTAGGGTAAATTAAGAATGTTGTGCGCTAAATACAGAACTTTGAATGGCTCTAACATATGATATTTTTCTCCAACTCTCTTAATTAACGCACACTCATAGTCTTACATAATCAGAACATCAAATATTTACATAAAAAATAAGGATGTCGTATGACTTAACCGCCGGCCCCATTCGGGGCCAGTACCGAGCCAGCGTAGGTTTCAGTGCCCGGCCCCGAATGGGGCCCGTACCGAACTTTATGGTTAAATCAAAATCACAATATTTTTGTTTCACATACGTTTTATAAGTGCCCAGATGGGCACTTATAAAACGTCGAAAAAGGTGCACGGTTCGCGTTGGTCGATTCCATGGAGTAGAACCGGCAAGAAACTCCATGGTTACTCTTTTCAAATCATTTGGTATTACAATATTATTATGTTTCATTACAGCATTAGTACTAAAGTATGGGGGGACAGCGTAAGCCCGACAATAGGTCGTTGCTTGCTATACAAAAAATGTAAATCAAAAGGAATATTTAACAAAAGTTAAACAGCATCCGGGAATCTAAAAGGCATACTATGTTCAACCATTCACAAATAATAGGTAAAAAAGCATCTATAGAAAGGTAAGTAAACAAAAAAATAAAAAAAATACTTAAAGAACTAAATTAAACAAGTAAAACAAATATTGTCATCAGTGCTGTAACTATTCTGAGCAAAATATGAGAAAAAATAATTTCAAAACTACTGTAATAATCTGAATCAAAAGAAAATGAAAAATGAGATTGAGAATTAGTTAGAGACATCCACAAATCTGTGCCGTTTATGAGCTACCAGGGAAGCCGCAGTTTAATTTAAAAATGCAAACAGTACAGTTTCAACTCCATTTGTTGGGTTTTGTACCCTAAGGGTAAAAATTACTAAAACTCCACTGTCCGTCTGTCTGTCTGTCACCAGGTTGTATCTCAAGAACCGTGATAGTTAGATAGTTGTTTTCACTGACGATATTATATTTCTTTGTTACCGCTAAAACAACAAGTAATAAACATGATTTAAAAATTAAAGGGGGCTTCCCTAATACGAGGGTACGGAACCCTCCATACGCGAGTATGACTCGCAATTGACCGATTTTTTATAGAGAAAACTTCTTTGGGCACGTTGAGCACTTTTTGGGTGAACAAAAATCATGGAACTCGTAGCACTCGTAGCCGATCCGCTACGGCGTAACACCACTTAGGTGTGCGCGGGGCACAACCTGTAGCAGATATAGATTACTAAGTTTTCACTTTATTTTAAATTTTCTGTAGTAAATAACACCAGACAATCAAATTAATTTACATTACACCATCATATTTCATACGAAACCTGGTTTTGGTCCCATATGAGAAACCGCTTTCTCTATGGGGACAAAACCCGGTTCCGCATGCCATAATCATAAAGCTTTGATTGATCTGAGTCTACAGAGATTTTATTAAACTGTGAACTGTTTTGATAAAAATATGCAGCCGGGTGATCGGCAAACGTGGGGAATACTTTAATGTAGTTACTAAATCTATACGATAATATTATAAAGCAGAAGAGTTTGTTTGTTTGGTTGAACGCGCTAATCTCAGGAACTACCGGCTCGAATTGAAAACATCTTTTTGCGTTGGATTGTCCATTTACCGAGGAAGGCTATAGGCTATATAACATCACGCTATGACCAATAGGAGCGGAGCAGCAATGAAAAATGTTACAAAATCGGGGGAATTTTTATTCCCTTTGTGAGTTTTTTCTCTCTTATGTGACGCAGACGAAGTTGCGTGGGCCAGCTAGTTACTCATAAATACCAACAACAAATATCAACTTTTATTATTTATTTATTTATTAATGTACACACAAAATACATAAAAGGACAATATATTAACATAGAAGAGCACAAAGGTACTGCTTATTTCAAAAGAAATGTCTTCGAGAGGAAAGTGTGATAAGAAATGTAGACACAGTGTGTAGAAAAGTCCGACACGAAAATTATTATGGAACTAACATTAAACTATGAACAAGAAAATATCCTTTGCCTATATTTTTATCGTGTACCATAAACGTTTGGAGCAGCTGATACTTTTTACGATGTGATTGTCGTACCGATAGTAAAAATTGTTTATTTTTATGAGACTCACCACGCCCGTCAAGTACTCGTAGGTATCGGCCACGATTAACAAATCACCCGGTAAAAGTAATTTCAATTAGTTAAAGCCTTACTTAATGTTATTCATGAACTGACAGATAATTATGAACCATGTGTTTACGTGTACACACGAGACATAAGAGAAAAAAACGAAGGAAAAAAAATCCCTGTTTTTGCAACATTCTAATGGCTCCTAATGGTCGTAGCGTGATGTTATGTAGCCTAAAGCCTTCCTCGATAAATGGACTATCCAACACAATAAAGACTTTTTCAATTTAAACCAGTAAGTACTTCTTGAGATTAGCGCGTTCAATCAAAACAAACAAATAAACTCTTCTGTTTTATAACATAGTATAGATAGATAGGATCTAAGATTACCTACGACTTTTTTTTTTTTTCTTTAGGATTGGAAATCATCAAATGACTTCTCTCACTCTGGGCGGAGCGGGAGGGAGTGTCAGACTCTTACTGACTAAAACCCATCCATGTTCCTTCCTCGCCCTTTATGTTCCGGGGCCGTGGTATCTCTTTCGAACAGGCCCGCAACCCCGGCTTCGGCCCTTGCGGGCCCCTCCCCTTATGCTGACATCTCTTTGAGGCGCGCGTGGAACACGAACGCGCCGTCGACACGGCCTGTCGTCGTCGTTAGACGGACGGACGGCTAGCTAGCCCACAGCTAACCGTCCACAGGCCCGCATCTACCGTGGGGCCCGCACCTACGGTGGGAGATTACCTGCGCCTGAATGGGTCAAAAGGAAGCAGTTTTTTTTTAAGTTTTAAAGTTTATAAACCATTAAAAAAACAACCCTATCATGAAAAACACAACAATCCTGTGATTAGTGTCTGTTATTTAAAAATATAATTACGTACTGTCAATACCTGTATAATACGTACATACATTAAAATACTGCAACCTCTAGTCCTGAAAGTATAAGACTGAAATCAATAATACCTTTATTGTCGGCCATCTTTCACTGATTTTTATCAAACATACTCGTAGTTCATCCGTTCGGGAGCGACGATACCACACACACATCTACACACACAGACATGTCAAACTTATAAGACCCGGCGTTTTTGCGTCGTGGGTTAAAAAAAGTCTGTCTTAAGACAGACAGTCAGACAGTCTGCGAAAACCCTTACAGAGATAGCAATGTAGTACGGATCTGATTCTAGGCTTAAAACGATTTTATTTAACTATCAATAAATTTATCAATGCTTCTATTTTTTTCAGTCACGTCTGTTGGCTTTGTCGGTCAATGGCGCGACGGTTACTCGGTTTTCTCGGAGTATTGAACTATGAAATAATATTATTATGTAAATATAAAAGAACTAAACATTTTATCAGTAAAGTTAATGTGATATCTATGAACTTTATTTATGGCGCTTAGACGAGCTAAATTAGCGACTCTGTGTGTGGTAGTTCAAACTTTGTTGGAAATGCTGTTAGACGAAGTTCTAATCAGCTGGCACTACAAAGTGGTTGTTACGTCAGTCAAAGCGGGCCAAATAGCGCGAAATGAGTGGTTTTGATCGATTTACAAAAAAACTATTGATTGGATTAAAAAACTGAAACAATATCATGCTAATATATTGCTTGTAGAATTATTTGCCAAAAAAATCAGAATGATCGCATGCATATTAGTATGTTTTTTATTGATTGAAAGATATTTTTAGAGATAAGTTCGTGATTTCTTTTCAAAACAGTATCATGCTAGCATATATCATGAAGAATATCATATACTGTTAGTAATTATAAAACTAGCGTTTAGCTCATGTGGTCGCCTTAATGTCATAAATTATGTTAAGTTAAAAAAACTCCTTTAAATCATTTTATTATTAGTTGTTACAGCGGCAAGAGAAATACACATTCTATGATAGTTTTAACAGTCAACTTATTAAAGATAATGAGATGAAGCTTGGTAAAGTGTCCCGTTGCGTTGGTTACCTTTTGGGTACAGAATCTTAAAAATGAGCTAATTATCAATTTATCTTGAATAAAATAATTATCATTTTGGTGTCTGATTTACGCCTCTGACGCTGATATCGATCGCGTACATCGATCGGTCGCGTGTACGAACATACATTATGTTCATTGACGACCCGAATGGCGCAATGGTAGTGAGGCTGTGTCACGTTCTTAGGGTCCCGGGTTCGAATCCTGGTAGGTTTTGTCATTTGTTGCCGAGTCATGGATGTTATATGTATAATAAGTATGTATTTACAAACAAAAAATGTATCTATGTAGTATATCAACTATCTGGTCCACGACACAAGCGTTCTTAGTGCACCTCGTTGCTTAGTGTGGCACTAGATGGCGCTGTATGTAATGTCAAGTGATATTTATTTTATTTTATTTATTCTTTATAGCAACACACTGCGACGTCGATGCTAGCGGGCGTACAGTCACGAACACCAATATGTGTACGGTCGAACAAGCTATTTGGTTTACAGTTTATCCTAAAAATGATATTGTTAAATGTAAACCAAATAGCTTGTTCGACCGTACACTTTCCTAAATTTAAAAGCAATTTTCGTGAAAATTTTTGCAGAAAAATATGAATTCCGATGAAGGACTATCCGGCTCGAAGGACCATTTAATGTAGGAGCCAATGGTTGTAGGCACCGTACACTATCACTTAGTTGATGTTGGTTAAGTTGTGGAGTACACAGAAAGAACCGCAAGTTATGTTTAAAGTTATATTGAAATGTAGAAGTTACAATAGCTGAAGTGGTAGCGATTCTTTCTCTTGACAATAAGTGGTTAGTTCTACAGTTGTTGTCTGACGCGCTCTGCCTAGCGTGAAAAGTTACAACTATAGCGTAATATTAGTGACGCACGACATTGAAGTAGGTTGCTGCGTTCGCAAAGTAAATGTACGGTTGATGATCGTAAAGACATGACCTTTTCAATCAATACAGTAGGAGAAAAACAATTAAAACGCGATTATAAGAATACACATTACTGTTCGTGACTGTACGTTGCTTCTGTATTTCCCGCTGAAGTACGCAACCAACCATACGGGACCGACATCAGCCTAAGAGAAATTCAGTCCTTAGCATTAATAATCGAGATATCCAACGTATAAAAACCACTAACGCGCGCAGTCGATTCGCCTCAATTTAGTCAGATTTTTGTTCCAGTAGTCTCTTGGTCGTCTTTGTTTTAAAAGAAACAGATCTAGAGATCATTAGCAAACACCTTGCCTCTCTGTCCATAACATTTGCCTGTTTATCATAATAATATCAAAGCATGGTTGTCGAATAACCTTGGTTCAGAACAGGGAAGCTGAGTATTGTCTGTTAGACGTATTCAGTGTTACCCAGTACCAGGTTGTGGATACCACTTGGTAAGACTGGTGTCAGACTTTTGCGGCCACTGACTACCTGTAACGACTGTCAAAGATGGACAAATGACAGCCGGGACTAACGGCTTAACGAGCTTTCCGAGGCACAAAGGAAACTCGGTATGTAAGGGTGGTCACCCATCCACAGACCAACCTAGGCAAGCATGGCTTAACCTAAAGATCGACCCGAGCGGCTGATATTATTTAGCCACGAGCTCCACCGAACTTTGAACCCCGGACCCCAGGTATACCTGGGGTCGGGGGTCTGAGACTATAGTCTCAAAAAATTATTGCTATGACGGGGAGAACCTTCCGGCTCCGTTAAGAGTCTTTTCCCACCCTTTATAACCCATTTTTTTTGGCATTTATTAGCTGATGAATACTAAAACTTTTTTCGAACACCACTCTATCTATTAGTGAAAACTGCATGAAAATCGGTGCAGTAGTTTTTGAGTTTATCGCTAACAGACGTACAGTCGCTGCGGAGGAGTTTGTTTTATAATATCGAGTGATCTGATCAACTTCTTAGTTATCTTTCTAATTAGAAATAACTCTTACTGTAACAATGTAACTACAGATGGCTCAAAAAGTTAGTTTAACAACATCTGTTGATTTGTTCGCTAACAGCTGCCATCTTGGATCACAAAGTTGGGCTCTGATTGGTAAACTTGTTTCATATGTAGTTCGTTGACCTACCGAAGATTTAATTATATGGAACTAATTAAGTAAGAAATTAACTCATTTTGATAAGTATGCATTGCAGTGCCATTTGCATGTCGCGAAGATGAGAATGCTAAGGGAGATAAATAAATATAGTAATAAATAAATAAATAAATATCGCTGGGCATTAACACACAGAACCATCTAGTGCCACACTAAGCAATGCTTGTGTCGTGGACCAGATAGTTGATATACTACATTATTACTTTTTTATTTGTAAATACATGCTTATTATGCATATTAACATCCTTCATCAGATGAATAAGTACTGAGTATACAGTCATCACGAAGCCGTTAACCAAGCATTCTGTACATCAAACTAAGTACTCGTAACTTTAAGCAATAATATTGCTGAGAAACGACCTTTTTTTGGGGTGAAAAATCACGTTTTACGTTGAAACTCAATGTAAAGCACTGAAAACATTGTGCTGGTGGATGGATTGAATAGTGTATAGTGTGGCGGTCGTGGAGGTTTAAAGACGTTAAGTTAAAACATGTATTTAATAAACTTGTGAAAAAGTTGCAACTTTGACCCCCAATATCTCCGTAACTAAAAGGTTTGTAGAACAAAAAAAATATCGGAATGATGGGGAAAAGTGCCTTACGAGTCTTTTCCCTTTATTAACCGACTTCAAAAATGGAGGAGGTTCTCAATTCGTCGTTTTTTTTATGTATGTTCCCCGATTACTCGAAGATGGCTGGATCGATTTGAATGATTATTTTTTTGTTTGAAAGGGTATACTCAACCAAAGGGTATACCCAGGGTGTATTGTTTACACCAGTTCATAACATAATATCACGCCGCCGGTACGTTGTGAAGGGGTAAGCACAAGTGAACCACTGAAAAGTGAAAAATAAAAACTTTTTCTGCAAACACTAAAACCGACTTCAAAAAACACAAAAAAGTGAAAAATAACTCAAGTAACAGGAGTCGGTGACCTTTGTTTGATTTATTTATTTGTTTTTTTGTCACCAACTTCTGAAGATAAAGTTATTATTCTCTTTTTTGTGTTTTTTGTTGTCGGTTTTAGTTTTTGCAAAAAAGTTTTATTTTTCACTTTTTAGTGGTTCTAGTTTTTGGTTTAAAGGTCAAAATGTTAAGTTAGAACATACTTACATAATTTTCTTTTACAAATAATAATTCGATTAGAAATTTCATTCTCATTCGGTATCTCAGTTTTTAAAACCAAGCTTTTAGGTACAGTTGTACCAAGTTTTGTGGACTAAAAGCATTCTAAAATTCCTCTTTTTCACTTTTATAATTCTTTTTCGAGGTAGGTCTTCTGTCACCAAAAATAAACGTTGTTACTATGAAACGTTTTCCTTTGTAAGGAAAAAGCGGTGTCACAAGGCTTTTTAAATTTTGAGGTCACCACGAAGTAACATACACATCCTTACAACTCAAACACAAGGAAAAATCTCTTATTGCAAATGGTATTGATTTCATTTGTATTGAAGTGCTTGTGACTAGATAATAACAGCCGCACGGGTCAACCTTTAGGTTAAGCTACGGTTGCCTAGGTTGGTCTGTGGATGGGTGACCAGTCATTACATACCGAGTTCCTCCGTGCCTCCCCTGTTCCTGGTTATTTAAGCGTCCTTTCGAATGGAAACAAAAACTAAAACTGAATCATAACAATGTGCATTCAGGAACTCTCAACTCAAATGAAGGACACAGTGGCGGTTGCGGGTCTATTCGAAAGAGATACCGCAGCCCCGGAACATAAAGGGCGAGGAAGGAACATGGATGGGTTTTAGTCAGTAAAAGTCTGACACTCCCTCCCGATCCGCCCAGAGTGGGAGAAGTCATTTGATGATTTCTCATCCTAAAATAAAAAGGACACAGTGGCGATGGCGGTGCGTCAGAGGAAACCCTTATTTAATAAGGTTTAGGTACCGCTACCGATACATTTATGAAGGTAAAGGTACTGCTACCGAAAAAAAGGTTATTACTTATTATAGTAGATACATCTACCGAAATATACCGCCGAATGGCGTAGTGGTAGTGACGCTGCCTTACGTTCTTAGGGTCCTGGGTTCGAATCCCGGTAGGAGCAAATGTTTTTGTGATGAGCATGGACATTTGTTTCCGAGTCATGGATGTTTATATCATGTATAATAAGTATGTATTTACAAACAAAAAAGTATATATGTAGTATATCAACTATCTAGTGACCACGACACAAGCTTTGCTTAGTGTGGCGCTAGGTGGCGCTGTGTGTTAATGTCCAGCGATATTTATTTATTTTTATTTTATTTATACCGTATGCATTTCCAACCTCAAAATTTACTGTAAAGCAAACCGTATCGAAATGTTTCGGTAAATCTTAAATAACGATATGACGTCATGCTTGAATTTAATGGTACCTTAATGTTTAGATAATTCAGTTACTGATTTTAAAGACCTTTGACAGTTGTTACAGGTAGTCATTGGCCAAAAATTCTGACAACCCGTCTTACCATGGGATATCGTATTAATTCGCATTACACAGTCCTAAGTGGGTTGTGGAGGTCAGATAGGTAGTCCATGTAAAATGCTGGTATTCAGCTGCATCCGGTTAGACTGGAAGCCCACCCCAACATAGTTGGAGAAAGGCTAGGCAGATGATTTTTACGATTTCATCTACCAAATTACCTGGGATTATTGGCGTGAATTATCTCGTTGGTCTAGTGGCCTCACCGGCTCGATTGCTTAGTGTGTGGTCTGAGGTTCGATTCCAAGGTCAGGCAAAATTTTTATTAGGTGAGTCTGCAAGATGGCATTTGAATCGTCTCATAGTATATAGATGTGGGATTTATAATAACTGCTGAAATGTGGGTGCACTATAGAAGCACTTCTGAAAACCACCCTTTAAGTGAAAAAATGCCTTAAGTTATGTATCCCTACTAATAATACAAATGTGAATGTAAGTTTGTTTGTTACGCTTTCACGCAAAAACTACTGAAGGGATTTGTATGAAATTTTGCACACAGATGGTTTATAACCTGGATTAAAACATAGGATACTTTTTATCCCGGTAGTAAGGTCCCATGGGATAATAATCAAACTGCACGCGGGCGAAGCCGCTGGCACTAAACTAGTGTACTCATAATTAAATATGGATGGTTCAACAAATTGCTTTAAATTAATGTGAAAATGTAACAGTTTACAAAGATTAAGACAAGATTTTTTTACCAGAAAACGACGATCGAAACTCAATTTTATATCAAACTTGTTCGCCGAACGGTACTTTTCATCCACTTTATCTGGGACACAACACTTCATTAAAACCTACTTTTGCGGTCATATACTTTATTATTAAATACTTATAAATCGGTCCAAACAGAAGTTTTATGGGATTTTTTTTGATAATTATTAGAGTCTCCCACGGTTTTGAAAGTTGACAAAATATTGATATTTCTTTATTATGCAAGTTTAATATTACTGTATTGTACACCTTAACATTCCGCCATAAATTGTCTAAATTATGACAAAATAGTATCGTAATTTGTCGCATAGAAACGAAAGTGTATTTAATTTTCAAAGGCCCGTGACCTTGTCAAGTAGAAAACTTGAGTAATAATTATGTAAATAAATTATAGACGGTAAATTTTTCAAATGGGTATGAATAAAAAAAAATAAAAAAGAAACAGTATTCCTTGCCAGAAATCAAACACATTGATTTTGGAAAAATAATGAATACTGTATTATTATTATATATATATATATATATATATTCTTTATTTAGATTCAAATTCAGCGAAGTAATGACATACGGCAAACTAAGGAAAGAGTTCATTTTTAATAAAAATGCGTAAACAGTTAGTAATCATAAACCTCGAACAAAATCACTATTGGCTTCAACTCACTTGCAAGTTCTAATTCAAATTGTTATAAATATTTTTTTTTGCAAAGTTCACTAGTTTGTTCAGACCAAAGCGTAGAAATTGGGATAAACTTTCTTCTCCTATCCAAGCTAGAAACAAAACCAGTACGTTGAAAGGCAGACGAAGATTTTTGCCCTGCTTTGAAACAAAAGGTACCTACTGACTCGATACACCCAAATTAGAAAACATTTAAAAAAATATGTAAACGCGAAGGTTTTATCGCGATTTTAACGGTTAAATAGGGACGGTTCACACTAGGACAGCACACTACAGTAGTGGTAGTGTGCAGTCCTAGTGTGTACAGTACTACTATAAGACAGTGTAGTGTGCTGTCCATACTGATCCGGCCCTCATTAACATTTATGAAGATCAAGTGAGGATAGTTGAATAAACGCCTTTTTCCTCTTCCTCTTTGCTGTGGCGGTACCCCCAATACTTCAGTCTTCCCGCGACCACGGCTGGTGCAATCCGGTCGAAACGTCGGGTTTAAATTAAAGGTGGAGATTTTGTTTTTGTTCGGAGATTAGGCCAGCCACATAAATTGTATCATTTAATAATGAAACGTACATTGGTTTCTTCCTTATAACCTCTAGATTACAGTGGTTAAATTAGCTAAGCCGTGTCTAGCCGGAATAAATGCGAAAAATCAGCAAAAACACGAAAACAAAATAAACAGAAAAAGTAAATGTCAAAATAATGAAGTTGTCTGTGGATTTATAACGTTCCCTGCCACGTTGATTGTTTAAATCATCTATATGCGATTTTAGTTTAAAACTTTAAAAATAGCATTAATTAACAATGCTTACAGTTTAATAATATTTAATTTTTATATTACGTTCCGATTCTATTATAGCAGATATGATTATCAATGGGTAGGTATCGTACTTTTTTTAGTAAACGGAAAAAACGCCCATATTCACGTAAGTATTTTCTGCCAAATGACATTAACTACAACAGGAATGATTTGACTCGCAAAAAAGTATAGCATAGCCTATTTATTGTGATTTTAAGATTCCGGTTTCATTTTCATGTAACAATAGTAAAATGGTTACTTTTTTTTGGTGTAATATGAATAATAAAAAGAACGACCAGATGGGCCTAAAAAAAATTGTCTCCTTTGCGATAAATTGCCGTCTCCATATGTTTTATAATATGTTCTGATCTTGAAAGTTTAAAATAGACAATTATCCAAATTAGAATACTGATACTATGAAATTCCACTTAGAGTAGGGCCTCTCCGAAGTTTTTTGACATTAAAATACTTCCGGAGCATAGCAGGACAAAAGCAACAACAATTGATCCCTTGAACAGTACCGGTAAAATGGGGGGAATAGGGATCCAGGGGTGAATAGAAACAAAACTTTGGAAGGGATTTTATCGCTGAACTTATATTGTATATTGCCAACAAGGTACCTTTATAATTAAGTATAATTTAAACTTATATTGTCACTTACGGGATATCTTCCGTGATTATTTGGTATTTTGAGTTCCCGATATAAGGTAAGGTAAGGTAAGGTAAGGTAAGGTTAGGTTAAGTATAATTTAGTTAACACAATAGCGTACTTGTTGGTACCATATCATGTGAATTCAACTTTAAAATCCATTCCAAGGTTTTGTTTCTATTCACCCCTGGATCCCTATTCCCCCCATTTTACGATACAACTTTCAAGTATCTGGCTACGCAAACATAGCAACAACCGAATTATAATCATCATCTGCCTGCCGCCACAACAATGCTGTAGTTAGCTTCCAGTCGTCTAATTGAATGCAGCTTTTAATGAAGCGACTGCAGATCTGACCTCCTTATTCTAGTCACTGGATATACTCCTTGGTAAGACTGATCGTCAGGCCACAACGTGAAACGAGCCGATATGATGATGATGATGATCATACTTACGTCCATTCAAACAATCTTACACACCTAACATGTATATAAGTATGTACGTCAGAACATTATGTACATTAAAACGTCATGCGTCAAACAAATTAAATTATTACTAATTTGTTTAATTTTATTGAGTACTTAGTTATGAATAAAACAATGGGCGTCGACATGTGACGTTCAACCATTTTGGAGAACTCTTAAAGGGCTTGAAGAAGGAAAAACAATATATTTGATTATTATCTACACTTCTTTATTGTAGAAAGAAAAACTTAAAAACTACTGGACCGATTTGAAAAATTCTTTCAACAATGGATAGCTACATTAACAGCGAGTAACATAGGCTGTATTTTATCTCCATACTCCCACGGGAACGAGTACTACGCGAGTGAAACCACGTTACGTCCGCCAGTTAAAAATAAATTTTCTTCAAATTCAGTCCTCAAAAAGCCTACCCATCTATTTCTATCTCCTCATCATCATCTGCCGAGCCATTTTCCAACTATGTTGGGGTCGGCTTCCAGTCTAACCAGCTGCAGCTGAATACCAGTATTTTACATGGAGCGACTGCCTATCTGACATCCACAACCCAGTTAATACTGGGTAATACGATACCACTTGGTAAGACTGGTGTCAGACTTTTGCGGCCACTGACTACCTGTAACGACTGTCAAAGATGGACAAATGACAGCCGGGATCAACGGCTTAACGTGCTTTTCGAGGCACTGATAGCCCGGTGTCATCGTGAGGAAACCGGCATGTCCTAGAACCAAAAATTCGAAGACATGTGACATCTACCAATCCGCACTGGGCCCGCGTGGTAGGATTATAGCCCTTTCCCTCTCTTTGAGAGGAGGCCATGTCCCAGCAGTGGGAACATTATAGGCTGATGATGATAGCCCGGTATCTATTTCTATCTCCTATACATTTTATTAGCTCATCTTTCAAGTCTTTCTGTGAAGCCACCTTGATCTTCTGAACTGTGCTATGGGTTTTGAAGTGGGTTTCATCAACATTTCGTTGAGAACATTTATTTCTCTACAAGCTGATCCGCGCAACTTCGTCTGTGTCACATAAGAGAGAGAGTGTGAGTCAACCTTAAAAGATAGATTTAGGACATTGCAGTTTTTTTTTAGAAAATTGTAAGAGGGACCTTTCCATCATTATAATTGTTGGGAAAAAATTTTGTTATGGTTCTGAGTGAGTGTGGTAAAAATTTTTCAGGTCGGTTTCATTTCTTAAACAAGCTAAATACAAGTGCAAATAGGTGTTATTAACATATTTATCATAAAGGGTGTAAAAACACTCCTAACTAAGCCAAAAGGCACTTGTTCTCGCCGTCATTGCGATCAAGTACCTCCACGACCCCGGTACTATTCAATCCATCCACCAGCACAATGTTTTGAGTGCGATACATTGAGTTTTACCTTAAAACGTGATTTTTTACCCCAAAAAAAAGTCGTTTCCCAGCAATAAATTTTGCGTAAAGTTAATTAGTTATACAGAGTGCTTGGTTGACGGTTTTGTGAAGAATTCGTCTTTTACACCCTATATTTTGTTTTTCCACCAACACGACTAAAGTCACTCGGCAAACAAACATTCCCGTGACACTCGAAAACAAGGAAACACGAAACAAAAGACAAAACTCGACCACCATAACTCCCTTAGGACCAAAATCAGTACAACAGGCCCGGCTAATCCCAATACAAAATGTGCCATTGTCTGTACGTGATGCGAATGTGGCATTTGGGCTGTACTGGCATTGGAGACAAGGATGCATCGATTAGATCACGTTAAGTAATGTGACGCGGTCGGAAAACTGATGGGAGGGGTCAAGTGTGGTCGGCGTGGGAGGTTGCTTCCGATTTTAGATTGGAGCGTATTGCACATGTTTTGGGATGATGATAGTTTTTCACAAGATTTTATTTAACTTGCGCGGTTTATACGTTTAGTTTTTAATTAGTTGTGTGCTTCAAAAATATCGACCAGTTGTTGGTATCCAAATGAGCTGCTGTATTCTGTGACAGCCATGTCGAGGCCAAACGAAAGACAAAAATAAAAACCAAGAAAAATCAAGAGTCGACGGTTAAGGGAATGATTCTTTAAATCTGTCCATCGATATAATGAATGAACTCTTCCCTATTTGTAATCATGGTTGCGCTCTGAGGAATGATTTCGTTGCGCTTAGATGGTTGCGCTTAGAAATAGGTCCGCTCTGAGGAATACCTCGAAGTTTTGCACACACCTTGGTTCTAGTGATAGTACATTTTAATGGCAGACATGGCTATTGATCTTGCCGCCAGGATCGCCTCCTCACGAGAAAACTCCTCATGATAGCACAAACACGAAACTATGTATACGCGTTGAAAATTGATAGCTTATTAATTTTCTTCTTTTCATTTTAATAAAACTATTTATTTTAAGTTATTTTTACTGAAGGGAGGGCAAATGATACCGTGAAAATTGACAGAAGAGAATGGTAGAAAAAAAGGAGACTATGGACGGGGGTGGAAGGTGTCAATACGCATGTGAGACAAGGGCAGAAACTGATGATGATTTTGTATTAATTAAGCCACATTTCCGAAGTTAATGACGGGTGATGAACAACAGCTTGATGGTTGTTTAGACAGCGAAAGAGACGCTGACGCGCAAATTGTTCTGAATATCCCAGAACATAAAATCTGGACACAATGGGAAAGTCAAAAGTGTGAAGTAATCGTCTAACTTAAGCAAACAGTCTACCAGTATTTCTTAACGGCATACTTTTAAGTTACAAAACGAACTTAAACCTGGAAATAATTGGTTGCTAAAATAAATAAATAAATAAATATATTCGCAAGGAGTTGGCAGATTCGTCTCAAAACTAGGTTATTGTTGTTTTTCTTATCTCTCTTAACATTATATATTTTGCTATATCTATGTATGTATGTATTTATTCTTATATATTTGAGTTATAAATAATTTCTAGTCTTTTTTTCCATTATTGCACGTACTAGTAAGGTAGACTGGTAGAAAATGCCTTAGGCATTAAGTCCGCCTTTGTACAGTTTTAATTGTGCATAAAGTTTTAATAAATAAATAAATATCGCTGGACGTTACACACAGCGCCATGTAGTACCACACTAAGCAAGGCTTGTGTCGTGGTCACCAGACAGTTGATATACTACATATATACTGGTGGCTAATAATGTGTTATGTATTTTAGAAGTCACCTATAACCAAATTCTAAGCACATTTTCGTCCAAAAACTTGCTACTACAACACCCACGGAAAAGTCTAAACTTAATTTAGAAGTTTGGGGAAAATAATGTGAAAATTCGACCTCACACATGTTGTATTCAAGGATCGGAACCTAAATGTGAGATCAAAAGGAAACTGAGGAACTGTGAGGTGTTTAGCATTCACCTTTAGTGGCAACTATTTTGTTGTTTTATAGTTCATACGTGAGGTGGTAGCGGAATCGGGTCCGTGGAGTAAGTGGGGTGCAGAAGGATCGCTTTGTTCGGGCTTTTTGATCTCAGGAGACGATTATTTATTTTTATTTTATTTTATTTTATTGATTATTAAATAAAGAACAAAACAAAATATAAATATAGGAACATCACAAAAACCTTAATAGGTTTGTCCGGATGTTGATCCACTTATAAGCTATCTTAACACTAGACTATAAAATTTTCATACACGGGTTATAACAATTTGTAAGGTAGACAGGTCATAAAAAACAAACACGGCGCGGGTCGGACTCAGACATCGCGTCGATTTTAGTAAATAATGTAAATAACATGTAAGTACAGGATGGTGCATTTCAGAGAGAGTTGAAGAATTTTTTGTACTTATATTTATAGTTACTATTTGTTATTTCCGATTGAATTTTTGTTGGAACCTCATTAATCAGAGTAGGTATTAAATAAGCGACGGTTCGTTTCCCGTAATAGTTCTTGAATCTTGGTACTATTAGTTTTTATTGGGCTGCTGATCTTGTTGCTTGGCTATGATGGACTTTAATTTGCAATTCTTTGTTGGTGAACTGTTCTAATAATAACAACTTTCGTATTTTTGTGTGTACCGGCAAAATTTTACAATATCTAAAGAAACCTGTGACGTCATCACCATCATAAAGTGTTTTTCTTATTTTATTTGGTATTATTATTTTTAATAAACGAAGTTGTAGGTTATATATTTTATCTATGTAAGTTTTAAAGGTTCTGCCATAGCTAGTTATTCCATATGAAATTATTGATTCCGCGAGTGCATTATAAAGGTTAAGTAATATTTTAAAAGGTACTTTGTATTTAATTATTGAAAATTTGGCTAGCATTACAAGAGCAATTCGTATTTTTCAAATACTTTCAACATTATTGACAGGATCTAAACACTAAATACTGTGTTTTATCAGTATACAAAAAATGTAAATATGAACAAAGACAAAAACTTACTTTATTGATGGAGTTTTTCAGAAATACATATTTCTGGTGTGGGAAGTACCTATTAACAACCAGCTGCAGCGTGCATGTATGAACAGATGTATGTACGCGGACGTTGCATGTGGGATGTTACGTTAGCAGGTGGGGTTCTGTACTTTCTGCCTAACATACTGCGTGAGTTTGTATACGTAAATTTGCTGCCAGTTAAAATCGCAAAAGCGGTCATTGACCCCTTCACCTCATCTCACCTACATTTATTAAAGTTCTTAACTTCGAAATTCAAAAATATGCCTGTCCATGTCTTAAATCGTCATCTATCGTGATTTGCAACATTTTTTTCTGATGAAAAACGATTCACATGGTTCATTTATTTTGGTTCGTACGAAGAAATATTAGGGAAAGGACAATGCCCGCTATTGCGATTTTAACTGGCAGATTGCTAAAGTTGAATTTTAAACTAAACCAAAAATTACAACTTCTTGAAAACGAATGAGCCTTCTGTCTATTACTACTCAGTGTCGTCCTGAATATCTATCTTTTGATACGTTTTACCTTTTTTGAATAGTGATGTGTTAACGCCTACGAGTACGTGAGTACATTATGTCGGTAAACATTTTAGGGTTAAAAGGTTTTTATCTGAATTCTGTATGTTTTGGGATGGGTGGAGTTCTTAGTGATGTGTGGACCTTCACTGAGGATGGAGTAATAAAGCCTTCATAACAGAACAAAATAATAGAAGTTTCTGGCAGATAAATATTATAAAGCAGAAGAGTTTGTTTGTGTGTTTGTTGGTTTGGTTGAACGCGCTAATCTCAGGAACTACTGTTTCAAATTGTAAAATTTTTGTTGCATTTTTTGTGATTAGTCCATTTATCGAGGAAGGCTTTAGGCTATATAACATTACGCTACGACCATTAGGAGCGGAGCAGGAATGAAAAATGTTGCAGGGATTTTTTTTCCTTTCGTTTTTCTCTCTTATGTGACGCAGAGGAAGTTGCGTGGGTCAGCTAGTTTAGTTATAATATCATTGCTTCTGACAATCAGTCTCACCAAGTGGTATCGTATTACCCAGTATTAACTGGGTTGTGGAGGTCAGATAGGCGGTCGCTCCATGTAAATTACTGGAATTCAGCTGCATCCGGTTAGACTGGAAGCCGACCCCAACATAGTTGGGAAAGGGCTTGGCAGATGATGATGATGATGAATGTGCTTCTGCAAAACTATATTATAATGATTAATTAATACTCACTACCTACAATATTCCGGAGCAAAAATCCAATGGCAATAATTATGTAAACTACGATAGCCATAACTTGCGTGGATATCTCTAGAAGGGTAGATATTTAGCTAATTAATATAGAGAGGTCTTCTTTTCTAACGGCCAATACAGGGTGAAATTGAATAGATGCGACAAATTTAAATATACAATAATACGTGTTGTCAAGAAAATGTATAAAATATAAAATTAATAAATAATTGATCAGTGTTACGAAAACCGTTAAAATGATAAAAGTATCAAAAATCTTGCCGACTCATCGCAGTGCTCAATATAGCGGTCATTTACCTAATTTTGCCTTAATTTTTCTTATTTATTTTGCATATTACTGGAATACCGATAATTCGTACTTAAATAAAGATAATAACATCGAAGGATCTTTTGAAAACGATAATCGCGTAATTTTTTTTAACGACTTAGATTGTAGAAAAAACAGTTTATAATTACTATGTTACTGTAACTGAAGCTCCAATTTCATTTTGTCGCATTAATTAAAATTCACCCTGTATATCTAGGTACCTTACTAACGTATAACTGTTGGTTAACCTTTTGACCGCCACGCGCGTGCCCTCCATGCCAAGCCACAATTTCATCTACTATTTTGTCACATATTTGTGTCGTCTGTCGTATATGTGACAATGGCGTCCAAAAGGTTAATGTGCTTTCTTCCGTATCGGTGTTTCTATAAACAAAGAATATCCTATCCGTATCACCTACCCGTCACTTGATTAAAAAAAAATCATAGAAAGCTTTTCTGTGAAGTTTTCTTTCTAACCGTCTAGTAAGCTAATGTCTAACAGACAGAGATAACAACCTACCGAAACCGGCGAGTAAAGCTATTGAGAACGGCCATAAGTTGTTGTCTCCAATGAAACAACGACTTCTAGAACTTAGTATACAAATAATGAATGAATCACAATAAATTGACGCAACACCACATACGTGACATACAACTCAATGATCTCCTCAGGGGTATATAAGTGATATAAGGACAATTATTGCAATGCCCTGACGCGGCCATACAGTGGAGCCAAAAACGGATATGATGGTACTCATTCGTGAGCAATGATGATCAATGATGATCAGGGGTCAAGATCCCTCTCTCTCTCATATACACACCCATACATAGATATATAAATAGGCCACATCTTCGTTGCAATAGTTAGCAAATATACAGGGTGTAAACCACCTCATCACAAAGCCGTTAACCAAGCATTCTGTACATCAAACTAAGTAACCTTACGCAAAAAATAATTGCTGGGAAACAACTTTTTTTTTTGAGGTTATAAATCACGTTTTGAGGTATAACTCAATGTAACGCACTTAAAACATTGTGCTGATGGATGAATTGAATAGTAAGGGGGTCTTGGAGGTGTTAAAAGTGGAAATCATACAAACAAAAATTGTATTTAAAAAAAAAAAACTTGTCCAAAAGTTGCAACTTTGACCCCCCATATCTCCGTAACTAGAAGCTTCCCAGGTATGGTGTAGAACAAAAAAAAGATCGCAATGATGGGGAGAACAAGTGCCTTTCGGCTTCGTGAAGAGGTGTTTTACACCCTTTATAGTATTGGAATTAATTATGATATACTGTGCTCGTCTTACAACTACTGTTACATGTCCAAAATATAGGCGAGGACGCTGGCACCCTAAACACCAGTTAAATCTTACATTGGGTGCCAGAGCTCATCGTAAACACTCTTTTTCCTAGTTGTACCGCTGCATAGTGCTTAGAAAAGTGATAGTCAGATCATAGTCCGGTCAATGTGGCAACACTTGGGGGAGGCCTATGTCCGGCAGTGGACGTCTTTCGGCTGAAATGATGATGATGATGATAGTGCTTAGATAAATGTTTCTTGTACAATTATTGAAGGTAATAAATAAAAATATAAATTCGTTGGATTACACACAGCGCCATCTAGTGCTACACTAAGTAAGTACAACGAGGTTTGTGTCGTGTACAACAGATAGATGAAATAATACATACAAAATACTTATTATACATATAATCAGCCATGGCTCGGAAACAGATGTCCATACTCATCACATAAACATTTTGCGCCTCCTGGGATTCGAACCTGAAACCCTGATGTGCCAAAATAAAACAAAGATTGTTACGGTTAGGATTGGGTACTACAATTGTTTAAAATAACATCATGAAACCTGTTTTTCCTCGAATGAACAGGCAATGGTGTACCTTTCATCAGCTCTTCGCCAACACGCACACATAGCCATCACGTTGAACCCGAGAACTCATCCTGAATAGAATGCTTGCGAACTTTAAACCGATCTTCTTCCTTATCGTGTGAGTTTTTTTGCTGCCCATGGGCCTCTGACTTGGCTTTATGTGCCGTCGATAAATATCTCTTTGGTATGCTGATTTCTTTACGATGTTTCCCATCACCGAAGCAAGTAATAATTAGATTACAATGCCTGATGAGGCAACCAATAATATATCAATTTCCATATATGTATTTTTAAGGAAACCGTTCGTTTTTCTGTTAAACTAAACCACTGTTCTTCTCCCAATTCCAGTTGTCCCAACAATGCAGCAGCCTGCCCCTCGAGGAGACCGTGGTGTCGGTGTACACCACCCACCCCACCACCATGGGCACCAACCCGCCGCTAGACGTCTACCACCAGATCGCGAACAACCTTGCTGAGAAGATCACCTCGCCGATATACAAGTAAATGCGTCTTGTTTCTCAAATTATTATGGCTTGTAACTGTGACTGTAGCTTTGATTGTTTGTTTGACATTCAAAAGTGCTGTAAATGTCTAATTTAAATGCTTTGAGTTTGACTTTGAGTGCTACCTTTCTCCTATGACTTTACAAGCCCGCAACACTATGCCCTTTCAATTCATGTCTGATTCGTTTCGTTGCGGGATATAAGACCGTCAATTTCTCCGGGACTTCATCAAGCTTATACACTGCTTCAGCGCTTTTCTGGCAGTCGCCACTGTTCATTCCCTGACGAGAATATTCCTTAGGCAGAGGTGTACAAAATAGTACACCTACATTTTACCAGTTATGATTTAAGTCCCAGCTCGGTCTAGGAGCCTATGGCTGTCAAATGGGTACAAATCTTAACTCTGGCGTTGCTACTGTGAACCGTTTTAGACTTTCACGGGTTTTCACAAAGTACTTACTATATCCGTGATTTTCATTTGTTTCTATGAGCTTTGCCACTAGAGTATAAGCTTCTTAAACACGTGCAAAATTGTTACCTATTTTGGTAGGGTCGTCACAATAGGTGAAGACAAATTAATCAAATATTTACTTACCTATTGTACTCCTTGGGATAGCTAAAGTATGTTTTTTTTTCTTGTATTATTCATACACACAGTATAATTAACAACCATTATTAATAAATACCAAGTTTTTATTGCGCTATGACAACCCTGGGGTTTACAACCGGCTGTGACAGCGTAAACCGGGTTTTTCCACTTTTGCCGCGTACGCGACAAGCGGCCAGTGGACACGCACGCGGTTGTATGAAGCTTATACTCTGTACTGTACTCTGTGGCTTTGCTTTGCTTTGTTCCCGCGATCATGATGCGTGCAACAGCGTCGAAATATCGGAAGCTAACAGAAACAAATGAAAATCACGGATATAATCCCGAAGTACTTAAAGTGCTACTGTGAAACTCTTGGGGGGGGGGACCCAATAACACTTCGCCAGACCCCAGAATGGAACCCAGGGATATTGCTGAGCAATCGCGTTTGTGACTATAACGTCAACAAGGCAGAACTGAAAGATAAACTTACTTCCCTGCCTGCCTTTTCCCAACTATGTTGGGTTTAGTTCCCGTTTATCTGGATGCAGCTAAAAACCAGTATTTTACATGGACCGACTGCCTATCCGATCTCCACAACCCAGTTAATACTGGGTTTTACGATAGCACGTGGTTAGACTGGTTGTCAGACTTTTTGGGCTACCCAGTCAGTGGCCCAAACAGTCTGGCAACGGGACAACAGCCTTTACAGGTTTAGCGACTGCCAAAGATGGACAAGTGACAGCCGATACCAACAGCTTAACGTGCTTTCCGAGGCACGGAGGAAACTCGGTATGTAAGGATGGTCACCCATCCACCGACCAACCTAGGCAAACACGGCTTAACCTAAAGATCGGCCCGAGTAGCTGTTATTATTTAGCCACGAGCTCCGAGCTCGAGTGAACGAGAAACTTCCTATGAACTGGATAAATAACGCACAAATCCCAAATCCCTGAAGGCTACACAAATTGTCAATCGCTTTCCCCCTTTTTGTATTGTGCAACGACTAGCAATAGAATGAACAAATATTTTCAATTTATCTATCATGGTTATCTCTACGTCTTGGCATGTTTTCCATACCATATGATCGGTATTCTTTGAGAACCTATTTGAATAGCTAATGTTTTGGGAGGCACTAAAGGTCTATACTTAGAATGTTTATCAATTAACTCATCTCTGTCTCGGATGTTATGGGAAGTTATAATTTATTCAATTGTCTCCTGCCTTAGTCAGCCTATGTCACATACCTTATCTAAATCAAACCTGAATGTCATGCTTGATACCAAATGTTCATATCATCTGCCTTGCCTTTTTAACCAAATACAGCAAGGCCCAAAAGGATTATTTTCACCAACTGTTTAGTGGTCGTCTTCCAGTCTAATCATAATGCAGTGCCAGTCTTTCCTAACTCAAACTATTTATTTCAATTAGACCATTAGACTTTTGAATGTCTAAAAATGTTTGTAAAGAGCGTCTACCTTTCTGACCTCCACAACGCAGTTATAGGGTACCACGATACCCTTTGGTAAGACTGGTAATCAGTCTCCTCTGTCTTCTGCATCATTAATAACTTTCAGAGATCATATTGCCAACCTACACCATGGGCATAAATTCTCATTTTTTACACAGAAATTTAGCTATATCCATTCTAAGAAAACTTCTAATGTGAACATTTTTGACGCCATTTCCAGATTCCTCGGAATAAACAGCACACAGCCAGAGTCTACAACAAAAGCAGCGGTCAGGATCGAGTTACAAGACGACCAAGACTTTCCGGATAAATACACCATGAAACCGATTGACAACGACATCTCCAAAGGCAGGGACGTTGAAGAACTATCCGTGGAAGGTCTGAATAAAAAAACTGAAAAGAAACCTGAGAAAATAACTATATATTCCAGTTATTTACCGGCTTTAGGAAGAAAAAGTGAGTTCACCAGCACACAAGTTGCAGAAAGGAACGATACTCGGAATGAACTAGATGATCCATTCAACTGGGATGACGAAGAAGTCGAAGAACCAGCCAAGCCCAAAGAAGGACCCGTCATCTACATATTAGAACTGTTCGGAAGTGTCATACAGTTGATATGGGGCGGTTTGACGGCGTTGTTTAAACCAAGTTCTAACTAAGCATCGGGTAAAGGAATGTTATAATATCCTTGTGCAATAAGGCTTGGGAAGGTTATAGAGCGTTGACAAATAATATGTAGATACAAACCATGGGCCCAATGGATGTTGTCATTGACAAAAATGATCGAACAATTCGACGTGTCTACTTTAGTTCGTTTACTGTGTTCTCCGTCAGTGAATTTACGATTTTTAATTATGTAGAACAAACAAATAACAACAGTTGATGTGATAATAATTTATCATGAAACCTACAAAACTTCTTGTGAGCCGATTAAGAAAGTCGTGCGATATTATGTGGTAAATAGAATTACTTTAGGATCTCTTTCTTAAGTACCTTGTGGAAAGCTTAACCACTTCATGCAGTTTTTTTTATTTATACCAACTTTTCGCACACAAATATAAAACTATAAAGATGAACTACAAGACGGCCTTAAAGGATGTAGATACGAGTATATGTTATTATTATCTTTCTCGTATAGAAGATATGTTTGTCAATGGGTCATCTGAAAAGGTACAAGGCTTGTAAATACTAAAATGTCAGATAGAATAGTTGATGAACAGATTAATGGCTTGTGTCGGATTGGTGTAATCAATTCTAAATCATCAGATTTTTTGATGATTTAGAATTGGGCGCTGAACATAATGCTGGATGCTTGCGAGGCTATTATCATACTAGGTAGGGTTTAATAATCGAGACGTTTTTTACCAAAATACTTGATTCCACGTTAGTTATGAGGCTAATGCTTGGTAGAAGACATACGCAGGGACTTGCGAAAAATCGTGTTTTTTTTTAAATCGCCTTTAAAAAATTTCGCCAGCGCTATGTAAGATCTTTGTTAATTTTAGAGGGTGTTTATATTTTTTATTATGTTTTCGTACCTGTATTTTTTAATTTTCATTTTAATTTTTGTTATTTTGTAAGAAAGCTTTACTGAACCCATAATATTGGTGTAAAAAATGTTATAACAATTAATTTGTACAAAAAATGTGACAATGAAGGTGCCATGAAGTGGAAAGTAGTCTAAAAAATATTTACTTGTATTGTATTCATAGAATCATTGAGATTTTATTATTTATTTGTATTGTAATATCGTTATGGAATTGAAAATTAAACGGATTTACCGGTTGTGTCAGTTTTAATAATCTTTTAATGCTGTTCCCATATTTTTGTGTTAAAAAGTTTTTTGTATGTAACGAGTAAACTTAAACTACTGGACCGATTTGAAAAAATATTTCAGCAATGGATAGCTATATTATCAGCGAGTAACATAGGGTATATTTTGTCTCCGTACTCCCATGGGAACGGGAACTACGCGGGTGAAACTGCGTGACGTCTGCTAGTCTATCTATACTAATATTGTAAAGCAGAAGAGTTTGTTTGTTTGGTTGAACGCGCTAATTTTAAGAACTACGGGCTTGACATGAAACATTATTTTTGCGTTGGATAGTCCATTTATCGAGGAAGGCTATTGGCTATATAACATCACGCCATGACGAAAAGGAGCCGAGCAGCAATAAGAAATGTTGCAAGCGAGAGAAAAGCTGAGCAGGCGATGCGTCGGAAGTCGCGGGCAGAAGCTATAGTTAATAGCTAAAGTCAGAATATGGTAGGTACATCTGTAGATATGTTGTACATCAGAAATCTGATTTCCAGGTTGAAATTCGAGAGTAATCTGGTAGAAATAAACCCAACTTCATTACCTGTACACCTGGTGATGTGTCGGTCCACCATTAACCACGACTCGTGTCCGCATAGTCCGCAACCCTTCAGGAATACATTGACTTCATGAATATTCACAGAGCACAAACATGTAGCTGCATGTTCCAGCTAATGTAGTCAAGTGTGGTTACAGCTGAGGTACCAGTTCTAGCGGCGACGCGAAGGTGACTAGGTTTTAACGATATGTTTTTGTAAGAAACCTTTGAAAGTCTGTCGCCTCTTCGTCATGATCTACGGTCTACTACACCACCATCATCTTTTCTTGCACCCAAGAAACGAGTAAAAGATAATCTATACTAATATTATAAATCAGAAGAGTTTGTTTGGTTGAACGCGCTAATCTCAGGAACTACCAGCTCGAATTGAAAAAATATGTTTTGTGTTGGATAGTCCATTTATCGAGGAAGGCTATAGGCCATATAACATCACGCTACAATTATTAGGAGCGGAGCAGGAATGATAAATGTTGCAAAAACGGGGACGTTTTTCTCTCTTATGTGACGCAGACGAAGTTGCGTGGGTCAGCTAGTCCTGACGATAGATCGCAGGCCATTGGTAATACATGCCAGTAACCCCTTACAATTTAGGGTCCATGATTGTTGTTGATTGAAAGCCTTTTATTCGGCCTATCTCAGCGGGAGATAATAACGTCAACAAGTGTGTGCGCAGACACAAGTGCACTCTCTGTTCCCTCACGCCCAGTGTCCAATGGGACGCAATCCGATATGAGAGAGATCAGGTGCAGGACTAACGCGTAACGTTTTTCCGAGGCACGGTAGTATCATACCACGGACTTCCAAACTTCGGGCTGCCACTGAGATACTCTTAAATTCAATAACCCAATAACCCTTGCCTGACCCGGAGCTCAAAGCCAGGACTCTATACTGAGCAGTAGCACTTGCGACTACGACACCAATGGCAGTTTAACATTTTTATACCAACATGATTGTAGAACGCAACAATTTTATCAATCTACCTAATTTTTTTCGCAGGCTTGCTGGTAGTAATTTCTTCCAAAAAAGGTACGCCTCTGTACTCTCAGTTATGTTACGATGCTTTCTTATGTTCTCTCTTGTATGTATACGTATGTCAGCGTAACATTATAAAAACCGTTAGATTGTAATATAACTAGAGAGGTTGTTATATCTCGAATTATTGTCAACTGAACATAATGCAATATAACGCATTATTTTTCGGTAGATTACAATCTATCGAAGTGAACCTTAATGTTGTGAAATGTTTGCGACGGATCTCAACTCGCGCGGTGTGGAGGGGTGAGGGAAAGAGGGGTCCCTCTTGACTCATGGTACCACATTTTTGAGAAAAACCGATTAATGTAACCTAACCTCGAAACACTTTATATTCGCCTACAAAGCGTAGTCGACGGCTCCTATTTCTGTCAGCAGGGTTTAAAAGAACCTAACTAACCTAACGTGGGGGTCCAAGTCCCGATTATCGGGGCAAAGATGCATTTGACAATATTACGGTTTCACTTCGATAGATTACAATGCACCGAAAAATAATGCGTTATATTGTAAACAGTATGTTCAGTTGACAATATTTCGAGAGTTTAAAATCTCGTACAATCTAACGTGTTTGATAAATCTACGGTGACATATTTAAATAATAAAATAAATGAATCGTGTACTCTTTTTTCGCTGCAGCAACAACTTTCAAAGATTGTACTCGGTTACAGAGGTTCTACAGTCTTGGACTTACACAGTCGCCAATTACAAATAAACCAGCATTCACAAAAATAAATGATAATAAAAGCGAAAAAATTAGAACAATTAAAATAAGCTGCTGCAGTTGCAAGCAATGCTCGCTTCTCGCGAATCGCCGGGGACGGGACAGACGCCTAAAGACCACAAATTGTATCCTGCTAAAGCGATGCTCACAGGCGCTACACTGTGTTGTGGTTATAACTGACCGTTTATGGTTAAAACTACAACTTGTCAGTGGTTGCTATGGTTATAATCATAGGTTCAAACCTGTGTTAATAACTTATTATTCAATTGTCTTTTTTAAACTTTCACGATCAGAACACTTTATAAAACTTAAGAAGACGGGTATTTATCGCGAATTTACCTTTAATTTCACTGGATGGAGTTACACAACCCAAAAATCCTTGCCCATGAAAAGCACTATTATAAGAGAATGGTTCGGGAAGCGATTGAGATCAAGAAGTACCCTAATTTCAATCGCGAAGACGGCTTCAATCTCTCTTCAGCTTGGAATCCAGTGATCACTAAGTGTACTCGTCAAGTTCAATCGCCTCAATATACGGACACTGTTAGTGTAGGTGCTGTCCTAATGTGAACCGGCCCTAATTAACATTTATGAAGATGAGTGAGGGTAGTTGAATAAACGCCTTCACTTTGCTGTTGCGGTACCTCCAATACTTCAGTCTCCCCGCGACCACGGCTGGTGCAATCCGGTCGGAACGTTGGGATAAATACCCGTCTTCTTAAGTTTTATAACTTATTATTCAGTTAGTTAAGAGCGTAGACGGGCTGCGCGGGAATTGAAAAATAGGTATTTGAAGAAACTATTGCCGTCTCCCTCGCCTCTCGTCTCCCCCCGTAGAGTGCGATAGAGACAACTGCAGCTAAGAACGATTTTACCGACAAAAATCCTTGACCGATCGACGTTTCGTATTCTCCTGTTTTCTCCTCGAAACCTAAGCCAATTAAATTATATTTGGTATCAAAATTTAAAGGAAGAATAGATCTATGCCCCTATTACTTGTTTTTATTTTAAAAACTTTTCAATTTTCTTTGGTAGTCGTCTGATTACGTAGGTAAAAACGGGGTATTTTTTTAGGTTTTTGGTAAGTCATATTTATTTTTAAAATATTTTTTTTGAAAAAAAAAAAATTACAGGGGCATGCCTTCAAAAGACCTAGATTTTTATAAATAAAAACGATTACTCTAGAGGCATTATCCAGGAAGAGAATAGGGGAATACATTTGTATGGAAAAATGCAGCCCGTCTACTCTCTTAACTGCTGTTCAATTGGTATTTAGTGCAAATAAAGTGCAGTCTTCATGCAAGCGTCGTCATCATCATCTACAACAGTCCACTGTTTAAGATAGGCTTCTTCAATGGCACGGCATTCAACTTGATTCTCGGGAACTCCCATCCAGTTGCTACTCAAACACGTTAGATTGTAAAATAACTAGAGAGATTGTAAACTCTCGAAATATTGTCAAACGAACATACTGACAATAAAGCGTATTATTTTTCGTGAAATGCATGCGATGGTTGTCAACTAACGCGGTGTGGAGGGAAGGAGCCTAGGGGTCCCCCTTGCCCAATGGTACCACTCTCGTGAAAAGATAATGTACCATTCCTGAGAAATACCGATTAATATAACCTAACCTTAAAACACTTTATATTCCCCTAAAAAGCGTAGTCAACGGGGGCCCGCGAAGCGGGGCTCCGTTGACTACGCTTTCTTTCTTTATAATTATATCCTGGTGCAGGGTTTAAAGGAACCTAACCAACCTAACGGGAGGGTGCCTCAAGTCCCGATTATGGGGCCATTTGACCAGTTGGATCAGTTGACAATATTTCGAGAGTTTACATTATCGCTAGAGAGATTACAACCAAACGTGTTTGTAAATTTTACGGTGACACTTTTAAGGATTATTTATTACCCCTATACTCGTACAGTGTCGCGAAAAATTGTTTACTTATGCATGATAATATGTTATTTTAATAATTATGACTCTCTTGGACTAGAGTGTTTAATTTGTAGAGAAAAATAGATACAAATACATAAACTGCAAAAATCATAACCCTTCCCTTTCGCTTTGCCATAGTCGGGTAACAATAAAATCAGAAGAGCCGAAAATAAGTGGTAATCGTCTTCAAAAGATTACAGTTTTTTTAGAATTTCTTTTCAACCTACTCCTTCTGTCTGTTTGACTTTTCACTTATACAGTCAACGATAACAAGGGGCATCAGGTTTTACAGTCTCTGCATTCTGTCATTTTGCTAATCCACTATGGCCTTTTGGTGCCACCACCCTTTTGATGATTTGATTTTCGCCACCTTCAACCCAGTACTTCTACTCCTTGACACCACCACTAAATACCAAAATCTTTTCATCCGAAAACATCAAAACAAAACCATAATAAGTAGATATTAGCATAAAACTTCACATAAAAGTAAAGCTAGCGACAAAACAGATAAAATACAAGTAGGTACAGACAGAACCCAGACGTCTAGGTCAGAACAGTTTTATTTATATTTACTGTTTAAAAGTACTTGTGTCGTCTTGTGAGGATGTGAGACATAGTTTAGAACAAGAAGCTATCACGAAGTAACAGGGTGTAAACAGACTCTTCAGGAAACCGTCAACCAAGCACACTGGCTGAGATAGACTTAAAATAGAAGCTTCTACTTATATCTTCAACAGAATTAGTTGTTAGTAATAAATGATGTGATATGAGTCATGGATGTTTATATGTATAATAAGTATGTACGAGTATTTACATAGATGTACTGAACTGCTGTTAAGTACATTTATGCAAAAATGTACAAAAAAAATGTAGCGAAAAAATTTTGAGTAAAAAATGTATCTGAAACAGGGTCCGAGCTTCCGTTGGTGGGGTTCTTGAGAGAGGAACCTCATAACAATGAGCCTTGTCCAGGAGTAGCGCTAGGATTTAGTCTGTTTTAGTTTTTTTTACAATAAATTTCTTTCTTTCCATGACTATCATCTTTCAGACGGTAAATTCGTCATTTACTTGGTCATCCTCTAAATCTTATTCAAGGCAATAATGACATTTCCCCCATTCCTCCTTTATGTCAGAAGAAAGGTTTTAGAACTCACGACAATACGCTAACAAAGCGATTCATTTGCTCCTTTTCCCTTGTGATAAATTACAATCATGGCGGCTATCAAACGAAATAGTCTAAGAGCTAGCTACGGAAAGACGTATGCAATTTATAGAGAATGAAGTTTTTTTATAGAAGACAATTTTTCACGCACCTTTGACGTCACAAGCACAACACAAAGGCATTCATAACTGAAAGTTTAATTAATATTCGTTTTCACCAACAACCGGCCCACCTTTTTTGAAATCGGTTTAAAGTCTTCCATGGTAGTTGGTGACCCGCTGGGAGCTTTCCGAGGCTTGAGTGGATATCTGAGGAGCCACAAGTTTTTGCGGGCTTTACTAATCCTAGTGTGGTCGATTGGTGGAATATTCTACCTAAGGAAACTGCTCTGAATCTTCAGCCTACCTCGCGACATCTCCACAATATAAAGAGGGTGATGTTTGTCCGTCTTTTGTTGATATTTTATCAAGAGTAAGTAACACCTCACTAAATGACTAATTGCTATTTTCACTAGCTCCCTGACTATAACAAAGATTTCAAATTCTCCCTATTCCGAGTAAAAAACCGTCGTAAATCTAAAATCCGAATTCCCTATTCTCGTATTACTCGGTCATAGAAGAAATCTATTTATTTTAATCGTACAACCGCTTGCGATTGACTGGGTGCCGATAATTGGATTTAGGAATCAAGGCCTAAAGGCGAACTTGATGGGAAACTGGATTAGTTTTCATCCGTTTTTGTTTTGTGATTGAATTGTGTTTTTGATTTACATTTTTTATTATTTTTCGTGAGAAGATTTTATTGTTTTGTTACTGTTTCGATGAAAATTGTGGTTACGAGAGGCTAAATCATAACATGCCACTCGTTTGACTGCTGAGGTTGTTGCGTCGATAGGTGACAATATGTTCCAATTGTCTTTTTAAACTTACACGATCAAAACACACAATAAAACTTAAGCAAACGGGTATATATCGCGACCTTTACCTTTAATTTATCATTCGTTTTTCATTTATTCCATACTGGGCACCTATTTTTTACTCGAAAGCCGTTGGTCTCGTCAGGCATTTGTATATATTTTACAGTCACCATGCCGAGTGGAATCATAACATAATACAACACCTGAGCACCTCCAAAGAGTTAGGCAACTAATAGTACACCCACATATCGTCGGCTTTATGTACAGTGCGCGAGCCTATAGCTACAATTTGACCGCTTCGATAGGAGTAGATAGTCAGAAACCAGAAATAAAGCAGCCAGTCTTGAAATGGAGTACCATGCTGCCCAATAGCTAGGTAGTGATCAGGTGGGTCTCTCCCTGCAAAATTGTAACTTCAGGTCATCTATACAACGTGTAACGTTAAATGCGCAATTTAAACCTGAAAATAGTTCGTTCAGTATCACGAGCAGAATTAGCTAAACCACTTTTTAATAAAGGGTGTACAACACCTCTTCACGAAGCCGAAAGGCACATGTTCCCCATCATTGCGATATTTTTTTTGTTCTACACCTGGGAACCTTCTAGTTACAGAGATATGGGGGGTCAGGGTTACAACTTTTTGACAAGTATTTTTTTTTAAATACAAGTTTTTTTGTAATATTTTAACTTTTAGTACCTCAACGACCCCTTTACTATTCAATCCATCCATCAGCACAATGTTTTAAGTGCGTAACATTGAGTTCTACCATTAAACATGATTTATAACCTCAAAAAAAAAAAATGTTTCCCAGCAATATTTTTTGCGCAAAGTTACTTAGTTTGATGTACAGAATGCTTGGTCAACGTCTTTGTGATGAGGTGGTTTACACCCTGTATAGGGTACATTTTTCCAAAAAATCCTCATTAAAATTGTTGCCCTTTCTATTTATTAATAAAAGTCAAGCCATAACGAGCGCAAACCCGCCATAATCGGTAAACAAACAAACACAAATGGGTGTCGCCTAATTTAAATGTTCTCATACGCGGGATAGTAATAGTTCTTGCCAATAAATCAAACTGCCAATAAAACTGAAACAGCACATAAAAACCTTTAATTTTTTTAATGTTTTTTCTCTCTCAGAATTAGGTCAACTGAATTAAAAATCATTTGGGGTTTCTGAGGTTTTGCGCATTTAACGTTACACGTTGTATATGTAGTTGGTTTGGCTAGAAGCCAATCCCAGGCAGAATGAATAACTTGCTCACCGTCCGTCCGTCTTATGATATTGACAGGCCGTGTCGATGGCGCGTTTGTGTTCTACGCGCGCCTCAATGAGATGTCAGCATAAAAAAGGAGTCCGCAAGGGTCGAAGCCTGCCGGTGCTGCGGGACTGTTCAAAAGAGATACCGCGGCCCCGGAACATAAAGGGCGAGGAAGGAACATGGATGGGTTTTAGTCAATAAAAGTCTGACATTCCCAGTGTCCGCCCAGAGCGGGAGAAGTCATTTAATGATTTCCCATCCCATAAGAAGGCAGGATGAATAGCTTCGGCCGATCAAAATAAAAATACAATTCATATTATTTGGTAGTAGTATGTTTTATTTATATTACATAGTGTACTTTCATATATTGAAAACTAATTATAACTTAATAAGCATAAATTACACAGAGGTTGAGTATTTTTTCATGAAAATGTTAGTTAATTCAAACGCAGTAACTCTATTATTTAACTATGATGTAAATCAAGAAAACATTCACATTATCCTATTAATATATCTCCATAATAATGAGGAGGGGTTTTCTTTTTAAAATCTTTCCTAGTCGCTGGATAGATGGCGCTGGACTTGGTAAGTTAGTTACTGCAACTAGCGGAACGTCACATCATTTTACTTGGATGTAATGATTATTTATTAAAAATGAAAGTTTCAGTCAACGAGCGTATGTGACGTGACGCAAAGTTTTGTGTTCCAAGCGTTTTGGTTTTGTCCGTAGTCAGTTCAACGCCATCTACACAAATTATGGAAACTATGTTTTTTTCTATATAAAGAAAACCCCTCAGAAAAAAAACCATTAAAAATACTGTTTTAATTTAAGTTATTTTATGAACTCTGGAAGTTAAGCAACAAAAGTTAATTTCCAATGAATATGTAAAATTGATCCCGTTAGAAGTCCGCTTGCTCAAACTTTTGCTAAGTACTTCATATCTTTTAATATTTTAACTTTAAGCCCTGTGTCAGTTTAAATTAAAGCGTTATTAAATGAAATGCATTACAGCCTGGTCTTTCAAGGATTTCTAGGATCTTTTACTGGTTGCCAAAATATGAAAACACTCGTTCCGGTACGTTCTGGCTTATTTAATGAATTTGTTAGCTTTCACTTTATCTTCAGTAATGCACTTCATTTAGCTTTTCGCGTCCTAGTTCTAAATACTAATTAAAATTAAGTAAACACTAAGCATAAAATTATATTTCTTAAATATTTTTATCACGCAAAATAAAATAAAGTATTTCATAAGTAATTTCATTACATCGATGATAAATAAAAATACTTTACGTAGTTTAAATATAAATGCACCTTTATACCTGTCTTCAGCTCATTTTGCTTCGCTAGGCTTCGCTAGGCTTCGCTAGGCTTCGCTAGGCTTCGCTAGGCTTCGCTAGGCTTCGCTAGGCTTCGCTAGGCTTCGCTAGGCTTCGCTAGGCTTCGCTAGGCTTCGCTAGGCTTCGCTAGGCTTCGCTAGGCTTCGCTAAGCTTTGCTACGCTACGCAACTTTTTACTTATTCGATAAGAGTTTGTTGTTTTACCACCTAAAAATGGTGCCGTAAGGGATATAGTCGCATGTCTCTCTTTGTTAAATTAAGGAATAAATCAGTTGGAAGCCTTGTTTTTATATTCAGGGTGTAAAAGCTTTGGATTGTGAAATCTAAATAGAATCATAATTATGAAATGAAATTTCTAGTGTCGGAATGGCTACAAAACTCTTCCCTAAATGGTATCTCATTCCTCTTTAATTTTAAATTGAGTGAGAGGCTTTTAAAGACTTCCAATAACGACTCAGTCTATAGCAGTCTCAAACTGAACCCAACTTTTATAGGAGCAGTATATTTATATGTGTTTCTTTCTGTGTGCTGCTGCTGCCTTTGAAGACGCCTCCCCCCCTTTGTTTGCACCGACCATTAATACAGCAAGGAAATATCATATTATTGTGAGCTCTTTGTATTGTGTTTAATCTATTGTAGTTATCTAACTGCGACAAATTAAAACATCTCCGAAATATCCAAAATTTACCAAAGAACAACTTCCCTTAATCGATCCACTTAATAACTATAGACAAGCGGTTGCAAGTACCTAAGACTAGCCGACATGCCCGATTCATCCTTCCCGAGCTCAACGACCATCTCCTTGGCTCTGTTGTTAGCATACTCGTGCCCGCAGTCATGACGCTCCACCATCTTGGATAGCGCCATCTTTAGTTGTTCTGCCGCGCCGCCGCTTGACGAGTCGACTAAGGCTTTCATTACGTCCGGGGAGAAACCCTGGAAATCGCAGAGAAGAAATGTTAAAGTTTATTTTAAAAGGTAGATAACAAAGGGCCTAGGGGCAACTGCGGGACTGTTTGACGGTGATACCGCGGCCCTGGAACACAAAGAGCTAAGAAGGAAGACGGATGGATTTTAGACATTAAAGTCTGACCCACCCTTCCACTCCGCTCAGATCGGGAGGGGGTCATTTGAAGATTTTCCATCCGAAATAAAAAGAAATTGTCTAAATAGCAGCATCTATTGGGTCTACCAAACGGAGCCATCATTGTTCATTGTTGTTCCATTTCTATCGTGTAACTGAATGCAACAAATTAACAAGTAATATGATTATTGATAATAGCAAGCAAGATGAACTGCTTAACGACTTCTTCTTACATATTATCCCCTAATAAATTTGGGGTAGAGGGGAATTCTTAAATGAGGCTAATACATAATGACCAGCGGCGCACTCCAAAATAGTTTTGAGTACTTAGATTTATTCAAAAATACCGTAAATGATAAATGATATTTATTCAGCAAGTAGGTTTTCTCAAACACTTTTTTACACGTCATTTTTTAAAAACTAGATGGGGCCGGTGTTTCGTAGCTGACTACTCTGAGAAGAAACAGCCGAAACAAACTCAGAGGTCATAGTCTCTTTGAAGTCCAGACAATCTTGCTTAATTCACATGAGGACTATGCAGATTAGTGTCTGAGATGGTCTTTTGAAGAAAGAACCACACAGATTTGAGTGGACCTGTCCAGTCAGTGCTATAACCTTCCACCCACCGTTATTATGCCAAATTGACACATTTCGATTGTCATCAACAGTGCATTGAGACGCTTAGTGATTAATAAGGTGACCATTTAAAACAAACTGAAAATAATACATTTATTTCGATGTTGAAATAAGCAGCTAAAAGATATGAACAGAACGAACCATTGCCCTATCTATAAACACCCTTAACAAAATGAGTTACAAAACTAGTATTTATTCAAATCAAGGTTTCAGCATGTTTTGTCAGCAGAGGTCGGACGGGGCAAAACAAAAACAAGATCGTAATGTTTGTGTCTGTACTACGACGCCATAACTTTAGGATTCCTATCTGCTTGATTGAATTAAGTAGATTTTATCTTGTTTGTATGCCCCTCTAATTGTGGTGACCTTGTTTTGGCACCAGTCTGAATACATAGAAATGAGATATAAGTACTCGCCACAGTTTCTTTGCCACGTCTTAATAAAAAGATTTTCTGTTACATCGGACCAATAAATGAAAACAACAAGAATTGTGGATGTTATTATTGGTACAACTCTATTTAACCCCTCGGCGATTGCAGATGTGAAGTCATGTTAAGGATTACCAGTTTACAACCACTTAGGGCCAGTTTCACCGGTTCCGGATAAAGTGTCGGTTAATTATCTGAGAGTTAATACTATCTACCACTTAAACCAGATATCGCTATCCGACACCTGTGAAACCAAAAGTGTTAATTTATCTGGCAGATAAGTTCCTAATAGGCTAACCGACACTTTATCCGCAACCGGTGAAACTGGCCCTTAATGTCGTCCTAAGTAATTTACGAGTGCCTCACATCAAAGTTTTATATATCTCTGTTTACCAAAATAAAAAAAATAGTCCGTAAAAATACCATTAAATCAGAAGGAGACTACGTTATAAAAGTACTATAAATATGACCATATTTCAGAATAAGGTTTTTCACCCTAAATAGCTTTATTAGTGCTATAACATGGAAAATCGTCCGTAAATATGTTTGAGGACTCATTTTTATCATGACGAGACCTTAGAACCTTAAGTAGTGGATACAGAAGATACATACAAAGGAAAATAATACTGGCAAAGACAGAATAAAGAAAAAATCGCTGCAGATTTTTCCTGAATGTTATGAAAATTCATGACTTGTCTTCATGGGGTTCATAGAACATGAAAGCCAAGTAATTACTTCTAAAAGACTTCAAGTAATATTGTAATGTAATAACATTCTGTTTAAACCCTAAAGTAACGTACGCACTGGTCTTTTTTTTTTTTTGGGACAAGCTCGCCACACACGCCCAAACCACTGTAACTCCTGAAAGCCAGAATCAACAGTGGCGACCACCAGAAAAGCGCCGAGACAATGAAGCTCGACGAAGTCCCAGAGAATGAATTTAACTGTCTTGGATCCCGCAACGAAATTAATCAGAAAGTATAGCGGAGGAGTAGGAAAGAACTGTAATTTCACCACTAACGCACTGGTCTGGAACACAAAGGTAGGTCTTTGTGTTCCAGACAGAGAAGACGAAGGAACATGAATGGGTTTTACTCAGTAAAAGTCTGACCACCTCAGCTCCACCTAGAGCGGGAGGAGTCATTTGATGATTTTCCATCCTCATCCTGGTTTGCTAAGCATTGGGGAGCCTCCTGCAAGTCAGGAAGTTTTGGCTACAAACGAACTCAGGGCTTGCTTAGCCCCTTGAAGCTAATCAGACGCCTAGTGCTGCGAAGTATTAGAATGTTATATTCACTTCACTACTAGCTAGACGCCTTGCTAGCCTCTAGTCGCTAAGCAAGCCCTGTGAATTCGTTTGTAGCCTAAAACTTCCTGACTTGGTTGTTCAAAATTCTTAAGATAGGATTTATCATATCCAACATTTAATTTTACCGAAACTGGCAGACAAAACGAGGCTCCGTTGTTAAGAACTTATTGGGTTAAAGTTTTAAAGACCACGACGTCTGGTTATACTGAACCTTCTTACTTCACATTATTTCTCAAATATGTCCTAAACATATTATTTATAGTGTTATAAAGATATTCACGAGGTCAATGTATGGGGAGCACAATTTAAGACCTCGTAAAATTGGCCCAACTATGGCCAAGTAAAAGATTGGCTTGTTTTTGCTCGCGATTCAGGGCATCAATAGTTTTATTATTTTGTTTTTATACGGATAAAGATTATTACTTATTTTTGAGATGAGATGGTTGGTGAACTGGTGAACCAAGGAATCTGGTGAAAGAGTTACCAGAAGACACCAGTTCCAAAGGTTCAAAGGTTTACAAAGACAGCATCTAGAAAATCTTTGTACGACACTTGTCCAACTATACATTAAACCTTGGTAAATTACCTAGACCAGATATTATCTAGAATTACGAGTAGACACGTCTCTGTTTCACAGGGTTGACATTACAGCAAGAATTCTGTAGGTACTATACGGTTCAATAAACTTTCCATAGGAAATTTTCCATGTTATGGTGACAATTGCATGAAAATACATCGTAGAATTTTAGATAATACACAGATACAATAATATACATATTTTTTTTTGTAGCTTGTCTTGCAAGGTTTTGGTGCAGGCAAAGAGAGGCACATACCCAGCAGTGGGTGAAGTCGGCCTGTGGATGATGAATATAGTTTCATGAATCAGGTTTCTAAAATAGACACCATCACACCTCACCTACGGCTCGTGTGTTAATACCGCCTTGAACTACAATAACAAACTTTCTCCACTTGTATTAAAATGTACTATTATTTCTTGTCTCTGTACCCCGGGATCTGTTTCGACTATGTTTTCTTTTTTTTCATGCCGCCACGGATATCGTGATCAGTGGGTAACACGACAAAAGGGAAACGGATAACGGTATCAGCGTATACAACTCGCCGTGATCTGTGGCTAACCTGATCTGATACTGAGATCGGTGGAGACAAACCTCTTCTTTCGCATATGAGAAAATTATCTTAAGAAAAAAACACGCAGGAATAACTCAACATTAGGAAAAGTACGGACTGATGAGCCTAAAAACATTCAAGAAGCTGAAGAAAACCCCGAACCTCTCTGAAGAATACTCTTTCAACATGCAATAACAAGCGTCCAATAAAGATAAAATATTTTACGATATTGTTGTAAAAGTTTATCGCGTCGCAAAAGGCTTGTGTCCATTGACCGAGGGATAATTCGAAGTTATTACCTTCTTGTGCTTCCATAACTTTGGAGTTGAAAGCCTTTGTTGTAATGATTCAATTAGAGTTTTGAGTTTAGTTTGTTTTTAGGGTTCCCTACCTCAAAAGGTTAAAAAAGGAATCATAATAAGATCATTTTCTTGTCCGTCTGTTTTTTCGTTGGTCTGTCCGTCTGTCATCACCGATTTTCAGAGGAACGGGTGGACTTAGCAAGTTGACATTAATACCAGGTACTGAGGTCTATAGTACCTATTAACAGTATAAAGATCAAGGTCCTGAGTCAACACAGTTAAAAGATATTTCTATTTTTGCGAAAACATGTAAGTACCTACCAAAATTTACCTTAAATTTTTACTTTTATTGTTTTTTAACGGACTTCAAAAAGGAGGTTCTCAATTCGTCGGATCCTTATTATTATTATTTTAATATTTTTATCTATGTTCCCCGAGTGAAACTTCCCAAGTGGTCCCATAATCATCAAATCGGGATCTGATGATGGGATCCCGAAGAAATAGAAATCTTCAAATTTTATAGGCACACTTGATTTATGATTTGGGTAGTTTTTGGAAGAGTACTTTCTTAAAGTGGTCCCATTTCAATTTGGTGCAGATCTGATGAAGAACTTCGGAGATGGGCAACAGAACTCTTCAATAAATGCAAATGGACTGGGATTGCTGAAATCTTATGTCTGTCTATTGTTTACCCCAGTTCATAATATAACATCACGCCGGTACGCTGTGAAAGGGTAAGTACATTAAGTACATGTGAACCATTAAAAAGTTTTTTGCTTTTTCATGAGGGTTTTTAATTTAGAATATAATAATAATAATAATATCGCTGGACATTAACACACAGCGCCACCTAGTGCCACACAAAGCCTAGTGCAAAGCTTGTGTCGTGGACACTAGATAGTTGATATACTACATATATACTTTTTTGTTTGTAAATACATACTTATTATACATATAAACATACTCGGAAACAAATGTCCGTGTTCATCACACAAACATTTGCTCCTACCGGGATTCGAACCCACGTACGCAGACGACACCCTGGTGCTGGCACATGGGAGGTCGCACGAGGCGGCGGCCGAAAATATGACACGCGGGGTTGCGATAGTCGTAGAGAGGATCCGGCAACTGGGTCTCGAGGTGGCGCTGCACAAGTCCGAGGCCATGTGCTTTCATGGGCCTCGGAATGCGCCACCGTCGGGATCTACACTGACGGTAGGAGGGGTATCCATCGGCGTCGAGTCGACGTTGAAGTACCTAGGACTCGTCCTCGACAGCCGGTGGAACTTCGTGGAGCATTTCCGACGTTTGGCCCCCAGGCTGGAACGGACAGGGGCTGCCTTCAGGCGGCTCCTGCCCAACCTTGGGGGGCCGAACGCCTCCTGCCGCAGGCTCTACGCGGGAGTCGTGCGGTCCATGGCCATCTACGGGGCCCCAGTGTGGGCGCGTTCGTTGAAGCGGCGAGCCGCTCACCATTTGAACGCGCCCCAAAAAGTGGTGGCCGTTAAGATGGTCCGTGGGTACCGCACGATCTCTCGCGAGGCGGCGGGCCTGCTTGCCGGATTGCCGCCGTGGGATCTGGAGGCGATAGTCCTCGCGCGCCTGCATGAGTGGCGCGCGGAGGTACTACGCCGGGGGGAAACTCCGCTGCCGCGGCAAATTGCTGCTCAGCGGACTGACCTCCGGCGCGATCTCATGGCGACATGGAGAGAGCGACTGTCGCAACCCCGTGCAGGGCACGCCACGATAGTGGCGGTAAGTCCCCTCTTTGAGGAGTGGCTAGAGAGGCGCCACGGCGTCCTCACCTTCCGCCTGACGCAGGTCCTCACCGGACACGGATGTTTCGGGAGGTACCTGCACCGAATCGGGCGGGAGGAATCGCCCGGGTGTCTCCACTGCGAGGATCGACCGGAGGACACGGTGGAGCACACGGTGGAAGTCTGCCCTGCGTGGGCGGAGCTCCGCCGTGTCCTCGTGGCGGCGATCGGCGGCGGCGACCTCTCGCGTCCGGCCCTGGTTCAATCCATGGTCCGGAGCGAGACGGAATGGGAAGCCGTCGCCTCCTTCTGCGAAGCAGTTATGCTAGCGAAGGAGGTGGCGGAACGAGAGAGGGAAAGATCCTCTCTTCCCGGCCGCCGCGGGAGACGCAACGGGCGTCGGGGGCCACGTGGTGGCTACCGGCCACCGTAGATGCGGGCCTGTGGACGGCTGGCTATGGGCAATAGCTGGCCGTCCGGCCGTCTAACGACGACGACAGGCCGTGTCGACGGCGCGTTCGTGTTCCACGCGCGCCTCAAAGAGTGTCAGCAAAAAGAGAGGGGCCCGCAAGGGCCGAAGCCTGCCGGGGTTGCGGGCCTGTTCGAAAGAGATACCGCGGCCCCGGAACATAAAAGGCGAGGAAGGAACATGGATGGTTTTTAGTCAGTAAGAGTCTGACACTCCCTCCCGCTCCGCCCAGAGTGGGGGGGGTCATTTGATGATTTCCCATCCTTAAAAAAAAAAAAAAAAAAAAAAAAAGGGCCCTAAGAACGTAAGGCAGCGTCACTACCACTACGCCAATCGGGTCGTCAACAGAATGTGATGATGGTATTGGTCTAGCAGAAATCTGGATAGATAAAATAAATCATTGATGGAGAGGGAGAGGAAGACCAAAGAAACGATGCATGGATTGTTTGAGGACTGATATGAAAGATATAGGAGTAAATGATTGCGTGACGGTTGATAATGAAACGATGGATGGATGGGGAATGGAAGAAGAAAACGTGTTGCACCGATCCCAAGTAACATGGACAAGGGCAGGCAGATGGTGATGATGATAATTGTGCAATGTCTTGAAGGAGGGCATTGAATAAGGGCATTGAATAAATGGATTAGTTAAATTACTAGATGGAGAGAAATTAATCAGCAGGAAAGATAGTTTGAGAAAAGTAATGAGACTAAAAGCTAAGAATTCCATCTAGAGAAACAATTTCAAAGATCACAGCAAAGTACCTTCACACGTTCTGAATGCAGAAACTTTTCGATTGAACACAGTAAAGCCGTTATTACAGCTACGGTGATGTTGGTCGCGTAAGGTCGGTCGCGTACGTCAGCGAAAAAAAACAATAGCAACATAAATGCTGACGTCAGCGTCACAGTATAGTGGTATATAGAACGCAATGTATACTCGTATGCGGCGTACGGGACCGAAGTCAGCGTACGAAGAATTCAGGCCTAAACTGACAAACAAAAACTAAACGTAGATTCGTTTTAAAGCCTAATTTCAAACCAGTAAATAAGAAGCAATAGAAAGAAGTACCTAAAGAAAATAGCAATTGAAAAGGGGTTATATAACATGCTAAGTATTTCAATGGAAACGTCTCCACTTCAACGTTTGATCAGACAATTCGTGCTCAGTGCGAATGTGAGCGACAAATTAGATCGTCTAAAACGCCTCGCAATCAGATGGATACAAATCTAATATTTTATACTCCACAAAGTTTTATTTATAAGGCTTTTCTATACGAATACATTAATGAAGGATGCTCTGTGAAGAATAACTTTTATGAAGTGTTATGCTGTGCGCTGTGTGAGCTACGTTGAGCTTTTATGTGTATTGAGTGATGTGTGTAATGTTTAGTGTGTTGGTGGGGTGTTGTGTCGTGCGTGTGTGTGTGTGTGTGTGTGGGTGTTTTCGTTCTTTTCTTTTTATATATTTTTTTCGTCAGTTCTTTTGTGTGAAGTGTTAACTGAAATCAACTTTACTCGATTTTTCAACCAACAGCGAATAATGACAGAAAAACGTTCATCAAGTAAGTAAGTAATTAAGTTTATGTTTTTCGTTATGCGATTGAAAGCCAAGTGCTGAAATCTAACGTCTTTGGATGTGTATTTAACGTTTGAATATAAATAAATATAGGTTTAGTTCGAGTTTCCTCTGTGCGTCGGTCCCGGCTGTCATTTGTAGATCTTTGACAGTCGTCAGTAGCCCAAATAGTCTGACAACCAGTATTACCGAGGGGTATCGTATTACCCAGTACTAACTGGGGTTGTGGTGGTCAGATAGGCAGTCACTCCATGTAAAATAATTCGGTTGTATCCGGTTAGACTGGAAGCTATTGATGATTCTACTTATTCTTTTCCGAACTATGGTGTTGTATGTCGTAAAATGAGGAGTCTAATTTGTGATTTGTTTTTTGAGGAAACAAAATATAATTCCTCACTCTATGCTCATAATTGGAGCGTAACTAAATTCTATTTTTACGCTTTTTTAGACGAGCGGAATATACCTTCTATTGACTTAGCGTGAATTGGCATTTAAATGTAGTAGGTATTAACATAGTTTGTCATAGATATTTGATGTCAATAACATCATCAAAACAAATGACATTTGAATGTCTTTATTTAAGACGAATTTTACAAATTAGGTTCGAGTCGGTTATTAATAAGAGTTTATGTATTCAATGTTTGTTTGTCCGTGGGTATATTATTGTGAGTAAGGGAAATCGGACGCGGGTTTTTATAACGAGGTTTGATATCCCAAGGCCTAAACAAACAGTAACCAATAATGTAGACTAATCACTAATGTCGAGATATCAGTCTGATGGCGTTATTCAGATAAAATAAAGTAAGATTGCGTAGCCTCACAAACGATGTGCCACGGTCTCACCTCCTACCTTACCCTAATCTAATTTAAAAAAAAAAAAACAAAAAAGTGAAATATAACTTTAGCTTCTGAAGTCGGTGACCTTTGTTTGATTGATTTAGTTTTTTTGTCACCGACTTCAGAAGCTAAAGTTATTTTTCACGTTTTTGATTTTTTTTTTAAGTCGGTTTTATTTTTTGCAAAAAAGTTCACATGTGCTTGATATACATGGAAAGTGCATACCGTTACAATTACAACAAGCCCAAACACGACTAGGATACATTGTTTCATTATGGAGTTCCGTGACTCTTGGCTTCATCATCAGATCTGATGGTAGAATGGTTCTTATCAAACGCAAATGCTTCACTTGTTGTAGAAAATACCAAAATCGCAACACGTTTTCATATAAAATTTGAAGAGTCCCCTCGATTTCGCCAAGATTCCATCATCAGATCCCAAATTGGTGGCTATGGAACCATTCGGAAAGAATACCCTTTCCAACAAAAAAATAATTTTCCAAATCGGTTGGCAAGCGACGGAGTTATGCCCGAACAAACATAAAAAAAAGAATTTAGAATCTCCTCCTTTTTTAGAAGTTGGTTAAAAACTCGAATTAAACTAAATAAAACCATAGTTTGTCTTTGCAATTTAATTGGATGCAGTAAAGTGCAAGTAATCGAATATCGGACGGGCGAAATATCTAGATCAAAATGTAAAATATGTAATATATATGTCACCGTAAAATTGTCAAACACGTTATATTACAATATAACGTGTTTTTTCTCGCGATACTGTAATGTCTCGAATTATTGTCAACTGAACATACGGAAGTATCTCTGCCCCCAAAATCGGGACTTGGGGCACCCTCCCGTTAGGTTCCTTTAAACCCTGCACTCGGAAATAGGGGCCCCGCGAAGCGGGGCTCCGTTGACTACGCTTTTTAGGGGGAATATAAAGTGGCAAGGGGGATCCCTCCTTCCCTCCACACCGCGTAAGTTGACTACCATCGCATGCATTTCACGTAAAATAATGCGTTTTGTTGTAAGCAGTATGTTCATTTGTCAATAATTCGAGACTTTACAATATCGCTAGAGATATTACAATATAACGTATTTGACAATTTTACGGTGACATATATATTTCAGAATAAAACACAATAAAAAACGACTCCCTCAAGGTCATTGGCGTGAAGTGGCACTTTAAGTGGTCTGCCCAAAGCAACAGCTAACGAGATGGCAGTTACTTGGAGTTCTGGTAGAAACTATAAAGACGATGAAGAATGAGTAGCAAGAATGTCACTACCGCCGTTTTACACCGCTTTTGAAATACCACATACCTACATAACATCACGAGCTCGAGAAATAGAAATCTATTTTTCCAGTTATAATAATTTTGAGTCCCATGTAATAAAGATTAGCCGACAGCTATCAAGCGAAATCCAAGTTTCAGGGCTGGTACTGAAAAATTTGGGATGGAAAAATCGAATAACATTTTGCTCGACGTAAAGATCAAACATATGATCTCATGTACAACTGCCGCGTTTGCGACCACGCAACCAACGAAAATATATATAAAAAAAAAAAAAAAAAAAAAAAACATATATAATATATATATGAAATTTTAAATGCTATTTTGGCTATTATTGGTAATTAGAGTTTATATCGCGTTACTTCAGAGAAGAGTCATGAACGATAGGTTCCACAATATATCTCAATCGATCACAAGTGTAGCGTAACGCGACGCTCAGGGAAATTAACGTGACACAGAAAATCGATCTATCGTTGGCAGGTTTCAGAGTTCGATTTACCAAAATGTTTTGCTTGTTAGCTCATGATTTTGCGTAAAACGTAATCAAAATGAAGACAGGGGCAGGGGCAATACTTCGTGTAATTTATTTTATCACCACTGCTCTCAAAACGGTAAAAGAAAACATCTTGAGGAAACTGGCATGTCCTAGAACCAAACATTCAAAGACATGTGACATCTACCAATCCGGACTGGGCTGCGTGGTAGAATTTGTTCATTCCCACTCATAGAGACGACGCCTGTGTCTCAACAGTGGGAACATTAATAGGCTGATGATGACGATTATGATGTTTAAAGTGGTGCAACTTACAATGGTCTCAATGGTATTTTTCGGCCAAAATTGGTTGTGCTAGCCACTAGAGAGCACATGAAAGACCAGAAAACGAAAACCCTCGACTTAAACACCCTAGAAAGCCATCGAATTCACCCGCTGTAGCCGAAACCGGATAGATGGCATTATCTCAAGTTGCCGTAGTTAAAATCAGGCCTGACCTGGTCTGGCCTGCAGTATCGTCATCAAGTTATCTATACTCGGTTATTGCTTGAGTTTTTTAGCGGTTAGCAATCGAGAAAAATATCGCAGTATTAATAAAACCCCATAACGAAAAACCTAGTAGGTAGGTGACATTAATTAATTCATTCATCCATCTTTTCACTGGAATTCTATAAAACCATTATTTGCACAAGCGAACCCGCAGAAATGCTATTGTATTATATAATTGTATATCCACGCAATAAATGGTTGTGGGTCGTCGTGTAATTTACATATTTTTAAATAAAACGGCGATTGGACTCGTAAATTACAGAAATAAATAATTGGAACGATGACCGCGGCTTGTTTACTAATGTATGCGCTATTTAATATCACAAGGGTAGGCAGTACAATGTGCAAACCTCTCTCACTACCTGTCTACCACGTACGTCCCTGGTGGATAAGGCATATTGCTGAGCCACTACATCACAGCTAACTTTTTTAAAGACTGTTCCTAATCACAAGAAATTACCCACCGTTTTCCATATCCTTTGGGTTGTAAACAAGGTATTTTTAATTAAATAAAAGACATTGGGCAATATAAACCTAACTACTAATAAATATCTCTACTTTTTCCAGTGTCCTGTTACTTGTTTATTTCTGCTAACGACGCATTATCAATTACTGATAGGTTGCAGCTAATAATTCTTTTACTAAATCTTATTATGCATATAACTATGTTAGTACCCTTTGGCATCATTTGCAAATTTTAGTAAATTAATATAATCGGTAACAACCTTACTAAATGAAATGTGGGTATACTACATATAAAGGGTGTAAAAAAACCTATAGAAGAAACCGAAATGCTCTTGTTCTCCCCGGCATTGCGATCATTTTTTGTTCTACACCATACCTAGATATATTAGGGTCGAAGTTCAAACTTTTTGACAAGTTTATTTTTATAATACAAGTTTTTACTCAAAGAAGCCACCTCTACGATCTCCGTCATATTCGATTCATCCATCAGTACAAGTTTTGGAGTGGGTTACATTTAGTTCTACTACAATAAAGTTCCTATTCTAGTGCAATAATAGTTAGATATTTAATTTAGTATGTTTAATCATATCATCCATTTTGTTTTGTTTGTTATTTTAAGCTTTTATTTTATACTAGCTTCTGCCAGCGGCTTCGCCCGCGTGAAGTTTCAAAATTGTCCCATGGGATCTTACTACCGGGATAAAAAGTATCCTATGTGTTAATCCAGGTTATAAACCATCTGTGTGCAAAATTTCATCCAAATCCGTTCAGTAGTTTTTTCGTGAAAGAGTAACAAACATACATCCACGCGACGGAAGCTTAAAAAATCAAGTAATTTCTCCCGTTTTCCCAACATTTCCTTACACTGCTCTGCTCCTATTCATTGTAGTGTGATGAAAAGTATACTATAACCTGCCCAGGAGTTCGAAGAATAACTGATGTTATTTTTTTTAATTGGGGTTGAGTGAGAATATTATAAACGTAAGAGTAAACAAATATAATAATAACAAATCTCCGAACTGCTAAGCTATCGGGAGTTACACGTGTTATTGTGAGTCAACTATAAAAGATAGACATATGCTGTCTTTGGATATTTTTTATATAATTTTATGTGGAATATTTCCGTTATACATGATTTCTATGTAGCTTTAACCATTAAGGCTGCACACGCGACGGAAGCTAAAAAAACCAAGTAACTTCTCCCGTTTTCCCAACATTTCCTTTCACTGCTCTGCTCCTATTAATGGTAGCGTGATGAAAAGTATACTATTACCTGCTCAGGAGTATGTAGAATAATTGTACCAAGTTTCGTTAAAATCCGTCGAGTAGTTTTTTTTTCTATAAATAACATACAGACAGACAGACAGACAGACAGACAGACAGACAGACAGACAGACAAAAATTTTACTGATTGCATTTTTGGCATCAGTATCGATCACTAATCACCCCCCGATAGTTATTTTGTAAATATATTTCATGTACAGAATTGACCTCTCTACAGATTTATTATAAGTATAGATTTCGTATACCAGAAATGGTTTATATGAGGATCCTTATTGTTAGATTTGAAATGTAACAATTATTTACCATCTATTTACCCATATTATGCGAATAAATTATTTGATTTGATTTGATTTTAATACATGACTTTTCACCCGAAAAAAAAAAGTATCTCCCAGCAATATTTTTTGCGTAAAGTTACTTTGGTGTTCAGAATGTTTGGATGACGGCTTCGTGATGTGTTTATTGCCTATGAGGTTCGTCGTTCGTTGTTTACACCATGTATGTACACCCCTGCTAAACCCCTAGGGGATTGCAGGCGTTGTGTTATGTGACTGATCACATTGTGTTGACACAATCGGTAGTTTCCTCAGTTGCATAACCGCTTCTCGGAAAAGTGTCAGATCTGTCGCAGACGTCGATAGTTTGAGACGTTTCTGTCAAACGCAATGGGTACCGATCCTCGTGACTATAGAACTAGACTCGAGAAGGAGACAGAGTCACGTGATAAGCGATTTGATAACATAATACGAGATGTAAACAAAGCTTTCACGATAGCCGTCAAACAAGCGTTCAAACTGCGACGCAAAAAATATTGCTGGCAAATGATTTTTTTTCGGATAGAAAATCACGTTTATTGGCAAGACTGCATTAAATAGTACGGGAGTGGTGGAGGTATTTTAAGTAATGTTATAACGTTAAAACTTAGGTATATTAAAAAAAAAATGAACTTGACCCCCAATATCCAATATCTCCGAAAATAGAATTGAATGGTCTAGAACAAAAAACATTCAAGTGATATTTTTTTTTCTTCTGCCAGGGGGAACCAGTGCCTTTTAGGTGGATTAAAGTTCACCATGGATAACTTGGTAACGATGCGGCTGACGAACTTGCCAGAAGAGGATCCAGCACAAAACCCAAAAGGGACCCAAACCCATTGTGCCCATTCCCTCCAAGCAGCTAAGAAGCTGGTTATTAAGGTTTTATTTTACACCAATTATAACTTCACTCCTGTTTTTCCTGAAAGGTTGAGTAGAAGTGTACCTACAGCACATTTTATTAATCAGAGCTTTTTTCTATTAACCGGGCACATAATTATCCAAACTTCAGCCGTTTTTGAAAAATTTGCGTTTAGCGGAGGCAAATTAAAAAAATAGTTAGACGAAGTAATGCAACAATTTTATATACCTACTCATATGAGAAACAAGATATGTTTACGGAAGTATATGTTTGCATACGTACAAGGTCAAAGTAAGTTGGCTTGCAAAACTTAACACCCCTACTCAACTCGTACAAGTTATGATACATGTCGATAACCCTTGTTAGTTGTTACAGACTTGTTAAACTTAGTAACACTAATAATAGTGTTTAAAACAAATACATAATTATTTAGCATACCAACGACGATTTTGATATTGACGATGTTTTAGACATGTATTGTTATCTAGTTGTTTAATTTTTGTAACAAATTTTGTGTGAACATAAGACTTTTTTAAACGTTTCTCCATACTAGGAATTGGTCCTGTATCGTGGGTAATAAAATTTATTTAACAATTTCATTTTAACCTAGCAAAGTATTTATGTAATATTCAACTATCTGGGCCTCGATTCTGCTATTACAATAGTGTCAGAGTAGTCGATCATTGATCTCATAATGATCAAGTTCTGTCAAATTTTGACAAGTTTGTACTACTATCATAATGGCGCCATTATGACTTTTCAATGACCACCACTTACACTTAATTGAAAGAAATGTCATAGAATGATAATCTCGTATCTACATGAAATCTGCCATGAATAAATGTTTGCATTTAGTAGTCGATTTCGAAAACCATTTGCACTTAGGGTTTTATAATAATGACAATACGACAATGCCATTAAAACACAATTTTATTACGGGTCTCATTGACCGACCATTGTGAACTGTTTTTAATATTTCTGTGATTGTGAATTTAGCAGATTACGAACTTTAAGCAAAATGACAATGATGGAATGGAATCGTGTTGGAGTGACGAATTTATTAAAATAGCAGAATTAGGCCCCTGGTGTCCACGACACAAACCTCGTTACTTAGTGTGGCACTAGATGGCGGTGTGTGTAATGTCTAGCGACATTTGTTTATATTTATTTTTAATATTATTGTAAGATATGAGTTACTCACACTATAATCTGACAGCCTCTGCCTCTTCGCGTCCCTGCTCAACAGATCATAAAGCAGCAACAACCTCAGATTTGCCGCCGACAACTTTGCCTTCCCCATCGCCGGCTGAGGACCTTGCCTTAATCCATCCCACACATCCACCACCTTATCATCATGAGGATCCTTCGCCATCTTGACCATCTCCCGTACATCATCAGACAGGTACTGAAGATTCTCTTCACTAATATCTTCGAGAACGTACCCATCAGATCGACTGCTGACATTGACATCGTAATGCGGTGGTAGGTATGGGGCTGTCTCAGGGCTCGGTTCTACCAGAGGCTTGATTTGTTCATGTGGGACAGAGAGAAGAGGTTCTTCTGTCCTGGTCTCCTGTGGTTGCAGGATGGTGTACTGGGCGTGGTTCTCTACTGGCAGGAGGACGAAGCGGTGCTGCTGTGGGTGCCAGGTGTACCTGCTGATGGGTTTAGGGGGGGAGTAGGGGGCGTAGAGACCTGGCTTGTGATGGGGGGTCGTCTGTTCTGTCCTGGAATTTGAATTGGTAATCATTAATTTTAGCTGATGTTATTTCTTAAACTTATAATGAATATTGAAAGCGTATTTTGTTGTAGCTTTGGGTCTTAATAGTATCAGAGTGAAAATTTGACAAGATGGTGGGTAAATTTGATTCCTTCTAAATAAATAATTGATTGGCCACTATAACTCCAATCTACAAATAATTTAGAGACAATCTATGCAGGATTATTATTTAAATTAAACAAGGAATCTTTGGTATGTAGCGTGTTTGAATCGGAATTTTGATTCAAATAAATGGACCATTGCCTTTAAGGAACATCTAGAAAAAAAAGCAAAAAGTAAACACATTATAGTCTTTTAGTCTATGTATGTACACTATATCTATTAACACTAATTTATTTAAGTTATTTTAAATATTTAGTTTCACTCGATACTAGACTAGTTTTCACCTTGTTCAGTCAGAGGGTTAAAAATTGAAATTCCGAAACCGTAATAACTTAGCCATTAGTATAAGGTGTTGCTTAGAGTTAGTGAAAAAGGGCATAAGACAGGACCTTAAAAAAAACCTCCGAAACCAAATATTTTGTCCGAAAATAGACGTTATGGAGACACACCTACTGCTCTGTTTCATCTGTAAACTGGTTTTATTAACGAAAAGCAAGTATTCGATGACAAAAGATGACGTCACGATTTGCTTCAATATTTTATGTACCGGTCAAATTAGGTACACCGTTATGTTTTCCAACACGTGATACGAATTTATAAAATAAAACACTATGTCAGATTGTATCGTCAGTGTTTTTTTTCTTTTTCTTGAAAGAGTAGAGCTATTTCTCTAAAGAGGTAACTGTTATTTTGAACACGAGCTATCGTAATCTCTAGCAGCCCGCGTAGCATGACCACCGTAGACACGATAAATCTTTTGTACATCTGTCATTTTCTCGATTCAATGACAAAAGATTTGTCGAATCTCTCTCGTTTCTCGGGTGGTCATGCTAGGCGGGCAGGATTACTTATTAGGGATGATTCCTAACTAAAATAACAAACTAGCTGATCCACGCAACTTCGTCTGCGTCACATAAGAGAGAAAAACGAAAGGAAAAAAACGTCCCCGTTTTTGCAACATTTTTCATTCCTGCTCCGCTTTTTATGATTGTAGCGTGATGTTATATAGCCTAAAGCCTTCCTCAATAAATGGACTATCCAACTCAACAAGAATTTTTCAATTCGAGCGGGTAGTTCCTGAGATTAGCGCGTTCAACCAAACAAACAAACAAACTCTTCTACTTTATAATATTAGTATAGATAGATTCATAAAAAAATTACGAACATAAAACTCGTCAAATATCATAAGTGGGGGGGGGGCTTGTGACATCACTTTCCGATAAAAAATGTACTCAAATGTGACGTCACATGAGAATTCAACGAACACGCGTTTCGTCCTTAGTTTTTGTTAACGTGGAAATAAAAAATAATAATTATATCGATCTCGCTGTTGAGACGCTATATCCTGTTCTCTGGTAAAAGAAATAGGGCATAATTTACCATACAGCTACACTCGTAATTACAAGCACCTAATATATTTAGCTTTCTGCCATGGTAAAAGGCGCAATGCAATCATAGTCACTTTTAATTTTATTGTAGGAAAAAAAAATTTTCCTTCAAGTGTTCAACAACAGTCTTCGTAAATTACCGCATGAAAGGCATGATTTAATGAGTATCTATGTAGTATATTATCAACTGTCTGCTGTCCACGACACACACAAGTCTCGCTGCTCAGTGTGGAACTAGATGGCGGTGAGTGTTATGTCCAGTGAGATTCATTTTATTTATTTCTGAGGAACAGAAAAAATATTGCGACTAAAAACCACATTTTCACTCTCTTGCAAAAGTAAATAACATGTTAAGGTATATTACTTGCCTTAAAATTATCCTTATTAAATAAATAGGTAGTAGAAACCACTTTCCTGTTAATATTTTTCCATTATTCCGAAAAGAAACCCAGTGCAGAAACCAATTTGAAATAGATATTATTTCACAGAAATTATTATCTTTTTGAAAGATGAAACTGTCTATTTCATTATCCCTCGACCAAAAAGAGGGGTGTTTCTCTTTTGAATTTGTTTTTGAAATCGAATAGACAGCTTCACTTGAGAACCCTCACTTTTGTCTCAGCTTTTATGTTTTTTTTTTGTTCATAAAGGACCATGGGCATTATTCTATGAACTCAGGGCGTAACACCAACAGAATTGAATTATATCTCAAGTAATAGTAAAGATTAAAATACTTCACTTTTTTCTTGCACAAGAAGTAGGTACCTAAATTGTAGGAAAACAAAAAATAGAGCCACTTGAAATCTTTTGCATATTTCTGAATGTTGACAAATACCTTTTTTACCTAATTTGACCTACAAACTAGTTAAAAACCTACTTTCAACAAGGGGTTCCCTAGCATAGCCTGTTTAGTCTTAAATCGATTCTAGGACCTCGCTGGCTAAGCTCAGGTTATTTTTTGTGTGTTGAGCTTTAGCACTTTGTTTCCAACATGATTTACTATAAAACAAATGACAGTTGTAGTCAAATCTTCGAAGAATATACGAAAATGCGATAATTTTATGTGGTTGTAGTACTGGTTTTCAGCAACATTGGAACTTGTCATAATAGGATGACTTTGCAAAACTAATTATTATCTACGATTTGAGGTACAAATCAATTCTGTTGGACTAATACCAGTTTTAACCAAGACCCTATTGATATCAAACCCACCAGTACCCTTTTAAATCCCATTACTCCCATTATCTTAGAATAAATCTTATAAATAATGATGTATGTACAACAGTGACTTTAAAAAGGACCATCATCTAAAAGAGTACCTATCTAACTCGATTTAACATTTAAAAAAAAACATGAAAAAAAAAACGAGTAGGCTAAAGGCGGAGGGAAATCATCATTCATTCATAAGTCCGTGTCGTAACCAAAGCGATCGTTGTGCAAACAGGAAACAATTTTAGTTCACTGCCGCGACAGATGCCCCATGGCCGCGCGCCTGATCGCTTTGTTTAGAACAAGGGATATTGCACCCCAGAAGAGTTGGTCCTTTTCAAAGTCAGTCAAAAAAGCTTTTTATACAAAGCATCAATAACCTCTTAGTGGTAAACCCAGACCACCAAGTATTAGTAGGCTTGAAGGTCACATACGGTCTCGACGTCGTGGACCAAGTGGACCAAGTAGGCTTGCTTGTCGACCAAGTGGCAGGCTTATTCGTGGCCCAAGTCGCAGGCTTGGTCGTGGACCAAGTGGTAGGCCTGGTCGTAGGTCTGGTCGTAGGCTTGGACGTAGGCTTAGGGGTTGGCTTAGGTGTGACATCGTTGCTGACTTCGAAGGCCATCTGATCGGTT